>OV121086.1:7263557-8557667 GCA_921293015.1 Phorcus lineatus | reverse complement strand
AACACAATGTGATGTACATTTGATGAAAGTTTGGTTTAGAAATATGCATTTTTAAGAAAGTTATCGCGCTCGCTACGACAATATGCATATATTGGACTTGGTCTTTTTCCGCGATTTTGGTCAAAATCAGCTATCTGTACCTGTTTAAGCTCGAATCTGGAGCCCAAACCAAGAATCGGACAGCAAATTGGTATAGCTCAATCGATAGAACACAATGTGATGTACATTTGATGAAAGTTTGGTTTAGAAATATGCATTTTTAAGAACGTTATCGCGCTCGCTACAACAATATGCATATATTGGACTTGGTCTTTTTCCGCGATTTTGGTCAAAATCAGCTATCTGTACCTGTTTAAGCTCGAATCTGGAGCCCAAACCAAGAATCGGACAGCAAATTGGTATTGCTCAATCGATAGAACACAATGTGATGTACATTTGATGAAAGTTTGGTTTAGAAATATGCATTTTTAAGAAAGTTATCGCGCTCGCTACAACAATATGCATATATTGGACTTGGTCTTTTTCCGCGATTTTGGTCAAAATCAGCTATCTGTACCTGTTTAAGCTCGAATCTGGAGCCCAAACCAAGAATCGGACAGCAAATTGGTATAGCTCAATCGATAGAACACAATGTGATGTACATTTGATGAAAGTTTGGTTTAGAAATATGCATTTTTAAGAAAGTTATCGCGCTCGCTACAACAATATGCATATATTAGACTTGGTCTTTTTCCGCGATTTTGGTCAAAATCAGCTATCTGTACCTGTTTAAGCTCGAATCTGGAGCCCAAACCAAGAATCGGACAGCAAATTGGTATAGCTCAATCGATAGAACACAATGTGATGTACATTTGATGAAAGTTTGGTTTAGAAATATGCATTTTTAAGAAAGTTATCGCGCTCGCTACGACAATATGCATATATTGGACTTGGTCTTTTTCCGCGATTTTGGTCAAAATCAGCTATCTGTACCTGTTTAAGCTCGAATCTGGAGCCCAAACCAAGAATCGGACAGCAAATTGGTATAGCTCAATCGATAGAACACAATGTGATGTACATTTGATGAAAGTTTGGTTTAGAAATATGCATTTTTAAGAAAGTTATCGCGCTCGCTACAACAATATGCATATATTGGACTTGGTTTTTTCCCCGCGATTTTGGTCAAAATCAGCTATCTGTACCTGTTTAAGCTCGAATCTGGAGCCCAAACCAAGAATCGGACAGCAAATTGGTATAGCTCAATCGATAGAACACAATGTGATGTACATTTGATGAAAGTTTGGTTTAGAAATATGCATTTTTAAGAACGTTATCGCGCTCGCTACAACAATATGCATATATTGGACTTGGTCTTTTTCCGCGATTTTGGTCAAAATCAGCTATCTGTACCTGTTTAAGCTCGAATCTGGAGCCCAAACCAAGAATCGGACAGCAAATTGGTATTGCTCAATCGATAGAACACAATGTGATGTACATTTGATGAAAGTTTGGTTTAGAAATATGCATTTTTAAGAAAGTTATCGCGCTCGCTACAACAATATGCATATATTGGACTTGGTCTTTTTCCGCGATTTTGGTCAAAATCAGCTATCTGTACCTGTTTAAGCTCGAATCTGGAGCCCAAACCAAGAATCGGACAGCAAATTGGTATAGCTCAATCGATAGAACACAATGTGATGTACATTTGATGAAAGTTTGGTTTAGAAATATGCATTTTTAAGAAAGTTATCGCGCTCGCTACAACAATATGCATATATTAGACTTGGTCTTTTTCCGCGATTTTGGTCAAAATCAGCTATCTGTACCTGTTTAAGCTCGAATCTGGAGCCCAAACCAAGAATCGGACAACAAGTAGGTATTGCTCAATCGATAGAACACAATGTGATGTACATTTGATGAAAGTTTGGTTTAGAAATATGCATTTTTAAGAAAGTTATCGCGCTCGCTACAACAATATGCATATATTGGACTTGGTTTTTTCCCCGCGATTTTGGTCAAAATCAGCTATCTGTACCTGTTTAAGCTCGAATCTGGAGCCCAAACCAAGAATCGGACAGCAAATTGGTATAGCTCAATCGATAGAACACAATGTGATGTACATTTGATGAAAGTTTGGTTTAGAAATATGCATTTTTAAGAAAGTTATCGCGCTCGCTACAACAATATGCATATTTTAGACTTGGTCTTTTTCCGCGATTTTGGTCAAAATCAGCTATCTGTACCTGTTTAAGCTCGAATCTGGAGCCCAAACCAAGAATCGGACAGCAAATAGGTATTGCTCAATCGATAGAACACAATGTGATGTACATTTGATGAAAGTTTGGTTTAGAAATATGCATTTTTAAGAAAGTTATCGCGCTCGCTACGACAATATGCATATATTGGACTTGGTCTTTTTCCGCGATTTTGGTCAAAATCAGCTATCTGTACCTGTTTAAGCTCGAATCTGGAGCCCAAACCAAGAATCGGACAGCAAATAGGTATTGCTCAATCGATAGAACACAATGTGATGTACATTTGATGAAAGTTTGGTTTAGAAATATGCATTTTTAAGAAAGTTATCGCGCTCGCTACGACAATATGCATATATTGGACTTGGTCTTTTTCCGCGATTTTGGTCAAAATCAGCTATCTGTACCTGTTTAAGCTCGAATCTGGAGCCCAAACCAAGAATCGGACAGCAAATTGGTATAGCTCAATCGATAGAACACAATGTGATGTACATTTGATGAAAGTTTGGTTTAGAAATATGCATTTTTAAGAAAGTTATCGCGCTCGCTACGACAATATGCATATATTGGACTTGGTCTTTTTCCGCGATTTTGGTCAAAATCAGCTATCTGTACCTGTTTAAGCTCGAATCTGGAGCCCAAACCAAGAATCGGACAGCAAATTGGTATTGCTCAATCGATAGAACACAATGTGATGTACATTTGATGAAAGTTTGGTTTAGAAATATGCATTTTTAAGAAAGTTATCGCGCTCGCTACAACAATATGCATATATTGGACTTGGTCTTTTTCCGCGATTTTGGTCAAAATCAGCTATCTGTACCTGTTTAAGCTCGAATCTGGAGCCCAAACCAAGAATCGGACAGCAAATTGGTATTGCTCAATCGATAGAACACAATGTGATGTACATTTGATGAAAGTTTGGTTTAGAAATATGCATTTTTAAGAAAGTTATCGCGCTCGCTACAACAATATGCATATATTGGACTTGGTCTTTTTCCGCGATTTTGGTCAAAATCAGCTATCTGTACCTGTTTAAGCTCGAATCTGGAGCCCAAACCAAGAATCGGACAGCAAATTGGTATAGCTCAATCGATAGAACACAATGTGATGTACATTTGATGAAAGTTTGGTTTAGAAATATGCATTTTTAAGAAAGTTATCGCGCTCGCTACAACAATATGCATATATTGGACTTGGTTTTTTCCCCGCGATTTTGGTCAAAATCAGCTATCTGTACCTGTTTAAGCTCGAATCTGGAGCCCAAACCAAGAATCGGACAGCAAATTGGTATAGCTCAATCGATAGAACACAATGTGATGTACATTTGATGAAAGTTTGGTTTAGAAATATGCATTTTTAAGAACGTTATCGCGCTCGCTACAACAATATGCATATATTGGACTTGGTCTTTTTCCGCGATTTTGGTCAAAATCAGCTATCTGTACCTGTTTAAGCTCGAATCTGGAGCCCAAACCAAGAATCGGACAGCAAATTGGTATTGCTCAATCGATAGAACACAATGTGATGTTCATTTGATGAAAGTTTGGTTTAGAAATATGCATTTTTAAGAAAGTTATCGCGCTCGCTACAACAATATGCATATATTGGACTTGGTCTTTTTCCGCGATTTTGGTCAAAATCAGCTATCTGTACCTGTTTAAGCTCGAATCTGGAGCCCAAACCAAGAATCGGACAGCAAATTGGTATAGCTCAATCGATAGAACACAATGTGATGTACATTTGATGAAAGTTTGGTTTAGAAATATGCATTTTTAAGAAAGTTATCGCGCTCGCTACAACAATATGCATATATTAGACTTGGTCTTTTTCCGCGATTTTGGTCAAAATCAGCTATCTGTACCTGTTTAAGCTCGAATCTGGAGCCCAAACCAAGAATCGGACAACAAGTAGGTATTGCTCAATCGATAGAACACAATGTGATGTACATTTGATGAAAGTTTGGTTTAGAAATATGCATTTTTAAGAAAGTTATCGCGCTCGCTACAACAATATGCATATATTGGACTTGGTTTTTTCCCCGCGATTTTGGTCAAAATCAGCTATCTGTACCTGTTTAAGCTCGAATCTGGAGCCCAAACCAAGAATCGGACAGCAAATTGGTATAGCTCAATCGATAGAACACAATGTGATGTACATTTGATGAAAGTTTGGTTTAGAAATATGCATTTTTAAGAAAGTTATCGCGCTCGCTACAACAATATGCATATATTAGACTTGGTCTTTTTCCGCGATTTTGGTCAAAATCAGCTATCTGTACCTGTTTAAGCTCGAATCTGGAGCCCAAACCAAGAATCTGACAGGGAATTTCTTACATTCAATCGATAGAACACAATGTGATGTACATTT
Organism: Phorcus lineatus; assembly: GCA_921293015.1. Classification (NCBI taxonomy): domain Eukaryota; kingdom Metazoa; phylum Mollusca; class Gastropoda; order Trochida; family Trochidae; genus Phorcus; species Phorcus lineatus. Next base: position 8,553,066 of record OV121086.1, on the reverse strand, counting down.
GATGAAAGTTTGGTTTAGAAATATGCATTTTTAAGAAAGTTATCGCGCTCGCTACGACAATATGCATATATTGGACTTGGTCTTTTTCCGCGATTTTGGTCAAAATCAGCTATCTGTACCTGTTTAAGCTCGAATCTGGAGCCCAAACCAAGAATCGGACAGCAAATAGGTATTGCTCAATCGATAGAACACAATGTGATGTACATTTGATGAAAGTTTGGTTTAGAAATATGCATTTTTAAGAAAGTTATCGCGCTCGCTACGACAATATGCATATATTGGACTTGGTCTTTTTCCGCGATTTTGGTCAAAATCAGCTATCTGTACCTGTTTAAGCTCGAATCTGGAGCCCAAACCAAGAATCGGACAGCAAATTGGTATAGCTCAATCGATAGAACACAATGTGATGTACATTTGATGAAAGTTTGGTTTAGAAATATGCATTTTTAAGAAAGTTATCGCGCTCGCTACGACAATATGCATATATTGGACTTGGTCTTTTTCCGCGATTTTGGTCAAAATCAGCTATCTGTACCTGTTTAAGCTCGAATCTGGAGCCCAAACCAAGAATCGGACAGCAAATTGGTATAGCTCAATCGATAGAACACAATGTGATGTACATTTGATGAAAGTTTGGTTTAGAAATATGCATTTTTAAGAAAGTTATCGCGCTCGCTACAACAATATGCATATATTGGACTTGGTTTTTTCCCCGCGATTTTGGTCAAAATCAGCTATCTGTACCTGTTTAAGCTCGAATCTGGAGCCCAAACCAAGAATCGGACAGCAAATTGGTATAGCTCAATCGATAGAACACAATGTGATGTACATTTGATGAAAGTTTGGTTTAGAAATATGCATTTTTAAGAAAGTTATCGCGCTCGCTACGACAATATGCATATATTGGACAATCGATAGAACACAATGTGATGTACATTTGATGAAAGTTTGGTTTAGAAATATGCATTTTTAAGAAAGTTATCGCGCTCGCTACAACAATATGCATATATTGGACTTGGTCTTTTTCCGCGATTTTGGTCAAAATCAGCTATCTGTACCTGTTTAAGCTCGAATCTGGAGCCCAAACCAAGAATCGGACAGCAAATTGGTATAGCTCAATCGATAGAACACAATGTGATGTACATTTGATGAAAGTTTGGTTTAGAAATATGCATTTTTAAGAAAGTTATCGCGCTCGCTACGACAATATGCATATATTGGACTTGGTCTTTTTCCGCGATTTTGGTCAAAATCAGCTATCTGTACCTGTTTAAGCTCGAATCTGGAGCCCAAACCAAGAATCGGACAGCAAATTGGTATAGCTCAATCGATAGAACACAATGTGATGTACATTTGATGAAAGTTTGGTTTAGAAATATGCATTTTTAAGAAAGTTATCGCGCTCGCTACGACAATATGCATATATTGGACTTGGTCTTTTTCCGCGATTTTGGTCAAAATCAGCTATCTGTACCTGTTTAAGCTCGAATCTGGAGCCCAAACCAAGAATCGGACAGCAAATTGGTATAGCTCAATCGATAGAACACAATGTGATGTACATTTGATGAAAGTTTGGTTTAGAAATATGCATTTTTAAGAAAGTTATCGCGCTCGCTACAACAATATGCATATATTGGACTTGGTTTTTTCCCCGCGATTTTGGTCAAAATCAGCTATCTGTACCTGTTTAAGCTCGAATCTGGAGCCCAAACCAAGAATCGGACAGCAAATTGGTATAGCTCAATCGATAGAACACAATGTGATGTACATTTGATGAAAGTTTGGTTTAGAAATATGCATTTTTAAGAACGTTATCGCGCTCGCTACAACAATATGCATATATTGGACTTGGTCTTTTTCCGCGATTTTGGTCAAAATCAGCTATCTGTACCTGTTTAAGCTCGAATCTGGAGCCCAAACCAAGAATCGGACAGCAAATTGGTATAGCTCAATCGATAGAACACAATGTGATGTACATTTGATGAAAGTTTGGTTTAGAAATATGCATTTTTAAGAAAGTTATCGCGCTCGCTACAACAATATGCATATATTGGACTTGGTCTTTTTCCGCGATTTTGGTCAAAATCAGCTATCTGTACCTGTTTAAGCTCGAATCTGGAGCCCAAACCAAGAATCGGACAGCAAATTGGTATAGCTCAATCGATAGAACACAATGTGATGTACATTTGATGAAAGTTTGGTTTAGAAATATGCATTTTTAAGAAAGTTATCGCGCTCGCTACAACAATATGCATATATTAGACTTGGTCTTTTTCCGCGATTTTGGTCAAAATCAGCTATCTGTACCTGTTTAAGCTCGAATCTGGAGCCCAAACCAAGAATCGGACAACAAGTAGGTATTGCTCAATCGATAGAACACAATGTGATGTACATTTGATGAAAGTTTGGTTTAGAAATATGCATTTTTAAGAAAGTTATCGCGCTCGCTACAACAATATGCATATATTGGACTTGGTTTTTTCCCCGCGATTTTGGTCAAAATCAGCTATCTGTACCTGTTTAAGCTCGAATCTGGAGCCCAAACCAAGAATCGGACAGCAAATTGGTATAGCTCAATCGATAGAACACAATGTGATGTACATTTGATGAAAGTTTGGTTTAGAAATATGCATTTTTAAGAAAGTTATCGCGCTCGCTACAACAATATGCATATATTAGACTTGGTCTTTTTCCGCGATTTTGGTCAAAATCAGCTATCTGTACCTGTTTAAGCTCGAATCTGGAGCCCAAACCAAGAATCGGACAGCAAATAGGTATTGCTCAATCGATAGAACACAATGTGATGTACATTTGATGAAAGTTTGGTTTAGAAATATGCATTTTTAAGAAAGTTATCGCGCTCGCTACGACAATATGCATATATTGGACTTGGTCTTTTTCCGCGATTTTGGTCAAAATCAGCTATCTGTACCTGTTTAAGCTCGAATCTGGAGCCCAAACCAAGAATCGGACAGCAAATTGGTATAGCTCAATCGATAGAACACAATGTGATGTACATTTGATGAAAGTTTGGTTTAGAAATATGCATTTTTAAGAAAGTTATCGCGCTCGCTACAACAATATGCATATATTGGACTTGGTCTTTTTCCGCGATTTTGGTCAAAATCAGCTATCTGTACCTGTTTAAGCTCGAATCTGGAGCCCAAACCAAGAATCGGACAACAAGTAGGTATTGCTCAATCGATAGAACACAATGTGATGTACATTTGATGAAAGTTTGGTTTAGAAATATGCATTTTTAAGAAAGTTATCGCGCTCGCTACAACAATATGCATATATTGGACTTGGTTTTTTCCCCGCGATTTTGGTCAAAATCAGCTATCTGTACCTGTTTAAGCTCGAATCTGGAGCCCAAACCAAGAATCGGACAGCAAATTGGTATAGCTCAATCGATAGAACACAATGTGATGTACATTTGATGAAAGTTTGGTTTAGAAATATGCATTTTTAAGAAAGTTATCGCGCTCGCTACAACAATATGCATATATTAGACTTGGTCTTTTTCCGCGATTTTGGTCAAAATCAGCTATCTGTACCTGTTTAAGCTCGAATCTGGAGCCCAAACCAAGAATCGGACAGCAAATAGGTATAGCTCAATCGATAGAACACAATGTGATGTACATTTGATGAAAGTGTGGTTTAGAAATATGCATTTTTAAGAAAGTTATCGCGCTCGCTACGACAATATGCATATATTGGACTTGGTCTTTTTCCGCGATTTTGGTCAAAATCAGCTATCTGTACCTGTTTAAGCTCGAATCTGGAGCCCAAACCAAGAATCGGACAGCAAATTGGTATAGCTCAATCGATAGAACACAATGTGATGTACATTTGATGAAAGTTTGGTTTAGAAATATGCATTTTTAAGAAAGTTATCGCGCTCGCTACAACAATATGCATATATTGGACTTGGTCTTTTTCCGCGATTTTGGTCAAAATCAGCTATCTGTACCTGTTTAAGCTCGAATCTGGAGCCCAAACCAAGAATCGGACAGCAAATAGGTATTGCTCAATCGATAGAACACAATGTGATGTACATTTGATGAAAGTTTGGTTTAGAAATATGCATTTTTAAGAAAGTTATCGCGCTCGCTACGACAATATGCATATATTGGACTTGGTCTTTTTCCGCGATTTTGGTCAAAATCAGCTATCTGTACCTGTTTAAGCTCGAATCTGGAGCCCAAACCAAGAATCGGACAGCAAATTGGTATAGCTCAATCGATAGAACACAATGTGATGTACATTTGATGAAAGTTTGGTTTAGAAATATGCATTTTTAAGAAAGTTATCGCGCTCGCTACAACAATATGCATATATTGGACTTGGTTTTTTCCCCGCGATTTTGGTCAAAATCAGCTATCTGTACCTGTTTAAGCTCGAATCTGGAGCCCAAACCAAGAATCGGACAGCAAATTGGTATAGCTCAATCGATAGAACACAATGTGATGTACATTTGATGAAAGTTTGGTTTAGAAATATGCATTTTTAAGAAAGTTATCGCGCTCGCTACAACAATATGCATATATTGGACTTGGTCTTTTTCCGCGATTTTGGTCAAAATCAGCTATCTGTACCTGTTTAAGCTCGAATCTGGAGCCCAAACCAAGAATCGGACAGCAAATTGGTATAGCTCAATCGATAGAACACAATGTGATGTACATTTGATGAAAGTTTGGTTTAGAAATATGCATTTTTAAGAAAGTTATCGCGCTCGCTACAACAATATGCATATATTGGACTTGGTCTTTTTCCGCGATTTTGGTCAAAATCAGCTATCTGTACCTGTTTAAGCTCGAATCTGGAGCCCAAACCAAGAATCGGACAGCAAATTGGTATTGCTCAATCGATAGAACACAATGTGATGTACATTTGATGAAAGTTTGGTTTAGAAATATGCATTTTTAAGAAAGTTATCGCGCTCGCTACAACAATATGCATATATTGGACTTGGTCTTTTTCCGCGATTTTGGTCAAAATCAGCTATCTGTACCTGTTTAAGCTCGAATCTGGAGCCCAAACCAAGAATCGGACAGCAAATAGGTATTGCTCAATCGATAGAACACAATGTGATGTACATTTGATGAAAGTTTGGTTTAGAAATATGCATTTTTAAGAAAGTTATCGCGCTCGCTACGACAATATGCATATATTGGACTTGGTCTTTTTCCGCGATTTTGGTCAAAATCAGCTATCTGTACCTGTTTAAGCTCGAATCTGGAGCCCAAACCAAGAATCGGACAGCAAATTGGTATAGCTCAATCGATAGAACACAATGTGATGTACATTTGATGAAAGTTTGGTTTAGAAATATGCATTTTTAAGAACGTTATCGCGCTCGCTACAACAATATGCATATATTGGACTTGGTCTTTTTCCGCGATTTTGGTCAAAATCAGCTATCTGTACCTGTTTAAGCTCGAATCTGGAGCCCAAACCAAGAATCGGACAGCAAATTGGTATTGCTCAATCGATAGAACACAATGTGATGTACATTTGATGAAAGTTTGGTTTAGAAATATGCATTTTTAAGAAAGTTATCGCGCTCGCTACAACAATATGCATATATTGGACTTGGTCTTTTTCCGCGATTTTGGTCAAAATCAGCTATCTGTACCTGTTTAAGCTCGAATCTGGAGCCCAAACCAAGAATCGGACAGCAAATTGGTATAGCTCAATCGATAGAACACAATGTGATGTACATTTGATGAAAGTTTGGTTTAGAAATATGCATTTTTAAGAAAGTTATCGCGCTCGCTACAACAATATGCATATATTGGACTTGGTCTTTTTCCGCGATTTTGGTCAAAATCAGCTATCTGTACCTGTTTAAGCTCGAATCTGGAGCCCAAACCAAGAATCGGACAGCAAATTGGTATAGCTCAATCGATAGAACACAATGTGATGTACATTTGATGAAAGTTTGGTTTAGAAATATGCATTTTTAAGAAAGTTATCGCGCTCGCTACAACAATATGCATATATTGGACTTGGTCTTTTTCCGCGATTTTGGTCAAAATCAGCTATCTGTACCTGTTTAAGCTCGAATCTGGAGCCCAAACCAAGAATCGGACAGCAAATTGGTATAGCTCAATCGATAGAACACAATGTGATGTACATTTGATGAAAGTTTGGTTTAGAAATATGCATTTTTAAGAAAGTTATCGCGCTCGCTACAACAATATGCATATATTAGACTTGGTCTTTTTCCGCGATTTTGGTCAAAATCAGCTATCTGTACCTGTTTAAGCTCGAATCTGGAGCCCAAACCAAGAATCGGACAACAAGTAGGTATTGCTCAATCGATAGAACACAATGTGATGTACATTTGATGAAAGTTTGGTTTAGAAATATGCATTTTTAAGAAAGTTATCGCGCTCGCTACAACAATATGCATATATTGGACTTGGTTTTTTCCCCGCGATTTTGGTCAAAATCAGCTATCTGTACCTGTTTAAGCTCGAATCTGGAGCCCAAACCAAGAATCGGACAGCAAATTGGTATTGCTCAATCGATAGAACACAATGTGATGTACATTTGATGAAAGTTTGGTTTAGAAATATGCATTTTTAAGAAAGTTATCGCGCTCGCTACAACAATATGCATATATTAGACTTGGTCTTTTTCCGCGATTTTGGTCAAAATCAGCTATCTGTACCTGTTTAAGCTCGAATCTGGAGCCCAAACCAAGAATCGGACAGCAAATAGGTATTGCTCAATCGATAGAACACAATGTGATGTACATTTGATGAAAGTTTGGTTTAGAAATATGCATTTTTAAGAAAGTTATCGCGCTCGCTACGACAATATGCATATATTGGACTTGGTCTTTTTCCGCGATTTTGGTCAAAATCAGCTATCTGTACCTGTTTAAGCTCGAATCTGGAGCCCAAACCAAGAATCGGACAGCAAATTGGTATAGCTCAATCGATAGAACACAATGTGATGTACATTTGATGAAAGTTTGGTTTAGAAATATGCATTTTTAAGAAAGTTATCGCGCTCGCTACAACAATATGCATATATTGGACTTGGTCTTTTTCCGCGATTTTGGTCAAAATCAGCTATCTGTACCTGTTTAAGCTCGAATCTGGAGCCCAAACCAAGAATCGGACAGCAAATAGGTATTGCTCAATCGATAGAACACAATGTGATGTACATTTGATGAAAGTTTGGTTTAGAAATATGCATTTTTAAGAAAGTTATCGCGCTCGCTACGACAATATGCATATATTGGACTTGGTCTTTTTCCGCGATTTTGGTCAAAATCAGCTATCTGTACCTGTTTAAGCTCGAATCTGGAGCCCAAACCAAGAATCGGACAGCAAATTGGTATAGCTCAATCGATAGAACACAATGTGATGTACATTTGATGAAAGTTTGGTTTAGAAATATGCATTTTTAAGAAAGTTATCGCGCTCGCTACAACAATATGCATATATTGGACTTGGTTTTTTCCCCGCGATTTTGGTCAAAATCAGCTATCTGTACCTGTTTAAGCTCGAATCTGGAGCCCAAACCAAGAATCGGACAGCAAATTGGTATAGCTCAATCGATAGAACACAATGTGATGTACATTTGATGAAAGTTTGGTTTAGAAATATGCATTTTTAAGAAAGTTATCGCGCTCGCTACAACAATATGCATATATTGGACTTGGTCTTTTTCCGCGATTTTGGTCAAAATCAGCTATCTGTACCTGTTTAAGCTCGAATCTGGAGCCCAAACCAAGAATCGGACAGCAAATTGGTATAGCTCAATCGATAGAACACAATGTGATGTACATTTGATGAAAGTTTGGTTTAGAAATATGCATTTTTAAGAAAGTTATCGCGCTCGCTACAACAATATGCATATATTGGACTTGGTCTTTTTCCGCGATTTTGGTCAAAATCAGCTATCTGTACCTGTTTAAGCTCGAATCTGGAGCCCAAACCAAGAATCGGACAGCAAATTGGTATTGCTCAATCGATAGAACACAATGTGATGTACATTTGATGAAAGTTTGGTTTAGAAATATGCATTTTTAAGAAAGTTATCGCGCTCGCTACAACAATATGCATATATTGGACTTGGTTTTATCCCCGCGATTTTGGTCAAAATCAGCTATCTGTACCTGTTTAAGCTCGAATCTGGAGCCCAAACCAAGAATCGGACAGCAAATAGGTATTGCTCAATCGATAGAACACAATGTGATGTACATTTGATGAAAGTTTGGTTTAGAAATATGCATTTTTAAAAAAGTTATCGCGCTCGCTACGACAATATGCATATATTGGACTTGGTCTTTTTCCGCGATTTTGGTCAAAATCAGCTATCTGTACCTGTTTAAGCTCGAATCTGGAGCCCAAACCAAGAATCGGACAGCAAATTGGTATAGCTCAATCGATAGAACACAATGTGATGTACATTTGATGAAAGTTTGGTTTAGAAATATGCATTTTTAAGAACGTTATCGCGCTCGCTACAACAATATGCATATATTGGACTTGGTCTTTTTCCGCGATTTTGGTCAAAATCAGCTATCTGTACCTGTTTAAGCTCGAATCTGGAGCCCAAACCAAGAATCGGACAGCAAATTGGTATTGCTCAATCGATAGAACACAATGTGATGTACATTTGATGAAAGTTTGGTTTAGAAATATGCATTTTTAAGAAAGTTATCGCGCTCGCTACAACAATATGCATATATTGGACTTGGTCTTTTTCCGCGATTTTGGTCAAAATCAGCTATCTGTACCTGTTTAAGCTCGAATCTGGAGCCCAAACCAAGAATCGGACAGCAAATTGGTATAGCTCAATCGATAGAACACAATGTGATGTACATTTGATGAAAGTTTGGTTTAGAAATATGCATTTTTAAGAAAGTTATCGCGCTCGCTACAACAATATGCATATATTGGACTTGGTCTTTTTCCGCGATTTTGGTCAAAATCAGCTATCTGTACCTGTTTAAGCTCGAATCTGGAGCCCAAACCAAGAATCAGACAGCAAATTGGTATAGCTCAATCGATAGAACACAATGTGATGTACATTTGATGAAAGTTTGGTTTAGAAATATGCATTTTTAAGAAAGTTATCGCGCTCGCTACAACAATATGCATATATTAGACTTGGTCTTTTTCCGCGATTTTGGTCAAAATCAGCTATCTGTACCTGTTTAAGCTCGAATCTGGAGCCCAAACCAAGAATCGGACAACAAATAGGTATTGCTCAATCGATAGAACACAATGTGATGTACATTTGATGAAAGTTTGGTTTAGAAATATGCATTTTTAAGAAAGTTATCGCGCTCGCTACGACAATATGCATATATTGGACTTGGTCTTTTTCCGCGATTTTGGTCAAAATCAGCTATCTGTACCTGTTTAAGCTCGAATCTGGATCCCAAACCAAGAATCGGACAACAAATAGGTATTGCTCAATCGATAGAACACAATGTGATGTACATTTGATGAAAGTTTGGTTTAGAAATATGCATTTTTAAGAAAGTTATCGCGCTCGCTACGACAATATGCATATATTGGACTTGGTCTTTTTCCGCGATTTTGGTCAAAATCAGCTATCTGTACCTGTTTAAGCTCGAATCTGGAGCCCAAACCAAGAATCGGACAGCAAATTGGTATAGCTCAATCGATAGAACACAATGTGATGTACATTTGATGAAAGTTTGGTTTAGAAATATGCATTTTTAAGAAAGTTATCGCGCTCGCTACAACAATATTCATATATTGGACTTGGTTTTTTCCCCGCGATTTTGGTCAAAATCAGCTATCTGTACCTGTTTAAGCTCGAATCTGGAGCCCAAACCAAGAATCGGACAGCAAATTGGTATAGCTCAATCGATAGAACACAATGTGATGTACATTTGATGAAAGTTTGGTTTAGAAATATGCATTTTTAAGAAAGTTATCGCGCTCGCTACAACAATATGCATATATTGGACTTGGTTTTATCCCCGCGATTTTGGTCAAAATCAGCTATCTGTACCTGTTTAAGCTCGAATCTGGAGCCCAAACCAAGAATCGGACAGCAAATTGGTATAGCTCAATCGATAGAACACAATGTGATGTACATTTGATGAAAGTTTGGTTTAGAAATATGCATTTTTAAGAAAGTTATCGCGCTCGCTACAACAATATGCATATATTGGACTTGGTCTTTTTCCGCGATTTTGGTCAAAATCAGCTATCTGTACCTGTTTAAGCTCGAATCTGGAGCCCAAACCAAGAATCGGACAGCAAATTGGTATAGCTCAATCGATAGAACACAATGTGATGTACATTTGATGAAAGTTTGGTTTAGAAATATGCATTTTTAAGAAAGTTATCGCGCTCGCTACAACAATATGCATATATTGGACTTGGTCTTTTTCCGCGATTTTGGTCAAAATCAGCTATCTGTACCTGTTTAAGCTCGAATCTGGAGCCCAAACCAAGAATCGGACAGCAAATTGGTATTACTCAATCGATAGAACACAATGTGATGTACATTTGATGAAAGTTTGGTTTAGAAATATGCATTTTTAAGAAAGTTATCGCGCTCGCTACAACAATATGCATATATTAGACTTGGTCTTTTTCCGCGATTTTGGTCAAAATCAGCTATCTGTACCTGTTTAAGCTCGAATCTGGAGCCCAAACCAAGAATCGGACAACAAATAGGTATTGCTCAATCGATAGAACACAATGTGATGTACATTTGATGAAAGTTTGGTTTAGAAATATGCATTTTTAAGAAAGTTATCGCGCTCGCTACGACAATATGCATATATTGGACTTGGTCTTTTTCCGCGATTTTGGTCAAAATCAGCTATCTGTACCTGTTTAAGCTCGAATCTGGAGCCCAAACCAAGAATCGGACAGCAAATTGGTATTGCTCAATCGATAGAACACAATGTGATGTACATTTGATGAAAGTTTGGTTTAGAAATATGCATTTTTAAGAAAGTTATCGCGCTCGCTACAACAATATGCATATATTGGACTTGGTCTTTTTCCGCGATTTTGGTCAAAATCAGCTATCTGTACCTGTTTAAGCTCGAATCTGGAGCCCAAACCAAGAATCGGACAGCAAATTGGTATAGCTCAATCGATAGAACACAATGTGATGTACATTTGATGAAAGTTTGGTTTAGAAATATGCATTTTTAAGAAAGTTATCGCGCTCGCTACAACAATATGCATATATTGGACTTGGTCTTTTTCCGCGATTTTGGTCAAAATCAGCTATCTGTACCTGTTTAAGCTCGAATCTGGAGCCCAAACCAAGAATCGGACAGCAAATTGGTATTACTCAATCGATAGAACACAATGTGATGTACATTTGATGAAAGTTTGGTTTAGAAATATGCATTTTTAAGAAAGTTATCGCGCTCGCTACAACAATATGCATATATTAGACTTGGTCTTTTTCCGCGATTTTGGTCAAAATCAGCTATCTGTACCTGTTTAAGCTCGAATCTGGAGCCCAAACCAAGAATCGGACAACAAATAGGTATTGCTCAATCGATAGAACACAATGTGATGTACATTTGATGAAAGTTTGGTTTAGAAATATGCATTTTTAAGAAAGTTATCGCGCTCGCTACGACAATATGCATATATTGGACTTGGTCTTTTTCCGCGATTTTGGTCAAAATCAGCTATCTGTACCTGTTTAAGCTCGAATCTGGAGCCCAAACCAAGAATCGGACAGCAAATTGGTATTGCTCAATCGATAGAACACAATGTGATGTACATTTGATGAAAGTTTGGTTTAGAAATATGCATTTTTAAGAAAGTTATCGCGCTCGCTACAACAATATGCATATATTGGACTTGGTCTTTTTCCGCGATTTTGGTCAAAATCAGCTATCTGTACCTGTTTAAGCTCGAATCTGGAGCCCAAACCAAGAATCGGACAGCAAATTGGTATTGCTCAATCGATAGAACACAATGTGATGTACATTTGATGAAAGTTTGGTTTAGAAATATGCATTTTTAAGAAAGTTATCGCGCTCGCTACAACAATATGCATATATTGGACTTGGTCTTTTTCCGCGATTTTGGTCAAAATCAGCTATCTGTACCTGTTTAAGCTCGAATCTGGAGCCCAAACCAAGAATCGGACAGCAAATTGGTATAGCTCAATCGATAGAACACAATGTGATGTACATTTGATGAAAGTTTGGTTTAGAAATATGCATTTTTAAGAAAGTTATCGCGCTCGCTACAACAATATTCATATATTGGACTTGGTTTTTTCCCCGCGATTTTGGTCAAAATCAGCTATCTGTACCTGTTTAAGCTCGAATCTGGAGCCCAAACCAAGAATCGGACAGCAAATTGGTATAGCTCAATCGATAGAACACAATGTGATGTACATTTGATGAAAGTTTGGTTTAGAAATATGCATTTTTAAGAAAGTTATCGCGCTCGCTACAACAATATGCATATATTGGACTTGGTTTTATCCCCGCGATTTTGGTCAAAATCAGCTATCTGTACCTGTTTAAGCTCGAATCTGGAGCCCAAACCAAGAATCGGACAACAAATAGGTATTGCTCAATCGATAGAACACAATGTGATGTACATTTGATGAAAGTTTGGTTTAGAAATATGCATTTTTAAGAAAGTTATCGCGCTCGCTACGACAATATGCATATATTGGACTTGGTCTTTTTCCGCGATTTTGGTCAAAATCAGCTATCTGTACCTGTTTAAGCTCGAATCTGGAGCCCAAACCAAGAATCGGACAGCAAATTGGTATAGCTCAATCGATAGAACACAATGTGATGTACATTTGATGAAAGTTTGGTTTAGAAATATGCATTTTTAAGAAAGTTATCGCGCTCGCTACAACAATATGCATATATTGGACTTGGTCTTTTTCCGCGATTTTGGTCAAAATCAGCTATCTGTACCTGTTTAAGCTCGAATCTGGAGCCCAAACCAAGAATCGGACAGCAAATTGGTATAGCTCAATCGATAGAACACAATGTGATGTACATTTGATGAAAGTTTGGTTTAGAAATATGCATTTTTAAGAAAGTTATCGCGCTCGCTACAACAATATGCATATATTAGACTTGGTCTTTTTCCGCGATTTTGGTCAAAATCAGCTATCTGTACCTGTTTAAGCTCGAATCTGGAGCCCAAACCAAGAATCGGACAGCAAATTGGTATAGCTCAATCGATAGAACACAATGTGATGTACATTTGATGAAAGTTTGGTTTAGAAATATGCATTTTTAAGAAAGTTATCGCGCTCGCTACAACAATATGCATATATTGGACTTGGTCTTTTTCCGCGATTTTGGTCAAAATCAGCTATCTGTACCTGTTTAAGCTCGAATCTGGAGCCCAAACCAAGAATCGGACAGCAAATTGGTATAGCTCAATCGATAGAACACAATGTGATGTACATTTGATGAAAGTTTGGTTTAGAAATATGCATTTTTAAGAAAGTTATCGCGCTCGCTACAACAATATGCATATATTAGACTTGGTCTTTTTCCGCGATTTTGGTCAAAATCAGCTATCTGTACCTGTTTAAGCTCGAATCTGGAGCCCAAACCAAGAATCGGACAACAAATAGGTATTGCTCAATCGATAGAACACAATGTGATGTACATTTGATGAAAGTTTGGTTTAGAAATATGCATTTTTAAGAAAGTTATCGCGCTCGCTACAACAATATGCATATATTAGACTTGGTCTTTTTCCGCGATTTTGGTCAAAATCAGCTATCTGTACCTGTTTAAGCTCGAATCTGGAGCCCAAACCAAGAATCGGACAGCAAATTGGTATTACTCAATCGATAGAACACAATGTGATGTACATTTGATGAAAGTTTGGTTTAGAAATATGCATTTTTAAGAAAGTTATCGCGCTCGCTACAACAATATGCATATATTAGACTTGGTCTTTTTCCGCGATTTTGGTCAAAATCAGCTATCTGTACCTGTTTAAGCTCGAATCTGGAGCCCAAACCAAGAATCGGACAACAAATAGGTATTGCTCAATCGATAGAACACAATGTGATGTACATTTGATGAAAGTTTGGTTTAGAAATATGCATTTTTAAGAAAGTTATCGCGCTCGCTACGACAATATGCATATATTGGACTTGGTCTTTTTCCGCGATTTTGGTCAAAATCAGCTATCTGTACCTGTTTAAGCTCGAATCTGGAGCCCAAACCAAGAATCGGACAGCAAATTGGTATTGCTCAATCGATAGAACACAATGTGATGTACATTTGATGAAAGTTTGGTTTAGAAATATGCACTTTTAAGAAAGTTATCGCGCTCGCTACAACAATATGCATATATTGGACTTGGTCTTTTTCCGCGATTTTGGTCAAAATCAGCTATCTGTACCTGTTTAAGCTCGAATCTGGAGCCCAAACCAAGAATCGGACAGCAAATTGGTATAGCTCAATCGATAGAACACAATGTGATGTACATTTGATGAAAGTTTGGTTTAGAAATATGCATTTTTAAGAAAGTTATCGCGCTCGCTACAACAATATGCATATATTGGACTTGGTCTTTTTCCGCGATTTTGGTCAAAATCAGCTATCTGTACCTGTTTAAGCTCGAATCTGGAGCCCAAACCAAGAATCGGACAGCAAATTGGTATAGCTCAATCGATAGAACACAATGTGATGTACATTTGATGAAAGTTTGGTTTAGAAATATGCATTTTTAAGAAAGTTATCGCGCTCGCTACAACAATATTCATATATTGGACTTGGTTTTTTCCCCGCGATTTTGGTCAAAATCAGCTATCTGTACCTGTTTAAGCTCGAATCTGGATCCCAAACCAAGAATCGGACAGCAAATTGGTATAGCTCAATCGATAGAACACAATGTGATGTACATTTGATGAAAGTTTGGTTTAGAAATATGCATTTTTAAGAAAGTTATCGCGCTCGCTACAACAATATGCATATATTGGACTTGGTTTTATCCCCGCGATTTTGGTCAAAATCAGCTATCTGTACCTGTTTAAGCTCGAATCTGGAGCCCAAACCAAGAATCGGACAACAAATAGGTATTGCTCAATCGATAGAACACAATGTGATGTACATTTGATGAAAGTTTGGTTTAGAAATATGCATTTTTAAGAAAGTTATCGCGCTCGCTACGACAATATGCATATATTGGACTTGGTCTTTTTCCGCGATTTTGGTCAAAATCAGCTATCTGTACCTGTTTAAGCTCGAATCTGGAGCCCAAACCAAGAATCGGACAGCAAATTGGTATAGCTCAATCGATAGAACACAATGTGATGTACATTTGATGAAAGTTTGGTTTAGAAATATGCATTTTTAAGAAAGTTATCGCGCTCGCTACAACAATATGCATATATTGGACTTGGTCTTTTTCCGCGATTTTGGTCAAAATCAGCTATCTGTACCTGTTTAAGCTCGAATCTGGAGCCCAAACCAAGAATCGGACAGCAAATTGGTATAGCTCAATCGATAGAACACAATGTGATGTACATTTGATGAAAGTTTGGTTTAGAAATATGCATTTTTAAGAAAGTTATCGCGCTCGCTACAACAATATGCATATATTAGACTTGGTCTTTTTCCGCGATTTTGGTCAAAATCAGCTATCTGTACCTGTTTAAGCTCGAATCTGGAGCCCAAACCAAGAATCGGACAGCAAATTGGTATAGCTCAATCGATAGAACACAATGTGATGTACATTTGATGAAAGTTTGGTTTAGAAATATGCATTTTTAAGAAAGTTATCGCGCTCGCTACAACAATATGCATATATTAGACTTGGTCTTTTTCCGCGATTTTGGTCAAAATCAGCTATCTGTACCTGTTTAAGCTCGAATCTGGAGCCCAAACCAAGAATCGGACAACAAATAGGTATTGCTCAATCGATAGAACACAATGTGATGTACATTTGATGAAAGTTTGGTTTAGAAATATGCATTTTTAAGAAAGTTATCGCGCTCGCTACGACAATATGCATATATTGGACTTGGTCTTTTTCCGCGATTTTGGTCAAAATCAGCTATCTGTACCTGTTTAAGCTCGAATCTGGAGCCCAAACCAAGAATCGGACAGCAAATTGGTATAGCTCAATCGATAGAACACAATGTGATGTACATTTGATGAAAGTTTGGTTTAGAAATATGCATTTTTAAGAAAGTTATCGCGCTCGCTACAACAATATTCATATATTGGACTTGGTTTTTTCCCCGCGATTTTGGTCAAAATCAGCTATCTGTACCTGTTTAAGCTCGAATCTGGAGCCCAAACCAAGAATCGGACAGCAAATTGGTATAGCTCAATCGATAGAACACAATGTGATGTACATTTGATGAAAGTTTGGTTTAGAAATATGCATTTTTAAGAAAGTTATCGCGCTCGCTACAACAATATTTATATATTGGACTTGGTTTTATCCCCGCGATTTTGGTCAAAATCAGCTATCTGTACCTGTTTAAGCTCGAATCTGGAGCCCAAACCAAGAATCGGACAGCAAATTGGTATAGCTCAATCGATAGAATACAATGTGATGTACATTTGATGAAAGTTTGGTTTAGAAATATGCATTTTTAAGAAAGTTATCGCGCTCGCTACAACAATATGCATATATTAGACTTGGTCTTTTTCCGCGATTTTGGTCAAAATCAGCTATCTGTACCTGTTTAAGCTCGAATCTGGAGCCCAAACCAAGAATCGGACAGCAAATTGGTATAGCTCAATCGATAGAACACAATGTGATGTACATTTGATGAAAGTTTGGTTTAGAAATATGCATTTTTAAGAAAGTTATCGCGCTCGCTACAACAATATGCATATATTGGACTTGGTCTTTTTCCGCGATTTTGGTCAAAATCAGCTATCTGTACCTGTTTAAGCTCGAATCTGGAGCCCAAACCAAGAATCGGACAGCAAATTGGTATTGCTCAATTGATAGAACACAATGTGATGTACATTTGATGAAAGTTTGGTTTAGAAATATGCATTTTTAAGAAAGTTATCGCGCTCGCTACAACAATATGCATATATTGGACTTGGTCTTTTTCCGCGATTTTGGTCAAAATCAGCTATCTGTACCTGTTTAAGCTCGAATCTGGAGCCCAAACCAAGAATCGGACAGCAAATTGGTATAGCTCAATCGATAGAACACAATGTGATGTACATTTGATGAAAGTTTGGTTTAGAAATATGCATTTTTAAGAAAGTTATCGCGCTCGCTACAACAATATGCATATATTGGACTTGGTCTTTTTCCGCGATTTTGGTCAAAATCAGCTATCTGTACCTGTTTAAGCTCGAATCTGGAGCCCAAACCAAGAATCAGACAGCAAATTGGTATAGCTCAATCGATAGAACACAATGTGATGTACATTTGATGAAAGTTTGGTTTAGAAATATGCATTTTTAAGAAAGTTATCGCGCTCGCTACAACAATATGCATATATTAGACTTGGTCTTTTTCCGCGATTTTGGTCAAAATCAGCTATCTGTACCTGTTTAAGCTCGAATCTGGAGCCCAAACCAAGAATCGGACAACAAATAGGTATTGCTCAATCGATAGAACACAATGTGATGTACATTTGATGAAAGTTTGGTTTAGAAATATGCATTTTTAAGAAAGTTATCGCGCTCGCTACGACAATATGCATATATTGGACTTGGTCTTTTTCCGCGATTTTGGTCAAAATCAGCTATCTGTACCTGTTTAAGCTCGAATCTGGAGCCCAAACCAAGAATCGGACAGCAAATTGGTATTGCTCAATCGATAGAACACAATGTGATGTACATTTGATGAAAGTTTGGTTTAGAAATATGCATTTTTAAGAAAGTTATCGCGCTCGCTACAACAATATGCATATATTGGACTTGGTCTTTTTCCGCGATTTTGGTCAAAATCAGCTATCTGTACCTGTTTAAGCTCGAATCTGGAGCCCAAACCAAGAATCGGACAGCAAATTGGTATAGCTCAATCGATAGAACACAATGTGATGTACATTTGATGAAAGTTTGGTTTAGAAATATGCATTTTTAAGAAAGTTATCGCGCTCGCTACAACAATATTCATATATTGGACTTGGTTTTTTCCCCGCGATTTTGGTCAAAATCAGCTATCTGTACCTGTTTAAGCTCGAATCTGGAGCCCAAACCAAGAATCGGACAGCAAATTGGTATAGCTCAATCGATAGAACACAATGTGATGTACATTTGATGAAAGTTTGGTTTAGAAATATGCATTTTTAAGAAAGTTATCGCGCTCGCTACAACAATATGCATATATTGGACTTGGTTTTATCCCCGCGATTTTGGTCAAAATCAGCTATCTGTACCTGTTTAAGCTCGAATCTGGAGCCCAAACCAAGAATCGGACAGCAAATTGGTATAGCTCAATCGATAGAACACAATGTGATGTACATTTGATGAAAGTTTGGTTTAGAAATATGCATTTTTAAGAAAGTTATCGCGCTCGCTACAACAATATGCATATATTGGACTTGGTCTTTTTCCGCGATTTTGGTCAAAATCAGCTATCTGTACCTGTTTAAGCTCGAATCTGGAGCCCAAACCAAGAATCGGACAGCAAATTGGTATAGCTCAATCGATAGAACACAATGTGATGTACATTTGATGAAAGTTTGGTTTAGAAATATGCATTTTTAAGAAAGTTATCGCGCTCGCTACAACAATATGCATATATTGGACTTGGTCTTTTTCCGCGATTTTGGTCAAAATCAGCTATCTGTACCTGTTTAAGCTCGAATCTGGAGCCGAAACCAAGAATCGGACAGCAAATTGGTATTACTCAATCGATAGAACACAATGTGATGTACATTTGATGAAAGTTTGGTTTAGAAATATGCATTTTTAAGAAAGTTATCGCGCTCGCTACAACAATATGCATATATTAGACTTGGTCTTTTTCCGCGATTTTGGTCAAAATCAGCTATCTGTACCTGTTTAAGCTCGAATCTGGAGCCCAAACCAAGAATCGGACAACAAATAGGTATTGCTCAATCGATAGAACACAATGTGATGTACATTTGATGAAAGTTTGGTTTAGAAATATGCATTTTTAAGAAAGTTATCGCGCTCGCTACGACAATATGCATATATTGGACTTGGTCTTTTTCCGCGATTTTGGTCAAAATCAGCTATCTGTACCTGTTTAAGCTCGAATCTGGAGCCCAAACCAAGAATCGGACAGCAAATTGGTATTACTCAATCGATAGAACACAATGTGATGTACATTTGATGAAAGTTTGGTTTAGAAATATGCATTTTTAAGAAAGTTATCGCGCTCGCTACAACAATATGCATATATTGGACTTGGTCTTTTTCCGCGATTTTGGTCAAAATCAGCTATCTGTACCTGTTTAAGCTCGAATCTGGAGCCCAAACCAAGAATCGGACAGCAAATTGGTATTACTCAATCGATAGAACACAATGTGATGTACATTTGATGAAAGTTTGGTTTAGAAATATGCATTTTTAAGAAAGTTATCGCGCTCGCTACAACAATATGCATATATTAGACTTGGTCTTTTTCCGCGATTTTGGTCAAAATCAGCTATCTGTACCTGTTTAAGCTCGAATCTGGAGCCCAAACCAAGAATCGGACAACAAATAGGTATTGCTCAATCGATAGAACACAATGTGATGTACATTTGATGAAAGTTTGGTTTAGAAATATGCATTTTTAAGAAAGTTATCGCGCTCGCTACGACAATATGCATATATTGGACTTGGTCTTTTTCCGCGATTTTGGTCAAAATCAGCTATCTGTACCTGTTTAAGCTCGAATCTGGAGCCCAAACCAAGAATCGGACAGCAAATTGGTATTGCTCAATCGATAGAACACAATGTGATGTACATTTGATGAAAGTTTGGTTTAGAAATATGCATTTTTAAGAAAGTTATCGCGCTCGCTACAACAATATGCATATATTGGACTTGGTCTTTTTCCGCGATTTTGGTCAAAATCAGCTATCTGTACCTGTTTAAGCTCGAATCTGGAGCCCAAACCAAGAATCGGACAGCAAATTGGTATAGCTCAATCGATAGAACACAATGTGATGTACATTTGATGAAAGTTTGGTTTAGAAATATGCATTTTTAAGAAAGTTATCGCGCTCGCTACAACAATATGCATATATTGGACTTGGTTTTTTCCCCGCGATTTTGGTCAAAATCAGCTATCTGTACCTGTTTAAGCTCGAATCTGGAGCCCAAACCAAGAATCGGACAACAAATAGGTATTGCTCAATCGATAGAACACAATGTGATGTACATTTGATGAAAGTTTGGTTTAGAAATATGCATTTTTAAGAAAGTTATCGCGCTCGCTACGACAATATGCATATATTGGACTTGGTCTTTTTCCGCGATTTTAATCAAAAACAGCTATCTGTACCTGTTTAAGCTCGAATCTGGAGCCCAAACCAAGAATCGGACAGCAAATTGGTATAGCTCAATCGATAGAACACAATGTGATGTACATTTGATGAAAGTTTGGTTTAGAAATATGCATTTTTAAGAAAGTTATCGCGCTCGCTACAACAATATGCATATATTGGACTTGGTCTTTTTCCGCGATTTTGGTCAAAATCAGCTATCTGTACCTGTTTAAGCTCGAATCTGGAGCCCAAACCAAGAATCGGACAGCAAATTGGTATAGCTCAATCGATAGAACACAATGTGATGTACATTTGATGAAAGTTTGGTTTAGAAATATGCATTTTTAAGAAAGTTATCGCGCTCGCTACAACAATATGCATATATTAGACTTGGTCTTTTTCCGCGATTTTGGTCAAAATCAGCTATCTGTACCTGTTTAAGCTCGAATCTGGAGCCCAAACCAAGAATCGGACAACAAATAGGTATTGCTCAATCGATAGAACACAATGTGATGTACATTTGATGAAAGTTTGGTTTAGAAATATGCATTTTTAAGAAAGTTATCGCGCTCGCTACAACAATATGCATATATTGGACTTGGTTTTATCCCCGCGATTTTGGTCAAAATCAGCTATCTGTACCTGTTTAAGCTCGAATCTGGAGCCCAAACCAAGAATCGGACAGCAAATTGGTATAGCTCAATCGATAGAACACAATGTGATGTACATTTGATGAAAGTTTGGTTTAGAAATATGCATTTTTAAGAAAGTTATCGCGCTCGCTACAACAATATGCATATATTGGACTTGGTCTTTTTCCGCGATTTTGGTCAAAATCAGCTATCTGTACCTGTTTAAGCTCGAATCTGGAGCCCAAACCAAGAATCGGACAGCAAATTGGTATAGCTCAATCGATAGAACACAATGTGATGTACATTTGATGAAAGTTTGGTTTAGAAATATGCATTTTTAAGAAAGTTATCGCGCTCGCTACAACAATATGCATATATTAGACTTGGTCTTTTTCCGCGATTTTGGTCAAAATCAGCTATCTGTACCTGTTTAAGCTCGAATCTGGAGCCCAAACCAAGAATCGGACAGCTAATTGGTATAGCTCAATCGATAGAACACAATGTGATGTACATTTGATGAAAGTTTGGTTTAGAAATATGCATTTTTAAGAAAGTTATCGCGCTCGCTACAACAATATGCATATATTGGACTTGGTTTTATCCCCGCGATTTTGGTCAAAATCAGCTATCTGTACCTGTTTAAGCTCGAATCTGGAGCCCAAACCAAGAATCGGACAGCAAATTGGTATAGCTCAATCGATAGAACACAATGTGATGTACATTTGATGAAAGTTTGGTTTAGAAATATGCATTTTTAAGAAAGTTATCGCGCTCGCTACAACAATATGCATATATTGGACTTGGTCTTTTTCCGCGATTTTGGTCAAAATCAGCTATCTGTACCTGTTTAAGCTCGAATCTGGAGCCCAAACCAAGAATCGGACAGCAAATTGTTATAGCTCAATCGATAGAACACAATGTGATGTACATTTGATGAAAGTTTGGTTTAGAAATATGCATTTTTAAGAAAGTTATCGCGCTCGCTACAACAATATGCATATATTGGACTTGGTCTTTTTCCGCGATTTTGGTCAAAATCAGCTATCTGTACCTGTTTAAGCTCGAATCTGGAGCCCAAACCAAGAATCGGACAGCAAATTGGTATAGCTCAATCGATAGAACACAATGTGATGTACATTTGATGAAAGTTTGGTTTAGAAATATGCATTTTTAAGAAAGTTATCGCGCTCGCTACAACAATATGCATATATTGGACTTGGTCTTTTTCCGCGATTTTGGTCAAAATCAGCTATCTGTACCTGTTTAAGCTCGAATCTGGAGCCCAAACCAAGAATCGGACAGCAAATTGGTATAGCTCAATCGATAGAACACAATGTGATGTACATTTGATGAAAGTTTGGTTTAGAAATATGCATTTTTAAGAAAGTTATCGCGCTCGCTACAACAATATGCATATATTAGACTTGGTCTTTTTCCGCGATTTTGGTCAAAATCAGCTATCTGTACCTGTTTAAGCTCGAATCTGGAGCCCAAACCAAGAATCGGACAGCTAATTGGTATAGCTCAATCGATAGAACACAATGTGATGTACATTTGATGAAAGTTTGGTTTAGAAATATGCATTTTTAAGAAAGTTATCGCGCTCGCTACAACAATATGCATATATTGGACTTGGTTTTATCCCCGCGATTTTGGTCAAAATCAGCTATCTGTACCTGTTTAAGCTCGAATCTGGAGCCCAAACCAAGAATCGGACAGCAAATTGGTATAGCTCAATCGATAGAACACAATGTGATGTACATTTGATGAAAGTTTGGTTTAGAAATATGCATTTTTAAGAAAGTTATCGCGCTCGCTACAACAATATGCATATATTGGACTTGGTCTTTTTCCGCGATTTTGGTCAAAATCAGCTATCTGTACCTGTGTACCTGTTTAAGCTCGAATCTGGAGCCCAAACCAAGAATCGGACAGCAAATTGGTATAGCTCAATCGATAGAACACAATGTGATGTACATTTGATGAAAGTTTGGTTTAGAAATATGCATTTTTAAGAAAGTTATCGCGCTCGCTACAACAATATGCATATATTGGACTTGGTCTTTTTCCGCGATTTTGGTCAAAATCAGCTATCTGTACCTGTTTAAGCTCGAATCTGGAGCCCAAACCAAGAATCGGACAGCAAATTGGTATAGCTCAATCGATAGAACACAATGTGATGTACATTTGATGAAAGTTTGGTTTAGAAATATGCATTTTTAAGAAAGTTATCGCGCTCGCTACAACAATATGCATATATTGGACTTGGTCTTTTTCCGCGATTTTGGTCAAAATCAGCTATCTGTACCTGTTTAAGCTCGAATCTGGAGCCCAAACCAAGAATCGGACAGCAAATTGGTATTGCTCAATCGATAGAACACAATGTGATGTACATTTGATGAAAGTTTGGTTTAGAAATATGCATTTTTAAGAAAGTTATCGCGCTCGCTACGACAATATGCATATATTGGACTTGGTTTTATCCCCGCGATTTTGGTCAAAATCAGCTATCTGTACCTGTTTAAGCTCGAATCTGGAGCCCAAACCAAGAATCGAACAGCAAATTGGTATAGCTCAATCGATAGAACACAATGTGATGTACATTTGATGAAAGTTTGGTTTAGAAATATGCATTTTTAAGAAAGTTATCGCGCTCGCTACAACAATATGCATATATTGGACTTGGTCTTTTTCCGCGATTTTGGTCAAAATCAGCTATCTGTACCTGTTTAAGCTCGAATCTGGAGCCCAAACCAAGAATCGGACAGCAAATTGGTATAGCTCAATCGATAGAACACAATGTGATGTACATTTGATGAAAGTTTGGTTTAGAAATATGCATTTTTAAGAAAGTTATCGCGCTCGCTACAACAATATGCATATATTGGACTTGGTTTTATCCCCGCGATTTTGGTCAAAATCAGCTATCTGTACCTGTTTAAGCTCGAATCTGGAGCCCAAACCAAGAATCGGACAGCAAATTGGTATTGCTCAATCGATAGAACACAATGTGATGTACATTTGATGAAAGTTTGGTTTAGAAATATGCATTTTTAAGAAAGTTATCGCGCTCGCTACAACAATATGCATATTTTGGACTTGGTCTTTTTCCGCGATTTTGGTCAAAATCAGCTATCTGTACCTGTTTAAGCTCGAATCTGGAGCCCAAACCAAGAATCGGACAGCAAATTGGTATAGCTCAATCGATAGAACACAATGTGATGTACATTTGATGAAAGTTTGGTTTAGAAATATGCATTTTTAAGAAAGTTATCGCGCTCGCTACAACAATATGCATATATTGGACTTGGTCTTTTTCCGCGATTTTGGTCAAAATCAGCTATCTGTACCTGTTTAAGCTCGAATCTGGAGCCCAAACCAAGAATCGGACAGCAAATAGGTATTGCTCAATCGATAGAACACAATGTGATGTACATTTGATGAAAGTTTGGTTTAGAAATATGCATTTTTAAGAAAGTTATCGCGCTCGCTACGACAATATGCATATATTGGACTTGGTCTTTTTCCGCGATTTTGGTCAAAATCAGCTATCTGTACCTGTTTAAGCTCGAATCTGGAGCCCAAACCAAGAATCGGACAGCAAATTGGTATAGCTCAATCGATAGAACACAATGTGATGTACATTTGATGAAAGTTTGGTTTAGAAATATGCATTTTTAAGAAAGTTATCGCGCTCGCTACAACAATATGCATATATTGGACTTGGTTTTATCCCCGCGATTTTGGTCAAAATCAGCTATCTGTACCTGTTTAAGCTCGAATCTGGAGCCCAAACCAAGAATCGGACAGCAAATTGGTATAGCTCAATCGATAGAACACAATGTGATGTACATTTGATGAAAGTTTGGTTTAGAAATATGCATTTTTAAGAAAGTTATCGCGCTCGCTACAACAATATGCATATATTGGACTTGGTCTTTTTCCGCGATTTTGGTCAAAATCAGCTATCTGTACCTGTTTAAGCTCGAATCTGGAGCCCAAACCAAGAATCGGACAGCAAATTGGTATAGCTCAATCGATAGAACACAATGTGATGTACATTTGATGAAAGTTTGGTTTAGAAATATGCATTTTTAAGAAAGTTATCGCGCTCGCTACAACAATATGCATATTTTGGACTTGGTCTTTTTCAGCGATTTTGGTCAAAATCAGCTATCTGTACCTGTTTAAGCTCGAATCTGGAGCCCAAACCAAGAATCGGACAGCAAATTGGTATAGCTCAATCGATAGAACACAATGTGATGTACATTTGATGAAAGTTTGGTTTAGAAATATGCATTTTTAAGAAAGTTATCGCGCTCGCTACAACAATATGCATATATTGGACTTGGTCTTTTTCCGCGATTTTGGTCAAAATCAGCTATCTGTACCTGTTTAAGCTCGAATCTGGAGCCCAAACCAAGAATCGGACAGCAAATTGGTATAGCTCAATCGATAGAACACAATGTGATGTACATTTGATGAAAGTTTGGTTTAGAAATATGCATTTTTAAGAAAGTTATCGCGCTCGCTACAACAATATGCATATATTGGACTTGGTTTTATCCCCGCGATTTTGGTCAAAATCAGCTATCTGTACCTGTTTAAGCTCGAATCTGGAGCCCAAACCAAGAATCGGACAGCAAATTGGTATAGCTCAATCGATAGAACACAATGTGATGTACATTTGATGAAAGTTTGGTTTAGAAATATGCATTTTTAAGAAAGTTATCGCGCTCGCTACAACAATATGCATATATTGGACTTGGTCTTTTTCCGCGATTTTGGTCAAAATCAGCTATCTGTACCTGTTTAAGCTCGAATCTGGAGCCCAAACCAAGAATCGGACAGCAAATTGGTATAGCTCAATCGATAGAACACAATGTGATGTACATTTGATGAAAGTTTGGTTTAGAAATATGCATTTTTAAGAAAGTTATCGCGCTCGCTACAACAATATGCATATTTTGGACTTGGTCTTTTTCAGCGATTTTGGTCAAAATCAGCTATCTGTACCTGTTTAAGCTCGAATCTGGAGCCCAAACCAAGAATCGGACAGCAAATTGGTATAGCTCAATCGATAGAACACAATGTGATGTACATTTGATGAAAGTTTGGTTTAGAAATATGCATTTTTAAGAAAGTTATCGCGCTCGCTACAACAATATGCATATATTGGACTTGGTCTTTTTCCGCGATTTTGGTCAAAATCAGCTATCTGTACCTGTTTAAGCTCGAATCTGGAGCCCAAACCAAGAATCGGACAACAAATAGGTATTGCTCAATCGATAGAACACAATGTGATGTACATTTGATGAAAGTTTGGTTTAGAAATATGCATTTTTAAGAAAGTTATCGCGCTCGCTACGACAATATGCATATATTGGACTTGGTCTTTTTCCGCGATTTTGGTCAAAATCAGCTATCTGTACCTGTTTAAGCTCGAATCTGGAGCCCAAACCAAGAATCGGACAGCAAATTGGTATAGCTCTATCGATAGAACACAATGTGATGTACATTTGATGAAAGTTTGGTTTAGAAATATGCATTTTTAAGAAAGTTATCGCGCTCGCTACAACAATATGCATATATTGGACTTGGTTTTATCCCCGCGATTTTGGTCAAAATCAGCTATCTGTACCTGTTTAAGCTCGAATCTGGAGCCCAAACCAAGAATCGGACAGCATATTGGTATAGCTCAATCGATAGAACACAATGTGATGTACATTTGATGAAAGTTTGGTTTAGAAATATGCATTTTTAAGAAAGTTATCGCGCTCGCTACAACAATATGCATATATTGGACTTGGTCTTTTTCCGCGATTTTGGTCAAAATCAGCTATCTGTACCTGTTTAAGCTCGAATCTGGAGCCCAAACCAAGAATCGGACAGCAAATTGGTATAGCTCAATCGATAGAACACAATGTGATGTACATTTGATGAAAGTTTGGTTTAGAAATATGCATTTTTAAGAAAGTTATCGCGCTCGCTACAACAATATGCATATATTGGACTTGGTCTTTTTCCGCGATTTTGGTCAAAATCAGCTATCTGTACCTGTTTAAGCTCGAATCTGGAGCCCAAACCAAGAATCGGACAACAAATAGGTATTGCTCAATCGATAGAACACAATGTGATGTACATTTGATGAAAGTTTGGTTTAGAAATATGCATTTTTAAGAAAGTTATCGCGCTCGCTACGACAATATGCATATATTGGACTTGGTCTTTTTCCGCGATTTTGGTCAAAATCAGCTATCTGTACCTGTTTAAGCTCGAATCTGGAGCCCAAACCAAGAATCGGACAGCAAATTGGTATAGCTCAATCGATAGAACACAATGTGATGTACATTTGATGAAAGTTTGGTTTAGAAATATGCATTTTTAAGAAAGTTATCGCGCTCGCTACAACAATATGCATATATTGGACTTGGTTTTATCCCCGCGATTTTGGTCAAAATCAGCTATCTGTACCTGTTTAAGCTCGAATCTGGAGCCCAAACCAAGAATCGGACAGCAAATTGGTATAGCTCAATCGATAGAACACAATGTGATGTACATTTGATGAAAGTTTGGTTTAGAAATATGCATTTTTAAGAAAGTTATCGCGCTCGCTACAACAATATGCATATATTGGACTTGGTCTTTTTCCGCGATTTTGGTCAAAATCAGCTATCTGTACCTGTTTAAGCTCGAATCTGGAGCCCAAACCAAGAATCGGACAGCAAATTGGTATAGCTCAATCGATAGAACACAATGTGATGTACATTTGATGAAAGTTTGGTTTAGAAATATGCATTTTTAAGAAAGTTATCGCGCTCGCTACAACAATATGCATATATTGGACTTGGTTTTTTCCCCGCGATTTTGGTCAAAATCAGCTATCTGTACCTGTTTAAGCTCGAATCTGGAGCCCAAACCAAGAATCGGACAGCACATTGGTATAGCTCTATCGATAGAACACAATGTGATGTACATTTGATGAAAGTTTGGTTTAGAAATATGCATTTTTAAGAAAGTTATCGCGCTCGCTACAACAATATGCATATATTAGACTTGGTCTTTTTCCGCGATTTTGGTCAAAATCAGCTATCTGTACCTGTTTAAGCTCGAATCTGGAGCCCAAACCAAGAATCGGACAGCAAATAGGTATTGCTCAATCGATAGAACACAATGTGATGTACATTTGATGAAAGTTTGGTTTAGAAATATGCATTTTTAAGAAAGTTATCGCGCTCGCTACAACAATATGCATATATTGGACTTGGTCTTTTTCCGCGATTTTGGTCAAAATCAGCTATCTGTACCTGTTTAAGCTCGAATCTGGAGCCCAAACCAAGAATCGGACAGCAAATTGGTATAGCTCAATCGATAGAACACAATGTGATGTACATTTGATGAAAGTTTGGTTTAGAAATATGCATTTTTAAGAAAGTTATCGCGCTCGCTACGACAATATGCATATATTGGACTTGGTTTTATCCCCGCGATTTTGGTCAAAATCAGCTATCTGTACCTGTTTAAGCTCGAATCTGGAGCCCAAACCAAGAATCGGACAGCAAATTGGTATAGCTCAATCGATAGAACACAATGTGATGTACATTTGATGAAAGTTTGGTTTAGAAATATGCATTTTTAAGAAAGTTATCGCGCTCGCTACAACAATATGCATATATTGGACTTGGTCTTTTTCCGCGATTTTGGTCAAAATCAGCTATCTGTACCTGTTTAAGCTCGAATCTGGAGCCCAAACCAAGAATCGGACAGCAAATTGGTATAGCTCAATCGATAGAACACAATGTGATGTACATTTGATGAAAGTTTGGTTTAGAAATATGCATTTTTAAGAAAGTTATCGCGCTCGCTACAACAATATGCATATATTGGACTTGGTTTTATCCCCGCGATTTTGGTCAAAATCAGCTATCTGTACCTGTTTAAGCTCGAATCTGGAGCCCAAACCAAGAATCGGACAGCAAATTGGTATAGCTCAATCGATAGAACACAATGTGATGTACATTTGATGAAAGTTTGGTTTAGAAATATGCATTTTTAAGAAAGTTATCGCGCTCGCTACAACAATATGCATATATTGGACTTGGTCAATCGATAGAACACAATGTGATGTACATTTGATGAAAGTTTGGTTTAGAAATATGCATTTTTAAGAAAGTTATCGCGCTCGCTACAACAATATGCATATATTAGACTTGGTCTTTTTCCGCGATTTTGGTCAAAATCAGCTATCTGTACCTGTTTAAGCTCGAATCTGGAGCCCAAACCAAGAATCGGACAACAAATAGGTATTGCTCAATCGATAGAACACAATGTGATGTACATTTGATGAAAGTTTGGTTTAGAAATATGCATTTTTAAGAAAGTTATCGCGCTCGCTACGACAATATGCATATATTGGACTTGGTCTTTTTCCGCGATTTTGGTCAAAATCAGCTATCTGTACCTGTTTAAGCTCGAATCTGGAGCCCAAACCAAGAATCGGACAGCAAATTGGTATAGCTCAATCGATAGAACACAATGTGATGTACATTTGATGAAAGTTTGGTTTAGAAATATGCATTTTTAAGAAAGTTATCGCGCTCGCTACAACAATATGCATATATTGGACTTGGTTTTATCCCCGCGATTTTGGTCAAAATCAGCTATCTGTACCTGTTTAAGCTCGAATCTGGAGCCCAAACCAAGAATCGGACAGCAAATTGGTATAGCTCAATCGATAGAACACAATGTGATGTACATTTGATGAAAGTTTGGTTTAGAAATATGCATTTTTAAGAAAGTTATCGCGCTCGCTACAACAATATGCATATATTGGACTTGGTCTTTTTCCGCGATTTTGGTCAAAATCAGCTATCTGTACCTGTTTAAGCTCGAATCTGGAGCCCAAACCAAGAATCGGACAGCAAATTGGTATAGCTCAATCGATAGAACACAATGTGATGTACATTTGATGAAAGTTTGGTTTAGAAATATGCATTTTTAAGAAAGTTATCGCGCTCGCTACAACAATATGCATATATTGGACTTGGTCTTTTTCCGCGATTTTGGTCAAAATCAGCTATCTGTACCTGTTTAAGCTCGAATCTGGAGCCCAAACCAAGAATCGGACAGCAAATTGGTATTGCTCAATCGATAGAACACAATGTGATGT
Organism: Phorcus lineatus; assembly: GCA_921293015.1. Taxonomy (NCBI): domain Eukaryota; kingdom Metazoa; phylum Mollusca; class Gastropoda; order Trochida; family Trochidae; genus Phorcus; species Phorcus lineatus. The sequence continues at coordinate 8,522,862 of OV121086.1, read as the reverse complement.
ACATTTGATGAAAGTTTGGTTTAGAAATATGCATTTTTAAGAAAGTTATCGCGCTCGCTACGACAATATGCATATATTGGACTTGGTTTTATCCCCGCGATTTTGGTCAAAATCAGCTATCTGTACCTGTTTAAGCTCGAATCTGGAGCCCAAACCAAGAATCGGACAGCAAATTGGTATAGCTCAATCGATAGAACACAATGTGATGTACATTTGATGAAAGTTTGGTTTAGAAATATGCATTTTTAAGAAAGTTATCGCGCTCGCTACAACAATATGCATATATTGGACTTGGTCTTTTTCCGCGATTTTGGTCAAAATCAGCTATCTGTACCTGTTTAAGCTCGAATCTGGAGCCCAAACCAAGAATCGGACAGCAAATTGGTATAGCTCAATCGATAGAACACAATGTGATGTACATTTGATGAAAGTTTGGTTTAGAAATATGCATTTTTAAGAAAGTTATCGCGCTCGCTACAACAATATGCATATATTGGACTTGGTTTTATCCCCGCGATTTTGGTCAAAATCAGCTATCTGTACCTGTTTAAGCTCGAATCTGGAGCCCAAACCAAGAATCGGACAGCAAATTGGTATTGCTCAATCGATAGAACACAATGTGATGTACATTTGATGAAAGTTTGGTTTAGAAATATGCATTTTTAAGAAAGTTATCGCGCTCGCTACAACAATATGCATATATTGGACTTGGTCTTTTTCCGCGATTTTGGTCAAAATCAGCTATCTGTACCTGTTTAAGCTCGAATCTGGAGCCCAAACCAAGAATCGGACAGCAAATTGGTATAGCTCAATCGATAGAACACAATGTGATGTACATTTGATGAAAGTTTGGTTTAGAAATATGCATTTTTAAGAAAGTTATCGCGCTCGCTACAACAATATGCATATATTGGACTTGGTACTCAATCGATAGAACACAATGTGATGTACATTTGATGAAAGTTTGGTTTAGAAATATGCATTTTTAAGAAAGTTATCGCGCTCGCTACAACAATATGCATATATTAGACTTGGTCTTTTTCCGCGATTTTGGTCAAAATCAGCTATCTGTACCTGTTTAAGCTCGAATCTGGAGCCCAAACCAAGAATCGGACAACAAATAGGTATTGCTCAATCGATAGAACACAATGTGATGTACATTTGATGAAAGTTTGGTTTAGAAATATGCATTTTTAAGAAAGTTATCGCGCTCGCTACGACAATATGCATATATTGGACTTGGTCTTTTTCCGCGATTTTGGTCAAAATCAGCTATCTGTACCTGTTTAAGCTCGAATCTGGAGCCCAAACCAAGAATCGGACAGCAAATTGGTATAGCTCTATCGATAGAACACAATGTGATGTACATTTGATGAAAGTTTGGTTTAGAAATATGCATTTTTAAGAAAGTTATCGCGCTCGCTACAACAATATGCATATATTGGACTTGGTTTTATCCCCGCGATTTTGGTCAAAATCAGCTATCTGTACCTGTTTAAGCTCGAATCTGGAGCCCAAACCAAGAATCGGACAGCAAATTGGTATAGCTCAATCGATAGAACACAATGTGATGTACATTTGATGAAAGTTTGGTTTAGAAATATGCATTTTTAAGAAAGTTATCGCGCTCGCTACAACAATATGCATATATTGGACTTGGTCTTTTTCCGCGATTTTGGTCAAAATCAGCTATCTGTACCTGTTTAAGCTCGAATCTGGAGCCCAAACCAAGAATCGGACAGCAAATTGGTATAGCTCAATCGATAGAACACAATGTGATGTACATTTGATGAAAGTTTGGTTTAGAAATATGCATTTTTAAGAAAGTTATCGCGCTCGCTACAACAATATGCATATATTGGACTTGGTTTTTTCCCCGCGATTTTGGTCAAAATCAGCTATCTGTACCTGTTTAAGCTCGAATCTGGAGCCCAAACCAAGAATCGGACAGCAAATTGGTATAGCTCTATCGATAGAACACAATGTGATGTACATTTGATGAAAGTTTGGTTTAGAAATATGCATTTTTAAGAAAGTTATCGCGCTCGCTACAACAATATGCATATATTAGACTTGGTCTTTTTCCGCGATTTTGGTCAAAATCAGCTATCTGTACCTGTTTAAGCTCGAATCTGGAGCCCAAACCAAGAATCGGACAGCAAATTGGTATAGCTCTATCGATAGAACACAATGTGATGTACATTTGATGAAAGTTTGGTTTAGAAATATGCATTTTTAAGAAAGTTATCGCGCTCGCTACAACAATATGCATATTTTGGACTTGGTCTTTTTCAGCGATTTTGGTCAAAATCAGCTATCTGTACCTGTTTAAGCTCGAATCTGGAGCCCAAACCAAGAATCGGACAGCAAATTGGTATAGCTCAATCGATAGAACACAATGTGATGTACATTTGATGAAAGTTTGGTTTAGAAATATGCATTTTTAAGAAAGTTATCGCGCTCGCTACAACAATATGCATATATTGGACTTGGTCTTTTTCCGCGATTTTGGTCAAAATCAGCTATCTGTACCTGTTTAAGCTCGAATCTGGAGCCCAAACCAAGAATCGGACAACAAATAGGTATTGCTCAATCGATAGAACACAATGTGATGTACATTTGATGAAAGTTTGGTTTAGAAATATGCATTTTTAAGAAAGTTATCGCGCTCGCTACGACAATATGCATATATTGGACTTGGTCTTTTTCCGCGATTTTGGTCAAAATCAGCTATCTGTACCTGTTTAAGCTCGAATCTGGAGCCCAAACCAAGAATCGGACAGCAAATTGGTATAGCTCAATCGATAGAACACAATGTGATGTACATTTGATGAAAGTTTGGTTTAGAAATATGCATTTTTAAGAAAGTTATCGCGCTCGCTACAACAATATGCATATATTGGACTTGGTTTTATCCCCGCGATTTTGGTCAAAATCAGCTATCTGTACCTGTTTAAGCTCGAATCTGGAGCCCAAACCAAGAATCGGACAGCAAATTGGTATAGCTCAATCGATAGAACACAATGTGATGTACATTTGATGAAAGTTTGGTTTAGAAATATGCATTTTTAAGAAAGTTATCGCGCTCGCTACAACAATATGCATATATTGGACTTGGTCTTTTTCCGCGATTTTGGTCAAAATCAGCTATCTGTACCTGTTTAAGCTCGAATCTGGAGCCCAAACCAAGAATCGGACAGCAAATTGGTATAGCTCAATCGATAGAACACAATGTGATGTACATTTGATGAAAGTTTGGTTTAGAAATATGCATTTTTAAGAAAGTTATCGCGCTCGCTACAACAATATGCATATATTGGACTTGGTCTTTTTCCGCGATTTTGGTCAAAATCAGCTATCTGTACCTGTTTAAGCTCGAATCTGGAGCCCAAACCAAGAATCGGACAACAAATAGGTATTGCTCAATCGATAGAACACAATGTGATGTACATTTGATGAAAGTTTGGTTTAGAAATATGCATTTTTAAGAAAGTTATCGCGCTCGCTACGACAATATGCATATATTGGACTTGGTCTTTTTCCGCGATTTTGGTCAAAATCAGCTATCTGTACCTGTTTAAGCTCGAATCTGGAGCCCAAACCAAGAATCGGACAGCAAATTGGTATAGCTCAATCGATAGAACACAATGTGATGTACATTTGATGAAAGTTTGGTTTAGAAATATGCATTTTTAAGAAAGTTATCGCGCTCGCTACAACAATATGCATATATTGGACTTGGTTTTATCCCCGCGATTTTGGTCAAAATCAGCTATCTGTACCTGTTTAAGCTCGAATCTGGAGCCCAAACCAAGAATCGGACAGCAAATTGGTATAGCTCAATCGATAGAACACAATGTGATGTACATTTGATGAAAGTTTGGTTTAGAAATATGCATTTTTAAGAAAGTTATCGCGCTCGCTACAACAATATGCATATATTGGACTTGGTCTTTTTCCGCGATTTTGGTCAAAATCAGCTATCTGTACCTGTTTAAGCTCGAATCTGGAGCCCAAACCAAGAATCGGACAGCAAATTGGTATTGCTCAATCGATAGAACACAATGTGATGTACATTTGATGAAAGTTTGGTTTAGAAATATGCATTTTTAAGAAAGTTATCGCGCTCGCTACAACAATATGCATATATTGGACTTGGTTTTTTCCCCGCGATTTTGGTCAAAATCAGCTATCTGTACCTGTTTAAGCTCGAATCTGGAGCCCAAACCAAGAATCGGACAGCAAATTGGTATAGCTCAATCGATAGAACACAATGTGATGTACATTTGATGAAAGTTTGGTTTAGAAATATGCATTTTTAAGAAAGTTATCGCGCTCGCTACAACAATATGCATATATTGGACTTGGTCTTTTTCCGCGATTTTGGTCAAAATCAGCTATCTGTACCTGTTTAAGCTCGAATCTGGAGCCCAAACCAAGAATCGGACAACAAATAGGTATTGCTCAATCGATAGAACACAATGTGATGTACATTTGATGAAAGTTTGGTTTAGAAATATGCATTTTTAAGAAAGTTATCGCGCTCGCTACGACAATATGCATATATTGGACTTGGTCTTTTTCCGCGATTTTGGTCAAAATCAGCTATCTGTACCTGTTTAAGCTCGAATCTGGAGCCCAAACCAAGAATCGGACAGCAAATTGGTATAGCTCAATCGATAGAACACAATGTGATGTACATTTGATGAAAGTTTGGTTTAGAAATATGCATTTTTAAGAAAGTTATCGCGCTCGCTACAACAATATGCATATATTGGACTTGGTTTTATCCCCGCGATTTTGGTCAAAATCAGCTATCTGTACCTGTTTAAGCTCGAATCTGGAGCCCAAACCAAGAATCGGACAGCAAATTGGTATAGCTCAATCGATAGAACACAATGTGATGTACATTTGATGAAAGTTTGGTTTAGAAATATGCATTTTTAAGAAAGTTATCGCGCTCGCTACAACAATATGCATATATTGGACTTGGTCTTTTTCCGCGATTTTGGTCAAAATCAGCTATCTGTACCTGTTTAAGCTCGAATCTGGAGCCCAAACCAAGAATCGGACAGCAAATTGGTATAGCTCAATCGATAGAACACAATGTGATGTACATTTGATGAAAGTTTGGTTTAGAAATATGCATTTTTAAGAAAGTTATCGCGCTCGCTACAACAATATGCATATATTGGACTTGGTTTTTTCCCCGCGATTTTGGTCAAAATCAGCTATCTGTACCTGTTTAAGCTCGAATCTGGAGCCCAAACCAAGAATCGGACAGCAAATTGGTATAGCTCTATCGATAGAACACAATGTGATGTACATTTGATGAAAGTTTGGTTTAGAAATATGCATTTTTAAGAAAGTTATCGCGCTCGCTACAACACTATGCATATATTAGACTTGGTCTTTTTCCGCGATTTTGGTCAAAATCAGCTATCTGTACCTGTTTAAGCTCGAATCTGGAGCCCAAACCAAGAATCGGACAGCAAATAGGTATTGCTCAATCGATAGAACACAATGTGATGTACATTTGATGAAAGTTTGGTTTAGAAATATGCATTTTTAAGAAAGTTATCGCGCTCGCTACAACAATATGCATATATTGGACTTGGTCTTTTTCCGCGATTTTGGTCAAAATCAGCTATCTGTACCTGTTTAAGCTCGAATCTGGAGCCCAAACCAAGAATCGGACAGCAAATTGGTATTACTCAATCGATAGAACACAATGTGATGTACATTTGATGAAAGTTTGGTTTAGAAATATGCATTTTTAAGAAAGTTATCGCGCTCGCTACAACAATATTCATATATTGGACTTGGTTTTTTCCCCGCGATTTTGGTCAAAATCAGCTATCTGTACCTGTTTAAGCTCGAATCTGGAGCCCAAACCAAGAATCGGACAGCAAATTGGTATAGCTCAATCGATAGAACACAATGTGATGTACATTTGATGAAAGTTTGGTTTAGAAATATGCATTTTTAAGAAAGTTATCGCGCTCGCTACAACAATATGCATATATTGGACTTGGTCTTTTTCCGCGATTTTGGTCAAAATCAGCTATCTGTACCTGTTTAAGCTCGAATCTGGAGCCCAAACCAAGAATCGGACAGCAAATTGGTATTGCTCAATCGATAGAACACAATGTGATGTACATTTGATGAAAGTTTGGTTTAGAAATATGCATTTTTAAGAAAGTTATCGCGCTCGCTACAACAATATGCATATATTGGACTTGGTCTTTTTCCGCGATTTTGGTCAAAATCAGCTATCTGTACCTGTTTAAGCTCGAATCTGGAGCCCAAACCAAGAATCGGACAACAAATAGGTATTGCTCAATCGATAGAACACAATGTGATGTACATTTGATGAAAGTTTGGTTTAGAAATATGCATTTTTAAGAAAGTTATCGCGCTCGCTACGACAATATGCATATATTGGACTTGGTCTTTTTCCGCGATTTTGGTCAAAATCAGCTATCTGTACCTGTTTAAGCTCGAATCTGGAGCCCAAACCAAGAATCGGACAGCAAATTGGTATTGCTCAATCGATAGAACACAATGTGATGTACATTTGATGAAAGTTTGGTTTAGAAATATGCATTTTTAAGAAAGTTATCGCGCTCGCTACAACAATATGCATATATTGGACTTGGTCTTTTTCCGCGATTTTGGTCAAAATCAGCTATCTGTACCTGTTTAAGCTCGAATCTGGAGCCCAAACCAAGAATCGGACAGCAAATTGGTATAGCTCAATCGATAGAACACAATGTGATGTACATTTGATGAAAGTTTGGTTTAGAAATATGCATTTTTAAGAAAGTTATCGCGCTCGCTACAACAATATGCATATATTGGACTTGGTCTTTTTCCGCGATTTTGGTCAAAATCAGCTATCTGTACCTGTTTAAGCTCGAATCTGGAGCCCAAACCAAGAATCGGACAGCAAATTGGTATAGCTCAATCGATAGAACACAATGTGATGTACATTTGATGAAAGTTTGGTTTAGAAATATGCATTTTTAAGAAAGTTATCGCGCTCGCTACGACAATATGCATATATTGGACTTGGTCTTTTTCCGCGATTTTGGTCAAAATCAGCTATCTGTACCTGTTTAAGCTCGAATCTGGAGCCCAAACCAAGAATCGGACAGCAAATTGGTATTGCTCAATCGATAGAACACAATGTGATGTACATTTGATGAAAGTTTGGTTTAGAAATATGCATTTTTAAGAAAGTTATCGCGCTCGCTACAACAATATGCATATATTGGACTTGGTCTTTTTCCGCGATTTTGGTCAAAATCAGCTATCTGTACCTGTTTAAGCTCGAATCTGGAGCCCAAACCAAGAATCGGACAGCAAATTGGTATAGCTCAATCGATAGAACACAATGTGATGTACATTTGATGAAAGTTTGGTTTAGAAATATGCATTTTTAAGAAAGTTATCGCGCTCGCTACAACAATATGCATATATTGGACTTGGTTTTATCCCCGCGATTTTGGTCAAAATCAGCTATCTGTACCTGTTTAAGCTCGAATCTGGAGCCCAAACCAAGAATCGGACAGCAAATTGGTATAGCTCAATCGATAGAACACAATGTGATGTACATTTGATGAAAGTTTGGTTTAGAAATATGCATTTTTAAGAAAGTTATCGCGCTCGCTACGACAATATGCATATATTGGACTTGGTCTTTTTCCGCGATTTTGGTCAAAATCAGCTATCTGTACCTGTTTAAGCTCGAATCTGGAGCCCAAACCAAGAATCGGACAGCAAATTGGTATAGCTCAATCGATAGAACACAATGTGATGTACATTTGATGAAAGTTTGGTTTAGAAATATGCATTTTTAAGAAAGTTATCGCGCTCGCTACAACAATATGCATATATTGGACTTGGTCTTTTTCCGCGATTTTGGTCAAAATCAGCTATCTGTACCTGTTTAAGCTCGAATCTGGAGCCCAAACCAAGAATCGGACAGCAAATTGGTATAGCTCTATCGATAGAACACAATGTGATGTACATTTGATGAAAGTTTGGTTTAGAAATATGCATTTTTAAGAAAGTTATCGCGCTCGCTACAACACTATGCATATATTAGACTTGGTCTTTTTCCGCGATTTTGGTCAAAATCAGCTATCTGTACCTGTTTAAGCTCGAATCTGGAGCCCAAACCAAGAATCGGACAGCAAATAGGTATTGCTCAATCGATAGAACACAATGTGATGTACATTTGATGAAAGTTTGGTTTAGAAATATGCATTTTTAAGAAAGTTATCGCGCTCGCTACAACAATATGCATATATTGGACTTGGTCTTTTTCCGCGATTTTGGTCAAAATCAGCTATCTGTACCTGTTTAAGCTCGAATCTGGAGCCCAAACCAAGAATCGGACAGCAAATTGGTATAGCTCAATCGATAGAACACAATGTGATGTACATTTGATGAAAGTTTGGTTTAGAAATATGCATTTTTAAGAAAGTTATCGCGCTCGCTACAACAATATGCATATATTGGACTTGGTTTTATCCCCGCGATTTTGGTCAAAATCAGCTATCTGTACCTGTTTAAGCTCGAATCTGGAGCCCAAACCAAGAATCGGACAGCAAATTGGTATAGCTCAATCGATAGAACACAATGTGATGTACATTTGATGAAAGTTTGGTTTAGAAATATGCATTTTTAAGAAAGTTATCGCGCTCGCTACGACAATATGCATATATTGGACTTGGTCTTTTTCCGCGATTTTGGTCAAAATCAGCTATCTGTACCTGTTTAAGCTCGAATCTGGAGCCCAAACCAAGAATCGGACAGCAAATTGGTATTGCTCAATCGATAGAACACAATGTGATGTACATTTGATGAAAGTTTGGTTTAGAAATATGCATTTTTAAGAAAGTTATCGCGCTCGCTACAACAATATGCATATATTGGACTTGGTCTTTTTCCGCGATTTTGGTCAAAATCAGCTATCTGTACCTGTTTAAGCTCGAATCTGGAGCCCAAACCAAGAATCGGACAGCAAATTGGTATAGCTCAATCGATAGAACACAATGTGATGTACATTTGATGAAAGTTTGGTTTAGAAATATGCATTTTTAAGAAAGTTATCGCGCTCGCTACAACAATATGCATATATTGGACTTGGTTTTATCCCCGCGATTTTGGTCAAAATCAGCTATCTGTACCTGTTTAAGCTCGAATCTGGAGCCCAAACCAAGAATCGGACAGCAAATTGGTATAGCTCAATCGATAGAACACAATGTGATGTACATTTGATGAAAGTTTGGTTTAGAAATATGCATTTTTAAGAAAGTTATCGCGCTCGCTACGACAATATGCATATATTGGACTTGGTCTTTTTCCGCGATTTTGGTCAAAATCAGCTATCTGTACCTGTTTAAGCTCGAATCTGGAGCCCAAACCAAGAATCGGACAGCAAATTGGTATTGCTCAATCGATAGAACACAATGTGATGTACATTTGATGAAAGTTTGGTTTAGAAATATGCATTTTTAAGAAAGTTATCGCGCTCGCTACAACAATATGCATATATTGGACTTGGTCTTTTTCCGCGATTTTGGTCAAAATCAGCTATCTGTACCTGTTTAAGCTCGAATCTGGAGCCCAAACCAAGAATCGGACAGCAAATTGGTATAGCTCAATCGATAGAACACAATGTGATGTACATTTGATGAAAGTTTGGTTTAGAAATATGCATTTTTAAGAAAGTTATCGCGCTCGCTACAACAATATGCATATATTGGACTTGGTTTTATCCCCGCGATTTTGGTCAAAATCAGCTATCTGTACCTGTTTAAGCTCGAATCTGGAGCCCAAACCAAGAATCGGACAGCAAATTGGTATAGCTCAATCGATAGAACACAATGTGATGTACATTTGATGAAAGTTTGGTTTAGAAATATGCATTTTTAAGAAAGTTATCGCGCTCGCTACGACAATATGCATATATTGGACTTGGTCTTTTTCCGCGATTTTGGTCAAAATCAGCTATCTGTACCTGTTTAAGCTCGAATCTGGAGCCCAAACCAAGAATCGGACAGCAAATTGGTATTGCTCAATCGATAGAACACAATGTGATGTACATTTGATGAAAGTTTGGTTTAGAAATATGCATTTTTAAGAAAGTTATCGCGCTCGCTACAACAATATGCATATATTGGACTTGGTCTTTTTCCGCGATTTTGGTCAAAATCAGCTATCTGTACCTGTTTAAGCTCGAATCTGGAGCCCAAACCAAGAATCGGACAGCAAATTGGTATAGCTCAATCGATAGAACACAATGTGATGTACATTTGATGAAAGTTTGGTTTAGAAATATGCATTTTTAAGAAAGTTATCGCGCTCGCTACAACAATATGCATATATTGGACTTGGTTTTATCCCCGCGATTTTGGTCAAAATCAGCTATCTGTACCTGTTTAAGCTCGAATCTGGAGCCCAAACCAAGAATCGGACAGCAAATTGGTATAGCTCAATCGATAGAACACAATGTGATGTACATTTGATGAAAGTTTGGTTTAGAAATATGCATTTTTAAGAAAGTTATCGCGCTCGCTACGACAATATGCATATATTGGACTTGGTCTTTTTCCGCGATTTTGGTCAAAATCAGCTATCTGTACCTGTTTAAGCTCGAATCTGGAGCCCAAACCAAGAATCGGACAGCAAATTGGTATTGCTCAATCGATAGAACACAATGTGATGTACATTTGATGAAAGTTTGGTTTAGAAATATGCATTTTTAAGAAAGTTATCGCGCTCGCTACAACAATATGCATATATTGGACTTGGTCTTTTTCCGCGATTTTGGTCAAAATCAGCTATCTGTACCTGTTTAAGCTCGAATCTGGAGCCCAAACCAAGAATCGGACAGCAAATTGGTATAGCTCAATCGATAGAACACAATGTGATGTACATTTGATGAAAGTTTGGTTTAGAAATATGCATTTTTAAGAAAGTTATCGCGCTCGCTACAACAATATGACAATGTGATGTACATTTGATGAAAGTTTGGTTTAGAAATATGCATTTTTAAGAAAGTTATCGCGCTCGCTACAACAATATGCATATATTAGACTTGGTCTTTTTCCGCGATTTTGGTCAAAATCAGCTATCTGTACCTGTTTAAGCTCGAATCTGGAGCCCAAACCAAGAATCGGACAGCAAATTGGTATAGCTCAATCGATAGAACACAATGTGATGTACATTTGATGAAAGTTTGGTTTAGAAATATGCATTTTTAAGAAAGTTATCGCGCTCGCTACAACAATATGCATATATTGGACTTGGTCTTTTTCCGCGATTTTGGTCAAAATCAGCTATCTGTACCTGTTTAAGCTCGAATCTGGAGCCCAAACCAAGAATCGGACAGCAAATTGGTATTGCTCAATCGATAGAACACAATGTGATGTACATTTGATGAAAGTTTGGTTTAGAAATATGCATTTTTAAGAAAGTTATCGCGCTCGCTACAACAATATGCATATATTGGACTTGGTCTTTTTCCGCGATTTTGGTCAAAATCAGCTATCTGTACCTGTTTAAGCTCGAATCTGGAGCCCAAACCAAGAATCGGACAACAAATAGGTATTGCTCAATCGATAGAACACAATGTGATGTACATTTGATGAAAGTTTGGTTTAGAAATATGCATTTTTAAGAAAGTTATCGCGCTCGCTACGACAATATGCATATATTGGACTTGGTCTTTTTCCGCGATTTTGGTCAAAATCAGCTATCTGTACCTGTTTAAGCTCGAATCTGGAGCCCAAACCAAGAATCGGACAGCAAATTGGTATTGCTCAATCGATAGAACACAATGTGATGTACATTTGATGAAAGTTTGGTTTAGAAATATGCATTTTTAAGAAAGTTATCGCGCTCGCTACAACAATATGCATATATTGGACTTGGTCTTTTTCCGCGATTTTGGTCAAAATCAGCTATCTGTACCTGTTTAAGCTCGAATCTGGAGCCCAAACCAAGAATCGGACAGCAAATTGGTATAGCTCAATCGATAGAACACAATGTGATGTACATTTGATGAAAGTTTGGTTTAGAAATATGCATTTTTAAGAAAGTTATCGCGCTCGCTACAACAATATGCATATATTGGACTTGGTTTTATCCCCGCGATTTTGGTCAAAATCAGCTATCTGTACCTGTTTAAGCTCGAATCTGGAGCCCAAACCAAGAATCGGACAGCAAATTGGTATAGCTCAATCGATAGAACACAATGTGATGTACATTTGATGAAAGTTTGGTTTAGAAATATGCATTTTTAAGAAAGTTATCGCGCTCGCTACGACAATATGCATATATTGGACTTGGTCTTTTTCCGCGATTTTGGTCAAAATCAGCTATCTGTACCTGTTTAAGCTCGAATCTGGAGCCCAAACCAAGAATCGGACAGCAAATTGGTATTGCTCAATCGATAGAACACAATGTGATGTACATTTGATGAAAGTTTGGTTTAGAAATATGCATTTTTAAGAAAGTTATCGCGCTCGCTACAACAATATGCATATATTGGACTTGGTCTTTTTCCGCGATTTTGGTCAAAATCAGCTATCTGTACCTGTTTAAGCTCGAATCTGGAGCCCAAACCAAGAATCGGACAGCAAATTGGTATAGCTCAATCGATAGAACACAATGTGATGTACATTTGATGAAAGTTTGGTTTAGAAATATGCATTTTTAAGAAAGTTATCGCGCTCGCTACAACAATATGCATATATTGGACTTGGTCTTTTTCCGCGATTTTGGTCAAAATCAGCTATCTGTACCTGTTTAAGCTCGAATCTGGAGCCCAAACCAAGAATCGGACAGCAAATTGGTATAGCTCTATCGATAGAACACAATGTGATGTACATTTGATGAAAGTTTGGTTTAGAAATATGCATTTTTAAGAAAGTTATCGCGCTCGCTACAACACTATGCATATATTAGACTTGGTCTTTTTCCGCGATTTTGGTCAAAATCAGCTATCTGTACCTGTTTAAGCTCGAATCTGGAGCCCAAACCAAGAATCGGACAGCAAATAGGTATTGCTCAATCGATAGAACACAATGTGATGTACATTTGATGAAAGTTTGGTTTAGAAATATGCATTTTTAAGAAAGTTATCGCGCTCGCTACAACAATATGCATATATTGGACTTGGTCTTTTTCCGCGATTTTGGTCAAAATCAGCTATCTGTACCTGTTTAAGCTCGAATCTGGAGCCCAAACCAAGAATCGGACAGCAAATTGGTATAGCTCAATCGATAGAACACAATGTGATGTACATTTGATGAAAGTTTGGTTTAGAAATATGCATTTTTAAGAAAGTTATCGCGCTCGCTACAACAATATGCATATATTGGACTTGGTTTTATCCCCGCGATTTTGGTCAAAATCAGCTATCTGTACCTGTTTAAGCTCGAATCTGGAGCCCAAACCAAGAATCGGACAGCAAATTGGTATAGCTCAATCGATAGAACACAATGTGATGTACATTTGATGAAAGTTTGGTTTAGAAATATGCATTTTTAAGAAAGTTATCGCGCTCGCTACGACAATATGCATATATTGGACTTGGTCTTTTTCCGCGATTTTGGTCAAAATCAGCTATCTGTACCTGTTTAAGCTCGAATCTGGAGCCCAAACCAAGAATCGGACAGCAAATTGGTATTGCTCAATCGATAGAACACAATGTGATGTACATTTGATGAAAGTTTGGTTTAGAAATATGCATTTTTAAGAAAGTTATCGCGCTCGCTACAACAATATGCATATATTGGACTTGGTCTTTTTCCGCGATTTTGGTCAAAATCAGCTATCTGTACCTGTTTAAGCTCGAATCTGGAGCCCAAACCAAGAATCGGACAGCAAATTGGTATAGCTCAATCGATAGAACACAATGTGATGTACATTTGATGAAAGTTTGGTTTAGAAATATGCATTTTTAAGAAAGTTATCGCGCTCGCTACAACAATATGCATATATTGGACTTGGTTTTATCCCCGCGATTTTGGTCAAAATCAGCTATCTGTACCTGTTTAAGCTCGAATCTGGAGCCCAAACCAAGAATCGGACAGCAAATTGGTATAGCTCAATCGATAGAACACAATGTGATGTACATTTGATGAAAGTTTGGTTTAGAAATATGCATTTTTAAGAAAGTTATCGCGCTCGCTACGACAATATGCATATATTGGACTTGGTCTTTTTCCGCGATTTTGGTCAAAATCAGCTATCTGTACCTGTTTAAGCTCGAATCTGGAGCCCAAACCAAGAATCGGACAGCAAATTGGTATTGCTCAATCGATAGAACACAATGTGATGTACATTTGATGAAAGTTTGGTTTAGAAATATGCATTTTTAAGAAAGTTATCGCGCTCGCTACAACAATATGCATATATTGGACTTGGTCTTTTTCCGCGATTTTGGTCAAAATCAGCTATCTGTACCTGTTTAAGCTCGAATCTGGAGCCCAAACCAAGAATCGGACAGCAAATTGGTATAGCTCAATCGATAGAACACAATGTGATGTACATTTGATGAAAGTTTGGTTTAGAAATATGCATTTTTAAGAAAGTTATCGCGCTCGCTACAACAATATGCATATATTGGACTTGGTTTTATCCCCGCGATTTTGGTCAAAATCAGCTATCTGTACCTGTTTAAGCTCGAATCTGGAGCCCAAACCAAGAATCGGACAGCAAATTGGTATAGCTCAATCGATAGAACACAATGTGATGTACATTTGATGAAAGTTTGGTTTAGAAATATGCATTTTTAAGAAAGTTATCGCGCTCGCTACGACAATATGCATATATTGGACTTGGTCTTTTTCCGCGATTTTGGTCAAAATCAGCTATCTGTACCTGTTTAAGCTCGAATCTGGAGCCCAAACCAAGAATCGGACAGCAAATTGGTATTGCTCAATCGATAGAACACAATGTGATGTACATTTGATGAAAGTTTGGTTTAGAAATATGCATTTTTAAGAAAGTTATCGCGCTCGCTACAACAATATGCATATATTGGACTTGGTCTTTTTCCGCGATTTTGGTCAAAATCAGCTATCTGTACCTGTTTAAGCTCGAATCTGGAGCCCAAACCAAGAATCGGACAGCAAATTGGTATAGCTCAATCGATAGAACACAATGTGATGTACATTTGATGAAAGTTTGGTTTAGAAATATGCATTTTTAAGAAAGTTATCGCGCTCGCTACAACAATATGCATATATTGGACTTGGTTTTATCCCCGCGATTTTGGTCAAAATCAGCTATCTGTACCTGTTTAAGCTCGAATCTGGAGCCCAAACCAAGAATCGGACAGCAAATTGGTATAGCTCAATCGATAGAACACAATGTGATGTACATTTGATGAAAGTTTGGTTTAGAAATATGCATTTTTAAGAAAGTTATCGCGCTCGCTACGACAATATGCATATATTGGACTTGGTCTTTTTCCGCGATTTTGGTCAAAATCAGCTATCTGTACCTGTTTAAGCTCGAATCTGGAGCCCAAACCAAGAATCGGACAGCAAATTGGTATTGCTCAATCGATAGAACACAATGTGATGTACATTTGATGAAAGTTTGGTTTAGAAATATGCATTTTTAAGAAAGTTATCGCGCTCGCTACAACAATATGCATATATTGGACTTGGTCTTTTTCCGCGATTTTGGTCAAAATCAGCTATCTGTACCTGTTTAAGCTCGAATCTGGAGCCCAAACCAAGAATCGGACAGCAAATTGGTATAGCTCAATCGATAGAACACAATGTGATGTACATTTGATGAAAGTTTGGTTTAGAAATATGCATTTTTAAGAAAGTTATCGCGCTCGCTACAACAATATGCATATATTGGACTTACTCAATCGATAGAACACAATGTGATGTACATTTGATGAAAGTTTGGTTTAGAAATATGCATTTTTAAGAAAGTTATCGCGCTCGCTACAACAATATGCATATATTAGACTTGGTCTTTTTCCGCGATTTTGGTCAAAATCAGCTATCTGTACCTGTTTAAGCTCGAATCTGGAGCCCAAACCAAGAATCGGACAGCAAATTGGTATAGCTCAATCGATAGAACACAATGTGATGTACATTTGATGAAAGTTTGGTTTAGAAATATGCATTTTTAAGAAAGTTATCGCGCTCGCTACAACAATATGCATATATTGGACTTGGTCTTTTTCCGCGATTTTGGTCAAAATCAGCTATCTGTACCTGTTTAAGCTCGAATCTGGAGCCCAAACCAAGAATCGGACAGCAAATTGGTATTGCTCAATCGATAGAACACAATGTGATGTACATTTGATGAAAGTTTGGTTTAGAAATATGCATTTTTAAGAAAGTTATCGCGCTCGCTACAACAATATGCATATATTGGACTTGGTCTTTTTCCGCGATTTTGGTCAAAATCAGCTATCTGTACCTGTTTAAGCTCGAATCTGGAGCCCAAACCAAGAATCGGACAACAAATAGGTATTGCTCAATCGATAGAACACAATGTGATGTACATTTGATGAAAGTTTGGTTTAGAAATATGCATTTTTAAGAAAGTTATCGCGCTCGCTACGACAATATGCATATATTGGACTTGGTCTTTTTCCGCGATTTTGGTCAAAATCAGCTATCTGTACCTGTTTAAGCTCGAATCTGGAGCCCAAACCAAGAATCGGACAGCAAATTGGTATTGCTCAATCGATAGAACACAATGTGATGTACATTTGATGAAAGTTTGGTTTAGAAATATGCATTTTTAAGAAAGTTATCGCGCTCGCTACAACAATATGCATATATTGGACTTGGTCTTTTTCCGCGATTTTGGTCAAAATCAGCTATCTGTACCTGTTTAAGCTCGAATCTGGAGCCCAAACCAAGAATCGGACAGCAAATTGGTATAGCTCAATCGATAGAACACAATGTGATGTACATTTGATGAAAGTTTGGTTTAGAAATATGCATTTTTAAGAAAGTTATCGCGCTCGCTACAACAATATGCATATATTGGACTTGGTTTTATCCCCGCGATTTTGGTCAAAATCAGCTATCTGTACCTGTTTAAGCTCGAATCTGGAGCCCAAACCAAGAATCGGACAGCAAATTGGTATAGCTCAATCGATAGAACACAATGTGATGTACATTTGATGAAAGTTTGGTTTAGAAATATGCATTTTTAAGAAAGTTATCGCGCTCGCTACGACAATATGCATATATTGGACTTGGTCTTT
The DNA here is from genome assembly GCA_921293015.1 of Phorcus lineatus. NCBI lineage: Eukaryota > Metazoa > Mollusca > Gastropoda > Trochida > Trochidae > Phorcus > Phorcus lineatus. Next base: position 8,505,593 of record OV121086.1, on the reverse strand, counting down.
TTCCGCGATTTTGGTCAAAATCAGCTATCTGTACCTGTTTAAGCTCGAATCTGGAGCCCAAACCAAGAATCGGACAGCAAATTGGTATTGCTCAATCGATAGAACACAATGTGATGTACATTTGATGAAAGTTTGGTTTAGAAATATGCATTTTTAAGAAAGTTATCGCGCTCGCTACAACAATATGCATATATTGGACTTGGTCTTTTTCCGCGATTTTGGTCAAAATCAGCTATCTGTACCTGTTTAAGCTCGAATCTGGAGCCCAAACCAAGAATCGGACAGCAAATTGGTATAGCTCAATCGATAGAACACAATGTGATGTACATTTGATGAAAGTTTGGTTTAGAAATATGCATTTTTAAGAAAGTTATCGCGCTCGCTACAACAATATGCATATATTGGACTTGGTTTTATCCCCGCGATTTTGGTCAAAATCAGCTATCTGTACCTGTTTAAGCTCGAATCTGGAGCCCAAACCAAGAATCGGACAGCAAATTGGTATAGCTCAATCGATAGAACACAATGTGATGTACATTTGATGAAAGTTTGGTTTAGAAATATGCATTTTTAAGAAAGTTATCGCGCTCGCTACGACAATATGCATATATTGGACTTGGTCTTTTTCCGCGATTTTGGTCAAAATCAGCTATCTGTACCTGTTTAAGCTCGAATCTGGAGCCCAAACCAAGAATCGGACAGCAAATTGGTATTGCTCAATCGATAGAACACAATGTGATGTACATTTGATGAAAGTTTGGTTTAGAAATATGCATTTTTAAGAAAGTTATCGCGCTCGCTACAACAATATGCATATATTGGACTTGGTCTTTTTCCGCGATTTTGGTCAAAATCAGCTATCTGTACCTGTTTAAGCTCGAATCTGGAGCCCAAACCAAGAATCGGACAGCAAATTGGTATAGCTCAATCGATAGAACACAATGTGATGTACATTTGATGAAAGTTTGGTTTAGAAATATGCATTTTTAAGAAAGTTATCGCGCTCGCTACAACAATATGCATATATTGGACTTGGTTTTATCCCCGCGATTTTGGTCAAAATCAGCTATCTGTACCTGTTTAAGCTCGAATCTGGAGCCCAAACCAAGAATCGGACAGCAAATTGGTATAGCTCAATCGATAGAACACAATGTGATGTACATTTGATGAAAGTTTGGTTTAGAAATATGCATTTTTAAGAAAGTTATCGCGCTCGCTACGACAATATGCATATATTGGACTTGGTCTTTTTCCGCGATTTTGGTCAAAATCAGCTATCTGTACCTGTTTAAGCTCGAATCTGGAGCCCAAACCAAGAATCGGACAGCAAATTGGTATTGCTCAATCGATAGAACACAATGTGATGTACATTTGATGAAAGTTTGGTTTAGAAATATGCATTTTTAAGAAAGTTATCGCGCTCGCTACAACAATATGCATATATTGGACTTGGTCTTTTTCCGCGATTTTGGTCAAAATCAGCTATCTGTACCTGTTTAAGCTCGAATCTGGAGCCCAAACCAAGAATCGGACAGCAAATTGGTATAGCTCAATCGATAGAACACAATGTGATGTACATTTGATGAAAGTTTGGTTTAGAAATATGCATTTTTAAGAAAGTTATCGCGCTCGCTACAACAATATGCATATATTGGACTTGGTTTTATCCCCGCGATTTTGGTCAAAATCAGCTATCTGTACCTGTTTAAGCTCGAATCTGGAGCCCAAACCAAGAATCGGACAGCAAATTGGTATAGCTCAATCGATAGAACACAATGTGATGTACATTTGATGAAAGTTTGGTTTAGAAATATGCATTTTTAAGAAAGTTATCGCGCTCGCTACAACAATATGCATATATTGGACTTGGTTTTATCCCCGCGATTTTGGTCAAAATCAGCTATCTGTACCTGTTTAAGCTCGAATCTGGAGCCCAAACCAAGAATCGGACAGCAAATTGGTATAGCTCAATCGATAGAACACAATGTGATGTACATTTGATGAAAGTTTGGTTTAGAAATATGCATTTTTAAGAAAGTTATCGCGCTCGCTACGACAATATGCATATATTGGACTTGGTCTTTTTCCGCGATTTTGGTCAAAATCAGCTATCTGTACCTGTTTAAGCTCGAATCTGGAGCCCAAACCAAGAATCGGACAGCAAATTGGTATAGCTCAATCGATAGAACACAATGTGATGTACATTTGATGAAAGTTTGGTTTAGAAATATGCATTTTTAAGAAAGTTATCGCGCTCGCTACAACAATATGCATATATTGGACTTGGTTTTATCCCCGCGATTTTGGTCAAAATCAGCTATCTGTACCTGTTTAAGCTCGAATCTGGAGCCCAAACCAAGAATTGGACAGCAAATTGGTATAGCTCAATCGATAGAACACAATGTGATGTACATTTGATGAAAGTTTGGTTTAGAAATATGCATTTTTAAGAAAGTTATCGCGCTCGCTACAACAATATGCATATATTGGACTTGGTCTTTTTCCGCGATTTTGGTCAAAATCAGCTATCTGTACCTGTTTAAGCTCGAATCTGGAGCCCAAACCAAGAATCGGACAGCAAATTGGTATTGCTCAATCGATAGAACACAATGTGATGTACATTTGATGAAAGTTTGGTTTAGAAATATGCATTTTTAAGAAAGTTATCGCGCTCGCTACAACAATATGCATATATTGGACTTGGTCTTTTTCCGCGATTTTGGTCAAAATCAGCTATCTGTACCTGTTTAAGCTCGAATCTGGAGCCCAAACCAAGAATCGGACAGCAAATTGGTATAGCTCAATCGATAGAACACAATGTGATGTACATTTGATGAAAGTTTGGTTTAGAAATATGCATTTTTAAGAAAGTTATCGCGCTCGCTACAACAATATGCATATATTGGACTTGGTTTTATCCCCGCGATTTTGGTCAAAATCAGCTATCTGTACCTGTTTAAGCTCGAATCTGGAGCCCAAACCAAGAATCGGACAGCAAATAGGTATTGCTCAATCGATAGAACACAATGTGATGTACATTTGATGAAAGTTTGGTTTAGAAATATGCATTTTTAAGAAAGTTATCGCGCTCGCTACAACAATATGCATATATTGGACTTGGTCTTTTTCCGCGATTTTGGTCAAAATCAGCTATCTGTACCTGTTTAAGCTCGAATCTGGAGCCCAAACCAAGAATCAGACAGCAAATTGGTATTACTTAATCGATAGAACACAATGTGATGTACATTTGATGAAAGTTTGGTTTAGAAATATGCATTTTTAAGAAAGTTATCGCGCTCGCTACAACAATATGCATATATTGGACTTGGTTTTATCCCCGCAATTTTGGTCAAAATCAGCTATCTGTACCTGTTTAAGCTCGAATCTGGAGCCCAAACCAAGAATCGGACAGCAAATTGGTATAGCTCAATCGATAGAACACAATGTGATGTACATTTGATGAAAGTTTGGTTTAGAAATATGCATTTTTAAGAAAGTTATCGCGCTCGCTACAACAATATATATATATTGGACTTGGTCTTTTTCCGCGATTTTGGTCAAAATCAGCTATCTGTACCTGTTTAAGCTCGAATCTGGAGCCCAAACCAAGAATCGGACAGCAAATTGGTATAGCTCAATCGATAGAACACAATGTGATGTACATTTGATGAAAGTTTGGTTTAGAAATATGCATTTTTAAGAAAGTTATCGCGCTCGCTACAACAATATGCATATATTGGACTTGGTCTTTTTCCGCGATTTTGGTCAAAATCAGCTATCTGTACCTGTTTAAGCTCGAATCTGGAGCCCAAACCAAGAATCGGACAGCAAATTGGTATAGCTCAATCGATAGAACACAATGTGATGTACATTTGATGAAAGTTTGGTTTAGAAATATGCATTTTTAAGAAAGTTATCGCGCTCGCTACAACAATATGCATATATTGGACTTGGTCTTTTTCCGCGATTTTGGTCAAAATCAGCTATCTGTACCTGTTTAAGCTCGAATCTGGAGCCCAAACCAAGAATCGGACAGCAAATTGGTATAGCTCAATCGATAGAACACAATGTGATGTACATTTGATGAAAGTTTGGTTTAGAAATATGCATTTTTAAGAAAGTTATCGCGCTCGCTACAACAATATGCATATATTGGACTTGGTCTTTTTCCGCGATTTTGGTCAAAATCAGCTATCTGTACCTGTTTAAGCTCGAATCTGGAGCCCAAACCAAGAATCGGACAGCAAATTGGTATAGCTCAATCGATAGAACACAATGTGATGTACATTTGATGAAAGTTTGGTTTAGAAATATGCATTTTTAAGAAAGTTATCGCGCTCGCTACAACAATATGCATATATTGGACTTGGTCTTTTTCCGCGATTTTGGTCAAAATCAGCTATCTGTACCTGTTTAAGCTCGAATCTGGAGCCCAAACCAAGAATCGGACAGCAAATTGGTATAGCTCAATCGATAGAACACAATGTGATGTACATTTGATGAAAGTTTGGTTTAGAAATATGCATTTTTAAGAAAGTTATCGCGCTCGCTACAACAATATGCATATATTGGACTTGGTTTTATCCCCGCGATTTTGGTCAAAATCAGCTATCTGTACCTGTTTAAGCTCGAATCTGGAGCCCAAACCAAGAATCGGACAGCAAATTGGTATAGCTCAATCGATAGAACACAATGTGATGTACATTTGATGAAAGTTTGGTTTAGAAATATGCATTTTTAAGAAAGTTATCGCGCTCGCTACGACAATATGCATATATTGGACTTGGTCTTTTTCCGCGATTTTGGTCAAAATCAGCTATCTGTACCTGTTTAAGCTCGAATCTGGAGCCCAAACCAAGAATCGGACAGCAAATTGGTATTGCTCAATCGATAGAACACAATGTGATGTACATTTGATGAAAGTTTGGTTTAGAAATATGCATTTTTAAGAAAGTTATCGCGCTCGCTACAACAATATGCATATATTGGACTTGGTCTTTTTCCGCGATTTTGGTCAAAATCAGCTATCTGTACCTGTTTAAGCTCGAATCTGGAGCCCAAACCAAGAATCGGACAGCAAATTGGTATAGCTCAATCGATAGAACACAATGTGATGTACATTTGATGAAAGTTTGGTTTAGAAATATGCATTTTTAAGAAAGTTATCGCGCTCGCTACAACAATATGCATATATTGGACTTGGTTTTATCCCCGCGATTTTGGTCAAAATCAGCTATCTGTACCTGTTTAAGCTCGAATCTGGAGCCCAAACCAAGAATCGGACAGCAAATTGGTATAGCTCAATCGATAGAACACAATGTGATGTACATTTGATGAAAGTTTGGTTTAGAAATATGCATTTTTAAGAAAGTTATCGCGCTCGCTACGACAATATGCATATATTGGACTTGGTCTTTTTCCGCGATTTTGGTCAAAATCAGCTATCTGTACCTGTTTAAGCTCGAATCTGGAGCCCAAACCAAGAATCGGACAGCAAATTGGTATTGCTCAATCGATAGAACACAATGTGATGTACATTTGATGAAAGTTTGGTTTAGAAATATGCATTTTTAAGAAAGTTATCGCGCTCGCTACAACAATATGCATATATTGGACTTGGTCTTTTTCCGCGATTTTGGTCAAAATCAGCTATCTGTACCTGTTTAAGCTCGAATCTGGAGCCCAAACCAAGAATCGGACAGCAAATTGGTATAGCTCAATCGATAGAACACAATGTGATGTACATTTGATGAAAGTTTGGTTTAGAAATATGCATTTTTAAGAAAGTTATCGCGCTCGCTACAACAATATGCATATATTGGACTTGGTTTTATCCCCGCGATTTTGGTCAAAATCAGCTATCTGTACCTGTTTAAGCTCGAATCTGGAGCCCAAACCAAGAATCGGACAGCAAATTGGTATAGCTCAATCGATAGAACACAATGTGATGTACATTTGATGAAAGTTTGGTTTAGAAATATGCATTTTTAAGAAAGTTATCGCGCTCGCTACGACAATATGCATATATTGGACTTGGTCTTTTTCCGCGATTTTGGTCAAAATCAGCTATCTGTACCTGTTTAAGCTCGAATCTGGAGCCCAAACCAAGAATCGGACAGCAAATTGGTATTGCTCAATCGATAGAACACAATGTGATGTACATTTGATGAAAGTTTGGTTTAGAAATATGCATTTTTAAGAAAGTTATCGCGCTCGCTACAACAATATGCATATATTGGACTTGGTCTTTTTCCGCGATTTTGGTCAAAATCAGCTATCTGTACCTGTTTAAGCTCGAATCTGGAGCCCAAACCAAGAATCGGACAGCAAATTGGTATAGCTCAATCGATAGAACACAATGTGATGTACATTTGATGAAAGTTTGGTTTAGAAATATGCATTTTTAAGAAAGTTATCGCGCTCGCTACAACAATATGCATATATTGGACTTGGTTTTATCCCCGCGATTTTGGTCAAAATCAGCTATCTGTACCTGTTTAAGCTCGAATCTGGAGCCCAAACCAAGAATCGGACAGCAAATTGGTATAGCTCAATCGATAGAACACAATGTGATGTACATTTGATGAAAGTTTGGTTTAGAAATATGCATTTTTAAGAAAGTTATCGCGCTCGCTACAACAATATGCATATATTGGACTTGGTTTTATCCCCGCGATTTTGGTCAAAATCAGCTATCTGTACCTGTTTAAGCTCGAATCTGGAGCCCAAACCAAGAATCGGACAGCAAATTGGTATAGCTCAATCGATAGAACACAATGTGATGTACATTTGATGAAAGTTTGGTTTAGAAATATGCATTTTTAAGAAAGTTATCGCGCTCGCTACGACAATATGCATATATTGGACTTGGTCTTTTTCCGCGATTTTGGTCAAAATCAGCTATCTGTACCTGTTTAAGCTCGAATCTGGAGCCCAAACCAAGAATCGGACAGCAAATTGGTATAGCTCAATCGATAGAACACAATGTGATGTACATTTGATGAAAGTTTGGTTTAGAAATATGCATTTTTAAGAAAGTTATCGCGCTCGCTACAACAATATGCATATATTGGACTTGGTTTTATCCCCGCGATTTTGGTCAAAATCAGCTATCTGTACCTGTTTAAGCTCGAATCTGGAGCCCAAACCAAGAATTGGACAGCAAATTGGTATAGCTCAATCGATAGAACACAATGTGATGTACATTTGATGAAAGTTTGGTTTAGAAATATGCATTTTTAAGAAAGTTATCGCGCTCGCTACAACAATATGCATATATTGGACTTGGTCTTTTTCCGCGATTTTGGTCAAAATCAGCTATCTGTACCTGTTTAAGCTCGAATCTGGAGCCCAAACCAAGAATCGGACAGCAAATTGGTATTGCTCAATCGATAGAACACAATGTGATGTACATTTGATGAAAGTTTGGTTTAGAAATATGCATTTTTAAGAAAGTTATCGCGCTCGCTACAACAATATGCATATATTGGACTTGGTCTTTTTCCGCGATTTTGGTCAAAATCAGCTATCTGTACCTGTTTAAGCTCGAATCTGGAGCCCAAACCAAGAATCGGACAGCAAATTGGTATAGCTCAATCGATAGAACACAATGTGATGTACATTTGATGAAAGTTTGGTTTAGAAATATGCATTTTTAAGAAAGTTATCGCGCTCGCTACAACAATATGCATATATTGGACTTGGTTTTATCCCCGCGATTTTGGTCAAAATCAGCTATCTGTACCTGTTTAAGCTCGAATCTGGAGCCCAAACCAAGAATCGGACAGCAAATAGGTATTGCTCAATCGATAGAACACAATGTGATGTACATTTGATGAAAGTTTGGTTTAGAAATATGCATTTTTAAGAAAGTTATCGCGCTCGCTACAACAATATGCATATATTGGACTTGGTCTTTTTCCGCGATTTTGGTCAAAATCAGCTATCTGTACCTGTTTAAGCTCGAATCTGGAGCCCAAACCAAGAATCGGACAGCAAATTGGTATTACTTAATCGATAGAACACAATGTGATGTACATTTGATGAAAGTTTGGTTTAGAAATATGCATTTTTAAGAAAGTTATCGCGCTCGCTACAACAATATGCATATATTGGACTTGGTTTTATCCCCGCAATTTTGGTCAAAATCAGCTATCTGTACCTGTTTAAGCTCGAATCTGGAGCCCAAACCAAGAATCGGACAGCAAATTGGTATAGCTCAATCGATAGAACACAATGTGATGTACATTTGATGAAAGTTTGGTTTAGAAATATGCATTTTTAAGAAAGTTATCGCGCTCGCTACAACAATATATATATATTGGACTTGGTCTTTTTCCGCGATTTTGGTCAAAATCAGCTATCTGTACCTGTTTAAGCTCGAATCTGGAGCCCAAACCAAGAATCGGACAGCAAATTGGTATAGCTCAATCGATAGAACACAATGTGATGTACATTTGATGAAAGTTTGGTTTAGAAATATGCATTTTTAAGAAAGTTATCGCGCTCGCTACAACAATATGCATATATTGGACTTGGTCTTTTTCCGCGATTTTGGTCAAAATCAGCTATCTGTACCTGTTTAAGCTCGAATCTGGAGCCCAAACCAAGAATCGGACAGCAAATTGGTATAGCTCAATCGATAGAACACAATGTGATGTACATTTGATGAAAGTTTGGTTTAGAAATATGCATTTTTAAGAAAGTTATCGCGCTCGCTACAACAATATGCATATATTGGACTTGGTCTTTTTCCGCGATTTTGGTCAAAATCAGCTATCTGTACCTGTTTAAGCTCGAATCTGGAGCCCAAACCAAGAATCGGACAGCAAATTGGTATAGCTCAATCGATAGAACACAATGTGATGTACATTTGATGAAAGTTTGGTTTAGAAATATGCATTTTTAAGAAAGTTATCGCGCTCGCTACAACAATATGCATATATTGGACTTGGTCTTTTTCCGCGATTTTGGTCAAAATCAGCTATCTGTACCTGTTTAAGCTCGAATCTGGAGCCCAAACCAAGAATCGGACAGCAAATTGGTATAGCTCAATCGATAGAACACAATGTGATGTACATTTGATGAAAGTTTGGTTTAGAAATATGCATTTTTAAGAAAGTTATCGCGCTCGCTACAACAATATGCATATATTAGACTTGGTCTTTTTCCGCGATTTTGGTCAAAATCAGCTATCTGTACCTGTTTAAGCTCGAATCTGGAGCCCAAACCAAGAATCGGACAGCAAATTGGTATAGCTCAATCGATAGAACACAATGTGATGTACATTTGATGAAAGTTTGGTTTAGAAATATGCATTTTTAAGAAAGTTATCGCGCTCGCTACAACAATATGCATATATTGGACTTGGTTTTATCCCCGCGATTTTGGTCAAAATCAGCTATCTGTACCTGTTTAAGCTCGAATCTGGAGCCCAAACCAAGAATCGGACAGCAAATAGGTATTGCTCAATCGATAGAACACAATGTGATGTACATTTGATGAAAGTTTGGTTTAGAAATATGCATTTTTAAGAAAGTTATCGCGCTCGCTACGACAATATGCATATATTGGACTTGGTCTTTTTCCGCGATTTTGGTCAAAATCAGCTATCTGTACCTGTTTAAGCTCGAATCTGGAGCCCAAACCAAGAATCGGACAGCAAATTGGTATAGCTCAATCGATAGAACACAATGTGATGTACATTTGATGAAAGTTTGGTTTAGAAATATGCATTTTTAAGAAAGTTATCGCGCTCGCTACAACAATATGCATATATTGGACTTGGTCTTTTTCCGCGATTTTGGTCAAAATCAGCTATCTGTACCTGTTTAAGCTCGAATCTGGAGCCCAAACCAAGAATCGGACAGCAAATTGGTATAGCTCAATCGATAGAACACAATGTGATGTACATTTGATGAAAGTTTGGTTTAGAAATATGCATTTTTAAGAAAGTTATCGCGCTCGCTACAACAATATGCATATATTGGACTTGGTCTTTTTCCGCGATTTTGGTCAAAATCAGCTATCTGTACCTGTTTAAGCTCGAATCTGGAGCCCAAACCAAGAATCGGACAGCAAATTGGTATTGCTCAATCGATAGAACACAATGTGATGTACATTTGATGAAAGTTTGGTTTAGAAATATGCATTTTTAAGAAAGTTATCGCGCTCGCTACAACAATATGCATATATTGGACTTGGTTTTTTCCCGCGATTTTGGTCAAAATCAGCTATCTGTACCTGTTTAAGCTCGAATCTGGAGCCCAAACCAAGAATCGGACAGCAAATAGGTATAGCTCAATCGATAGAACACAATGTGATGTACATTTGATGAAAGTTTGGTTTAGAAATATGCATTTTTAAGAAAGTTATCGCGCTCGCTACAACAATATGCATATATTGGACTTGGTCTTTTTCCGCGATTTTGGTCAAAATCAGCTATCTGTACCTGTTTAAGCTCGAATCTGGAGCCCAAACCAAGAATCGGACAGCAAATTGGTATAGCTCAATCGATAGAACACAATGTGATGTACATTTGATGAAAGTTTGGTTTAGAAATATGCATTTTTAAGAAAGTTATCGCGCTCGCTACAACAATATGCATATATTGGACTTGGTATTATACCCCCAATTTTGGTCAAAATCAGCTATCTGTACCTGTTTAAGCTCGAATCTGGAGCCCAAACCAAGAATCGGACAGCAAATTGGTATAGCTCAATCGATAGAACACAATGTGATGTACATTTGATGAAAGTTTGGTTTAGAAATATGCATTTTTAAGAAAGTTATCGCGCTCGCTACAACAATATGCATATATTGGACTTGGTTTTATCCCCGCGATTTTGGTCAAAATCAGCTATCTGTACCTGTTTAAGCTCGAATCTGGAGCCCAAACCAAGAATCGGACAACAAATAGGTATTGCTCAATCGATAGAACACAATGTGATGTACATTTGATGAAAGTTTGGTTTAGAAATATGCATTTTTAAGAAAGTTATCGCGCTCGCTACAACAATATGCATATATTGGACTTGGTCTTTTTCCGCGATTTTGGTCAAAATCAGCTATCTGTACCTGTTTAAGCTCGAATCTGGAGCCCAAACCAAGAATCGGACAGCAAATTGGTATAGCTCAATCGATAGAACACAATGTGATGTACATTTGATGAAAGTTTGGTTTAGAAATATGCATTTTTAAGAAAGTTATCGCGCTCGCTACAACAATATATATATATTGGACTTGGTCTTTTTCCGCGATTTTGGTCAAAATCAGCTATCTGTACCTGTTTAAGCTCGAATCTGGAGCCCAAACCAAGAATCGGACAGCAAATTGGTATTACTTAATCGATAGAACACAATGTGATGTACATTTGATGAAAGTTTGGTTTAGAAATATGCATTTTTAAGAAAGTTATCGCGCTCGCTACAACAATATGCATATATTGGACTTGGTTTTATCCCCGCAATTTTGGTCAAAATCAGCTATCTGTACCTGTTTAAGCTCGAATCTGGAGCCCAAACCAAGAATCGGACAGCAAATTGGTATAGCTCAATCGATAGAACACAATGTGATGTACATTTGATGAAAGTTTGGTTTAGAAATATGCATTTTTAAGAAAGTTATCGCGCTCGCTACAACAATATATATATATTGGACTTGGTCTTTTTCCGCGATTTTGGTCAAAATCAGCTATCTGTACCTGTTTAAGCTCGAATCTGGAGCCCAAACCAAGAATCGGACAGCAAATTGGTATTACTTAATCGATAGAACACAATGTGATGTACATTTGATGAAAGTTTGGTTTAGAAATATGCATTTTTAAGAAAGTTATCGCGCTCGCTACAACAATATGCATATATTGGACTTGGTTTTATACCCCCAATTTTGGTCAAAATCAGCTATCTGTACCTGTTTAAGCTCGAATCTGGAGCCCAAACCAAGAATCGGACAGCAAATTGGTATATCTCAATCGATAGAACACAATGTGATGTACATTTGATGAAAGTTTGGTTTAGAAATATGCATTTTTAAGAAAGTTATCGCGCTCGCTACAACAATATGCATATATTGGACTTGGTTTTATCCCCGCGATTTTGGTCAAAATCAGCTATCTGTACCTGTTTAAGCTCGAATCTGGAGCCCAAACCAAGAATCGGACAACAAATAGGTATTGCTCAATCGATAGAACACAATGTGATGTACATTTGATGAAAGTTTGGTTTAGAAATATGCATTTTTAAGAAAGTTATCGCGCTCGCTACGACAATATGCATATATTGGACTTGGTTTTTTCCCGCGATTTTGGTCAAAATCAGCTATCTGTACCTGTTTAAGCTCGAATCTGGAGCCCAAACCAAGAATCGGACAGCAAATTGGTATAGCTCAATCGATAGAACACAATGTGATGTACATTTGATGAAAGTTTGGTTTAGAAATATGCATTTTTAAGAAAGTTATCGCGCTCGCTACAACAATATGCATATATTGGACTTGGTCTTTTTCCGCGATTTTGGTCAAAATCAGCTATCTGTACCTGTTTAAGCTCGAATCTGGAGCCCAAACCAAGAATCGGACAGCAAATAGGTATTGCTCAATCGATAGAACACAATGTGATGTACATTTGATGAAAGTTTGGTTTAGAAATATGCATTTTTAAGAAAGTTATCGCGCTCGCTACAACAATATGCATATATTGGACTTGGTCTTTTTCCGCGATTTTGGTCAAAATCAGCTATCTGTACCTGTTTAAGCTCGAATCTGGAGCCCAAACCAAGAATCGGACAGCAAATTGGTATTACTTAATCGATAGAACACAATGTGATGTACATTTGATGAAAGTTTGGTTTAGAAATATGCATTTTTAAGAAAGTTATCGCGCTCGCTACAACAATATGCATATATTGGACTTGGTTTTATCCCCGCAATTTTGGTCAAAATCAGCTATCTGTACCTGTTTAAGCTCGAATCTGGAGCCCAAACCAAGAATCGGACAGCAAATTGGTATAGCTCAATCGATAGAACACAATGTGATGTACATTTGATGAAAGTTTGGTTTAGAAATATGCATTTTTAAGAAAGTTATCGCGCTCGCTACAACAATATATATATATTGGACTTGGTCTTTTTCCGCGATTTTGGTCAAAATCAGCTATCTGTACCTGTTTAAGCTCGAATCTGGAGCCCAAACCAAGAATCGGACAGCAAATTGGTATTACTTAATCGATAGAACACAATGTGATGTACATTTGATGAAAGTTTGGTTTAGAAATATGCATTTTTAAGAAAGTTATCGCGCTCGCTACAACAATATGCATATATTGGACTTGGTTTTATCCCCGCAATTTTGGTCAAAATCAGCTATCTGTACCTGTTTAAGCTCGAATCTGGAGCCCAAACCAAGAATCGGACAGCAAATTGGTATAGCTCAATCGATAGAACACAATGTGATGTACATTTGATGAAAGTTTGGTTTAGAAATATGCATTTTTAAGAAAGTTATCGCGCTCGCTACAACAATATGCATATATTGGACTTGGTCTTTTTCCGCGATTTTGGTCAAAATCAGCTATCTGTACCTGTTTAAGCTCGAATCTGGAGCCCAAACCAAGAATCGGACAACAAATAGGTATTGCTCAATCGATAGAACACAATGTGATGTACATTTGATGAAAGTTTGGTTTAGAAATATGCATTTTTAAGAAAGTTATCGCGCTCGCTACGACAATATGCATATATTGGACTTGGTCTTTTTCCGCGATTTTGGTCAAAATCAGCTATCTGTACCTGTTTAAGCTCGAATCTGGAGCCCAAACCAAGAATCGGACAGCAAATTGGTATAGCTCAATCGATAGAACACAATGTGATGTACATTTGATGAAAGTTTGGTTTAGAAATATGCATTTTTAAGAAAGTTATCGCGCTCGCTACAACAATATGCATATATTGGACTTGGTTTTTTCCCGCGATTTTGGTCAAAATCAGCTATCTGTACCTGTTTAAGCTCGAATCTGGAGCCCAAACCAAGAATCGGACAGCAAATTGGTATAGCTCAATCGATAGAACACAATGTGATGTACATTTGATGAAAGTTTGGTTTAGAAATATGCATTTTTAAGAAAGTTATCGCGCTCGCTACAACAATATGCATATATTGGACTTGGTTTTATCCCCGCGATTTTGGTCAAAATCAGCTATCTGTACCTGTTTAAGCTCGAATCTGGAGCCCAAACCAAGAATCGGACAGCAAATTGGTATAGCTCAATCGATAGAACACAATGTGATGTACATTTGATGAAAGTTTGGTTTAGAAATATGCATTTTTAAGAAAGTTATCGCGCTCGCTACAACAATATGCATATATTGGACAATCGATAGAACACAATGTGATGTACATTTGATGAAAGTTTGGTTTAGAAATATGCATTTTTAAGAAAGTTATCGCGCTCGCTACAACAATATGCATATATTGGACTTGGTCTTTTTCCGCGATTTTGGTCAAAATCAGCTATCTGTACCTGTTTAAGCTCGAATCTGGAGCCCAAACCAAGAATCGGACAACAAATAGGTATTGCTCAATCGATAGAACACAATGTGATGTACATTTGATGAAAGTTTGGTTTAGAAATATGCATTTTTAAGAAAGTTATCGCGCTCGCTACAACAATATGCATATATTGGACTTGGTCTTTTTCCGCGATTTTGGTCAAAATCAGCTATCTGTACCTGTTTAAGCTCGAATCTGGAGCCCAAACCAAGAATCGGACAGCAAATAGGTATTGCTCAATCGATAGAACACAATGTGATGTACATTTGATGAAAGTTTGGTTTAGAAATATGCATTTTTAAGAAAGTTATCGCGCTCGCTACAACAATATGCATATATTAGACTTGGTCTTTTTCCGCGATTTTGGTCAAAATCAGCTATCTGTACCTGTTTAAGCTCGAATCTGGAGCCCAAACCAAGAATCGGACAGCAAATAGGTATTGCTCAATCGATAGAACACAATGTGATGTACATTTGATGAAAGTTTGGTTTAGAAATATGCATTTTTAAGAAAGTTATCGCGCTCGCTACGACAATATGCATATATTGGACTTGGTCTTTTTCCGCGATTTTGGTCAAAATCAGCTATCTGTACCTGTTTAAGCTCGAATCTGGAGCCCAAACCAAGAATCGGACAGCAAATTGGTATTACTTAATCGATAGAACACAATGTGATGTACATTTGATGAAAGTTTGGTTTAGAAATATGCATTTTTAAGAAAGTTATCGCGCTCGCTACAACAATATGCATATATTGGACTTGGTTTTATCCCCGCAATTTTGGTCAAAATCAGCTATCTGTACCTGTTTAAGCTCGAATCTGGAGCCCAAACCAAGAATCGGACAGCAAATTGGTATAGCTCAATCGATAGAACACAATGTGATGTACATTTGATGAAAGTTTGGTTTAGAAATATGCATTTTTAAGAAAGTTATCGCGCTCGCTACAACAATATATATATATTGGACTTGGTCTTTTTCCGCGATTTTGGTCAAAATCAGCTATCTGTACCTGTTTAAGCTCGAATCTGGAGCCCAAACCAAGAATCGGACAGCAAATTGGTATTACTTAATCGATAGAACACAATGTGATGTACATTTGATGAAAGTTTGGTTTAGAAATATGCATTTTTAAGAAAGTTATCGCGCTCGCTACAACAATATGCATATATTGGACTTGGTTTTATACCCCCAATTTTGGTCAAAATCAGCTATCTGTACCTGTTTAAGCTCGAATCTGGAGCCCAAACCAAGAATCGGACAGCAAATTGGTATAGCTCAATCGATAGAACACAATGTGATGTACATTTGATGAAAGTTTGGTTTAGAAATATGCATTTTTAAGAAAGTTATCGCGCTCGCTACAACAATATGCATATATTGGACTTGGTCTTTTTCCGCGATTTTGGTCAAAATCAGCTATCTGTACCTGTTTAAGCTCGAATCTGGAGCCCAAACCAAGAATCGGACAACAAATAGGTATTGCTCAATCGATAGAACACAATGTGATGTACATTTGATGAAAGTTTGGTTTAGAAATATGCATTTTTAAGAAAGTTATCGCGCTCGCTACGACAATATGCATATATTGGACTTGGTCTTTTTCCGCGATTTTGGTCAAAATCAGCTATCTGTACCTGTTTAAGCTCGAATCTGGAGCCCAAACCAAGAATCGGACAGCAAATTGGTATAGCTCAATCGATAGAACACAATGTGATGTACATTTGATGAAAGTTTGGTTTAGAAATATGCATTTTTAAGAAAGTTATCGCGCTCGCTACAACAATATGCATATATTGGACTTGGTTTTTTCCCGCGATTTTGGTCAAAATCAGCTATCTGTACCTGTTTAAGCTCGAATCTGGAGCCCAAACCAAGAATCGGACAGCAAATTGGTATAGCTCAATCGATAGAACACAATGTGATGTACATTTGATGAAAGTTTGGTTTAGAAATATGCATTTTTAAGAAAGTTATCGCGCTCGCTACAACAATATGCATATATTGGACTTGGTTTTATCCCCGCGATTTTGGTCAAAATCAGCTATCTGTACCTGTTTAAGCTCGAATCTGGAGCCCAAACCAAGAATCGGACAGCAAATTGGTATAGCTCAATCGATAGAACACAATGTGATGTACATTTGATGAAAGTTTGGTTTAGAAATATGCATTTTTAAGAAAGTTATCGCGCTCGCTACGACAATATGCATATATTGGACAATCGATAGAACACAATGTGATGTACATTTGATGAAAGTTTGGTTTAGAAATATGCATTTTTAAGAAAGTTATCGCGCTCGCTACAACAATATGCATATATTGGACTTGGTTTTATCCCCGCGATTTTGGTCAAAATCAGCTATCTGTACCTGTTTAAGCTCGAATCTGGAGCCCAAACCAAGAATCGGACAGCAAATTGGTATAGCTCAATCGATAGAACACAATGTGATGTACATTTGATGAAAGTTTGGTTTAGAAATATGCATTTTTAAGAAAGTTATCGCGCTCGCTACAACAATATGCATATATTGGACAATCGATAGAACACAATGTGATGTACATTTGATGAAAGTTTGGTTTAGAAATATGCATTTTTAAGAAAGTTATCGCGCTCGCTACAACAATATGCATATATTGGACTTGGTCTTTTTCCGCGATTTTGGTCAAAATCAGCTATCTGTACCTGTTTAAGCTCGAATCTGGAGCCCAAACCAAGAATCGGACAACAAATAGGTATTGCTCAATCGATAGAACACAATGTGATGTACATTTGATGAAAGTTTGGTTTAGAAATATGCATTTTTAAGAAAGTTATCGCGCTCGCTACAACAATATGCATATATTGGACTTGGTCTTTTTCCGCGATTTTGGTCAAAATCAGCTATCTGTACCTGTTTAAGCTCGAATCTGGAGCCCAAACCAAGAATCGGACAGCAAATAGGTATTGCTCAATCGATAGAACACAATGTGATGTACATTTGATGAAAGTTTGGTTTAGAAATATGCATTTTTAAGAAAGTTATCGCGCTCGCTACAACAATATTAAAATATTGGACTTGGTTTTTTCCCCGCGATTTTGGTCAAAATCAGCTATCTGTACCTGTTTAAGCTCGAATCTGGAGCCCAAACCAAGAATCGGACAGCAAATTGGTATAGCTCAATCGATAGAACACAATGTGATGTACATTTGATGAAAGTTTGGTTTAGAAATATGCATTTTTAAGAAAGTTATCGCGCTCGCTACAACAATATGCATATATTAGACTTGGTCTTTTTCCGCGATTTTGGTCAAAATCAGCTATCTGTACCTGTTTAAGCTCGAATCTGGAGCCCAAACCAAGAATCGGACAGCAAATTGGTATAGCTCAATCGATAGAACACAATGTGATGTACATTTGATGAAAGTTTGGTTTAGAAATATGCATTTTTAAGAAAGTTATCGCGCTCGCTACAACAATATGCATATATTGGACTTGGTCTTTTTCCGCGATTTTGGTCAAAATCAGCTATCTGTACCTGTTTAAGCTCGAATCTGGAGCCCAAACCAAGAATCGGACAGCAAATTGGTATAGCTCAATCGATAGAACACAATGTGATGTACATTTGATGAAAGTTTGGTTTAGAAATATGCATTTTTAAGAAAGTTATCGCGCTCGCTACAACAATATGCATATATTGGACTTGGTCTTTTTCCGCGATTTTGGTCAAAATCAGCTATCTGTACCTGTTTAAGCTCGAATCTGGAGCCCAAACCAAGAATCGGACAGCAAATTGGTATAGCTCAATCGATAGAACACAATGTGATGTACATTTGATGAAAGTTTGGTTTAGAAATATGCATTTTTAAGAAAGTTATCGCGCTCGCTACAACAATATGCATATATTGGACTTGGTTTTTTCCCGCGATTTTGGTCAAAATCAGCTATTTGTACCTGTTTAAGCTCGAATCTGGAGCCCAAACCAAGAATCGGACAGCAAATTGGTATTGCTCAATCGATAGAACACAATGTGATGTACATTTGATGAAAGTTTGGTTTAGAAATATGCATTTTTAAGAAAGTTATCGCGCTCGCTACAACAATATGCATATATTGGACTTGGTCTTTTTCCGCGATTTTGGTCAAAATCAGCTATCTGTACCTGTTTAAGCTCGAATCTGGAGCCCAAACCAAGAATTGGACAGCAAATTGGTATAGCTCAATCGATAGAACACAATGTGATGTACATTTGATGAAAGTTTGGTTTAGAAATATGCATTTTTAAGAAAGTTATCGCGCTCGCTACAACAATATGCATATATTGGACTTGGTCTTTTTCCGCGATTTTGGTCAAAATCAGCTATCTGTACCTGTTTAAGCTCGAATCTGGAGCCCAAACCAAGAATCGGACAACAAATAGGTATTGCTCAATCGATAGAACACAATGTGATGTACATTTGATGAAAGTTTGGTTTAGAAATATGCATTTTTAAGAAAGTTATCGCGCTCGCTACAACAATATGCATATATTGGACTTGGTCTTTTTCCGCGATTTTGGTCAAAATCAGCTATCTGTACCTGTTTAAGCTCGAATCTGGAGCCCAAACCAAGAATCGGACAGCAAATTGGTATAGCTCAATCGATAGAACACAATGTGATGTACATTTGATGAAAGTTTGGTTTAGAAATATGCATTTTTAAGAAAGTTATCGCGCTCGCTACAACAATATGCATATATTGGACTTGGTCTTTTTCCGCGATTTTGGTCAAAATCAGCTATCTGTACCTGTTTAAGCTCGAATCTGGAGCCCAAACCAAGAATCGGACAGCAAATAGGTATTGCTCAATCGATAGAACACAATGTGATGTACATTTGATGAAAGTTTGGTTTAGAAATATGCATTTTTAAGAAAGTTATCGCGCTCGCTACAACAATATGCATATATTGGACTTGGTCTTTTTCCGCGATTTTGGTCAAAATCAGCTATCTGTACCTGTTTAAGCTCGAATCTGGAGCCCAAACCAAGAATCGGACAGCAAATTGGTATTACTTAATCGATAGAACACAATGTGATGTACATTTGATGAAAGTTTGGTTTAGAAATATGCATTTTTAAGAAAGTTATCGCGCTCGCTACAACAATATGCATATATTGGACTTGGTTTTATCCCCGCAATTTTGGTCAAAATCAGCTATCTGTACCTGTTTAAGCTCGAATCTGGAGCCCAAACCAAGAATCGGACAGCAAATTGGTATAGCTCAATCGATAGAACACACTGTGATGTACATTTGATGAAAGTTTGGTTTAGAAATATGCATTTTTAAGAAAGTTATCGCGCTCGCTACAACAATATATATATATTGGACTTGGTCTTTTTCCGCGATTTTGGTCAAAATCAGCTATCTGTACCTGTTTAAGCTCGAATCTGGAGCCCAAACCAAGAATCGGACAGCAAATTGGTATTACTTAATCGATAGAACACAATGTGATGTACATTTGATGAAAGTTTGGTTTAGAAATATGCATTTTTAAGAAAGTTATCGCGCTCGCTACAACAATATGCATATATTGGACTTGGTTTTATCCCCGCAATTTTGGTCAAAATCAGCTATCTGTACCTGTTTAAGCTCGAATCTGGAGCCCAAACCAAGAATCGGACAGCAAATTGGTATAGCTCAATCGATAGAACACAATGTGATGTACATTTGATGAAAGTTTGGTTTAGAAATATGCATTTTTAAGAAAGTTATCGCGCTCGCTACAACAATATGCATATATTGGACTTGGTCTTTTTCCGCGATTTTGGTCAAAATCAGCTATCTGTACCTGTTTAAGCTCGAATCTGGAGCCCAAACCAAGAATCGGACAACAAATAGGTATTGCTCAATCGATAGAACACAATGTGATGTACATTTGATGAAAGTTTGGTTTAGAAATATGCATTTTTAAGAAAGTTATCGCGCTCGCTACAACAATATGCATATATTGGACTTGGTCTTTTTCCGCGATTTTGGTCAAAATCAGCTATCTGTACCTGTTTAAGCTCGAATCTGGAGCCCAAACCAAGAATCGGACAGCAAATTGGTATAGCTCAATCGATAGAACACAATGT
This sequence comes from Phorcus lineatus, assembly GCA_921293015.1. NCBI lineage: Eukaryota > Metazoa > Mollusca > Gastropoda > Trochida > Trochidae > Phorcus > Phorcus lineatus. The sequence continues at coordinate 8,484,956 of OV121086.1, read as the reverse complement.
GATGTACATTTGATGAAAGTTTGGTTTAGAAATATGCATTTTTAAGAAAGTTATCGCGCTCGCTACAACAATATGCATATATTGGACTTGGTCTTTTTCCGCGATTTTGGTCAAAATCAGCTATCTGTACCTGTTTAAGCTCGAATCTGGAGCCCAAACCAAGAATCGGACAACAAATAGGTATTGCTCAATCGATAGAACACAATGTGATGTACATTTGATGAAAGTTTGGTTTAGAAATATGCATTTTTAAGAAAGTTATCGCGCTCGCTACAACAATATGCATATATTGGACTTGGTCTTTTTCCGCGATTTTGGTCAAAATCAGCTATCTGTACCTGTTTAAGCTCGAATCTGGAGCCCAAACCAAGAATCGGACAGCAAATAGGTATTGCTCAATCGATAGAACACAATGTGATGTACATTTGATGAAAGTTTGGTTTAGAAATATGCATTTTTAAGAAAGTTATCGCGCTCGCTACAACAATATTAAAATATTGGACTTGGTTTTTTCCCCGCGATTTTGGTCAAAATCAGCTATCTGTACCTGTTTAAGCTCGAATCTGGAGCCCAAACCAAGAATCGGACAGCAAAGTGGTATTACTTAATCGATAGAACACAATGTGATGTACATTTGATGAAAGTTTGGTTTAGAAATATGCATTTTTAAGAAAGTTATCGCGCTCGCTACAACAATATGCATATATTGGACTTGGTTTTATCCCCGCGATTTTGGTCAAAATCAGCTATCTGTACCTGTTTAAGCTCGAATCTGGAGCCCAAACCAAGAATCGGACAGCAAATTGGTATAGCTCAATCGATAGAACACAATGTGATGTACATTTGATGAAAGTTTGGTTTAGAAATATGCATTTTTAAGAAAGTTATCGCGCTCGCTACGACAATATGCATATATTGGACTTGGTCTTTTTCCGCGATTTTGGTCAAAATCAGCTATCTGTACCTGTTTAAGCTCGAATCTGGAGCCCAAACCAAGAATCGGACAGCAAATTGGTATAGCTCAATCGATAGAACACAATGTGATGTACATTTGATGAAAGTTTGGTTTAGAAATATGCATTTTTAAGAAAGTTATCGCGCTCGCTACAACAATATGCATATATTGGACTTGGTTTTTTCCCGCGATTTTGGTCAAAATCAGCTATCTGTACCTGTTTAAGCTCGAATCTGGAGCCCAAACCAAGAATCGGACAGCAAATTGGTATAGCTCAATCGATAGAACACAATGTGATGTACATTTGATGAAAGTTTGGTTTAGAAATATGCATTTTTAAGAAAGTTATCGCGCTCGCTACAACAATATGCATATATTGGACTTGGTTTTATCCCCGCGATTTTGGTCAAAATCAGCTATCTGTACCTGTTTAAGCTCGAATCTGGAGCCCAAACCAAGAATCGGACAGCAAATTGGTATAGCTCAATCGATAGAACACAATGTGATGTACATTTGATGAAAGTTTGGTTTAGAAATATGCATTTTTAAGAAAGTTATCGCGCTCGCTACAACAATATGCATATATTGGACTTGGTCTTTTTCCGCGATTTTGGTCAAAATCAGCTATCTGTACCTGTTTAAGCTCGAATCTGGAGCCCAAACCAAGAATCGGACAACAAATAGGTATTGCTCAATCGATAGAACACAATGTGATGTACATTTGATGAAAGTTTGGTTTAGAAATATGCATTTTTAAGAAAGTTATCGCGCTCGCTACAACAATATGCATATATTGGACTTGGTCTTTTTCCGCGATTTTGGTCAAAATCAGCTATCTGTACCTGTTTAAGCTCGAATCTGGAGCCCAAACCAAGAATCGGACAGCAAATAGGTATTGCTCAATCGATAGAACACAATGTGATGTACATTTGATGAAAGTTTGGTTTAGAAATATGCATTTTTAAGAAAGTTATCGCGCTCGCTACAACAATATTAAAATATTGGACTTGGTTTTTTCCCCGCGATTTTGGTCAAAATCAGCTATCTGTACCTGTTTAAGCTCGAATCTGGAGCCCAAACCAAGAATCGGACAGCAAATTGGTATTACTTAATCGATAGAACACAATGTGATGTACATTTGATGAAAGTTTGGTTTAGAAATATGCATTTTTAAGAAAGTTATCGCGCTCGCTACAACAATATGCATATATTGGACTTGGTTTTATCCCCGCGATTTTGGTCAAAATCAGCTATCTGTACCTGTTTAAGCTCGAATCTGGAGCCCAAACCAAGAATCGGACAGCAAATTGGTATAGCTCAATCGATAGAACACAATGTGATGTACATTTGATGAAAGTTTGGTTTAGAAATATGCATTTTTAAGAAAGTTATCGCGCTCGCTACGACAATATGCATATATTGGACTTGGTCTTTTTCCGCGATTTTGGTCAAAATCAGCTATCTGTACCTGTTTAAGCTCGAATCTGGAGCCCAAACCAAGAATCGGACAGCAAATTGGTATAGCTCAATCGATAGAACACAATGTGATGTACATTTGATGAAAGTTTGGTTTAGAAATATGCATTTTTAAGAAAGTTATCGCGCTCGCTACAACAATATGCATATATTGGACTTGGTTTTTTCCCGCGATTTTGGTCAAAATCAGCTATCTGTACCTGTTTAAGCTCGAATCTGGAGCCCAAACCAAGAATCGGACAGCAAATTGGTATAGCTCAATCGATAGAACACAATGTGATGTACATTTGATGAAAGTTTGGTTTAGAAATATGCATTTTTAAGAAAGTTATCGCGCTCGCTACAACAATATGCATATATTGGACTTGGTTTTATCCCCGCGATTTTGGTCAAAATCAGCTATCTGTACCTGTTTAAGCTCGAATCTGGAGCCCAAACCAAGAATCGGACAGCAAATTGGTATAGCTCAATCGATAGAACACAATGTGATGTACATTTGATGAAAGTTTGGTTTAGAAATATGCATTTTTAAGAAAGTTATCGCGCTCGCTACGACAATATGCATATATTGGACTTGGTCTTTTTCCGCGATTTTGGTCAAAATCAGCTATCTGTACCTGTTTAAGCTCGAATCTGGAGCCCAAACCAAGAATCGGACAGCAAATTGGTATAGCTCAATCGATAGAACACAATGTGATGTACATTTGATGAAAGTTTGGTTTAGAAATATGCATTTTTAAGAAAGTTATCGCGCTCGCTACAACAATATGCATATATTGGACTTGGTCTTTTTCCGCGATTTTGGTCAAAATCAGCTATCTGTACCTGTTTAAGCTCGAATCTGGAGCCCAAACCAAGAATCGGACAACAAGTAGGTATTGCTCAATCGATAGAACACAATGTGATGTACATTTGATGAAAGTTTGGTTTAGAAATATGCATTTTTAAGAAAGTTATCGCGCTCGCTACAACAATATGCATATATTGGACTTGGTCTTTTTCCGCGATTTTGGTCAAAATCAGCTATCTGTACCTGTTTAAGCTCGAATCTGGAGCCCAAACCAAGAATCGGACAGCAAATAGGTATTGCTCAATCGATAGAACACAATGTGATGTACATTTGATGAAAGTTTGGTTTAGAAATATGCATTTTTAAGAAAGTTATCGCGCTCGCTACAACAATATTAAAATATTGGACTTGGTTTTTTCCCCGCGATTTTGGTCAAAATCAGCTATCTGTACCTGTTTAAGCTCGAATCTGGAGCCCAAACCAAGAATCGGACAGCAAATTGGTATTACTTAATCGATAGAACACAATGTGATGTACATTTGATGAAAGTTTGGTTTAGAAATATGCATTTTTAAGAAAGTTATCGCGCTCGCTACAACAATATGCATATATTGGACTTGGTTTTATCCCCGCGATTTTGGTCAAAATCAGCTATCTGTACCTGTTTAAGCTCGAATCTGGAGCCCAAACCAAGAATCGGACAGCAAATTGGTATAGCTCAATCGATAGAACACAATGTGATGTACATTTGATGAAAGTTTGGTTTAGAAATATGCATTTTTAAGAAAGTTATCGCGCTCGCTACGACAATATGCATATATTGGACTTGGTCTTTTTCCGCGATTTTGGTCAAAATCAGCTATCTGTACCTGTTTAAGCTCGAATCTGGAGCCCAAACCAAGAATCGGACAGCAAATTGGTATAGCTCAATCGATAGAACACAATGTGATGTACATTTGATGAAAGTTTGGTTTAGAAATATGCATTTTTAAGAAAGTTATCGCGCTCGCTACAACAATATGCATATATTGGACTTGGTTTTTTCCCGCGATTTTGGTCAAAATCAGCTATCTGTACCTGTTTAAGCTCGAATCTGGAGCCCAAACCAAGAATCGGACAGCAAATTGGTATAGCTCAATCGATAGAACACAATGTGATGTACATTTGATGAAAGTTTGGTTTAGAAATATGCATTTTTAAGAAAGTTATCGCGCTCGCTACAACAATATGCATATATTGGACTTGGTTTTATCCCCGCGATTTTGGTCAAAATCAGCTATCTGTACCTGTTTAAGCTCGAATCTGGAGCCCAAACCAAGAATCGGACAGCAAATTGGTATAGCTCAATCGATAGAACACAATGTGATGTACATTTGATGAAAGTTTGGTTTAGAAATATGCATTTTTAAGAAAGTTATCGCGCTCGCTACGACAATATGCATATATTGGACTTGGTCTTTTTCCGCGATTTTGGTCAAAATCAGCTATCTGTACCTGTTTAAGCTCGAATCTGGAGCCCAAACCAAGAATCGGACAGCAAATTGGTATAGCTCAATCGATAGAACACAATGTGATGTACATTTGATGAAAGTTTGGTTTAGAAATATGCATTTTTAAGAAAGTTATCGCGCTCGCTACAACAATATGCATATATTGGACTTGTTTTTTTCCCGCGATTTTGGTCAAAATCAGCTATCTGTACCTGTTTAAGCTCGAATCTGGAGCCCAAACCAAGAATCGGACAGCAAATTGGTATTGCTCAATCGATAGAACACAATGTGATGTACATTTGATGAAAGTTTGGTTTAGAAATATGCATTTTTAAGAAAGTTATCGCGCTCGCTACAACAATATGCATATATTGGACTTGGTCTTTTTCCGCGATTTTGGTCAAAATCAGCTATCTGTACCTGTTTAAGCTCGAATCTGGAGCCCAAACCAAGAATCGGACAGCAAATAGGTATTGCTCAATCGATAGAACACAATGTGATGTACATTTGATGAAAGTTTGGTTTAGAAATATGCATTTTTAAGAAAGTTATCGCGCTCGCTACAACAATATTAAAATATTGGACTTGGTTTTTTCCCCGCGATTTTGGTCAAAATCAGCTATCTGTACCTGTTTAAGCTCGAATCTGGAGCCCAAACCAAGAATCGGACAGCAAATTGGTATTACTTAATCGATAGAACACAATGTGATGTACATTTGATGAAAGTTTGGTTTAGAAATATGCATTTTTAAGAAAGTTATCGCGCTCGCTACAACAATATGCATATATTGGACTTGGTTTTATCCCCGCGATTTTGGTCAAAATCAGCTATCTGTACCTGTTTAAGCTCGAATCTGGAGCCCAAACCAAGAATCGGACAGCAAATTGGTATAGCTCAATCGATAGAACACAATGTGATGTACATTTGATGAAAGTTTGGTTTAGAAATATGCATTTTTAAGAAAGTTATCGCGCTCGCTACGACAATATGCATATATTGGACTTGGTCTTTTTCCGCGATTTTGGTCAAAATCAGCTATCTGTACCTGTTTAAGCTCGAATCTGGAGCCCAAACCAAGAATCGGACAGCAAATTGGTATAGCTCAATCGATAGAACACAATGTGATGTACATTTGATGAAAGTTTGGTTTAGAAATATGCATTTTTAAGAAAGTTATCGCGCTCGCTACAACAATATGCATATATTGGACTTGGTCTTTTTCCGCGATTTTGGTCAAAATCAGCTATCTGTACCTGTTTAAGCTCGAATCTGGAGCCCAAACCAAGAATCGGACAGCAAATTGGTATAGCTCAATCGATAGAACACAATGTGATGTACATTTGATGAAAGTTTGGTTTAGAAATATGCATTTTTAAGAAAGTTATCGCGCTCGCTACAACAATATGCATATATTGGACTTGGTCTTTTTCCGCGATTTTGGTCAAAATCAGCTATCTGTACCTGTTTAAGCTCGAATCTGGAGCCCAAACCAAGAATCGGACAGCAAATAGGTATTGCTCAATCGATAGAACACAATGTGATGTACATTTGATGAAAGTTTGGTTTAGAAATATGCATTTTTAAGAAAGTTATCGCGCTCGCTACAACAATATGCATATATTGGACTTGGTTTTTTCCCGCGATTTTGGTCAAAATCAGCTATTTGTACCTGTTTAAGCTCGAATCTGGAGCCCAAACCAAGAATCGGACAGCAAATTGGTATTGCTCAATCGATAGAACACAATGTGATGTACATTTGATGAAAGTTTGGTTTAGAAATATGCATTTTTAAGAAAGTTATCGCGCTCGCTACAACAATATGCATATATTGGACTTGTTTTTTCCCCGCGATTTTGGTCAAAATCAGCTATCTGTACCTGTTTAAGCTCGAATCTGGAGCCCAAACCAAGAATCGGACAGCAAATTGGTATTACTTAATCGATAGAACACAATGTGATGTACATTTGATGAAAGTTTGGTTTAGAAATATGCATTTTTAAGAAAGTTATCGCGCTCGCTACAACAATATGCATATATTGGACTTGGTTTTATCCCCGCGATTTTGGTCAAAATCAGCTATCTGTACCTGTTTAAGCTCGAATCTGGAGCCCAAACCAAGAATCGGACAGCAAATTGGTATAGCTCAATCGATAGAACACAATGTGATGTACATTTGATGAAAGTTTGGTTTAGAAATATGCATTTTTAAGAAAGTTATCGCGCTCGCTACAACAATATGCATATATTGGACTTGGTTTTTTCCCGCGATTTTGGTCAAAATCAGCTATCTGTACCTGTTTAAGCTCGAATCTGGAGCCCAAACCAAGAATCGGACAGCAAATTGGTATAGCTCAATCGATAGAACACAATGTGATGTACATTTGATGAAAGTTTGGTTTAGAAATATGCATTTTTAAGAAAGTTATCGCGCTCGCTACAACAATATGCATATATTGGACTTGGTCTTTTTCCGCGATTTTGGTCAAAATCAGCTATCTGTACCTGTTTAAGCTCGAATCTGGAGCCCAAACCAAGAATCGGACAACAAATAGGTATTGCTCAATCGATAGAACACAATGTGATGTACATTTGATGAAAGTTTGGTTTAGAAATATGCATTTTTAAGAAAGTTATCGCGCTCGCTACAACAATATGCATATATTGGACTTGGTCTTTTTCCGCGATTTTGGTCAAAATCAGCTATCTGTACCTGTTTAAGCTCGAATCTGGAGCCCAAACCAAGAATCGGACAGCAAATTGGTATTGCTCAATCGATAGAACACAATGTGATGTACATTTGATGAAAGTTTGGTTTAGAAATATGCATTTTTAAGAAAGTTATCGCGCTCGCTACAACAATATGCATATATTGGACTTGGTCTTTTTCCGCGATTTTGGTCAAAATCAGCTATCTGTACCTGTTTAAGCTCGAATCTGGAGCCCAAACCAAGAATCGGACAGCAAATAGGTATTGCTCAATCGATAGAACACAATGTGATGTACATTTGATGAAAGTTTGGTTTAGAAATATGCATTTTTAAGAAAGTTATCGCGCTCGCTACAACAATATTAAAATATTGGACTTGGTTTTTTCCCCGCGATTTTGGTCAAAATCAGCTATCTGTAACTGTTTAAGCTCGAATCTGGAGCCCAAACCAAGAATCGGACAGCAAATTGGTATTACTTAATCGATAGAACACAATGTGATGTACATTTGATGAAAGTTTGGTTTAGAAATATGCATTTTTAAGAAAGTTATCGCGCTCGCTACAACAATATGCATATATTGGACTTGGTTTTATCCCCGCGATTTTGGTCAAAATCAGCTATCTGTACCTGTTTAAGCTCGAATCTGGAGCCCAAACCAAGAATCGGACAGCAAATTGGTATAGCTCAATCGATAGAACACAATGTGATGTACATTTGATGAAAGTTTGGTTTAGAAATATGCATTTTTAAGAAAGTTATCGCGCTCGCTACGACAATATGCATATATTGGACTTGGTCTTTTTCCGCGATTTTGGTCAAAATCAGCTATCTGTACCTGTTTAAGCTCGAATCTGGAGCCCAAACCAAGAATCGGACAGCAAATTGGTATAGCTCAATCGATAGAACACAATGTGATGTACATTTGATGAAAGTTTGGTTTAGAAATATGCATTTTTAAGAAAGTTATCGCGCTCGCTACAACAATATGCATATATTGGACTTGGTCTTTTTCCGCGATTTTGGTCAAAATCAGCTATCTGTACCTGTTTAAGCTCGAATCTGGAGCCCAAACCAAGAATCGGACAGCAAATTGGTATAGCTCAATCGATAGAACACAATGTGATGTACATTTGATGAAAGTTTGGTTTAGAAATATGCATTTTTAAGAAAGTTATCGCGCTCGCTACAACAATATGCATATATTGGACTTGGTTTTTTCCCGCGATTTTGGTCAAAATCAGCTATCTGTACCTGTTTAAGCTCGAATCTGGAGCCCAAACCAAGAATCGGACAGCAAATTGGTATAGCTCAATCGATAGAACACAATGTGATGTACATTTGATGAAAGTTTGGTTTAGAAATATGCATTTTTAAGAAAGTTATCGCGCTCGCTACAACAATATGCATATATTGGACTTGTTTTTTTCCCGCGATTTTGGACAAAATCAGCTACCTGTACCTGTTTAAGCTCGAATCTGGAGCCCAAACCAAGAATCGGACAGCAAATTGGTATAGCTCAATCGATAGAACACAATGTGATGTACATTTGATGAAAGTTTGGTTTAGAAATATGCATTTTTAAGAAAGTTATCGCGCTCGCTACAACAATATGCATATATTGGACTTGGTCTTTTTCCGCGATTTTGGTCAAAATCAGCTATCTGTACCTGTTTAAGCTCGAATCTGGAGCCCAAACCAAGAATCGGACAACAAATAGGTATTGCTCAATCGATAGAACACAATGTGATGTACATTTGATGAAAGTTTGGTTTAGAAATATGCATTTTTAAGAAAGTTATCGCGCTCGCTACAACAATATGCATATATTGGACTTGGTCTTTTTCCGCGATTTTGGTCAAAATCAGCTATCTGTACCTGTTTAAGCTCGAATCTGGAGCCCAAACCAAGAATCGGACAGCAAATTGGTATAGCTCAATCGATAGAACACAATGTGATGTACATTTGATGAAAGTTTGGTTTAGAAATATGCATTTTTAAGAAAGTTATCGCGCTCGCTACAACAATATGCATATATTGGACTTGGTCTTTTCCCGCGATTTTGGTCAAAATCAGCTATCTGTACCTGTTTAAGCTCGAATCTGGAGCCCAAACCAAGAATCGGACAGCAAATAGGTATTGCTCAATCGATAGAACACAATGTGATGTACATTTGATGAAAGTTTGGTTTAGAAATATGCATTTTTAAGAAAGTTATCGCGCTCGCTACAACAATATTAAAATATTGGACTTGGTTTTTTCCCCGCGATTTTGGTCAAAATCAGCTATCTGTACCTGTTTAAGCTCGAATCTGGAGCCCAAACCAAGAATCGGACAGCAAATTGGTATTACTTAATCGATAGAACACAATGTGATGTACATTTGATGAAAGTTTGGTTTAGAAATATGCATTTTTAAGAAAGTTATCGCGCTCGCTACAACAATATGCATATATTGGACTTGGTTTTATCCCCGCGATTTTGGTCAAAATCAGCTATCTGTACCTGTTTAAGCTCGAATCTGGAGCCCAAACCAAGAATCGGACAGCAAATTGGTATAGCTCAATCGATAGAACACAATGTGATGTACATTTGATGAAAGTTTGGTTTAGAAATATGCATTTTTAAGAAAGTTATCGCGCTCGCTACGACAATATGCATATATTGGACTTGGTCTTTTTCCGCGATTTTGGTCAAAATCAGCTATCTGTACCCGTTTAAGCTCGAATCTGGAGCCCAAACCAAGAATCGGACAGCAAATTGGTATAGCTCAATCGATAGAACACAATGTGATGTACATTTGATGAAAGTTTGGTTTAGAAATATGCATTTTTAAGAAAGTTATCGCGCTCGCTACAACAATATGCATATATTGGACTTGGTCTTTTTCCGCGATTTTGGTCAAAATCAGCTATCTGTACCTGTTTAAGCTCGAATCTGGAGCCCAAACCAAGAATCGGACAGCAAATAGGTATTGCTCAATCGATAGAACACAATGTGATGTACATTTGATGAAAGTTTGGTTTAGAAATATGCATTTTTAAGAAAGTTATCGCGCTCGCTACAACAATATGCATATATTGGACTTGGTTTTTTCCCGCGATTTTGGTCAAAATCAGCTATTTGTACCTGTTTAAGCTCGAATCTGGAGCCCAAACCAAGAATCGGACAGCAAATTGGTATAGCTCAATCGATAGAACACAATGTGATGTACATTTGATGAAAGTTTGGTTTAGAAATATGCATTTTTAAGAAAGTTATCGCGCTCGCTACAACAATATGCATATATTGGACTTGTTTTTTTCCCGCGATTTTGGTCAAAATCAGCTATCTGTACCTGTTTAAGCTCGAATCTGGAGCCCAAACCAAGAATCGGACAGCAAATTGGTATAGCTCAATCGATAGAACACAATGTGATGTACATTTGATGAAAGTTTGGTTTAGAAATATGCATTTTTAAGAAAGTTATCGCGCTCGCTACAACAATATGCATATATTGGACTTGGTCTTTTTCCGCGATTTTGGTCAAAATCAGCTATCTGTACCTGTTTAAGCTCGAATCTGGAGCCCAAACCAAGAATCGGACAACAAATAGGTATAGCTCAATCGATAGAACACAATGTGATGTGCATTTGATGAAAGTTTGGTTTAGAAATATGCATTTTTAAGAAAGTTATCGCGCTCGCTACAACAATATGCATATATTGGACTTGGTCTTTTTCCGCAATTTTGGTCAAAATCAGCTATCTGTACCTGTTTAAGCTCGAATCTGGAGCCCAAACCAAGAATCGGACAGCAAATTGGTATAGCTCAATCGATAGAACACAATGTGATGTACATTTGATGAAAGTTTGGTTTAGAAATATGCATTTTTAAGAAAGTTATCGCGCTCGCTACAACAATATGCATATATTGGACTTGGTCTTTTTCCGCGATTTTGGTCAAAATCAGCTATCTGTACCTGTTTAAGCTCGAATCTGGAGCCTAAACCAAGAATCGGACAGCAAATAGGTATTGCTCAATCGATAGAACACAATGTGATGTACATTTGATGAAAGTTTGGTTTAGAAATATGCATTTTTAAGAAAGTTATCGCGCTCGCTACAACAATATGCATATATTGGACTTGGTCTTTTTCCGCGATTTTGGTCAAAATCAGCTATCTGTACCTGTTTAAGCTCGAATCTGGAGCCCAAACCAAGAATCGGACAGCAAATTGGTATTACTTAATCGATAGAACACAATGTGATGTACATTTGATGAAAGTTTGGTTTAGAAATATGCATTTTTAAGAAAGTTATCGCGCTCGCTACAACAATATGCATATATTGGACTTGGTTTTATCCCCGCGATTTTGGTCAAAATCAGCTATCTGTACCTGTTTAAGCTCGAATCTGGAGCCCAAACCAAGAATCGGACAGCAAATTGGTATAGCTCAATCGATAGAACACAATGTGATGTACATTTGATGAAAGTTTGGTTTAGAAATATGCATTTTTAAGAAAGTTATCGCGCTCGCTACAACAATATGCATATATTGGACTTGGTTTTATTCCGCGATTTTGGTCAAAATCAGCTATCTGTACCTGTTTAAGCTCGAATCTGGAGCCCAAACCAAGAATCGGACAGCAAATTGGTATAGCTCAATCGATAGAACACAATGTGATGTACATTTGATGAAAGTTTGGTTTAGAAATATGCATTTTTAAGAAAGTTATCGCGCTCGCTACAACAATATGCATATATTGGACTTGGTCTTTTTCCGCGATTTTGGTCAAAATCAGCTATCTGTACCTGTTTAAGCTCGAATCTGGAGCCCAAACCAAGAATCGGACAGCAAATTGGTATAGCTCAATCGATAGAACACAATGTGATGTACATTTGATGAAAGTTTGGTTTAGAAATATGCATTTTTAAGAAAGTTATCGCGCTCGCTACAACAATATGCATATATTGGACTTGGTCTTTTTCCGCGATTTTGGTCAAAATCAGCTATCTGTACCTGTTTAAGCTCGAATCTGGAGCCCAAACCAAGAATCGGACAGCAAATAGGTATTGCTCAATCGATAGAACACAATGTGATGTACATTTGATGAAAGTTTGGTTTAGAAATATGCATTTTTAAGAAAGTTATCGCGCTCGCTACAACAATATGCATATATTGGACTTGGTTTTTTCCCGCGATTTTGGTCAAAATCAGCTATTTGTACCTGTTTAAGCTCGAATCTGGAGCCCAAACCAAGAATCGGACAGCAAATTGGTATTGCTCAATCGATAGAACACAATGTGATGTACATTTGATGAAAGTTTGGTTTAGAAATATGCATTTTTAAGAAAGTTATCGCGCTCGCTACAACAATATGCATATATTGGACTTGGTTTTTTCCCGCGATTTTGGTCAAAATCAGCTATCTGTACCTGTTTAAGCTCGAATCTGGAGCCCAAACCAAGAATCGGACAGCAAATAGGTATTGCTCAATCGATAGAACACAATGTGATGTACATTTGATGAAAGTTTGGTTTAGAAATATGCATTTTTAAGAAAGTTATCGCGCTCGCTACAACAATATGCATATATTGGACTTGGTTTTTTCCCGCGATTTTGGTCAAAATCAGCTATCTGTACTTGTTTAAGCTCGAATCTGGAGCCCAAACCAAGAATCGGACAGCAAATTGGTATAGCTCAATCGATAGAACACAATGTGATGTACATTTGATGAAAGTTTGGTTTAGAAATATGCATTTTTAAGAAAGTTATCGCGCTCGCTACAACAATATGCATATATTGGACTTGGTCTTTTTCCGCGATTTTGGTCAAAATCAGCTATCTGTACCTGTTTAAGCTCGAATCTGGAGCCCAAACCAAGAATCGGACAGCAAATTGGTATAGCTCAATCGATAGAACACAATGTGATGTACATTTGATGAAAGTTTGGTTTAGAAATATGCATTTTTAAGAAAGTTATCGCGCTCGCTACAACAATATGCATATATTGGACTTGGTATTTTTCCGCGATTTTGGTCAAAATCAGCTATCTGTACCTGTTTAAGCTCGAATCTGGAGCCCAAACCAAGAATCGGACAGCAAATTGGTATTGCTCAATCGATAGAACACAATGTGATGTACATTTGATGAAAGTTTGGTTTAGAAATATGCATTTTTAAGAAAGTTATCGCGCTCGCTACAACAATATGCATATATTGGACTTGGTTTTTTCCCGCGATTTTGGTCAAAATCAGCTATCTGTACTTGTTTAAGCTCGAATCTGGAGCCCAAACCAAGAATCGGACAGCAAATTGGTATTACTTAATCGATAGAACACAATGTGATGTACATTTGATGAAAGTTTGGTTTAGAAATATGCATTTTTAAGAAAGTTATCGCGCTCGCTACAACAATATGCATATATTGGACTTGGTTTTATCCCCGCAATTTTGGTCAAAATCAGCTATCTGTACCTGTTTAAGCTCGAATCTGGAGCCCAAACCAAGAATCGGACAGCAAATTGGTATAGCTCAATCGATAGAACACAATGTGATGTACATTTGATGAAAGTTTGGTTTAGAAATATGCATTTTTAAGAAAGTTATCGCGCTCGCTACAACAATATGCATATATTGGACTTGGTTTTATTCCGCGATTTTGGTCAAAATCAGCTATCTGTACCTGTTTAAGCTCGAATCTGGAGCCCAAACCAAGAATCGGACAGCAAATTGGTATAGCTCAATCGATAGAACACAATGTGATGTACATTTGATGAAAGTTTGGTTTAGAAATATGCATTTTTAAGAAAGTTATCGCGCTCGCTACAACAATATGCATATATTGGACTTGGTTTTTTCCCGCGATTTTGGTCAAAATCAGCTATCTGTACCTGTTTAAGGTCGAATCTGGAGCCCAAACCAAGAATCGGACAGCAAATAGGTATTGCTCAATCGATAGAACACAATGTGATGTACATTTGATGAAAGTTTGGTTTAGAAATATGCATTTTTAAGAAAGTTATCGCGCTCGCTACAACAATATGCATATATTGGACTTGGTTTTTTCCCGCGATTTTGGTCAAAATCAGCTATCTGTACTTGTTTAAGCTCGAATCTGGAGCCCAAACCAAGAATCGGACAGCAAATTGATATAGCTCAATCGATAGAACACAATGTGATGTACATTTGATGAAAGTTTGGTTTAGAAATATGCATTTTTAAGAAAGTTATCGCGCTCGCTACAACAATATGCATATATTGGACTTGGTCTTTTTCCGCGATTTTGGTCAAAATCAGCTATCTGTACCTGTTTAAGCTCGAATCTGGAGCCCAAACCAAGAATCGGACAGCAAATTGGTATAGCTCAATCGATAGAACACAATGTGATGTACATTTGATGAAAGTTTGGTTTAGAAATATGCATTTTTAAGAAAGTTATCGCGCTCGCTACAACAATATGCATATATTGGACTTGGTATTGTCCCGCGATTTTGGTCAAAATCAGCTATCTGTACCTGTTTAAGCTCGAATCTGGAGCCCAAACCAAGAATCGGACAGCAAATTGGTATAGCTCAATCGATAGAACACAATGTGATGTACATTTGATGAAAGTTTGGTTTAGAAATATGCATTTTTAAGAAAGTTATCGCGCTCGCTACAACAATATGCATATATTGGACTTGGTATTGTCCCGCGATTTTGGTCAAAATCAGCTATCTGTACCTGTTTAAGCTCGAATCTGGAGCCCAAACCAAGAATCGGACAGCAAATTGGTATTGCTCAATCGATAGAACACAATGTGATGTACATTTGATGAAAGTTTGGTTTAGAAATATGCATTTTTAAGAAAGTTATCGCGCTCGCTACAACAATATGCATATATTGGACTTGGTTTTTTCCCGCGATTTTGGTCAAAATCAGCTATCTGTACTTGTTTAAGCTCGAATCTGGAGCCCAAACCAAGAATCGGACAGCAAATTGGTATAGCTCAATCGATAGAACACAATGTGATGTACATTTGATGAAAGTTTGGTTTAGAAATATGCATTTTTAAGAAAGTTATCGCGCTCGCTACAACAATATGCATATATTGGACTTGGTTTTTTCCCGCGATTTTGGTCAAAATCAGCTATCTGTACCTGTTTAAGCTCGAATCTGGAGCCCAAACCAAGAATCGGACAGCAAATTGGCATAGCTCAATCGATAGAACACAATGTGATGTACATTTGATGAAAGTTTGGTTTAGAAATATGCATTTTTAAGAAAGTTATCGCGCTCGCTACAACAATATGCATATATTGGACTTGGTCTTTTTCCGCGATTTTGGTCAAAATCAGCTATCTGTACCTGTTTAAGCTCGAATCTGGAGCCCAAACCAAGAATCGGACAGCAAATTGGTATAGCTCAATCGATAGAACACAATGTGATGTACATTTGATGAAAGTTTGGTTTAGAAATATGCATTTTTAAGAAAGTTATCGCGCTCGCTACAACAATATGCATATATTGGACTTGGTCTTTTTCCGCGATTTTGGTCAAAATCAGCTATCTGTACCTGTTTAAGCTCGAATCTGGAGCCCAAACCAAGAATCGGACAACAAATAGGTATTGCTCAATCGATAGAACACAATGTGATGTACATTTGATGAAAGTTTGGTTTAGAAATATGCATTTTTAAGAAAGTTATCGCGCTCGCTACAACAATATGCATATATTGGACTTGGTCTTTTTCCGCAATTTTGGTCAAAATCAGCTATCTGTACCTGTTTAAGCTCGAATCTGGAGCCCAAACCAAGAATCGGACAGCAAATTGGTATAGCTCAATCGATAGAACACAAAGTGATGTACATTTGATGAAAGTTTGGTTTAGAAATATGCATTTTTAAGAAAGTTATCGCGCTCGCTACAACAATATGCATATATTGGACTTGGTCTTTTTCCGCGATTTTGGTCAAAATCAGCTATCTGTACCTGTTTAAGCTCGAATCTGGAGCCTAAACCAAGAATCGGACAGCAAATAGGTATTGCTCAATCGATAGAACACAATGTGATGTACATTTGATGAAAGTTTGGTTTAGAAATATGCATTTTTAAGAAAGTTATCGCGCTCGCTACAACAATATGCATATATTGGACTTGGTCTTTTTCCGCGATTTTGGTCAAAATCAGCTATCTGTACCTGTTTAAGCTCGAATCTGGAGCCCAAACCAAGAATCGGACAGCAAATAGGTATTACTTAATCGATAGAACACAATGTGATGTACATTTGATGAAAGTTTGGTTTAGAAATATGCATTTTTAAGAAAGTTATCGCGCTCGCTACAACAATATGCATATATTGGACTTGGTTTTATCCCCGCAATTTTGGTCAAAATCAGCTATCTGTACCTGTTTAAGCTCGAATCTGGAGCCCAAACCAAGAATCGGACAGCAAATTGGTATAGCTCAATCGATAGAACACAATGTGATGTACATTTGATGAAAGTTTGGTTTAGAAATATGCATTTTTAAGAAAGTTATCGCGCTCGCTACAACAATATGCATATATTGGACTTGTTTTTTTCCCGCGATTTTGGTCAAAATCAGCTATCTGTACCTGTTTAAGCTCGAATCTGGAGCCCAAACCAAGAATCGGACAGCAAATTGGTATAGCTCAATCGATAGAACACAATGTGATGTACATTTGATGAAAGTTTGGTTTAGAAATATGCATTTTTAAGAAAGTTATCGCGCTCGCTACAACAATATGCATATATTGGACTTGGTCTTTTTCCGCGATTTTGGTCAAAATCAGCTATCTGTACCTGTTTAAGCTCGAATCTGGAGCCCAAACCAAGAATCGGACAACAAATAGGTATTGCTCAATCGATAGAACACAATGTGATGTACATTTGATGAAAGTTTGGTTTAGAAATATGCATTTTTAAGAAAGTTATCGCGCTCGCTACAACAATATGCATATATTGGACTTGGTCTTTTTCCGCAATTTTGGTCAAAATCAGCTATCTGTACCTGTTTAAGCTCGAATCTGGAGCCCAAACCAAGAATCGGACAGCAAATTGGTATAGCTCAATCGATAGAACACAATGTGATGTACATTTGATGAAAGTTTGGTTTAGAAATATGCATTTTTAAGAAAGTTATCGCGCTCGCTACAACAATATGCATATATTGGACTTGGTCTTTTTCCGCGATTTTGGTCAAAATCAGCTATCTGTACCTGTTTAAGCTCGAATCTGGAGCCTAAACCAAGAATCGGACAGCAAATAGGTATTGCTCAATCGATAGAACACAATGTGATGTACATTTGATGAAAGTTTGGTTTAGAAATATGCATTTTTAAGAAAGTTATCGCGCTCGCTACAACAATATGCATATATTGGACTTGGTCTTTTTCCGCGATTTTGGTCAAAATCAGCTATCTGTACCTGTTTAAGCTCGAATCTGGAGCCCAAACCAAGAATCGGACAGCAAATTGGTATTACTTAATCGATAGAACACAATGTGATGTACATTTGATGAAAGTTTGGTTTAGAAATATGCATTTATAAGAAAGTTATCGCGCTCGCTACAACAATATGCATATATTGGACTTGGTTTTATCCCCGCAATTTTGGTCAAAATCAGCTATCTGTACCTGTTTAAGCTCGAATCTGGAGCCCAAACCAAGAATCGGATAGCAAATTGGTATAGCTCAATCGATAGAACACAATGTGATGTACATTTGATGAAAGTTTGGTTTAGAAATATGCATTTTTAAGAAAGTTATCGCGCTCGCTACAACAATATGCATATATTGGACTTGGTTTTATTCCGCGATTTTGGTCAAAATCAGCTATCTGTACCTGTTTAAGCTCGAATCTGGAGCCCAAACCAAGAATCGGACAGCAAATTGGTATAGCTCAATCGATAGAACACAATGTGATGTACATTTGATGAAAGTTTGGTTTAGAAATATGCATTTTTAAGAAAGTTATCGCGCTCGCTACAACAATATGCATATATTGGACTTGGTCTTTTTCCGCGATTTTGGTCAAAATCAGCTATCTGTACCTGTTTAAGCTCGAATCTGGAGCCCAAACCAAGAATCGGACAGCAAATTGGTATAGCTCAATCGATAGAACACAATGTGATGTACATTTGATGAAAGTTTGGTTTAGAAATATGCATTTTTAAGAAAGTTATCGCGCTCGCTACAACAATATGCATATATTGGACTTGGTTTTTTCCCGCGATTTTGGTCAAAATCAGCTATCTGTACCTGTTTAAGCTCGAATCTGGAGCCCAAACCAAGAATCGGACAGCAAATAGGTATTGCTCAATCGATAGAACACAATGTGATGTACATTTGATGAAAGTTTGGTTTAGAAATATGCATTTTTAAGAAAGTTATCGCGCTCGCTACAACAATATGCATATATTGGACTTGGTTTTTTCCCGCGATTTTGGTCAAAATCAGCTATCTGTACTTGTTTAAGCTCGAATCTGGAGCCCAAACCAAGAATCGGACAGCAAATTGGTATAGCTCAATCGATAGAACACAATGTGATGTACATTTGATGAAAGTTTGGTTTAGAAATATGCATTTTTAAGAAAGTTATCGCGCTCGCTACAACAATATGCATATATTGGACTTGGTCTTTTTCCGCGATTTTGGTCAAAATCAGCTATCTGTACCTGTTTAAGCTCGAATCTGGAGCCCAAACCAAGAATCGGACAGCAAATTGGTATAGCTCAATCGATAGAACACAATGTGATGTACATTTGATGAAAGTTTGGTTTAGAAATATGCATTTTTAAGAAAGTTATCGCGCTCGCTACAACAATATGCATATATTGGACTTGGTATTTTCCCGCGATTTTGGTCAAAATCAGCTATCTGTACCTGTTTAAGCTCGAATCTGGAGCCCAAACCAAGAATCGGACAGCAAATTGGTATTGCTCAATCGATAGAACACAATGTGATGTACATTTGATGAAAGTTTGGTTTAGAAATATGCATTTTTAAGAAAGTTATCGCGCTCGCTACAACAATATGCATATATTGGACTTGGTTTTTTCCCGCGATTTTGGTCAAAATCAGCTATCTGTACTTGTTTAAGCTCGAATCTGGAGCCCAAACCAAGAATCGGACAGCAAATTGGTATAGCTCAATCGATAGAACACAATGTGATGTACATTTGATGAAAGTTTGGTTTAGAAATATGCATTTTTAAGAAAGTTATCGCGCTCGCTACAACAATATGCATATATTGGACTTGGTTTTATCCCCGCAATTTTGGTCAAAATCAGCTATCTGTACCTGTTTAAGCTCGAATCTGGAGCCCAAACCAAGAATCGGACAGCAAATTGGTATAGCTCAATCGATAGAACACAATGTGATGTACATTTGATGAAAGTTTGGTTTAGAAATATGCATTTTTAAGAAAGTTATCGCGCTCGCTACAACAATATGCATATATTGGACTTGGTTTTATTCCGCGATTTTGGTCAAAATCAGCTATCTGTACCTGTTTAAGCTCGAATCTGGAGCCCAAACCAAGAATCGGACAGCAAATTGGTATAGCTCAATCGATAGAACACAATGTGATGTACATTTGATGAAAGTTTGGTTTAGAAATATGCATTTTTAAGAAAGTTATCGCGCTCGCTACAACAATATGCATATATTGGACTTGGTCTTTTTCCGCGATTTTGGTCAAAATCAGCTATCTGTACCTGTTTAAGCTCGAATCTGGAGCCCAAACCAAGAATCGGACAGCAAATAGGTATTGCTCAATCGATAGAACACAATGTGATGTACATTTGATGAAAGTTTGGTTTAGAAATATGCATTTTTAAGAAAGTTATCGCGCTCGCTACAACAATATGCATATATTGGACTTGGTTTTTTCCCGCGATTTTGGTCAAAATCAGCTATCTGTACTTGTTTAAGCTCGAATCTGGAGCCCAAACCAAGAATCGGACAGCAAATTGGTATAGCTCAATCGATAGAACACAATGTGATGTACATTTGATGAAAGTTTGGTTTAGAAATATGCATTTTTAAGAAAGTTATCGCGCTCGCTACAACAATATGCATATATTGGACTTGGTCTTTTTCCGCGATTTTGGTCAAAATCAGCTATCTGTACCTGTTTAAGCTCGAATCTGGAGCCCAAACCAAGAATCGGACAGCAAATTGGTATAGCTCAATCGATAGAACACAATGTGATGTACATTTGATGAAAGTTTGGTTTAGAAATATGCATTTTTAAGAAAGTTATCGCGCTCGCTACAACAATATGCATATATTGGACTTGGTATTGTCCCGCGATTTTGGTCAAAATCAGCTATCTGTACCTGTTTAAGCTCGAATCTGGAGCCCAAACCAAGAATCGGACAGCAAATTGGTATTGCTCAATCGATAGAACACAATGTGATGTACATTTGATGAAAGTTTGGTTTAGAAATATGCATTTTTAAGAAAGTTATCGCGCTCGCTACAACAATATGCATATATTGGACTTGGTTTTTTCCCGCGATTTTGGTCAAAATCAGCTATCTGTACTTGTTTAAGCTCGAATCTGGAGCCCAAACCAAGAATCGGACAGCAAATTGGTATAGCTCAATCGATAGAACACAATGTGATGTACATTTGATGAAAGTTTGGTTTAGAAATATGCATTTTTAAGAAAGTTATCGCGCTCGCTACAACAATATGCATATATTGGACTTGGTTTTTTCCCGCGATTTTGGTCAAAATCAGCTATCTGTACCTGTTTAAGCTCGAATCTGGAGCCCAAACCAAGAATCGGACAGCAAATTGGTATAGCTCAATCGATAGAACACAATGTGATGTACATTTGATGAAAGTTTGGTTTAGAAATATGCATTTTTAAGAAAGTTATCGCGCTCGCTACAACAATATGCATATATTGGACTTGGTCTTTTTCCGCGATTTTGGTCAAAATCAGCTATCTGTACCTGTTTAAGCTCGAATCTGGAGCCCAAACCAAGAATCGGACAGCAAATTGGTATAGCTCAATCGATAGAACACAATGTGATGTACATTTGATGAAAGTTTGGTTTAGAAATATGCATTTTTAAGAAAGTTATCGCGCTCGCTACAACAATATGCATATATTGGACTTGGTCTTTTTCCGCGATTTTGGTCAAAATCAGCTATCTGTACCTGTTTAAGCTCGAATCTGGAGCCCAAACCAAGAATCGGACAACAAATAGGTATTGCTCAATCGATAGAACACAATGTGATGTACATTTGATGAAAGTTTGGTTTAGAAATATGCATTTTTAAGAAAGTTATCGCGCTCGCTACAACAATATGCATATATTGGACTTGGTCTTTTTCCGCAATTTTGGTCAAAATCAGCTATCTGTACCTGTTTAAGCTCGAATCTGGAGCCCAAACCAAGAATCGGACAGCAAATTGGTATAGCTCAATCGATAGAACACAAAGTGATGTACATTTGATGAAAGTTTGGTTTAGAAATATGCATTTTTAAGAAAGTTATCGCGCTCGCTACAACAATATGCATATATTGGACTTGGTCTTTTTCCGCGATTTTGGTCAAAATCAGCTATCTGTACCTGTTTAAGCTCGAATCTGGAGCCTAAACCAAGAATCGGACAGCAAATAGGTATTGCTCAATCGATAGAACACAATGTGATGTACATTTGATGAAAGTTTGGTTTAGAAATATGCATTTTTAAGAAAGTTATCGCGCTCGCTACAACAATATGCATATATTGGACTTGGTCTTTTTCCGCGATTTTGGTCAAAATCAGCTATCTGTACCTGTTTAAGCTCGAATCTGGAGCCCAAACCAAGAATCGGACAGCAAATAGGTATTACTTAATCGATAGAACACAATGTGATGTACATTTGATGAAAGTTTGGTTTAGAAATATGCATTTTTAAGAAAGTTATCGCGCTCGCTACAACAATATGCATATATTGGACTTGGTTTTATACCCCCAATTTTGGTCAAAATCAGCTATCTGTACCTGTTTAAGCTCGAATCTGGAGCCCAAACCAAGAATCGGACAGCAAATTGGTATAGCTCAATCGATAGAACACAATGTGATGTACATTTGATGAAAGTTTGGTTTAGAAATATGCATTTTTAAGAAAGTTATCGCGCTCGCTACAACAATATGCATATATTGGACTTGGTTTTATTCCCGCGATTTTGGTCAAAATCAGCTATCTGTACCTGTTTAAGCTCGAATCTGGAGCCCAAACCAAGAATCGGACAGCAAATTGGTATAGCTCAATCGATAGAACACAATGTGATGTACATTTGATGAAAGTTTGGTTTAGAAATATGCATTTTTAAGAAAGTTATCGCGCTCGCTACAACAATATGCATATATTGGACTTGGTCTTTTTCCGCGATTTTGGTCAAAATCAGCTATCTGTACCTGTTTAAGCTCGAATCTGGAGCCCAAACCAAGAATCGGACAACAAATTGGTATAGCTCAATCGATAGAACACAATGTGATGTACATTTGATGAAAGTTTGGTTTAGAAATATGCATTTTTAAGAAAGTTATCGCGCTCGCTACAACAATATGCATATATTGGACTTGGTCTTTTTCCGCAATTTTGGTCAAAATCAGCTATCTGTACCTGTTTAAGCTCGAATCTGGAGCCCAAACCAAGAATCGGACAGCAAATTGGTATAGCTCAATCGATAGAACACAATGTGATGTACATTTGATGAAAGTTTGGTTTAGAAATATGCATTTTTAAGAAAGTTATCGCGCTCGCTACAACAATATGCATATATTGGACTTGGTCTTTTTCCGCGATTTTGGTCAAAATCAGCTATCTGTACCTGTTTAAGCTCGAATCTGGAGCCCAAACCAAGAATCGGACAGCAAATAGGTATTGCTCAATCGATAGAACACAATGTGATGTACATTTGATGAAAGTTTGGTTTAGAAATATGCATTTTTAAGAAAGTTATCGCGCTCGCTACAACAATATGCATATATTGGACTTGGTCTTTTTCCGCGATTTTGGTCAAAATCAGCTATCTGTACCTGTTTAAGCTCGAATCTGGAGCCCAAACCAAGAATCGGACAACAAATTGGTATTACTTAATCGATAGAACACAATGTGATGTACATTTGATGAAAGTTTGGTTTAGAAATATGCATTTTTAAGAAAGTTATCGCGCTCGCTACGACAATATGCATATATTGGACTTGGTCTTTTTCCGCGATTTTGGTCAAAATCAGCTATCTGTACCTGTTTAAGCTCGAATCTGGAGCCCAAACCAAGAATCGGACAGCAAATTGGTATAGCTCAATCGATAGAACACAATGTGATGTACATTTGATGAAAGTTTGGTTTAGAAATATGCATTTTTAAGAAAGTTATCGCGCTCGCTACAACAATATGCATATATTGGACTTGGTCTTTTTCCGCGATTTTGGTCAAAATCAGCTATCTGTACCTGTTTAAGCTCGAATCTGGAGCCCAAACCAAGAATCGGACAGCAAATAGGTATTGCTCAATCGATAGAACACAATGTGATGTACATTTGATGAAAGTTTGGTTTAGAAATATGCATTTTTAAGAAAGTTATCGCGCTCGCTACAACAATATGCATATATTGGACTTGGTTTTTTCCCGCGATTTTGGTCAAAATCAGCTATTTGTACCTGTTTAAGCTCGAATCTGGAGCCCAAACCAAGAATCGGACAGCAAATTGGTATTGCTCAATCGATAGAACACAATGTGATGTACATTTGATGAAAGTTTGGTTTAGAAATATGCATTTTTAAGAAAGTTATCGCGCTCGCTACAACAATATGCATATATTGGACTTGGTCTTTTTCCGCGATTTTGGTCAAAATCAGCTATCTGTACCTGTTTAAGCTCAAATCTGGAGCCCAAACCAAGAATCGGACAACAAATAGGTATTGCTCAATCGATAGAACACAATGTGATGTACATTTGATGAAAGTTTGGTTTAGAAATATGCATTTTTAAGAAAGTTATCGCGCTCGCTACAACAATATGCATATATTGGACTTGGTCTTTTTCCGCAATTTTGGTCAAAATCAGCTATCTGTACCTGTTTAAGCTCGAATCTGGAGCCCAAACCAAGAATCGGACAGCAAATTGGTATAGCTCAATCGATAGAACACAATGTGATGTACATTTGATGAAAGTTTGGTTTAGAAATATGCATTTTTAAGAAAGTTATCGCGCTCGCTACAACAATATGCATATATTGGACTTGGTCTTTTTCCGCGATTTTGGTCAAAATCAGCTATCTGTACCTGTTTAAGCTCGAATCTGGAGCCCAAACCAAGAATCGGACAGCAAATTGGTATTACTTAATCGATAGAACACAATGTGATGTACATTTGATGAAAGTTTGGTTTAGAAATATGCATTTTTAAGAAAGTTATCGCGCTCGCTACAACAATATGCATATATTGGACTTGGTTTTATCCCCGCAATTTTGGTCAAAATCAGCTATCTGTACCTGTTTAAGCTCGAATCTGGAGCCCAAACCAAGAATCGGACAGCAAATTGGTATAGCTCAATCGATAGAACACAATGTGATGTACATTTGATGAAAGTTTGGTTTAGAAATATGCATTTTTAAGAAAGTTATCGCGCTCGCTACAACAATATGCATATATTGGACTTGGTCTTTTTCCGCGATTTTGGTCAAAATCAGCTATCTGTACCTGTTTAAGCTCGAATCTGGAGCCCAAACCAAGAATCGGACAGCAAATTGGTATTACTTAATCGATAGAACACAATGTGATGTACATTTGATGAAAGTTTGGTTTAGAAATATGCATTTTTAAGAAAGTTATCGCGCTCGCTACAACAATATGCATATATTGGACTTGGTTTTATCCCCGCAATTTTGGTCAAAATCAGCTATCTGTACCTGTTTAAGCTCGAATCTGGAGCCCAAACCAAGAATCGGACAGCAAATTGGTATAGCTCAATCGATAGAACACAATGTGATGTACATTTGATGAAAGTTTGGTTTAGAAATATGCATTTTTAAGAAAGTTATCGCGCTCGCTACAACAATATGCATATATTGGACTTGGTTTTATTCCCGCGATTTTGGTCAAAATCAGCTATCTGTACCTGTTTAAGCTCGAATCTGGAGCCCAAACCAAGAATCGGACAGCAAATTGGTATAGCTCAATCGATAGAACACAATGTGATGTACATTTGATGAAAGTTTGGTTTAGAAATATGCATTTTTAAGAAAGTTATCGCGCTCGCTACAACAATATGCATATATTGGACTTGGTCTTTTTCCGCGATTTTGGTCAAAATCAGCTATCTGTACCTGTTTAAGCTCGAATCTGGAGCCCAAACCAAGAATCGGACAGCAAATAGGTATTGCTCAATCGATAGAACACAATGTGATGTACATTTGATGAAAGTTTGGTTTAGAAATATGCATTTTTAAGAAAGTTATCGCGCTCGCTACAACAATATGCATATATTGGACTTGGTCTTTTTCCGCGATTTTGGTCAAAATCAGCTATCTGTACCTGTTTAAGCTCGAATCTGGAGCCCAAACCAAGAATCGGACAGCAAATTGGTATTACTTAATCGATAGAACACAATGTGATGTACATTTGATGAAAGTTTGGTTTAGAAATATGCATTTTTAAGAAAGTTATCGCGCTCGCTACAACAATATGCATATATTGGACTTGGTTTTATCCCCGCGATTTTGGTCAAAATCAGCTATCTGTACCTGTTTAAGCTCGAATCTGGAGCCCAAACCAAGAATCGGACAGCAAATAGGTATTGCTCAATCGATAGAACACAATGTGATGTACATTTGATGAAAGTTTGGTTTAGAAATATGCATTTTTAAGAAAGTTATCGCGCTCGCTACAACAATATGCATATATTGGACTTGGTCTTTTTCCGCGATTTTGGTCAAAATCAGCTATCTGTACCTGTTTAAGCTCGAATCTGGAGCCCAAACCAAGAATCGGACAGCAAATTGGTATTACTTAATCGATAGAACACAATGTGATGTACATTTGATGAAAGTTTGGTTTAGAAATATGCATTTTTTAAGAAAGTTATCGCGCTCGCTACAACAATATGCATATATTGGACTTGGTTTTATCCCCGCGATTTTGGTCAAAATCAGCTATCTGTACCTGTTTAAGCTCGAATCTGGAGCCCAAACCAAGAATCGGACAGCAAATTGGTATAGCTCAATCGATAGAACACAATGTGATGTACATTTGATGAAAGTTTGGTTTAGAAATATGCATTTTTAAGAAAGTTATCGCGCTCGCTACGACAATATGCATATATTGGACTTGGTCTTTTTCCCGCGATTTTGGTCAAAATCAGCTATCTGTACCTGTTTAAGCTCGAATCTGGAGCCCAAACCAAGAATCGGACAACAAATTGGTATAGCTCAATCGATAGAACACAATGTGATGTACATTTGATGAAAGTTTGGTTTAGAAATATGCATTTTTAAGAAAGTTATCGCGCTCGCTACAACAATATGCATATATTGGACTTGGTCTTTTTCCGCAATTTTGGTCAAAATCAGCTATCTGTACCTGTTTAAGCTCGAATCTGGAGCCCAAACCAAGAATCGGACAGCAAATTGGTATAGCTCAATCGATAGAACACAATGTGATGTACATTTGATGAAAGTTTGGTTTAGAAATATGCATTTTTAAGAAAGTTATCGCGCTCGCTACAACAATATGCATATATTGGACTTGGTCTTTTTCCGCGATTTTGGTCAAAATCAGCTATCTGTACCTGTTTAAGCTCGAATCTGGAGCCCAAACCAAGAATCGGACAGCAAATTGGTATTGCTCAATCGATAGAACACAATGTGATGTACATTTGATGAAAGTTTGGTTTAGAAATATGCATTTTTAAGAAAGTTATCGCGCTCGCTACAACAATATGCATATATTGGACTTGGTCTTTTTCCGCGATTTTGGTCAAAATCAGCTATCTGTACCTGTTTAAGCTCGAATCTGGAGCCCAAACCAAGAATCGGACAGCAAATTGGTATTACTTAATCGATAGAACACAATGTGATGTACATTTGATGAAAGTTTGGTTTAGAAATATGCATTTTTAAGAAAGTTATCGCGCTCGCTACAACAATATGCATATATTGAACTTGGTTTTATCCCCGCGATTTTGGTCAAAATCAGCTATCTGTACCTGTTTAAGCTCGAATCTGGAGCCCAAACCAAGAATCGGACAGCAAATTGGTATAGCTCAATCGATAGAACACAATGTGATGTACATTTGATGAAAGTTTGGTTTAGAAATATGCATTTTTAAGAAAGTTATCGCGCTCGCTACGACAATATGCATATATTGGACTTGGTCTTTTTCCCGCGATTTTGGTCAAAATCAGCTATCTGTACCTGTTTAAGCTCGAATCTGGAGCCCAAACCAAGAATCGGACAGCAAATTGGTATAGCTCAATCGATAGAACACAATGTGATGTACATTTGATGAAAGTTTGGTTTAGAAATATGCATTTTTAAGAAAGTTATCGCGCTCGCTACAACAATATGCATATATTGGACTTGGTCTTTTTCCGCGATTTTGGTCAAAATCAGCTATCTGTACCTGTTTAAGCTCGAATCTGGAGCCCAAACCAAGAATCGGACAGCAAATAGGTATTGCTCAATCGATAGAACACAATGTGATGTACATTTGATGAAAGTTTGGTTTAGAAATATGCATTTTTAAGAAAGTTATCGCGCTCGCTACAACAATATGCATATATTGGACTTGGTTTTTCCCCGCGATTTTGGTCAAAATCAGCTATTTGTACCTGTTTAAGCTCGAATCTGGAGCCCAAACCAAGAATCGGACAGCAAATTGGTATAGCTCAATCGATAGAACACAATGTGATGTACATTTGATGAAAGTTTGGTTTAGAAATATGCATTTTTAAGAAAGTTATCGCGCTCGCTACAACAATATGCATATATTGGACTTGGTTTTATCCCCGCGATTTTGGTCAAAATCAGCTATCTGTACCTGTTTAAGCTCGAATCTGGAGCCCAAACCAAGAATCGGACAGCAAATTGGTATTGCTCAATCGATAGAACACAATGTGATGTACATTTGATGAAAGTTTGGTTTAGAAATATGCATTTTTAAGAAAGTTATCGCGCTCGCTACAACAATATGCATATATTGGACTTGGTCTTTTTCCGCGATTTTGGTCAAAATCAGCTATCTGTACCTGTTTAAGCTCGAATCTGGAGCCCAAACCAAGAATCGGACAGCAAATTGGTATAGCTCAATCGATAGAACACAATGTGATGTACATTTGATGAAAGTTTGGTTTAGAAATATGCATTTTTAAGAAAGTTATCGCGCTCGCTACAACAATATGCATATATTGGACTTGGTCTTTTTCCGCGATTTTGGTCAAAATCAGCTATCTGTACCTGTTTAAGCTCGAATCTGGAGCCCAAACCAAGAATCGGACAGCAAATAGGTATTGCTCAATCGATAGAACACAATGTGATGTACATTTGATGAAAGTTTGGTTTAGAAATATGCATTTTTAAGAAAGTTATCGCGCTCGCTACAACAATATGCATATATTGGACTTGGTTTTTTCCCGCGATTTTGGTCAAAATCAGCTATTTGTACCTGTTTAAGCTCGAATCTGGAGCCCAAACCAAGAATCGGACAGCAAATTGGTATAGCTCAATCGATAGAACACAATGTGATGTACATTTGATGAAAGTTTGGTTTAGAAATATGCATTTTTAAGAAAGTTATCGCGCTCGCTACAACAATATGCATATATTGGACTTGGTTTTATTCCCGCGATTTTGGTCAAAATCAGCTATCTGTACCTGTTTAAGCTCGAATCTGGAGCCCAAACCAAGAATCGGACAGCAAATAGGTATTGCTCAATCGATAGAACACAATGTGATGTACATTTGATGAAAGTTTGGTTTAGAAATATGCATTTTTAAGAAAGTTATCGCGCTCGCTACAACAATATGCATATATTGGACTTGGTCTTTTTCCGCGATTTTGGTCAAAATCAGCTATCTGTACCTGTTTAAGCTCGAATCTGGAGCCCAAACCAAGAATCGGACAGCAAATTGGTATTACTTAATCGATAGAACACAATGTGATGTACATTTGATGAAAGTTTGGTTTAGAAATATGCATTTTTAAGAAAGTTATCGCGCTCGCTACAACAATATGCATATATTGGACTTGGTTTTATTCCCGCGATTTTGGTCAAAATCAGCTATCTGTACCTGTTTAAGCTCGAATCTGGAGCCCAAACCAAGAATCGGACAGCAAATAGGTATTGCTCAATCGATAGAACACAATGTGATGTACATTTGATGAAAGTTTGGTTTAGAAATATGCATTTTTAAGAAAGTTATCGCGCTCGCTACAACAATATGCATATATTGGACTTGGTCTTTTTCCGCGATTTTGGTCAAAATCAGCTATCTGTACCTGTTTAAGCTCGAATCTGGAGCCCAAACCAAGAATCGGACAGCAAATTGGTATTACTTAATCGATAGAACACAATGTGATGTACATTTGATGAAAGTTTGGTTTAGAAATATGCATTTTTAAGAAAGTTATCGCGCTCGCTACAACAACATGCATATATTGGACTTGGTTTTATCCCCGCGATTTTGGTCAAAATCAGCTATCTGTACCTGTTTAAGCTCGAATCTGGAGCCCAAACCAAGAATCGGACAGCAAATTGGTATTGCTCAATCGATAGAACACAATGTGATGTACATTTGATGAAAGTTTGGTTTAGAAATATGCATTTTTAAGAAAGTTATCGCGCTCGCTACGACAATATGCATATATTGGACTTGGTCTTTTTCCCGCGATTTTGGTCAAAATCAGCTATCTGTACCTGTTTAAGCTCGAATCTGGAGCCCAAACCAAGAATCGGACAGCAAATTGGTATAGCTCAATCGATAGAACACAATGTGATGTACATTTGATGAAAGTTTGGTTTAGAAATATGCATTTTTAAGAAAGTTATCGCGCTCGCTACGACAATATGCATATATTGGACTTGGTCTTTTTCCCGCGATTTTGGTCAAAATCAGCTATCTGTACCTGTTTAAGCTCGAATCTGGAGCCCAAACCAAGAATCGGACAGCAAATTGGTATAGCTCAATCGATAGAACACAATGTGATGTACATTTGATGAAAGTTTGGTTTAGAAATATGCATTTTTAAGAAAGTTATCGCGCTCGCTACAACAATATGCATATATTGGACTTGGTCTTTTTCCGCGATTTTGGTCAAAATCAGCTATCTGTACCTGTTTAAGCTCGAATCTGGAGCCCAAACCAAGAATCGGACAGCAAATAGGTATTGCTCAATCGATAGAACACAATGTGATGTACATTTGATGAAAGTTTGGTTTAGAAATATGCATTTTTAAGAAAGTTATCGCGCTCGCTACAACAATATGCATATATTGGACTTGGTTTTTTCCCGCGATTTTGGTCAAAATCAGCTATTTGTACCTGTTTAAGCTCGAATCTGGAGCCCAAACCAAGAATCGGACAGCAAATTGGTATAGCTCAATCGATAGAACACAATGTGATGTACATTTGATGAAAGTTTGGTTTAGAAATATGCATTTTTAAGAAAGTTATCGCGCTCGCTACAACAATATGCATATATTGGACTTGGTTTTATTCCCGCGATTTTGGTCAAAATCAGCTACCTGTACCTGTTTAAGCTCGAATCTGGAGCCCAAACCAAGAATCGGACAGCAAATAGGTATTGCTCAATCGATAGAACACAATGTGATGTACATTTGATGAAAGTTTGGTTTAGAAATATGCATTTTTAAGAAAGTTATCGCGCTCGCTACAACAATATGCATATATTGGACTTGGTCTTTTTCCGCGATTTTGGTCAAAATCAGCTATCTGTACCTGTTTAAGCTCGAATCTGGAGCCCAAACCAAGAATCGGACAGCAAATTGGTATTACTTAATCGATAGAACACAATGTGATGTACATTTGATGAAAGTTTGGTTTAGAAATATGCATTTTTAAGAAAGTTATCGCGCTCGCTACAACAATATGCATATATTGGACTTGGTTTTATCCCCGCGATTTTGGTCAAAATCAGCTATCTGTACCTGTTTAAGCTCGAATCTGGAGCCCAAACCAAGAATCGGACAGCAAATTGGTATAGCTCAATCGATAGAACACAATGTGATGTACATTTGATGAAAGTTTGGTTTAGAAATATGCATTTTTAAGAAAGTTATCGCGCTCGCTACGACAATATGCATATATTGGACTTGGTCTTTTTCCCGCGATTTTGGTCAAAATCAGCTATCTGTACCTGTTTAAGCTCGAATCTGGAGCCCAAACCAAGAATCGGACAGCAAATTGGTATAGCTCAATCGATAGAACACAATGTGATGTACATTTGATGAAAGTTTGGTTTAGAAATATGCATTTTTAAGAAAGTTATCGCGCTCGCTACAACAATATGCATATATTGGACTTGGTCTTTTTCCGCGATTTTGGTCAAAATCAGCTATCTGTACCTGTTTAAGCTCGAATCTGGAGCCCAAACCAAGAATCGGACAGCAAATAGGTATTGCTCAATCGATAGAACACAATGTGATGTACATTTGATGAAAGTTTGGTTTAGAAATATGCATTTTTAAGAAAGTTATCGCGCTCGCTACAACAATATGCATATATCGGACTTGGTTTTTTCCCGCGATTTTGGTCAAAATCAGCTATTTGTACCTGTTTAAGCTCGAATCTGGAGCCCAAACCAAGAATCGGACAGCAAATTGGTATAGCTCAATCGATAGAACACAATGTGATGTACATTTGATGAAAGTTTGGTTTAGAAATATGCATTTTTAAGAAAGTTATCGCGCTCGCTACAACAATATGCATATATTGGACTTGGTTTTATTCCCGCGATTTTGGTCAAAATCAGCTATCTGTACCTGTTTAAGCTCGAATCTGGAGCCCAAACCAAGAATCGGACAGCAAATTGGTATAGCTCAATCGATAGAACACAATGTGATGTACATTTGATGAAAGTTTGGTTTAGAAATATGCATTTTTAAGAAAGTTATCGCGCTCGCTACAACAATATGCATATATTGGACTTGGTTTTATTCCCGCGATTTTGGTCAAAATCAGCTATCTGTACCTGTTTAAGCTCGAATCTGGAGCCCAAACCAAGAATCGGACAGCAAATTGGTATAGCTCAATCGATAGAACACAATGTGATGTACATTTGATGAAAGTTTGGTTTAGAAATATGCATTTTAAAGAAAGTTATCGCGCTCGCTACAACAATATGCATATATTGGACTTGGTCTTTTTCCGCGATTTTGGTCAAAATCAGCTATCTGTACCTGTTTAAGCTCGAATCTGGAGCCCAAACCAAGAATCGGACAGCAAATTGGTATAGCTCAATCGATAGAACACAATGTGATGTACATTTGATGAAAGTTTGGTTTAGAAATATGCATTTTTAAGAAAGTTATCGCGCTCGCTACAACAATATGCATATATTGGACTTGGTCTTTTTCCGCGATTTTGGTCAAAATCAGCTATCTGTACCTGTTTAAGCTCGAATCTGGAGCCCAAACCAAGAATCGGACAGCAAATTGGTATTACTTAATCGATAGAACACAATGTGATGTACATTTGATGAAAGTTTGGTTTAGAAATATGCATTTTTAAGAAAGTTATCGCGCTCGCTACAACAATATGCATATATTGGACTTGGTTTTATCCCCGCGATTTTGGTCAAAATCAGCTATCTGTATCTGTTTAAGCTCGAATCTGGAGCCCAAACCAAGAATCGGACAGCAAATTGGTATAGCTCAATCGATAGAACACAATGTGATGTACATTTGATGAAAGTTTGGTTTAGAAATATGCATTTTTAAGAAAGTTATCGCGCTCGCTACAACAATATGCATATATTGGACTTGGTTTTATTCCCGCGATTTTGGTCAAAATCAGCTATCTGTACCTGTTTAAGCTCGAATCTGGAGCCCAAACCAAGAATCGGACAGCAAATTGGTATAGCTCAATCGATAGAACACAATGTGATGTACATTTGATGAAAGTTTGGTTTAGAAATATGCATTTTAAAGAAAGTTATCGCGCTCGCTACAACAATATGCATATATTGGACTTGGTCTTTTTCCGCGATTTTGGTCAAAATCAGCTATCTGTACCTGTTTAAGCTCGAATCTGGAGCCCAAACCAAGAATCGGACAACAAATTGGTATAGCTCAATCGATAGAACACAATGTGATGTACATTTGATGAAAGTTTGGTTTAGAAATATGCATTTTTAAGAAAGTTATCGCGCTCGCTACAACAATATGCATATATTGGACTTGGTCTTTTTCCGCAATTTTGGTCAAAATCAGCTATCTGTACCTGTGCTCGAATCTGGAGCCCAAACCAAGAATCGGACAGCAAATTGGTATAGCTCAATCGATAGAACACAATGTGATGTACATTTGATGAAAGTTTGGTTTAGAAATATGCATTTTTAAGAAAGTTATCGCGCTCGCTACAACAATATGCATATATTGGACTTGGTCTTTTTCCGCGATTTTGGTCAAAATCAGCTATTTGTACCTGTTTAAGCTCGAATCTGGAGCCCAAACCAAGAATCGGACAGCAAATTGGTATTACTTAATCGATAGAACACAA
Organism: Phorcus lineatus; assembly: GCA_921293015.1. Lineage (NCBI taxonomy): Eukaryota > Metazoa > Mollusca > Gastropoda > Trochida > Trochidae > Phorcus > Phorcus lineatus. The sequence goes on along the minus strand of OV121086.1, from coordinate 8,450,806 downwards.
TGTGATGTACATTTGATGAAAGTTTGGTTTAGAAATATGCATTTTTAAGAAAGTTATCGCGCTCGCTACAACAATATGCATATATTGGACTTGGTTTTATCCCCGCAATTTTGGTCAAAATCAGCTATCTGTACCTGTTTAAGCTCGAATCTGGAGCCCAAACCAAGAATCGGACAGCAAATTGGTATTACTTAATCGATAGAACACAATGTGATGTACATTTGATGAAAGTTTGGTTTAGAAATATGCATTTTTAAGAAAGTTATCGCGCTCGCTACAACAATATGCATATATTGGACTTGGTTTTATCCCCGCGATTTTGGTCAAAATCAGCTATCTGTACCTGTTTAAGCTCGAATCTGGAGCCCAAACCAAGAATCGGACAGCAAATTGGTATTACTTAATCGATAGAACACAATGTGATGTACATTTGATGAAAGTTTGGTTTAGAAATATGCATTTTTAAGAAAGTTATCGCGCTCGCTACAACAATATGCATATATTGGACTTGGTCTTTTTCCGCGATTTTGGTCAAAATCAGCTATCTGTACCTGTTTAAGCTCGAATCTGGAGCCCAAACCAAGAATCGGACAGCAAATTGGTATTACTTAATCGATAGAACACAATGTGATGTACATTTGATGAAAGTTTGGTTTAGAAATATGCATTTTTAAGAAAGTTATCGCGCTCGCTACAACAATATGCATATATTGGACTTGGTTTTATCCCCGCGATTTTGGTCAAAATCAGCTATCTGTACCTGTTTAAGCTCGAATCTGGAGCCCAAACCAAGAATCGGACAGCAAATTGGTATAGCTCCATCGATAGAACACAATGTGATGTACATTTGATGAAAGTTTGGTTTAGAAATATGCATTTTTAAGAAAGTTATCGCGCTCGCTACGACAATATGCATATATTGGACTTGGTCTTTTTCCCGCGATTTTGGTCAAAATCAGCTATCTGTACCTGTTTAAGCTCGAATCTGGAGCCCAAACCAAGAATCGGACAGCAAATTGGTATAGCTCAATCGATAGAACACAATGTGATGTACATTTGATGAAAGTTTGGTTTAGAAATATGCATTTTTAAGAAAGTTATCGCGCTCGCTACAACAATATGCATATATTGGACTTGGTCTTTTTCCGCGATTTTGGTCAAAATCAGCTATCTGTACCTGTTTAAGCTCGAATCTGGAGCCCAAACCAAGAATCGGACAGCAAATAGGTATTGCTCAATCGATAGAACACAATGTGATGTACATTTGATGAAAGTTTGGTTTAGAAATATGCATTTTTAAGAAAGTTATCGCGCTCGCTACAACAATATGCATATATTGGACTTGGTTTTTTCCCGCGATTTTGGTCAAAATCAGCTATTTGTACCTGTTTAAGCTCGAATCTGGAGCCCAAACCAAGAATCGGACAGCAAATTGGTATTACTTAATCGATAGAACACAATGTGATGTACATTTGATGAAAGTTTGGTTTAGAAATATGCATTTTTAAGAAAGTTATCGCGCTCGCTACAACAATATGCATATATTGGACTTGGTTTTATCCCCGCAATTTTGGTCAAAATCAGCTATCTGTACCTGTTTAAGCTCGAATCTGGAGCCCAAACCAAGAATCGGACAGCAAATTGGTATAGCTCAATCGATAGAACACAATGTGATGTACATTTGATGAAAGTTTGGTTTAGAAATATGCATTTTTAAGAAAGTTATCGCGCTCGCTACAACAATATGCATATATTGGACTTGGTCTTTTTCCGCGATTTTGGTCAAAATCAGCTATATGTACCTGTTTAAGCTCGAATCTGGAGCCCAAACCAAGAATCGGACAGCAAATTGGTATAGCTCAATCGATAGAACACAATGTGATGTACATTTGATGAAAGTTTGGTTTAGAAATATGCATTTTTAAGAAAGTTATCGCGCTCGCTACAACAATATGCATATATTGGACTTGGTCTTTTTCCGCGATTTTGGTCAAAATCAGCTATCTGTACCTGTTTAAGCTCGAATCTGGAGCCCAAACCAAGAATCGGACAGCAAATAGGTATTGCTCAATCGATAGAACACAATGTGATGTACATTTGATGAAAGTTTGGTTTGGAAATATGCATTTTTAAGAAAGTTATCGCGCTCGCTACAACAATATGCATATATTGGACTTGGTTTTTTCCCGCGATTTTGGTCAAAATCAGCTATTTGTACCTGTTTAAGCTCGAATCTGGAGCCCAAACCAAGAATCGGACAGCAAATTGGTATTGCTCAATCGATAGAACACAATGTGATGTACATTTGATGAAAGTTTGGTTTAGAAATATGCATTTTTAAGAAAGTTATCGCGCTCGCTACAACAATATGCATATATTGGACTTGTTTTTTTCCCGCGATTTTGGTCAAAATCAGCTATCTGTACCTGTTTAAGCTCGAATCTGGAGCCCAAACCAAGAATCGGACAGCAAATTGGTATAGCTCAATCGATAGAACACAATGTGATGTACATTTGATGAAAGTTTGGTTTAGAAATATGCATTTTTAAGAAAGTTATCGCGCTCGCTACAACAATATGCATATATTGGACTTGGTCTTTTTCCGCAATTTTGGTCAAAATCAGCTATCTGTACCTGTTTAAGCTCGAATCTGGAGCCCAAACCAAGAATCGGACAGCAAATTGGTATAGCTCAATCGATAGAACACAATGTGATGTACATTTGATGAAAGTTTGGTTTAGAAATATGCATTTTTAAGAAAGTTATCGCGCTCGCTACAACAATATGCATATATTGGACTTGGTCTTTTTCCGCGATTTTGGTCAAAATCAGCTATCTGTACCTGTTTAAGCTCGAATCTGGAGCCCAAACCAAGAATCGGACAGCAAATAGGTATTGCTCAATCGATAGAACACAATGTGATGTACATTTGATGAAAGTTTGGTTTAGAAATATGCATTTTTAAGAAAGTTATCGCGCTCGCTACAACAATATGCATATATTGGACTTGTTTTTTTCCCGCGATTTTGGTCAAAATCAGCTATCTGTACCTGTTTAAGCTCGAATCTGGAGCCCAAACCAAGAATCGGACAGCAAATTGGTATAGCTCAATCGATAGAACACAATGTGATGTACATTTGATGAAAGTTTGGTTTAGAAATATGCATTTTTAAGAAAGTTATCGCGCTCGCTACAACAATATGCATATATTGGACTTGGTCTTTTTCCGCAATTTTGGTCAAAATCAGCTATCTGTACCTGTTTAAGCTCGAATCTGGAGCCCAAACCAAGAATCGGACAGCAAATTGGTATAGCTCAATCGATAGAACACAATGTGATGTACATTTGATGAAAGTTTGGTTTAGAAATATGCATTTTTAAGAAAGTTATCGCGCTCGCTACAACAATATGCATATATTGGACTTGGTCTTTTTCCGCGATTTTGGTCAAAATCAGCTATCTGTACCTGTTTAAGCTCGAATCTGGAGCCCAAACCAAGAATCGGACAGCAAATAGGTATTGCTCAATCGATAGAACACAATGTGATGTACATTTGATGAAAGTTTGGTTTAGAAATATGCATTTTTAAGAAAGTTATCGCGCTCGCTACAACAATATGCATATATTGGACTTGGTCTTTTTCCGCGATTTTGGTCAAAATCAGCTATCTGTACCTGTTTAAGCTCGAATCTGGAGCCCAAACCAAGAATCGGACAGCAAATTGGTATTACTTAATCGATAGAACACAATGTGATGTACATTTGATGAAAGTTTGGTTTAGAAATATGCATTTTTAAGAAAGTTATCGCGCTCGCTACAACAATATGCATATATTGGACTTGGTTTTATCCCCGCAATTTTGGTCAAAATCAGCTATCTGTACCTGTTTAAGCTCGAATCTGGAGCCCAAACCAAGAATCGGACAGCAAATTGGTATAGCTCAATCGATAGAACACAATGTGATGTACATTTGATGAAAGTTTGGTTTAGAAATATGCATTTTTAAGAAAGTTATCGCGCTCGCTACAACAATATGCATATATTGGACTTGGTTTTATTCCCGCGATTTTGGTCAAAATCAGCTATCTGTACCTGTTTAAGCTCGAATCTGGAGCCCAAACCAAGAATCGGACAGCAAATTGGTATAGCTCAATCGATAGAACACAATGTGATGTACATTTGATGAAAGTTTGGTTTAGAAATATGCATTTTTAAGAAAGTTATCGCGCTCGCTACAACAATATGCATATATTGGACTTGGTCTTTTTCCGCGATTTTGGTCAAAATCAGCTATCTGTACCTGTTTAAGCTCGAATCTGGAGCCCAAACCAAGAATCGGACAGCAAATAGGTATTGCTCAATCGATAGAACACAATGTGATGTACATTTGATGAAAGTTTGGTTTAGAAATATGCATTTTTAAGAAAGTTATCGCGCTCGCTACAACAATATGCATATATTGGACTTGGTTTTTTCCCGCGATTTTGGTCAAAATCAGCTATTTGTACCTGTTTAAGCTCGAATCTGGAGCCCAAACCAAGAATCGGACAGCAAATTGGTATTGCTCAATCGATAGAACACAATGTGATGTACATTTGATGAAAGTTTGGTTTAGAAATATGCATTTTTAAGAAAGTTATCGCGCTCGCTACAACAATATGCATATATTGGACTTGTTTTTTTCCCGCGATTTTGGTCAAAATCAGCTATCTGTACCTGTTTAAGCTCGAATCTGGAGCCCAAACCAAGAATCGGACAGCAAATTGGTATAGCTCAATCGATAGAACACAATGTGATGTACATTTGATGAAAGTTTGGTTTAGAAATATGCATTTTTAAGAAAGTTATCGCGCTCGCTACAACAATATGCATATATTGGACTTGGTCTTTTTCCGCGATTTTGGTCAAAATCAGCTATCTGTACCTGTTTAAGCTCGAATCTGGAGCCCAAACCAAGAATCGGACAACAAATAGGTATTGCTCAATCGATAGAACACAATGTGATGTACATTTGATGAAAGTTTGGTTTAGAAATATGCATTTTTAAGAAAGTTATCGCGCTCGCTACAACAATATGCATATATTGGACTTGGTATTTTTCCGCGATTTTGGTCAAAATCAGCTATCTGTACCTGTTTAAGCTCGAATCTGGAGCCCAAACCAAGAATCGGACAGCAAATTGGTATAGCTCAATCGATAGAACACAATGTGATGTACATTTGATGAAAGTTTGGTTTAGAAATATGCATTTTTAAGAAAGTTATCGCGCTCGCTACGACAATATGCATATATTGGACTTGGTCTTTTTCCGCGATTTTGGTCAAAATCAGCTATCTGTACCTGTTTAAGCTCGAATCTGGAGCCCAAACCAAGAATCGGACAGCAAATTGGTATAGCTCAATCGATAGAACACAATGTGATGTACATTTGATGAAAGTTTGGTTTAGAAATATGCATTTTTAAGAAAGTTATCGCGCTCGCTACAACAATATGCATATATTGGACTTGGTCTTTTTCCGCGATTTTGGTCAAAATCAGCTATCTGTACCTGTTTAAGCTCGAATCTGGAGCCCAAACCAAGAATCGGACAGCAAATTGGTATAGCTCAATCGATAGAACACAATGTGATGTACATGTGATGAAAGTTTGGTTTAGAAATATGCATTTTTAAGAAAGTTATCGCGCTCGCTACAACAATATGCATATATTGGACTTGGTCTTTTTCCGCGATTTTGGTCAAAATCAGCTATCTGTACCTGTTTAAGCTCGAATCTGGAGCCCAAACCAAGAATCGGACAGCAAATTGGTATAGCTCAATCGATAGAACACAATGTGATGTACATTTGATGAAAGTTTGGTTTAGAAATATGCATTTTTAAGAAAGTTATCGCGCTCGCTACAACAATATGCATATATTGGACTTGGTCTTTTTCCGCGATTTTGGTCAAAATCAGCTATCTGTACCTGTTTAAGCTCGAATCTGGAGCCCAAACCAAGAATCGGACAGCAAATTGGTATAGCTCAATCGATAGAACACAATGTGATGTACATTTGATGAAAGTTTGGTTTAGAAATATGCATTTTTAAGAAAGTTATCGCGCTCGCTACAACAATATGCATATATTGGACTTGGTTTTATTCCCGCGATTTTGGTCAAAATCAGCTATCTGTACCTGTTTAAGCTCGAATCTGGAGCCCAAACCAAGAATCGGACAGCAAATTGGTATAGCTCAATCGATAGAACACAATGTGATGTACATTTGATGAAAGTTTGGTTTAGAAATATGCATTTTTAAGAAAGTTATCGCGCTCGCTACAACAATATGCATATATTGGACTTGGTCTTTTTCCGCGATTTTGGTCAAAATCAGCTATCTGTACCTGTTTAAGCTCGAATCTGGAGCCCAAACCAAGAATCGGACAGCAAATAGGTATTGCTCAATCGATAGAACACAATGTGATGTACATTTGATGAAAGTTTGGTCTAGAAATATGCATTTTTAAGAAAGTTATCGCGCTCGCTACAACAATATGCATATATTGGACTTGGTTTTTTCCCGCGATTTTGGTCAAAATCAGCTATTTGTACCTGTTTAAGCTCGAATCTGGAGCCCAAACCAAGAATCGGACAGCAAATTGGTATTGCTCAATCGATAGAACACAATGTGATGTACATTTGATGAAAGTTTGGTTTAGAAATATGCATTTTTAAGAAAGTTATCGCGCTCGCTACAACAATATGCATATATTGGACTTGGTTTTTTCCCGCGATTTTGGTCAAAATCAGCTATCTGTACCTGTTTAAGCTCGAATCTGGAGCCCAAACCAAAAATCGGACAGCAAATTGGTATAGCTCAATCGATAGAACACAATGTGATGTACATTTGATGAAAGTTTGGTTTAGAAATATGCATTTTTAAGAAAGTTATCGCGCTCGCTACAACAATATGCATATATTGGACTTGGTCTTTTTCCGCGATTTTGGTCAAAATCAGCTATCTGTACCTGTTTAAGCTCGAATCTGGAGCCCAAACCAAGAATCGGACAGCAAATTGGTATAGCTCAATCGATAGAACACAATGTGATGTACATTTGATGAAAGTTTGGTTTAGAAATATGCATTTTTAAGAAAGTTATCGCGCTCGCTACAACAATATGCATATATTGGACTTGGTTTTATTCCCGCGATTTTGGTCAAAATCAGCTATCTGTACCTGTTTAAGCTCGAATCTGGAGCCCAAACCAAGAATCGGACAGCAAATTGGTATAGCTCAATCGATAGAACACAATGTGATGTACATTTGATGAAAGTTTGGTTTAGAAATATGCATTTTTAAGAAAGTTATCGCGCTCGCTACAACAATATGCATATATTGGACTTGGTCTTTTTCCGCGATTTTGGTCAAAATCAGCTATCTGTACCTGTTTAAGCTCGAATCTGGAGCCCAAACCAAGAATCGGACAGCAAATAGGTATTGCTCAATCGATAGAACACAATGTGATGTACATTTGATGAAAGTTTGGTTTAGAAATATGCATTTTTAAGAAAGTTATCGCGCTCGCTACAACAATATGCATATATTGGACTTGGTTTTTTCCCGCGATTTTGGTCAAAATCAGCTATTTGTACCTGTTTAAGCTCGAATCTGGAGCCCAAACCAAGAATCGGACAGCAAATTGGTATTGCTCAATCGATAGAACACAATGTGATGTACATTTGATGAAAGTTTGGTTTAGAAATATGCATTTTTAAGAAAGTTATCGCGCTCGCTACAACAATATGCATATATTGGACTTGGTCTTTTTCCGCGATTTTGGTCAAAATCAGCTATCTGTACCTGTTTAAGCTCGAATCTGGAGCCCAAACCAAGAATCGGACAACAAATAGGTATTGCTCAATCGATAGAACACAATGTGATGTACATTTGATGAAAGTTTGGTTTAGAAATATGCATTTTTAAGAAAGTTATCGCGCTCGCTACAACAATATGCATATATTGGACTTGGTCTTTTTCCGCGATTTTGGTCAAAATCAGCTATCTGTACCTGTTTAAGCTCGAATCTGGAGCCCAAACCAAGAATTGGACAGCAAATTGGTATAGCTCAATCGATAGAACACAATGTGATGTACATTTGATGAAAGTTTGGTTTAGAAATATGCATTTTTAAGAAAGTTATCGCGCTCGCTACGACAATATGCATATATTGGACTTGGTCTTTTTCCGCGATTTTGGTCAAAATCAGCTATCTGTACCTGTTTAAGCTCGAATCTGGAGCCCAAACCAAGAATCGGACAGCAAATTGGTATAGCTCAATCGATAGAACACAATGTGATGTACATTTGATGAAAGTTTGGTTTAGAAATATGCAATTTTAAGAAAGTTATCGCGCTCGCTACAACAATATGCATATATTGGACTTGGTCTTTTTCCGCGATTTTGGTCAAAATCAGCTATCTGTACCTGTTTAAGCTCGAATCTGGAGCCCAAACCAAGAATCGGACAGCAAATTGGTATAGCTCAATCGATAGAACACAATGTGATGTACATGTGATGAAAGTTTGGTTTAGAAATATGCATTTTTAAGAAAGTTATCGCGCTCGCTACAACAATATGCATATATTGGACTTGGTCTTTTTCCGCGATTTTGGTCAAAATCAGCTATCTGTACCTGTTTAAGCTCGAATCTGGAGCCCAAACCAAGAATCGGACAGCAAATTGGTATAGCTCAATCGATAGAACACAATGTGATGTACATTTGATGAAAGTTTGGTTTAGAAATATGCATTTTTAAGAAAGTTATCGCGCTCGCTACAACAATATGCATATATTGGACTTGGTCTTTTTCCGCGATTTTGGTCAAAATCAGCTATCTGTACCTGTTTAAGCTCGAATCTGGAGCCCAAACCAAGAATCGGACAGCAAATTGGTATTACTTAATCGATAGAACACAATGTGATGTACATTTGATGAAAGTTTGGTTTAGAAATATGCATTTTTAAGAAAGTTATCGCGCTCGCTACAACAATATGCATATATTGGACTTGGTCTTTTTCCGCGATTTTGGTCAAAATCAGCTATCTGTACCTGTTTAAGCTCGAATCTGGAGCCCAAACCAAGAATCGGACAGCAAATTGGTATAACTCAATCGATAGAACACAATGTGATGTACATTTGATGAAAGTTTGGTTTAGAAATATGCATTTTTAAGAAAGTTATCGCGCTCGCTACAACAATATGCATATATTGGACTTGGTCTTTTTCCGCGATTTTGGTCAAAATCAGCTATCTGTACTGTTTAAGCTCGAATCTGGAGCCCAAACCAAGAATCGGACAGCAAATTGGTATTGCTCAATCGATAGAACACAATGTGATGTACATTTGATGAAAGTTTGGTTTAGAAATATGCATTTTTAAGAAAGTTATCGCGCTCGCTACAACAATATTAATATATTGGACTTGGTTTTTTCCCCGCGATTTTGGTCAAAATCAGCTATCTGTACCTGTTTAAGCTCGAATCTGGAGCCCAAACCAAGAATCGGACAGCAAATTGGTATTACTTAATCGATAGAACACAATGTGATGTACATTTGATGAAAGTTTGGTTTAGAAATATGCATTTTTAAGAAAGTTATCGCGCTCGCTACAACAATATGCATATATTGGACTTGGTCTTTTTCCGCGATTTTGGTCAAAATCAGCTATCTGTACCAGTTTAAGCTCGAATCTGGAGCCCAAACCAAGAATCGGACAGCAAATTGGTATAGCTCAATCGATAGAACACAATGTGATGTACATTTGATGAAAGTTTGGTTTAGAAATATGCATTTTTAAGAAAGTTATCGCGCTCGCTACGACAATATGCATTTATTGGACTTGGTCTTTTTCCGCGATTTTGGTCAAAATCAGCTATCTGTACCTGTTTAAGCTCGAATCTGGAGCCCAAACCAAGAATCGGACAGCAAATTGGTATAGCTCAATCGATAGAACACAATGTGATGTACATTTGATGAAAGTTTGGTTTAGAAATATGCATTTTTAAGAAAGTTATCGCGCTCGCTACAACAATATGCATATATTGGACTTGGTCTTTTTCCGCGATTTTGGTCAAAATCAGCTATCTGTACCTGTTTAAGCTCGAATCTGGAGCCCAAACCAAGAATCGGACAGCAAATTGGTATAGCTCAATCGATAGAACACAATGTGATGTACATTTGATGAAAGTTTGGTTTAGAAATATGCATTTTTAAGAAAGTTATCGCGCTCGCTACAACAATATGCATATATTGGACTTGGTCTTTTTCCGCGATTTTGGTCAAAATCAGCTATCTGTACCTGTTTAAGCTCGAATCTGGAGCCCAAACCAAGAATCGGACAGCAAATAGGTATTGCTCAATCGATAGAACACAATGTGATGTACATTTGATGAAAGTTTGGTTTAGAAATATGCATTTTTAAGAAAGTTATCGCGCTCGCTACAACAATATGCATATATTGGACTTGGTTTTTTTCCGCGATTTTGGTCAAAATCAGCTATCTGTACTTGTTTAAGCTCGAATCTGGAGCCCAAACCAAGAATCGGACAGCAAATTGGTATAGCTCAATCGATAGAACACAATGTGATGTACATTTGATGAAAGTTTGGTTTAGAAATATGCATTTTTAAGAAAGTTATCGCGCTCGCTACAACAATATGCATATATTAGACTTGGTCTTTTTCCGCGATTTTGGTCAAAATCAGCTATCTGTACCTGTTTAAGCTCGAATCTGGAGCCCAAACCAAGAATCGGACAGCAAATTGGTATAGCTCAATCGATAGAACACAATGTGATGTACATTTGATGAAAGTTTGGTTTAGAAATATGCATTTTTAAGAAAGTTATCGCGCTCGCTACAACAATATGCATATATTGGACTTGGTCTTTTTCCGCGATTTTGGTCAAAATCAGCTATCTGTACCTGTTTAAGCTCGAATCTGGAGCCCAAACCAAGAATCGGACAGCAAATTGGTATAGCTCAATCGATAGAACACAATGTGATGTACATTTGATGAAAGTTTGGTTTAGAAATATGCATTTTTAAGAAAGTTATCGCGCTCGCTACAACAATATGCATATATTGGACTTGGTCTTTTTCCGCGATTTTGGTCAAAATCAGCTATCTGTACCAGTTTAAGCTCGAATCTGGAGCCCAAACCAAGAATCGGACAGCAAATTGGTATAGCTCAATCGATAGAACACAATGTGATGTACATTTGATGAAAGTTTGGTTTAGAAATATGCATTTTTAAGAAAGTTATCGCGCTCGCTACGACAATATGCATTTATTGGACTTGGTCTTTTTCCGCGATTTTGGTCAAAATCAGCTATCTGTACCTGTTTAAGCTCGAATCTGGAGCCCAAACCAAGAATCGGACAGCAAATTGGTATAGCTCAATCGATAGAACACAATGTGATGTACATTTGATGAAAGTTTGGTTTAGAAATATGCATTTTTAAGAAAGTTATCGCGCTCGCTACAACAATATGCATATATTGGACTTGGTCTTTTTCCGCGATTTTGGTCAAAATCAGCTATCTGTACCTGTTTAAGCTCGAATCTGGAGCCCAAACCAAGAATCGGACAGCAAATTGGTATAGCTCAATCGATAGAACACAATGTGATGTACATTTGATGAAAGTTTGGTTTAGAAATATGCATTTTTAAGAAAGTTATCGCGCTCGCTACAACAATATGCATATATTGGACTTGGTCTTTTTCCGCGATTTTGGTCAAAATCAGCTATCTGTACCTGTTTAAGCTCGAATCTGGAGCCCAAACCAAGAATCGGACAGCAAATAGGTTTTGCTCAATCGATAGAACACAATGTGATGTACATTTGATGAAAGTTTGGTTTAGAAATATGCATTTTTAAGAAAGTTATCGCGCTCGCTACAACAATATGCATATATTGGACTTGGTTTTTTTCCGCGATTTTGGTCAAAATCAGCTATCTGTACTTGTTTAAGCTCGAATCTGGAGCCCAAACCAAGAATCGGACAGCAAATTGGTATAGCTCAATCGATAGAACACAATGTGATGTACATTTGATGAAAGTTTGGTTTAGAAATATGCATTTTTAAGAAAGTTATCGCGCTCGCTACAACAATATGCATATATTAGACTTGGTCTTTTTCCGCGATTTTGGTCAAAATCAGCTATCTGTACCTGTTTAAGCTCGAATCTGGAGCCCAAACCAAGAATCGGACAGCAAATTGGTATAGCTCAATCGATAGAACACAATGTGATGTACATTTGATGAAAGTTTGGTTTAGAAATATGCATTTTTAAGAAAGTTATCGCGCTCGCTACAACAATATGCATATATTGGACTTGGTCTTTTTCCGCGATTTTGGTCAAAATCAGCTATCTGTACCTGTTTAAGCTCGAATCTGGAGCCCAAACCAAGAATCGGACAGCAAATTGGTATAGCTCAATCGATAGAACACAATGTGATGTACATTTGATGAAAGTTTGGTTTAGAAATATGCATTTTTAAGAAAGTTATCGCGCTCGCTACAACAATATGCATATATTGGACTTGGTCTTTTTCCGCGATTTTGGTCAAAATCAGCTATCTGTACCTGTTTAAGCTCGAATCTGGAGCCCAAACCAAGAATCGGACAGCAAATAGGTATTGCTCAATCGATAGAACACAATGTGATGTACATTTGATGAAAGTTTGGTTTAGAAATATGCATTTTTAAGAAAGTTATCGCGCTCGCTACAACAATATGCATATATTGGACTTGGTCTTTTTCCGCGATTTTGGTCAAAATCAGCTATCTGTACCTGTTTAAGCTCGAATCTGGAGCCCAAACCAAGAATCGGACAGCAAATTGGTATTACTTAATCGATAGAACACAATGTGATGTACATTTGATGAAAGTTTGGTTTAGAAATATGCATTTTTAAGAAAGTTATCGCGCTCGCTACAACAATATGCATATATTGGACTTGGTCTTTTTCCGCGATTTTGGTCAAAATCAGCTATCTGTACCTGTTTAAGCTCGAATCTGGAGCCCAAACCAAGAATCGGACAGCAAATTGGTATAACTCAATCGATAGAACACAATGTGATGTACATTTGATGAAAGTTTGGTTTAGAAATATGCATTTTTAAGAAAGTTATCGCGCTCGCTACAACAATATGCATATATTGGACTTGGTCTTTTTCCGCGATTTTGGTCAAAATCAGCTATCTGTACTGTTTAAGCTCGAATCTGGAGCCCAAACCAAGAATCGGACAGCAAATTGGTATTGCTCAATCGATAGAACACAATGTGATGTACATTTGATGAAAGTTTGGTTTAGAAATATGCATTTTTAAGAAAGTTATCGCGCTCGCTACAACAATATTAATATATTGGACTTGGTTTTTTCCCCGCGATTTTGGTCAAAATCAGCTATCTGTACCTGTTTAAGCTCGAATCTGGAGCCCAAACCAAGAATCGGACAGCAAATTGGTATTACTTAATCGATAGAACACAATGTGATGTACATTTGATGAAAGTTTGGTTTAGAAATATGCATTTTTAAGAAAGTTATCGCGCTCGCTACAACAATATGCATATATTGGACTTGGTCTTTTTCCGCGATTTTGGTCAAAATCAGCTATCTGTACCTGTTTAAGCTCGAATCTGGAGCCCAAACCAAGAATCGGACAGCAAATTGGTATAGCTCAATCGATAGAACACAATGTGATGTACATTTGATGAAAGTTTGGTTTAGAAATATGCATTTTTAAGAAAGTTATCGCGCTCGCTACGACAATATGCATATATTGGACTTGGTCTTTCTCCGCGATTTTGGTCAAAATCAGCTATCTGTACCTGTTTAAGCTCGAATCTGGAGCCCAAACCAAGAATCGGACAGCAAATTGGTATAGCTCAATCGATAGAACACAATGTGATGTACATTTGATGAAAGTTTGGTTTAGAAATATGCATTTTTAAGAAAGTTATCGCGCTCGCTACAACAATATGCATATATTGGACTTGGTCTTTTTCCGCGATTTTGGTCAAAATCAGCTATCTGTACCTGTTTAAGCTCGAATCTGGAGCCCAAACTAAGAATCGGACAGCAAATAGGTATTGCTCAATCGATAGAACACAATGTGATGTACATTTGATGAAAGTTTGGTTTAGAAATATGCATTTTTAAGAAAGTTATCGCGCTCGCTACAACAATATGCATATATTGGACTTGGTTTTTTTCCGCGATTTTGGTCAAAATCAGCTATCTGTACTTGTTTAAGCTCGAATCTGGAGCCCAAACCAAGAATCGGACAGCAAATTGGTATAGCTCAATCGATAGAACACAATGTGATGTACATTTGATGAAAGTTTGGTTTAGAAATATGCATTTTTAAGAAAGTTATCGCGCTCGCTACAACAATATGCATATATTGGACTTGGTCTTTTTCCGCGATTTTGGTCAAAATCAGCTATCTGTACCTGTTTAAGCTCGAATCTGGAGCCCAAACCAAGAATCGGACAGCAAATTGGTATAGCTCAATCGATAGAACACAATGTGATGTACATTTGATGAAAGTTTGGTTTAGAAATATGCATTTTTAAGAAAGTTATCGCGCTCGCTACAACAATATGCATATATTGGACTTGGTCTTTTTCCGCGATTTTGGTCAAAATCAGCTATCTGTACCTGTTTAAGCTCGAATCTGGAGCCCAAACCAAGAATCGGACAGCAAATTGGTATATGTCAATCGATAAAACACAATGTGATGTACATTTGATGAAAGTTTGGTTTAGAAATATGCATTTTTAAGAAAGTTATCGCGCTCGCTACAACAATATGCATATATTGGACTTGGTCTTTTTCCGCGATTTTGGTCAAAATCAGCTATCTGTACCTGTTTAAGCTCGAATCTGGAGCCCAAACCAAGAATCGGACAGCAAATAGGTATTGCTCAATCGATAGAACACAATGTGATGTACATTTGATGAAAGTTTGGTTTAGAAATATGCATTTTTAAGAAAGTTATCGCGCTCGCTACAACAATATGCATATATTGGACTTGGTCTTTTTCCGCGATTTTGGTCAAAATCAGCTATCTGTACCTGTTTAAGCTCGAATCTGGAGCCCAAACCAAGAATCGGACAGCAAATAGGTATTGCTCAATCGATAGAACACAATGTGATGTACATTTGATGAAAGTTTGGTTTAGAAATATGCATTTTTAAGAAAGTTATCGCGCTCGCTACAACAATATGCATATATTGGACTTGGTTTTTTTCCGCGATTTTGGTCAAAATCAGCTATCTGTACTTGTTTAAGCTCGAATCTGGAGCCCAAACCAAGAATCGGACAGCAAATTGGTATAGCTCAATCGATAGAACACAATGTGATGTACATTTGATGAAAGTTTGGTTTAGAAATATGCATTTTTAAGAAAGTTATCGCGCTCGCTACAACAATATGCATATATTGGACTTGGTCTTTTTCCGCGATTTTGGTCAAAATCAGCTATCTGTACCTGTTTAAGCTCGAATCTGGAGCCCAAACCAAGAATCGGACAGCAAATTGGTATAGCTCAATCGATAGAACACAATGTGATGTACATTTGATGAAAGTTTGGTTTAGAAATATGCATTTTTAAGAAAGTTATCGCGCTCGCTACAACAATATGCATATATTGGACTTGGTCTTTTTCCGCGATTTTGGTCAAAATCAGCTATCTGTACCTGTTTAAGCTCGAATCTGGAGCCCAAACCAAGAATCGGACAGCAAATTGGTATAGCTCAATCGATAGAACACAATGTGATGTACATTTGATGAAAGTTTGGTTTAGAAATATGCATTTTTAAGAAAGTTATCGCGCTCGCTACAACAATATGCATATATTGGACTTGGTCTTTTTCCGCGATTTTGGTCAAAATCAGCTATCTGTACCTGTTTAAGCTCGAATCTGGAGCCCAAACCAAGAATCGGACAGCAAATAGGTATTGCTCAATCGATAGAACACAATGTGATGTACATTTGATGAAAGTTTGGTTTAGAAATATGCATTTTTAAGAAAGTTATCGCGCTCGCTACAACAATATGCATATATTGGACTTGGTCTTTTTCCGCGATTTTGGTCAAAATCAGCTATCTGTACCTGTTTAAGCTCGAATCTGGAGCCCAAACCAAGAATCGGACAGCAAATTGGTATTACTTAATCGATAGAACACAATGTGATGTACATTTGATGAAAGTTTGGTTTAGAAATATGCATTTTTAAGAAAGTTATCGCGCTCGCTACAACAATATGCATATATTGGACTTGGTTTTATCCCCGCAATTTTGGTCAAAATCAGCTATCTGTACCTGTTTAAGCTCGAATCTGGAGCCCAAACCAAGAATCGGACAGCAAATTGGTATAGCTCAATCGATAGAACACAATGTGATGAACATTTGATGAAAGTTTGGTTTAGAAATATGCATTTTTAAGAAAGTTATCGCGCTCGCTACAACAATATGCATATATTGGACTTGGTCTTTTTCCGCGATTTTGGTCAAAATCAGCTATCTGTACCTGTTTAAGCTCGAATCTGGAGCCCAAACCAAGAATCGGACAGCAAATTGGTATAGCTCAATCGATAGAACACAATGTGATGTACATTTGATGAAAGTTTGGTTTAGAAATATGCATTTTTAAGAAAGTTATCGCGCTCGCTACAACAATATGCATATATTGGACTTGGTCTTTTTCCGCGATTTTGGTCAAAATCAGCTATCTGTACCTGTTTAAGCTCGAATCTGGAGCCCAAACCAAGAATCGGACAGCAAATTGGTATAGCTCAATCGATAGAACACAATGTGATGTACATTTGATGAAAGTTTGGTTTAGAAATATGCATTTTTAAGAAAGTTATCGCGCTCGCTACAACAATATGCATATATTGGACTTGGTCTTTTTCCGCGATTTTGGTCAAAATCAGCTATCTGTACCTGTTTAAGCTCGAATCTGGAGCCCAAACCAAGAATCGGACAGCAAATTGGTATAGCTCAATCGATAGAACACAATGTGATGTACATTTGATGAAAGTTTGGTTTAGAAATATGCATTTTTAAGAAAGCTATCGCGCTAGCTACAACAATATGCATATATTGGACTTGGTCTTTTTCCGCGATTTTGGTCAAAATCAGCTATCTGTACCTGTTTAAGCTCGAATCTGGAGCCCAAACCAAGAATCGGACAGCAAATTGGTATAGCTCAATCGATAGAACACAATGTGATGTACATTTGATGAAAGTTTGGTTTAGAAATATGCATTTTTAAGAAAGTTATCGCGCTCGCTACAACAATATGCATATATTGGACTTGGTCTTTTTCCGCGATTTTGGTCAAAATCAGCTATCTGTACCTGTTTAAGCTCGAATCTGGAGCCCAAACCAAGAATCGGACAGCAAATTGGTATAGCTCAATCGATAGAACACAATGTGATGTACATTTGATGAAAGTTTTGTTTAGAAATATGCATTTTTAAGAAAGTTATCGCGCTCGCTACAACAATATGCATATATTGGACTTGGTCTTTTTCCGCGATTTTGGTCAAAATCAGCTATCTGTACCTGTTTAAGCTCGAATCTGGAGCCCAAACCAAGAATCGGACAGCAAATTGGTATAGCTCAATCGATAGAACACAATGTGATGTACATTTGATGAAAGTTTGGTTTAGAAATATGCATTTTTAAGAAAGTTATCGCGCTCGCTACAACAATATGCATATATTGGACTTGGTCTTTTTCCGCGATTTTGGTCAAAATCAGCTATCTGTACCTGTTTAAGCTCGAATCTGGAGCCCAAACCAAGAATCGGACAGCAAATTGGTATTGCTCAATCGATAGAACACAATGTGAGGTACATTTGATGAAAGTTTGGTTTAGAAATATGCATTTTTAAGAAAGTTATCGCGCTCGCTACAACAATATGCATATATTGGACTTGGTTTTATTCCCGCGATTTTGGTCAAAATCAGCTATCTGTACCTGTTTAAGCTCGAATCTGGAGCCCAAACCAAGAATCGGACAGCAAATTGGTATAGCTCAATCGATAGAACACAATGTGATGTACATTTGATGAAAGTTTGGTTTAGAAATATGCATTTTTAAGAAAGTTATCGCGCTCGCTACAACAATATGCATATATTGGACTTGGTCTTTTTCCGCGATTTTGGTCAAAATCAGCTATCTGTACCTGTTTAAGCTCGAATCTGGAGCCCAAACCAAGAATCGGACAGCAAATTGGTATTGCTCAATCGATAGAACACAATGTGATGTACATTTGATAAAAGTTTGGTTTAGAAATATGCATTTTTAAGAAAGTTATCGCGCTCGCTACAACAATATGCATATATTGGACTTGGTTTTATTCCCGCGATTTTGGTCAAAATCAGCTATCTGTACCTGTTTAAGCTCGAATCTGGAGCCCAAACCAAGAATCGGACAGCAAATTGGTATAGCTCAATCGATAGAACACAATGTGATGTACATTTGATGAAAGTTTGGTTTAGAAATATGCATTTTTAAGAAAGTTATCGCGCTCGCTACAACAATATGCATATATTGGACTTGGTCTTTTTCAGCGATTTTGGTCAAAATCAGCTATCTGTACCTGTTTAAGCTCGAATCTGGAGCCCAAACCAAGAATCGGACAGCAAATTGGTATAGCTCAATCGATAGAACACAATGTGATGTACATTTGATGAAAGTTTGGTTTAGAAATATGCATTTTTAAGAAAGTTATCGCGCTCGCTACAACAATATGCATATATTGGACTTGGTCTTTTTCCGCGATTTTGGTCAAAATCAGCTATCTGTACCTGTTTAAGCTCGAATCTGGAGCCCAAACCAAGAATCGGACAGCAAATTGGTATAGCTCAATCGATAGAACACAATGTGATGTACATTTGATGAAAGTTTGGTTTAGAAATATGCATTTTTAAGAAAGCTATCGCGCTAGCTACAACAATATGCATATATTGGACTTGGTCTTTTTCCGCGATTTTGGTCAAAATCAGCTATCTGTACCTGTTTAAGCTCGAATCTGGAGCCCAAACCAAGAATCGGACAGCAAATTGGTATAGCTCAATCGATAGAACACAATGTGATGTACATTTGATGAAAGTTTGGTTTAGAAATATGCATTTTTAAGAAAGTTATCGCGCTCGCTACAACAATATGCATATATTGGACTTGGTTTTATTCCCGCGATTTTGGTCAAAATCAGCTATCTGTACCTGTTTAAGCTCGAATCTGGAGCCCAAACCAAGAATCGGACAGCAAATTGGTATAGCTCAATCGATAGAACACAATGTGATGTACATTTGATGAAAGTTTGGTTTAGAAATATGCATTTTTAAGAAAGTTATCGCGCTCGCTACAACAATATGCATATATTGGACTTGGTCTTTTTCCGCGATTTTGGTCAAAATCAGCTATCTGTACCTGTTTAAGCTCGAATCTGGAGCCCAAACCAAGAATCGGACAGCAAATTGGTATAGCTCAATCGATAGAACACAATGTGATGTACATTTGATGAAAGTTTGGTTTAGAAATATGCATTTTTAAGAAGGTTATCGCGCTCGCTACAACAATATGCATATATTGGACTTGGTCTTTTTCAGCGATTTTGGTCAAAATCAGCTATCTGTACCTGTTTAAGCTCGAATCTGGAGCCCAAACCAAGAATCGGACAGCAAATTGGTATAGCTCAATCGATAGAACACAATGTGATGTACATTTGATGAAAGTTTGGTTTAGAAATATGCATTTTTAAGAAAGTTATCGCGCTCGATACAACAATATGCATATATTGGACTTGGTCTTTTTCCGCGATTTTGGTCAAAATCAGCTATCTGTACCTGTTTAAGCTCGAATCTGGAGCCCAAACCAAGAATCGGACAGCAAATTGGTATTGCTCAATCGATAGAACACAATGTGATGTACATTTGATAAAAGTTTGGTTTAGAAATATGCATTTTTAAGAAAGTTATCGCGCTCGCTACAACAATATGCATATATTGGACTTGGTCTTTTTCAGCGATTTTGGTCAAAATCAGCTATCTGTACCTGTTTAAGCTCGAATCTGGAGCCCAAACCAAGAATCGGACAGCAAATTGGTATAGCTCAATCGATAGAACACAATGTGATGTACATTTGATGAAAGTTTGGTTTAGAAATATGCATTTTTAAGAAAGTTATCGCGCTCGCTACAACAATATGCATATATTGGACTTGGTCTTTTTCAGCGATTTTGGTCAAAATCAGCTATCTGTACCTGTTTAAGCTCGAATCTGGAGCCCAAACCAAGAATCGGACAGCAAATTGGTATAGCTCAATCGATAGAACACAATGTGATGTACATTTGATGAAAGTTTGGTTTAGAAATATGCATTTTTAAGAAAGTTATCGCGCTCGATACAACAATATGCATATATTGGACTTGGTCTTTTTCCGCGATTTTGGTCAAAATCAGCTATCTGTACCTGTTTAAGCTCGAATCTGGAGCCCAAACCAAGAATCGGACAGCAAATTGGTATTGCTCAATCGATAGAACACAATGTGATGTACATTTGATAAAAGTTTGGTTTAGAAATATGCATTTTTAAGAAAGTTATCGCGCTCGCTACAACAATATGCATATATTGGACTTGGTCTTTTTCAGCGATTTTGGTCAAAATCAGCTATCTGTACCTGTTTAAGCTCGAATCTGGAGCCCAAACCAAGAATCGGACAGCAAATTGGTATAGCTCAATCGATAGAACACAATGTGATGTACATTTGATGAAAGTTTGGTTTAGAAATATGCATTTTTAAGAAAGTTATCGCGCTCGATACAACAATATGCATATATTGGACTTGGTCTTTTTCCGCGATTTTGGTCAAAATCAGCTATCTGTACCTGTTTAAGCTCGAATCTGGAGCCCAAACCAAGAATCGGACAGCAAATTGGTATTGCTCAATCGATAGAACACAATGTGATGTACATTTGATAAAAGTTTGGTTTAGAAATATGCATTTTTAAGAAAGTTATCGCGCTCGCTACAACAATATGCATATATTGGACTTGGTTTTATTCCCGCGATTTTGGTCAAAATCAGCTATCTGTACCTGTTTAAGCTCGAATCTGGAGCCCAAACCAAGAATCGGACAGCAAATTGGTATAGCTCAATCGATAGAACACAATGTGATGTACATTTGATGAAAGTTTGGTTTAGAAATATGCATTTTTAAGAAAGTTATCGCGCTCGCTACAACAATATGCATATATTGGACTTGGTCTTTTTCAGCGATTTTGGTCAAAATCAGCTATCTGTACCTGTTTAAGCTCGAATCTGGAGCCCAAACCAAGAATCGGACAGCAAATTGGTATAGCTCAATCGATAGAACACAATGTGATGTACATTTGATGAAAGTTTGGTTTAGAAATATGCATTTTTAAGAAAGTTATCGCGCTCGCTACAACAATATGCATATATTGGACTTGGTCTTTTTCCGCGATTTTGGTCAAAATCAGCTATCTGTACCTGTTTAAGCTCGAATCTGGAGCCCAAACCAAGAATCGGACAGCAAATTGGTATAGCTCAATCGATAGAACACAATGTGATGTACATTTGATGAAAGTTTGGTTTAGAAATATGCATTTTTAAGAACGTTATCGCGCTCGCTACAACAATATGCATATATTGGACTTGGTCTTTTTCCGCGATTTTGGTCAAAATCAGCTATCTGTACCTGTTTAAGCTCGAATCTGGAGCCCAAACCAAGAATCGGACAGCAAATAGGTATTGCTCAATCGATAGAACACAATGTGATGTACATTTGATGAAAGTTTGGTTTAGAAATATGCATTTTTAAGAAAGCTATCGCGCTAGCTACAACAATATGCATATATTGGACTTGGTCTTTTTCCGCGATTTTGGTCAAAATCAGCTATCTGTACCTGTTTAAGCTCGAATCTGGAGCCCAAACCAAGAATCGGACAGCAAATTGGTATAGCTCAATCGATAGAACACAATGTGATGTACATTTGATGAAAGTTTGGTTTAGAAATATGCATTTTTAAGAAAGTTATCGCGCTCGCTACAACAATATGCATATATTGGACTTGGTCTTTTTCCGCGATTTTGGTCAAAATCAGCTATCTGTACCTGTTTAAGCTCGAATCTGGAGCCCAAACCAAGAATCGGACAGCAAATTGGTATAGCTCAATCGATAGAACACAATGTGATGTACATTTGATGAAAGTTTGGTTTAGAAATATGCATTTTTAAGAACGTTATCGCGCTCGCTACAACAATATGCATATATTGGACTTGGTCTTTTTCCGCGATTTTGGTCAAAATCAGCTATCTGTACCTGTTTAAGCTCGAATCTGGAGCCCAAACCAAGAATCGGACAGCAAATAGGTATTGCTCAATCGATAGAACACAATGTGATGTACATTTGATGAAAGTTTGGTTTAGAAATATGCATTTTTAAGAAAGCTATCGCGCTAGCTACAACAATATGCATATATTGGACTTGGTCTTTTTCCGCGATTTTGGTCAAAATCAGCTATCTGTACCTGTTTAAGCTCGAATCTGGAGCCCAAACCAAGAATCGGACAGCAAATTGGTATAGCTCAATCGATAGAACACAATGTGATGTACATTTGATGAAAGTTTGGTTTAGAAATATGCATTTTTAAGAAAGTTATCGCGCTCGCTACAACAATATGCATATATTGGACTTGGTCTTTTTCCGCGATTTTGGTCAAAATCAGCTATCTGTACCTGTTTAAGCTCGAATCTGGAGCCCAAACCAAGAATCGGACAGCAAATTGGTATTGCTCAATCGATAGAACACAATGTGATGTACATTTGATAAAAGTTTGGTTTAGAAATATGCATTTTTAAGAAAGTTATCGCGCTCGCTACAACAATATGCATATATTGGACTTGGTTTTATTCCCGCGATTTTGGTCAAAATCAGCTATCTGTACCTGTTTAAGCTCGAATCTGGAGCCCAAACCAAGAATCGGACAGCAAATTGGTATAGCTCAATCGATAGAACACAATGTGATGTACATTTGATGAAAGTTTGGTTTAGAAATATGCATTTTTAAGAAAGTTATCGCGCTCGCTACAACAATATGCATATATTGGACTTGGTCTTTTTCCGCGATTTTGGTCAAAATCAGCTATCTGTACCTGTTTAAGCTCGAATCTGGAGCCCAAACCAAGAATCGGACAGCAAATTGGTATTGCTCAATCGATAGAACACAATGTGATGTACATTTGATGAAAGTTTGGTTTAGAAATATGCATTTTTAAGAAAGTTATCGCGCTCGCTACAACAATATGCATATATTGGACTTGGTCTTTTTCAGCGATTTTGGTCAAAATCAGCTATCTGTACCTGTTTAAGCTCGAATCTGGAGCCCAAACCAAGAATCGGACAGCAAATTGGTATAGCTCAATCGATAGAACACAATGTGATGTACATTTGATGAAAGTTTGGTTTAGAAATATGCATTTTTAAGAAAGTTATCGCGCTCGCTACAACAATATGCATATATTGGACTTGGTCTTTTTCCGCGATTTTGGTCAAAATCAGCTATCTGTACCTGTTTAAGCTCGAATCTGGAGCCCAAACCAAGAATCGGACAGCAAATTGGTATAGCTCAATCGATAGAACACAATGTGATGTACATGTGATGAAAGTTTGGTTTAGAAATATGCATTTTTAAGAAAGTTATCGCGCTCGCTACAACAATATGCATATATTGGACTTGGTCTTTTTCCGCGATTTTGGTCAAAATCAGCTATCTGTACCTGTTTAAGCTCGAATCTGGAGCCCAAACCAAGAATCGGACAGCAAATTGGTATTGCTCAATCGATAGAACACAATGTGATGTACATGTGATGAAAGTTTGGTTTAGAAATATGCATTTTTAAGA
This sequence comes from Phorcus lineatus, assembly GCA_921293015.1. Lineage (NCBI taxonomy): Eukaryota > Metazoa > Mollusca > Gastropoda > Trochida > Trochidae > Phorcus > Phorcus lineatus. The sequence continues at coordinate 8,426,821 of OV121086.1, read as the reverse complement.
AAGTTATCGCGCTCGCTACAACAATATGCATATATTGGACTTGGTCTTTTTCCGCGATTTTGGTCAAAATCAGCTATCTGTACCTGTTTAAGCTCGAATCTGGAGCCCAAACCAAGAATCGGACAGCAAATTGGTATTGCTCAATCGATAGAACACAATGTGATGTACATGTGATGAAAGTTTGGTTTAGAAATATGCATTTTTAAGAAAGTTATCGCGCTCGCTACAACAATATGCATATATTGGACTTGGTCTTTTTCCGCGATTTTGGTCAAAATCAGCTATCTGTACCTGTTTAAGCTCGAATCTGGAGCCCAAACCAAGAATCGGACAGCAAATTGGTATAGCTCAATCGATAGAACACAATGTGATGTACATTTGATGAAAGTTTGGTTTAGAAATATGCATTTTTAAGAACGTTATCGCGCTCGCTACAACAATATGCATATATTGGACTTGGTCTTTTTCCGCGATTTTGGTCAAAATCAGCTATCTGTACCTGTTTAAGCTCGAATCTGGAGCCCAAACCAAGAATCGGACAGCAAATAGGTATTGCTCAATCGATAGAACACAATGTGATGTACATTTGATGAAAGTTTGGTTTAGAAATATGCATTTTTAAGAAAGTTATCGCGCTCGCTACAACAATATGCATATATTGGACTTGGTCTTTTTCCGCGATTTTGGTCAAAATCAGCTATCTGTACCTGTTTAAGCTCGAATCTGGAGCCCAAACCAAGAATCGGACAGCAAATTGGTATAGCTCAATCGATAGAACACAATGTGATGTACATTTGATGAAAGTTTGGTTTAGAAATATGCATTTTTAAGAAAGCTATCGCGCTAGCTACAACAATATGCATATATTGGACTTGGTCTTTTTCCGCGATTTTGGTCAAAATCAGCTATCTGTACCTGTTTAAGCTCGAATCTGGAGCCCAAACCAAGAATCGGACAGCAAATTGGTATAGCTCAATCGATAGAACACAATGTGATGTACATTTGATGAAAGTTTGGTTTAGAAATATGCATTTTTAAGAACGTTATCGCGCTCGCTACAACAATATGCATATATTGGACTTGGTTTTTTCCCGCGATTTTGGTCAAAATCAGCTATCTGTACCTGTTTAAGCTCGAATCTGGAGCCCAAACCAAGAATCGGACAGCAAATTGGTATAGCTCAATCGATAGAACACAATGTGATGTACATTTGATGAAAGTTTGGTTTAGAAATATGCATTTTTAAGAAAGTTATCGCGCTCGCTACAACAATATGCATATATTGGACTTGGTCTTTTTCCGCGATTTTGGTCAAAATCAGCTATCTGTACCTGTTTAAGCTCGAATCTGGAGCCCAAACCAAGAATCGGACAGCAAATTGGTATAGCTCAATCGATAGAACACAATGTGATGTACATGTGATGAAAGTTTGGTTTAGAAATATGCATTTTTAAGAAAGTTATCGCGCTCGCTACAACAATATGCATATATTGGACTTGGCTTTTTCCGCGATTTTGGTCAAAATCAGCTATCTGTACCTGTTTAAGCTCGAATCTGGAGCCCAAACCAAGAATCGGACAGCAAATTGGTATAGCTCAATCGATAGAACACAATGTGATGTACATTTGATGAAAGTTTGGTTTAGAAATATGCATTTTTAAGAACGTTATCGCGCTCGCTACAACAATATGCATATATTGGACTTGGTCTTTTTCCGCGATTTTGGTCAAAATCAGCTATCTGTACCTGTTTAAGCTCGAATCTGGAGCCCAAACCAAGAATCGGACAGCAAATAGGTATTGCTCAATCGATAGAACACAATGTGATGTACATTTGATGAAAGTTTGGTTTAGAAATATGCATTTTTAAGAATGTTATCGCGCTCGCTACAACAATATGCATATATTGGACTTGGTCTTTTTCCGCGATTTTGGTCAAAATCAGCTATCTGTACCTGTTTAAGCTCGAATCTGGAGCCCAAACCAAGAATCGGACAGCAAATTGGTATAGCTCAATCGATAGAACACAATGTGATGTACATTTGATGAAAGTTTGGTTTAGAAATATGCATTTTTAAGAACGTTATCGCGCTCGCTACAACAATATGCATATATTGGACTTGGTCTTTTTCCGCGATTTTGGTCAAAATCAGCTATCTGTACCTGTTTAAGCTCGAATCTGGAGCCCAAACCAAGAATCGGACAGCAAATAGGTATTGCTCAATCGATAAAACACAATGTGATGTACATTTGATGAAAGTTTGGTTTAGAAATATGCATTTTTAAGAAAGTTATCGCGCTCGCTACAACAATATGCATATATTGGACTTGGTTTTTTCCGCGATTTTGGTCAAAATCAGCTATCTGTACCTGTTTAAGCTCGAATCTGGAGCCCAAACCAAGAATCGGACAGCAAATTGGTATAGCTCAATCGATAGAACACAATGTGATGTACATTTGATGAAAGTTTGGTTTAGAAATATGCATTTTTAAGAAAGTTATCGCGCTCGCTACAACAATATGCATATATTGGACTTGGTCTTTTTCCGCGATTTTGGTCAAAATCAGCTATCTGTACCTGTTTAAGCTCGAATCTGGAGCCCAAACCAAGAATCGGACAGCAAATTGGTATAGCTCAATCGATAGAACACAATGTGATGTACATTTGATGAAAGTTTGGTTTAGAAATATGCATTTTTAAGAAAGTTATCGCGCTCGCTACAACAATATGCATATTTTGGACTTGGTCTTTTTCAGCGATTTTGGTCAAAATCAGCTATCTGTACCTGTTTAAGCTCGAATCTGGAGCCCAAACCAAGAATCGGACAGCAAATTGGTATAGCTCAATCGATAGAACACAATGTGATGTACATTTGATGAAAGTTTGGTTTAGAAATATGCATTTTTAAGAAAGTTATCGCGCTCGCTACAACAATATGCATATATTGGACTTGGTCTTTTTCCGCGATTTTGGTCAAAATCAGCTATCTGTACCTGTTTAAGCTCGAATCTGGAGCCCAAACCAAGAATCGGACAGCAAATTGGTATAGCTCAATCGATAGAACACAATGTGATGTACATTTGATGAAAGTTTGGTTTAGAAATATGCATTTTTAAGAAAGTTATCGCGCTCGCTACAACAATATGCATATATTGGACTTGGCTTTTTCCGCGATTTTGGTCAAAATCAGCTATCTGTACCTGTTTAAGCTCGAATCTGGAGCCCAAACCAAGAATCGGACAGCAAATTGGTATAGCTCAATCGATAGAACACAATGTGATGTACATTTGATGAAAGTTTGGTTTAGAAATATGCATTTTTAAGAACGTTATCGCGCTCGCTACAACAATATGCATATATTGGACTTGGTCTTTTTCCGCGATTTTGGTCAAAATCAGCTATCTGTACCTGTTTAAGCTCGAATCTGGAGCCCAAACCAAGAATCGGACAGCAAATTGGTATTGCTCAATCGATAGAACACAATGTGATGTACATGTGATGAAAGTTTGGTTTAGAAATATGCATTTTTAAGAAAGTTATCGCGCTCGCTACAACAATATGCATATATTGGACTTGGTCTTTTTCCGCGATTTTGGTCAAAATCAGCTATCTGTACCTGTTTAAGCTCGAATCTGGAGCCCAAACCAAGAATCGGACAGCAAATTGGTATAGCTCAATCGATAGAACACAATGTGATGTACATTTGATGAAAGTTTGGTTTAGAAATATGCATTTTTAAGAAAGTTATCGCGCTCGCTACAACAATATGCATATATTGGACTTGGTCTTTTTCCGCGATTTTGGTCAAAATCAGCTATCTGTACCTGTTTAAGCTCGAATCTGGAGCCCAAACCAAGAATCGGACAGCAAATTGGTATAGCTCAATCGATAGAACACAATGTGATGTACATGTGATGAAAGTTTGGTTTAGAAATATGCATTTTTAAGAAAGTTATCGCGCTCGCTACAACAATATGCATATATTGGACTTGGCTTTTTCCGCGATTTTGGTCAAAATCAGCTATCTGTACCTGTTTAAGCTCGAATCTGGAGCCCAAACCAAGAATCGGACAGCAAATTGGTATAGCTCAATCGATAGAACACAATGTGATGTACATTTGATGAAAGTTTGGTTTAGAAATATGCATTTTTAAGAACGTTATCGCGCTCGCTACAACAATATGCATATATTGGACTTGGTCTTTTTCCGCGATTTTGGTCAAAATCAGCTATCTGTACCTGTTTAAGCTCGAATCTGGAGCCCAAACCAAGAATCGGACAGCAAATAGGTATTGCTCAATCGATAGAACACAATGTGATGTACATTTGATGAAAGTTTGGTTTAGAAATATGCATTTTTAAGAATGTTATCGCGCTCGCTACAACAATATGCATATATTGGACTTGGTCTTTTTCCGCGATTTTGGTCAAAATCAGCTATCTGTACCTGTTTAAGCTCGAATCTGGAGCCCAAACCAAGAATCGGACAGCAAATTGGTATAGCTCAATCGATAGAACACAATGTGATGTACATTTGATGAAAGTTTGGTTTAGAAATATGCATTTTTAAGAACGTTATCGCGCTCGCTACAACAATATGCATATATTGGACTTGGTCTTTTTCCGCGATTTTGGTCAAAATCAGCTATCTGTACCTGTTTAAGCTCGAATCTGGAGCCCAAACCAAGAATCGGACAGCAAATAGGTATTGCTCAATCGATAAAACACAATGTGATGTACATTTGATGAAAGTTTGGTTTAGAAATATGCATTTTTAAGAAAGTTATCGCGCTCGCTACAACAATATGCATATATTGGACTTGGTCTTTTTCCGCGATTTTGGTCAAAATCAGCTATCTGTACCTGTTTAAGCTCGAATCTGGAGCCCAAACCAAGAATCGGACAGCAAATTGGTAAAGCTCAATCGATAGAACACAATGTGATGTACATTTGATGAAAGTTTGGTTTAGAAATATGCATTTTTAAGAAAGTTATCGCGCTCGCTACAACAATATGCATATATTGGACTTGGTCTTTTTCCGCGATTTTGGTCAAAATCAGCTATCTGTACCTGTTTAAGCTCGAATCTGGAGCCCAAACCAAGAATCGGACAGCAAATTGGTATAGCTCAATCGATAGAACACAATGTGATGTACATTTGATGAAAGTTTGGTTTAGAAATATGCATTTTTAAGAAAGTTATCGCGCTCGCTACAACAATATGCATATATTGGACTTGGTCTTTTTCCGCGATTTTGGTCAAAATCAGCTATCTGTACCTGTTTAAGCTCGAATCTGGAGCCCAAACCAAGAATCGGACAGCAAATTGGTATAGCTCAATCGATAGAACACAATGTGATGTACATTTGATGAAAGTTTGGTTTAGAAATATGCATTTTTAAGAAAGTTATCGCGCTCGCTACAACAATATGCATATATTGGACTTGGTCTTTTTCCGCGATTTTGGTCAAAATCAGCTATCTGTACCTGTTTAAGCTCGAATCTGGAGCCCAAACCAAGAATCGGACAGCAAATAGGTATAGCTCAATCGATAGAACACAATGTGATGTACATTTGATGAAAGTTTGGTTTAGAAATATGCATTTTTAAGAAAGTTATCGCGCTCGCTACAACAATATGCATATATTGGACTTGGTCTTTTTCCGCGATTTTGGTCAAAATCAGCTATCTGTACCTGTTTAAGCTCGAATTTGGAGCCCAAACCAAGAATCGGACAGCAAATAGGTATTGCTCAATCGATAGAACACAATGTGATGTACATTTGATGAAAGTTTGGTTTAGAAATATGCATTTTTAAGAAAGTTATCGCGCTCGCTACAACAATATGCATATATTGGACTTGGTTTTTTCCCGCGATTTTGGTCAAAATCAGCTATCTGTACCTGTTTAAGCTCGAATCTGGAGCCCAAACCAAGAATCGGACAGCAAATTGGTATTGCTCAATCGATAGAACACAATGTGATGTACATTTGATGAAAGTTTGGTTTAGAAATATGCATTTTTAAGAAAGTTATCGCGCTCGCTACAACAATATGCATATATTGGACTTGGTTTTTTCCCGCGATTTTGGTCAAAATCAGCTATCTGTACCTGTTTAAGCTCGAATCTGGAGCCCAAACCAAGAATCGGACAGCAAATAGGTATTGCTCAATCGATAGAACACAATGTGATGTACATTTGATGAAAGTTTGGTTTAGAAATATGCATTTTTAAGAAAGTTATCGCGCTCGCTACAACAATATGCATATATTGGACTTGGTTTTTTCCGCGATTTTGGTCAAAATCAGCTATCTGTACCTGTTTAAGCTCGAATCTGGAGCCCAAACCAAGAATCGGACAGCAAATTGGTATAGCTCAATCGATAGAACACAATGTGATGTACATTTGATGAAAGTTTGGTTTAGAAATATGCATTTTTAAGAAAGTTATCGCGCTCGCTACAACAATATGCATATATTGGACTTGGTCTTTTTCCGCGATTTTGGTCAAAATCAGCTATCTGTACCTGTTTAAGCTCGAATCTGGAGCCCAAACCAAGAATCGGACAGCAAATTGGTATAGCTCAATCGATAGAACACAATGTGATGTACATTTGATGAAAGTTTGGTTTAGAAATATGCATTTTTAAGAAAGTTATCGCGCTCGCTACAACAATATGCATATATTGGACTTGGTCTTTTTCCGCGATTTTGGTCAAAATCAGCTATCTGTACCTGTTTAAGCTCGAATCTGGAGCCCAAACCAAGAATCGGACAGCAAATTGGTATAGCTCAATCGATAGAACACAATGTGATGTACATTTGATGAAAGTTTGGTTTAGAAATATGCATTTTTAAGAAAGTTATCGCGCTCGCTACAACAATATGCATATATTGGACTTGGTCTTTTTCCGCGATTTTGGTCAAAATCAGCTATCTGTACCTGTTTAAGCTCGAATCTGGAGCCCAAACCAAGAATCGGACAGCAAATTGGTATAGCTCAATCGATAGAACACAATGTGATGTACATTTGATGAAAGTTTGGTTTAGAAATATGCATTTTTAAGAAAACTATCGCGCTCGCTACAACAATATGCATATATTGGACTTGGTCTTTTTCCGCGATTTTGGTCAAAATCAGCTATCTGTACCTGTTTAAGCTCGAATCTGGAGCCCAAACCAAGAATCGGACAGCAAATAGGTATTGCTCAATCGATAGAACACAATGTGATGTACATTTGATGAAAGTTTGGTTTAGAAATATGCATTTTTAAGAAAGTTATCGCGCTCGCTACAACAATATGCATATATTGGACTTGGTTTTTTCCGGCGATTTTGGTCAAAATCAGCTATCTGTACCTGTTTAAGCTCGAATCTGGAGCCCAAACCAAGAATCGGACAGCAAATTGGTATTGCTCAATCGATAGAACACAATGTGATGTACATTTGATGAAAGTTTGGTTTAGAAATATGCATTTTTAAGAAAGTTATCGCGCTCGCTACAACAATATGCATATATTGGACTTGGTTTTTTCCCGCGATTTTGGTCAAAATCAGCTATCTGTACCTGTTTAAGCTCGAATCTGGAGCCCAAACCAAGAATCGGACAGCAAATAGGTATTGCTCAATCGATAGAACACAATGTGATGTACATTTGATGAAAGTTTGGTTTAGAAATATGCATTTTTAAGAAAGTTATCGCGCTCGCTACAACAATATGCATATTTTGGACTTGGTTTTTTCCGCGATTTTGGTCAAAATCAGCTATCTGTACCTGTTTAAGCTCGAATCTGGAGCCCAAACCAAGAATCGGACAGCAAATTGGTATAGCTCAATCGATAGAACACAATGTGATGTACATTTGATGAAAGTTTGGTTTAGAAATATGCATTTTTAAGAAAGTTATCGCGCTCGCTACAACAATATGCATATATTGGACTTGGTCTTTTTCCGCGATTTTGGTCAAAATCAGCTATCTGTACCTGTTTAAGCTCGAATCTGGAGCCCAAACCAAGAATCGGACAGCAAATTGGTATAGCTCAATCGATAGAACACAATGTGATGTACATTTGATGAAAGTTTGGTTTAGAAATATGCATTTTTAAGAAAGTTATCGCGCTCGCTACAACAATATGCATATATTGGACTTGGTCTTTTTCCGCGATTTTGGTCAAAATCAGCTATCTGTACCTGTTTAAGCTCGAATCTGGAGCCCAAACCAAGAATCGGACAGCAAATTGGTATAGCTCAATCGATAGAACACAATGTGATGTACATTTGATGAAAGTTTGGTTTAGAAATATGCATTTTTAAGAAAGTTATCGCGCTCGCTACAACAATATGCATATATTGGACTTGGTCTTTTTCCGCGATTTTGGTCAAAATCAGCTATCTGTACCTGTTTAAGCTCGAATCTGGAGCCCAAACCAAGAATCGGACAGCAAATTGGTATAGCTCAATCGATAGAACACAATGTGATGTACATTTGATGAAAGTTTGGTTTAGAAATATGCATTTTTAAGAAAGTTATCGCGCTCGCTACAACAATATGCATATATTGGACTTGGTCTTTTTCCGCGATTTTGGTCAAAATCAGCTATCTGTACCTGTTTAAGCTCGAATCTGGAGCCCAAACCAAGAATCGGACAGCAAATTGGTATAGCTCAATCGATAGAACACAATGTGATGTACATTTGATGAAAGTTTGGTTTAGAAATATGCATTTTTAAGAAAGTTATCGCGCTCGCTACAACAATATGCATATATTGGACTTGGTCTTTTTCCGCGATTTTGGTCAAAATCAGCTATCTGTACCTGTTTAAGCTCGAATCTGGAGCCCAAACCAAGAATCGGACAGCAAATTGGTATAGCTCAATCGATAGAACACAATGTGATGTACATTTGATGAAAGTTTGGTTTAGAAATATGCATTTTTAAGAAAGTTATCGCGCTCGCTACAACAATATGCATATATTGGACTTGGTCTTTTTCCGCGATTTTGGTCAAAATCAGCTATCTGTACCTGTTTAAGCTCGAATCTGGAGCCCAAACCAAGAATCGGACAGCAAATAGGTATAGCTCAATCGATAGAACACAATGTGATGTACATTTGATGAAAGTTTGGTTTAGAAATATGCATTTTTAAGAAAGTTATCGCGCTCGCTACAACAATATGCATATATTGGACTTGGTCTTTTTCCGCGATTTTGGTCAAAATCAGCTATCTGTACCTGTTTAAGCTCGAATCTGGAGCCCAAACCAAGAATCGGACAGCAAATTGGTATTGCTCAATCGATAGAACACAATGTGATGTACATTTGATGAAAGTTTGGTTTAGAAATATGCATTTTTAAGAAAGTTATCGCGCTCGCTACAACAATATGCATATATTGGACTTGGTCTTTTTCCGCGATTTTGGTCAAAATCAGCTATCTGTACCTGTTTAAGCTCGAATCTGGAGCCCAAACCAAGAATCGGACAGCAAATAGGTATTGCTCAATCGATAGAACACAATGTGATGTACATTTGATGAAAGTTTGGTTTAGAAATATGCATTTTTAAGAAAGTTATCGCGCTCGCTACAACAATATGCATATATTGGACTTGGTTTTTTCCCGCGATTTTGGTCAAAATCAGCTATCTGTACCTGTTTAAGCTCGAATCTGGAGCCCAAACCAAGAATTGGACAGCAAATTGGTATTGCTCAATCGATAGAACACAATGTGATGTACATTTGATGAAAGTTTGGTTTAGAAATATGCATTTTTAAGAAAGTTATCGCGCTCGCTACAACAATATGCATATATTGGACTTGGTTTTTTCCCGCGATTTTGGTCAAAATCAGCTATCTGTACCTGTTTAAGCTCGAATCTGGAGCCCAAACCAAGAATCGGACAGCAAATAGGTATTGCTCAATCGATAGAACACAATGTGATGTACATTTGATGAAAGTTTGGTTTAGAAATATGCATTTTTAAGAAAGTTATCGCTCTCGCTACAACAATATGCATATATTGGACTTGGTCTTTTTCCGCGATTTTGGTCAAAATCAGCTATCTGTACCTGTTTAAGCTCGAATCTGGAGCCCAAACCAAGAATCGGACAGCAAATAGGTATTGCTCAATCGATAGAACACAATGTGATGTACATTTGATGAAAGTTTGGTTTAGAAATATGCATTTTTAAGAAAGTTATCGCGCTCGCTACAACAATATGCATATATTGGACTTGGTCTTTTTCCGCGATTTTGGTCAAAATCAGCTATCTGTACCTGTTTAAGCTCGAATCTGGAGCCCAAACCAAGAATCGGACAGCAAATTGGTATAGCTCAATCGATAGAACACAATGTGATGTACATTTGATGAAAGTTTGGTTTAGAAATATGCATTTTTAAGAAAGTTATCGCGCTCGCTACAACAATATGCATATATTGGACTTGGTCTTTTTCCGCGATTTTGGTCAAAATCAGCTATCTGTACCTGTTTAAGCTCGAATCTGGAGCCCAAACCAAGAATCGGACAGCAAATTGGTATTGCTCAATCGATAGAACACAATGTGATGTACATGTGATGAAAGTTTGGTTTAGAAATATGCATTTTTAAGAAAGTTATCGCGCTCGCTACAACAATATGCATATATTGGACTTGGTCTTTTTCCGCGATTTTGGTCAAAATCAGCTATCTGTACCTGTTTAAGCTCGAATCTGGAGCCCAAACCAAGAATCGGACAGCAAATTGGTATAGCTCAATCGATAGAACACAATGTGATGTACATTTGATGAAAGTTTGGTTTAGAAATATGCATTTTTAAGAAAGTTATCGCGCTCGCTACAACAATATGCATATATTGGACTTGGTCTTTTTCAGTGATTTTGGTCAAAATCAGCTATCTGTACCTGTTTAAGCTCGAATCTGGAGCCCAAACCAAGAATCGGACAGCAAATAGGTATTGCTCAATCGATAGAACACAATGTGATGTACATTTGATGAAAGTTTGGTTTAGAAATATGTATTTTTAAGAAAGTTATCGCGCTCGCTACAACAATATGCATATATTGGACTTGGTCTTTTTCCGCGATTTTGGTCAAAATCAGCTATCTGTACCTGTTTAAGCTCGAATCTGGAGCCCAAACCAAGAATCGGACAGCAAATAGGTATTGCTCAATCGATAGAACACAATGTGATGTACATTTGATGAAAGTTTGGTTTAGAAATATGCATTTTTAAGAAAGTTATCGCGCTCGCTACAACAATATGCATATATTGGACTTGGTCTTTTTCCGCGATTTTGGTCAAAATCAGCTATCTGTACCTGTTTAAGCTCGAATCTGGAGCCCAAACCAAGAATCGGACAGCAAATTGGTATAGCTCAATCGATAGAACACAATGTGATGTACATTTGATGAAAGTTTGGTTTAGAAATATGCATTTTTAAGAAAGTTATCGCGCTCGCTACAACAATATGCATATATTGGACTTGGTCTTTTTCCGCGATTTTGGTCAAAATCAGCTATCTGTACCTGTTTAAGCTCGAATCTGGAGCCCAAACCAAGAATCGGACAGCAAATTGGTATAGCTCAATCGATAGAACACAATGTGATGTACATTTGATGAAAGTTTGGTTTAGAAATATGCATTTTTAAGAAAGTTATCGCGCTCGCTACAACAATATGCATATATTGGACTTGGTCTTTTTCAGTGATTTTGGTCAAAATCAGCTATCTGTACCTGTTTAAGCTCGAATCTGGAGCCCAAACCAAGAATCGGACAGCAAATAGGTATTGCTCAATCGATAGAACACAATGTGATGTACATTTGATGAAAGTTTGGTTTAGAAATATGTATTTTTAAGAAAGTTATCGCGCTCGCTACAACAATATGCATATATTGGACTTGGTCTTTTTCCGCGATTTTGGTCAAAATCAGCTATCTGTACCTGTTTAAGCTCGAATCTGGAGCCCAAACCAAGAATCGGACAGCAAATAGGTATTGCTCAATCGATAGAACACAATGTGATGTACATTTGATGAAAGTTTGGTTTAGAAATATGCATTTTTAAGAAAGTTATCGCGCTCGCTACAACAATATGCATATATTGGACTTGGTCTTTTTCCGCGATTTTGGTCAAAATCAGCTATCTGTACCTGTTTAAGCTCGAATCTGGAGCCCAAACCAAGAATCGGACAGCAAATTGGTATAGCTCAATCGATAGAACACAATGTGATGTACATTTGATGAAAGTTTGGTTTAGAAATATGCATTTTTAAGAAAGTTATCGCGCTCGCTACAACAATATGCATATATTGGACTTGGTCTTTTTCCGCGATTTTGGTCAAAATCAGCTATCTGTACCTGTTTAAGCTCGAATCTGGAGCCCAAACCAAGAATCGGACAGCAAATTGGTATTGCTCAATCGATAGAACACAATGTGATGTACATGTGATGAAAGTTTGGTTTAGAAATATGCATTTTTAAGAAAGTTATCGCGCTCGCTACAACAATATGCATATATTGGACTTGGTCTTTTTCCGCGATTTTGGTCAAAATCAGCTATCTGTACCTGTTTAAGCTCGAATCTGGAGCCCAAACCAAGAATCGGACAGCAAATTGGTATAGCTCAATCGATAGAACACAATGTGATGTACATTTGATGAAAGTTTGGTTTAGAAATATGCATTTTTAAGAAAGTTATCGCGCTCGCTACAACAATATGCATATATTGGACTTGGTCTTTTTCAGTGATTTTGGTCAAAATCAGCTATCTGTACCTGTTTAAGCTCGAATCTGGAGCCCAAACCAAGAATCGGACAGCAAATAGGTATTGCTCAATCGATAGAACACAATGTGATGTACATTTGATGAAAGTTTGGTTTAGAAATATGTATTTTTAAGAAAGTTATCGCGCTCGCTACAACAATATGCATATATTGGACTTGGTCTTTTTCCGCGATTTTGGTCAAAATCAGCTATCTGTACCTGTTTAAGCTCGAATCTGGAGCCCAAACCAAGAATCGGACAGCAAATAGGTATTGCTCAATCGATAGAACACAATGTGATGTACATTTGATGAAAGTTTGGTTTAGAAATATGCATTTTTAAGAAAGTTATCGCGCTCGCTACAACAATATGCATATATTGGACTTGGTTTTTTCCGCGATTTTGGTCAAAATCAGCTATCTGTACCTGTTTAAGCTCGAATCTGAAGCCCAAACCAAGAATCGGACAGCAAATTGGTATAGCTCAATCGATAGAACACAATGTGATGTACATTTGATGAAAGTTTGGTTTAGAAATATGCATTTTTAAGAAAGTTATCGCGCTCGCTACAACAATATGCATATATTGGACTTGGTCTTTTTCCGCGATTTTGGTCAAAATCAGCTATCTGTACCTGTTTAAGCTCGAATCTGGAGCCCAAACCAAGAATCGGACAGCGAATTGGTATTGCTCAATCGATAGAACACAATGTGATGTACATTTGATGAAAGTTTGGTTTAGAAATATGCATTTTTAAGAAAGTTATCGCGCTCGCTACAACAATATGCATATATTGGACTTGGTTTTATTCCCGCGATTTTGGTCAAAATCAGCTATCTGTACCTGTTTAAGCTCGAATCTGGAGCCCAAACCAAGAATCGGACAGCAAATTGGTATTGCTCAATCGATAGAACACAATGTGATGTACATTTGATGAAAGTTTGGTTTAGAAATATGCATTTTTAAGAAAGTTATCGCGCTCGCTACAACAATATGCATATATTGGACTTGGTCTTTTTCAGCGATTTTGGTCAAAATCAGCTATCTGTACCTGTTTAAGCTCGAATCTGGAGCCCAAACCAAGAATCGGACAGCAAATTGGTATAGCTCAATCGATAGAACACAATGTGATGTACATTTGATGAAAGTTTGGTTTAGAAATATGCATTTTTAAGAAAGTTATCGCGCTCGCTACAACAATATGCATATATTGGACTTGGTCTTTTTCCGCGATTTTGGTCAAAATCAGCTATCTGTACCTGTTTAAGCTCGAATCTGGAGCCCAAACCAAGAATCGGACAGCAAATTGGTATAGCTCAATCGATAGAACACAATGTGATGTACATTTGATGAAAGTTTGGTTTAGAAATATGCATTTTTAAGAAAGTTATCGCGCTCGCTACAACAATATGCATATATTGGACTTGGTCTTTTTCCGCGATTTTGGTCAAAATCAGCTATCTGTACCTGTTTAAGCTCGAATCTGGAGCCCAAACCAAGACTCGGACAGCAAATAGGTATTGCTCAATCGATAGAACACAATGTGATGTACATTTGATGAAAGTTTGGTTTAGAAATATGCATTTTTAAGAAAGTTATCGCGCTCGCTACAACAATATGCATATATTGGACTTGGTTTTTTCCCGCGATTTTGGTCAAAATCAGCTATCTGTACCTGTTTAAGCTCGAATCTGGAGCCCAAACCAAGAATCGGACAGCAAATAGGTATTGCTCAATCGATAGAACACAATGTGATGTACATTTGATGAAAGTTTGGTTTAGAAATATGCATTTTTAAGAAAGTTATCGCGCTCGCTACAACAATATGCATATATTGGACTTGGTTTTTTCCGCGATTTTGGTCAAAATCAGCTATCTGTACCTGTTTAAGCTCGAATCTGAAGCCCAAACCAAGAATCGGACAGCAAATTGGTATTGCTCAATCGATAGAACACAATGTGATGTACATTTGATGAAAGTTTGGTTTAGAAATATGCATTTTTAAGAAAGTTATCGCGCTCGCTACAACAATATGCATATATTGGACTTGGTCTTTTTCCGCGATTTTGGTCAAAATCAGCTATCTGTACCTGTTTAAGCTCGAATCTGGAGCCCAAACCAAGAATCGGACAGCGAATTGGTATTGCTCAATCGATAGAACACAATGTGATGTACATTTGATGAAAGTTTGGTTTAGAAATATGCATTTTTAAGAAAGTTATCGCGCTCGCTACAACAATATGCATATATTGGACTTGGTTTTATTCCCGCGATTTTGGTCAAAATCAGCTATCTGTACCTGTTTAAGCTCGAATCTGGAGCCCAAACCAAGAATCGGACAGCAAATTGGTATAGCTCAATCGATAGAACACAATGTGATGTACATTTGATGAAAGTTTGGTTTAGAAATATGCATTTTTAAGAAAGTTATCGCGCTCGCTACAACAATATGCATATATTGGACTTGGTCTTTTTCAGCGATTTTGGTCAAAATCAGCTATCTGTACCTGTTTAAGCTCGAATCTGGAGCCCAAACCAAGAATCGGACAGCAAATTGGTATAGCTCAATCGATAGAACACAATGTGATGTACATTTGATGAAAGTTTGGTTTAGAAATATGCATTTTTAAGAAAGTTATCGCGCTCGCTACAACAATATGCATATATTGGACTTGGTCTTTTTCCGCGATTTTGGTCAAAATCAGCTATCTGTACCTGTTTAAGCTCGAATCTGGAGCCCAAACCAAGAATCGGACAGCAAATAGGTATTGCTCAATCGATAGAACACAATGTGATGTACATTTGAAGAAAGTTTGGTTTAGAAATATGCATTTTTAAGAAAGTTATCGCGCTCGCTACAACAATATGCATATATTGGACTTGGTCTTTTTCCGCGATTTTGGTCAAAATCAGCTATCTGTACCTGTTTAAGCTCGAATCTGGAGCCCAAACCAAGAATCGGACAGCAAATTGGTATAGCTCAATCGATAGAACACAATGTGATGTACATTTGATGAAAGTTTGGTTTAGAAATATGCATTTTTAAGAAAGTTATCGCGCTCGCTACAACAATATGCATATATTGGATTTGGTCTTTTTCCGCGATTTTGGTCAAAATCAGCTATCTGTACCTGTTTAAGCTCGAATCTGGAGCCCAAACCAAGAATCGGACAGCAAATAGGTATAGCTCAATCGATAGAACACAATGTGATGTACATTTGATGAAAGTTTGGTTTAGAAATATGCATTTTTAAGAAAGTTATCGCGCTCGCTACAACAATATGCATATATTGGACTTGGTCTTTTTCCGCGATTTTGGTCAAAATCAGCTATCTGTACCTGTTTAAGCTCGAATCTGGAGCCCAAACCAAGAATCGGACAGCAAATTGGTATAGCTCAATCGATAGAACACAATGTGATGTACATTTGATGAAAGTTTGGTTTAGAAATATGCATTTTTAAGAAAGTTATCGCGCTCGCTACAACAATATGCATATATTGGACTTGGTCTTTTTCCGCGATTTTGGTCAAAATCAGCTATCTGTACCTGTTTAAGCTCGAATCTGGAGCCCAAACCAAGAATCGGACAGCAAATAGGTATTGCTCAATCGATAGAACACAATGTGATGTACATTTGATGAAAGTTTGGTTTAGAAATATGCATTTTTAAGAAAGTTATCGCTCTCGCTACAACAATATGCATATATTGGACTTGGTCTTTTTCCGCGATTTTGGTCAAAATCAGCTATCTGTACCTGTTTAAGCTCGAATCTGGAGCCCAAACCAAGAATCGGACAGCAAATAGGTATTGCTCAATCGATAGAACACAATGTGATGTACATTTGATGAAAGTTTGGTTTAGAAATATGCATTTTTAAGAAAGTTATCGCGCTCGCTACAACAATATGCATATATTGGACTTGGTCTTTTTCCGCGATTTTGGTCAAAATCAGCTATCTGTACCTGTTTAAGCTCGAATCTGGAGCCCAAACCAAGAATCGGACAGCAAATTGGTATAGCTCAATCGATAGAACACAATGTGATGTACATTTGATGAAAGTTTGGTTTAGAAATATGCATTTTTAAGAAAGTTATCGCGCTCGCTACAACAATATGCATATATTGGACTTGGTCTTTTTCCGCGATTTTGGTCAAAATCAGCTATCTGTACCTGTTTAAGCTCGAATCTGGAGCCCAAACCAAGAATCGGACAGCAAATTGGTATTGCTCAATCGATAGAACACAATGTGATGTACATGTGATGAAAGTTTGGTTTAGAAATATGCATTTTTAAGAAAGTTATCGCGCTCGCTACAACAATATGCATATATTGGACTTGGTCTTTTTCCGCGATTTTGGTCAAAATCAGCTATCTGTACCTGTTTAAGCTCGAATCTGGAGCCCAAACCAAGAATCGGACAGCAAATTGGTATAGCTCAATCGATAGAACACAATGTGATGTACATTTGATGAAAGTTTGGTTTAGAAATATGCATTTTTAAGAAAGTTATCGCGCTTGCTACAACAATATGCATATATTGGACTTGGTCTTTTTCCGCGATTTTGGTCAAAATCAGCTATCTGTACCTGTTTAAGCTCGAATCTGGAGCCCAAACCAAGAATCGGACAGCAAATAGGTATTGCTCAATCGATAGAACACAATGTGATGTACATTTGATGAAAGTTTGGTTTAGAAATATGTATTTTTAAGAAAGTTATCGCGCTCGCTACAACAATATGCATATATTGGACTTGGTCTTTTTCCGCGATTTTGGTCAAAATCAGCTATCTGTACCTGTTTAAGCTCGAATCTGGAGCCCAAACCAAGAATCGGACAGCAAATAGGTATTGCTCAATCGATAGAACACAATGTGATGTACATTTGATGAAAGTTTGGTTTAGAAATATGCATTTTTAAGAAAGTTATCGCGCTCGCTACAACAATATGCATATATTGGACTTGGTTTTTTCCGCGATTTTGGTCAAAATCAGCTATCTGTACCTGTTTAAGCTCGAATCTGAAGCCCAAACCAAGAATCGGACAGCAAATTGGTATAGCTCAATCGATAGAACACAATGTGATGTACATTTGATGAAAGTTTGGTTTAGAAATATGCATTTTTAAGAAAGTTATCGCGCTCGCTACAACAATATGCATATATTGGACTTGGTCTTTTTCCGCGATTTTGGTCAAAATCAGCTATCTGTACCTGTTTAAGCTCGAATCTGGAGCCCAAACCAAGAATCGGACAGCGAATTGGTATTGCTCAATCGATAGAACACAATGTGATGTACATTTGATGAAAGTTTGGTTTAGAAATATGCATTTTTAAGAAAGTTATCGCGCTCGCTACAACAATATGCATATATTGGACTTGGTTTTATTCCCGCGATTTTGGTCAAAATCAGCTATCTGTACCTAATTAAGCTCGAATCTGGAGCCCAAACCAAGAATCGGACAGCAAATTGGTATAGCTCAATCGATAGAACACAATGTGATGTACATTTGATGAAAGTTTGGTTTAGAAATATGCATTTTTAAGAAAGTTATCGCGCTCGCTACAACAATATGCATATATTGGACTTGGTCTTTTTCCGCGATTTTGGTCAAAATCAGCTATCTGTACCTGTTTAAGCTCGAATCTGGAGCCCAAACCAAGAATCGGACAGCAAATTGGTATAGCTCAATCGATAGAACACAATGTGATGTACATTTGATGAAAGTTTGGTTTAGAAATATGCATTTTTAAGAAAGTTATCGCGCTCGCTACAACAATATGCATATATTGGACTTGGTCTTTTTCCGCGATTTTGGTCAAAATCAGCTATCTGTACCTGTTTAAGCTCGAATCTGGAGCCCAAACCAAGAATCGGACAGCAAATAGGTATTGCTCAATCGATAGAACACAATGTGATGTACATTTGATGAAAGTTTGGTTTAGAAATATGCATTTTTAAGAAAGTTATCGCGCTCGCTACAACAATATGCATATATTGGATTTGGTTTTTTCCCGCGATTTTGGTCAAAATCAGCTATCTGTACCTGTTTAAGCTCGAATCTGGAGCCCAAACCAAGAATCGGACAGCAAATTGGTATAGCTCAATCGATAGAACACAATGTGATGTACATTTGATGAAAGTTTGGTTTAGAAATATGCATTTTTAAGAAAGTTATCGCGCTCGCTACAACAATATGCATATATTGGACTTGGTCTTTTTCCGCGATTTTGGTCAAAATCAGCTATCTGTACCTGTTTAAGCTCGAATCTGGAGCCCAAACCAAGAATCGGACAGCAAATTGGTATAGCTCAATCGATAGAACACAATGTGATGTACATTTGATGAAAGTTTGGTTTAGAAATATGCATTTTTAAGAAAGTTATCGCGCTCGCTACAACAATATGCATATATTGGACTTGGTCTTTTTCCGCGATTTTGGTCAAAATCAGCTATCTGTACCTGTTTAAGCTCGAATCTGGGGCACAAACCAAGAATCGGACAGCAAATTGGTATTGCTCAATCGATAGAACACAATGTGATGTACATGTGATGAAAGTTTGGTTTAGAAATATGCATTTTTAAGAAAGTTATCGCGCTCGCTACAACAATATGCATATATTGGACTTGGTTTTTTCCCGCGATTTTGGTCAAAATCAGCTATCTGTACCTGTTTAAGCTCGAATCTGGAGCCCAAACCAAGAATCGGACAGCAAATAGGTATTGCTCAATCGATAGAACACAATGTGATGTACATTTGATGAAAGTTTGGTTTAGAAATATGCATTTTTAAGAAAGTTATCGCTCTCGCTACAACAATATGCATATATTGGACTTGGTCTTTTTCCGCGATTTTGGTCAAAATCAGCTATCTGTACCTGTTTAAGCTCGAATCTGGAGCCCAAACCAAGAATCGGACAGCAAATAGGTATAGCTCAATCGATAGAACACAATGTGATGTACATTTGATGAAAGTTTGGTTTAGAAATATGCATTTTTAAGAAAGTTATCGCGCTCGCTACAACAATATGCATATATTGGACTTGGTCTTTTTCCGCGATTTTGGTCAAAATCAGCTATCTGTACCTGTTTAAGCTCGAATCTGGAGCCCAAACCAAGAATCGGACAGCAAATTGGTATTGCTCAATCGATAGAACACAATGTGATGTACATGTGATGAAAGTTTGGTTTAGAAATATGCATTTTTAAGAAAGTTATCGCGCTCGCTACAACAATATGCATATATTGGACTTGGTCTTTTTCCGCGATTTTGGTCAAAATCAGCTATCTGTACCTGTTTAAGCTCGAATCTGGAGCCCAAACCAAGAATCGGACAGCAAATTGGTATAGCTCAATCGATAGAACACAATGTGATGTACATTTGATGAAAGTTTGGTTGAGAAATATGCATTTTTAAGAAAGTTATCGCGCTCGCTACAACAATATGCATATATTGGACTTGGTCTTTTTCCGCGATTTTGGTCAAAATCAGCTATCTGTACCTGTTTAAGCTCGAATCTGGAGCCCAAACCAAGAATCGGACAGCAAATAGGTATTGCTCAATCGATAGAACACAATGTGATGTACATTTGATGAAAGTTTGGTTTAGAAATATGTATTTTTAAGAAAGTTATCGCGCTCGCTACAACAATATGCATATATTGGACTTGGTCTTTTTCCGCGATTTTGGTCAAAATCAGCTATCTGTACCTGTTTAAGCTCGAATCTGGAGCCCAAACCAAGAATCGGACAGCAAATAGGTATTGCTCAATCGATAGAACACAATGTGATGTACATTTGATGAAAGTTTGGTTTAGAAATATGCATTTTTAAGAAAGTTATCGCGCTCGCTACAACAATATGCATATATTGGACTTGGTTTTTTCCGCGATTTTGGTCAAAATCAGCTATCTGTACCTGTTTAAGCTCGAATCTGAAGCCCAAACCAAGAATCGGACAGCAAATTGGTATAGCTCAATCGATAGAACACAATGTGATGTACATTTGATGAAAGTTTGGTTTAGAAATATGCATTTTTAAGAAAGTTATCGCGCTCGCTACAACAATATGCATATATTGGACTTGGTCTTTTTCCGCGATTTTGGTCAAAATCAGCTATCTGTACCTGTTTAAGCTCGAATCTGGAGCCCAAACCAAGAATCGGACAGCGAATTGGTATTGCTCAATCGATAGAACACAATGTGATGTACATTTGATGAAAGTTTGGTTTAGAAATATGCATTTTTAAGAAAGTTATCGCGCTCGCTACAACAATATGCATATATTGGACTTGGTTTTATTCCCGCGATTTTGGTCAAAATCAGCTATCTGTACCTGTTTAAGCTCGAATCTGGAGCCCAAACCAAGAATCGGACAGCAAATTGGTATAGCTCAATCGATAGAACACAATGTGATGTACATTTGATGAAAGTTTGGTTTAGAAATATGCATTTTTAAGAAAGTTATCGCGCTCGCTACAACAATATGCATATATTGGACTTGGTCTTTTTCCGCGATTTTGGTCAAAATCAGCTATCTGTACCTGTTTAAGCTCGAATCTGGAGCCCAAACCAAGAATCGGACAGCAAATTGGTATAGCTCAATCGATAGAACACAATGTGATGTACATTTGATGAAAGTTTGGTTTAGAAATATGCATTTTTAAGAAAGTTATCGCGCTCGCTACAACAATATGCATATATTGGACTTGGTCTTTTTCCGCGATTTTGGTCAAAATCAGCTATCTGTACCTGTTTAAGCTCGAATCTGGAGCCCAAACCAAGAATCGGACAGCAAATAGGTATTGCTCAATCGATAGAACACAATGTGATGTACATTTGATGAAAGTTTGGTTTAGAAATATGCATTTTTAAGAAAGTTATCGCGCTCGCTACAACAATATGCATATATTGGACTTGGTTTTTTCCGCGATTTTGGTCAAAATCAGCTATCTGTACCTGTTTAAGCTCGAATCTGAAGCCCAAACCAAGAATCGGACAGCAAATTGGTATAGCTCAATCGATAGAACACAATGTGATGTACATTTGATGAAAGTTTGGTTTAGAAATATGCATTTTTAAGAAAGTTATCGCGCTCGCTACAACAATATGCATATATTGGACTTGGTCTTTTTCCGCGATTTTGGTCAAAATCAGCTATCTGTACCTGTTTAAGCTCGAATCTGGAGCCCAAACCAAGAATCGGACAGCGAATTGGTATTGCTCAATCGATAGAACACAATGTGATGTACATTTGATGAAAGTTTGGTTTAGAAATATGCATTTTTAAGAAAGTTATCGCGCTCGCTACAACAATATGCATATATTGGACTTGGTTTTATTCCCGCGATTTTGGTCAAAATCAGCTATCTGTACCTGTTTAAGCTCGAATCTGGAGCCCAAACCAAGAATCGGACAGCAAATTGGTATAGCTCAATCGATAGAACACAATGTGATGTACATTTGATGAAAGTTTGGTTTAGAAATATGCATTTTTAAGAAAGTTATCGCGCTCGCTACAACAATATGCATATATTGGACTTGGTCTTTTTCCGCGATTTTGGTCAAAATCAGCTATCTGTACCTGTTTAAGCTCGAATCTGGAGCCCAAACCAAGAATCGGACAGCAAATTGGTATAGCTCAATCGATAGAACACAATGTGATGTACATTTGATGAAAGTTTGGTTTAGAAATATGCATTTTTAAGAAAGTTATCGCGCTCGCTACAACAATATGCATATATTGGACTTGGTCTTTTTCCGCGATTTTGGTCAAAATCAGCTATCTGTACCTGTTTAAGCTCGAATCTGGAGCCCAAACCAAGAATCGGACAGCAAATAGGTATTGCTCAATCGATAGAACACAATGTGATGTACATTTGATGAAAGTTTGGTTTAGAAATATGCATTTTTAAGAAAGTTATCGCGCTCGCTACAACAATATGCATATATTGGATTTGGTTTTTTCCCGCGATTTTGGTCAAAATCAGCTATCTGTACCTGTTTAAGCTCGAATCTGGAGCCCAAACCAAGAATCGGACAGCAAATTGGTATAGCTCAATCGATAGAACACAATGTGATGTACATTTGATGAAAGTTTGGTTTAGAAATATGCATTTTTAAGAAAGTTATCGCGCTCGCTACAACAATATGCATATATTGGACTTGGTCTTTTTCCGCGATTTTGGTCAAAATCAGCTATCTGTACCTGTTTAAGCTCGAATCTGGAGCCCAAACCAAGAATCGGACAGCAAATTGGTATAGCTCAATCGATAGAACACAATGTGATGTACATTTGATGAAAGTTTGGTTTAGAAATATGCATTTTTAAGAAAGTTATCGCGCTCGCTACAACAATATGCATATATTGGACTTGGTCTTTTTCCGCGATTTTGGTCAAAATCAGCTATCTGTACCTGTTTAAGCTCGAATCTGGGGCACAAACCAAGAATCGGACAGCAAATTGGTATTGCTCAATCGATAGAACACAATGTGATGTACATGTGATGAAAGTTTGGTTTAGAAATATGCATTTTTAAGAAAGTTATCGCGCTCGCTACAACAATATGCATATATTGGACTTGGTCTTTTTCCGCGATTTTGGTCAAAATCAGCTATCTGTACCCGTTTAAGCTCGAATCTGGAGCACAAACCAAGAATCGGACAGGAAATTGGTATTGCTCAATCGATACAACACAATGTGATGTAAATTTGATGAAAGTTTGGTTTAGAAATATGCATTTTTAAGAAAGTTATCGCTCTCGCTACAACAATATGCATATATTGGACTTGGTCTTTTTCCGCGATTTTGGTCAAAATCAGCTATCTGTACCTGTTTAAGCTCGAATCTGGAGCCCAAACCAAGAATCGGACAGCAAATAGGTATTGCTCAATCGATAGAACACAATGTGATGTACATTTGATGAAAGTTTGGTTTAGAAATATGCATTTTTAAGAAAGTTATCGCGCTCGCTACAACAATATGCATATATTGGACTTGGTCTTTTTCCGCGATTTTGGTCAAAATCAGCTATCTGTACCCGTTTAAGCTCGAATCTGGAGCACAAACCAAGAATCGGACAGGAAATTGGTATTGCTCAATCGATACAACACAATGTGATGTAAATTTGATGAAAGTTTGGTTTAGAAATATGCATTTTTAAGAAAGTTATCGCGCTCGCTACAACAATATGCATATATTGGACTTGGTTATTTTCCGCGATTTTGGTCAAAATCAGCTATATGTTTTCCGTGCAGTCTGGGAATGATCACAATCAGCAGATTGTTCGAACATTTTTGGAATTTTTTTTTATACCAAGATTGCTTTAACTATCTGCTTATTGTGAAACCTTTACAATCTGGGATTGATTACAATCTAGGATTTTTCTTTTTTGTAGTTAATTTGGCATTAGAAAATGATAATTGTTTTAGCTTATTTAGGTTTTTATTTGTTTTTGCATCCAAATGATAGAGAATAGTTATCGAGTCTTAGATTTTGATAGGTTCATAGCAACTTGAGGGAGTGTAGGGATCGATTCCTTGATTGCGAAGGGCTTACATGTCGTCATCATGTCAAACTTAGAGGATTTAGTGCTCGATTAAAAAATTGTGAAGGGCTAGCAGATTGTCATTATGTTAAATTGACAGGGTAGAATAAGGGCCGATTCTCAGATTGTGATCGGCTCACAGCTCGCCCATATCTCAGAATCGGCCCTTATTCTCCCTCAATTTGACATAAAGACGACTTGTGAGCCCTTCACAATCTAAGAATCGACCCCTTTTAACATAATGAAGATCCGTAAGCCAATCACAATCTGAGAAACGGCCCTTATTCTCCCTCAATTTGACATAAAAGCGAGCTGAGAGCCCTTCACAATCTGAGAATCGACTCCTATAACCACTCAGTTTGATATATAGGAGAGCTTTGAGCCCTTCAAAATCTGAGAATCGACTGCTATACCCTCTCAGTTTGAAATAAAGGTGAGCTGTAAGCCCTACACAATTTGTGATTCGATCACAATACTCACTCAGTTTTATACAAAGGCGAGCTTTGAGCCCTTCACAATCTGGGAATCGACCCCTATAGTCCCTCAGTTTGATTTATAGGCGAGCTATGAGCCCTTCATAATATAGGAATCGATCCTAATACTTGCTAACTAGAACAACCTTAAAAATCTAGATAATTCCCATTTTATGATTATGGAAATGCTATTTAAAGACACATTCCAAGATTGTTCAGGTCGCACAATCTGCAGATTGTTTAAACAATCTAGGAATCAATCTAGATTGTTACAATTCCTAGGTTGTTAGCAAACAATCTGCAGATTGTGATATACCCAAGATGGTTCGTAACATGTACATCGTAAGGTTGGAAATTTTGAATGGCAGCATTTGATGCACCATCGACCAGTTAAACTAAAAAGACCTTACAGAGAGTGAATGACATTCTAATCAAATAATGATGACATTTCCAAAATGGGAAAAAAATTTCCCATCAAGATGGTTTTAAACCTTAAATAAAATGTATGCTCTTGAAGTATGATGTGACCATGGATTGTAAACCAGAGCCTTTTTTAAAACAAATTGACGTAATCTAAGTTTCCTTTAGAACTTTAGAAGGCAGATTTGCCATAAATAAACATTAATTTTAGCAAGTAAGGGAGATTGAATTTATTGTGAAATTTCCTTTTAATGTAAAGGTATACTTGATAACTTTTGAAAATAAGTCATCCTTTTGCATGTTATAATATCCATGAACATGCATTTTCAGACCACATATTATTGCTCTTTAGGATTTATGTACGATTTTTTAAGTTACGTTTGTTTTCAGCTTGATAAAGTATTGGCTTATTTTAAAGGACGATTGAACAAAAAGAATGACAAAGATATATCATTTACATGTAGATCATACGATTGGATTAATTATTGCAAATCAATGCACACTGACTTTAAATGGTTTCTTTCTAAATAAACAAGGGTGTTAAATAAAAAAAATCATGTTAGAAAGAGTGATATTTTCAAAATGATATCAACCACTTTGTGACAACTTTTTGATGTTAGATAACATTTTTGAAATTCACCTTTTTAATCATACCAACTCATCACAACACCTCACTGCATTTCTTATAGAACATAAATGTATTTATAAATCATGAATAAGATATTCGACAGTGATGAAAAACATAGAAGAAATAAAAAAGGATAGTTTCGTAACAGAAATATTTGTGCATACAAGTCTGTATGAAGAAAGAGTATGTACCCCGAGGTAGGTTTCATTTATTGAATAGTAATCTTCTGCAGAGACACAGGAAGTCAAGTATCTTACACTGTCGGGTTTAATCATTGTGTTGATTCTTAATCATTCTGAGAAGTCTCTCTAACACAAGCGTACATTGATGAGGTAAAAACACTGGAGAACTAGTTTTTTTTTCTGTTTGTAAAATGCGAATGTGGTTTAAAAAGAAGCATCAATGACAGCTGAACATAAACATTGATATTATAATAACTTATCTTTTGTTTATTTATAATAAGTTATCTTTTGTTGACACAACGAGTGATTTAATAATCTTTAACAATATCTCGTAAAGAAAAAGAATTGCTTCATTTTGTCATGTTGAATTAGATTAGCATCATTAACACACGGTGACAAAGAGCAGTGAATATCGAAAACGGTTCTATTTGACAATCGCGAAGGAAAACCTTGAAAATTTGAATTTTAGTTATATGATAACAGTATGAGAATTAACAACATGAGAATCATGCATCAATTTATCGAATTTAAAGAGTACTTAGACAAATGTTAACGTTCTTCAAGTACCAATGACGCTCATTGTAATAAAAAAGAAGAATCAGGAATCAGTTAAAGTGGGTTTCTTCTTGATTAAATGACAGTCAGAGGACAGAGTGCAACAGTTTGGGAATTAGCTTAGCTTGAATTAAAATTTACTTCTCAAAACTTAAATTTTGTTTATAAATCACAACAGTAAATTTATATATGATGTACCGGCAAAAGGCAAAATATTATGATTTTTAAAAATAATAAACTAAAATATCTTTTCTATTTGTCCAGTTACAAAACTGAAGTAGTTTTTGATTCATAATTGTTTGGTTATATTTGATGTCAGTCGACACTTTGGTGTAATTATTCATGCATATTCCATCAGCAAAGACTAGTACTGTTACATAAATTTGATCATTTAAAAGGATAAGCATAAGAAGTTGAAGAATTGCAGACTTATTTAACAATACATATCTATTTTGTATATTTCCGGATATATCAAAAGCAAGATGATAATGAAAATGAAAATATCATAATCAACGATCAAATACTCTTTGTGGTAGTTAATGCTATTCCTACGGAATGACACTGTTGCCCAATAGGATATCACCACGAATTATCATTCTGCGGTGCCAATGGGCAGTGTGATTACAAACACAACTGTCAATCCCAAATCTAATATTCCATGATTTTGATAAATGAGTTTGCTCGAGGTTAAAGCAATGACATACACCTGTCCTCGAAACAACCTCGCTTATCAATATTATCATTCATGTTTGGGACAGGTTTTAATAATATTTTCCTTCAAGCCATTTACATTTCGGGTTACTTTAATCCTTGTCGATACGCCAGCAAATAAAATGTTTATTGTAACCATATATATATATCCTTAGAAAGCACAACAAACATTCAAATAAGTATTTTTGTACTTATATTTCATAAGATGTTTTTGTCAAAAGATATGTACATTTTTATACAAAACATGTAGTTCAAATGTACCTCAGGGCCTTAACAAAGGACCGTTCTGTGATTACGACTATAATAACAACTATTATCGTTAAATAAGTATTGGATGGGTATGGGCTGTATGTTATGAGCATCTTATTACACGTTTGTCACGTAACGATTATCATGGACGTGGGCCAATTGTTGAATAGTACAATACAATATTAGATACTAGAAAAGATAAATTTCATGCTTCTATTTTAATGAAACTTTGAAGAAAAAAAATTATTCTTCCAAGTTGATAAAAATAAACCAACTTAGACAGAGCTCAAAAACATTCAAATGAACTTTATACGCCTAATTCTGTATATCATTTATGTTTGTTCATGATAATTCAATAGTATTAACTTCACGAATATTGCGTGTGTATTTGCCATTCCACGTTGTAATAAAAATTTTCCAGAATGGCTATTGATTTTATGAAGTGACATACGGCAGCAGTAACTTAGATGCTTTACTGCATGACATATTTCTTTGCGCATTATTTACTCAATAAACGGCACATCAAATAGCACTTTGAGATTTGATTTTTAATTAACTTCAATCTTAAAACATTTATTGTAAATTGTGTCAAAGAAGAAGATACATGAGTAAAGTTATTTTGTATTTGAAATATTTGTATTTGTTCCACATTTTTCATAACTTCGTTGAGGCACTAAATAAGTAGAACAAGTGAAACGGTATATATTTGTAACTTATTGTACAAAGTTGGAAGAGTCATCAAAAGTTCAATCGAAATGAATTAACCAAAGTTATGCTGACATATAGAAGGAATCGGCCTAGCCTTCATTTGTTGTAAGTCGTTTGATCATGTCAGAGAATTATTGTAGAGATATATAAAGATGGAAGTGTGTCTTACGACTTTTACAAAATGATTGGGAATTGTGGTACTACTGGTGTTGCATGAGTTTGTAAAAGTCAATGGTATACGTCTCAATGTAGTAAGTTTGTTTCCGTTTTATTTCATTTGAATTGTATTGAAATACCCAGAAAACGCCCTGCTTTCCTTGCAACATTCCGCCACAATAGCGTCTAAAGCGATGGATTTATGACGTAACAGACAACGAAATCGGATAACTCATACTGAATTAATTGTTGTTCTCTACTCGTTTTCAATCATTCGGGTCATATCAATAGAACAGATATTTTAAAAATGAGGTCTTTATACTAAATATACAATCTCTTCAAGAAGATGGAGCTATCAATTCTTTTCTCAGACTGAGAGCTCAACCTGCTTAAGTACTGCATTAAATTAAAGGAATCAATAATTAAGCTAGTATAATTTTGCTAAACTTGTTCATACTCAGTTTGAAAAGGTCACATTGTGATATCATACAGTTTCAATAGTTTCCAATAAAGGCAACTGTGCACAAGTGCACGAAGAAAGAACTTGTATCCTTCGGCACACCACATTCATTACTGAATTAACTTATATACTTATAGCCAAGAAACTGAATTCTCTTCATACTGTCTTATCTGTAACAAGTAAACAAACTTAAAACGGTCTGTGATACTGTGTTACATTTTCGTTTTTGATATAAATTCTTCTTTAAACATATTTGCTTTCAAATCTATAAGGATCACCTTTTTAAAATATTTTTACAAATAGTGTTTTCGAGCAGTGGGAAGGAAAGCATTAATTGTATTCCATATGATGTTCTTAATGATATGTTTCTTAACCAACTGGACCTGATCTCTTGAAATGGAGTTTGCTAATTGCATATGTGATTCCATAATTACTTTCATGGCAAAAGAACATTTTTGGTATAAATTTGATTCCGTGCATTGATGGTTGCATTTGAAATAACTAATAATGGTTGATTGGCAGGGAAATGAGTTGTGCAGAACATATTGACTAATGATCCTATTTGCTAATACCTATTACAACACAGGTAATATTAGTTACTTTTTCAAATTGATTTTTAAAGACGCAATTCCAAAATATGTTCAATACATAGTATTGTACTGAGAATGTCAAGTGTGATTGTGAAGGTAGCACAAAACAAATATACATTCCTACCTTGTAAAAACCATAAAAAAATATAAGAAAATGAGACTATAATTCTGCAAAAATTTAAGGAAGGAAGAAACTCCTCCACTTTGTGTCTCAATAAAAGCCCAAAGCCCTACTCGTATTAATGTGTGTTACCGTTTCTAATCCTAACCAAAAACAGATTCGAAAGAAGTCGTCCAAGAGCGCTTTGGAAATTGACAAAATGCTATAACGAAACAGATGAAGCTGTCGAGCAAGCAAAATATTGTCTACAGCGCCCAATAAATCATTGTGAGGATGTTAATCATATGATGTCCTCTGAAGGATATTTTGCAATAGAGTATGATTATGAACGATTGTGTCCTCAGTTGAACAGTAACAGAAATACAATTTGTCTAACTCTAACATGTAATAAGCCTTGTTATGTATCGAGTTTTTCTAGATAAAAGAGTGTAAAGGCATATGATAACGTGCTCTTTGTGGCACTGGCTTTGCAGTAGACCTTGGGGCTGTCGAATCAAGAAGCGTTAAGATCCGTGAGTATGTCTGAAGGATGCGTCTTCATCAAAAGAT
The DNA here is from genome assembly GCA_921293015.1 of Phorcus lineatus. NCBI lineage: Eukaryota > Metazoa > Mollusca > Gastropoda > Trochida > Trochidae > Phorcus > Phorcus lineatus. The sequence goes on along the minus strand of OV121086.1, from coordinate 8,396,723 downwards.
AAACTCGATTGGCTACTATTAGCAGAGGGCAGAAGTTTTAAAGGCTTTCCAACTAGATTTCATCGTCACTCCAAATTATTGAGAGTTCATCTATGCCGGTATCAATTAAGTATGTTTACAGTGCTGTCTATGTGGTAAATATGTTTAAAATGTATGCATGTTTCAATATATGTATGCAAAATTACTTATCTGAATTACTCACCTGTAACAACAGATGCTTGAGTAGTTTATCTTTAGGAAAATTAGGATTTTGATTTCATGAAGGCCTCATGGTTTTCAAATGATGTGACTGAACATTTAACACTAAATATGACCTTAGAAACGCAGAAGGTTTGAAATATCTTTACAACAGAAGTTTATGTAAGCTTGTGATATAACATATTGTTATTTTTTTTATTGCCAATGTTATGATCAAAGCAGTTTTTTTTTGCCATTTCATTTAATCAACGAGCAATTTTATTATTAGCTTCAAAACTCGAAGTCATCTGGAACAAATAAAGACACACCAGTAATATTTAATAGGTTCTCTCCACAGGGTAACAACCATAATTTGATGAAAAACTCATTTGCGTGTGCCTTGTCAAGTTTAGTGATCAAAACCTCCTCTCAACATTTAAAGTAGCGTCTGTTGGTTTTATCGTGCTCTGTTCTGTGCACAGGTTCTTAATAACTTTCAAAGACTTTATGTATCATATCTTTGTAAATATCTGTATGAAATGGTTATGTGTGACACCACTTCTTTCTTAACCCCTTCCTTCAGTGATTATCACTAAATAAAAATTACGTTGATGTATTAGACCAGTTATTCTGAATTGTACAAAGAGTGGCTATATTTAAAGAGACAACTAAATTTTATTATAACGAGTAATTCGGGGAGATAAATATTCTTTTGTAAGGCTTTTAATGCATATTGATGAAAAAGTCATTTTTCATAGTATAGACATAAATGCTATCATGGAATATTCCTGGTAATTCTGAAATTTTGATTTGACAAACATACCCAGGGGATTCAGACCAATTTTAATATATTGTACCTGAATTTCCTAATGTTTGGTCTGTACATATTATGGAGATAATGAGCAATTTGCTGACAATGCAATACACTCCAAACCAATAATCGTCATACAGTGGCTGTCTCTTTGACAAACATAAGTAAAACCCTAGTTAGTTTTTGATATTCACGTATCTGAGAGATTGTATGGAACTCAGTTACGACATTGGCCTTGTAAAACTTCAGCACCGTAATAGGCGTCCAGGGCAGTTTTATACAACTGTATACATATAATGGCTAGATCATCAAATACAAGAGGGACGGAACTACATAAGAGATGCCGTGACCGAATTGATAAAGTGTTTATATCTTATCATGGTCACAATTGTAATATAATTTACTTGATGACCTTCACCATGGTACCTAAATTAAGACACTGCAGTCACTTGCCCATTGGTTTAAAGTGCTCAATATTTGTAAGTTAAACTAACGTTTTCAGAAGAATCATAATTAACAGGATAGAAATAGAAAAATCATATTAGCATTTCAGAAAAGCTATTCTGCTGTTCATTTTGCCAACTCTCTCTGTAATATAAGCCTGTATTTACATATTGGCTGTATGCTCAAGTGATAACTAATTTGTTTTAACCAGCTCAGGATCCTTTTTGATACATTACAAACACCAAAATAAGATCATAGAAATCATTTCCTTTGAATAACGACGTACAAAAGCTGTCAAAACTTTTAGTCATTACTTAATTGAACAATATCATTTGAATAACGTGCAACGTGTATCCATAAAATGTTTTGTCAAAATTTAAGGAAAAAAGAATATTGTTTGAAATTAATGATGTATCTTTGAAATTTGAATCAAAATGTTATTTGAAAAAGGATAGGTTAAATGAATGAAAGATAGGATAGGTGGCTGAGTACAATTTAAATCATGAATGTACCACATGGGCCAAAAACAGTAGTGTATAATGAGAAAATGTGATTCACGTAATCATGCTTTGATGGTTCAACAGGAAGTATATCTTAGATGTGGATTTGCTTTAATTTTTATTCTGAAGGAAACTTAATCATATGAATATAACTTTACCTTTGATTAATCAATCTGCAAGTGCATTAATGCTAACATGTATTCTCCCAGAAGGCAAACATCAGAGAATGTCCACAAAGAGGTTTTTGCTTTTGCAATCGATTAATTAAGAATGCTTGTAGGATAGTTTGTAAGCTTGTTTATGATCAAAGCTTCAAAGTCTTTGTTACTTTCATTTTGATTCGTGTCTGTGTAGCCAAATGATACTTAAGGTATAGTAATCGAGTAATAAACACAAAACTGCTTCTAAACTTGTTGAAATAGGAATTATCAAATATGCAATTGCAGCAAATAACGTTTAGTGAATCTTGCGAGCTTGTTTAAGAAGTTTGTGTTTCCAATACGAGTAAATGACCATGATTTGATATAATTATTTCCTGGAAACCCATTAGATTAAATTTTCTATAACAAACTCATATGATGATGTTAGTTATAATTCCAATTCAACAATGAGTAACTTTTTTAAAACTTGATAAAGGTACCCTCTCATGCTGGATTCTCCATTGGTTCCATGAGTTACCTAGAAGGTTGTTTTATGCACAGGGGCGTGTATCGCTTAGAAATAGCTTTAGAAAGACATATTTACCCATAGACCCTACCCTACTACTATATAAAAGGAAAGGGATGTAACGACCAAACCACCCCATGCTCGAACAAAGTCAGTTTTCGCATCCAAAATATTTTTTCTGGACAAATTGTTCACTACGATTCGAAAGCTAAATGATTTCCCTGCAAAACGAGCTATGGATTGTCAAAATCGGGTAATTATTTCAAAAGTTACATGCAACGACGTCCCGAAAATCGCTACCGCCAGATTTTCAGGCCAAAATCCCCACTCACGGAAAACAGCAAAAACTCACCGTTTAACATCGTTTATTGATTCCAGCAATGTTGACAACACCAATGGAGAGCTCGATTCGATCGGCGACATCGAACTACATGTTCACAATATGAGAACAGCACCTAATTATTGTTTCTACGAGTGCTAGCATACATTTTATCAAAAATCATCTGCTTTGCGGTTGTCTTGTCCACCATAACAGTGGCCTTGACATTCATTTGACCTCGTAGCCGCAGCAAATAAGTAAGTGAGCGAACTCCGAACTCTGATCGAACTCCTCACAGTCCTTTCAATACCAGGTTTGTAAACAACACAACGTGGTCGAAAAACGTTTAGGATTTTTAGACGTGTCGACCTTACCACAAACAACTGGAGCTGTTGTTTTTTGGAAATTAGTCACATATAGTAATTTAAGAGAGCCTTTTGTAAGAGTTTAAAATATTTATGTCTGAATCGGCAAAAGAAAAAACGATTCTCCAACTCCAGGCGCTTCGAATCACTTCTCTCCGCTGCTGGCAGTGCTGGGAATGGACCGATGCCTTCAATTTGCGAAGCCTCCATCAGGTAAGCATCGGCGTATACGATGTTTTCACTGATAATTATATTTTTTTCTTTAATTGCCATCAATCTATCATTTTAACATAAATTTATTATTTTACTTTAGTGATTGTTTAAACATCTCTAAAAAGTTATTTATAAATGTAATTACTTTGCCAATATTCCGTAAAAAAAACCCCAATAAGACAGGCTTAATTGGTTATTGATTTTAGATGAAAGTGCCATGTTTTTAACATTTGACAATAATACCAACTTTATCGATTAGGTATGCATGCCTTTTGAAAATTTGAAGGTGCTATATCTGTATATGATTATAAAATATATATGTGAAACTAGAATAGGTAAATGATAAGTTAAATTAAGTTTGAAACCATTTTAACAAAAGTCTAAGTCATGATTTTTATTTTGGATTTCAGATGAAGGCATGCATGTCACAGACATAAACAGTAAGTATTTGATTAAGAATTATGTCATTTTAATGATCTGGTTATCAATTTGATATAACACCATCAAATGTATTTACTAGCACTTCTATTTCTAAGCTGCTCAATATTTGATTTTTATTCAAGACTGTTAGAATACCTGAATTATTTCCATTTTGTAATATCATTTTTATACATGTAGATAATTTAAAGATTAAGCCTTCCATATAACACTTACAAACTGATGGTGACAGCTGGTTAATAGCCTTCTGGCTTTTTGTAATAAATATCAAATATATGATCATGTACATATCTATTCATTTGGGTAAAAGTTTCTAAAGAGAGTAGCAGAGCAAATATGGTTTTAATTTGACAAGCACAAATACATGATGTAGCCTAGAATTATCCAAAAAAAAATTAATTTAAGAAATAAAGCGATGAAATGTACATTGTTTAAAATATAGAAGTGTTTTTTCAAAAATGATTATCTCTTTGCAGGCATATGTCTCAATTCAGGAGGAGAGAGTGGAGTCACTTTTCCATCATTATTTGAAAGTTTCAGGTATGCACAACAGCCACAATCTAAAGATTTGAATCATTGCATGATATACTTTTTTAAATTTTCTGTTAATGTATTTCAGCAGATAATGTAGAGTTTTAGATATATGCCACTGAGACATGATCCATTTGACATATGTTTCTCAAGGTAATTTTTTAGATATATTACTTCACCATGAGTGAGAAAAGGGAAGACAATTGTCACAACAGGTTTAATGGGAGGAGAGGTATTGGAAGGGCCTAACCATGGGGGGGGGGGGGGGGGGGGGGGGGGGGAAGATAAGGAGATAACAAGGGGTTAGGTACCATGTCTCAAGCTGTTGTTAATGCTGTATGAAACCTTTTTGGTGAAAAGTGTCACTTTGTTTCTAGAGTTTGATTGAGCAATTCTGTAAAAGAGGCAAAAGAAATCCAACTTAAATTCAAAACCTATTTGTTTCAGCTATCTTAAAAGCAAAATGTTGTAATCATAGATGTTTATACAACACACCTTTACCAATGTAGATTATGATTAACCAAATATTAAGTTCCATGATTGTTTGAATTATGAGAGCAACCACTTTGACTATACTTTGTTATTTAAAATGTTAGTTTGTAACATTAAATACAATTAATATTGCAGTACTTGAGGAGCTATAATGACAATGGAACAATCTTTTTTTGCCTCATATTTAATTTGGTTCCAATTTATATTTTTCAGTTACAAGATTCGATATCAAGAGGGGACAGTTTAATCTGGAGAATATCCTTGCTGCATACATGGACACTCTTGAAAATGTTCTGCTATTGTAATTCAATAAAATCTTCAAATAAAATAAATGAATTGACTATCAATGAATTTATTTGTGAGGATTCTTTAATATGTTTTTGTATATATACAGACATACAAGTGAGTCCCCAATTAAGAAAACAATACATTTACCCTCATCAAATTTCATCCAATTATATTGATTGTATTGAATTCAATTGATTCTTATTATTTGATATGTGATCATAATAGGTGCCATTAACCTTCAAAGAACTCAATGTGTGTTTTGGGGAGTATAAAATAGTTATTTCATGTGTTTAATACATGAATTTCTAGCCACCTATGGATAACACCCCCCTTTTCAAAGTTTTAGTTTAATACCATTAACCATGAGTAATTGTTAAGACTTTGCATAACTTAGATGATCAGTAGGTTGTACTTCATAAAAGCCTTTCATGATGTTTTCATGAATATTTAAAAGGTTGAGTTGGTAAATTTTAAAGGATGTTCAATACTGAATACAAATACTTTTATGACTATAATATACACAATAATAGGCAAGGAAAGTTTATTTTGGCACCACTTGTAATGAGTGCTTAACAGTAGGTGAAATATGGGCTACAAATAAAATCTGTCTGTTTCGTGCTGGATATATAACAGATGATGTACAAAGAATGTGTTTTTAGATTTTCAATTATAATTTCTACATCAAATATTCAATGCCAATTGAATTAAACTGCAAGCATATAAGTGATTCAATTTCACTTTTCACCTCATCTAGCCTGACATGGGACAATGTCCTAATATAATTTTGAGTACCAATTCCTTGACTACTAAGGATCTAAATTTATTAATTTGGTGACCTAAGAAAGGCCTCCTCAAACCTATTTTCATTTTTTTCTCCTGAAGATGACAGTGAAGAAACTTGAATTTGTTTGTACATTCTAATGAGGATTCTAACTATATATTATATATCTTGTTTGTCACACAGGTCATGGCCTTATAAATATCTTCTTCTTAAATAATCTTAATAAAGCTAAGAAAGATGGAATATTTCTATGCACCATAAGCGATTGGTATTATAATACTATGGTCTAGTGATAATAGATTTTAAAGCCTGATGAGCTCCAGGGTCATGACTCTATTCTTTTAAAACTGAGAAAACTATTACAGAACTGATGAGCCTGTGAACCTTGTAAAAAGGTTGAGTGTGTATCACTGTTAAGGTTTGTGTTATTCTATCACGATCAACTCAAATTAATTTCATTGAGCATAATTAATTTCTTTGAAGTGTAAAAAAGGTAGAGCCATCATTTGATTACCATTACCATTACAGACATGTTTATGAAACTAAAGAGTTTATTGCTTGCAAGGCAAACAAATTTGGGACATTTTGGGGAAAATGCCCCCATACGCAAATGTTCTAAAAAATATAACTAAATCAGATTTATTGCATTTGAAACAGCAATTAAAGATACAAGTACTGTGCCAGTCTGGAGATCTGTCACTTCAGACATGCTTTTTTTGACCTTATACATAAAAAATATACTGATTACTTTCAGAATGAAATTTATTCTCTTATTTATTGGACACACTGTTAATGTTTGTTCCTTTATCGGGAGGATACAGGCCTTATTTTAGTAAAAAGATACCTATCATTGAATTCTCTCTGCCAACAGGACTATTTGCTCTCAACTTAATCAATTTACCTTTTAATGAGGCATAAATATCTACCTTTCAACTGAAGTTATAAGAAAAGTTATTTTTTTCAACATGATTATACATAACTGTTAATAAGTTTTAATGCAGCATGTTGTAACTTAATTTGTTTTTGTTATTTTAATCTTTTAACTATGAAAATCAAAATTGCTTCCAATAAAGAAAACTAAGGTAACCTTCCAAGCGAGGCATTGCATTTATGCCCCTAACCACTAGGGTGGTTGAACAGTATGAATTACAAAATACAAGTCATTATCAATGATTGCTTTCCACATCTTTTATGATTTACATGATCTCACTCCTGAGCCAAGCCAATATTGATAAAAATATATAATTCTGTCTGACCTCTGAAAAATAAATATCCCCTTTTTTGTCGAACACAGTTTTGATAATTTTAATCATATCACTATTGTTTGAAGAAATGAAATTAAATCACCTATCTAATTGTAACAGAGGTACTCTATAGTCTATATGGTATAATGGTTAACTTATTTTATTAAATAATGTATCTGAACTGCACTGCACATCAAATATTCAACATGGAAGTAGTTTATCTAGAATTAGGAGTTGCTTTCAAATTTGCCTTTGAGATTCAAACCTCTTTACAAATTCTTTTAATTTTTGAATATTTTCTTTTCCAATTATAAAACATAACTGAGTTTTAAAAATATATGCTTTAATTAAGAAGGATAGCGAAATCTATCAAGTTAATGTTGGTAACAGGTTAATATTATATATGCCATCACTTTTTGGAGAAAAAGATCAAAACAATATTTTTAGGTAAACCGAGTAAAAGTTGTTTATATATTCTTTAATAAAACATGAAAAAACATACTAATAAGTGTATTGTTCTACATAAATTAAAAAAAAAATTTTTTGTCAATTAAAGTTTATGTTGCGATTTTCTAACGATTCGTTTGAAATTTTGACATTTGCCAGTCGAATAATTTCATATTTCTGGAACGTTTAAAAAAAATTATGATTTGACCAATAGTTATAAAAAACGAGTTTATTTAATATTTTGAGCTCATTAAAACACACACGACTGCAGAAGGGAATTTAATAGAAAATACTCAATGTTAATTTCTACCAAATCCTATAATTTTTAAATTTGCTGCGGCTACGAGGTCAAATGAATGTCAAGGCCACTGTTATGGCAGGCAAGACAACAGCAAAGCAGATGATTTTTTATAAAATGTATGCTAGCACTCGTAGAAATAATAATTAGGTGCTGTTCTCATATTGTGAACATGTAGTTCGATGTCGCCGATCGAATCGAGCTCTCCATTGGTGTTGTCAACATTGCTGGAATCAATAAACGATGTTAAACGGTGAGTTTTTGCTGTTTTCCGTGAGTGGGGATTTTGGCCTGAAAATCTGGCGGTAGCGATTTTCGGGACGTCGTTGCATGTAACTTTTGAAATAATTACCCGATTTTGACAATCCATAGCTCGTTTTGTAGGGAAATCATTTAGCTTTCGAATCGTAGTGAACAATTTGTCCAGAAAAAATATTTTGGATGCGAAAACTGACTTTGTTCGAGCATGGGGTGGTTTGGTCGTTACATCCCTTTCCTTTTATATAGTAGTAGGGTAGGGTCTATGGGTAAATATGTCTTTCTAAAGCTATTTCTAAGCGATACACGCCCCTGTGGTTTTATGTTCATGATCAAATATAACAATTTACTAAATTACAAAGATATATTTCTTAGGTCTTTTACACATGCTGGTTGCAGTGCCAAATTTATCTATTTTAATGATTAATAAATAGCTGAGTTTTGTAAATTTTCGGGGATTCATTATAATTCAACCACTGTAAATTTAGTTTAAAACCAACGGCATTAGCGGCTGTTTGTAAGAGTTGTTGTAAGGACTAATGTGAATTCCCGGCATAGTTTACATTCAAATCATGGTACATATAACACCTTAAGTGGCATTCGTAAAAGCAATATCTTAAAACATACCTGTTTAATTTAAAACTGAACTAAACATTTACGAAGATCATCGACAAATATCGTAAAAACCCAAGGAGAAAAGTCTGAAACCAGCCCAAGTGACACAAATATTGTGACGTTAAAACGGTGAGCCTTGTGCCGTCATACCATTGGAGTGACATTGGAAAGTTGATGGCTTTATGAAACGAATAAGCAAGCTTGGACTGGGTAAACCAGTGGAAATATGAGATAAGTTTGTAATATCTACACATAGACACAATCGAAAAATTAATTCTCAAATCAACAGGTGTTATATAAATATATATTGTACAATATCATCATCAGTTAAAGAGATCACAAGGCTTTGACGTCACTTATGACGACAACACAAGATTGACATACATTTGAAAAGAGTCTACAATACCATGACGTTTCACAGTTGATGAGCTAACGATGTTGACATTTCTGCTGACGTCACAATGCAATGACCTCACTGTGTCCAAAACTGAAGCAGCTTGATAGCATTTTGTGTTCTAGATATGTGTTATCTCTTATGCATCATAAGAAACGTGCTTGATATTCTCTATTTAGCGATCAGATTATCTAATCGTTATCAGAATAAAGTTTATGCTATGTAATACGAAATTACTATGATTCATGCAGACATCAAATTTGATGCATTGCTTTATGGTATCCTATGGCGTTCAGTGGAAAAATAACTCCTTGGACATTTAAATCTTCAGTCTGGACAAATCATTCAACTCTTGCCTTTATGGATCACCAATACGGTAGGTATATTGTAGGCCTGGAAAGACTGGATAGATTATTGAGCAGTAATACCAAGAAGACCTTACGATGAATCAATGACCATAAAATCAAATACAGAAGTTGGCATTTACAATTTGGGAAACAGATATGGTCCAAAGTTCCCAAAGCTTTATTGAAAATCTCGCCTATGAAGTGTGATGTGACCATGGGTTGATAAGCAGAGCTTCTCTTTTTAACAAGTGAACATAATTTAACTCTGCTTCAGACGTAAGTCAGATTTGCCATTAAGTAACATTATTGTCTTTATTTTAAAAAACTAATTTCCCCGAGTAACGCAGGTTGGATTTATTGAGAAAGTTTCCTTTTGATCTAGAGGTTAGTTGATAACTTTGAAAATTAAATCACCCTTTTTAACGTTATATGATCCATGGTCATGCATGTTTAGACCACATATACATGCTCTTTAGGATGCAAATAATGCCAATGTTAACTTTTTAGCTTGACAAGAAATGGGATTGTTTTAATGGATGATTTTACAATAAGGATGACAAAAATATATATTCAAGATCACCAGGGTTAGTTTTAATAAATTTCAGATGCTATTACAACTCAATTGTACAGTGACTTTAAATGGTTTATTTATAAAAGCATCTACAATTGTTCAACCGGATGTATTATAAGGCGTCATGTAAGATATATACAAGTAATGTTCAACCATTATGACAACTGTTTGTTGTTGAAATTGTTGAAATAAACGTTTTATATCACACATCTAACTATATATTTTTTATGAAATAATGTATTTGTAAATCATGAATATATAAAGGGCTCAACACATAGTTGAAACCATATAAGAAGTAGGAAAGTTTCTACACATAAATATTTGTTCATACATCTATGTAATGAGAAAAAACACGGAGATCGATAAATTGTCATTGATTGAATGATTTGAAATCGTCTGCAGAGAAGCAGGAAGACAAGCATCTAACACTGTGAGGTTTAATTCTTTGTCAAATCTGAATCTGAATCGCTGAAGCACAAACCTACATCAATGAAGTCAACAAAATGAAAAAATGAGAAGAATAGATGACAGTAGACCATTTATCTAATTAATAACATTATTATTTTTAGTTATCTATGGCTGTGGTTGGATTCCAACATTGTCACAAACTAGTATCTATTAAAGAAAAGGGATTGTTACATCATGTATACGAATTGAGTTATTTGGATTCATCAATTAATTTTTATCGGTTATTACAGTAACGGTCAAATATGAAAAAAGTTCTGTATAAGAATGTCATTTCTTAGGCACATAAGAACTCATTGGGTTTATCCTACACATGTTGATACGGTGTATTGAACAAGGCTTTACCTCATAGGGGCTACGTAACGGTGCATTTAAATGGTTTTATGTGTATGCGATAGAAAAAATGCTTCATTTATATGATATTTTTTTAAAAGAGAACATAATGAGACTAATGTAAGAAAATTGACAGTGTAACAATGCTTTTGTACTTTTTCAATATCTACAAAGCTTGACCCAGTTCTCTAAATTTGTGTTTGGCAAATTCTCAAACACACTCCAGACGACGTTGAGAGACTTACACATTTCAAGTTGGACTACTCCCTACACTGCTCCATACTTCATTAACACGATTGAAGATAAGCAAATCATCATAAGATTATTTTGCAATGCAAAATTTCTTGAATAAGAAATTGATTTCGATGAGACCCAGAGTCTTAATTATTTAGCAAATGAGAACTATAAAAAAGCCTAAAAATTTATCCATTTATCTATACTCAAGAGTACTTAGACAACTGTTAACGTTCTTCACAAACCAATGCCGCTCTTTGAAATGAAAACGAAGTGTCAGGAATCGCTTGAGACGAGGTTTATTGGCGTCAGAAAACAGGGTGGAACAGTTGGGGAAGTGCTTGAACTAGATCAATATTCGCAATAAAAATATTTGATCTTACCAACCAGTTATTTCAAGATTTTAAGGATTAATATGATATACCGGCAAAACTTTAATATCTCTTTAATTAACTTTAATTGCTCTTTTTCTAGATGCAAAAAGTAAATTTTGCTATGAAAAGTTAGGATTATAAATGATATTATGTACATATGATATACTAGACAAATAATAATGTTCATTTGAAAAAGTTTGCTATTTACGAACGATACGAAGTAAGTAGTTTTCGTCTTTGAAAATCCAGGCGCTATATTTCATGCGCTGTGATCATGATTATGTCAACTTTGAATTTTGTGTCTGACATGTGTGTATATGATCTTTTTTTAATTGTTGATCAATTACATTTCGTCTCAGCCTAGTCTCAAACCTGGGAGAGTTTTACATACATATTTATATTTTATTATGCACATGCCTCACATAGATTAGGAGGCTATAAAAACCGAAAAAGTCCACCAAAAATAATTTAGAAGTTACTCGCAAAGCTACTTAAAATAATAGGAAACACAGTTTTGTTTTACTTCACACCAAATTGTACACATTTCTTCTACTCTGCCACTGACTCTGAAATAAGGAATTAGTTGTAGGAAATATTTCCCTTCCAAATCATCGCACTTTCAAATGCCTTGCACACGTGAAAGATTCGGTACCTTTATGGTTGTTATTTAATTGAGAGACATATAGGCCTGTTCTTTTGATCTCTAGATATTATCGAATCATACTAACTAGCAAATATGAGAAATCTATTCCAACTCTTTTTTTGTAATCGGTTTGACTTATTACTACATTTTTTTTCATTTCATGATGATAAAAAAGTGAAAAATAACTTCAATAATTTTTACATTTGTTGATTTTAATATGATGTTCTCTGTTCTGTTAAACCATCTGATCTTTTTAACTACGTAACTTTGGAAGATTGATTATTTCAAATCGTTTCCTTCCATCATCAATTAGACCTGGTGAAGTAAACTAGGTTACTTTGATCCGTTGTAACTTAGCAAGCTTTCACTCTTGTAATAAAACGTTGAAAATGCATAGAACTTTACTAGTGATGGAAGCATTTTATCCACAAGAGAATGTTTACAAGGAAGAGGTGCTTGCTTTTGCAATTGATCAAACAGGAATGCTCTTAAGATGGTTTGTATGCGTGTTGATGATTTTGTTATCACATTCACTTATTCTTGTGTGTTTAGCCAGTAGGCATTCATGTAGCGAAATCAAGCATCAAGAACACACTTGCTTCAAAACTAAATTTTGAATTGACCAGTATGCAATCGCTAATCCCTGATCAGCAAAAAGCATCAAATGAATCTTGCGACCTTGTAAGGGAAACTGAATTTTCCAATGCAGAGTAATATATGATTATAATCATCGCTGCAAACACATCATATATCAATTTTGTAAAACCAACTTTCCTGAAGATTTTTTAAATATATATTTCAAATTCAACAATAAGTAGCGTTCTCTCTAAGACGCTTGTAAATAAGCTTTTTATTCTCCACTCTTACTTTAATAAATGTAACCTTTCACATTGGACATCCCACGAGATTCTTGAAAACAGTAACCAAGAAATATTACTATTATTAGTGCATGCTCAACAATACGAATATACAGAATGAATATGAACTGTTTCCCAGGTAGTTTACACATTCTGGTTTTGGTATAATTGTTTTATTAGATTCATGTCATTATAGATAAGTATATAGACCTCTTCAGTTGATACCCAATATTTTGGATAATATCTTCTTCCCTACATCTTCTTTTATCATTCAAAATTGGATAGCACAGTAGACATTGCTCCTGTGAGATCAAGCGATATCTTAATTGTATATATGTCTACAATTAAATTGCTATAATTTAATTACATGGTCAGGTAATGATATCACAGGATTGTCACACTGAAAAGAGTCTACAATACCATGACGTCTCAAATTTGATGACCTAACAATGCTATGATGATATAATGCTATTGAGGTCAGAATGCTAGCCTGATAGCATTTACTGCTTTAGATATGCGTATACCTACAGGTATGTTGAAATTTGACATCTTGCAATTGCTTTGTTGTATTCTAAAGTCTACAGATGAACATTACTTCTTGATTATCAATATCATCAATTCTAATAAATGATTAAAAAATTTTTTTATTATCATCATGGTAGGACTTGAAATCTTAAACGTAAACATTGATTATATTATAGAGAAGATACACAAAGACGACCTTACGGAAAATCAATGACCATACTAAACTTGTTAGAAAAACTTTTGAAAGAGACACATAGAGACCAAACACATGGATTCGAACCTTCAATAACATGTTTCACCAAAAGTAAAATGTGACCATGGCATGGGTTGTAAACCGGAGCCTGATTTCTTTTAAACAAATATACATTATTTAAATTACTCTCCGACATAGTTAACAATATGCCCGATTATCCTAATCTGCCTTATTCCGACAATCCTTACACAGAGTAAAGACAGACTTATCGCTTATGTAATCTGCACTGAATACTCGCCACCAGGTGGCCAACCCCATATCATCATTGCTTTTCTGTCGGCCATCAATGTCACACGCGTGGTTTGATAGCTCTTCCCTTATTGAATTTCGACTGTTAATTAATTTAAAATAAATAAATTTTAAAATAAATTAAAAACTTACCCCAATTTCCTCGTTTGCGACTTCATTGCCGTTCTTCTGAGGTGTTTCTAGTTCTCGCGAAGAAGTTTGTGCCTCTATCTGACTGGGTGATTATGTCAGCAGTTGACTTCAGTCAGCCGGTGTCAATTTCATTCTGTGGCCCGAGTTGCACGTGCAGTTCGTGCCGGGTCCTTCAGCTCAGTTTAAACAAAAACATTCTATTATTTAAGTTTGAGTTGGAAGGAAAGTCGATTTTGCCATTTAGTAAAATGTGTGCCCTTATTCAAAAGAAGTTTTTCTCCAACAGACGTAAATTGAAATTATCGTAAACTTTTACCTTTATTGTAGAGGTATTGTTGACAACTATTAACCATGATCTCGCATGTTAAGACTTTATATACATGTTTTGCAGGATGTATGTATATGCTGCCGAGGCTATGTTTCAGTCTGATATACTATTGGATTTTTCCAACGAATGTGTGAACAAAAAGTTTGAAAAAGTTTTAACATCTTTCGATTGGTTTAGCAAAACTCTATATGTAATCGCATTGAAATGTGTGCAGCAAGATTAAAAGGTTTGTATCTTACTACCTCAATAACTGTTTAAAATGTTCAAAATGTTTTAAAAAGTGTCAAAACATCTGCAAGCATCTACCATTCAATACTTTATTTCTAAGAAACTCGTTACTGACTTTGTAACTCGGTTTCACTTGTTTTTATTAATATCATTAAATGCAAGGTCGTCAAGTAACCTCTATTTTAAAATGATAAGTAAGCTAAAATTGCAGCGAAACAAAAAAGCATGGCATTTTCGATTCCAATTATCTTGTCAATTCTGAATCCTGCTAAGCAGTCTCTGTAACATAAGCCTTCATTCATGTTAGCAGACTATGAGATTAACAAACTGAAGAACTGTTTTCTTTCAACTCTTCTTGGGAAAATGACAACTTTCATCAAAAAGAAGTATTTATGTCAAACAGAAAAATAGTAATTTGCATTCATAACATTATTATTAGTTATCGATTGCTGACACAATGGGTGATTGGATTCCATTATTGTTTCATAACAAAGATCAAGTAAACACACAGGATTGATACACTATGCCATATCGTCGAATTGGATTTCAAAACAGTTTTGATGATGTAATGAGGATTGTTTTTGGTTCTTGTAGTTTGAATTGGTGAAAAAGTTTCAGTTTGAAATATCAATAACACAGGGTTTGAAGGTGCTGAAAACATTGGACACTTGTTCAATGTCACAATCTCAGGGGAAATCAGGTATTATTAGAATCCTTTTTTTGGTTTCCTTATTACAATCGTTGTCACTTATTAAAAATGTTCTGTGAAAGATCGTCATTACTTAAGCTACGAATATCCAAACTTCTTTGGGTTTATTCTATACATGTTATATGGTGTATTGCCTTCATTTTACAGGGCCTTCGCATAGCAACTATATATTTAAGGTTTTGATGTGTAGTCAGTAGAAAAATTAGGTTATACAATATTTGTAAAATGATGACATAATGTGACTTACGTTAGAAAATTGACAGTGAAAGAAAATGTGTATTTTGTATATTTGAGAAGCTTGAACTAGTTCTTTTAATTTAGGGTAGACCAAATCTGTCTACACTCCAGACGGGGTCTGCAGACGAGGTTAAAAGATTTACAACTTAAAACTGAACGCGGGTTCATTTGAAATATAAAAACGTTTGCGAAAGATACGAAATAAGTAGTTGAAAATTCAGGACCTATCTTTCATGCGCTGTTATATAGAATTTGCAACTTTGAACCTTTTTGTTTTACATATAGAGAATCTCACCCAAGTGTATTCTGATATCAAATATATCAACACGAGTTGATAAAAGTTACAAATATCCGAGGCTTGCTGACGTCATAGCATTGTGATGTTATTACTTGATGATGTAAACAATTATGATGTCATGAACTTGGAATTGTTCAAAATCCACTGTCAAATATCGCTTGATCTTCCACAAGCAATATCTCCTGTTGAACACAGTTTTGGATGATAAATGTCTATTTGACCTTCTGAATTGCTGATCAATTACATTTGGTCTGAGCCTGGTCTCAAACTTGATACGACACATGTATTTAAGAATTTACATAAGGTGCTAACTGTAATTGTGTTTCTCGATGGGCAATGTGTATTCGTTAAAAGTGGTTGCCCCTCGGGTTTAATCTTAGTTTCAAATGTAAATATTGAATTGTTTGTGGTTCCTTTTTTGATGTGCACAACATATAGATTTTGTGTGTGTATGTGTATTAATCACACTTATTTGCTTAAGATTTTACTAGACCTAATATCCAGCTGGATATCGCTGGATATTAGTGTCATTTACTCAAAGTGGCCCCTGCAAATCCCCCTCACTATTCTCAAGCAAACACATTCATCATCCGATCATTCCTTGGGAAGACAAGTAACTGGTGTGCAACAGGTTAGAGGCTATGGTATGACCAAATGTATACCTCCAGATTCAAAATTATCAGATCGATTGTCTCGGATTTGCAAATGTTAAATGGACTGAATCATTTACAATTTTTTTCAAGAACCTGTTGTGAAATAAATATGACAAACAACACATGAGAAGCCAGTAAAAAACAGTCATAGGAATGACAAGATAAATCCTCCCTTGGTGCCAAAACGTAGTACATTTTGGTAATCAAGACAGACTCAGGCTTGAACTTGAAAACTTGAAAACCTACTGCTGTTTGTTCAAACATTGAAGTGCAAAGAACTTATAAACATCTAAATCGCTAAGAGATTTCGAATGGGAAGGAAATAAGCTGTATTATTTTTATTCACACCAATAGAAGCGTAAAAGTTTCTTCTTATTGCTTGTACAAACGTAAAAACACGATTGTAGAGACATGAACATACATTTTCACTAACTTTTCAACTGTAAAGTTCTGCAATACACTATTGCCATTTTGTTATAACCAACATTCAACCTGGAGGAGGTAAGCATGTAGCGAATAACGAATTAGTTCCAGGAAATATTTATCTTCCTATGTATCGCACTTTTAAATGTCCTTAAAGGACTTAAAAGATTCGGTACTTTTTATGACTAGTTATTTATTTGAAGAACACGGAGACCTCTACTTTTGATCTCTTAATGGTATAAAATCATACTCACTGACTAATCTCAAAAATCTAATTCGACCCGCTTAATTGACTCCGTTTGACTTATTGAGATCAAAGCATGTCATTTCAAGATGACAGGACATACAAATGTTAAACTTATCAAGGTAATTTCTACAATCGTTCACTTTTTTTATTCAAACAGTATGTTCTATGATCTCGTGAACCAATTGATTTCTTTTATCAATCTAACCTCTTATGATCCTTAAAAGATTTTCAATTTCACATGTTTTCTGTAGTCTTATAGACCTTATGAAGTTAACTAGGTTATTTCGATTTGTTATGACCTCGCGAGGCTTTAACATTTAAAGTACAGAAAACGACATCTTCCGGATTTAATGTTTCAAATAGTTTGATAATAAAACTTTCGTCTTCGTGTTGTGCCTTGATGTTTGTTTAGAGTTCTCACCATTTCAACCAATAAATGTCAGTCCTTAAATGTTGAATATGTACTTTAATGAAACTGACGTGTTAAGAGGGAATGGCCAATATAGACAAATCTAAAAGTGCATCTAGGGCTGATTGCATATTTTGTATCAGAAAATTATACATACATACATACATACATACATACATTTGTATATTGCAAGAGTGCGAAGTTTCAAACAAGTAGGACGTAAAAAATTTGCATCCAACATCTAAAGAATTTTTCATTTCTTCTCAATCTCTCACTTAGTTGCTGTGTTCTTAGAACTTCATATCATTCATATTAAATTCATAAGATATTACTTTTGAGCTTGCACCTTCATGAATTTTGTTTGCATTTCTTACTTTGGCTGAGTACATAATAAACATGAACGTCAATGTTATTGATAATTAAAATCAGTCATCACACCGTATGAACTGCATAAGCTTTACCAATCGTAATAAGGATTTTTTAACGTTTTCTAAGCTCATTAAGGGAACGTGAACTTCAGAACTTCGGGATTTAAATCGATTTTATAACTACGAGTGGAGGTCTTGAAGAGATCTTTTAAATTTCCTAACCCTTTCAAAGTGCATTTTGCATACGATTCGGTGCATAAGAAAGAGTAAGATAAACCGTAACTTCTAACTATCCTCAATCAAGAAGTTGGCTTAGGAACGTGCCCATCCTTGCATAATTTACACAGTCCATTCTTATCTGTGGAAGATGAGAGAAGGGAAGTTTGATTTTAATCATTATGAAGTCGTACACTACGCATTCATTTCGGCATAATCTTGGAAACAACAAGTATAATACTGATAACATTTTCAGCTAAACAAAATCACTTATTTTTCTTAAGTTATAGCACCAATTGTCTCACGTAGTATCAAGTGTAGGCACAATTTGAGATTTTGTGTATCATAGTTAAGTCGTTAGTATAATCTACATCCTGCACTTGCTGTACCCTTGACCATCCCTTATATTTGTGGGCCTTTATATTTGTGAATCAGTTAAGTATATCGAAAGGAGACAGCTTTTATTTTGAGACAAGGTTGATTGGTACGAGCAGATAGAAAATAGCTCTCCAATAATCAATGAAGTATGCAATGGTCTCTTCTGAAACAAGTTTCTCTTCAGATAAGATGGCAGATACATACTTGATCAACTCAAGTCGAAATAACTATTACTGTGAAAGGAACATGTTCGTTATCGGATCAGATAATAACCAACTGGAACAAAATGTTACATTCCCTCTATAAGCAAAGTGAAACCCGGATATAGGACTTGCAAACATGATTAAGTAATTTGTTTCAAACTTGAATTTCTTTTTGCAGGACAGGGTATGCTTGTGGTGTTTTCTAAGAAATTGCATTGACATGAAATACGCTAATTAGTTTTTTTTTTCTTTTTCAAAGTATTTGCTACTTAGAACCTTTTTTCTATACAATACAGCTGCATACCGAAAGTTTGTTCACTTACCACTGAATCGTAGTGCAATTATCATGTAATTTGGGTTTCGTTTCAACGTCAATAGAATAACTTCAGCAAAACTGACAATGGGTCACCTACTGTCCATGTGTGAAATAGCCATTCTTTAACTCATTTGGGGATCATCTGGTCTCTCGTGCAAAAATTCGAATTTTGGCAAATTGATATAGACAGAAGGGGTCATATTTTCGAAATTTCGATTTCGTTAAATGCCAAATGAAATGTTCCATATTGACTATTAGATTAAAACCACCCTGATCACATTGACTTTGTGCTATGGAACAAACGTGACTAATTTTTAAAGAAGTTGATAACTTATAAAGGATTTTATGGAGAAAAATAAAAATTAGTGTTTTCGGAAGTTCGACCCCTGGTCACTTCCATGGCCTGCCAAAACTGTTACCAGTAATTGTGGGGGTACGATGAACATTTGCCTTAACGAAGAATGGATCTGCATATGTGTATTGAAAATTCAATATTATACGTTTCTTTTCCCCAACACTACGATACCTCAAAGTCATCTCAAATTACATGATATTTGCACTAGTATATTCAAGTATGTGAACAAACTTTTGGCATGCAGCTGTTTTGTCTTACCTACCTCATAACCCATTTGCCTTATTTTAGATTTATTCAGCTTGAAGCTGAACAGACGAGTAAAACGATGACGACCTGCTATCAAAGAAAATATTCGTAGTGTGTTACTAAATGTTGATAAAAATGAAATGTGTTAACCTAACAATCAAGAATGTCAGTACTGTTGTTGTCAAGCATTCCTATTGATTGGATTCCTGTCAAAAGCATTTGAAAGGAAATTTAACTGATGTGTTATTCTAAAAATAATACTCCAATGATATTCTGTCGAAATAGTAAATCGACTACTTCATATAAAATTCCATATAAACATGAGTACATGAAGTCGAGGCTCAAATACTAAATGAAATCAACTGTTTTGTAAACATGTCCAAATGATATCTAACTACTCAGAGTCAAATGATAACAGCAGTCATGTCAGAAATGAACCGCTACTGACAGTCCCGATCCTTCACTACATCTTTTTAATGAATAGCGTCATAACTGTTGGTTTCACACGGATGAAAGCCACATGAAATCATTTTGAATATCATATTTATAGCAGATTTAGTATATTGGAGATCAGATGCAACTAAATTAAACGGCAATTTATTGGATTAACCTTTTACATTAAGGTTTTATTTTTTTCATTGTATTACTGCAATATGATTGTTCATTGTCTGGGAAGCACTCTGATTGAATTTATCACTGAGCTAGTTCCTCAGTTATGCTAATTGTGATAACATCTGTTACTGTTATTGTACAAACTAGTCTATGCTAGAATCGGTAGTTTAAAATTTGGACAGTGTGTTAATTAGTACGAAACATTTTGATTTGTAATCAAAGTTGAACATATCCACTTGAATAACTATCCTTTCATCGATTTAGAATATCCGAACTGTCGTAAACTGTTGATTTATTAGGAAAACATTAATTTTGTTCGAACAAGTCATGATATGTATATGATTATTTTTACAAACACTCTGTTGATTAAAACACTATTTGATTTATACTTTTTGATGCTGGCAACGAAAGGTTTTCTTAAGTGAAAGCGAATTATGTTCTCATATACCTGTCATTAGAGATATATGTCGAGTTAAAGGAATTACCTGCATGACATAGGTTATCAGTTATCACGTTTTCAGTTATTCAGATGCTAACTATTTCGATTGATTTTTTAAAACAGATCAAAACAGAACAGGTGAATTGGTATTCTTTGCGAGTGGCAAATGTTAATAAAATTGTATGTACACATATAAAATATACCATTTAGCTAAGATTGTATGAATGCTTATTTGATTAACGTGAAAGCAGTTGATGAATCGTTGATGAATCACAATATTGTAAGTCACTTTGGTTCAATACCATATTGATATTCTCATTTTATTATCCGACAGTATGCTGTGTCTTGTACTTGTATGATGCAAATCCAGCATTGTTTTTCAAAATTATAACCACAAGATGAAAACTGAAAGAAATTAGATTATTCAATGTCTTATTATGAATGTTGAGTGATGATGCATTTGTGGAAAGAATAAGTCATTTTTGGAACCAGTGATAACACAAAGAACAACGACAACATAAGGATTATATTCCCAGAAAAAAACCAATATCGTACTTTCAAGTCACACCGAGAACAGAAAGTTTTCCAATTTATCCTGAACTACCATCAGAGAGTAAGAATTGTGTATTCGTGAGCCAGTAGAAATATCAATGAAGCATATTTTCTGATAAGATTAAAATTGTGAACGTTTATCTTTAAGGCCGCAAATCCTCTTCCAAAGTCGTCTAATTTTGCTTAAAAGCATTCATCATGAACCCAACTGACAAAACAATCAATAATAGTTTTTTTGACGACACGAATGCTTTAGTTAGGAAATGACCCTTCCGCAACACAAACCTTCTCATAATTTTATATTATAGACAAAACATATGTATGCTGTTGTAACTGATTTGGCCTTTGAATTTAAAATCAGATGGTCGGGGACCTTAACTTACTGCGGTGTCCATCTAATACAAACAAACATTGTCAATATAATACATATGTTGATGATATCGATCACCCTATCTAATGTACTTTATCAATCAATGAATGTCACTAACCATAAACAAAATAATAAATAATTTTCTCCTCTTCTTTTCTTGATAAGCATCAAGCATCGACATTATAATTAATCGTCTAAGGATGGGTCATTCTATTCAATGAACAAAGCCACGTATAAAACAAAAATGTCATTCACCATAAGGCCTAATAAAAACTCAGAGTAACTATCAATTGCACTAAGTAGCTTGGTTATTATATTGTTTGATGTTAGCCACACTATTGAAACAAGGTAAATTGAAAGCCATCTTAATTCTTTTACTCAAGATTGTGATAATTTGATATAAATTCATTCAAATTGAAAACTTGAGATAAACGCAGACACATAATATCACAATGTTTATGTGCAAGGTGGTATGCAGTTGATTGGTGCTCGTAAGTAAAGGGCTTCAAAAAAAAGTCTAGAATTAAAACATATTCTGATTTAAAATTTTCTTCTAAGGATTAGAATTTAAGTCATATTGTGTGAAAAAGAACATTTCTGTAGCTAGAATGACTTAATGTAAATGATTGTTCAGTCACTGCATGAGATAAAATACAATGACTTTCGACCTTGACCTGCATAACTGCTTTCCTTTCTGTGTTTCAAATCTTCTTATTAATCAGATAGTCTTCCTCTCCCAATTAAATTAAAACACTATACATTTCTTGAATATGCACGGTCTTATTAAAAATATATAAATATAGCTCATAACGTGACTTTAGAAAAGCAATGAATATTGATGACTTTTTAGAATGGAAATGTCAATACATTTGAATGGATGAAAACATGATACTAAAAGTTTGCTTTAAAACATTTTAATTAAAAAAATTCAAAAATGACGTTGATCTCGTGTAGGTTAGATAGGTTCTGAATAAGAGGCGTGACAGAAAAGATTGCTGTCCTTCAGACGATGTCCAATTTTGACCGATATCTAGCACTAATTGCTCTCGGGAGGCTGTTCCTGTTATCTGGTTTACAAACAAGCAACAATGCATGGCTTGCATCTCTCATGGGTAAACCGACAGAACACTTTAATTTTGAAATGGAATTGTTACCTCGAGTACTTTTAATTGCTTACATGTATTCCATTCCGACTCGAAAATTCCCAGCAAATGGCAAACAATTGGGAGCAGACAACAAGGACAAAGATCAACTGGTAAACATGTTCCTCAAGGATGCCATTGGTTTCGTTTCGCCCTCAAAATTGGTTTTGTTTTTTTATCAAACAGAAAGCTTTAATTTGAAAAAGGTTTTTAATTTCATGTCATCCTATCTCCATCTATATAATTCTGTTTACCAATTATACTCAAATTGGCTAGTCAACATATACATTTGTGTCCAATGATGTTGAGAAATAAAGTTGAAACCTCTTTAGAAGATATAGTTTGAAAATTGTAGAAAAATGATGACCTATAATTTTCCACGAAGTCAGGATAATACGACAATAATACTGTTTCCAAATCGAACTTACCATTTTGATAAATGACTTTCCACTGGACTCAAGACAAATTCGTAGAATTGCTCTAATTTGCCACTGTTCTCTTACACCGCAAGTATGGTTTTTTTTAGCAAGTAATTGTTCTGTCTGACCAATGATATATTGTATTGCCAAAACACTCAGTAGCACATTAACCTTCTTAAAAAACTAATGAAATCCTCATAGTTTTCTCAAAAAAATATGTAGAAAGAAAATAATGAAAGAGGTATTTAAACATATATCAATTAATGCAAACTTTTCGTGAAGACAAATGTTAACGGAATGAAATGCAAAAAACACAAAGTAACCTGAACACACATTACCCTGAGACAAGAAAACATATCACTCTTAGTATACCTTTCCATTCAGTAGTGCTTTTCTCTTCATTGCTTAAAGTATTTTCACAGTCAAAACTAGGTCAAAAAATAAACCAATACAAAAAAAACCTGTTCAAATGAAGAACGAATATTTAATCAATTTTAGTTGTAAATGAGAGGAAGGAAACCACTGTCAGTTTGAAAAATCGATCTTTTGCTTGACAGATTTTCAAAATGGTTTTCTAAGCACTTAGCATTATATCTAAAGTGTTTTATTGAAATTGATAATTCGTATTTATGATATATTGTAACAGCAATGGTGTGACATATATTGATTTCTCTGCTGTTTTATAAAAACCTATTTACGAATGCAACAAATAACATGATTGATAGATGTATTGGAAAAGAAACCAAAATTAGGCTATGTTTGGATACATTGGAGGAGAAGAGTGTCAAGAACCATCTTTAAAAACATACTACTGAAGGACATTACAACAATACAACAGCCAAATACATTTATTCATCTAAATCTTTTTATGTAATGAGTTTAAAAACACATTTTGAATTTCGAAATTAAAGCCTCTTTTCACAATTGCACTGTAAATAAAATTGTCTTAAAGTCCTTAAACAATTTATGATATTTTTTTTTTTTTAAACATTTAAAAAGTGAGATTGGCCTCCTTCGGGTTAAACATATTCTAGATAGGATACGTGACTGAAACAAAAGGATTGCTGGTACAAAACGAGGACTGATAGAGCCCTCCAAACAGTGTCCAATCGTGACCAATATAAAGCACTAATTGCTCCCAGAAACCAATTCAAGTTAACTGCCTCACACAGTAAAACTAACAACTTTGCCTAATAGATCCTACCGTGGGAAAACGGAATGGACACTTTGGTACTAAACTATTTTTGCAATTTTGACTTTATAATGCATAGAAAATGTCGAACAATGAGGAGTAGATAAACAGATAACAGATCATCTAGTAAACATGTTCATCATAGACGCCATTATCGTTCCATTCTAAAATATGGTAACGTTTTGCTATCTAATCAAATGATTTGTTATGATGCATATTTTGATTTCCATTAGCTTATCAAAGTCAATACCCCTTTTCGTTAGTCAGCTTATACCTGAGGTCTCAATATCGAACTTACATTTTCAATTAACGACAATCCACTAAAATCAGCAGAATGTAACAAGTCAAAGGCGACCTACTTTAATGTGCCACTGTTCTATTACACCTCAAGCCCTTGATTACTCAGCTTTCGAAAGGTTACCTTATCAAAAATGTGTCATGGACAATACCACTCGCAGTTAATGTCATGAAAATTGATTACTATTTGAAAGGTCACAATGGTAACACCATAAATTCATTACTGAGTGACGAAGATCTATATTAACTGATACGCGTTCAACTGACCCCCTAATGCTTACCGATGTATTGATGTTCGTCTTTCTGGGATACCTAAGTAAACGATACAGTTCAAACACCAATGAGTATTTAAACATTCTGACATACCCATATAGATCAACTAATGTATAAGCGTTTGAAGCAGATGAAAACAAACTTCAAAACTGAAGCAATCATCAGAATCCTTCATTACCATTCCAGCTTATCCAGTAGGCGTGTTTGTCCTTATAAATTTACACGGTATGTTTCAATCACAAACTAGAAATTTAGTAGGAAATATTACTATCGTGAGTGTGCTTTTCAAGAAAGGATAATTGGCATGCATCATCAGTGTTTAAACGCATCACGAATGAGCTTTTACATTCGGTGCTAAGTACAAATGGGAACAACAGCAAGACAAATTTGTATACAAGTATGAACTCTGTTGACCTACGTTTCATGGAATTTTTCTGTAAAAAAATGTCCTTTGTGGTATTTATTCGCTTCTTTGCAAACAAATGAGGCTGCTGAATGTATATGTGGCAATCATGGACCAATTTTCTGTGGTTTTTTAACTGGTACTATAAACCTCAGTGGTTTGATTCAGCGGACAAGGGAACATGTCTGACACAAATTCATTTTTTGGGTATGTACATCTTCTCTGTTAGTTTGATATGTCATAGAAACAAATGTGTAATAACTTCTTAAGAAAATCAGATTTATGAACTAAAACATGTGGAAGAAATTTAGAAATTACACCAAATCAGCTCAAGAGTAAAACATAAAAATAATATTAATGACAGCTTAAGTTTTTTAAGACCTTTCTGAGTATATGGTGATGTCTTCCATGCTTACTATAATGACGTGTTAATCTTGGAAATCTTGCTGCTATTGAATTAATTATATAACAACAACGTTGCAAATAGCTATTTAATAGAATATAGTAATATCAAACGTTAATTAATTGAAGTTGGTGGAGGAAATAAGAGGGAGGAAAAGACTTTTAATTCAAATATGGATTTTCTTCAAAAGGGTTTTCATCTTGTCGGATGTAGGCACTTAACATTCTATATTGTTAAACTGAAACTGATGAATCATAATTTGTGACAGCAGCGACGTGACATATTCATTTTTGTCCTGTTTCTTAAACGCCCTATCTCAAATTAACCCATCGAAGATGACTGTTGGTTTACATTCATGTTTTTAGTTTTTGTTTGACATTAGATGAGACTATCTTCTAAGGAAATTAAGAAATACTTTACCACTTTGCTTATCTTTGTCCAGCTAGCAAACTGAATTGTGAAATAAGAATGGTTACATTTTGTTGATTTCACTTGATAAACATGCTTAAACAGGAAAGTGTTTCAAAGCGGTAATGACAATATCAAGACATAGGCATAGAAAATTAATGATATACAAATAATCATTATATATAAGGAATATTTTTTAGCAAATTTGTTTTGTTTTAAAACATGATTGTCATTTAGTACTTCATTGACCGGTAGGGTCTTGGTAACAATATAAATGAATTTGCTCCTGCAAAACTTATTTTTGTTTCGTATGGGCATATGTGTTTGAGTGTCTTTGGGATGTAAACTTATGGAAAAATTAGGTCCAGCCCACACCCGATGGTTAAATTATTAATCATTAACAATATATCAACTTGATGAGTTGCGCAAGCGCATGCTTGAATTATAGACAATTATATATCTATTCATTGACTAATTTCTAATTTTCCTATCGTTACCGATTTTGTCCAATATGACAACCAACGAAGTAGTATCTATTCATGTTGTACATGTATGTGCTTCTAATTGTTAAGATTAATTTCTTCAGACAAGAACTTACCATCGGAATACGTATCAGTTTATTTGATTCATAGACTCTGTCACTGCAATTTTATGTCGATTTAGGATGCCCAGCGAGTTTGCTGCTTGAAACTCATTTTTCATTAATTATCCTCTCTCACTTTCTACACCTGTGCATGTTCTTTCAGGTTCAGACTTCATTGATTAAATGTTCTAACGTGAATTAATGTTGTTTTATACATACATCTTATAATTTCGATAATTAATTTTGAATAAAGAACAAATATTTCATTTGCTTGTGTGAGAAATATTACTCCCTCTTTGATCTGGATATCAGGATGCAATGTGCATCAATATGCTATTTTTACGCTGCATTCTGATGGAAAACTTGATTTCAGACACATAAATCAATAACAGGGTCAGAATTTCCTTTTCCAATCGATCAAACGGATATGATAAAGACCTTATGCCAATGGCCTTCATACGTCCTCCCTAAAACACACGTTATTGAATCATTTGTTGTAGCAATTTACATTTTCGTTCACATCATTTACTTCCTATTTTAATTCAACCCGATTGTAGGAAGTCTAGAAAGAATATCTAGTATTTAGCGAAAACGGCATTTTAATGTAACACCTTGTAAATATTTGAGATAAGGAAATGGCAAATCTTACAAATTTTACATACAATTTATTTTCGTATTCGCATTGACTCATTGTTTACCTAGAAGCTGCTGCCATTCTACTGGTAAACTGGTTCTGGACGCCATGCTAAGTTCTCATACAAACCAAAAAGGAAAACATTAAATTGTATTATAACTTTGTCAGAATGTTCATTGATGCTTAGGCCAGGCAATATAAGATTAGGTAGACACCAAGCCATGTTCGAACCTTATTCTGCAGGAGATAACACAGTGTTATTGCCAAGCACCAATAATGAGTCAGTCAGCCACTCTCTTGTTACATGAAGAGTGCAGTGACAAAAGAGATAAAAGTTCAGTACCTAAAGCTGTCAAAAACATGATTAAATATTATCATATCACCAAATAACCTCATTCCTCGTGCTCTACGTTCTGACACAAAGTCCCTCTTCACATTACCTAAAGTTAAGACTACCACATTTGGAAACAGAACATTCTCTTGCGCAGCAGCATCAAAATGGAACTCTCTCCCAGAAACTCTAAAAGTCTGTCAATCCAGAACAACATTCTTCAAGAAGCTAAAAACCGACCTGCTAAGCAGTGTTACCAATGACTGCGAACCGGGCATACAATCTAGTGTGATGGATGCGCAATATAAGTGCAATTATTATTATTATTATTAATGAAATGAGTGACACATGTTCAAAACGTATTTATTTAGAATTGGTATTTTTTTAAGCGCTATTCAGCTTAAATTCATTAAAAGAGGAATGAGGTATCGAAACGAATGTTTAGAAATAAATAATGCCTTTTCAGAAGCCTTTTTTACTGAGCATTCAGTTTAAGAGTGATCTAGAGCTAGCAGAATATTTTAGAAACTCTTAAGTATTCCTAAACATGATATCTCCGAACTCTGTAAGTCCAGTGACAAAGTTTTCAAGTTGTTCAAGTGTTCAAGTTTTCTCTAGAGATAGATATTTGTTTAAACCCAAATCGTCTTGAATGTTAATAGTATTGGAAAAGTTACGAGACCGTTTAAATTCACGAATACATATACCATCTTACAATTAGAAAATTCATGTTGAGAGTTGTTATATTATCGTACTTTTAGTTTAGTCAGCTTGAACATGTGTAAGTTGCAATTATATTATTTGTAGCAAGATGCATGTATAATGAATAACTATCGACTGATTTTTTTCATCTTTTTGTTAGATGAGTATCTTTATGCCACTTGTATTCCTATTAATGAGCTGAATATGATATTTGCTTCCACGGATTCGATCCATTAAAAAACAATTTTTTCAAAATGTTGATTTGAACAAATAAGAACTTCAGGTTTGTATACTCACACTTTGTTGAACCGACAGAAGTGTGCATTTATTGATTTCCTACGTTGATAAAACTTCCTGATAAATTTATTATCATGATCTCATGTCAATGTATTTTGGGTACTGTTGACTGTGTAAATAATAATTTATCGGCAACCGCAGTTACGAAACACTTTATTTAAAACAACTTCAGTCTATCATATCCATGGAACGTGGAAACACGAAGACTGCAAAAAAGGATAATTAATAGCAAGCATAAACTGATTCTGTTTTCAGTCCTAATGTTTTAAGTAGAAAGGGAAAGGACGGCTTCAACATTAAAGTATTATTGACTTCAACTGAGGTTCCAGTTATTTATCGACCTTGTTCTAGGCAAAAGCGAAGTAAAAGTCACTTGTGCATGGTCGATAAATTATTGGATCAACCGATTCTGAAGTCTGTAGTTGTTTTACTACATGTATATTCGAAAGGTCATAAATGACTATTATTTAACAAATGTAAGAGACATACCTCTTATTACAGACGAAACTATGCCCATTCGTTTGATTTACATTATATAACATGCGAACAACGGAGTTCAAGGTTTGAATTTCCAAAATGTATTTTTATCCACCAGAGGTGCTTGGAATGTTGTTTCAACCTATAGCGATCCATAAAGGTTGATACCACTTAGTGTCAATGCTGTCATGTGACCAAGACCAATCAGAAAATTGGAAAATAATCCAATCATACGATAATGGAGTTAGTGCACGTTTGCCCTTTAGGGAATCAAAACATGATGCTTCGATGAACAAGTTTCAAGGAAAGTGGTTTTAGGGAGTAATTAGTAAGAGGTATTTAATGTGTATAATTTCAACTGTTCCTTATTGATAACAACAAGCATCTGCCAGACAATGACGGTGCAGGATGGTAATTCAACCCAGTCGATGCTCGCAGATTTCATCCAAATGCAGAGCCACAATAGAGTTGTGCTGGCACAGACATTCTCTATAATAATAGCAGCCGTGATAAAAGTTAAATACACTTGAAATTGGTGTCAAACCCCAAATCACCACACTTCACCTCAGAACATGTCAACAATACCTTATCTGCCATGGATAAACCCAAGGAGTAACCCTCCCCCTCCAATATCCTTTTAAATTGTCTGAACTGACAACTGAACTCCATGTGTTCTCTGCAAATGACATTGGTAATATAGAGTTTGGTTAACAATATGAGTTAGTGTGAGAAAGAGGAATGTTGTATTTTTAATGCATCATGTTTAAGCTATTAGTTCTTATACTCCCTTTGTCTACAATTTTAGCCTTAAATTTGACACTTTCGAATTTAATAACAAATAAAGCCAAACTTGATCAAAACCAGTCCGTAAAAATAAAGTTTTCAATTTGGTATCCTGACTTCTGAATACAAACCTTTTTATTACTGCATTCACAGAGCCTGTAATTTGGCGGTAACTTAAGGTATCGCTATTTCATTCAGATTGAAATATAATTGAATTTATTGACACCTTCGGCACCTTTTGAGATACCATATCTGCTCACAAAAGTAATTTCGGTGAAGAAAAATCCATAATATTATTCAATCTACCAGCTACGATTAGTTCTTTCCAACAACAAAACCTCAGGCGGGAAAATAACCCCAGGAAAAAATACTTTCATCAAAGTATTTTATCCGATGCGTCAAGGGTGATAAGAATCTTCAAACACACTAACCTTTGATTTAGATTTTTAACATCAGAATGCCAACGGCTACATGTTGTGAGGATCCAATATAGTTTTTCTTTGATCTCTTTTGCCTCAATTAGATCTGTCAGTATGGTATGTTTTCTTTTATTAACGTTGTTACACAACTTTATCTGAATATTATCACCGTATAAATTTGATTTTAATGAATTTGAAGTGGCATTGCTGAACACAATCGTTGAGAACACGTTAGATGTTAATTCATTGGAGAGATATCTCCTTGTTGCAAAAATGTGTCTCGATGTAGATCCTAACACTGATATCAAGATAGTAATTCATTGAATCCATTTATTAATTATGAGGCTTTTCAATAATGCTATCGGAACAAAATAAGTTTTATTACGAAACTTATTTGTATCACTGGCTACAGGCAGAGTTCGTTGCTATGTGTTAAAAACGATTTACAATTTTTAGGAATGGCAAATATCAAATCGATTTAATAAGATCTTTTTAGTAATAGAAGGTAAGAAAATAGAGAAATGCATTTTTTAGAGATAAAAAATTGTAGGCTAAAAATCCTTATCAAATGCCAAGAGCATAATCAAAAATGAAATGCATGATTAGCCATATTTTCAAACCCCCCAAAAAAGCAGAAAATTTGTTTGATATGCATATCTTTCAAATTGCAAAGAATTATATCTTATCAATTAAATTGATACATTTCCAGAAATACCTAGGTAAAGTATTATATATATAAGAAGGACAGTCAATTTCTTACTAATTAAATGTATTTATGCATTTTGAACCAAATTTTTTATGTACAAAGTTGCTGTTTATTTTACTGTTAAGTTTACTTTTAATGTTTTCCCACTTAAGAGGGTAAAACATCCAATTACATGACCAAATTATTTGAAGAAAAAACTGTCACTTATGAACCTAATTCAGTTGGCGTCGATTCTAGTGTGAAAACCATCTATCAATTTGAAATATGGAAAAGGGTTTGCTCAATCTAACTATGTACGTTTGGTCTAGATATCTACCGATCTGGGGTAATTCCCTTTTGAAGAGATCTATCGTTTTAGCTAAGAAAACTCGCTGCATCCCATTTTTACGATCTAAGAATATGTATCAATTTATTTCAACGTTTGTAAATCAAAGATCGAGTTGAATAATATTATTCTATAGAAGTTCCCAGTGTTAATCAGATTAAGGAAATATCCAAACTATAACAAATGATAGAGACAGTGAAAGCGACTTACTCTTTCATAAATAATTTGATCATAAACTGAAGCTCTGTTTTGTTTGATGTTGAGAGTTTTAGGGAAATGGATATGTTGAAATTCAATGCGACTAACCTTAATGACTCCATCGACGTCCATGCCGACAAAGACAACGTTTGTTCACTTAAATCAGATTCATAAGAACTTTTGGAGATAATTGAGATATTTCATAACGAGTTCCTCAGTGATGAGTGATATACCACTTCAAACAGCAGTTCGATCGTTACGTAAGTGACCTTCAACAAGTTATCAATAACACATCATGTTGAATCGAAAGACATTTGATGTAAGCCCGAATAAGAAAAATCAAATTCGTGTACTTCGTTGTAATCACATCACAATTTTATCTTCTCATGCATGTTTATGAAAGGTAGTTTGATGCTCAATATCAGAAAAAAGAAAGTAGATTTGATTTATCTGCCTGAGGGTTTTATCGATGCATTATCAAGTGACTGACCTAAAGCCCTGCATACGGAGACATTGTTGAATGGTAACATAAGTTATTTACCCCTTTATAAACATAATATCTATAATTTTATCAAAATTCCGGACTACAGGTATTTCAAATATAATATTTGTCATATTACATGTGGTTGACAGTTATAGATCGAAAATAAGATCATAATTTTCGGTTTTGCTTGGTCCCTACATATAAGGAAAGCTCCTATAAAGATGCACATTCAAATCATTTTCATTGAGATAGATAGATCACTAATAATGAAGTATTCAGATAATGAAGTTTTTGCAGTACAATTGTGCTCGGCATCATACAATTTATGTTTTCCTCGGAATTTAATAAGCGGCGTAAATGCCAAAAACATTGGCAATTACAATTCTCTTTGCTTGAGCCTGTTGCTTTGACCTACATGTACATGTCATAAGTCATAAAAAAAACTTCAAATACCTGTATTGCAATTAATACTGTGACAGTTTATCTGCTCACAATGCAATGGGAATTAGATTTATCTTTATCCGGCTTGCATCTGCAAAGGATGTTACTTCGGTTGGTTCTTTTTTGTCTTTAAATGTAAACTTAGTTGGTTGATAGAGTGTAGACATAATCTTATATAGAGAAATGATACAGACATAGCAACCAAAAACCATGCGCAAACAGGACATCAAACTGAATTGATAATGATGGTTCATATTGTCAACTATCGAACTATTAAGATTATTTTGCAATGCAAAATTGCTTGTGAAAGAGAGAGATTTGGACATTGTCATAAATAAAATTCTTCTAGCAAATGATAAACAAAGCAAACCGTAATCATGCATCGATTAATGTTCATTCAGAAGTATTTTGATAACTGTCAACATTATTCACATACAATTGACCCATCTTGACATCAAAAGGGAGTGTCAAGAATCAGTTGTAGCCGTCTCTATCTTGAGGTTTATTGGTGTCAGGGTACATAGTCGCACAGTTTTGGAAATACTTGGAACTCGAATT
The DNA here is from genome assembly GCA_921293015.1 of Phorcus lineatus. Taxonomy (NCBI): domain Eukaryota; kingdom Metazoa; phylum Mollusca; class Gastropoda; order Trochida; family Trochidae; genus Phorcus; species Phorcus lineatus. Next base: position 8,363,397 of record OV121086.1, on the reverse strand, counting down.
AATATTCACTACCAAAACAGTTGTAAGAAAAATGATATGATGTACATATCATCTACCTGTACGACCATATGTATTTCAATGTAATTCAGAATCTGTATTATTTTGTTATTCATCAAGAAAAGAGATAGTACTGTTTCATATTCAGAACATTTTGAATCTTTTATGAAATTAAATAAATTTGTCTAACTTAGCCAAAGAAAAATTTAGGTAAATACAAATCTAAGACAGTGTCTATAAGAACAATATTGTACGAAATTGTATTAGTAAAGATGGCTTATGTCTTATGTTCAAATAGGTCCACATCTATCAAATATATGGCACAATAAGAAAAGAAATGGTAGAATCGACGTTATTTTTTACTTTGCCACTGCACTACATGAATCCTATCTACCTTGGTGGACATGGACTCTACTTAGATAGCACTTGTTGCACATCTGACTATCCCTTATAATATTATCTTCATTAATATTTGTTAGAAGTGACAAGAATCAGTTAAGTATATCGGAAGGAGACAGCTTCGCCTTGAGACAAGATCGATGGTTTCTAGCAAATAGAATGTTCCTCTCCAATAACCAATGGAGGAATCAATGCTCTCTTGTGAACAGATTTACTCTTCACATAGGATGACAGTTGATACTTGGTATTAGAATCAAGTTGAAATTGCTATTCCTGAACAAAAAATGCATGCTAACATATCAGATGATCATCAGCTGGAACAAAATGTTACATTCTCTTCATATACAATATGAAACAAGCATATAGAATCTAAAAAATTGATTTTTGAAAATAGGATCTACAAAAAAGATTTTTGGAAATTGTGCTTTAGTAGTACAGAGTATGTTTATGATATTCCTAAGAAATTGTATTGACACGGAATAAACTGAATTTGTTTTTCAAATCTTTGTTTCTTAGCACAGTTTTTCTCTACCATATGTTCTTACCCCTATAATTCCTCATTTGTCTGTTCTTCAAGTTAACTGTCTTGGATTGGAAGCTGAACAGACCAGCACATCGCTGATGACCATGTATCATGAAAATATAAAAGTGTGAAAGTAAAGTTTCGACAGAAATGATGAAAAAATTGTTCTACAAGAAAAATGTTTACCTAACAATTAACAATGTTCAATGATTTGAAGCATTCACATCGGTTCGATTCGTAGCAAACAAATTCTATAAATGCCCTTGAATGGATAATTTAGATAGTTTATTTGACAAATTATACACATTATTGATTAGTGTTAATAGTTATATTTCAATGAGAGTGTTACGAAGTCGAAGCTCGGATACGAAAAGCAATCAAGTGCTTTCACACCACAGTCGCATATTATACATGGAGCTACTTAGTATCTAGGTACTTAGACAACAATCAGGCAGGAAGTGAACATCAATTGAGAGTCAAGATGGTTCATAACGTGTTTTGTATGAATATCATCTTTATTGGTGTTTTGATATGAATGAAAGTAACAAAATTTAATGAAAACCATGGAGTGTCTCTTGTATAGCAGATAAGTTATATTGCAGTCAAGTTTCTTTATTCAATCATGATGTGACCAAACTTATTAAAAAAGGAATATCGGAAAATAACCGTTCAAATAAGGTTATATTTTTTCATTATTCTACTGTAACATTATAGTTTGATATCTGGGGATTAGTTTGATGGAACTTTCCACTGAGATACTTATTATTATAATTATGTACAATGTTTAAAAATTTGATTTACACATTTTGAGTTGAAGCTTAGCCACATATTTTTCCTTTATCAATTGTTTTTCAAAGATAGCAATAAAAGACTATTCTAAATAAACTTGAGTTTCTTCTGACATGCCTGTCATTACTAAATCAAAGTCACGGTCGATGTAAAGACCTTAATGACATTGGTTACAAGTGTCTAAGTTTTTAGTTACTTTGATTATAATAATCTCTACCTATGATAGCTTTCATACGATCAGTGTTTTGTAGAGTGGAAGTAATGTTGAATTGGCATTATGTGCAAATATGTTAATGAAAATGCAAGTACAAACATAACAGATTCAATGTTTTACTTCTAAAATTGCAAACCTTATGGCTGACAGAAGCTAAGGGTATTATTTTTTAAACATTTGATTTCTTCACTAGTTGAATTGAGGTTTCTGTTATTTGAGATCTAAACCATATTAATGATATGATTAATGAAGATGAACTATCAGGAGATAAACTTTAAGTGTTATATGTTTTTGTGTGATTCGAACGTAGATTCGATACATCTTGGTGTTTATTCGAGGCCGAAGGCGTAGATGTTAGCTTAGGGGTGACATTCACATCTTTGCACTGACACATACGTCATGGCAAAACATTATTTACTAAAGGCTTCCTTTGTGTGATGGCAGCTTTTACTAGTGAGATGGGACAGGGTTGATAATGTCTCACGAAAATAACTGTAAATTTCATATCTTAAGTTTAATAGTTTGACACTACTTATAAAGCGCTCATTTCACAAGTTCAACAATGATATTTGTCGAATCATAACAAATACAGATATTTTCCAGTTTATTCTGAATTAAGATCAAACAGTTTGAATAGCTTACTAATAAGTGAGAAGCGAACTAAATCAAGTCTAATTTCTGATAAGTTCTTTTTGGAGCAATCTTACTTCTCCTAGTCTAGACCTTATAAATGTTATATATTCATTCAAACTGAAAATATTGAAGTTAGAAATATCAACTTAAAAGAGGACACAAAGATGCATTACACCACTTTTTTTCCAGTGTGGTATGCATCTGAAAAGTGCTTATATATAAAAAGTTAATTAATTAATCAAATCTAAAAATAATAAAATAAAATTTTCAGTTCTGTTCTATAGATTTGTGGTCAAATAAAAATAATTTCTGCAAATGATGGTTCAGTCACTACAAGTGCTGAATATAATGTGTTATCGACTTTGACAGACATAATGTCTTTGTCTTCTTAGAATCGAAATTAATAATATATGTGAGGGAAAAGGGAAACATATTCATTTCATAAATTACCCTATGAAAATGATTTCGATTCCCTCTTTTCACATAAGTAGAGAAAATAATTTTTTATTAAAGCCAACATACAATGTAAGACGTTTTGCTTCAAACATTTAAAAAGTCTCATGACCTCTTGCAGGTTATATAGGTATGGAACAAAATGATTGATGCTTCAAACAATGGCTTATTGCTCCCTAAAGACATTGCCGAGTCGTGACCGATATTTATCACTAATTGCTCCCAGAAAAATAATCACGTAAACCGGTCGACAAATGCAAACGAGCAACTGTCTGTAGTTTGCACCTCTCATGGGTAATAGATATTGCTACGTTTCATTTAGGTCCAATCTTCCTTGTAATTACAGGCCTATTACTATGTTAGAGGTATCTGGTAAAATATTTTCAAAGTCCATTTGTAATAGGCTGATAACTTAGGCCGATCATGAAAAGTTATTTACTCCAGAACAGTCAGGTTTTAGGTAAAGTTAAGTTAAGTTAGGTAGGTTAATATTTTTGCATCAGACACTATCATTTCCAAGTACCTCGCTCTTCACAAAGGTAGGGCTAAATAAGGAGATAAATCCATTCTGGTTTCTTTATTTTGAGTAGGTATGTATTACATTATTTAATCCTAAGTTTACACAATGTTACACATTTAAACAGTCATAATTCTCACACAATATGGACTATACAGGTAAGCAAATCTTTTTATTTGAATAATTTATTAGACCTTGCGGAGTGTATGGACATAATTTGCCTGTTAACAACAATGAAGGTTTTGCTTATACATTGACAGCAACGTTGAAAATCATAAATAATAGTTAATGAATGAAATGAATGCAGAACGAAGTTAAAGTTGATGATGGAATAAGAGGAAGGAAGCGACTGTCAGTTTAAAACATGTACTTCATTTGCTTGACATATTTTCAAAAAGGTTTTCTCACTTGCTTGTCTTCTGTTAGCACTTAGCGTTAATTCTTAATTGATACACTGAAATTTATGAGTCATAATAAGTGACAGCAATGAAGTGATATATTGGTTTCTGTCTCATTTTTAAAACGACTTAAAATTCAAATTCAAATGAAGCTGTCAAGACCTTTTTGGGGATTATATTCAAGGCTTGGTTTTGCCGTAAGGGAGGGTTTAGCCAAATAACTTATTGATTTATCAAAGTCTTTATTTCCTTTGTTTTATTCAAGTTTATATCAATTTGCATTATTAAATAACATCAATCAAATGCATATCATATAAAAGAATTGTAAATTCGGGAAATTGTTTTTTTGAAGGAATTCTTGTATGTAAAGTGAATCATGCGTTATCTGCTTTGATAATAGACATATGTACAGAATATCAATCATGTCCAAACTATCTTAATACACAGAAATGAAAACGGATGCAATATTTTTGAAAGATAGAAATGAATTTTCCGACAAAAAGATCGTCTTAAATACATGCTTATCAGTCTTTCAGAACTATTTTCTTTTAAACAAAGTGAAAATGTCATTGTTAACGTTTCAAAGTAAAGTTAGCTGTAACTGTTATCATGATGGTAACCCTTTTTGGAAATGTTTTAAACATGTGTTTAACAAGTGTTAAAATTAGTATATAGTAACGAAGGGGTCACATCATCACAGATGTGCGCAATTTTAGTTTTCATAATCTGATAATTACTGATTTACTCACTAATTGACCAATTGATTACAAAAAAATTCAAATCATAACTTAGAACATAGTAAGCATATTGGCAATATAAAACAGCTTTGTGTTTGTGCTGAACATTTTTATAATTTATTCATAATGACAATATGATAATAAACCATTGGTAATCGTTGCCTGTTAAAGGATGTACGGATGCTGTGATTACCTTTTTGTCTAAGGGTGTTTAGGATGTCTAGACAGTTTCTCCTTGAAATTTATTTTAAAATTGATTGACACCATTCAGTGCTTATACTGCTGCCTTTATTGGTTACGTGTGGCTGTTTTTAGAAAATAGTATGAACCTAAAATCAATGTTTTTGTATATGTATACCCTTTCTAAAGAAAATCAAAGCAGACAGGCAAATAACCACTGGCTCTTTTTCTGATTGACATAAAATGTTTGAAAGAGTATATGGAATAAAAAGGCATGTCTGATTCTATATTGCTATATCTTGCCGTTGTATTTCCAATGTTTTTTAGAATGTGGTTGTATCTCATGCAGCGAACTGATGTCAAGTTTTTTTGGTATGTTTGCGTCCGTCTTTCAGGGATACCTTAAAATAAATGATACAGTTGAAGCACGCATGAGTATTTGAATATTTTGAGTACCCCCATTCATTACATCCATTACCAAACGTACGAACGGTTTAAGTGGATGAAAATAAAGTTCAAAACTACAACAACCATCAGTATCCCTCATCAATATGTCAGCTTATCCAGTGGTAGCCGTGATTGTTTTGACAAATGTAGAAATAATGTTTCAATCAGACAATAAAAAATTTAAAAGAAAACATCAACATCAACTCGTGAATAAGAGTGTACGTGGATTATTGGAATACAAAACCAGTGTTCATTCGCATCACTATGAATGATATTTTATATTCGGTGGTAAGTACCAATGGAAACACAACAGTATACATACTGCAACAACGAGAAACATTGTATTAAGATGTCTTTTAGCTGCAAATATCAAATATAATATAATGATATAATTGGGATGATTCGCATAAACATAACTACATTCTTTTCGTCAATCATCAATATGACATTCTTCAAGTCAAACATGATGGACAGGTAAATTACAATATGACCAATAATAACAGTTATTCAGGTATTAACATATGATTCACTTCATTTTCTAATGATGTCTCTTAAAGCAACGGTTTATCTATAGGAAACAATGTTCAACAACGATGTGGCAATCATGCATTTATGTTTCTCTGTTTTTGTTATTGAATGCATAGAAAATTTCAATAATTCATTTTAAAATCCTTTCCATAAGATGGTCCGGTTATTTATTTATTTGAAAGTGTTCGTTGACCGTTTTCTTTATGGAAAGACTTCCTTTACAAATGAGGCCATTAATATCTACAAAAATAAATATTGCAAATTTTTCCAAGAACACTCATAGTACAAAAAATGATCACAATTAACCAATTTCAACAAATTATTTCAAATAACCTCATTCCTTTGGGGTTATTTACCCTTGGAATTAAAACTCGCTGCAGTTCTCACCTTATTGCCTTTCTTATAACTTAACTGGTATTATGAACCATTCAGCACCCAAACATGTCTGCAACTTCATTCTTTTGATATTTACATCATACAAACAATTGTAAAATAACTTCTTTCGAAAATCTAGTTTTTTCATTTAAAATATATTGAACCGATTTACAATGTACACAAAATCAGTGTAAACAAATGTAAATTAGTGACAACTTAATTCTTTGAGGGCATTAAAGATAAGACAGAAGTTGTATAGGGAAAAATAATACCTATGACCTTTCGGAGTAAACAGTCAAGAGTAGCATGCTTACAATAATGAAGTGTACATCTAGGAAATCTTGCGTATACATTAACAACGTTGAAAATCACATTTAAAAAGTAGTTAGTAAAAGTAGATCGAAAGATTAATTAATTCAAGTAGATGAAGGAAATTTGGAGGAAGCAAGTGTCAGTTAGAAATATTGATTTCGTTTGCTTTTCAAAAGGGTTGTCTATCTTGTCAGATGTTGGCACTTCACGTTTTTCGAAATTGTTAAATTGAAATTGATGAATCATATTTTGTTACAGCAGTGACGGTCATTTTTAATTTCTGTCCTGGTTCTAAAATGCCCTCATATTCAAAGCTATCGTGAAGTTTTTTTGGGTTCATTTTCATGTTTGTCATCTGCTTTGACAATACCAACTTAGGCAAAAAAAGGAAAAAAAATCATTGATTCCAAAAAATCGTAATAAGTACATGAAGTATTTGAAGTGCTAAGTTTAATTTTTTTTTAATTGCAATTCAGTTATCAGAACTAGGTATTTTGGAATCTGATTTCCGAGATTTAAATGTTAAATAACAATTTTCAAAGCCAGCATATTGGTACTGAGTAAAATGTAACAGAAACAGTTATTCTAAGATGCAGATTCATTATTATAAGATATTATATTGTAAAGACAAATTGCGTGAATTTCGTTGCAAATTTCGTTGCAAATATATTGTAACTTGCAACTCAAATAGATACTTTATTACTGGAATACTGCAAAGACAAGAGTTCTAATCATATGAACCTTGTGATAAAAGTTTAAACACAAAATTAGTATACATTACTTTTTTCATATGTTATTTTGACAAATAGTTGACTGTTGATTTTCCATTAATTTAAATAGAAATCGAATAACCAAGTAATATCAAAATAACCGGGAAGGTAACAATTTAAACACCCAAAACGTTGATAGTTGATAACTTAAACATTTCAATTCAAAAGACATTCCTAGAATAAAATTAATGAAACATTTAATTCAGAATACTATGCTGATATTGTACATAGACTGATTAAGATTTTAAAGCTTATCAAGTAAATAATTATAAATAATTAATAAAAATAGCTTTACTTTCTCCAATCAAGAGAAGACACATCCTATAACAATATCAAACTTGAGATGGAATTATCAAAACTATCAAGCTACATAAACTACATTGCATACATAAAAAGGTTACACAAAGTAAACAAAGCAGAGCAAAAATGTCTGAGATAGTGACTATTGACATGATGTCAGTAACGTCAATACTAAACCCGACAGCGCCAAAGTGCATAAGTACTTACATGACCGGTATGATCTGGTTAACAATGTTATGTAAACCGATTTAATCAACTGACTGCAGGCAAATCTTTCTTTGCTTCATGTGCTAAAACGTCTTTCCTATGCAATTAATTCCTATGCAATTTTCGTCGCGTAATAGCATTTGTGTTTGAGTGTCTTTAGAATCAGAAAGTATGGAGAAATAACGGCCGATGGTTAAGATTTTACATTAACAATTGATCTACTTTATAAATGGCATGCTTGAATTATAGACGATTATTATATATATATTCACTGACCAATTGATTCCTAGTGTTAACACGTTTTGTCTAGTATGAAAACAAATGAAGCAGTTTCGTAAGTGTGTCTCTAATTGTTCAGAGGAATGCCTAAAGGCAGGATCTAACCATCGCAATTCAGATCCATTTATATGATTTACTGACTTTGTCACTGCAATTTTATGTCGATTTAGGCTAGACAGTGTGCTGCTTGAAACTCATTTTACATTGATTATCCTCTCTCAGTTTCTAAACCTGTTCATGTTCTTTTAGTTGACTTTATTGATTACATATGGATGTTTTTCAAAGAAGAGTTATAACTAAAATCAATGTTGTTTGATGCATATGCCCTTTATTTTCGAATATGTATATTGATTATGGAACAAATATTTTATTTGCTTTTGTGAGAAAGATAACAATGCTTTCTTTTCGAATATGTTTCATGCCTGATGCTTATGTCAATCTCCTTTATAATTCCTCGATACATTTCATATAAACTAATCATCTTTCAAGCAGTTTATAGGTTAGCTTGTCATCAAAATTTCCCCACATATTGGTCATAATGTATTATCTTCCGAGAGTAAAACATCTCATAATTAAAACCGGTTATATGTAGTCTAGAAATAATTATCAAGTATCAATTAAAACAGTTGGCAGCAATTTTAGTGAGAACATCTTTAAATCATTTAAAATACGGAGACAGATTTGAGTAGCTAAACATAATATTTTACGTTTGATTGAATGATAATGTCTAGCAATTGGCATAAGTTATTTTCGTATTCGCAAGAACTCTTTGTTTACCTTAAAAGCACAACTGATATTTTCATAGAAATATTATTGCTTATTTGATCATCTTGGAAATTCAGAACATAATTGCTTATTTCATGTACACCTCGATCATCATAAATAGATTGAATGACATGAATAACTATAACCACTACTTAACTTGAGGCGATATTAACATTGATATAAACAGGCAGAAGCAAAGAGAAGAGACAAAGACACTGACATTAACTATTAAAATGGTTTTGGACGTCATGCTAAGTTACCATACATACCAAAAAGAAGAACATTGTTTTATCCTCTAATTTTGTCATAACGCCCACTCATGCTAAGTCAAGATAATATGAGATTAGGCAGACACCGAGCGTTTTTCGAACCTTGTTTTGAAGGAGATAGACAAGACAAGAACATTTAATTAGTCATTCCATCACCCTCTTGTTACCAAAATACAATACAATGTTCTTGAAACATACTTAATCAGCGAACTGCTCAAACCACCAAATAATCACGTTAATTAAATCAGTGGCAGATGTTCTATTGGCATTAACGTATAAAATCTACACAGTCATTTTTTAAACAATATTGCAACTCAAATAAATAAAAGATTGGACAGAGGTATCGGAAATCATGTTTAAACACTTTTACAATGCCGTCTCAACAGGCCTTTAAATTAACCATTCAGGTCTAGAATGGTTGACTAAGCTTGCTGAATATTCCAGAAACACTTATGCAATCCAAAATCAGTTTAAATACGAAAGGACAGTATCACTTTGATATATTTGATTTTGTTATTTAACTAAAGAGTAGATACGCCATCATTATAATCTTAATAAAAATGTAATTAGAAAATAATTATAAACCATCATTTTTGTCAAGTTTTCTTAAAATATTGATTACTTTTCGTTTAAGTTCAATCGTCAGGCATGTAAATAGTATAGTTAAAAGGTTGGTGAGCAAGTCCAAGAATACAACTTCATATTTGGACAATTCATGTTAAGAGTTGTTGAATTTTCGAACAACAAATGTAGTTACCTTTCTAATGAATTTCCCCCTCTCTTAAATAGGTAAATCAGTATCTGTATGCCACTTATATTCCTAGTAATGAGCTGAAAATAATATTTGCTTCAATGAAGTCGATGCATTAAATGACAAATTTAACTAAATGTTGACATCAACAACAATAAAATGAATACAAATTTCAGGTTTGCATACTTACACGTTGTTGAACCTAGAGAAGTGTGCATTTATTGATTTCCTGCAGGTAATCCATGGATCTTGAAAATATAAAGAATGCAAAGAAATGCAAAATGAAGTACCTTTTTTATGACTGGCAAATAAATACTGGTTTGGTTTTCAGTTCTAACGATTTAAGGAAAGGGAAATTACGGTTTTAACAATGGACTTTAGTGCACGTTTGCCCTTGAGGGAATTATAACATTATGCCTTGGTGAAAAAATTTTAAGGAAATATTTTTCTAGCGAGTAATTTGTACGAGAAATGTAATGTACATGATTTCAACTGTTTCTAATTGTTATCACCTTGCATCTTTCAGAACATAAATTGGCTGGATAGCGCAGAGGTTAGCATGTTCGGCTACGGGTCAGTAGGTCCTGGGTTCGAATCTCTCCAGGCAGCTTTGTCTGCAGTAGAAAACTATTCTACCAGCAGCACCAACCATGGAGTTACAGCCGATAACCGCAATGCATCGCCACAAGTGCTGCGGGATTTCCCCATGCAATAATACTAGCGGCCGAGATCAAAGTGAAATACTCTTTAAATTGGCATTAAACCTTAAATCACCTAACCTCGTACCAGAATAGGACACCAATACGTATCCGCCAAATGTGAGTGTCCCCACATTCTCAGTGTGCATTCATATTGTTAAACTTTTTTTTAAATTCCACGTGGATCCTCAATGCTTTTTCTAAACAGATAAACCCCATGGGTCCACCCACCAGTCTAAGCTGCATGTCATTACATTCATTTTTCTGCATGTTCAGCCTTAAATTTGACAGTTTCGAATTCAGTAAAAATAAAACCCAAACGTGATCAAAGCCAGTCTGTTTAAAAGCAAGGTTTCCATCCTGAGCATGAATACGAACCTTTAATTAGGTGGTAACTAAGTGGATTGCTTTTTTCATACAGACTGAAAATATTATTGAATTCATCGAAACCATTTGAGCCTTTTTAGATACCAAATACCTCTTATAAAGCAATTTCTTTAAAGAAAAATCCATAATATCATTCAATCAACCATCTCTTTTTGCACCAACGAAACCCCAGGCAGCACGGGGCTTCTGCAAAGTACTCTCATTAATATTTTATACAATGCATCAAAGGCAGTAATCTCTTCAAGCACACTGACCTTTGATGTAGATTTTTTTAAAACATAAGAATATCAACGCTACATGCTGTGAGGATCCAATATTATATTTTTTTCTTTGATTCCCATTTGTCGTGATTAGATCGGTCAGTGTGATGGTCGTCTTTATTAACACTGATACAAAGTAAATGTATGTATTATCATTAAATAAAAACAATTCTAATAAATAGAATCAATTGAGACGTCAATATTGAATTTTCAAAACAATGGTACAACAATTTATTTACAAACAATTCAGGGGATGGATAACTCCTTAATGCAAGATTGCAAAGGTTCGATATAACTCCTATTACACTCAAGTAAGTTATCTATAGACTCGACTTTTCAATTGTGATGCTATCCATTGTTTTAACTGAACAAAGTAAGGACTAAGATACAAAACTAACTTGTATCACTTATGTTACCTAAGAATATGTTTTTTACTTTTTTTCTGAAAACATTGGCAAGATGCATATGATAAGCAATTGTCTAACACAACTACATGACGATACACAGTTATGTCTTTTATATAAGGCTGATTTACAATTTTAAATGGCAAATGTCAATTTGTGACAAGAGGATGGTAGTTTTCTTTGAAATATGATAAGAAATGCTTCTATGTGTCTTTGGGGATATCTCGGGATATATATGCCAAATAGCATCTACATAAAGACTCGTAATGGAAAGCTTAATAAACTATATTTTCAAAAAGAAAAGGAAAGAAACTTGTAAATGCATAACCTTGAAATTTCAAGGAATTATATTTTATCATTCCAAATGATGCATTTCCAGAAATCATATGCAAAGTGTGGTATATACGTAGGCCAGTCAATGTCTTACTAAGTACATGAACTAATGCATTATTGATAGACCAATCATTTTGGTTTAAAAGAAACTTACTCTAATGAGTGCATATTTATCAAAATGATCAGAGGACAAGAACTATTTTGATCCAAATGAGATAAATTTCTTTCTATGTCGTTTTATTGACGTAAGAAGACTGTTGCATCCCTTTACGATCTCATAATATGTATCAAGTCATTGATAGCTTTGTAAAAAAGAAAAGAACAATTTTAATAATATCATATTATAAAGCTAATGCTTAATTAAATAAGGAAAATATCAAGAGGTTAAAACTATTAATACAATTTATAGAAATATTTAAAACAAATAACTCCTAGGTAAACAGTTTCATCATGAACTAAAACTTTGATATTGTTTAATGTTCAGGATTTGAAAGGATTGGATACCCATTGCTTCATAACACAAACGACGTCCTTCTACTCAGTCAACGTCGATCACAAAAAGGACAAAGCTTAGCGTACTCGAGTGTACATAAGAGCTTAATTAACATTGAGATATTTCATTCCGATTTTCTATGTCTCTGATATGTAATATGAGTTGAAACGGTAGTTCGAACGTCACATAATTGCCCGTCAACAAGTTATTAATTATACATGCCATCATGTATAATAGAATGACATTATTTATAAGCAGTAAAGAGAAAACACTATTCCATGAACTTCCTTGAGATGTATCCCAATTCATAAATCTGATTTGATCTTCTCATACGTGTTTATGACAGGTAATTTGTCAGCTACATGTGATGTTCATTATCAGCGAATGTCAAAGAAAGTAAACTTGATTTTTCTGCTTGAGGGTCACATTATAAAGTGTCATCGCTTTTTCAAGTGACCGACCTGAAGCCCTGTATACGGAAACATTATCCAATGTAATGACTGTACAGGATATTGTATGTTAATTACCTCTTTATAAACATACTATATAAATGTATCAAAGTAATGGAGTTAAAGTATTTTACCTAACATTCCAATTTTATGTAGTACATACGCACAAAGATTTTTTTTTTTTAACGGTTATGGTATTGAGTTGCATTCAAAATTGGCATTCTCGGGTGCACATGGTCCCTATCTGGACTATAAAGACGAACTCTTAAATGATCGCAATAATGAGATAAGAATATTAATTCTTATCAAAATTAGTTAGAAAATGTACCTAAATCATTTTTGACTGGATGAAAGTCTACACAGTTATCAAATCCAAAGGTCGAATTGCAACCCGCTTCAATTAATGAGTATTTTACTATAAATGAAATATTCATGTTTATGATGTGAGTTGAAGGAGAAAGAAATACAATAATGAGAAAAATTGCTTTTTGCAATACTTTTGTGCTAAGCATCGATACATATTAAAAAGTAAGATGATAACATTACCAAGAAATATGATACCATAACCTGATGTGAAGATTGTCTGTTTCATGAAATTGGTTTGACAATCGAAATATTAAAGGACTTTGTCATTGGCATTAGTATATGACTTTTCTCCGTATCAAGCTTGTTCATCCGCTTCAAGATATTTGTTAGTTTCATACACAGAATACCTGTACCTATATTTGTACTCGTTTGTATTGAAACCTGAAAGGATATTATTTCTCACTGACTGCTTCTCATCTGTCTGGATTTCTAAATAAATTTGGTTATAGAAATATATACAAAGTTGAATACAGAGTAATCAACAAAAAGTGAAGTTACTATGCTCAGAAATGTGTTGTTTGGGATCAAGACAGCTCTAACGCACGTGCTGACTTGACATCTCAATAAAGGAGAAAAATACTGCTGATACTGTAAATTCTGACACCATCGAGAAAACCTCTGGCATCGAAAGTGAGATTGATGACAGTTTTGGGGTTTAGGAATGGTCTCATCTCTTTTTACATTTCTCATTTGAGATCTTTTATTAAACATTTTATGGTATTTAAGTGTCTTTAATAAGAATAGTAGAATAATATATTTAGCGAATGTAGGAAGCAGAGCTAACTATTTAGAATTAAGTTTATTTTATACAATTTTCATTGGTATATAAACGAGGGGTGTCCCAAAAATTTCCAGCCTGACTCTCAATATCAAAGAAACATTCACATTTGCATGACTTATTTTTCGACAAAATCACCCTTGAACTCAATGCGTTTGCTCCAACGTTTTTGTAACATCTGCATCCCATCTGAAAACCAGTTCTTATCACGAGACCCCAAAAACTCCTCTACTGCAGCAATGACGTCATCGTCAATCTTGAACCTTTGGCCACGGAGCTCTGTTTTCAGTCGAGGGAAGAGGAAGAAGTCTGAGGGGGCTAGGTCTGGAGATAAGGCAGGGTGGGGGAGAATCCTGAACCCACAATCCTGTGCTGCACTGATTGCAATTTGGGGAGCATTGTCCTGCAACAGACACACACCTTAGTGCCATGATTGTAGAACCTTTCTTTAATTAATCAATCATTATTACACCATGAGAGTCCCAGAAAACGGATACCATAACCTTCCGACTGAAGCAACAAGATTTGACTTTTTAGGGGTTGGTGATGTGCTGTGTTTCACATGCATGCTTTGGCTTTTTTGTCTCAGGCTCAAAATGATGAACCCAAGTTTCATCTTGAGTAACGACATGAGCGAAAAATGATTCTGGGGCTGCGCGATACTCGTTGCTGACTGACCATGACACGTTTTCGCCTTTGGTCCTCAGATAACATTCTGGGGACTCGGCATGCTGATGCCTTATTCATATGTAAATGTTCATGTATAATTCGTTCAACTGATGTTTTACTGATGTGGTGAGTATCAGCTAAGTATCTGATAGTCACTCGCCTGTCTTGCTTTCTTGTGTCAAGAACAGCCTAAATGTTTTCACCTGTGGTGACATCAGATGTACGACCAGGACGGGGCTCGTCTTTAGTGCTTACTCTAGCCCGTTTAAATTCAGCACACCAATGTTTAATGGTGCTATATGAAGGAACAGAATCTAATGTTTGTAACATATCCCCATGAATTTCCTTTGGAGTGTATTTTTTAAGCTCAGACATTTGATAACAGCCCCCCATTCACTATTCTCAATTTCGGTAAAAGATTTGAGGGTACCTTAGAATGACAGGCTATTATATGCAATTGACGAGTATGCATCTCGTGATTTTCATGCCATTTACACGTCAATGAAGGTTCTTCATGCACGCACAGTATGGATGCGTTTCAGGCATGTTTTCATATTCAGGCCGGAAACTTTTGGGACAACCCTCGTAAGTTTAATTTATCACACTCTAGATGTAGCAAAAGGTATAAGCACGTCCTGATTTAAGCCTTCTAGGGAAAATGGTTCTTTTCTAGCCGATGTTGCATGGAAGTTAAAGCTTTAACTTTCGCAATTGACGTATTTCAAAAAGTCAAAAGCAATCAAAATTTACACAAATGCCCAGGGGAAGGGAATGGAAGAATTTCAGAACAGGAACAAGCAAGTTTTATATAATCAATATGAAGACTGGCATTAAGTCGGACAATGTCGAGATAAGTCGATTTACAAGACAAGATACATTGACAAGCTGACAACATTGAATATTTATCTAAAGTGTCAAAGGTGTTTTGTTTTTTTTTTGCTATGGTAGGAAACTTGGTCTGGTTGTTAAATAATTCTGGTATTGATTTCAAACAAGTGCTGAATTATTTTTACAATAATAAATAATACAAATTTACAATGCAACCATTATATCTCAGTCTTCAATCGCTATGTTTTATTGCACAATTATGTAAAATAGACACAATATGAATTGAGAAAACATGCTTTATTATATGCACGTCATGCATTTCCTGTACAACTCTTGGTAGGTATATAAATAATTTAGATATCTAAATTGTAAACGTAAACATTCTCATGTTCTGAACAAGTCTAATGGTGATTTGACCAGAGGAAATGTTTTACGTGAATTTAGAACAAATTATCAAAGAATTCAGCGAATGACATGAATATTGGAGAACTGTGTCTTTTATACACCTTTAAAGCAATTATATAATTATCACTGATTTCAAAGGCTCTTAAGGCAACGATTGGGTGTACTTTAACATATATAACATCAAGCTTTTGTTTGGCCATATTTATGAAAACAGATTTGTTGCGCCACATGATGACAACATAACACAGTAACATGTCTATCAACTTATTTATGAGCAAAATGTAAACATAATGCAGACGTTTAAAAATAACTATTTTCATTGCTCCAAAAGCCACACACTTTAAAAAAAACAATGCAACCACAAACAAAATCGTACTTAGACGTTTACTTATATATGAATCATCTGCATAGCTGCTTTGGCAAAACTGTTCCGGTAGTTTTACTCGGTGGGAACAAAGTTCTAAAACAGAAGATAAGAGTTATCCAACTCTCATCATTTCTCAATTGGGGGTTTCGACTTCAGCACGAATCGAGTTCAACATTCTCTCATCATATAAACTGTTACTATGGCAACCTATTGACCTACATTGTACCAACGCATAATCCAACTCGAAACCGTTAATCTGATAAACAGCAACCTATTCCTAAAATGTCATGTAATCTTTTGGAGGTAGGTCTTATTCTAACTCGTCTGCCTCTCTTTGGAATTCACTACCATATGAACTCAAGATCTCTCCATCCCTTTCATTCTTTTAGTGGAACCTGAAGACGAACATTTTCAGGAAACATTAATGTTGACTATTTACTCTTTAAGCATCCATTGAGAGGACGAAAACGCGCTCTTTTATTTCCATAAGTATGATATATTCTCTTTTTGCTTCTATCAGTTATAGTTATTTGCATAATCTTTCTGGAATTGTTGTTTATCATTCCGAATCTTCATTAAAGTCAGCGATAGTTGTAATTTTATTTTTTATCCAACTTGATATATCATCCAACATAAATTGGAAGTTCATGAGTAAAACGTAATACCTTTTTTCTCTGTGTATTATATCATCTTAATCTGAATAGTACGATAAAGCGTTCAAACATCGTAACAATAGGGTAATATCGACATCCACATAGTGAACACCATAACAGCATTTATTACATAATTAGTCTGCTGTTGCACCATTCCTTTGTGTAAATTCTATGTCCACATATCAGTCCCTAATCAATACATCAAAATAGAATGTCTCCATAACCGTCTGTTTGCACAACCATTGTAGTCAAATTAAGTCATTAAGTCATCTATACCCACTTTCATAGTTCATTAGAATTCAATTGTATAATCGTTAAGTGTTCTCATTGCCTGTTTGTGATTGCAACTAATAAATTAATATTTCTATGTACGCTACCGAGAAGGCCTCAACTGATTTGATTTGAGTACACTGTAGTCAAGTACTCTGGACCTATGTTTGAATTCATGTAGATATCAATTTCGTTATATCAAACTCTGATGTTACAGGAAAGAGGAATTAGATTTAAACTATTTGGAATTTGTTTGCTGACTACTTTCACTACCAACTGCCTAAGCGTGATTTTGACATTGTTAGCATGCTATAAGATTATAGGTTAAAGATTCCCAATTAGACGAAGCTTAAAACCTATCTTCCGTTCCATTTATTTCTCCAAACGAAGCTTATCGCGATATCATAGGGATTTTTTGGGCCTTACTTTTACATATAAAACCTTCACTTGCCAAGCATTATTACATTAACATGCACAAGAACAGTGTTGATGCAAGTGTTGATGCAACAAAAATAAATTCAAACTGTTTTTTTTAAGGTATAAAATGTTGGTCTCGTAAAATATATTCGTAATCATGATACAGATATGATTAGATTAAGACGAAATACTAGTTTATATCGACATCAAAAGTCTACATTATTGTCACCACAAAACATAATATCTCCGTAATTATAAACTATATTCTACCCCTTCAATCTGAGGCTTGTGCCATGTGCCAGTTTCAGACTAGATTGAAACCCCTTACTGATTTGCTAAGCGATTGCGAGTGACGGGGTATCCGTATGATAAGCAAAAAAAGGACGGAACGAAATGTGACATTTCCAGGAGACAATATAGGTAAGTGCATCGTCAATTGAATCCCATTTCTGGGTTTTTATTTTGGTTAACATTCCCATCACAGTGCATAAACAGACACACGTTTCTCCTACACAAAATACCTTGGCAGTACCGTACTTTAAATCAATATCATGGTCAAATTTCAGCTTTACTCATCTGCTCAGAAGGTAAAAGAAATATATATACACAATTGAACTCGTTGCTAACTCTAAACGGCACAAGGTAAACAACTTTGAAGATAATGGTATTTCTTAGTAATATTCCATTTTTGGTATTTGTATGTTACTGTACATCAGTAAATGAACCCCATAAGTAAGTGCAGAACCTCATATAACTCGAACAGCTGTCTTTCATCTGTCAAATTACAGTCTAAATATAATGATATATAATTACTTGTTGATTGAGCAAAGTAAGGCGACAGGTGACATTTCTTGCCTGGAAACTGAACACATATGTCTTTTTCTGTTACAGTGTTTTCAATAAATCTCATCAAGTTAACATTATCATTTGTCATAATTATTTTTCAATATAATCTCGTGTCCTTTTTTCATATTTTACAGAAGGCGTTCTGTCAAATGCCAGATGTCTTGAGTCCTATATATGTAATACACTTAATCCTGCAATGAAAAACATTTACCATCGACAAATTGCTTTAACCATAGAATTCACACGAGCGATATCTACGAGGGATGCCCTAAAACTTGCTGGTCTTCATATAAAAAATGTCGGAAACGCAACCATGTTGTACATTCATGAAGAACATTCAAATTGTAATCGGCAAGAGAAACGCTAAATACATACACTTCAATTTATCGTTATAGTTTCTTTGTCAATGTTATACTATATCAAATTGAACAAAACTTAATGTAAAGGTGTTATCAAGTATCTGCATTAAAACAAGTACAGTCTAACGGGAATCTATGAAGATATGCCACCAAATGTGGCACTGCTTCTTCACAAGCTGAATTAAACATCGGTGTGTTGAATGTAGTAGGGTAGACTAGATACCGATGTTTTACAGGCAGTAAGGTTTGAGTTCAATGCTACGCTGAATTTGAACGCAGTACCACCCATGGTTCGCTAGTTCAAGCCGATGCTCGCAGGTTTCATCGCAATGCATAGCCACAATGGTTTCGTTGGCTTTCGCGCTATAAGTGAAATATTCTTGAAAGCGGCGTTAAACCGCATGCCAGCTCACCTCCCCTAAGAACCGATGACGACCCACGCCTTGGCATCCTGCTTCTTCAGTGTAATTGAATACGCTGCTCGAGCTCCTTCCTAAAACCCTGATATCCTTTAAGCCAGAAGCCTCCCATCGCTAGCTATCTAACCAGCCAATGAGACGACTCGCATCCAGCACAGACAGGTGAGCACAGACATGAACATCAGGCCGTGCCAGCCGTACGAGGGATTTGGCTCGAAATAGATCAGGGTATATGGAAGAAGCTCAATCAGCGGATTCAATTACACTGATTAAGCAGGATGACGCCTTAGTCGTCCATCTAACGTCACAATGGATGAAAACATCAACGCTATCCTAAATACACTTATGTAAGACAAATATGTGACAATTATATAATTAGCTCCAGCTCAACACATAGATATAATTTAGTTAAATTGATTATTTTTGATCATTTACATATACATGAGTTATCATCATGTTGGGTCCAAGACATCTTTGACCTATATAACTAAGTATTAAGTACTAACCTCAGTTCACTATTTTTATCCATAGACAATATGTCAAAGCATGCACGTTCATCTACACATCAGAATTTCGGAATTGTTTCTAGTAACAAGGACTTTTTATCAATAACATGATTTAGAAGGCTATCTTAATGATCAAGGTGATGTGAAACACAGTGCGAACATCATTGCGCAGGTAACGAAGTGACTTAAAGAGCAGAAGTGCGATTTGTTAAAAGTTTCCAGGTTTTCTCCAAAAATATAACTTTATGTCAAATCTAATATTTCAAGGGGGTCAAACATCAAATTATTCGACCCGATCATCCGTAGTCGTAGAAGAAGTGACCAAGCATCAAGCGGTGGTCGTTTTATTGTAAACACCTTTACATCTTTGAGACAGGAAAATGAATACGCATGGCTCAACTGATTATACCTCGTTCGTAAAAACCGCTTCTTTTTATTAAAAGTATAGCCATATGCAATTGGAAACATGTTTACGTTTCCCTGAGATCTCTTTATCTATCTAAAACAACGTGCTAATACCCCTTTAAAAGACCATTACAAGAAAATGTAAATGAGTCAATAAAAGAATTAATTTTACCGAAAATAAGGCAAGGCCCATGGAAGTGTAAACAATAATATTTCAACATTACAAATAAATTCTAAAATATATACTAATTATATTTCGACATATATTTGTCCTATCATTTTAGTATTAAAACCATCGTCAGTGATATAATTATAATCAACTGAAAGACCACATTGAAAGATACTTTTGTTTCAAGACTCAATATCATAAACTGTTTGGTTGTCTTATTGGAGAGTGTCATATTTTCTGTTTCTCGTTTATGTTTAATTGATAATCGTGTGATCAGTGCAAATGGGTGTTAGATATTCATGTGTGAAAGATAACGGATTGGTTGCTTAAATAATGGAATCAAAGTGGAAATATATTACGTGAATGCCTTCAATTTGGGCCTATATGTACATACGTTTGGTGATTGTTTTGATAATTACTCATGTTACCGCATTTAGTGCTGGTGAATGCAGCCTGGAGAGAATACAGATGAATAAATCGTATGACATGAATTCAGTGTTGTATTTTAAGCAGCGACATTCATGCAGCAGTGATAAACATCTGATCAAAGAAGTGGTTAGAGTAAAGAACGTTGCATTGGAATAATACAAAAGTAACTATAAGGCAACAAATAAAGATTAGCACAATTTTCCAAGCGACGGTGTTTTAAAGTGTTCTAACTTAAATAGCACATTTCTAGACACTATTGTTAAAACTCCACTGGTATAAAAAACAAATCAGTAGCAGAATAGTTAACTTGGAGATCAGCACATTTTCACATCCACATTACTTGGACATATTAACGAAATAGTGCAAAAAGTGCTTTTGCATTCATGTCATTTATAACATATAGACTGATATATACTCTTTAGAGCTTTTTTAGACAAAAAACTTATTTCGAGTTGGCTGTATGAGACATTGATCTAACTTTCGCTGAAATTACTTTGTAAGAGGATTTACCAGCAGTTAAAAGTTGAAAAAAGGTCGTTAAATCTAATCATGATCCTCTTTTTGTGTGAAAAACCTCTAAGTCTGGCACTCAATCAATTGCTTAGCAAGTCTTTAAAACTGCCTGCATACATACGAACTAAAAGAACTAACTGTCTATTTGGGGGGACATTTTTTGCGATCAAGTTTTTCTCTTTCGTGTAACAACACTCCTCAGATTTTTAGGGATATTATTATAACGACAACATAACAGTTTAGTCTTACGGCAACCACATTACAAATTGTAAATAATACAATTTGCAGATAACATAATTTGCATTAAATTAATACCAAGAAGCCTTAAAAAATATTTGATACATTCAAGAAATTAAAACAACAAAGTCGTAGGCGTATGTGGAATATTTTAGTATCGAGAGCTTGGGTCAAATTCAATCATAAACAATCATAAACCCCTGAGAATCAGTCAGAGTTATTCAGTCCCATATGAAGCATCACATATTTTGAAAATAAAAACAAAACTCTCAAACTTTATATTAGTTTATATTGAATCCTGTCAACACTGGTAGACTCAATTCTCAATTCAAAACGATTCTATTTCTGTTGCGTTTTAGATGCGTTTACGGCTTGGCATTTTTAAAGAATAATGTTGTTCTTTTGAATGTTGCGTTTACTATTGGCTGATTCTTATATTTATATTGTTCTACCTTGTAAAAATACTCATCATACAGCAAATTTAAATAGTTTCAACTTAAGGTCTACATATCCATCAAAAGTAAGATTTAACTGTTTCAGTTTTCCAATTAAGGGAAACCAGGTTAATAGTTATGTGTGTATGTACGTGGAATGTTGTTTTCTGACATTGTTTACCACACTGAAGCAAAAGATCACGTTTGGCTAAAATTTCACTCTGTTTGATGGCACAGCAGAAAATCATAGCCATTGTACGTTACGAATTACTATACGACCTAGAGTGTTGTTGTGTCTTTGAAGTACAGTGAGAAAAGGACACATGCTCCCGTTTGACTATAGTCATTTGATGTGAATTCTTCGCAAAGATTACTCGCTAAAAACTATTTCTTGAAACTTATTCTCAAGGGTAAAACGTGCACTAAAGTAGAATGTTTAAAAAGCTCATTAGTCTTTCAACTCAAACAAAAAGAACTGTAAGTAAACAATTTGCGTGTTCAAAAAGGAAATCGATTTAAGCCCTTTTCCCTTTCATTCTAACTATGTCCATGGTTTAGTTGAACAGATAAAGTAATCATTTACACAAACGTAAGAGTTTCGTAATCATACATTTGATAAATATTGGGACATTCAAATAGGGATCAAATAGACATTTACGTAAGAACATGACTTAACGATAGATCCGGAAGATATTTCAGTGTAGGATATGAAGGATTTGATGAGAGCGAATAAATACACACTTCAAGGTTCATTAAAGTGTGATAATACATATCTGAAGATCCTATCGACTCAATCTTAAGTTGTGTCAACATTTGTTAATAATTGGTTTTAAAAACATCGACTCCATAAAAGGAAAAACTCGTATTCAGCTTACTTATATTAAGATTGGCGCATATACATAGATCCAGCTCTGACAAGTGTTTATAATGTTATGATATAGGTATCCAAGTTCAAGTTATTTTGAAAAAGTCTTAAGATGTTTTTCTTATAGTAACATGTCATATTGATGATTCTGAAAGTTGATTTGGTGAGTTAAAAATTCCCAAAAATTTTGCTCGACCTCTATCTTCATTATCGTGCCTCAAACAATAAGCAATGTTTTTTTAATTGTTTATACACGTAGATATCCATTACTGTGTATACCGCCGTCAGTTTTACTCTTCATTTGCCTGTTTTGAATAACGATGTCCTCAAAGATTTCCAAACGCAACTTGTTTTATTTCCATCATTACCTACCGTCATCATCTACCGTCCATCCTCCGACCTACCAAAGTAGATACTAATGCAACTTTCGATAACCGTAAGCATATTTTGCTTTTCCTTCAAGTGTTGAAAGATCACAAAGAAAACATCTTCTGTTATACAATGTGAAAAATGTAGAGAAATGCAGGCAATTATCTATCACCATACAGCTAATAATTCATGATTGACCAATGCAAATTATTAGAAAAACTGTGGATGTGTTGCTGTGTAATTTCCCTGAGTTGTACTTGGAAATGAAAGTAAAATATTTTACAAAATAGCACTCAATGAAGTCATGAGTTAAAAACATTCCTGTTCATAAATACAATGTCATGTGTTAACAACATTCCTGTTCATAACATGTTAGCAATAGCAGTGTCATTGAAAAAGGTATCTCGATGATTGCTACGCAACATCCAATAATTGTAAATGAATGATAACTACCATTATCTTTTACCACATTTAACGGTATATAAACTATGGTGGTCCGTTCATACCAGATGGTTAGCCCACTGACAGATTATCAACATGATTAGAATAATAGCAATCTGCAAGGCAATAACCCTAACGTGGAAGCAATGCAATTTCATAATTCATTATTTGGGAATTAGTTTCATGGCAATCGATACCAAGTAACTGCACTTTATGAAGGGCTAACAGAACTACAGTGTAATCATATCAAGTTAACAGTAGTATGAGTATTCACAAATATATGAATATTGAAAAGAAAGCATAAGTTATCAGATTATAATTGTTTTTATGAAGTTTATGGTTCAGTATGATTACAGATTCTGCTATGCTTATCAAATAAAATAAATGAAGTTCACGTGATAAGAATTATTTTATTATTATTGAGAGAAGTATTCTCTCATTTAACCAAACAAAATTACTAGATAGAACAAGAATTGAAAAATGTAATTTATATTATTTGACGTTGGTTTGAAAACATATCTCAATTTAAGTAGGAACTGAAGGTACATGGAAGACATTCTTTAAATTTGACCCAAACTATTTTTGACAAGTAAGACATTGAACATAAAATGATACAGATATATAATCATATTATATTTTGGTCTCAATAATACATCAGTTAAATATAGACTGAAGTAATCTGTCAAATGAAGATGTCGATGTTTGTTATTAAGATAAAGGTCAGGCTAATGAAATGCCCCATATAACTTGGTCTTGTCAGAATTGAGTTTTCCTAGGTTTCCTTGGTTGATTTATTTCCAACAAATTAAAGAGGACATGATACCATGTTTCAGTCTACAAATCTGGATCAATTAGTTATACAATTCATAACTATCAAGTTACAACCTTACAAAATAAGGGGGGCAGTGGTAAGCGCGCTCGGCATCGGATCAAGAGGTCTGTGGTTCGAATGCCGCCAGGGCCTTCTGCAGTAGAGAACTGTCCTAAACGCAATAATGTTTGGGTGCAATACTACTAGCAGCTGTGATATAAGTGAAATACTCTTAAAAGCGGCGTTAAACCCTCTATCACATCACGTCATAAAATAGGTACACAAATTGTTAACTTGAATACTGTTGTAAATGCAGCTGTGTTGTGAAGCGCGGTAGAAGAACACCTGATAATAATATCATAAACGGCAAAAATCATTCATTCATATCTTTAATTTACTACAAACGTATCTTGTTTTGTTTCATTATATCTAGCGTTCATTCACAATTTTGGCTCCCAGTAAGATCGAATACTTCTGTAATAAAAACAGCAGGCTAATAGAGCTTCAACAGCCTTCTGGTGGTAAAGCATAAAAGGTTATTTCCATCAACAGTACGTTAATAGTTTCAGCTACATTTTTCTTAAATATGTGCATGCAAAAAGAGTTGAATTCAATATAGAAGAAAACCTAAATACTTCATACAAGATGACTCCTAATGCATGGCATATAGGTCTCCGTTTGGCTTCTTCACATGTACTTAACTATTCTACAACGTATAATTCCTTCAATTCTTTATGAGATTGTTGGTAAATGATGCAAATAAAAACATTAATGTTGGTTTATAATGTGTTTAATAAAAAACCTTGAATGTGATGAAAGTCTATAAATAAATTAATACATCATATGTAACATTTATTAAATCACACTGTTCATATTTAGTGTAATCCTTTGAAAGGTCAGAACATTCGATATATTTGTTTCGCATATATATGTGTTCAATTTATTGAAATAGAAAAAGTTATCAAAAAGCCCTCAAACGTCTTTTTTTTCCAAATATACGAACCTAAAGGGCTGCTGAGCATGTAATTAAGCGTCAGACGTAGCTTAAAATAGAGATAAATTTTTATTTTCTAAGCTGGCCAATCGTTTTACAAAGTAATTTCAGTTTAAGTTAGATCCATTTATCATGCAGCCAAATAACTCAACATTGATTTTTTTCTCTCTAAAATCTAAAAAAGTTTTTATCAATCTAAAAATTAGCTATCATTTTTTTAAAAATGAATCAAAGGAAGGGAAAGTGTGATGAAAGTATGTTAACGGCTCTGTAGGCCCGAAGCAACCCTGTTAGATTGAACAGCCATTGTCAGGTTTTTCGCTTACAAATCACGACTTTCACCTGTTAAGATCAGGTTTTGATTGTTTATAATGTTTATACATGTAGTTAATATTTGATTGATATTGAAATAGTATTGATATCTTGATGTTTCAGCTTGAAACAGTTTTCGATGGCATTCAATCTGAACATTTCTTAGCTGTTATCTATGTCACATGTTCAGCAACGGTTAATTACATGTTTTTACACAATGTTTATTTTCACAAATAAAACGATCAAGTTTCCGCATATCCAAATCAGTCAAATGTATTCGCCCACCCCAGAAGCTTTTGCTACTAAATAGGCCGATACGTAAAGGCTAAATACAGTTAATGCATTCAGCTCGTGTTTAGCTGTTTGACAATGATGCTTTACATGTAAATAGTTTTCACATTATTGATAAAAATCTTTTCAATTTGTAATTTCTTCATGATATTGACTATTGGAGAAAAAATAATATGCATTGCCAGCAACTAGTGTACTCAGTTTGATATTCCTTCTTGTGGTCGATATTTAGCAGTAATGGCTATCAGAAACTATTCAATTTTAAATGATCACAAAGGTAAACAAGGCACTGTGCGTCGCTTGCGTCTCTCAAAGGTCAATGTGCTTGACAGTTTGATATTGGAAATCCAGTTAATATCGATGAGCTAGTTGAAGGTTTACTGCAAGTGAAGAGGAATAAGAAGGACAATTTCCGTGATAAAGAAATTCGTAACGCCTATGATCTAAAATACAATTGATTGCCCAAGCACTTGAAATCATAAGTGAAAGATAGTGTGTGTTATATGAAAACAAAAGCATGACCATGTGTTACATTCATACCGTGTCAGTATGTCCTACAGGCATTATCCTGCTTAACATGTTCATTAATCAACCCTCTTACATGTAGTATTGCATGGTGATATGACACGCACTTCATAAAACAACAAACAATAAAAAAGGGATGACATGTTTTATCATGTAAGTAAGTAAATCATGTCAATTTGCAACTCAAGCCGAAAAAACATAATTCTCTATTCATCTCCCAGGCAAAAAATTTTCAACTCGTGGATCACAAATCCTATGTTCAAATACATTTCCCCAGCTTTGAAATGATAATGTTTACCAATCTGACTGACAGACTGACTGTTATTTGACAAATAAAAGACAGAAGTTCCAATGATAATACGGTCTACAGTCATTCCTGGAAATCAATTGATAACATTTGTTCTTGAACAAAGGGAGATTGGGATCATTCAGATTCTAATTTACTGAAATTAACCTGTACAGAGGAAATTAACAAATGTAGCTTTGAAACACTATGATCTGCAAACATTTTTAACAATTTGGGTTTGGAATTTGTCGAGAGACATATTGTTTTGTTGTAATGTTTTATTAATTGTAAGATTTAAAAAGAATGCATCATAGCTTTACCTAATTGCTTGTTTACATATACATGTTTAATCGCAGTACAAATCAATAGACCTGAACGCGCATTATGCCCACCCGGTAATTCCTAAAGTCATCTACCCTTCTTCGAGGGTAACTGGACCTTCGGATTATTTATGCTTTTTCTGCATATTCAAAATAAAACCCTAAGCATTGTGGTTTAAACAGCCTAAGAATTGAAAACAGGATTTAACATATTTCTTTGGAATCGTAACAAATGTTCAACATATTATTTTGATTGTCATCTTGATCATGTTCCTTTTATTAGCAAAATAAACTTTACAATGAAGTCGATGGATTTCATGCTATACAATATATGAAAATATTAAATCAATATCCACTAAATTTAGATTCCATGAAAGATTTTAATGGCAATCTTAAATAAAAGTTTAACTAATTTGATAATTGAAAAGAAGCAACGTAAGGATAGAGCTTACCACAGAGGGATAACAGCTTATTTTACATCTACATCAGTAGCGTAGGATTGCGAAAACAGGATAAGTGGGTTGAATGTAATCTTAGGCTGGATACGGAAATCGACTGTCTACCTGACAGTTGAACAAATTGGATATTTGGCAGATTTGTAAGGGATCTTCTATCTCGTCAGCATTTTGGTTCTTGAGGTTGATTCTCAATTGTTATGTATGATTGAAAAGGTCGAATCGGCAAAACTCGTGACAGAAATACGCCCTTACGTTATAAACGAACATTGATTTATGTCATTTATTAATCACTAAAAATTGGCATGAGAAATTGTTAACGATTTTCAAAATATTAATCCTTGTTTCTCACCATGGATCAGGTGTGTTGGAATTGAGATATTAGACTGAGTTACAATACTTTTTTGTGACATGAAACTTAATTAGAGGTGATTGATATGAAACTCACTGTTTTAATGTTACTCTAAGTATAAACTGTTAGAAATCCCATTTTTTAACATATTAATAATAACAATGAATATCGATGAAGCATGAATGTCCAAACACCGAATTTGTGAAACAATAAACTACACGCCAATTTGTCTACGTTATCCAAGACTCCATGTGTAAAATATGTGCGCTGACTCTTGATTAGTCCTTTAGAAGATAAAGAAACTTTTCAAATATTAGACAAGAAAACAAAGTGAGTCCGACTAATCATGAAACACGCCTCGTTTATACGGACATACAAGTATGATAAGTTAAAGATAACACTGAAGCATCAATCATACAGAAAACCCAAGAATATTGAGTTACCAATTCTAGTTTTGTCTAGTTATACACGGACATCGTGAAATCCCCCCTACCATCGCCTTTTCAGTGTGACAAATGGAGATAGACCAGCCAAACGCTATCAATGTAAGACAAATACAAATGTGTGCAATTGACAGCTGTATCAAGTTGGATATATCACTACACACATATATCAATCCTAATAACAACGTTAGCAGTACGACAACAATGGCTTCAGCATTATCAGTCGATTCCCTTTGGCTAATGCAGACTTATGTATTTTCCATTTTCAGGCTGTGTCAATGAGTCCTGTAAAAGATGAAAATTTTTCAAACATTGGTCAAAGAGAACATAGTAAGGCCGACTAATTAAGAAACACCCTCTTTTTTAACAGACATGCATGAATGATTATCTAAGAAACCGTAAAACATGATTAATACGTCAGTCATAAAAAAAATCCCAAATAGGTTAAGTGACAAATCCATTTCTACAGAGTCATCAAAAATTATCCCTGTCATAGTCCCTTCAGTGGGTCAAGTGGAAAATGAGCGGTCCATCGATGTCATCGCACAAAAATAATCTGCGTGTTTGCAATTGACAGAAATATCATGCTGGATATATCACTACTTCACGCTTACTTATCCTTGTGACAACGTCAGCAGTATAACACCAGTAGCAGTTTCAATATGAATTAACTTCCATTATCTTGTCGTTATCTATTTCCAGACTTGGAGTACTGATAAATAACAATTTACAGAACGATTATGCAAATTATTAACAGAAATAGAACCCATCAGCCTATACCAAAGTCACGGAAATACCCATTAGTGCTTCCTTTGTAGTTCTGAGACTTGTCATGATGAAGTTTGTACTAGGATGGTCATTTATTTCAACGAAAGTACTTTTGAATTTGTATTTCATAATTTTATCATTTAGGTTTGTAATAGGATGCCTGTGTATTTACATGACAATTTTACTGAATGTGCATTTCATAGGTTTGATTATGAATTTCATAATATGCACTAGCGGAACATATAACCACAATAGTGAAATGATATTATACTAATTATCCTGTCTTTCAAAATCCACATTTGTGTATTTTTAAATGACAATTAAAAAATCTCAATTATCAAAATGTTCATTAATCAACCCTCTTACATGTAGTATTGCATGGTGATATGACACGCACTTCATCAAACAACAAACAATAAAAAAGGGATGACATGTTTTATCATGTAAGTAAGTAAATCATGTCAATTTGCAACTCAAGTCGAAAAAACATAATTCTCTATTCATCTCCCAGGCAAAAAATTTTCAACACGTGATTCACAAATCCTATGTTCAAATACATTTCCTCAGCTTTGAAATGATAATGTTTACCAATCTGACTGACAGACTGACTGTTATTTGACAAATAAAAGACAGAAGTTCCAATGATAATACGGTCTACAGTCATTCCTTGAAATCAATTGATAACATTTTTTCTTGAACAAAGGTCACGGAAATACCCATTAGTGCTTCCTTTGTAGTTCTGAGACTTGTCATGATGAAGTTTGTACTAGGATGGTCATTTATTTCAACGAAAGTACTTTTGAATTTGTATTTCATAATTTTATCATTTAGGTTTGTAATAGGATGCCTGTGTATTTACATGACAATTTTACTGAATGTGCATTTCATAGGTTTGATTATGAATTTCATAATATGCACTAGCGGAACATATAACCACAATAGTGAAATGATATTATACTAATTATCCTGTCTTTCAAAATCCACATTTGTGTATTTTTAAATGACAATTAAAAATCTCAATTATCAACAGATTGTTGTGGTATTTACTTCACAATCCATACAAGAACGTAAGGCTTACATTATTTGTTGTGTATAATATGATACGTTTTGGTAGTATGTGTTGTGTCAAACGCATAGGTTCGTTCACCGAAGATTGTTATTAGAGATTTTTAGTAATGTTAGATAAGCTGTTCATTTATTCAAAACACAAAATCCAAATTAACTGCTTATAAACGTGTTGTAATCTTGATTGAAATTTTCAAAACGTTGAAAAGTGTTGAAAAGTAACAATTTAATCGCAAAATCAATTCTCACCCTTTCAATAATTTTAATTTAAAATCACTTTACAAAACCCCTAATCTCTTCTACCGACATTGAAATGGCCTCAAGTCACATATAATAAATAATAACTGATTTAGATAAAATCTGAGTTTCTAATGCAGGTGAAATGTGGCTACAGGGTAATCTTTTTTCTTGTTTCCTTAAAATTGTGTATGAATTTAGCGAAAAACTTCATGGCAAAAATTTATCTTTTTGAAAAATGTATGGCAGTCAAATTATAGACATGTGGTATGAAGTTTTCATACAATGAATTGTATTTCCAATCAGAAACATACTCCAAGTTTCCAATCACATAAGCCTTCCCTCCGCGTTGACATTTTGTATCAGTATTTAATATATATGTGCTCATCTTATATCATACAATTTGATTCGGCAATTGGCCCACCGAATGTAGGTCTTCGTTTTGATTACATGGAGATAGGAGTCAGCAATTTCTTTGACTAACAGCATTAAAGAATCCACAAGAACCGTACCAATTGCAAAATAACAACAGCTTTAAAAACAATACGAAAAATCAATCAGTGTAGTTTATTTCCCTCACCAAGTGGGAAATTTGAAACATAAGTACTGAAAGTTATGACGGTTTCTCTCTTTTAAAAACCCTAATTATCTCCAATTTTAGCTAGAAATCATTATAAGGAAATCATTGGTAATAGACAAAAGATGATAGTGTAAAATCCTTAGTTTGATTATTCTTAAGGTTTTAAAGTTCCACCCTAAAAAAGAAAGGTAGTGTTTCCTTGAAAACATAAAAACTTAAAAAGGCACAACTATAAACATGATAATAGCTCATTGAAATTTGGTATGTTGAACAAAAGCGAAATCCTGAGATGTTTTTTAATGGTAACCGAAAAATAAAGTTTCATTTATGTAGATCTCTTTACACATCTCTGTTCATAAAAATCCGTTTCTGAATGCCTTTTGTTTTAGCGAAGTATGTAGTCTTATGGATATGGAAAGGTTTATGCGAATACAACAAAACTAAAGTAAATGCATACACGTAAGATTTCTTCTGAGAAATAATATATTGTAATCAATATATTTTTATCATGATCAGCTGATTACTGTTTTTTTAGATCAATAATTTTCAGTACTATCAAAGTTTTTCTGTTGTTTTCAATATTTAGCTTTCATCAAATGACTTCATATACAAAATCTACATATTGGTCTTTGAGGGACATTTCGAAATGGCATACATAACAACGAAATATGTTCTTTATCTCTCCATGTAATATATGCAGATAACCTTGCTGTTTTCAATGGCAAATGCTTGTAATAGGGATAGTGACAAAGGCGAGAATAAATTGAGGAATTGTCCCGAATTAAATATCATTTTCAATGTTTAAAAACAGATGATACAATTAGCCGAATATCCAAATTCATAATGACAAAAATGAAACCAGTTGAAGATTGATGTGTCCTTTGATACCATGATGCCTGTTTTCAACATTACTCTCGTTGGTTTTATTGGAATGCGTGTTAACTTTCCAACGAAATCTCGACGTTAACTGACATCTTTGGTTCAAATGCAAGAAGTTACCAAAATGGCACGCTGTTTCTACAATGGCATCAATCGGACTGGTCTCAAGAGGCCTGTTAAGGTTCCTGGAGATTTGACACGCATTGATATCAGTTAGAGGGTCAATTGTAATAGACAGCTCCTCTATTAAACAGAGTCTAATAATCTGCTTGCGAGGACAGTTATTTTTTTCTAGCTATGAACCTCTTTGTGTTTGAACCATTTTCTCTGTATGTTGAAATTTAAAGTAATTTCAGAACCAAGAGATTTGAATCAATGATCCTCTCAATTTGATTACAAATGATAAGGTTTTATTTTAAAAAAATATGTATTGTTTGTCAGCCAGGTGATTGATTTAAAACTAGGAAAACTGATGCTTAAGATGTTTTACGCTCTCAAAAAGGGTTTTACGTCCCTTTTGAAAAGAAAATATATGTCAACACGTCAAATAAAAAGAATATCTGCATGAAAAAACGGCTAAGATAATATCTTTACTAAACGGTGACCGAATAAACATTCATGTCTTCTTTTGAAAATGGACTTTATGCTGGTCATATAAAAAGATGCAGTGGTTTTTACCATCCATACATCGTATAGCATAAATGAAAAAAACCCATATCATTTATATTAGCGTTTCCTTCTATTCAAAAGCAAATTTATACAATTCAAATTCACAAATCAAATTCCGGTCTTTGTATAAAGTAATCTACGAAAAACTGTCTCTGCATAGATTAAGTCATATTGAACGTCAAGCATGCTGCAAAAACCAGCGATGTTGTAGAAGGGCCATCAGGCATATATTCGACATATTCAAGTGTACGTTTACGTACTGTTGAACCACATTAGACGTGATATGTACAAATAAGTACAATCGATTTTGAAATTCTTTCTTCCCCAATATCAATTATCTAAATTTACTGTTGTCGGTTACGGATTTAACTGAATTAGATAAAATATTCAATTCGAATGAAAATAACTTCTATCCACATTTTGGTAATATAACTCGACATATTTGTATCAGAGTCAAGAAGTTTTCCATGTAATCAAATCAGGTTTGTAGGAATGTGTTATATTTTCAAGCTAAGGCTAAATGAACAATTGAAAAAATCATATTAAAGTACGGTTTTATTGGTAGATGCAGTTTGCTATTTCGCGCAGTGTACGTTTCTCCTGCCCAGTAGTTTAAAAAAGATACCGATTCAATCTTCAATTCTGGACCTTTTTGCATCTTTTTCTAAAATGAAAATATCATTCTCCTACCACGACTTGACTTTTCCGTCCAATAAAAAAACTGAACAGACTTGTAATGTAATTATGTATAGTTAATGGTGAGGCCTTGGTCTATCTTCCTGTAAATACTTTAAGCAAACCGATGAAAGAAAAGCCAGTTTTTTTGTCAATTTTAGGGACACAAAATGTGTCAAAAGTTCTACAACTACCACAAAGTGTTAAAATTGTTACATAAAGGGTGTTTGAAAGAAGTGAAATAGAGAAATTAACGTATTTCGTAGTAAAGTGATTTTGGGTTTCACGCCGCTTTCAAGAGTTCTTCACTTATGCAACAAGAGAGAAACATCCCCAAACACTATTGTAGCTAAGCAAAACGTTGAAACCTGCGAGTATCGGCTGGAACTAGCGAGCGAGGGGTTTTACCGTGCTGAAAATCAGTGAATAATTTTGTACTTTAGACAAAATTGTCGAACCTCTTGATCCGAAAGCAAACGCGCTTACCACCACACTATCCCGCCCCGTGTATTTCAAGATTTCATAGTTTTATTTTTTCAAATAAATAGAGAATAGATTCCCAATCGTTCTCAAGGGCTATAGAAATTCCCCTTAACAATGACAAGTAATAAACAATAAATCAAAAAGTACAGTATATATCAGATCCTGTATAGACACCATTTAGTTCTGCTAATTTCGGAACATGAAATTCCTAAAGTTCACTGAGAAAGGAAATGATATGAATATATAATGACTACATGCACTGCACGATGAAAATAGAGCAAAGTGGTGAAGCATGTTCATATTTTTCCGGATCGGAACGTTTTGACCTTTATATTACAGTTGTTCAACTTGTTTTGATCTTTAATCACTTCATCTTTCTCAACATCAAATGCAATTAAAACATACTTTGATATTAAGATGAGTATTTTTCAAGAATATAAGCACTTCACTGTCAATCAATAAAGTGTGAAATACACGATTAGCTTGGTTCAATGCGTGGGGAATCATTAACTGAGCCAATTGAAAACGAATGAATTTTAAGCATGTTTATTCTAAAAGTCGACGTCTTGATATATACTCTAGGTTTATCGGCATTTTGAATGGAATATGGGCATTTTACATGATAATAAGATATCTCCATATCATATGACTGATATTTATACTTCAAAACCAAGACAACATTAACAGAGGACACTGAAGCGTCACTGTCAAAATGAAAATGTCCTACTTCATCCCATTCTTCATTCTTACTAAGCACATAATGATATAAAGAAATATCATCAGCAAAGGAAATATTAAGGCTTAATACATAAAAACGACTCTGTGATACTAACATATCTAGTTTCATAGAATATTCTTTCGGATTTTCACAGATAGCGATTAGAATTTTTATATTGAAAATGAATGTAAAGGTTGCATTAACTTTCTTTTCACTTTCAATCGTCTGTACATAAAACTTTTGTAATATTAGGTTGCAAAAGTGCCATTTAATGTTTGGTTTAGAAATAACAAATTCGAATAAGGTTGGCTCAGTTGGTTGATTGATACATACATCATGGCTAATTGAAGTTACTTTTAAGAAGATTGACATCTGAACAGCTTGAAATTTTGTCGATAATTTTAATCATACATGCACTTTTGATCTTAGTAAAAAAGATCGCTTAGTTTGCTTAACGATCTGTTACATGCATAGTAAGCTTTACAATCTGATGGCTCGTAATTCAAAATGAATTGGAAACCACGCTAATAGGGGACTGGCATGGCTTGCATCGAGGAAGTTACTGTTCACATATAATGAAAGTATCAAACAGTGTTCAAACATGCAGAATGACTAGTTTAAAAAACAGTATTGATTTTAGATATGCAAAGTTTTGCAAACTTGTGAACAATTGATTTCGTCATATGAGAAAAATTGTAAATGCTACTTTGGAAAATTGTATCACATACAAGCTTTCAGACTGGTTGTTTTATTTCGATTTGCCCATGAAATAATGAATGTTCATAGTTGAGAGTGAAAACTATGATTCATACATGTAACAGTGGTTCGAGATATTCATGTACAAAGAAGCTTTATTCAAGAAAGCAAACAATTCAAACAACAATTCAAAATTAAGTACGAAAGACTCCAAGTGTCATCAACCATCAAATCTGAAATATATATCATAAGTAGAAGTTTTCATTTAAATAAAAAAGAATTTTCGTATTGGAGCAGAGGTAAAAGAGAAAGTTTCCAATCACATCGGCCTTTGCTCCATCGTTAACATTTAGGATCAGTAGTCAATATCTGTGCACTTATCTTTTCACGTTCCAAATTTCATTTCGAAAGATGGTCATCTGACGCAATTTTTCTTTTTGTAAAAATATTGTACCCATTTATATTGATTAATACGTGGCGAATGTAATCAGAACTGCGACCTGAATAATTGTCCGCCAACATATATTGCTAAACAAGAGTTTTCATTTTGGATGTCAAAATACATGCTAATGAATTTATTTGGATGCTGTCAAAATTTAATCAAAAGCAACATAAAAGACGCATATTCAATAGCGAACACATTCATCATTAAGTTTAACAAGGGATTTCTTTAAAAAATCCATTGAAGCATTTCTCCAACATTACCTAGAAAAAGTGTCTGCGGAAGTTCCTTTTCAGTTACACTCAGTAACTTTATTACTCAACTTGACAGAAGTAAGATGCTTAGGGCAATTCTCTGGCTTGAAAAGAGTAACAAGGTTATATACATTGGCTGCAGCGAAGTTCTTCATTGCTTTAGACATCCTGGTTCGTATGTTGTCTGCACTTCACCAATTTTCCTTTCTAAAGGTCAGTCGTTGTACACTCGTTACATACAAAGCACATGGAAATAGAAGGTTTTTTCAAAATGAATAATTTTTAATTTAGAAAATAACCATTCAGTGAAATGAACTAATGTTTTGAATTATCACGTAGAAGGCCTATTTGATGTAAAAAGAATTTCATTTAGGATATTGTAATATTATTTTATAAATGAATGATACACAAAAGCTATATCGGTTGTAAGAACAACAACTGATAATCAAAATAATTACCGATAGTTACCAATCTATCCATATTGAGGAATTATTCTCAAAGGCAGTCACACTAAGATGTGTCGTCCCGCAGGAGTCTGTATTAAGACCCCTGTTTTTACTTCGTATGTGACGGCTCTAGGAAAGATCACTAACGACCACAACGTCCAACGTCGCCAGTATGCCGATAAGATACAGTTCCACAAGTCATTCTAGCCATTCTTTAGAAGGCTGACATCAAATTCAAGCTAATATCGAACTGCTGTAATTATGCTGGAACATTGTTGTTTTAAAACTATCTGAAACTAAATAATGACAAAACATGAGTGTTATCTGATTTTGACATCTGCTCGTAGATCACAATTTTCGGTGACACAATTCAAATTCGGTTTTTCCAAGATCTCACCATCTCAAACTTTTAAGAAACTTGGCGTGATTCTTCTTTAGAGGGGTCTCACTAGATCACCATGTTTCCTGTTTGATCAGAAACCTCTTTCTCATCTTTGAAATATCAGAAGCAATCGCAAATGCGCGACAAAGGACCCTGCTACATTCTTGGTTTAGCGCTAGTGATGAAAAGGTTTAAATATTTGCAAACTCTCTTGACCAGTGCTACAAAATCTCCGAGTTCAGGACTTTAACAGCCTGATCAAACCTTGCAGACAGATATGTGACACCAACTTTAAACTCTGACCATATGTCTACAGTTTTGGAAATATTATGGATCCACCTCGAGCACAGAATAACATCAAAATTATGTTACCTTGCTTTTATAAGTGTCTGTCTTTGATGGTTATTGCCGATCTTACACAATGCCGAATGCGTATGAGCCAACAAGATCTCTATGAACTGATAAGAAAAACAAGATACATTCTACCACCTGCTGTCCCTCGAGTCTGCACCAAATACATTTGCATGTTCTGCAGCAAGGGCATGTAATGATCTACTTGAGAAAATAAGACTGTCAAGACTTTTCTTCATTCTGC
This sequence comes from Phorcus lineatus, assembly GCA_921293015.1. Taxonomy (NCBI): domain Eukaryota; kingdom Metazoa; phylum Mollusca; class Gastropoda; order Trochida; family Trochidae; genus Phorcus; species Phorcus lineatus. The sequence continues at coordinate 8,326,107 of OV121086.1, read as the reverse complement.
TCTTATCTCAAGACCTTTTTCTACAGTGTCGCCTACTCAAAATAATTTCTATAACTGGTCCTCTTTTCTTAGTGCGCTTCGAATACGCATGGAAACGTGCCTTATGAATAGACTATAAAATGATTATTATGATAGATAAAAGCGTAACTTAGGCTTGGTAAATATGTCTGCTTTTGAATATTTTCTTTCCCCACGAAGTGCTGGAACAGTCCAAATGATGCACATACTTGATATTGACGTTTAGGAAGACATTTTATTTTTGTCTCGATTTAAAAAAACCCATTTGCACTTAGCGTTTAGCGTTGGTGTGCTAGAAATATATGTTTAGCGTTGGTGTGCTAGGAATATATGTTATCTCGACTTGGACAGCAATGTCGGCTACTCATTGGCTAAAAGTGGTCACGTGCCGTAGGTATATTTTTCTATGTTAAACTGGGTCACGCGCAACCCTAGTAACAGAGACGACGTGTTGCCAAGAGTTATCTCCCTTGTCCCACTGTTACGTAAACAAAGGCTACGCTACGCTGGTTTGTTGAAACCTATTATTAGCTCAGTGTATTTTCCACTAATTGAAGTCATTCCGCTTTTATTTAATGGAACAATTAAGTTCTTGTGAAAATGAAATGTTCGTGCGAAAAAACCTTGACAATTAAGTTACAAGACTTTCCATTGGCCTACCGGTTCAATGCCCGTAGCGAGGTTGTCCATCAGAGAGCTGAAGATTGGAATCGTGAACTAGAAAACCAATCTCTATACACATAGTAGTCGAGGTCATATTTTTCTATGTTTCATTCATATCGAACATTCAAACCAACCTAAGCATTATGTTGTGATGCCTGGATGAGGGACCCCTAGTAGGCGGTGGACTATTATTTAACTTGGTGAAGACTGTAACCTACGAATGAAATACCTACAATAGGGACATTGACATGACCAAGCTTAACTAAGGAGTAGTGTTATTGTCAAACGTCAACGATAATGTCGTTTAAAGGTCTCCATGATAATTCCCCGACAAACCAATCTTATGAAAAAGACAACTCTGACATTTTCCTGTCATCTTCTTTCTTTCAAAATTCCAATCGATGTCGAGCAGAGAAACATAATTACATTATGCACACATCTGGCTTTGTACTTATACTCGTCAATGTGATGGTTTTGTAAATGTAAATCATGGAAGTTAAACTACGCACAACCTGAATATCGGTGAAACCTCACATGAATAGAACTGTCAGGTGACCTATAATACAGATTTTTATTGAAACACGAAAATGATCTTCCTATGTGGAGGTCAACATAATTGTGACGTCAGTGAAATTTTTAAGATATCAAGCACCTACTACGGAAGTACTACATGTATGCTTATAGTCTTGTTATAATCAACTATTGATAGCATTTGTCATTTTCAACTTGAATATGATATGCTTGAAGGGTTATGTGTCGATGTTGTAGGGACGTGTTGGCCAATATTCTAAATGTTTTATGGATGTTTGTAATTATATGTTTTTGACTGAAAAACCATTTGTGACTGTCAGCTTCGGAATGCGATCACTCTGTGTGTTCAAGAGATAAATATAATCAAAAGAAATATAAGGAACATGATTAAGAACCTTGTATTATCGGCACAGTTATCATTTACCTGTCCAATTGCAGTCAGGATGAATGACAGCGTACCCGCACCCATTGTTCAAGAAGACGTTGGTCATGATGCTATTAATCCATTGTCAGTGTACTTATGGCGCAACTGAATACATGAATGAGTCATCATTTCTCCCCAGATGATGATGTTCTTTAGAAATGTTTCATTGATGTATCATTTTAATCAAGTTATACTTGATGGCTTTGGCACATAGAACAAGAAAGGATGAAGTCGTTTGTTTCAAACATCCTATAAACAAGGAAAGTGCTTAACATTCTTGTCCTTTAGCCTGAACATCTTTTTAGTATGTTCATCTTTATTGAATTAACTCGAAACGTCTTGAATAAATCATTCCTTGATCATCACAGATGGATATATATTGGTAATGATTATTACTTTCACACCTACTCTAATTGTTATCAATTTTTAAAATGATATTGAAATTTGAAGCTGAAAGAATTTGTTGAATTAAGATAAACAGCAGTTTGTAAATAACCTTCGTAAATCTATGAATGCAGCATGTAAATAACCTATGTAAATCTATGAATGCAGCATATCAATAACCTTTGTAAATCTATGAATGCAGCATATCAATAACCTTTGTAAGTCTATGAATGCAGTTTGTAAATAACCTTTGTAAGTCTATGAATGCAGCATATCAATAACCTTTGTAAGTCTATGAATACAGCATATCAATAACCTTTGTAAGTCTATGAATGCAGTTTGTAAATAACCTTTGTAAATCTAGGAATGCAGCATATAAATAACCTTTGTAAGTCTATGAATGCAGCATATCAATAACCTTTGTAAGTCTATGAATGCAGCATATCAATAACCTTTGTAAGTCTATGAATGCAGCATATCACTAACCTTTGTAAGTCTATGAATGCAGTTTGTAAATAACCTTTGTAAATCTATGAATACAGCATATCAATAACCTTTATAAGTCTATGAATGCAGCATATCAATAATCTTTGTAAGTTTATGAATGCAGCATATCAATAACCTTTGTAAGTCTATGAATGCAGTTTGTAAATAACCTTTGTAAATCTATATATATATACGTATAGCGTAAATCCATGAATACAGCATGTAAATAACCTTCGTAAGTCTATGAATGCGGCATGTAAATAACCTTTGTACATCTACGAATAAAGCATGTAAATAACCTTTGCAATTCTATAGATACAGCATGTAAATAACATTTGAATACATATAAGTCGGCGAATAACTAAACCAGCTAGCATTTTATTACTTTCATATGTTTGTTACACATCATTGATGTAATACATTCGATAGTAACTGACATCACTCTCTTATTTTTTTAATCACCCGTGTTTAACCCATTTATGCATACCGTCCCACTTATGGGACGGGTTCTTTGAAAGACTTACAGTAAAGTGTATTTTAAAGCTAAGGTAGTTGTCTATTTAAAGAAAAGCAGAACGATTTCATAGAGTTATCTACCCTTGAACAGTGCGGTGCCATCTTTGGGTTTAATTGAGTTTGAGTTACTGCCAAAAAAAATTTGAAACCCTGTGCATATATGGGTTAAGGTATTCAAATTCGAATACTTACAATCATACATGTAAAAGTGATAAAAGGATGAAAAAAGTAAAATATTCAAATTTGTTAACTAAAACGAAATCAAAAACTAAATGCCATAACAATAAGATTACTTTTTCGTTTTTACACAGCAAATCCAAATAAAATTTTAAGATTATTGACTTTTATGAAAGTATCAAATATCGGTTAATAGAAATGATAAATAGTAAAATCTTAATGTGCAGACAGTAGATAAGATAACGTTATAGGATGCGGGACTTGAGTTCACTGGGTAATGCATTGATGACACTTAACTGTATGACCCTCAGGCAGATACATCAAATCTATCTTTCTCTGACTGGCGCCTTTATTGATGATTTCACCTTCCTGACCTTCTACCATACATGAGGTCGTGTATTTAGTCAATGATTGGACATAGAATCAGTTACACGTTTTAGACTTTTTATATTCTTGTTGATATTAGACAACGTTCCATTCACCATGATGAAGTGGATTATTGATTATTTGTTCAACATTATTCACATGTATGTAGCGTTTTAACAACTGTATAATAGTGCATGGTAGGTTCTCAACTTATATATACTTGTGGAAAAATCAATGTGACATGTCTCACAGATATTCAGTTTGAAAGAGCTGATGAGTTTCGGAAAACTAATATTTCAATCTTGGCATGGACGGTTATTGAGTAGATGAGTGTCTGTAAATTCAATCTCCTCATGAAGTCAGGTGCTCTCGAGTAGTGTATCCTTTCCTATCAATTTCCCTACTTACTTACATCTCAAAATAGCATTTCTTATATTTGTATACGCAATGATAGCAAATCAAAGCTGTTGGATTGAGGTTCTCTGTAAATTCAACTTTAATATTTGGTTCTGGCTCAAAACTCATAAAAGTAAGGTCTTTAGGTTATTTTTGTGGTACATGAAAATCAAATTTCTTTTGAATTTATAAGTCTTCTAAACACTCCTTGTCATCATTCTATTGACAAACTGACATTTACCCCACGACAGGTTATAGGTTCACTTTCTCTTTGCACGGTAACGGATTCTCCCTCCACAGAGGTAGCTCAATCATAAAATCACATACAAACCACTGTTCAAATACGAGCGTTTTTTTGTTTGATTGAATGCAACCAAAGTTAGTTGTGCAATCAGCCATGACATTGTCATTCGGAATGTTTTAGTTATTTCCGTATTTCTTTGGGAAAGCTAAACTTTATTCAAATTTGTTCGTTGCAAATTGATTTTGCTATACAGAACATTCTCGCCTTATTTATCTATAAACTGCTCCATTACACATGGCTAGGTAACGAATATGTTATACAATCATAACGTACTTTCAATGGCTGAAATTTAGCAGATTCATATAGCTTGCGTTGCAATATTTTGCCTCCAGGGTAACCTGGTGGAAGCCTGAGAATTTGTTGTATGATAACAGAGGTTGGAAAAAATCAAATTTGCATTATTGAAATTAATGCTTTTGACTGTTGAATAGCCAATTCATTATTGAAAAGAATAAAAATTGTAAAGAATAAATATACAGCAATTTCTAAAAAAATAATTTTGAAAAATCTTTTAAAGTTGATATATTTTTGTGTCAACGATATTATTTAAGATATTGCTCTCAATAAATTGTATTTTGAAACTTTGACTTAAAACATGACCCATCTTAGGTACACCTTCTATTTTATTTTGAGCACAAAGCGTTACATTCAGGAAAAGTTTAACTAAGGTAAATGTTAAGCCTTGCATTATTATAGATAAAAAGGAACCAATCATTGTAACAATTCACGTCAAGTCAATGCAATTGAGATCATAAAAAACTCATATTGAATCCTCACAGCAGGCAGATATTGGCATTTTGATGTTAAAAATCGAATGTAAAGACTTTAATGTTCTTATCACATTTGATCTATTACATAAAAAAGTTTACTTCGCAGAAGTGTCATTTCCTGTCATTAAGTTTTGTTAGCAAGAGAGAATTACCTTGGATATTTTTAGCCAGCGGAATGAATTAGATATGGATCTTTGTTAACTTCGATTACTTTGTAAGAGGATTTGGTATCTGAAAAGACTCACACACTGTCGACAATTTAAACCGTATTTTTTTCTTTTAATGAATGAGTGCTATTTTATCGTATGCTCAATCACATGCTCAGCAGTCCTTACAATCTGTGGGCTCATAATTCAGGATGAATCGAAAACCTTGCTGTTTGGGAAGTGGCTAGGATCAACATTTTCCTAATACGTTAGGTCATTGGAAACTGCCAAACGCAGTGTTAGGTGATAACGTTATTCAAAATGTATTCAGATTCGACATGATTCATTTCGAACAATTCAAAACATGAGATTGAATAGCTTCATCTTTTCAGCACGCTCCGAACAGCCGATGTTTTGTAATGTAATGGACTTGAAAGTAATTAAACTATTTGTTTTATGGATACACTTGAATAACTAAATATTTTTATAATGATTACTTGAAGTTAACACTCTGTTACCTGGTATATTCATAATACTTGTCGTTTAATACAAATATGGTACCATGTACAACAAGGAAATGCATAGTAAATTACCATAACAGGCAAACATTACGCACATAAAAATGAGAGGATGTTTTTCAAGCAAAAATGTCATTGTACTTGATAATATAGAAGATAAATTTGTTACTGACGAAACAAACTTGCATAATTGTGGTTTATCATATTTTATTGAAAGATAAGGAAGTGAACCGTCTGCTACAAAAACACAGGACAGGAAGAAAATTTAAATTCTAGTTTCAATAAAGAGGATGAAGGTGGTCAGTTTGCTTTGAGTCTGTGTTCTGTGTATTCTGATGAATGAGTTTGCTTGAACTTAAGGATGTATTGACAACTTTTAAAAAATATATCTTTGATGTTTGAAATGTAGAGTAAGGACGCGTCCTGGACGTTTTATATACTATTGGTAATACATTAGTTATTCGTCATATGTTAAACTATTTTATATGACATTCACAGGGACGAAAATAGATTGGTCTTTTGAGGTCAATATATATGAAATTAACAACGTGTTTGGACAAGATATTATCTACAGTATTCCAACGTTGTAACAAATACTCAATCAATGTCCACTTTTCTAAGTATGTAATGAATGTTTGTAAATCTCTATTTAAGACACGAATTGATCCCTTGAGTCTCTCTCTGATGTCAATGGAGAAGACTCAAGGGGAAGACTACTCCTTCATTTCTACTTAATGGAACAAGAAAATTAGAAGACTCAACTCTGTGTGGGGGTAATTTATGCCTAAATAGCATGTTCTTCATGTTAAACTCATATTCTCAACAGATCGATAGCTGTAATTTTATTCTGTAGAATAACGTATGATATACAATAACTGTCCTTATTATTACTTAGATCACAATATAATACTGAAAATATGAATATTCATCTGATGATTAATCCCTTCCTTTCAGTCTATGTCATTTAGAGTCGTCCTCGATGTAAACTTCTAACCAGTACATCTGGCAGGCAAAGGCATTGACTGTTTAAACAATTCTTGTACTTGCACTATCTCTACATGTCAGACTTTAATTAAAAACACATAACGGTACATTAAACTCAACAACCACTACAACAATTTTGCCAATCCAAAATTACTGATATTCTGTAATTTGAAAGTCGAAGGATGTCGAAAGTTGGGTTTTACTGCCTCGTTTCATTCGACTGTCAGACAAAACAAACTTGTGACTTCTAGAGTCTAATCTTCAACGGTTTTTACGTGTAGCTTTTATTTTGTATGACCAGGAAACGTCGTTGATCATCATAAAAATGGCATAACATCGCAGTCAGTTACAAATGGAAATTACCAAATCCACATTGAATTATTTCATCATTGAATTACAAATCTCATTAGGTACTTGACTATACGACTTACAATGTAAGATTAGTGAGTAATTAGAATGAATCATTGAGTCCAATTTCATATTTTCTATCTGATTCTGTAATATCAATAAATGGGCTATCATCCTTTGCCTCCTTTGTCGACCAGATGTTATTATACAAACACCGTATCTGACACACAGAATCATCCTTTCAAAGATTTCCTGTCATAATGTCTGAAACATGCATTTCTCATATTGAATCATCTAGGGTAATAACATGGTTACATAAAAGTGTATACTTTACACGGAAATGATATTGAAACAGGAAATATGAGAAGATTATTCATTCAGCACTGAGGTTGCTGGAACAGATTTATTAGATGGCTTTCTTTTATTTCTAAATCCAATGATAAAGGAAACATTGCCTGTCCTTCTAGCAAATATAGTAAAATAAATAAACGCCTAATGATTGATGTCTGTGACACACTGTATTCAGAATTGGTTTTCCTAGTGTAAAGAAATGAAGTTTAGAAATCTATATATAAAAGTATTGAATCTTAAACAATATCTGGTCTTCAGAAGTACTATTTCTCAGTTGGTATAAAAATTAACTCGTGAAAATGACAATACATATCTTGCATTTAGCTACTGTATCTCAGTATATCAAATAAGAATTTATTAGAAGAATTCACATGAAGACGTTACTGTAACAGAATTCTAGATAATAGCAGCTTTTCGAAAAACCAATGGCGTTTATATTGTAATTACACTAACGTCCCTAGAGCTTAGAATAATGCGTAGAATGTACAGAGAAGGGAGAAAAATCAACAAGATTAAAGATTTGCAAAAATACACATGAATATGGAAGCATGTTTGCGCTTTCTTATAAAACAAAAATTAATTTGACACTCCGAGATTTTTTGGTATTGACTTAGGATGTTATACGTATGGAAACTCAAATTTGGTGATATATCCGGTATCGCATGACCTAAACTCAACCTTAGTTTTGCTCTAGTGCACCACGCCTTACCATCCCTGTAAAAGGTGCAGGAATCTTGTTGTCGGTCAGTTTTATTGTCTAACAGCCCTTTGTAATGTACAGGATAAAACCGCTTTGTTAACAATAAAGTCATTAATGTATAACATGTTTTGAATCAAAATACGGCCATCCACTACGTCTTCCCAGGTAAGTAGATTCTCATTTAATCCAGTAGATTTTCAGTAACTAAGATGAGGTTCAATTCTATTTATGCACATGTACATGGTGATCCTCAACATCATCTATTAATTAATGTTAGGATTTTAGTTCCAATTATATTGACAGCATGAGGAGATTAAGTATATTGAATGCTCTTACATTTTTAAACATTTTATTTAGTACTGTTGATTCTGATAGCTTTAAACAGTTTCATTAGCGTTCTAAACTTCAATCAATCATGTCCCAGTCATTAAATTAAAGTATAAATTGCCTTACAACCTAGAAATTAAAATCATGAAAATTCATTGATTTGATCGACGCTAAAGTCTGGTTAACTTGAGACTATTTTTGTGAATTGTTACGATATCATATCCCCTGTAAATTTCAGGACTGACTTTTATATGGATTTTAACTTTATCACTTTGTAAGAGGATTTTGTACCTAAAAAGACACTGTCAACAATTTAACCCATAATTTTCATTCTGATGAACGTTATGTTTATACAACACTCAATCACATACGGAGTGGACCTTACAATCTATGGGCACATAATTCAGGATATTTGAAAAGCTTGCTCTTTGGGGACTGGCTAGGATAAACATCTACCCTTTATGTTAGGTCATTGTAAACAGCCAAACGCAGTGTTAGATAACAACGTTATTGAAATTGATGTATCTGCAGTAGCAAAAGATTTAGACAATTTGGAAATGCTCACGAAAATGCTTATGCTATTTATCAATTTCATGTTAAAACGCAAAAACATACGTTTCAGTTTTGTCGTTGTGGCCCTACTCATACTTACATTGTTGATTTTTAGGGGGTACTGTTTTACCATCAGTATATCTTAAGGAAAAGCAGGAAAATTATTCGATACTAGCTTAGAGAAGAAACATTTTAAAATAAACACAACTACAATGATAAACTGAAAGTTATTTTAACATTTATCTGTATTTCAGCTCAATCATATCAGTACTGTAAATGGTATAAGCATTATTTTAAAAGCGGCTTGATTAATGTAAGGCATAGACGGTTATACTGTATATCAAACCAATGATCTTCGAGTTTTACTGCAGTGCGTGGCCATAATTTAGTGATATAGAGATACTAGAGAGAGTCTTGAGGTGATGATATGCCCTTAGCCCAACGGATCACCTCTCTCGTAATGAAGCGATATTGAATTAAATATTTACCGGAAAGGCTAGAAATTTTGGGATTATGTTCACATTATGGTTAGCATTCTAAATTTTATATCACCATTCGTTGCCATTAATTGGTTAACCGTAATACAATTGAAATAAACTTTTCATTTACTGTCATTTTTTTTTTTTGCATAATTCACCAAATATTTCCATTTAGATTGACATGTGAGAAATAATAAAGTAATTCAAATAATATTGTTTATTCATTAGTAAATACTTATTGTATTTCTAAAAAGAGTCCCAAGAGGTTCCACCATGGCTTTTCCTTGCTTGAAGAATTATTTTAGAAAAAAATATTATGTATCAGGACAATAATTTTCATCCAAGATTGAAAGATGTGCCCTAGAATTTGTAATTAAGACACTAATTGTTCTGGTACCAAAATCATTTCAACGATAAATTTAAAAAAAATTCTTGTTATAACGCACAGATACTTTCCTGTACCATCCCGAGCATTCAAGTTGAAAACACTCACACCGCAATATATTGTCATAACCACACATTTGACACAATCATTTCCATGGTCTTATCTCTGAAAGATGCGAACTAAACAAACGCAACATGGAAAAAACAGAGTTTTCAACTCAATCGTCATAACGTTTTGATTTCTGCGCACTATAATATGGTCACCCACTTTATATAGGAACATGAAAAATTACGTTTATGCTTTTTACTATTCTATGAACATATAATATACATGTTCCTTTCAAGTTATTATATATTTTTGGCACGATATAATGTAAGTTACATTTGATAAATAAAATGTCTTTCGAAACTTTGATTTCTGAAAAGACCCATCTTAGGTTAGATATATTTATTTACTTTGAGCACAACGGGTTGTATTCAAGAACATTAGAAATAAGGAAAATGGCATGGTTTGCATAAATGTTAAAATAAAAGGGAACCAAAAGCTATAACAATTCATGTAAAGGCGATTGAAGTCAAAGATAAAATCATATTGGATTTCACAGAAGGCAGCTATTGGCATTCTTATGTTAAAAAATCGAAGACGAGGGTCAACAGACGTCAATGTTCTTATCACATTTGATCTTTCACATACAAAAGTCATAACATTACTCTCCAGAAGTGTCATTTCCTGTCTTTAAATTCTGTTAGTAAAAGAGAATTAATTTTGATATTTTGGCTAGTGGAATGGATTATAAATGGACCTTAGAAGAGGATTTGGTATCTGAAAAGACTCAAACACTGTCGACAATTCAAACCATAATTTTCATTTGAATGAATAAGAGCGCTATGTTTATTCTACACTCAATCACATACAGAGTTGGCCTTACAATCTGTAAGGTACATAATTCAGGATTAATTGGAAGCCATGCTCTTTGGAGATTTGCTTCGATTAAGATCTTTCCTATGCGTTAGGTAATTGAAGACTGCCAATCGTAGAGGAAAGATAATAACGTTATGGAAAATACATTCAGATTCGACTTGTTGAATGTCGAAGTCTTCATTACTCCACTTGGGTTTGAAAAGCTTCATCTAATTTACAAGATTTTAACAACTGATGTTTATTTAGTGTAAGCAAGTAGAATTGAAAGTAATTACAATATTTGTTTTTATGGATATACATGTACTTTAATATCCAAGTACTTGATAAATGAAAACGAAAAATTTGTAACTGAGCACAAACAACTTCCAACTTGTGCTAACATGTAATTGTATTATTCACTGAATGAGATTAATCTAACGAAATGTTATATTGTTAAATATGAAATGTTTCCTTTTTGTATATCTTTATAATAATTTTAAAAAATAGAATAAAGAAACAGTGTGAACCTTTGATATACTATGAATATTAAATCAGTTCTTCATCAATTAATTTATATAAATTTATAGTGAACATAATAGCATGACATTCACAGTGAACATAATACAATAGCTTATGATGTTAAAACTAAACATTATATGGAATTGTCAATGATATCATTTGCCAATGATAATTATATTTCATAAAGTAGGAAAAGTAAATGTCAATGGTTAAAAAGAGATGTTTACTATTAAAAATGTCACAGTATCCATCTTTAAAAATGTATTATGTATGGTAATTACAGTATAACGAAATTATAGCATTGTCTCCTTTAAGGAGTCTTTACCTAATACCAATTGACGAGTCTCAAGGTGAAGACTACTCCTTCATTTCTACTTAAGGGATCCAGGATACTTCTCAGACCAATAGTTCTTAACCTGTGGGAGTGATGACGAAATAGCAATTTCAACATGTTTACTTCTGAACCTCAAGAAATCGACAAATAGTATCATAATGTATAATAGTACATGTATTACACGATTTATTTTCTTTGTGAACTCTGTGAAAGGACTGTTATGCGAATTGCAATAACTTATAAGGTATATATCTAAAATACTTCATTGTGAATTTCAATGTAATTATACTATAAGTATGATTAAAACATATGATTCATTATATGAATTGCAAATGAAGTTGGTCACACTGACAAATGGCTAGATTACTCTGAACGCCTATGTTGTTTTGTTAGAAAACTAGTAATTTACTATTATTTGTTAACTGCCGAACTGGACTAAAATAATTACCTTCAATTTTGGTTATGACGTCATTAGATGAGCAATATGTAATTTCTTATATACATAGTCGAGAGTCCAGGACTGTTCATCTAAGTATCTAGTATTTTTCTCTGATTATCAATCAAAACATTTTGCATGACTCGAATAATTCTGATTCTACAAGAAACCTCTGATCAAAACTATACTAGTCTTCGATACTTCACCAATGTTGGGATTCATTACAACAGTGTCATTTGATTGACTAATAGAGTAGTGTTGTCATAAGCAAGCATAATTGTCACCACTCGTGAAAACAATAGTCTAATAAAATCATATCAATATTTTAGTAGGATTCTTGAGTAAATATTAGTTGAACCTCACACCGAATATTATTTGCATGAATAGTATCAAAACATTTTTTCAAATTCGATGAAATTGAAAAAGCAAATCTAATCATGTAATTTCATGCGTTAATATAATTTTTATCACAAAGTCACAATGTTCGCTGAAGGCTCCTTACAATAAATACATTTGGATTAAAAACTATAAGCGAGAAAATTTGACATGGGATATGAATTTATATATGTCTATTATTTGATGACTATTATATTCAACATTTTCTGTGTACCAAATACCATTTAGCTCGCAGAGGATATGATTTGAGTGAGAGTAGAGTTTAACGTGCTTTCAACAATATTTCAGTCATTCAGCATGTTGACGTTGCCATTCAAAAGAGGAAGAGGATAGAACAGGGAGAAAGGGAAAGAAAGGGTGAGGTAAAAAGGAATGAAAGACAAAGTGAGAGAAAGATAACGGGTTAAACATCTTCGATCAATTGACAACACTATTTATGAACAAAACACTTGATAATACGTTATCCCTTATATAAGTTATACCTAGTAATAATTTGTTTGTTTTTTTAAGAAAAGACCTAATCTTAAACAAATAAGTTATAATTTAATAATAATGGTCAATATGACATACTGAACAACTGTGAATCATTTTGAACACTTTGTCAACATAAGCCTTCAGATAAACCCCCTATTCTGACGAAGGCCTTTCCATTTTTAACTATCGTTGCCAAGAACCCCGATCCCAGGACAATTGAGTTGTCAAAGTTACCGAACTGTTAGTCTTTGTACATGTATATGTTGCATATACTTTTTGCTGTGTTAGAATCATACAGTTATTTGAGAAAGATTATATAAATAAGTTTATACTTTTTATTGAATTTGTAAGTGTTGTTTTATCAGGAAGCATAACAAACATACCACCAAAGTCAGGTTCTTATGAGTATTATATATTTTAACAATTAATATGTATCATCATACATATATTTTCATGAGATCTAACACACAGAGTTTACTTTTATTTCTAGCCACAAACACGTTACAATCATCGTGTCAAGATAGCATATTTGTTGACACATTGGATCGTTCTGCAGTTCGTTAATTGTTAATGTAGCACTTTCACTAAACCATATTAAACATCTTTGATGCTTACGAAAATGTAATAATGTCAAATGTGAACATTTTTTAATCTTTGAAATTACAAAATTTAGTTATTCATGTGGTAATTAGATTAGCCGAATTCTATTTGGTTTAAACAATATTTATTTCAAAAAGAGAAAGGGATTGGTAAAAATTCTATTCCCGAATTCTATTTGGGTCTAGACACACATAAATGGAAACAATCCCTGTGTCCAATTTCTTAATTCCTATCCGATTATTTAATATCAACCAATTGCTTATTGGCTTTTGTCTCCTTTGTCGTCTAGATCATATTGCCTGACACAGTATATGAATGCACTTTGACAAGGATTTCCTATCCTCATTTCTGAACATGCATCACTCCTATTGAATCGTTCGTAACGGGTAATGAATATGATTAAGTAAGATATTATACATTCCCTGGAAATATCATCAAAAGCTGGAAATATGAGAAGATTATTCATTCACCACCAAGGACGGGGACCTATTTGATTTTACAATAAGAATGGAAAAATGCTGTTGTTTATGAAGATAATGTCTTCTATCACACAAATTCGGTGTAATCTAAAGAATAAATTGTCGGTAAATCACAATTTCATAGCGAATATAGTGTAGTCTATAGTCTATCCCAGTCAAGCTGTTTTTCTAGCAAATGTGGTAGGATAAAAAAAACGCCTTATGATGGATCGTTGTGACACATTGTATTTCATGAATATGATAAACAGGGTCTATTGAGAAGATGGTTTCTTTCTTTAACAGGAGTAGTGTCAAGGATGTCGAGAACTGTGAAATCGTAGATAGGAAAGTACTGAATATTGAACAATATTGATCTTAAAAAGTACTCTGTCTTCATTTTGAATGGAGGTGTAACTCGCGAAGATGAAAATACATTTTTTTGTATTTGTTAACTTAATCTAAATATGTGGAATAAGGATCTATTACAAGATTTCTTAGGAACAAGTTACTCTAACAGAGTTGTAGATGATACCAATCGTAGAGAAACCAGTGGTATTTATATGACAATTACACCAACGTCCGTAGAGCCTAAAAAGTGTATTAATTCTACTGAGAAGATTAAGAGATGAGCATTAGATATGAATATGGAGGTATGTTTGCAGATTCTTTTAAAACAATACCATTAACAGGGCAACCAGACGTTTTCTTGGTATCAATTGTGGATTCCATTAGTTTGAAAACACTAATTTGGTGATATAGTGAAAACTCAAATCAAATCAAATTCCTTCTCTGTATAACATTTATATGAGGTAACTTCATATTTACACATCAATAAATAAAGACAATTTGAGACTGATATCAAAAATAGGTCTTGTACCCATTTACGGCAATTACGGCAATTACCAACTTTATGAAACACAAGAAGTCTGTCGTTAGTTTTGGAACATTAAACACAAAGGCGAGAGCAGCATGATAAGAATCTCTAACAACAATTAAAGTGGACCAGATGTCTTCCAGACAAAATTGAAACCCTTTCTTTGGAACCAGATTGAAGCTCTTTTTTATTTCTTATTCACAAAGGTAATGAATTAAGCGAGATTCATGTGAAATTCCTATCAAATCAGGGAAGTTGATTAATAATATCACAATGTTCAGTGATTTCAATGAACAAATAGCCAATGTTCCAAAACAAAAGGTTGAAATTGGTAGTTCCGGATCAATACAATCACATACTGGTCAGGCCACTTAAGATGTTGTTTCTCTTTAATCAACACATTGGAGCTAATCCATCATGATTCTTGGATTTAGAGAACAGTAAAATATCTAAGGAGCTTTCAGCGACGTGGTTCACAGAAACAGTGATACATCGTATAAAGTTAAGTTTTGAGTTGTTATCTTTTGTTTAAGGTTCATTCAAACACTGACCCATATAGTAATGAGAGTCATTGACTCGATGACATCGCCATACTTTTTAATGTTATTAAAAACAGCAACTCGTTTCCAATATTGAAAGAAAGGATTACTCACAAAGGACGGCGAGGGCGTCTCCACTCACTTTTTATTGATTAATAGGGAGATCAACTTTGTAATTGCTAGAAAAAGACATTCCCTGTAACGCTGAAAGTTAATTACGATGAAATCTGTAAGAAAAATATTGAATGATCATCTTAAGATAATTGCTCATCACGTTTATTTAATGTTTAGTTCATGGGGATAATACTAGATAGTGTATCGATTATAATTCCTTATGATTACATTCAGAAAATTCCTAAAGCAATCAGAAAACCTGATATCACAATTTTTTTTAAATACATCATTTCAAGTCAATGACTGATATCAAAGGTTTTCTTTAACGTAGACAGTTAATTTTCAAACATTTCAAGTAAGAAACTTGTTGAAAATAAGTTCACTAAGAACATACTTCATGTCATTCTTCTCATTGCTTATGCAATCATTGCTTGTTAACTAGTAGCCTTTGGAGTTTTGAATATGATTCAAACTAATGCAATTAATAACGACATAAGGATAAGAATTATAAAACATTGATAAGTTTATATGTTGCACCTAACAAAAAACAGGAAACACGAAGGAGTCAGCTTCGTGGCACATTTCAAACAATGTGGCTATAAAGAATCCTTCCATACCACAGGCATGTTATTCTATCCATAGGACGTTACCTTAGCTCCTGATACTCTTGAAATGTATCTTTCATTGTGCCTTAAGGATGTTCACTGTTTTTGTTTCTCCTTAGGAAAACGTAACAGATATTTCGTGAACATTCCGTAAAGGTTGGAAGTGTGTTGTACGTGTCAGACCTCAAACCCTTGATGTGCCAGACCATCTGTAATTTTTGCTTTGTTCAGAGGAGAGTAATAAAAACACCGCAAAAAGAAAACGTGTTTTCGTGTAATTTGGAAAAACGATACCTTTGCTATTCTTAGATAATAAGAGAATAGATGTGTTTACAATTACTTTTTCTTTGTTGTTTATAGCATGCATTGTACTGCAGTCATTTCAATTCATCTTTATTCCTTTTTAGTGGATGCCATGGTTGATGCTATTAAAGATAATAATTTTTTCTAGTTTCGGTTTTCAGCTGATTTTGAATAGTACCAAAATAAAGAGGTATAACAAACTAGGTATTATGATACTGAAGTATGACAGAACCTGATTTTCCTGAAAGTTAAAAGACACTAAAAGTAAGATTTGCTCATGAGAACAGCTCCATTTGTATTGGGTTTTTTTCTTAAAACAAGCTACGTATGTGAGAGTACTGGTAGGTTATAAAGTCTATTATATATGATAAGGATTAGTCAACATTATATACCTTTTGCTGTTGTTCCATTGAATGAAAATATACATCCTTTTTTATATTCGGATTCCATTTTGCCGAATCTTATATATCAAATACATCAATGCATTTTGTAGCAATAAATTTGAACATGAATCATATCTAAAACCAAAATTCAACAGTAACTTAACCCGACACAATGTAATTATCACGTTACGTCCCTGCGTAACTAGCATATGAAACCACCATGAACTTCGAAATAAGGCAGCATCACTTTACTTATAAATATTTGACAGTATCTGAGGTCTAAATGTTGCTTTACCATTTTCATGACTCACCATTTTAACCAGATTAAACAGATTATGGGCAGACAAATGAGATAAATGTGCTTAAATCATCAACTTACATGTATCTCTTACATTTGGCACTGAATAAGGTTCAGATACAACCTTGAATGTCCCGGTCATAATGTAGTTTATTGTAAATTAAGTTAATATGAATGTTTTTATCATAAATAAAACACAGAAACCAATATAAACCTATCTTTTCAAATAAATGTCAATGTGAAAAGTGATATTTATCAGCTAGACAAAATATTCTTTCAGGAGTGTTTCATTTCACATAACATTTATCTGAACTTTATATAAGGAAACATGAGTTAAGATGTTTTGATAGCAATGACTTGAAACAAAATATGTACAGGACAACCTTATCTGTATTTAAAATTTAGAATTCATTGTCATAAAGATTTTATCCACTGGTTGGCTCCTATTCATTTAAACACTTCTTTATACGACGAATTTCTTTTGTGCAATCAATTGTCTTATTTCAAAAAGGAAAGATATTCATTTAATGAAGATAATCATTTAGTTACAAATGATGTCTTTTTATTTCGTCATCTGTGATAGTATACAATGAGTCCCGCAAAGGCAATGTCTTAGAGGACACCATTGAAGAAGGAAGTTAAATGACAACATTATCGTTGGACAGACTAACGTGGCCATGTACATGTGTACTTAACCATAGAGTGATGAAGACTTAAAATGATTTCCTTCTATAAGTCGTTCCCTTCAATCAGACACAATCAATTTTAAGGTCGTTAATTTATTCATAAAATGAGTATCGGCTATGGAAAATCATTAGAACCTTATTAATGGAAAAGCCGATTTCATAATTGAAAAAACTAAAATCATGATTTAAAACCAACCTTGCTCCAATTCAAAATCATGAGAGAAAAGAATCGAGGAGCCCTTCATAGTCGTATGGATAAAAATGCTGAGTTAGCACATCTCAAGGATATCTTTTAATGTACCTTGTAGCATATGCAATTTCCAAATGCTATTGACTTCTCAATTCTAGTTGATATAAGATACGATATAAACGTTTAAGAAAAACGTAAAA
The DNA here is from genome assembly GCA_921293015.1 of Phorcus lineatus. Lineage (NCBI taxonomy): Eukaryota > Metazoa > Mollusca > Gastropoda > Trochida > Trochidae > Phorcus > Phorcus lineatus. The sequence goes on along the minus strand of OV121086.1, from coordinate 8,307,973 downwards.
TGCCCTTAATGGCAGCCAGAACCTGATTATCATTGATTCAGCATTCACATTATCATATCTACATTAATAAGCAATTACAGAAATTTAGAAAAACTGAAAAGAGAAGAAAATACTCAACACGTTTTATATGCGGATCTCTTTAGTTATTGCAGAATCTTCGACAAACAATTCTGATTGGCCCTTCTTCATTAAAATGTTTTTCCCCAATGTCCCAAATGTATACATATATTTTCACAACTGTATAAAACACACTGTATGAGAATGGAAGGATAAATTTTGAAAGAAAGTATAAGTTACTAATGATGTCTTTCCATTTCTTATCACTAATCAATGATAAAATTTAGAATAAGTCATTAATGCAAATGCTATAATTTCAGAAATCTTCATTATCTTTCACCTGAACAATGGACATAATATATCTTCACAGGAGAGTAAGAACATAGAGGAAGGGAAGATGCATTTTGGAACTGACTAATGAACAGACAATTCAGCAACATATCACGTTATCGATTGTGCTGATAAGGATACGTATTCGTTGTCAGTTTGACATTTCTCTTTTGGACAGCAAAGCATTATTTACGCCAGAGATATAATACATGCATCATCAGCAATTCTGTGATTTGAAAATCACTACAGGCAATATGTCCTCCAAATGATGTTAAAGATTATATTTAACATAATAACGTTAACATGATTATAAGAAATAAATTTATCGTAGGCAACTTTGAATTTTATAAAGAACAAGAGATGTAATCTGTTCATGTTTAAAATATTCAAGCGAGTTGGATCTAAGGTGTTCTAAATGAATATCTTCCAGCTCATTTGTGAAAGTGAAGACTCCTTTCTACAAGGGCAGACAATGTACGGAAAATGAAGTTACCTCTGTCGAGCTCGCACAAAGAGATATATAGTAATTAGATTTTATTCCTTATTGATGGCACGCCAAGAATGTGTTCAGTTCTTATTCATGCAAGTAAGAGTGGACTATCGAGCACAAAAAATTCAATCAGCACTTTCGTGTTGCTAATAAGAAATAACGTCCACAGTATGTGCCTTTCTTGTGTGCAGGTTACGAACCGATGAAGTAATAAAAATTGTTAGATTATATTTTATTGGAATCATAATGGGAGTTTATTTCCATTTTATCAGAACGGTGTGGAAAAACTTGTTATGATGAAAATTGAAAGTTCCAAAACTTGATAGAAATGTATAAATGGCATATTTCTGAGACCAAAGTAACACACATGTAATTGGTTGAGAATATGATATCAAGTACTCATATGGAAAAATATGACTGAAAATCAAACCCATGACCCGAGGTTAACGTTTGTCTAGTCCAAAATACGAGCATCGCGAAACCAACTCAGAGTTTTCTGTTTTCACAAGCGTTAACGTAAACACACATTGATAATTATGATTTTAATGGTCATTGCTAAGCATGCACTGTCTAATTCACGATCATGATTTTGATAAACTCTGAGATCCAACATGTAGGTCACAACCTTTAAAAAACGTCATTTTTAAACCAAAAGTTCCCTTTTCACATTTAGTTATCAGTTAGTTAAATATGTAGTTGCAGGGATACGACACACGACTGTTAAAAATACAAAAAATGAAGGACCTTTAGTTGTCTTGGGGTGGCATCGTCAATGAAGTTACATAGATCACTTTTTCTCTAAACATCTCTGTCAAGTGAAACACTTTGAGAAAACTCACTCCTTTCTAACAATATGCAGAGAACCAAACGTCATTGCAAATCAGTTATCGACAGGACAATACCAGAAATAACAAATAAAATTAAAGAAAGAGCAGAACTCAGATATATTCGTATTATATAAGATATTTATAATACAAAAAATGACATTGTTAATGAACCGTCCTACTCAGTTTATTTATCACAGGGGGAGAAAAGTAGGTTTTCAGAGGAAATGAATAACAAATCTTTTTTTCACAAAATATGTTTCACACAGCTAAACATGAAGACCCTTAACTCATCCAAATAGAAAAAATATCAGATTTTCCTCTCCATTCATATTTAGCAATTGCATGTGAACATTTGACTATGAGTCTTTAAATACTGTTAGGAACAAGAACGAATTGCAGTTTTAAATAAGCAGACATATGCAAATTATCTATTACACTTCACAAAAACATTGTATCCTACAGACAAAGCCGTATACCAAACATCCTAAAGATCGAGCGTTGTCATAAGAAGTTACTTAGATGGTTTACTCTGGGTAGTTAACTTTGGTCTTAAAAGTTTTTGAAATGCCCTTTTCAGTGTACGACCTCCAACTTCCAGTCTTTAAGATCAACTTTTATTCTTTCTTTTTACAGTGGACGAAATACGAACTTTTGAAATAAAACTAAAGGTGAGGTGAGGTGATGTGGGGTTTAAATCATTGGATCCAATCCCGAATACAGCGGTAAGTGCCTTTCTAAGGGGTATTCACACTCATTCAAATCTTAGTGGAAGATCACCTTGAAAACGGTGTCCCCAAGTCTTCCCTCTCTCGATAATTTCACTTACCTTGGTATACATTGTCTGATTGATAAGCAAGATTTGCGTTTGTTTTCTTGAAACTCGATTTCAGATTCGTTTAGCATACTGTTTACTTTTAACGTACAGCAATTGACCTTACCTTAAAGTTATCTATTGTTATGCAGAAAGAAATATAATGTTAGGCAATTTAGATGTCATCATTTCACATTAGAAGAAAAAAATATTTTGTAATTCAAGAATAATGTTTAAAAAAATAATATGTTGAAGCAAAACATTTAGATAACAACAAAATAGCAAGTTCTTTGTTTAACGTCTCTGACATCTTGGTCCTCAAACACACAGCGGGTCGATTATCTCGGAATCAATCGTGACAGAATATACCGGGGCCAAGTTCATGAGTCACTGGATGGATCATTTATTAACAAGAGAGCGAGTAACGGGTGTGAGCAACCTCTGCGTCGATTTATGCCCTCAAACGTCTCATTTACGTTGTCAAACGGTGGATGACGATTTTAGGAATGTTGTTCCACTGTTCCGTCAGTGCTTGTCTATTCTGTTGAACTTGTTGTCGTCTTCTGAATTGTATGTCGATATGATCCCATATGTGTTCAATAGGATTCATATCCGGTGAGTCGGCCTGCCACGGCAAAACATCGACTTTATTTATCTTCAGGAAGTCACGGGTCTCTCTGACAGTATGGGGTTGAAAGATGACACCCTGGGGTTGAGTCTGTATGAAGGGTACCGAAACTGGCTGCAAAATCTGTCACTATACCCACGCGCATTGAGATTTCCTTGCACGATCACTAAACGGGACTTCTGGTTTCCACAGATCCCACCCAAAACACCACCTCCACCATATGCATGAACCTCTCATTCCCCTGCTCGACGGTATACCCGTTCCCTGCCATCAGCTCTGTATACGGTGAAACGACTTTCATCAGGAAACAGAACTCGTTGCCATTGTCGCACGTGCCATCTGTAAACTTGACTTGCCCATCGAAGTCTGTTTTGGCGATGTCTGAGGGTCAGAACCATGCCGCGGAAGGGACGATAAGCCCTAATACCAGAAGCTTGCAATCTTCGGGTCACTCTGCGTCGACTTACACGATGTCCCAGTGCCGTTTCCGCCGTAGTCGTCGCTGCCACAAACCTGTTCCTGAGATGAATTGTCCGGATATAACGGTATTCCCGGTCTGTAGTAACCCGTGGCCGTCCACTTCTTGACCTGTCTTGGGTACTACCAGTGTTACCGTAACTAGAGAACAGCCTAGAGATTGTTGCTGGCGTGCAGTTGAAGGTTCTTGCAATGTGAGCTTGAGAAGCTCCCATATATCTTATTCCTATGGCTTGCTCTCTCTGTATTTTCGTTAACTTCGGCATTTTTTCATGTGCTTTCAGTAGCTATCAACGGACAGCGTAAATCGAACCGATTTGTATCCCTCTGTGGCACACGCATTTAATAAAATTTGAAAAAGTCCTGTTTTACCATGTTCTCGTATCAATGATCACGTGACTTTATGCAGTGAAATCACGTGCATTTTGTAGTATTCCAACAAGACACGCAATGTTTGTTTCCATTATTGCAGTGAAATATGGATACACAATATTTTTAAACAGCGATTTGAAAACGTTATACTTACTTTTGCCCGTCAATTTATGTAGTTCTCTGAATAGTAATACATAATGTAATTTCATTGGAAAGAGCAATAAAATTCGTTGTAAAATGTATTCAAAGTCTGTAGCATAATGTTATAGGAGTATTTGACCGTGAGTGAGACAAAGTGTCAGAGTGTCAGAATGACTTTTAAATGCGATTGTGACCCGCAACCTTTTTAGAAGATTATTTTATATTTATAGAATTCATCTACAATACTTGCAGAGACAGCCCCAGTTGGTTTGAAGGCAGTGTAGTCCGGATAAAGGTAAAGGACCAGGAATAATGCATTTGCATCCACACCAGACTCAACTCTATAATTAATCATGAAAAGTTTAACTTGACCTAGTGAAGCATAGAGGAACACTGTAAGAAGGTACTTGAACAAATATCTTTGCAAATCATTGTTCATCACGTTAATACAATTCCAATAACTATTAGTTATAAGCCATCGATATCTTCTCATCGTGGCAGTTGTAAATTGTATGTCGATTGCAAATTATAATTTTATAAGGATACAATCAGATAAATTCTGAAGAGCAGTCAGATAATCAATTATTGTAAGATATCAAAAGTTTTTCCAGTGCACAATGTAAAATGTTCAGTTTTTCTCTCATAAAAGTAATGTTTTGAATTCTTTTGAGTATTTTTTTGCTTACAAGATCGCTAACTACAAACTTAATCTAACCGTACTGTAATATAGAACATGAAGTATTTTGGGGTTAATATATGTTTTTAAGCGTTAATGACTTTTTCACCGACTGTCACTCACTGGTATACACGGTCTAATAACCTTGATGAAATAATTGCTCGTAGACTTGTAACCTTTTAAAACCTTTTAGAAATAAAACGTTACAATGTTTAAACACTATCTAGGTTGCAAATGAAATAAATCTAAATGTTACACTTACAATAACCATGAGAAAAACAAAGCCAACTGAGTCAGCTAGAAGATTCCACTTGTTTCTTTTCCCCCGAGATCAACGTTACCTATATTTCATATACTATCATCAGATTCAGAATTGTTCCTGTGTATTTTAAATGTAAGACAACCAAGTCTTGTTGCATCAAATCTACTGTACTCTTCTACCCATTTGTACATCTGGCAAAGAAGTAATAAGACAAACACTAGCTTAGGATGGGAGACCAATGAATTAGAAACTAAAATATAATGGTTGATTTATTTGGGTTGATTACCACTACAACTGATTTCTATTTGGAGGTGATATCACATCTGCATGTATGTATACCAATATATTTTGACGTGATGTCAACTTCAGCGTAAATGATTTTAAAACGGAATAAAGTGAACGTTTAGATCTATTAACCAGTAATTTGTGTCATCATTGTTTTATTATTTAGTCTATCAACAAATTATGACACACATAATTTCCCCTAAGTGGTTCCTTACATCAGATATATCAACACAAGTCGATTAAAGTTTCAAATATACCAGGGTTGCCGTTGCAGTCGACTTAGGAGAACTTTAGGAAAGATTATTATTACAACAAGTAATCTAATATTGCTGCGCTACGTTACGCAGATAATAGATCTCACTAGACTCCCTAACTCAAGCCGTTAAGTTAACCTTTTCTTTTGTTTGACCTCTATATCACATTGGCTTGCCGCAGATATCTTCTGGTAATCACAATGCGCGTCTCTCGGTGGCCTCCAGCGAGATTGCATGTGAAAACGCAGGTACAAGTTGAAACTCTTACAAAATTTTCCATTTTACAGAGAACAAGTTGAAGTCATTTGCAAATGTCTATTAATTTCAATTAACCCAGCAGATTTAGTTATAACATTTCAGTCTTTGACGAACCAACGGTCAGTCTCAATAGCATATAAACGTCGCATATGACTAATATAGAATTATTTAGAAACCTAGTATTGGTATTTGTACATGTATTGGTTGTTTTTGTTTCTCAGCATGTTTATGGTTAATTTATTGCACGAAATTTAATATTATTCAATGATTACTACAAACTAAAAGACTAAACGTTTATTCAACGTAATAAACAGTTTAAGTTTCCGAGATCTGAAAAGCGAAATGCAATTCGGCTGCACCATATTCGGCTGATTTGAATTATGTCAGAGGCAAACCTGACGGCTCACGTAACGGAGCCTGGTGAGACCTACACGCGTAATGGAGTGCAGCATGTATATTTCATTTCAATGAGACTGGGGGGTAGTACGTAAGATATACAATTTAACAAATTATCATATCAACTGACCATTCTACATCCACTTAGAATGTCTCAAGCAAGAACATTTCAATAGTATTATGCATAGTGCACCAAGGTTAATAGGCTTTCCAAAATGGTAGTCATGATGTAAGTGCAGATATGCACTTAATAGGGTTTACCGTTGCTTTGTAAAGATGCTGACTTTGATATCCTTTGGTCTCCTGCGAGCAAAGACCCAGGATATATTCAAGCTAATCAAAGCATGGAGCAGATTGAAGAAAGAGCTGCTGTAAAATGAATCCCTGTGTGATGACTATCGCGCGAATCTTTTGTAAAATGAGATGACACAGAGGACATAAACTGTCATGACGGCGTCTCAGATGATTGAAAGCATTTCAGTGAAACTCTGACACAAAATCCAACAGCTGTATTCAAAATGACTGAAATAGCATGAACATATGTCAATTTATATGATAGAAAGCATTCTAGTGAAACTCTGGAACAAAATACAAAAGTAACATTCAAAATAACTGAAATAGTTAGAAATTACATTCAGTACTCATTTAATCCACACGATATCGCTATATTTCTAACTTCAAGTGGTTCTTTGAAATGGAAGTGCCTGTAAGACTTAGGAAGCTAATTTGTGTGAACATGAAGAGAAGTAGAACGAGCATCTTATTAACACATGTTGGATCTGGTCCCGCTGAATAAATCAACGACGAGAAATACAAGGGAAAAGATTGAGGTAATTTGGTTCATGTAGAACTTCACTATTATCTGACAAAATATTAAAACTATGCACAAAGCAGTTAACTATAAAGCGATAAGGACTTAAACCGATTTTCATCTATCAAATCGATGAGGCGTTCCCAGGTTTTGTAAGCCCTCTCCTTCCATCAGAGAGTATTGATTCACAGTTCTTACTTTGTTCACATAATTGCCACCATTCAAAGACATCTATCGGTTAGTCCTTCAACAGCTGATATACCATTAGTCCTCTTTTACCAACCATGTTCTGAGAACTAAAATCAATTCTCGGATATGAAAAAGTGAAGCAACTGGATTTTTTTCAGAAAAAGATAATCCTATGTATGCAATAATCAGATTTCTGACATTTTCAAAATTATTTATCCTGGGGGATTCAACAGGTAATCTAGGATTTAAGAATTACAACACAGGCAATGAGTATTTAAAATACTTCAAAATATTTTGTTACATATATGCAGACGTGAAGATAACTTTGATGCTGAATACTGCAATGTAAAACACTGTTACATTTTCCACAGATCTGACTCCAATATTCAGTTGATTTTTATTGCAAAGTTTACTATTTAAGTGTTTGGATTTTATGATTATCGTTCATTTAAACACATTGACGTTAAGTCACACATACATGTTTTTATAATTTTGTATCTTTAGCAATATTGGAAAATCTGAGGGTTATGAATAAAAACTGATGTCAATATGTTATCTAGAATGAAAATTACTTGACAAGATTGAAAGGCATTCCAATGTTCGTTTCAAAGTTCAATAAGTTCAGGGTAAATTTTAATCTAATAACTGCTATTTTTATCATTTTATAAAAAAAAAACCCATTTATTTTAAAAGTTGAACAACAATAATGTAAACAGATAATTATGGTAGGAAATCTTTTGTAGTATTATGAATAAATATTACAAGCAGAGGGACGAAATGCATAATGTAATGGCGCAAGTCATATTATTACATATGGATATAGGTAAATAGAGACAAACAGATTTTCCTCAAACAGTGTGTTGAAAAATACATTCTTTTTTTCTTATACAATATTCCGAGAAAGACTGAAGGTTACCCTCGCTGTTTTTTGAAAGGAGGTTTACATCTAAATGCTTAAGATTTCCATACTCACAACTGGTCAAGGCAGCGAGCATTGTCCCTTAGAATGGTCTAGATGGTTTGCTTGAGGTGTAGTCGCAACACATTACCTAACCTAGACAAGATTTATCCGAAGAAATGTCAGTACGACCTTTCTGTTTTAGACATAAACGGGACAATCAACAAATTTCTCCAGACCTAGAAAACATCTCTTTTGAGTTTTCGAGTTGAATGTTGGTATTACTTTTTAGCAGTTATATTTTCGATTCAAGATAACTGATTCATTTCATCTATGATTGCTGAAAGATTTTTACACTAAACATCGGCTAGGCTGTTAAGTTGATGGTTCCTTTGTTTACAAATTTATAGCGTCCTGATAATGAGGTTATACACAACATGATATGATTGGATATTTTCAAAGGGATATCCTTCCCATAAAATATCATCTCGCAGTTCTGATTGCTTTATAAGGTAGTAACTTGCATACATCAAAGGGTTTTTCTGTGGGCGTTATTCCGTATAAGCCAGAAGATGTGATGATTGAATTGCAAATGCAAGATCCCTACTTACTTGCATAACACATACTCAATTTGTCATTAATAGAATACAGTGACTTTAATTTACATCTCTTTGTGTGACGTGTGTACCATCAAACCCATGCCTCTATACCATTAATGTATATGATTTTGACAGAGTATACACTTTTTCGTACTATTATGATTGTATCATCTACTTCGGTATACAAAACGTGTTATTAGATCAGCAGAACTACTTTTTTTGTGTATGACGTCACATGCACATGACATGTGACGTCATGTATTCTTGCGCTGGTTACTGTGCTTAATGTGGAACTTTTGCTATTACTGTACAAAGCAACAACTATCTTGAACAATGACTGCACTTCAACAACGACTAAACTGAAATTCGGACATTTATTTACCAGTCCTGTTACGAAAGTTACAGTTGCAAAGGGGTGTACCAGTGAACGTGTTTTCAATGACAAGGGTAATATTGTGGCAATAGCTTATACACGTTTCTAATATTTGCATCAGTATCTGTACAATATCAAATATAAGGGTAGTAATAGAAAACCTGTAACACTTAATCTATTTCTTCAATCTTCTTAATCAACGTCATCATGTGACTCAGTTACAGGAAGCATTGATGTACTTCTGAATTTTCAGGATGGAGTTTCCTCTCTTTTTCATAATCCTGATTGCATCGGTCGCTGTCTTCCGGAGGGAAATTCACATTCCTCCCGGCCCTACGGGGAGAGACTGGTGTTTAGCCCCTTTTCTGTGATCGCCTAAAAACGATTTGTTCCTGAGCCTCCCCCTATAACTTAACTGCTCCTCTCCATTAAGATATCAATTCTCAGCTTGAAGATCATGCGACCTACATAGGGCGCACAACATGCAAAAAAAGTCAGTGCAATAATTGTGCCTAACAACAAAAACAAACAAAAGAAACGTACGTCAGTAACATAAGTACAGAATGTAATCTTAAACTACTGATATTTTAGATATATTTTGATTTAGTTTTTTTTGTTAGAAAATAGACAATTTGAGCAAACAGACGTTTCTTGTTGCTTCAACGTAAAACACGCTACTGCTGAAGAGAAAAATAACTTTTTAAGTATTTGAATTGATGAGCCTTACAAATCTTGAGGTTAGGTTTTTTATCTGCTCTCACCTGCCTCAGTGTATGGTCTAGTTGGACTCCTTAAAAAAGCATTAGCATGTTTTGGAAAGAATTCATTTCTTCAAATTTTCCCCAATGAGCATTAGTTTAAGACTTATGTATTTTATCATAATGGTCAAAACATCTTGTTATTCAATCTGATCATCCTGAGTCGAAGAAGGACAAACATTAAGCGAAAACCACTGACTACCTTTTTTGGTGAGCAACGTTTAACCATTTGAGGTAGGGGAATTTGCATGAAAGACGTTCGTTTCCATTTAAAGACATTGTCTCGCAATTGTAAAAATTTATTGAGATCACTTTGTTTACAAAAAAAACCCTTGCTAAATCACTTGTAGTTTTCTGGAGATAACGGCCACTTATATATCATCAGAACCCTTTTCACATGTAAAACATCATTCTTGCTTACCATAGTGTATCCCCATCCACCGAAGTAAACCACAGCCATGATACATAAGATTAACTATTAAAGGTTTTATTACCCACTGTAACATGTTTGCCGTGAAGAACATGATCTTAAACATAGATAGTAATGTCAAATCTTAAAACGATTCATAAAATTTACTTATTAATAATAAGCATCGCATCTTATCTTACAAACAGCATACATTTTGGCTGACATTTTAAGTTAAACTTGAAACTGTAAAGGTAATGGCTCCAAGTTGATAAAAAGACTTCGATTTATTAAATGCATTAACATGGTGATGAGTGCCCTCTCAAACAGATTATCAGAAACAATCTAGAGATACGTAGATATCAAAATTGAAAAATTCATCTTTTTAACCAACCTTGCATTTATCATTATTGAACGAGTAGCAGAATATCTGGGCAATTCATGTTATCGTGTACACACACAAATATATATATATATATATATATATATATATATATATATAATATTTATATGTTATCATTATTTGACATGTTAGGTTGATTACTTAACAGAACCAAAAATGGACGTCGAGGATTTCATCCCACATACGCAACACAAAGCAGGAACACTCAAGTCAACACTCTGCACTGCATGTGAGCTGCCAATCTAGTCAAGAATGGGAGTTCCTGTTGACATTTGTTTTAACAACCCTTCAAAGATTTGCGGTTATAAGCGCCTAGTAAACAAACTATTCGGTTTAGGAGAGACAGCAATAACGTTCTTCGATTTTTTATGCCACCCGTTAGATCTCTGATTAATGAACTACAACGAATTTTGGATTTCATGTTTTAACAAGTAAAAGTAATATTTATCCCACTCTATTGCAAAATGCTTAGATTGTAGTTTCAGTCATGGTGATATCAAGATATTAAAGATTATTGGCTGCCAATACCGTTTGTCAATTTTATTACTGGTGTATCTGAAAGGTTTGAAATTTTATTCGAATTTTAGACTTTTTGCATTTTATCATTTACAGTTTACACGAAAACCATACGAAACATGAAGCTAACTGAGTGAGCTTCCCAACGCGTGGTCCTCCATAGATAATTTGGCAATAGAGAAACCTTATACCATTCATCGTAACGGCAGAATACTCTCGATATCCGACATGAGAAAGAGAAATACTGCTAAAAATGATTCATGTTTTTCCTACATATTATTTTATTGGATCTTTCATATTGTCATGAAGATATTGATATTTTTCTTTAGAACAACATTACATATATTTCTTTGACAATCAATGAAGTTAGCGTCATTTCGTCTTTGCTTTAAGAGTAAAACCTCTATCACAAAATAACGTTCTATTTTTAATTTGAAGGTCGAATTTCGGAGAACACACGTTAAAAATGAATCTAATCCGTTTCTGTCTGCTGTATGGATAAATCATCACCATAACTTCTTACACTGACATTAAGTAAAATAAATTATATGAAATCAAAATGAAACAAGTATATCAATGGGAAATAAACATTTTTTAAAAACATTTTTTAGTGTTTCGTTACATTTACAATTCATCTCACCAGAACGCTTTGTTCCTAAGTGACAATGTGCAAATGGCTTCTTACAAAGCAGACAAAATGATGACACAGGCAATTATTTCTTTTCAACCTGGTGATAGTTTTGTTCTCATTGATAATCATAAACCATATATGTCAAGAAGGATTATTTTAATGACCATAGGCAAGAGTTGAAGTATTTTGAACTTTTCAAATCCCACACGCCCAATTGATTCACCGTCCTTCATTGATTGAGATACATAAAAGGTCTAAGCTGAAAACTCGTATTAAGACCTAAATGACATACGTGTCTTTTGATGAATGTGAGACTTCAGTTATTTCGAAAGAGATGACATTTGAGAAAAGATTGTCAGGACAACCAGATTTGGGCTGTTCTTTAGTATTCCATGTTCATATAGGTTCTCACCTTTAACTATATCTTTTACCACCGTTTTTATATGACATGTCTCAAATGGTCTTTATTTTTTATAAAAAGAAAAGACATTTTCTGGAAAATGATATTAATAATGTTATATTTTGGTTTGATTTTAAAGATTGATAATTATTTTTGAAAATTATTGCTTTTAAGTATCTTTCGTATATACCACGTGTTAACTAAGTAGAAGTCGTTTATTGCAGGCACCCTGAACTATTACACACACTCTAGCTCTTCCCTTCTGAGTAATTGTCAGCCATGGTCATAGTGACGAAAGAAACATTTAACTACTTTTTTACTAGTATTTTGAAAACCGAATCAGAATTATCTATCTTTAATTTAACTTATCTAAATAAATAATTTTTCTTATAAACGCATACAATACAGGGTATATTGAATTTGCACGAACTGTTATGATGTGGATTGTTTTTTTTCTAACAAAACATCAAAACCGAAAAAACCCCATCAAAGAAAGAGTTGCTGTGCAACAATGAAGGCTTTGACGTCGCGTAAATGGGTTCTATATAGCAAGGGCACATAAGTAAAGCGTGGATTATGTTAAAGGAAGTGATGCTGTGAAATGCCAAAAGCTTACAGCATTATGTACATATGACACATAACGTTAATGACAACTTTTACTACTTGATCTTTATGCAATGATTTTCGCTCTAATCTTCAGTTGAATTACATTACATAAAATACATAGCCTGTCTTAACCACTACATGTCAATAAGATAAACTATTACATATACAACATACGTGTACTCTGTGCCCCTTTTAGCACTTAACTATACACAGGAGGACAGTATTACACAACCTTACAACTTTTCCTTAAATTTGTCCTATGATCAGTAAGCGACATGAACACATTAGAGGGTTTATTGTCATATTCAGAACTCTTCCAAAACATTGTCCAGGAACAGAGGAGACGTTTTTGGGTAACCATTTGAGCTCATGGGGGTTGTTCCAACTACTGAATTCCTTTCTTGTTTTTAAGTGTTGAGTAATCAGACGAAGTCATTAATTTTGGAAGTAACTTCTCATAATAAAATAATGCTGTTATAGCAAAACTGTTTCGACAATGAAATTTGTGTGTTTTAAGTGGTCACGTCGATGACTATTCTTTAAATGATCAATCTGATTATTACTAAAGACTTTGTTGGTTTTTAATCTTCAGACATTGTTCACCCTCAAAGAAATACTTCCATATGAACTACATCCTTTTTGATCGATTGTCAGTATTTGGTATCATAATTTTATTACAGGTGTATGTAAAAGGATGAAACTTCAAAAGTATTTCCTTCTATTGCACATATACTAATCCAGGTCCTTGTCATTCAAAAAAATACTTTGTGTTTAGCTTAAATTAAATAGAATTATGACTCTTTGCTCATAAACATAATCAATCTGACAGAAAATAGTACCACATGTATTCGGAACACATTTTCATCCCTTTTTAAAACTGCCAATATGGCGTCAATGAGGATGGAGACTTGTCTTCTTAAACATGACTACTCAATTATGTTATGTTATACTCAATTCAACTGACATAGTTAGAACTGATGTCACATTATGAAACCCAATTAATCCAAAGCATAGGACCTTTGACACTTTGACAGGTATGTGTATGTGACAACAAACCAGGTATCGTTATCGTAACTTTAGAGAATGTTCAACAGAAAATCAAACTTTTACAACACAAAAAACACCTACAGAAAAGCAAAGATTTCTCAAGAATCTATATCGATAATGCCCTGACACAAGATGAACTAACAGCAAGATCAAATCTACAAACTCTGATCAAAGAAGTAGGTAAAAACAACATGTTTCGATTTCATGGGAAAAGGCTTGTGAATAAAGAATAGGGACCTTTATGGTTAGGATTCTGGAATGCAGGAGGATGGGCTCTAAAGGACACTTCAAATAAACAATTTAGAGAAAATACACTTTCTAAAATGGATTGCGACATTTTTGGAGTATGTGAAACCTTCCTTAAAGATGGATGCAAATTAAATGTTGACGGATATAGACGAAACATTCACAAGCGTGCTAAACGGGGGTCAGGAGGTGTTGGAGTGTTTGTCAAAAATACCCTTAATAGTGACTTCTCTGTGAAAATATTGGATGCCTCAGATGAAGACATTATTTGGATTAAACTGTCATCAAGAACATATAATGCTTTCAGTTTAGTGTTGTGCGTCTGTTACCTTCCCCCATCATGTTCCTCAAGGGTCTGTGACACTGAACATTTCTTCGATACACTGCTCAGTAAATTGTATACTTACCAAAACGAAGGATTAGTTTGCTTATGTGGAGACTTCAACTCGAGGGTTGGAAGTAATAGTGACTTCATAGAGGGAGTGGAGAACGTACCTGAGAGAGAAGTTATTGACTACCAGGAAAACTCGAATGGTACAGCTTTCATTGAATTCCTAGTGGACAAAAATATGTGCATGCTCAATGGTCGATCTGCAAATCAAGACTTCACCTATGTTAAAAATGGTTCCTCAGTCGTGGACCCCCCCCCCCCCCCCCCCCCTCATGAACATTTACTCACCTTTAGAAACTTCAACGTAACAAGAGTGACCAGCCTAATTGATGTCAGCAACATACCTGACGGACTCCCAGATCACTCCATACTTACCTGGCAACTCCAGCTCCCCGCCGACGTCTCTAGAGAGATACAGGATACAGATATCAACTTACCTACACCTAAAGTGAAGCTTTACCGCCGAGATAAACTTAACTCAGAATTCCTACAAAATGAAGACATTCGTCCAAAGGTAATTGAAACTATTGCTAAGCTTGAACTAGAACTAGCAACGAACCGAGACGTTAATACGGCATACTCAAGCTTTATAACATTTATGAACTCTGAATTGGACAAGGTACCTCAACCGAGACTTTTAGACAGTCAGTAAATAAGACATCAAAATCGTTTTATAAACCATACTGGTGGGAGGAGCTTCAAGTAAAGTGGGATCAAGTTTGTGGGGCCGAAAAACTGTGGTTGTCATGTAAAACACAACGACGTAAATCACTGAAACATGAATATATCAACCGGAGGAAATTGTTTGACAAACTTCTAAGAAAACATAAACGGAATTATCTGCGAGGGGAACACCAACGTCTTTTGGATAAACATAATAATAAGGACTCTCGTTCCTTCTGGAAAACCATTGGAAAGATAGGAATCGCAGAAGATCGTGTAAATGATATTCCCTGGGAAATAGAAGAAGATGATACAGTCATCAGCGATTGCTCGTCAGTGCTCCAGCGATGGGAAGGCGACCACTCTGCTCTCTTTCAAGATACACCTTCAAACAGTTTCGACGCCGACCATCTAAACAAGGTCAAGGCCGAGCTTAACAACAACAATGTAACGCAAGAGGTGACGTATGATACTAGTGACCTAGATTCGCCCATCACGTGCGCTGAGGTCGAGTGTGCGATTGCACGTGCGAAGTGTGGTAAGGCTGCTGGCCCAGATCTTCTTCCTGCTGAGGCCCTTAAGAACAAAACTTGTATTGAAATGCTGTTTAAGATTTTCTCTTGCTGTTTCAAAAACTCAACTTGTCCGGACATTTGGTCAACTAGTGACATTAAGCCAATAGGAAAACCTGACAGTAACCCCCGTGACCCGGTTGGTTATAGAGGAATTTCGTAAATATCCATACCCTGTAAGATCTACTCTGACATCCTAAACACCCGACTCAGCAAATGGTTGGAAAATAATGACATTCTGGCACAAGAACAGAACGGTTTTCGCAGGAAACGCAGTACCCAGGAACATATTTACAGCATTCACTCAGTAATTGAAAATAGAAAAAATTCAAAGAAATCGACTTTTGTATGTTTCATTGATATTTCTAAGGCCTTCGATACGGTTAATCGTGACTGTTTATGGTACAAGCTCAACAAACTTGGAATCAAAGGGAAATTTTTACAAGCTGTGAATTCCATGTACGGTTCTAACCGGTCTAGGATCAATGTTAATGATATTTATACAAATTACTTTCCAGTCCACTCAGGTGTTCGCCAGGGTTGTGTGCTATCCCCAACACTATTCTCTGTATACATCAATGATCTTGTGGATGAAATTAGCAGATTGAATTGTGGTATAAACGTAAGTAACTCTCAGCTAAGTGTTTTATTGTATGCTGACGACATTGCTCTAATAGCACCTGATGAAAACTGGTGATGGCGGCTATCTGTTAATCTGAAGAAGACACAAGTTGTTCATTTTCGCAAGTGGTATCAGTAGATCTTCAGTCATTTTCATAATTGGTGAAAATGAAGTGTGTTATAGTCATGCATATAAATATCTTGGTGTTTGGTTCCATGAAAATCTTGATCTAAATTTCACGGCTAAGGAGATAGCCAAGTCAGCTCACCGTGCCCTTGGCGTGATTATGTGTAAATTCAGAGCCAGTGGAGGTATGGCATACGATGTGTTTAACAAATTATATGAAAATCTTGTGCAACCTATTCTCTCATATGGAGCTGCCTTATGGGGCACACGTCAGTTTAGTTGCATCAACGCTGTACAAAACCGGGCATGTAGATTCTTTCTCGGAGTTTCAAGCAAGACACCAAACCTATCAGTTCGAGAAGACATGGGCTGGACCTCGCCTTACACCAAGCAAAAGTTAGAAATATGTCGACTTTGGTATAAACTTCAAAACAGTGATAATAATCGAATAAGCAGTCAAATCAACCTGTGGTCACGAAATTTTCGAAAGTCTTGGACTAGTAGGGTTTCTACACTGATGAATTCGTGGCGTCTCCCAGTTTCAGACTTATTTAACTTAACTGTTTCAGACATGGATTATATTAAGACTTGGATTATATCCAGTGACCACCATGATTGGATCTGCCAGCTTTGGAACGATCGTGGACTTAAAAACGGTAACAAACTTAGAACGTATAGATTGTTTAAGAACTTCCCAGGTGTTGAATCATATGCTCAAGTTACTACCGATCGATCACATAGAAGTGCTCTTGCCAAGGTACGTTGCGGATCTCTACCCCTAGAGATAGAGACTGGGCGATTTTCACGACCACCTATCCCACTAGAAGAAACATTATGTAAATTTTGTGACTCTAATACAATCGAAAATGAAGATCATTTTTTAACTGAATGTAACTTTTATTCTGATTTACGGTATGACCTATTCAGAGATGTTACCTCCATAGAGCTCTCCTTCCAGAACTTTTCATCAATGCAAAAATTATGTTACTTATTGAATAATAACAGTTTCACTAATTGCCTAGCCGCCCTTGTTTACCGTATGTATAGACGACGTAAAATGCATATTAATTGTTAGCTATTTTATAATGTATTATTGATAAACAATGCCTTTTGAAATATTTGTCATTTTAAGAGTATAGTATTTTAATATTTTCGTATGTTACTCCTATTCACTAATTGAATGTTTGTAAATACTGTATGTGTGAATATTGTACGCCTGCTGTTAGCTTGTGCGTCCGCCTGTCCGTGCGTCCGTCAAGAGTGTGAATGTATAGATGACTGTGTTGTGCCTGCAAGTCAAGAATGTCTACTCTTGATATCTTTTTACATGGTTGTCATACTCTGGGTATGTTTGATATATTTTTGTATGTATGCAGGTATGCATGTACAACTTGTATTTACGTATGGTACGGTATGGTTACGCCTGAGAGCATGTTTTATGTACTATATGTGTTTGCATGTATGTATGTTTATGTGCATGTATGTATGTATGTAGGTATGTAGGTACGCGTGTACGTCTGCCTCTCTGTCTGTCTGTCTGTCCGTCTGTCTGCCTGTCTGTCTAGTATGTGTGTGTATATGTCGGTATGTGTGTATTTATAGATGTAGGTATGTAGGATATGATCTGTTACGCCTGGGTGTTTGTATATGCAAAATTTAACTGTTAATTTTAAAGTTTTAGAGATATATATATGTATATAGTGTCTCGTAGGCCAACTGGCCGGATGCTGTTTTTATATGTGAATTTTACTGCTATGTGATTTGTACTACAGCATGTGACACTTTAATAGAATATTTTTCTTCTTCTTCTTCTTCTTCTTCTTCTTCTTCTTCTTCTTCTCTTCTTCTGTTTTGAAAACCTTTTGAGATTCCGTGAACACCATAAATGCCTCACAAAGGAAACTCTTTTAAGGATTGTTTTACATTTGTTGTGCCTCTATCGATGTATAACAGCAACAAATTGTATAACATCGCGTAGCGTAGCGTAAATTAAATTAAAATTAAAATTGAGAAATGCATGTACTAAAACGGAAGATGATTTACATTCATTTTCATCAGCATTGACATTTATGCAATCAAAGTTTGTTTTAACTCGAGTCCGCAATTTTGGAATAACCCTCATTAGCATATCATTTGATATTCAAAATGGCTACCGTTTGTGAAAGGATTCGAGCTATCAAACTTCAGGACTCGTAGTTATTAAAATCAAGAGTTTTCGGTGAAGAGTTTTCGGTGAAAGTATTATCTGGTTATCCACTCAGTTATGAAGATGATGACATGCGTACATTTCTTATTTTGCAAGAAAACCAAAGGTAACGCGATGTTGTCATAACCGGACTAGCCGTTGCGTCAATTTGTTCTGTCAGATGGTGACGTCATAAAGTATGAATGCACGAGGTATAACAGCAAATCTGTAACACAGACTCAAAGGACAAAGTGCACATTCGAATAAGTGTAAAAACTCCCGAAGCATGCGGAAAAAATCTGAGGCTCATAGTAAGATAACTTTTGCAACGTCGTGTCTGACTGCAAACCTAACTTTGAATGCATCCAATGAGGCTTTTGCTTTTCCGCACCTAGAAGCTCTCGTAGTGGGACAGAGGTTAAAGCAGGACTTAATGACGGAACTACCTCTTTTTCGCTATTCATGAACGATATCGCTCGAGCCAATCGTTGAAGAGCTTTGATGCAATTTATGCAGAAAAATAACAAAAATCCAGAGCATTCCATGGATCTTTATCCCCTGGAACATGTTTGAGAGATTAGGGATGGGAGGGGGAGGGGGCGCAAGATTCAATGTCGGGATCCTCCTCTACAAAACTTGCATGAATTGGAGGCAGCATACCATGAGGAGAAGGCGTCAGCTGCCTTGTGTCTTGTGAGAGGTATGAGAAGGCCACTGGAAGCAGTAATCCAAGTGTTTGGTGGAAGTACCCTATATTGATTGATTGTGTTTTGTTTTGTCAATATCAAATTTTGAGATTTCACCATACTTCTCTTTTTTCTTGAATGTTCATGAAAATGGTCGGCACAAGTTTATCACATGCCAGAAGGTCTTGGTTTTCCTCATGTACGTTCATGTTACAGCCAATGAACTCATTTCTTGGAATTCACAAACTCCTCATTTAAATATGCATTCGGTGTTTTAGGGGATACAACACCTTTTAGGGATGCAACACTTTTTTCGGTTTATTAGTTATTGTAATTACCGTTATTTTCATTGAAACACAATAAAATAACAAAGAAAATGTAATGGTTAGTTTTTTGTTTAAATTCCTGTTTTAACAAGATGATATGAAGAAAAGGAACTCTATATCAATTCTCAAAAGGAGTAATGGTTTTGGTAAAATTTCAACTGAAAAACATATTTAATAATCATTTCTTTGACATCCTTATTTGTATCAATACAAAATGTCGTGATATACAATCAATCCCCTCAACGGCTTTCTGCAAAATGAAGACTACTCCGTAGATCCGTGCACTCTTTGACATTAAATCATACATAGTGTGCATAGACATTGGATGATTTTTTTTCAGATATTGAAAAGGAAACATTGGGTATGCTCTAGTGCTGAATAATGGTAATGAAACTATACCATTAAGCAAATGGGAAGGATAAAAGATTTCTATATGCATAACTTTGCCATACCGTACCTTTGAAGTAAATGGAAATTGCAAGCAGTAGGGGCAAGTGCTCAAACCAACGTGTGTAAATTGGTATAAAGAGAAGAATATATTTTCCTCTAACAACATATTGTCACACACAGTAGACAATATATGTAATCATGCTGTGAGAAAAGAGTATGTACATCAACATATTCAGTATGTATAGAACAACATGATTAGATAACTCAGAAATGATATATACCTTTCATCAATGCTTATAGCTCACATGTGCAATATGATCTCCTCTTAAGAAATGAAAAGAGACCATTGTCAATAAAACTACGCCCACTTACAATCTTCAGTATGGTCACCTTATGCACTATCGATCACCTCAGAGTTTCAAGAAGAACAAATAAACTGTTTTAGATTGAAAAGTGCACATTTTCCCTTTAAATGGTCAAAACGGTTTGGTTGAGGCTTATCCAATGCACGAGACGATAGTACTTTCATTAAAGCAAATAATGTCAGTTTGACATTTCTGTTTTAGATACAAAGAGGACAAGCCATTTACATCCAGCCATGGATCAAATGTGCCGGGGCTAATTTTTTTTCCAAAGGGGAAAGAATGAAGGGATATTCACGTTTGTATTTAACACGCCGATTGCGATTTATAATCCCCTATCAAAAATCGATTATTTTTAAATTGAAAAAAAATGAGGGGTGTAATCTTCTCACGTTATGGTTCGGTAACGAGTAAGATCTAAAGAAGAGAACCTTTTCATTGAACTTCGTTCGGCTATTTTGCAAAGTTGAGGACTCCTTTAATTTGTGCAGATATATAAAGACAGGGTAATTAGGTTATACATGTCGACCTCGCACAAAACGTAACTACGTTTTATACGCTCTTGATGGAACATCAAGTCTGTGTTTGCCTCTGCACTTGCGAGCAAGAGTGGGTGGTTCTTGCACTTAAATTCAATAAGCACTTTTTGAGGATAATATGGAATAACGTCCACAATAGAAACCTTTGATCTTTTCAAGTTACAACCTTATGAAATATTCGAAACTTGTTGATTATGTTTTATGGGAAGGTTAATCATGGGAAGTGTTCCATTCATACCATGCTAGGTTGGATATGCTACTCAGTTTAGATCATGTTATACATGCAGCTTTCACAAACCATGCTGTGATTTTAAATTTACGTTAGGCCAAGGTTATTATGTGATTTCCCTCGAAAGCTGATATCTCTTATTCATAATATTACGAAAACATTATATATATATGCCAATAAACTCACGACCAATTGTTTTTCTGTTAACAAAATTAGACAAGGCTGCAACCAAACATGTTCTTTTGTTTATGAATAAATAACTGTACGTTTGTTGTCACGGGTATGTCAAGTTTATGATTACACAGACCTTTACATCATTTTCATATAAACTTGGTGAGGTGAGGAGAGGTGAGTTGGTATTTAACGCTTTTAAGATTATTTCACTTATATCGCGGCTGCTAGTATTATGGCAGGGAGAAAGACCGCAACATATTTGTGGCTATGCATTGCGGTGAAACATGCGAGCATCGGCTGGAACTAGCGAACCACGGGTGATATTCAGTGTAGCATTGCACCCAAACCTGACTGGGAGTAGAACAGTTCTCTACTGCAGACAATGTTGCCGAGTCCCTGGCGGGATTCGAACCACGGACCTCTTGATCCGAAGCCAAATGCGCTAACATCTGCGCTATCCCGCCCCCATATAAACTTGGTACGTTCGTCTGACACTTTGGTTATTTGGAATATTAACGCTCTATAGGAAAACAGAGTCACAAATCACGTATACGTAGGTGGGAGTCAATTCATGTGTTAACCGATACACAGCAACATAAATATAACACTGTTTCGACATCTAGTGCATTTCATTAAAAAAATATTTGTTTAGTCTTAATACCGAAAATAATGCAACAATCACAATCAATTAAGGAATAAATCATGTTTGTATGGCTCACCAGGGCTCGCAAAATACAAAGTTTTTTCCTAAAGCTGCGTATTTACCATACCATAACAAACTCACATGATAATCTCTATTTACACGAAATCGAAGGCAATACAAATATATGATACAAAGGGGCTTTTTACAAACGTCTTCCCTTTTCATATGATTTATGATCTAGCATATGATGTTGGAAAAACATGAACACACAATTACCAATGATCATCTGTCATATATTGTGTGCTAGCTAAATTTTCTAAATCTGAGTGGCTAATATGCCTACAACCACGTTAAGACTGTTAATTGTGCCAGTCGAATCCTGTGTCTGGCGTTTAACTAATGTTTCAACTTGGATGTATTCATTAAGATTAGATTATGAAAAAAACACGGACCATTCATTTATATAAAACTTCTTTATTTTGAGTACGTCAACATCATTCCTAATCTTTTGATTTGAAGTCGTAGATATGTGAATCACTTTTAAATTTTATTATATTATTTGAGTATTTGAGTATTCGAGGGATGTTTTAAAATATCATCTTTCCACAACGTTTTATTTTTCATTTTTAACATGACTGTATATTTTGTTTTAAAGTATTTAAACTTACAGTAACGTACGAAGTGTAGGGAATCCGAGTTCTAATCTATGTTTCTATATGAGTAATCTTATTACATTGAATAAAATGGATTCATAAAATTTTACACAGTTTAAGGACCATCGTAAAAGGTGAACAACTCGCCACGTGTATGAAAACACGTTCCCTGAATTAAATATTCAAATTGCTTTTTTCAATCAGTTGTTAATTAACATACATTTAAGCTTCCCTCTGAGTTAATTTATCTATATCTGTAAATTTACCTTCCTTAAATTCTGCTGAGCCCGCAAAAAGCCTGTTCAATTGGATGCTTAAATTCCATATTGATTTCAATATAGGAGCATAAATACCTTTTCAAAATGCCTCGCCAAATGCAAGTATTAATTCAACCTCCATTTGGATATAAAAGTGCATGATTTATGCATGATTGCTAGACATAGTTATACTCGGTATCGCAACGTATTTTATTTCGTGATATGCTACTCTCGCCACGAGTAGTTTGCTCATAGAATATTCTGTATTACTTGTATTATAAAAGAAGCTTGCAGACTGTATTATGCACATTGTCTTAAGAAGATGTAATGATTATCATTTAATGTGAACAGGTGCTGTCAAACAGCCAGCATTTTTAACAATGTAAACAATTAACCGATACAATGGACGACATCATGTCTCTGACATTTGTCAACATCAAACGCTTTTTAAAGTGTTTTCCATTTCATACGAATACAAAGAAAGCAAATATAACACATAAACAGAGCATGAAAAAAAACCCAACATGTATTCAAAATATACAATAAACACTTATTTACAAGAATCTAACTGTAGTGCATTTACAATGGTCATCAGTACAAATCATTACACAATTAAATTTATTCATTCCAAATGAGAATCAGTTTGTACTTAAAATCAGTGATCATGTCAGATTTGTCAGAAACTACATGCATGACTGTCGACGCAAGTCAATACCTTTGGTTTTCCGGATTCACTTGACGTCAACGCTTGTGCCTGGTTTATCCCTCAAGTTAGGTGAATGACATCATATGAACACAGCAATATGGTACTCATGCTTATTGGTTCTCACTGGTTGCAATGTGCATATGTGGTGTAACCTTACATTACAAGACACCAGTGCTCAGTGAAACAATAGGGTGGTGCTGTGTCACGTGTATGTGGATAAAAAAAACAAGACATCCTTTTCACAATATCTCATGTGTACAAATTATTTCGTTTGACGGATCCAGACACAAATGTTACTGCAAAGTGAGTTTGTATAGCCAGAAAATAACACACGCCCGGCTTCTTTTTCCTCGCGTTTTACTAGGTAATGGCACTATTAATTCCTTTGGATGGAGGTCGCTTTTGAAGGAAGATAACCGAATGACAGTTCGACTAGACCGCTTTCTATTCTTGTCTCCCACCAAAACGTGCGTGTCCATTTCACTCTTTCCTTTAATTTGTGTTGCACCGCGTGTCCTTGAGCAAATAGCCCTTAATTTGAATACACCTGAAAACAGTAAATAGGTGGTATGGTACTTATTATGCGATACATAATTAAATCCAATGTCCTTGATTTATTTTTTTCCTCTTTAAAATTGTCAAGTAGACAATGGAATTTGGAAATCCACAAAGTCTTTTCTTGTGTTTCCTGCTTTTCATTGAAGCCATGGTGACCCTATTTGACTTTTGTTGATGGTTATAAAAACCACGTGATTTGTTTCTGTCATTCAAAACATGATAGTTCAGAGAAGACCAATACAATTAAAAGTAATGAACAGGGCACACGTTTTCCACAAGAACAACAATTAAAAGGAATTATTTTCACCTGATTCCGTTTGCATAGTATCTATGATTGAGGCAAGAGCTGTAATAAAGAACCTTTCCGTATATGTGTATTTTAAAAAAAAATACTTTAAAACAGTGTATTTTTTCTTTGTTACATGCAGCTGTGCATTATAGATAAAGATGTATTCTGATTATGGTAACACTCACCTGCAGCTGTATGTTGTAGGACTGATATCAATTCTGTCTATAGTAAAATACACCTATCTATGTTTTCTGCCTGGCACTCCATGACTCTCCATCCGGCAGTGTTAACCGTATCCCTTAACAGACATCTTCATTCCCACCAATCCCGCCACTACAGGTCATTATCTGAAGAAAATATGAAAATAATGGAATCTAACGTCAAAGAAAACGCTGCTGGAAACAACCTGACTTTTACCTATAAATATTAACTAGTTTTACTCGAGACACGAACCCCTACACTTCTAACACAATCCCACATACGTGAATAATGATCACTATACCAAACTCGGTGATACAAACATTTGAACTTACATATTTTCTTATTTATGCGATCAATGTATAACCAACCAATTCTTTAACATATATAACTGTTACAATAAGCACAATGAATTATGCATTTTTAAGGATTAAGAAATTAAGAAGAGGCATACGCCTGTATATCAGAGAAAAGATATCTGAATAATGTTGTATTTATTGGTCTTTCTTTCTCTGACTATGCAGTTTACTATGGTTGATATGTTACCATTTAATGTGTCTGGGTGACATTGAAAGTACAATCATTCAACAAGACATCATCTCTGTAGGTAAGATAAACCCTTTTTAGTGAGATTTGTATCTTTGATTTAAGAAATAGTCATGGCCCAGTAAAAACCAATTAGCTTTAAAATCATTATAGAACTCATTTGTCATTTTATCTTTTATCATTTTTATCTACTTTTGTGTGACACTGGAACAGTTTGCTAACATTTACGTTATTCTCCTCAGTACGTATTTATGCACGTAGGCGTGAATCATTGCAAGGCCAAACAATCCAAAGAAATAATGAATTGTCAATAGAACAGAACTGTCCGTATTTATGTGTGTTGTGTATCCTCTATGCCGTGTTACAGTAGTACAATTACTTGAAAAGTAATGTACCGATTGAGGTAGATTATTGAATTAGTGAGTAAATGTATATATAACTGGAAGCACGGCGTCAATAAATAGTTGTATATAGCCATACTGCATGAAGTTGAGATTAGAAGGCTAAAAGATTGAAATGGAAATTGCATAACTCACTTTTACATCCTTGTTTTCAAAATGACATGGTTACCAGATGGTTTTTAAACATCATGTCACCATTACAACATGTAATTGATGTTTGCTAGACATTGTTATTTGAGACGATTTCTTAATTCATACTGCATGATATGGTCATGGAACAATGTCTTATGGGAAAATCAAATACATTAAATGATGTTTACTAATCTTTGTCATGTGAGATCATTTATATGTGATTTTACTCTCTTGACACTAATGAGGTCATTTACATGTTTTTGAATCTATTCAACGCGTTTGCATTAGGCCATTAGAAATTAGGGGTATCAGTCATGCACAATTGAAACTTTCCATTTTGAAATATTAAGATGCCTTATATGGCTCCAACGAGCTAAACATGACAACATACTTTGCGATAAAACACTAGCCAGATCAGGAATGTCATTGTCAAAACTCTACATCAAGACCAAGCTAGTCTGCAGGATAACTGTAATCCTGCAGTTTGCCTGTAGCGACAGAGTTGACACTGTCCATAGCGAAGTTGGCCACAGACTCGGCGTGATTGCTGGACGGTTCGGGAATACCACTGACTATTATGTGTGCGTCTCCTTTTTATCAACTATAGGAAAATTGTGTGTTACATATTTCATCTTGTAGCATCAACTCATCAACGGTTGTCAGTGTATATCTATTTATTGAAACAAATAATAGATACAAAATTGTAATACATTATACATCTTCAAACTTCAAAACTTCACTTTCTAATTAACACTCTGTAAATGTATTCTCTGCCTCATCAGTTTAGTTTAGGTATCGCTTGTCTTACTATCATTGTTAGCTAGATCTGATGGAACCCCAACCTTGTAGACGTCGTGCTCGTATGTAGCGATGGTAGAGGCTGTTGAGGATGTTGACGATATCTAGGGTGAGCATGCTGCTGCTATGTTTGTGAAGGTTGCTATGGCAATGAAAAAGATCGTCACCTGCTCAAACTTCTCTGAAAGTGACATTTCTCTTTTAAGCAAACTTGTGTAACCAGATCATACATTAATGTAGGAATACATTAAATACATACATTAAATAGGAATTAAATTTTTGCCAATGAAGAGCTGAAAATTTTCCTATTTTACTCAAACTATCAAATAAGTCTTTCAGTAAGGCATACTGTTGAGTGTATTTCAAACCACGTTGATGCGATTGAGCAAGATGCAATATAGTTTAGTGAAAGACCATGTAACAACTACAGTTTAACTCTGCAAGCCCAAATGTATGGTCACTTGTACGCATCCTTACGAGTTTTACTTAGATAAGTAACTGCATTGACAATTACTACATATGTTTAAACTGTACATATGTTTGTAATTATACAAATTATGGATATCAGTTACTACATGCGAGTAACAAAATCAATATACACAGCCGTGTTAAAAGTCATAATACATCTGGGTCCTGCAATATTAAGAAATGTCTGTTAAGCTTTTGCCACCAGATTCCATTGTACCTAATGCGACATGCAATATCACTCTTTTCATAAGTCCAAATCATAATGTTTAAGACATTTACCTTTTATTGATCCAATCATACAGTGTTATTACCACAATAACATACATTAAGTTATACGTATGGTAAATCAAACACAGATTATTTATTCATACAACATGTAAAAATCTGAACAAATTCATGATGGAACCTTCTTTGAATTCATAAGTATAAGAATGACAATAATGCTGTTATCGAATGCAAAAATATCATACCTAACTAATTCACACCACAATTATTCGGAATATTCTATAGAATAATATTATTAAATGATGATGTTTTGGAAGCGATAAATCGAAGCGATAATGATATAATGATTGATGACTTTGACAACTCTATATTTGATAAATATGATAATTAGGGTCTATTGAGAATCGTTTTTCTTCCCCTTAACCGCTGTGGTGTCAATGATCAGAAAAGAATGGACATTCTATTCATTGAGGGAGGAAAAGATAAATGAAATCCTTCTGGCTATGTGAGAACTGTATCGTCGTTATAAAAGAATGAAAGCTTCACAACTGATGCATTACTCGTGTTTTGTTACTGATTCGGACGTTTTGAAAACATACATTATTGAAAGATTCTTACTAATGAAATTATTATAGAATGATTATTAATCTCTGTATTCAGGAAAAACAACAACCATATCTATATGATAATGAGAGCTTCATATCTCAATGCTCGGGGGTTTTAGAGATAAGAATTATGTATAGATAAGTACGTAAAATGGTTGCCAAAATAGAAGCACCATACTATCGGCAAATATGCAATGCGAAAACCTTTTAGGGGACATTTTTTTACAATCGTAAAAGAATCCTAAAAATACTTTTAACAAGGTAAAAGTTTTAGAATGTAGGTACTGAAAAATCCAGACATATATATTTGCTCAAACATGAATATCACCTCAAATATTTCTATCAAAACGAAAGGCCATTTTCATTCTCACATTGGTGAACATTTATCTATACAGATGTTTAATAAAACCATGAACTTCATAACTTAAAACAATTCAATACATAAATTGCTTTCACAGTAAAATGCATACGTATTTAACAAAATCAAATAAGGACACTACCCTAAGATGTTAAGTGTTTTATCATCTGAAGGTGTATACCTTCTCTAAACCATTAAGGAGAGAAATGCAAGAAACACCAAAGATATTCATGGAATTATGTGACTCTTCTATTACTTAACGTTTCTCTTTTCTATCCTCAAAATGTTCCTCTAATTATTATCTATACACAACTTCAACAACACGCACTTGCCTCGACCTGGGTCATTCTTTAGCTGTTGGGCGACCTTTTGAGACAGCGTCTTCTGTTTCTTGGGGCTTCCTCTGTAGGCCTGCCGTAGTCTCGTACAAATGATCATTTTCACTTGCACATAAGAAATAATGTTATTGAAAAACTTTCATGAATCAGTAATTTCAGTACAATAAATAGTGTTGAAATATTGTTACTGTTTTAATGCTCGTGTATTATCTTTACTTTAGTCGTTAGTTATGATATGATATAGAGGATCTTACATGAGTGTCCATGACCTACTATGTTTACGACATTAGTGCCTCAATATTAGTATTTCCCGAGCGAGATCAAGGGATATATTGATATTTAGGCACGAGTGTCATGAACATAGTAAGTCATGGACAAGAATATGACATTCTGTTTATCACCGAAGTTGTAAAATCAAAGGTAATTACCAAAATCGATCTCCAAGCAAAGACGGTTTACATGTGGAACGCAACTTAGGCGAACTGTGACGTCAAAGCATTGTTTATGACGTGACGTCACAATGGAACAAGTGATATTGCCCCAGGGCATCATATGAAAAATATGAACTTCAATATAAACAACCACACGTGTCTGTCATTATGATATTATAGACAAGGAAGAATGCTTCAATTTTTCAAATATGTAATCTTTCATAACGACGTTATTTAAAAATGTACCTTACAATGGTAACACCAGTTTGCAACTCGTACTGATATCGCATGTGTAAAGGTTATAAATCTGACCCGATCCATATAAAATCTGCATTTAGATCAGGTCAGTTCACCTTCATCTCTTTGTAAAAAGAGATTTGAAGGAATGAAATGCCATTGTTCCGAATCTGATCGGCTTATTTTACCATAATGAATATGCACATTGCTGGAGTCCCAGATCACTCTGTTAATGTGCTAGTCAAAGGAGATTGTTTCTCTATGTCGGCACAATGGACCTCATCCTTGGCTAATTCACAGATTTATACTATCGACCTGTTGAGCTTTTAGAGACGTGGTTAATTGGAACTGTTATACATCACGATACATCATGAAGATTAGCTTTGAGAAGGTGCAAAAGATTGGCTGAAAGAACAAGAAACCTTATTGTCAGATGTATTCAAATACAGATGTATATCGCAATATGGTTAATTGATCATGAATGAAATTTGAATTTAGTCATAACTCACCAAGCACTGTTCGTCGAGACCAGGCTCTACCCAGGAATAGTGTTGCTCATTTTCACATTGTCATAGATATAAACAACAACATATACTGTTAAACACTACATAGATACATAGATGAATACGTCAATGGGAACCAAATAATCGAGATTTAGAATGTCGCTGATCACGTTTGTTCCACATCATTACGTTCTAGTCGTAATTCATTGAGACGTGTTTTTGCCTTTGATTGCATGTTTTAAGTATCATGCTTTCGAGATAATTGTTTGATTAATTCATCTATTATTTTCCCAGTGTATTTAATCTTAGAACGAGCGAATATTTCAAATAAGGATACTAATGAGTAAACATTGCTAATGGACAGAGCCTCTACAAAAATTGCATTGACCAAAGACAGTCATGTCTTACTCGCCCCAAATACCACCGTTTGATAAATCTACAATTTTTATTTACACATTGTGTAATGGCATCGCGTGATGACTGACGTCACATGGCGTCAAATCGCCAAGCAGTCAAGCATGAAGTTACAATCGTCAAGCATGACGTCACAATCGTCGAGAATGACGTCGCAATCGTCAAGAATGAGACACAATGTTACAGGCGAGCCAGTATCGATACTCTCGTTGATTTCCATGCGTTTTCTTTTATATAATTCAGCGAGTAATGAACTAGCTCCAGACAGCGAGTATCCGCTCGGTGACATCACTAAAATACTCGCTGCCATCAGAAGGCTTCAGGATGAAAAAGCTCTAACACATCGCGTGCAACCAACGATTGATGTCACGCTCTAAAAGTGAAGCTCCTAACTCATAGGATTCACAATGCGAACAACGACTCAAGAAATGAGTACGGCAAACGAAACTTTTTGTTATTTTATTAAGTTGTCTTTGAATTTTTGAAACATAACAAATTGTCCACCATATACTCATCAAATAAAAAATTATATTTGAAGCAAATTACACCAACTTTTGTAATATTCATAGAATTTCATACGCCTAACGTTTAAAAACATACTCTCGAACCAATTTATTTGTATGTAAAATAACAATTTGGTGCGAGCTTATCGATGACGTCAATTCATATTGTTGTCAAGAATCTTGAGAACAATGTCCCCGCAAGTGAAGGCAGGGCTACTACCGTAGAGGTACTCGAAGAGGTTCTCACTGGAGTAACGCGCGTTCATTCCATAACTTTCCAAATTTGGCAAGGCGGTCTTGCCAAAAACTGAAAGGCGTCCTTTCCACACTAAGGAAAGGTCGCCTTTCCGTTGCCTATCTTTCCAAATCGATTAAGTCAATGAAGCGCGCATAAAATCGCACTTTACTTTTTTCTCAATTCTAAGCAGTATGGTTGAAAAGGGTTTTTTTATTTCTTATTTGAAACATGAATTTGATTTCATGAAATTACGAGATCATGAAACTGTGTTAATCATGGACGTGGAACGATTATTTTAAAATTAATAACTAGAAGAAAAGTGAAATGAAAAGCTGTTAAGAAGTCATTTTGAATTAAGTTAGTAGTTCAACATGTATTAAATCGAGTGGTTGAGTGGCATATATAAAGAAACAGTATCATATTTAATTGGATAACATAGTTCAAATATCTATAAAGGTCATCAAAGGGAATTACTTTATAGTTATTTAAATAATAACGTGATTGTTATAATAATTTTATGGATAGTTATAAGGCACTTTTCCACGCACTGATACATGCTTAAAGTGCATTACTCTGAAGGTAAAGAATTAGCAAAGCGCTAAATTAAGTTAGGTAAAAATGAAAAGCTGCCTAATACACTTCTTTCATAAATCAATAAAGCATGTGTTACTTGATCAGTTAAACATGTGAAACGTACCTTTTCAGTGAATGTATCCACAAGAACGTAAATATCCAAGTCCTTTTTAGCTTAAGAACAGAACAATAACCCATCACTGATCAGTGGCTAAACAGATAAACGACACAATCTCTACATCCAGCTATCACATTCAAACAATAATGGCGACCAGATGAGAAAAAGAGAGCCGATGCAAAATTAGTTTTATAATTTCTTATCTAACCTCACAGATTTCATTGGATAACAGGATGCGGTAAAGCAGTGTATCCTGTTGTTTCAAGACACGAGAGACACCGTTCTGACAAATCAGACTGATACATGGTCACTTGTCTACAAGCCACCTGCATGTGTTTGTACAGCACGGTTGACGCCTGCTCAATACCTGAAGCTGACAACTGGTCATAGTCTGATAGGTTTTATTGGTCTGAGATGCTAAATGGTATTATCTGACGCTAACGAGGACTCGTTGTTTTAGTAACATTTGTTAATTTTTCTAAAATCAGAACAACATAACAATGATAAACTCTAAATTTGCCCGTGCGGATCTCAGAAAAATAAGTCACTCACTGTAAAAAATAATATTGAATGCATGATGACATAGATGAAAGAGAATGACCACACAAAATCATTTTTCATAGAGGCACGAAAAAGGATGAACATACATCTTAATAAATAAATAATAATAACAAAAAGATCAGCACACACATCTCATATGATTTCCTCTGAAATTAAAATATTTAGTGATATTCGGAATTTTACCATGAGTTTATAACAACATGCTGTTTTTTCTATATTTTGCTTGAGGTATCAAGTCAAAACATATTAATGAACATAGAAACCTATGTTTTAAGGTAGAGGAATTTGGATGAGGTACCACTTTTTATAAAATAAACAATTTAACTTAGAATAAAGCCACTTTAAGTAAAAGGCATCAAGTTATTTTCGTATATAAACAGTTGATATGATAAACTTTTGTCATATGCTCTATATAGCCATTAATATAAGAAAACAAGTTTGAAATTAAGAACCCTGCAGAAGCAGGGAGCTTGGATCTAGATGGATCTTGATGTTGTTTTAGATAGGATTATTGTTAATCTGTTATTTCTGTTTTGATAATAAAGCTTTTAGAAAAATCCCGGAGTAGCAGTGAGCTTGGGTCTAGATAAATAAGTCAATCCTGATGTTGTTTTAAATAGGATTACTGTTAACTAAATGCTTGTGAATGACCCTTTGTCAATAATTTACAGAAGAACATTGCAGAAAAGAGTTGGGGATGTCTACATCAGTATTACACTATGTATTCTTAAATGGGGCGTGTACATTTTGCCGCTCCATAAGCAAGAGTGTAATGTGTTTATGAATTTGTTGGATAGAAAGTTTGAAGGGAACTAACCCCAATGCGCCAGACCATCTTCATTCTGAGGTAAGTGATTGACATAAATAATGTCTAAATCAAGGTTATTTTGTTGTATAAAGTACATCTCTTGGTTAGATCAATGCCTACCAAATATAGATCACTGATATTCTAACATAGATTATGAATAACGAGACATATTTCTACAGTATCCAACATCAGCCTGTTCTTGTGGCGTTAATTATGAAGCCTCTCTTCATTATTTCATATTATTTTGTGATTTTCGCCAAGACATGTTTTTCTATACTAAAGGATTTGATTTAAAGCAATATTATTGGTAATCATAACTTGTCTTCAGTTGAAAAAAGTTAATTGCTAAATTCAGTCCACATGCTTTTAAATTTAACAGGCAGATATTTTCCAACATAATGTTCACATGACATACATGTAGTCATGTGGATGACCAAAAGCATGAATTTTTCTAGTTGAATAAAGACATTCATTGAAATAACCAACCTTTTCAATATTCGAGAATAATTTTATGATTTCATATTTTTTTAATTCTAACAACAGTATATATATCATTATATTTTTATGAAACCATTGGCATACTTTATACTTTGGGGGAGGATATGCCCTATTAATTAATTAATTTCGTATTTTGATCTCGTTAATCTTTGTTGTCAAACAACGTCACTTCTTTCGCTGACTCTCTCCCTGCCCCTCACACACGCCCATCAAGTTTATTGTCATGTTAAGGTAAGAGAGACATCCTTGATTGTCGGCTAGACTAGGTAACGAACGGTTAATTACCATGTAATAAAATTGTGCAACATCCTCTCTCTGAGTTGACAGAGAGACCTGTATAGTTACTTAGCAAGGTAAGCCGTATTATCAAATTGTATGAGATTGTTTAATAACCATATCTTTATTTCGTACAAAATTTGGACTGGCGAAGAAGTCATTTGGCCTATTTCAACGCCGTACCAATACAAAATTAAACAATACATGGATACAGAACATAACAACGAATTAGAGAAGTTAAAAACTTGTGAGAACTGGTGCTATAAATAACAAAGCATAGTGAAAATTATCAAAATTGTTGCTCAACTGAAGCACGTGATTATAAACGTGAATTAAATTTTAAAAAATCTTAGTAATTGAAGAAATCACGAAAATCGTTTACTTATGTGTATAAAACGTGTTGAATTAAGGATGTTTCTATTCGTTAAGTACCTCAAATTGCCACTACCGTTCAGAACTCATATCCATGAATATAGAAATATATTTGCTCTTAAAATTTTTGACAAATTAAGAGAAAATGTAACACACTTTGTCAATTTCCGCAAAAACATCTGGACGTGTCCGATATTTGTCTATTAATTTTCTACAATTCACTACAATCGAGCTTGAGGCGCACTTGATTATTTGACAAAATCAAGAGCTTGAATGTGAAATGTATGCGACATTATCACATGGTATGAAACCGTTTGTTGAACGGCAAAGAGAACATTCACAGAAAGACATATGAAGCAAGATCTGGAGTTAGAGAATTGTAAGACATCTTATAACATGATATGAAACCCGTTGTTGATTGTCTTAACCATCCATTGATTTCAATGTTAGCACACCATGGAAGCAAGTCCAAAATTTACTTATTAGACAGAGGTTAATACGCAAAGTGAAGTTTTTATTTACAATATTTACCACTTTTAATGGATATGTGCACATATTGTAGTATCAGTATAAAGTATCGTCAGTTGATTATAAATATCCATTAATATGTTTTCATGTATCCGTTTCTGTGTTCTTTTACAAAAATAGACTTGATATTATTGATAATTTTACTTTACACGGTGTTTCTAACCTTGACACAGAAATTTAAATTATTTCCTTATTTCCTTAAATTTCAAAAGAATTGATACAACATAGGAATTGTCAGAAAACAATCTTATACCGTTTCATGTATGAGCAAACCTATCAACAGAAATGAATTGTTCATAAAACTATATTTTAACCTATGTATGAGCCGATTGAGCTTTCTATCAAATCTTTTGTGGATATTTGAGGTTTGGTTACTGGGTTGGATATATTAAAACGTGACCTCCGAAATAAGCCCTGTTAATGTAATAATGAAAAGCCTAATAATTCCATCATAAATTGTAAACTCGATCATTGGCTAAATCTATATTTTAGATATGACATTCAAGTGAAACTCAATTCATAACCCGTTAGTCCAGGTCTCGGCAATGGCATAGCGGGAAAACTATACCATAGACCGCCAAATAGCAATGAAAGCAATCCTGTCAGACGCTCTTTCCAAGCGAGGATCACTTCCAGACGCCCCACCCCTCACGCCCCCTCCCCCTTTCTGGTCCAGCCTCTACACTAAACGCATCCAGTTAATTACCACTGTGAGATCAAAGAGGCAACCTTGATTGTCGGCTAGACAAATTAACAAGATGTATATTGTTTATAATGAGCGACTCTTCTCTCCCTCCCCTCCCCAACCCCCTTCTTTCCTCCCTTAGCTTAGGCTTTACTACCATTCCAAATTTCTAAATTATAAAAATATTCCCTGCCACCATTTTAGACCAGGCTCTCAAAAAACAATCCTCCCATTATTTCTCTCAATTTTGGACTTTTTCATAAAGGCTGCGGCCCGAGCGTGACATCAGCATTCGCTGGAAAGCGTTCGTTAAACTCTTAACTTAAGTAAGTAAGTCACAGAAAGCCTAAAGTGCATTATTTGAAATAGGGGATATGTAAGATTCAATAAAATATTTTGGTGGATCTGTATTATAAGGTTTTTCTGTTTTGCTTGTTATTATCAAACAATAGCATTAGATTGTATGTTT
This sequence comes from Phorcus lineatus, assembly GCA_921293015.1. Taxonomy (NCBI): domain Eukaryota; kingdom Metazoa; phylum Mollusca; class Gastropoda; order Trochida; family Trochidae; genus Phorcus; species Phorcus lineatus. The sequence goes on along the minus strand of OV121086.1, from coordinate 8,272,172 downwards.
CTAAATTCTATTTCTAAAATGTTCTTTATTATGTTGAGCTCATGAACAATATTAGATCAACGCTTTGTTGTTGATATCATAAGTTTTACCATAATTATACATGACATTGTAAGTTGCAATTTACATACACATATCTAAATGTTTCCTTAATTTGGACAGCGAACGGATCGGCGAACTAGCTGTTGCCTTAGAATTTACTTTCATGTAATGATAATTTATGAGACATATATATCTTTTCGAAATACATATCGAACAATCATAAACATGCATGATTAATGTAGTCATACATTTAAGTACAAATATTCGTTATATGATCCTGTATTTAGTTGTTTTATATAAGATTTAACGATTGACAAGGGATATTGTCATCTTCACAATGCTCTTATTACATTAACATTCTATATTCTTTTTAAAAACTCATTCATACATTCTTGTATGCATACTAGTTTTTACCTAATCCAATTAAATTTTGAACCTATGAAGCTTGGAATTTAAAAAAAAACAAATAAAAACACTTTTTTAGTTTTGATATTTATTTCTGAAACTGGTTTTGTCAATTATGTACTTCATGCTGAGCCTTTGACTCTGTTGATCGACATAAGCTATGGTATAAGCTGTCACAGGTTGGTATAAGGGGGAAGTTGTTAAAAGTCATTCGTTCCTTGTATTTAAATATCAGATCTTGCGTGTCATTGAATGGTGTTAAAAGTAGTTATTTTAGAAATACTCTTGGCTTATTGCAAGGCGAAGTGTTGTCGCCTATTTTGTTTTCTTTATACATTAATGATTTTGAAATCTCTTTCATTCAGGATAACTGCCCACCATATGAACTTACGCAGCTGAGTCTTTTCCTATTAATGTACGCTGATGATCTTGTTATATTTTCTGAATCTATCGATGGGCTTCAAAGTTTGTTAGACTCTCTATCAGCTTATTCTACAGCATGGAGTTTGGAAGTTAATACCATGAAAACTAAGATTGTTATTTTCCGTAATGGAGGAAAGGTTAAAACATCAGAGTGTTGGTGCTATAATGGAAGAAATATTGATGTTGTTGATAATTTTGTATATTTGGGTATTACTTTTAATTATAATAATAAGTTTACTGTTGCTGAAAAGAAATTATCAGATCAGGGACGGAAAGCTATGTTTTCACTGATGAATAATATGAAATCTCTCTTTCTCAACCCTGAAACTATGTTATCGGTATTTGATACCTATATTGGGAGTATTTTATGCTATGCATCCGAAGTGTGGGGTTCACACAAGGGGGATAATATTGAAAAATTACACTTAGACTTTTGTAAAAGGTTATTGGGTGTTAAGAGATCAACTTGTACTGCTATGATTTATGCTGAACTTGGGCGCTTTCCTTTAAAATGTAAAAGAATGTTTAATTTAGTAAAATTTTGGGTAAAACTGTTAGGAACTAATAATTGTATCCTAAGGGGTTGTTATAATTATTTATATAATGAAGTTGAAACTCATTCTGTAAAAAATTGGGCTCATGAGGTTAAAAGTATCTTGTTTTCTATTGGTTATGCAGAAATATGGTATAAACAAGAATTACAACCAAATTTCTTGCCTGTAATAAAACAAAGAATTAATGACCAAGCTTTTCAATTTATTTTAAGCCAGATTTCTACCTCAAGAAAATGTATGATTTATAAGTATATTATTGAAGGTTGTACACTGCAGTATTATTTAAGAAAACCTATTCCATTGATGTATAGAAAGTATCTATCCAAATTCCGCCTGTCAGCTCATAACTTATCAATTGAATGTGGAAGATACAAAAATATAATTGCAAGTGAAAGAAAATGTATCCATTGTACATCTAATATAGAAGACGAGTATCATTTCATTTTAGTTTGCCCTTTATATCTAAATGCTCGACAACTTTATATTAAGCCTTATTACTGGAAAAATCCAAGTGTTTTCAAACTTACACAGTTACTAAGCATAAACAATGTTAAACAACTTTGCAATCTTGGCAAATTTTTGTTTAATGCATGCAACATAAGAAATATGCATTTGAAATAAATATATGAATGTACATTCTCCATAAAAGATAATCACTGTATTACCCGTCCACCTGTACCATGTTATTCAATATCTTCATGTAACCACCGATAAGTTGTTCAACTTAAGGTTAATAAAGAATTGAATTGAATTGAGTTTAGAATGTGGCGACGCAATTGCACATCACAAGACACTGGTCAGATTCAATGAATACTGTCCATAGCTGGGTCCTAATGTTGTCATAATTAACAGGTGCCTATTATGTAATCCATTTCCTGTCAAATTTCATTGTTAGATTATTTGTCTCAAATAGCAGGCCCACACCTGTGCTTTGGACCCTTTGGTAAATGGCGGCTTATGTCAACATCCGTTCATACTGACATAACTCTTGGCATTACACAGCTAATTAGTACATCTTAACAACGACAAACATTATAAACCAATGAACTTGTAGAATATACGTTCAACCAATGAGAAGAAAATCTTCTGCAATGCTATCGATGCTTACAGTCACTTGAAAAAAGTAGATCATTTGGAAAGGTACCCAAATTTAGTAGGATTATTCAGGAAGTCGATCAAGTTGCAAACAATTCATGGATTACTTTTTCTGACGATTGAAACGGGTATGTACTTTGTCATTGATAATCTTTCAAACTTCACTTTCAAAAAGGTCACCATTTACCTTTGAAATCAAACAAATTATTGCGAACAAATGATAATCAGTGCCAAAAATTGTTTATTAACATTTTCCATGATTAAATTCATACAATTTTCTAAATATCTTTTAATTTTAAATGATGCAATTTTCAAACTCTATATCTCTTATTCATTTCATGTGTTTAAGTCAATCCTAAAATGATTTATTTAATTTTTGCAATAAACTAATAGGCAGGATTTGATTCATCATTTTAAAAACAAAGTCTTCCTTTGTTAAAAAATTGCGATGAAAAACGTTTTAATTTTTTTCAAAGAATCAATCTTTCAAACAAAATAAAGATTTTGAAAATGTAAAAATAACTATAGGTTAACTTAATCAAAAACTTCTAAAGGTATTCAATAACATGACGAATTTGACAAACAGAATAAAGGGACATAACTCTTGGTAAGACAGGTAAGGTGCTAATTAGTGTTTATGGCTGTGGAAAGGTCACCTTGCCGTGCGTTCTTTCCAAAGAGGCTTTGGAAAGGGCGTTCTTTAAGCCTTTGGAAAGGTGTGGAAGGGTGCCTCTTTCCTTTATGGAAAGGTGTGGAAGGGTGCCTCTTTCCTCTTGGAAAGGACGCCTTTAAGCTTTTGGAATGAACGCTCGTTACTCCAGTGTCTAGAAAGGCGCCCTGACTTGGAGGTTGAGTAATGAATGAATGAAATACTAAACTCCCGTTTGATATAACATGTGAATAATATTAGTATCTCCCTCGCATTTGCTCGTTAAACATCATTCTACACACTCGTTTAATAAAAATGTTATCAAAAGGGACGTAGTTAAGATTTCTCTATATATGATAAGTTTACATTTTCTTCTCCTATGTTTCTTGGCCGAAGTTTTCTATCTAACTACACAGTGAATCTAACCTTATTGAAAATCCAACACAGAGTATTATCAAGTTGAAACATGGTATTTATGTGTACAAATTACTTGATCTGACCTGACCTCTCTTTCATCCTTTGAAAATTTAAACGGAACTTCACTGAAAACCCGTACACGTCCCTCGGACAGGTTAAATGTAGTGCAGGGGTTAGTGTTAAAAGGGACATATCATTCATTGTACAAATGGAATATGTGCTTTTTTAGATATGTCCCCTTTAATTTTATAAACAAGTTAACCAGGCAGTCTCCAAATACTCTTCACATCAACAAGTTAAAAGAGGCAAATAAGGTTTAAGTTGACAGATGAATGAATGTTATCAGTTACACTTTATATAAAAACATCTGAAACATGATACTATCTGAGTTAGCTTCAATGGTACCTTCCAGACAACGTGGCGATAGAGAAACCTTTTGGCATCCATCTACAGGCATTTTTTATCATTTGACGTAACCAACATGATTAATTTACCGAGTGATTAATCGTTTGTCTTTGATATTTCTTAAAGGCATCTTTCTGGGATTTCGTTTCAATTATGAACACAAAACTATATGTCGGCCTGTTATAATTTATGTCAGCATCTCTGCTTGTTGGTACAGAGTAAAAACTCAAAACGCACCACTTCAAAGGTTATAAGAACTCTTATTAATACCCTATGAACATCGGACAAATAAGAAACTAATGAAACAGCCTAACAAAGAGATATGTGTTCTTGGTTGATCTGAAATGAAGTTAGTTATATCTCAAATTGTATAACAACAACCAAAGCAACAAACGCATATCATTAGAAAACATAGATGGTATTTTGAAATAAAAGGTTAACTACTACGTCAACAAATCAACGAATGGTTTTAATAATCTATTAAAGTTATTAAACTGATTGAAAGTGGAGATTTTCAATGTACAATGTACCATGCGAATCCAAATTATTGTAATAAAGTGAAAATTAGAAAATATTAACAACAACAACAACTGGGTGTCATTCCTGATCATAAAAATCATTGAATTGCTGATGTTCCAATATGCAAGAAATATACACTGAACGTGTTACCTTTTACGTAATCAACATGAATACATCATCATGAACATCCCCTACAAGAACTTATAAACAGATTTGCCTCTCAGTTGCAGTTGCATACATTGCTTGAATATTCAAAATAGATACTGGTGCCTCAACATTAGCAGACAGACAAGCATTCAGTCACTCAATGCGTTGGAACAAGATCTTCGTGAAGAAACTAGTTGATCTGAGTCCCTGTCTGATAGTGCCTTCTCGAACGGCGTATTAAATAGATCGAGGTCCACAAATAATGGGAAAATAATGAAACACCTTTCATTATCAAACGACATCAAGTCATAGAAATCCCTCAAAGCCATACATCAATTTAGATTATTCAATCTGGAAAGTAAATTTGTCCCTATTAAGATAACTCGAACAGGGTTAATAAAAATATAACAAGGGCAACTACTCTAGAGAAAAATTTGATCACAAAGGTATTTGTACCCTGAAGCCACGCAACAAATTTTGGAAATGTTATTCAAAACGTTTTATGACGAAAGCTGACCTTTTACAAAACCTCTAACAGTTTATAAATAACACAGAAAAGGCCTAAATGATTGTATGCTCATTGTTTTCAACGTCAATTGACGATATAGTTAATTTAAACCTGTATCTTCTTTCTTCTTCTTAGTGCGAATAAAACTAATCTCCTATGACATTTAAGATTTAAGATAACTTAGTATTGACTACCACTTCAAATAAGGCTTATGATAAATAGTAAGTGTCTAAGGTTAACTAAACGACAAAGTTGTGAGGTGGAGGTATCAACTGAAATGCTGGGGGGGGGGGGGGGGGATCGGGGAGGAGTTTAGAAGAGGGCTATGAAAAGACAAGGTTATAAACTTGCTTGTGCATTGATAGTCACTTTTGTAGATATGTACACTGTGTGATAACAAACATCGAAACCTTTTTGCCATTCTCAAGATAAGAAAACAAAACTCAATATGGGAATGCAATATTCAAGAGTAAATACATCCTCAAACTTTCGTATTATACATAAACTGTGTTATTGGAAGTAGAGTAATTAACACTCAAGATTTTTACAACTATAACTATTTATCATCTACATACAGAGTTTCCAAAAACCTTGGATTTTTTTAATATAAACTTCATAATGTCAAATAAAATGATTGTTACCCAAATCATACAAAAACAAAAGGACACATGTCATCAGTTAAGCCTGCAAAAATAACTGACAGTTAGTAGAAATTCTTTCAGGAGTGTTTCGTGTCATATATCTGACTTGTATGCCAGGGTCGAAAATGACAGTGTTATAATAGCTCCTTACAGTGAAGGCCAAACCCTCCTGCTCAGTGATATCAGATGGTCTTAGATAGATGTTAGCTTGTCAGAACAAAATCTGCAACAAATCAGGAATGTGTATGACAAGCAAGAAGGACGAGCGATTCATATAGTTGAACATCGATCGTCCTACTAATATCTAAAAGCTGTCATAGTGATTGTTTCCCCAAATTATTCAAGTAAATTCCACTATTGACATCCCACTCGCCCAATTGATTCAGTTATCAATCAAAGATTTTGAAACATAACTGGTGCTCTCTGAAGAAACAAAATAACACTTCAATGATGTAATGCCCTTTTATCAGTGAACATCGGGAAACATTTAATCTTATCTCTGATTATCTATCATGCTAACGTTTCATTTAAAAGCCTTTTTACTTGACATGTCTCAAATATCAGCTTCTATATTCTTTTGAGTAAATAATACTCTCTTATATGAAAGTACATGTATCTGTCAATAGGAAATTGATACATCTATTCATGGAAGTCTTTTCCTTTCAATTGCTGATCTAAAGATTGTCAAAGATTAACCGAACTTACTATTGAACACTTCTTCAAACAAACTTGATTAGGAGATGAACTTACTGTGTTTGGAAATAGCTCGAATGCGAAGCGTGAGACTTTAAACGGATAATTAAGAGTTATCAGAATATGCCTCCGACTTCCAAACACAGTATGTTTATCACCTACCATTTCAACGATTTAAATTTGAACTGTATTATTTCGCGTTGACGTGGCTGTGTTGTGTGTTCGATGCCCGTGCACGATTCCCATGGACCGACATACATGTACATGTACGCTTGCAGAAATAACGCTTGAGAATCTCGGATGAATTACTTGTTGAAAGCCATGGACATTGTCAAGCCAGGTTAACACACCCCTGCCGTTATGACTTGACTTGAAGCCCTTGACTTTTGACGGCTAGCTTTGAGCTCGAAGTAGCGTTCGATTACCTTCCTCCAACGTATGTAAACGATATTGCTTATCAAAGACGTAACGCCGAGGGCTTCGCTTGAATGAATTTGTGTTGGAGGTTTCAGTGCTCAAACGGATGCAGTTACACTGATTAAGATATGAATGAGATATAATTCCAATGTTTTGATGGTTCCATAATAAATAAAACCTTCATTTGTTGACAAACAAACCGAATAACTTCTTGACAACAGACTTCTTACGCACAAAGACGTAACACTTATCTAAATTGTTATTCATTTGATAATTTCAGCACAAAATGTCACCTAAATTTGTTTCATTTTTACGAATCTCTACTACAAAATAAAACTTCAAAAGACATCGTTCCACTTTTCATTTAACGCATCATCAAAGGTGAGGCAGGTCTCCATTGCAATGTAAAACATATATGTGAATTATCAATGTAAGAAATCATTGTTTAGAATAATCATTATTCATTGTTTGACAAGTTTAAGCATGAAGTGTATGATTTATTTAAGTGGAGGAATGAGTAAGTGTCTAATATGTGAATATTCGAGAGTGATTAGGGTGAGCGATCTGGGATTTAGGTTTGGGTGTATAAAACATGCGGGTGTGGTTTTTTTTACTTACTTTCTACTTTATGAAGATGAATATATTTTCTTGATACTATTCTCGGTTAGATTTTTTAAGCTGTTGTCTTGGTGCCGGATGAGCCCTAGTTGTTATATGTGTACAGTACCTCTGTACGCATATACTGTACTGTATACTGAAATGGTTCTTGGCAATAAACGTTATTGATTATTATTGTTGAGAAGCTAGATAATACAGAGGACAAAACTGTCAAAACGACGTCTGGGATGATAGACAGCCTTTCTGATAAAACTTTATTATGAATCATATCTTCATTATTGTTGGACAGATTAATTAGGGTATAAATGGATGAAGAATGATGAACTGATGCACTTCTTTTACATTGGTAAGGCGTCGCTCGGTTCTATAAGCCATTCTTTCCCTCAGTTCCCTTTTATGATCTGGTTTTCTAACATCCTGTCATGAAGAAATTAACCTACATTTGTTGTGTTGTTATAGAATTATTCAATCTTACAGAAAGTAATTTCATGTGTAAATAGAATATTAATTTCACTGTTAATTCCTATCAAATTGCATACGTGCACGAATACTGCAAACTTTGGGATTTCCATATGGAATCACGTTTTCATATACATAATATTCAAATATGTCTTTAATGAATATACAAACTATCTAATAAAAAGAGCCATGTTTGTAAATATATTCAGAATTCCCTTTTTTTACATCCTCAAAAAATTGTTTTTGTAAGAAAATAATATTTTTGAAAAACTTTCTCATTACTTTGTACAAACACATGTCGGTATATTAAAACGTTTTTTAATGTATTTCATTAGTTAGACATAAGATGATACAGGAAGACGAAAATGTTTCTGCCTCAGATATTACAACAAAACACTCCGACTTCATTAGTGTTGCAAAATAGTGATAAAAATACTTGATTATGCTTATTTGACGGGTATAAACATTCTTTTTCATTTCTTTGTCCTATCATATCAAGAAAACCAATTGCAAGCAGGGAAATGTATGGCATAATATATGTTTGGGCAGGTATGTATATGATTGCGTATCCAAGTTGGTATAAAGATATGAATATATTTCCTACAACACACGATCACACAAAGAACATAGAAATATTGTATGGAATCATGATGTACAAAGAAAACGTGTCTACTAACACATTATTTTTACAATCATGAAGAATTATTTTTAATTCTTATTAAAAGGTTACTTTTGTTTTATCATTGAAATTATAGGTCTCGTGTACGTTTGCTAACATTGCTAAAGTGACAATAGCCTGTTTAGACCCTTGTAAAAATTTAAAAGGTTCCAATAAACCATCTTAATAATGACAACTGCTTGTTTTTGTGCAAGTTATATAAATATTCTCCTACATTAGAAATTAAAAAGTGTTCGTCCTGATCTTTTTTGCAAAATTATGATTTTCCCGATAAATTATAAAATGGGAAAATTTAAGAAATATATTTCTTCCAAAACCGAATTTATTCTTTTCAAGCAGGAACCATTTGTTGTTTAAATGGAAATACAACCATTTGAAATGAAGTTATCATTTAGCTCTGAATAAGCAATATTTCCGCCATTAGCATTTGAAAAGGAAACAAACGTCTAAAATGGTGACAATAGCATCCCAAGTAATCTCAAAACAGAATAAAAAGAAAGCTATCAACTAGTATTAAATAAAAAACAAACACCTTTCTCCATTAGAAAGACAGCAACAATTTATTTCATGTGTTTGTTGACATTATTGATGAACAATAATGGATTAAGTTTAAGAACAAACGTTTTGGTCTTCTTTAACTCTCATTCTTCAAAATTGCTCAAAAGTTATCTTTGTGATTTACGATCACCTTAGTGCTTTGTTAAAGGATGATTGGAAAATGATGTATCGGACTTCACGACAGCTTTTTTGGGAAGTGGACTAGTGATTGCCAATGTCAGAATTCTTGAACTTCCATTTAAATAATCTTTATCTATGTATATATTTTATTTTCTTCTAGATAATGATGCTGTGGACTGCATGACAGTTTTGTTGGCAGTGACGATTATATATACAAATAACTAAGCATGGTTTGTTTAGCGCTTTGCTTAAAGTAAATACACTTAATAAATGAATTAGACTCCATTAAAAAAAGGTAATTTCTGTATGATATTTCTCTTTTTTTGGACAATTTCAGAACAATCCTGTTGAGACATTCATAATTGGAATACAATATCTACCAACAAGTCTTAGTTATGAAGTTGAAGGCAGGAAAAAGGTAAAGTTTTCGATTGTGTTTAATGGTGTGGCCAATCAGACGTCGATCGTCAGACAAAGATGAGGGAAGTAACCCACTTTCTTTAAGATTTGATGACGAATTAGATATTTTCATTAAATATTATTCAGTTGCTTTTTGAAGTTGAGTTCTCCTATTCGCCAGGGTAGACAATGTGCGGCTAATGAGATAATTCTATATTATACTCTATTAATGACACATGGAATATGTATTTGCTTCTGCATTTGCGAGTAACAGGGGATCGATCTTACACTGGTGATTGAATCAGCACCGGTTGTGGCTAATACGATATAACGTCTAAATCCAATGCCTTTGAAGTGTGTAAATTACAGCCTAATGAAACAATAATAACTGGCTGATTATGTTTTATGGGAAGGTTAACCATGGGAAATTGTTCATTCATACTATGGTAGATTAGAGATGCTTGTCAGCTTGGAACAAGCCCTGGTATGATATGTCAGATGCCAGGTATACAATATAAAGTGCTGGTATGTTATGTCAGATGCCAGGTATATAATCTAATGTGCTGGTATGATATGTCAGATGCCAGGTATATTATCTAATGTGCTGGTATGATATGTCAGATGCCAGGTATATAATCTAATGTTCTGGTATGATATGTCAGATGCCAGGTGTATAATCTAATGTGCTGGTATGATCTGTCAGATTCCAGGTATATAATCTAATGTGCTAGTATCATATGTCAGATGCCAGGTATATCATCCAATGTGCTTTTGAAAGCTGGCATTTACTATTCGTATCATATCGAAGACCAACGGATTATCTGGTTCAAGAGCATCGCCACACCCCCCTCCCCCCGTTTCATTTTTTGATATATTTCTGAACGTTGCATGTCGCTTTTTGTGTGTCTATTGGCATGTTTATGATAATACAGTCACTTCCATCTTTATACGCACTAGTCTTCTATTATATTAAGGTACAGGACAGACGAAAATGTGTCTAGTTGTGATTGTTATCCCTTGCAGTGATTGCTTATGCCACAATTCTATAATATTTCCATTAATATAATCTTTTTTAATGTAGATATGCTATGTTCTTCTCGATAATGATGTTTTGAACTTCACGACACCTGTTTTTGGCAGTGGAGATGGTCCATACAAATAACCAAGTATGGTTTGCTTAACGGTTTGCAATTTTACAAAATGATAGTAGACTCCAATCAAAACAAGCAATTTCTATGTGACATTTCTCTTTTAGGCACTTTGTGGACACATCAAACGGACAACGAGTTTAATAATGTAAACAATCAACAGATTCGATTGAAAATGTCATGTCGTGAATAAAAGCAATTTCAGTGTTGATTGAAAATGTTTAACCATCTTGCTTTCACTCTCTGAAATTTGTCCTCATCAAACTATTTTCATAGTTCTGTGTCCATTTCATACGAATCAAACAAAAAATAGCTATGAAAATGATGAAAAACAGAGCATGATAGAACTCAACACGTTTTCAAATAATACAATAAACGTTTATTTACAAGAATCTAACAGTAATTCGTTGTAGTGTATTTACAATTTTCAATAAAATGCTTTCGTTCCATATACTTATCGTTTTTACTCGAACAAGATCGAACCGTTGACGATGTCAAACACTTAATGCTTGTGAAATTCCTGGGCTCAGTTCACATGACATTAACACTTGTGCTCGGTATATAGAAAGGGCTACCCCTGCAAGTGACGTAAATAGACAGGAATGTTATCAGTGCGCACTGGATGCAACGAACACTAGAAGACCTCAGTGCTCTGTGTAACCATTGCTTGGTGCAGAGTATGTAGGAATCAACAACAAGACACCCATTTCACAATATCCCATTTGGATAAATTGTTTTGTTTGATAATTCCAGAAACGTTTCGTAATGCACATTGAGTGTGTACAGTCAGACAATAACACACGCCCGACTTCTATTTCCTCGCTTTTTATTGGATAATGGCACTTTTGATGACACTATCAGTTCCTGTGGATGGACAACATCTGTAAGAGCCTTTTTCACATGCACATTGTCACTCTGTGTATTTACGTCCGGATCGGAGGTCGTATGGAAAGGAAGATCATTGCAATCATCGTCCGGCTCGACCACGTTCCTGTTCTTGTCTCCCACCAAGAAATATGTGTCCATTTCACCCTTTCCCTTCACCTGTATTGTACCACGTCTTTTCAGCAGGTAGCCCTTGCTTTGTATACACCTGGAAACAGTAAAAAAGGTGAGTGAATGTTGATCATTTCATACATATTTAAATTCAATATCCTTAAATTATTCTGTCCAGTATATACATTGTTGTTTACACCATTGTAAGTGCACAGTCATACAGTTTTTTCATGTTATAGCTAACCAATTTTTAAGTTAAAGTACAATCAAATGTTGATTTTCATCAAAGCAAATGAAGTGAAACGTTCTTGTCGTTCAAAGCCTTGAGTTTATAATGTCCAATGAAATGATAATGAGTAAATAGGGCACACGTTTTGCCGCAATAACAGCCATTTAATGAAAATGCGTCTCTTGTTTTCAACTGAAGTCGCTCGTAAAGCAGTCATAATTGAGCTAGAATGTCTTAAAGAGGACCTTTCAATATATGTGTATTTTTAAAAACAATTTACTTTTAAAAGTTGTTTTACCTTTTGTTGCATGGACCTGTGTAGTGTAGATTTAGGTGTATTCTGTCTGGTAACTTGCACCCGACGATTGAAAGACCTGTATGTATTCTTATGGTAACACTCATCTGTAAGTTGTAGGACTAAATATATTCTGTCTATGGTAACATGCACCTGTAAGATGTGAAACTAATGTGTATTCTGTTTATGGTAACACGTACCTGTAAGTTTAAGGACTGATGTGTATTCTGCCTATGGTAACACGTACCTGTAAGTTGTAGGACTGATATGTTTTCTGTCTATGGTAACACGCACCTGTAAGTTGTAGGACTGATATGTTTTCTGTCTATGCTAACACGCACCTGCAAGTTGTAGGACTGATATGTATTATGTCTATGGTAACACGCACCTGTAAGTTGTAGGACTGATGTGTATTCTGTCTATGGTAACACGCACCTGTAAGTTGTAGGACTGATATGTATTCTGTCTATGGTAACACGCACCTGTAAGTTGTAGGACTGATGTGTATTCTGTCTATGGTAACACGCACCTGTAAGTTGTAGGACTGATATGTATTCTGCCTGGCACTCCATGACTCTCCATCCTGGAAGCAGTGTTAACCGTGTCACCAAACAGACAGTACCTCGGCATCTTCATCCCCACCACTCCGGCCACTACAGGTCCTGAATGCACCCCTATACGGATCTGAAAAAATATTAACAAGATGAAATTTACCATAACAAGTACCAACCACTTTCACTCCAGGCAACATACCCCAACATTTATATCATACACACATATCGCACATACTAATGACTATATCAAGCTCGATGTTACACAGACTTGTTAAAAAAACGACCTCGTGTATGTGATCATGGTATATCCAACATCTGTTTTACTTGTATAGCTGTCAATAATAAGCACAAGAAATTACGTATTTTAAGAATGAAAATTAACAAGTACCAAATATCTGAATTTTGAAAGCCTGTTTAAGTTTTAACAAGAGACGGGGTTTCTGAATAATGTTCAATTCTCCTTTTCTATTATCTCTGAATATAGTGAACATTGAATGATATGTTACCATTCAGTGTGTCATGTTTACGATGAAAGTACAGTTTGGAGGTTTGAGATTTCTGTTGTTTGCATTAACCCTTTGTAGAGTACGTTGCACATCTAATTTTAAAAAAAACATTACGACAGAGTAAAAAATTAGAATTAGTGGTAAATATAGAGATTAAGCAACTCATTAAGGGGTCTTTATATACCATCTATTTTGAAGTGACACTGGAACCTGCAACATTATGCCTACATTAAACTAATCTTCAGCTCTGTTTGCATGTAAGCCCACTATTCTAAGGACATAATGAATTGTCAATAGAACCCTACTGCCAGTATTTGCGTGTGTTGTGTATCCGCTATGCCGTTAAAGTAGTATATTCATTTGAGAAATATTATGGAGGTAGAATATTCATTTAGTGTTTAAATGTTGTTAGATGTCAAGCTAAAGCTCTCACAAATATCTACATAGAGTTGTGTATATCCACGGTGGCATATCACGTTTGTGAAATATTAGGTGACAATGGCCACTATAATCTAATATGCACAATTAAATGCACAACCCGCTATAAACCCCTGTTTAAAGGGAATGCATCAAATAGTCATGAGATATTGTCTCATTTGGTTCTTCAGAATTTAAATGATAATTGTTTCCAATTATCATTGAACTAATGCGTAATCTACTGACGACTATGTAGTAACAATGCGTGCATTAAGCCAACAGAAAGGTGGGGTTGGAATCGCACAACGTTAATAAACTAAGTAGATGATTTTGATGTCTTAGGTATAAAACAGAACAGGAATCTCCTAATCAAAACTTTACATCATGACCATGGTAGTCTGCAGGATACCTGGAGTGGTTTGCCTGTAGCAGGAGAGTTGACACTCGAGGCCTCCTGGACCATGTCCATAGCGAAGTTGGCCACAGACTCGGCGTGACTGCTGGACGGTTCGGGGATGCCACTGACTATCATGTAGGCGTCTCCAATGGTCTCCACCTGATAAAAATTGTGTTAATTGTTTTATCTTGTAGGATCAATTCATCAACGTTTTTCAGTGATTATCTACATTGATTGTTGACTCAATGTTTGAAACTTACAAAAGCAGTTAGAAGGACCATGTGTTCATAACAAACAAACTTCAGACGACCATGATATATAGGAAAGTGGTTAAAATGTGGGTCAATATTGCCCGTCTTGTTGCAATGTTAGTAAGAATTGGTTATGCACCAACCTTGTAGACGTCGTGCTCATTGGTCCTTTTGTCAAAGCGGTGGTAGAGGCTGTTGAGCATGTTGACAATATCAAGGGGCGTGCATGCTGCTGCTATGTTTGTGAAGGTCACTATGTCACTGAATAAGATCGTCACCTGCTCAAACTTCTCTGAAAAGGACATTTCTCTTTTAGTGAAAATATGGAACAAGTAAATACCATCCTTATAGTGTCAGTTTGATGACTTTTACCTTTTAAATATTAATTCTATTTATCAAATAATGAAATTGTTTCCTAATGAAGAGCTGAACATTTGGAAAGATTACTTTGAATATATCCTATCATATTATCTGATAGAAATCGTTATTTCTTGCTTTATGGCACCCGTCTTAACCAGGGTGTATTTAACCATGGTGCTATGGAGGAATATGGTATTAGAGTTTCATGAACGTAAATTGACAACATACGTTGTTTTATTCTGCAGTTTGAAGAAACGGCTAACTAATATTAGCTTTGAGCTTCTTGTTCCATCAAATCCCAATGGTCAATGCCTAATTATACATGCACTATCATTATTTCGCTAATTTCCAATCATCATTTGTAAGAAATTATACCTCTTATTGATCCAATCGTACAGAGTTATTGCTATGAATACGTAACATAGATTACCATAATTACATACACGCAAATGATATCAAAGACGGGAAATGTGAGAAAATTATTCATTCAACACGGTGGAGGCGTTGTAGTTATTATCAAATGCTAAGGATATTGCCGTTTATTCATACCACTCAAATTTATAATAATATATAGATGACTTCAGATAATTCTTGATCTTTTCCGAGCGATGAATGGTTCTTAATGAAAACACATCTTATAGATGTCTACGACAATTATTTATCTAATAAATATGATAATTGGAGTCGATTGAGAATCGGTGTTATTCCCTAATCAGTCACAGTGTCAATGGTTATGAAAGAATATAAATATATAAGGAGAGAGGGAACGGCGATTAAAATAAATTGTATATCCTCGTTTACATACTAATGAAAGCTTCATAATTGACGAAGCAATGGAACGTGTTGTCTTTAGTCACTGATTCTAACCTTATGAAAACAATCATTATTGAAGAGTATAAGACAGAAATTAACATATTATGTGATAATTATGTTATCAATATTGAGAAAAAGACAATAAAATTGATATGAAATTGCTATGAGATGTGACTGAATAATTCTCCTGTGTCCAGAGGATATGGTCAGATCGAAAAGTTATTTGAAATGAGCATTAAGTATGAATATGGAAGTACATAGGCAGTTTTTCAAATAGAAGCAAATTGAACACTGATAAGACAGAGATCATGTTTATTGGTACTAATAACCAGTTATCTGCAGTATCACATGAACATGTACAAATTGGCCTGTCATCTGTTGCTGTCACAAACAAGGTAAAGGACCCAAAACTGTCAATGGATCAATGGAACACAGCTGCAAGAATCATCTCTCTCACATCTAAACATCAGCCCATTACTCCAGTTCTTTAATCCTTACATTGGTTATCCTATCTCCGCTAGAATTGATTTTAAGATATCATCAACCACTTACAAATGCCTGAACCAGCTAGCCCCAAATTATCTGGAAGACCTCATCACAGAGTACAGACCCACCTTCAAACTACGTTCTCAAGATCAACAATTGCCGAATGTGCCTAAAATCAAGCTGAAATCGTTTGGACATAGAACATTTAAACATGCTGCTGCCCTTTTGTGGATTTCTCTCCCAAACCAAATTAAGCAATCTCCAACATTTGACTCTTTCAAATTCAGACTAAAGACACACCTTTTTCAGTCTTACTATTGCTAGCGCTTAGAGCATATGCCTTATGGAATTAGCGCTATATAAGTTGCCATTATTATTATAATTAAGCACAGTAGATCGAAGATAACATTCGGTGGGACATTTTGTCCAATTGTATCATAGAAGTAATTTCCGGCATGGTCAAATTGTGAATGTGAGTTAGCTGAAAGTCAAGGACACTATTTCACAAACAGGTTTATCACCTCAAATATTTTATATCACATTAACTTTGCTCGTAAGGCCATTTTTATTCTCCCATTGGTGAACATTTATCTTTACAAAGGAGTAGAAGGTAAAGCGAAACACAAAAGATCTTAATGCAAATCTGTAAATGACGCACCTGCCTCGACTTGTTTGCCATTCTTGAGCTGGTGTGCGACCTTCTGAGGTAGCATCTGATAGAGCAACACCTCTGTCTTCTGCTTCTCTATCTCCAGCGCCTGGGACGTCCTCTTCAGGGCTGCAGTCGTCTCGTCCAGCTTCTTGCTGCAATACACAATACAGTGCATTAACTCAACATTTTCAAATGCAAATATGAGATCGTAATTTCAAAAAGGATCTTTATCTTTTGGTAATATTTCTGTCTCCATTGCCTGTACCAAACTCAGGTAATATACGTCAGATATGTACAAATGTGAATGAAACTCCAAATGATTAATACACAGCGTGTGTCTGTAAAGGAGTTTTATCTTTGGGTAATTTGTGCATGTTTCCCTGGGCTGAACTAGATTTTGAAAGTATACTTGATTTATGCACAGGCACTTTCACGGAACGTTGCCTTGTACACATTCCAGAACTAGAACGTTCTATGGAATGTGTTCCTATACATATCTCAGTACTGATTAGCTACTAAGGCAAACTTTGAAAAATGCTCTTTAAAAATTAATCTAAAAAACTGTCATTCATATACATAAGAACTTTATGTTTTGCAATGGCCATCACAAGACAACATTTACAGTTTAGTCTTTGTAGACGAATCAATCATGAAATGATTGTCTTTACAAGAATACATAGAACTCACGCTATATCTATCTCCGCTATCCTCTGCTGGTTGAGAAGAACCAGCTCTCTTGTGACATCATACAGAGGGATGTCGGCGAGGTACACATTCATCTCCATCAGCTCGTTGAGACTGGTGAGGCGCGGGGAACCGATGAAGATCATGTGTCGTGATTCCTCCAGCCACATCATCTGACCTGAAGGGCAAATGCGTTGAAGAACGGGAATAGTTTTTTTCACGAATGAAAATGCAATTGACAAAGTGAGCCGAGTTTATTTGTATGAGTTTCACCGAGTACCAACAAGAAAATGGATATAAAAATGATAAAAAGATAAAAAAAAAAAAATTTTTTTTATATACTTCATATGGGTCTTTAAATGAATATTAGGAGTAACCGTTTGTGCATGACTGCTATTTGCATTGGCTGTCGCCGTCAATGACAACAAGGGTAAAACGGACAAGGTGTCAAGCGTTTGGAAAAAATAATTTTACATGAAATGACTATATAGGAAGTCCTGTCCTGCTCTTAGTCAATACAATCACCTGCTGTCCACAATATTCGTATCCATAATGTTGAAACAAGTGGTGAATGATAAGATAAGTGTCCTGTAAATACGATATTCCTTTAACCATTTATCTTTGGCAAACACTTGTGCACCTGTCAAACTGGATTATTCCTACACCTCCCTTCAATCAATATGTTATCTTGTCCACACCAAGACCAATAAGGATATTAACACATTATCGCCCACAGTGCCTTTTTTGGAGCGCTTACGTTTTCAATGAACTAAAAGTGTTTTCTAGTATCCGTGGGCTCTGGTATCGTAATCGTGATAAAAAAAGTAAATTGAAACTTTTCTTTATTAGAGTTTTTGACCTTTACATCATCAGGTGAACTTGACTTTACACCAGCATCTATACGATCTCCGATAAAAAAAAAACAACGAAAATTAAAAGTGTGTCATTATGTTTTATACAACTTGTATATAAGAAAAATGACTAAATAGTAATTTTCTTGACATAAACTGCAAATGTTTTTGTGAGCATTGCTTTGAAATGTATAGTAATATATAAAAAATGAGTTTGAATCTTGTCGCAATGGGACAGTGAGATTTGGGGTTTTACCTGTTGCTATTTTTTCAGATACTTTTACTGTAATGGAGTTGATCCAATGGTGAAAGATGATTAAAACTTTTTTAAAGGTTGATTTCCTCATAAGATAAGTACAATCTTAAAAAGGAAGAAACAACTTGGGACGTGGGGTAAAGATAAAGGGAATTTATCAATTGTTTGACTCTCCATCAGCTGCAAGCTTCTACTTAACGTTTACAATTACCTGTAAACTAACTATTAAGAGCAAAACATCCTTAGGACCTTGTTGCTCAAATTGTCTTAAGAATTGTCAGACAGTAAGAGTCTTATATGTTGAAGCGGCCGACAAGACCTACAGTTTTGTAAGAGGTAAGGACACCAACATATAAAATATTGTCTCAAACATGTCAAGGGCAACTACTATAAAACCCTTCGAGATCAATCACAACAACCAAACCATGCTAATACAGATAATATGTTGCAAAGTATGGCACAGCTTTTGAGTCGAAGAAGAAACTTTTGACTATCTCTGCACACTGTTTGGCTCAACAAACTAATAGGAATATTCCTGCAAGAAGCAGATGCCATCTATCTTGAATCTTTCCGGATGTATTTTCTTAGCTCAGTCACACTTACTACTAAATATGAATAAAGATGTAGTAAGTCTTTGTCATATTCCATAATTTGTCATCACAATTCATGTATATATCAAGTTGAATAGTAGCCATGCATCCTAATATTTGTTAATTTGTAACTTTCTTTTGTCCAGTTGAATATAACATTAATTATTAAAAGTTGCTAACCTACTCAGATCAGTTTATTTTCATACAAATTCGTCTCTTCACATACTTTATACATATATTTTTCTTGTATTTAAACCCACTGTCCCATTAACGGGACATGACAATGTTCAGTATTTCGTGCCCACTGTCCTTTTATCGGGACAGTACTATTTACTCGATTTAATGTCAAAATAATACCAAAAATAAAAAGTTACACCTGTTTATTTCCATATCTTAAGTTAATCGATAGCAAAAAAAACAATTTTACTTCGAAACAAAATTTGGGCATTTATTGGTTAAAGAATATTGTCTGAAACGATTCTTATGTTTGTCAATTTGACGAGAAATGCCTTTTCACAATTACCTTTGAGCACTGGTTGTCAAAATTCATTGAAGATTACATCTAATGTTCATGTGATTGATCTTCAGATTAAAACTGTTTTTGGAGTGAATAAATGGCTTAAGAGTTCTGTTTATTTCCTACCATCTCAATTATTTTGACAAACTGAAAACTAAGACTTTACACATGATTTAATCAATCAAACAAATATTTTAAAGGTTATATTTAGACAACCCGAGTGAAAACGCATCTGGCTTATACCAAAGAAGTGTGTGTATAACCGGAGGTAAGGCATTAATTCCATATTTTTGAGTTTTTAAACAAAAACAAGTTTTTAAAACAAATGTATTTACTACCGATACGTTATATACGTTATATTCGGCGCTAGAAACCCAGTAAACATGTAGATTACCATGTTTTTATCAATTACTTTATGGGTCCAATCCGATAGAAGGGACATCGCAATGATTTGATGTTTGGTAGGTATATTATGTGACAAGGCGGCACACATATGAACACATAATGCCGCTTATGTCTCAGCTTATGGTGAAGGTGTATGCTCTAAAACAAATTGCTTCTGCATTTAAGATTGGATGTAAAACATAGGGGGATATGCTCATATTTTCGTTGGCAAAGGACTTAGGGTTCGTGAGGGTGAAGGGTGGTTTATCACCTAAATGGACTTTTTTTGACTAAGCATCTACTGATAAACAACTTTTTTCACAATAAAGAACGTATTTTCAGAAAAAAGCTTTTCGTTTGCCACTGCCATTGCAAGACCAAATCTTTTCTACCATTTTAGTGGCTTACTATACCAATAACGTTTTATTCAGCAACCCCATCTCCTTATAACTCAGTAGAAAGTCATACAAACCTTTTAACACTAAGGCTTTGGTATCCTTAGTGTCTTTATCAACGTCTTCAGGTGACACAGTAAGAAGAAACACAGCGTTGATGAACTTCTGAATATTCAATATTGACAGATTCATCTTTGGATGAATAATCCTGAATGCGGCAGTCACTGCCATCCCTTCTTTGATAGTTATAGGGCACAACTTGTGAATCATAACACCACACTGTCTAATCTGCAAACAGTCGTCGAAAATGATATGATAGGGGAATGCCTGACAAAACTGGGAGGCATTAAGGCGGAATGAAGAAGTATTCACAGGTATCGCAAGCTCCATGTTTGCGGGGGTTTCACACTCCTCCCTCCCCTCGGGGGAGCCGCGTTCTGTGTCCAGCCCCTTGTGGAGGATCACCTTGAAAACTGTGTGCTCTTGAGTCTTTCCTCCCTCGATAACTTCACTGCTCCTCTCCAGGACGGAGATATCCACGGTCTGCTTGAAGATCATGCGACCAACAGAGCGAACAGAACCTGCCAACAATGGATACGTCAGAAACATATTTCTGTTAAAGGTTTGCAGAGAATAATAATTCATGATTTTATTAAATTATACATTAAAAGTATAGTCAGAAGTTATATTTGTGCCCTAACCTTCCGGGAAAGTTAAGTCGGTAAGAGTTCAACATATTAAATCAACAATTTAAGCTAATGAAAACATTCGTACACTTTTCGTACAAATTACATCTGTATATGACATTATAAGTTGGACATTTAATTTTATGAATCATCCCAAATTGGCGAGCAATTTCAATGAATCATTTTCTGGCGATTTCAAGAATCATCAATTTCCACTTACCTATGACAATTGGATACAGCCCTGGCCTTATTGTGTAATAATGTAGCAGAAGATATCCGTCTTCATGAGTTTCACACCTGAAAGTTAAACTAATGTCGGTATTTATGTACAACATCTTTTCAAAAACGATAGGCATGCGGAGTGTTAAATAGTTGGTACTCCGAGCGTCTCGAAAGACTTTTTATAGAATACTTGGATATTCAATAGTTTGTAGTTAAATTTGTTGCTTATCTTTCTAAGGTAATCAACTCTATACGAATTTTCTTTTTTAATTGAAGTCCCTTATCAAGTGATGAGGATGATTCGAATAACTGAATTGCCAAAACACGTTTTTCCTTAATTTTCTGTCAATACTGTTCATTGGATATTTGTTTCTCAACCAGTAATTAAGGTCTTTTTTCATGTCGAATCGTTCTTTTTTCCTGTCGAATGCGAGAAAGTGAGTATTGTTTACGGCCTTTGCTTGTATATCATTGAAAACAACTAAATGCCAGATATGTAAAGATTATGGATGAATAAACATGTTGAGGAAAGTGGTTCTAACTAAAATGAGCACATTTGTTAACATATGATGACATATTATAACGGAGGTTCTGTGTCACGAAAATACAAACTTCTTGAGCCATTTTCTACCCTTTTGTTGATGTGCTATGTTCCCTACCTGAATGAAGGTGCCTCTATATTCTTGTAGCTGAGAGCAAGGAGCGAGTGCAGAGAGTCAAGGTTCTGAATGAAGCTTTTCATGTCTCCCCCCAGTGTCTTCAGCATCTTGTCGTATCCGTGTCTGAGGCAGTATACCACGAAATAGTCACCAAACACCTCCAGCACCGCCTCCAGAGTGATCTCTGTAGTGAACAAAATAGGATTCAAAATGAGTTTACATCAAATCTCCTCAAAAAGTGAATGACTTGATCGAAACGTTATGTTGAAGAAAAATACTAAACGAGCGTTTCCACTTACGACCACTTTATCAAGAATTGAATGTCTTGGTCTGTGATATCCAGTGTGATCCCTATTACTGAAAAGTAGGAAGCACTACGAGCTAATCCAAAATACTGTTTATAACAAATAGGTAAGTGTTTTGATCAGTGTTATCTAGTGTGATCTTTGTAAAATATTACTTTATTTAATATTAAAGCACATACATAATTTTTTACAATCTGGATTAAAAGCGAACACAGATAATGAACATGAAAGGGTCTGTAGTGATGTCTGCTTTACATAGGTAGCTACGATACCATAAAGACGTTTTGAACATTATTTGATACAGTCGTCAGTGTCTTTTGTGATTCCTTATTTTATAATGATATGTAATACATCGTTCGCGAAATCTCTATTTATTACCTACTAGGGCAGTCATATCGGGGTTCATACGTCACGTTAAAAACAATTCTTTGACAGTTTGCCTATGACGTTGTGTTCCACATGCGCCTATGCCTATGCTTGGATGTTGATTTTCATTAGTTTCTTTGATTTTTCGTCATCGGTAATAGACAGAATATCATATTAGTCTCTAAGATATACTATGTTTACGACACTCGTGCCTTAATATCACTTAATATCGCTCTCGCTCGGGATATACTATTATTAAGCACTCGTGTCGTTAACATGGACATGGGCACTCATATAATATCCTCTATATATGAAAGTAATCTTCAATCTGAGTGTGATATATGTTCTGATTGTTTGCAACTCTGACTGATATATTATATGTAAAATTAGATATCAGGAACTATTACACGCAAACCACATTTTAAGATCAGGGAAGTTCACCTTTATATCTTTATAATTAGTTATACGAAGAAACAAATTGCAATTGTTCCTAATGTAACAGGTTGACATTACCATAATGAATATGCATACGGCTGATGGCAGGCCAGAATCACTCCGTTAAAGTGCTTGTTGGATGTGGTTGTTTTTCTTATATTGACACAATGGACCTATTTGTTCATGGATAACTCACAGCTTTATACAACAGTATCAGTCCTGGTGAGCTTTTAGGCATACGGTTCAACAGAGTAGTAATACATCACGATACATTTAGATTAGCTTCCAGATATTAGCATATGGTTGGTGAAAGGAGCGAGACGTTGTCAGAACATGAATACAGCCGCATATGGTAAAATGAGTAATTGACCGTTAATGTCAGATTGACATCTCGATACCAGTGAAAGTGATTAGAAATAGCAACTGCTTTCGAAATTTGATTTGAGGCATTACTCACCAAGCACTGTAGAGACCGCCCCGACGAGTTTGAAGGTGAGTTGGTCCTCATAGCGGTAAAAGACGAGGAAATGGTCATGTTCGTCGAGACCAGACTCCACCCTGTAATATTGCAGTTAATTTTTATATTGTCAAAACAAACAACACAAAATGATAAAAAGAGTTCATATATACCATGAACACTTTAATCTTAATCTCGAAGAAAATCAATTAAAATTGCTATTGAAGTATACGATTGTTCATTCTCTTGAGATAATTGTAAGTCTGATTCAATACTTTTCCCACTGTATATTGAATCAATATTTTCAAATAATGATATACATGAGTGAACATTGCAGATGGCCAAAACCTCAAAACCACACAAAACTTTGATATACTTACAGAATTTTCTCCCATGTTTCCTTGCCGAATTTTTCGTTGATGAGCTCTCTAACTACACAATGAATCTGTCCGTACTGAAAATACAACACATGGAATTATCAAGTTAAAACGTGATGAATAGTTATGGTCACATGTCTTTCTTATAGCAGACCACTCACGATATTACAATACCTTTTTTTTCTCAAATCATTCAATAGTCTTGGAAGTTTATTCTATCATTTGGAATAGATATAGACAGCAAGAACCATTTTATGATATTAAATGCTTTTTAAAAAATGAAGAAAACAATTCAAAACATAAACTAGAATAAAAACAAATGACGGTTTACTGTCATCCAGTCAGTTAATGGTAATTGGTAAATGTGAATGACAAAAGTAAATTCTGAGACATTCGAATAATCACTTATGAATACATTAATCTAAATTCAAGCACTGTGCACACAAGACTTGAACGTTTCATTATTCAGAAAGTTATGAAAACAGACCTCGAAACCTGTACACGTCCATAAGGCACATCCCTTTTGAATGAAGGGGTTGCTCCTTATTCCAGTAACATGTGCTATTGTACACCTATTCCTTTCAATTTTGTCTTATCTAAAGATCGCTTATGGCAGGATTGATTATAAACTATACTGTACAAAAATAATTAGGGGTATATGAACATTCTGAAATTATTAATAACGACAAATATTAACATTATTCGCCTGATAAAATATTAATAATGTAATTGAAAATTTCCCTAGTATATTTTGTACAGTAAAGTAAACTAGGTATTCTCTTATAACTCTTCACAACAACAAGTTTTAAAAGGGCAAATAACGTCAAGGTGGCAGATGAATAAATGCTATCAGTTACACTTTATATAAAAAACGTAGGAAGCATGAAGCCATCTGACATACCTTCAATGATACGTTACAGACAATATGGCGTTAGAGAAACCTTATATCATCCATCCACAGGCAAATTACTATTCGGAGTGTCCTACATGATTAAATCAAATCAGTAATCGTTTGTCTTGATTATTTCTTAAATGTATCTTTTGGGATTTTTGTTTTGAATTTTCAAGACAGTGATATTTGTTGAGTTGTTAAATAATCTAAAATGTATATGTAGATGGTATTTGTTTAATAAGAAAATCAATGAGTCCGTCTATAAATCAATGATTGGCTCAATAATCTATAATACTAACAGATTATATATTTGATCTGGTTTTGATTAATCTATTGACGTGTTTTAATTCGAAGGAGTTTGAAGAATATTCAAGTATAGCCAGGTTCTGATAGAAAGTGGATAGAAAGGAAGATTGATTATGTTCGTGTAAAGTAAATGACTCCAAATGATTTTAAAACAGCAATGCACTGCAAATTGGTAACTATTAACAACAATTGTGTGTCATTCTTAATCATAGTTAAATGTTTGCCATAGACAAATTCTTACAAAAGCTTTCTCGACAATTTATTAATTGCTGTTCTTCCTTTGCAGAAGAAATATACCCAGGTCGTATAACCTTTTACAGATCCAACATGAATACATTATCATTAACATCCACAACTAGATTGGATCTCATCAAAACTCATAAGCTTCTCTTAAATACCCTAAATAAGATAACTTAGATATATGATGAAACAGATCTACAAGTTCCACAACTATTAAAACAATAATTAAATACTTACCATTTTCAAACGGCATTAAGTTGGTGATACCCTAAAGCCAAACACTAATCTAAGTTATTCTACTTAAAACATTTTCTAAGGATAGCTGTCTCTTTTTAGATAAGTTTAACAGAGTTCATAAAAAAAGAACACGGGCAATAACTCTAGAAAAATAATTTAGCGTTTCTGAATTGAACGGTATTGTACCCTGAAGCCATACACCAAATTTAGTTATCTTAACTCAAACGTTTTTTGAAGAAAGGTATCCTTTTGAAGATACCCTAAGCTATCCTTTTGAAGATACCCTTAACAGAGTAAAAATAACGCAACAAAGGCCAAAATAATTGCTTACTACTCATTTTCCAAATCCATCAAATATATCAGTTTTGATATAGTAACTTAAAAGGGTTTCAAAGAAACAAGTTAGTTTCACTAAAAGGAACAGAGGGATAGACGCAACTAAACTTTATCGCCCATCTTCTTTGTGGCAGAGATAACCATTAATGTACTATAGCATATCTTTACAGATCACATGTAGGCTTGAAATTGTACTTATTTGACTGCAATATACAACAGTTAGTACATACTATACATTTGATAAGGTATATATTCTTCATAAACTACATAATTGGAAAAGGAACAATTGACATTCTACATTTTACAACTAATTCATAATCAACATATAAAGTCTCCAAAAACTCAAAAGGGTGGTTTGAAATGTCAATTCCTGAATATGAATATAACATGTACGACACAAATTGTCCAGAGTAAAAAACGATACACATCTTCAGGTATAAAGAAATGACATTTGAAAGTCATATTTAAGAAGTGTTTCGTTTCACTTACCATTTATCTGCCTTGTATGTCAGGGTCCAAAGTGACAGCGTAATGACAGCTTCTTACAGTGCAGACCGAACCCTCATCCAGAGTGATAACAAACACAAAGAATGTGCAGGAGCTTTTGTCATAGCTTGCGGCAGGCTGTCACAACACAATCTGCAACTAATCAAGAAATCATATCATAAGCAAGAAGTAAAAGGATTCACATAGATGAACCGAGATCGTCTTACTAATATCAAAAAGGCCTGTATTAGGAATTTTTCTTTCAACCATTCAAATGAATTACACTCTTGAAATTCTACTCGCTCGATTGATTCATTGACCAAATATTTTGAATATAAATGGTTGTCTCTGGAGAAACACAATAACACTTAAATGATGTTCATGTCTTTTGATCAGTGTACGATAGAGATGGCCTTTGACAGAACTTTGATGTAATGATTTTTCAGTTGGTATCCCAATCTTCTTAAAAGGTTCTTACTTTTGATTATCTCTTTTGTTATCGTTTCCTTTAAATGCTTTTTATTTGACATGTCTCAAATGTCAAATTCTTTATTCTTTTCGTGTAAATAATACTCTCATACTTAAAAGTAAACGTATCTGTAAAAATAGAAAATTGATACGTTATTGATGAAAGTCATTTCGTTTCTACATCGCTGATCTGAAGATCGACAAAGGTTAAAATAACTAAGAAATTGATCATATCGACTGCTACTTCTATTGAACACAATGGCGAATATCAGGAGCTAAGGGACAACTTGACGAGAAAGTTAGGACCGGGGTTATCGAGGGTATCGGCTAACATGGTTTGGGGGAGTGGGAGGGGGTTTGTGGGAGTGGGGGTGAGGCGGTTGAGTACCTCATACTCGTGCATTGAAAATTTTGTTGTTCATCTTTGAAACATGTATTTTCTATTATTCTGACGAGGCTTCATGAAATGAGTTGTGGTAAGCAAGCTGCATAAATTCCACATCAATGACCCTTTGAGTAATATACTGTACAAAGCATTGCTACAGACTGAAATGAAAACCCAGTCAAACATATTGTAGATTATAATTAGTGTCAGTTTGTTTGCAATAGTGTTAATCCACTATGTAACTTTGTTCAAGTGCTAATGTTTCTGAACTTGAACTTGCGTTTAGGTATTTGTTTTCATTCTTACAAATATATCTATGAGCAAACAAGGAGATATTCACATAGAATATAATTCCTTTGACGTCTTTGTGAAATTATTGACTATAACCTTTCTATCAAATTAGGCAAAATAATCGCGAACGTCTCACAGCGGTATCATAATTTCGACTTGGCCGCATGACGTATGGAAATTGATTATCTTTCAATGATAGCGTTCGTATTCAGTCAAGAACATAATCTATATGATAATAAGCATATATGACAGACATCCTTACCAAAATATGTATGTTTAAAGCGAAAAAGTGCACAGTCTGATGTATAGTTCCCCAAACTCCAAAATTTCATTCGTCCCACCGTTTCACTACTATAAATCAAATTTACCGCATAATTTCAAGCAAATGAACAAAAGATGACCAAACCGTATATGAAGGTAGTTTAACATTTTCACATGAAACGGAAGAATATGCCTGCTATTTGAATATGAGAAAAGCATGTATCCCGAACCCGGCTTACTTGAATGATAGTCTGTCTCCGCCCCTTTCACGAGCTAACGATGAAACTCAATAAATAATGATTTTATTTACAGTTTAAAGAGGAGTTTTATATCTATATTCACTTGACAAAATAGTAAACTATTAAACTGAGGTTTAAATCAATGCAATGCAATTTACAAAAAATATTAATTCAATCTTATCATTTTATTTGTTAAGTGTATGATGAATTATTTCTATAAAAAATATTGCGATATAGACAAAAGGGCCGTTGAGCTGCCAAGTAAGAGGAATGTTGGCCCTTACGTTTCATCGTGTACAAATTATTGACAAGGTTCAATCTCAGATGCTTAGTTTATATCACAAATTTATATAAATGAATTGTGCATTAATATACTCTGTCAAGATTATTTTTCGGAATTACTACATACAACGTTTTCAACTTTGACCGTTTTCTAGTTAATAAGCCTATATGGCCTCTTAGCCACGCCTCGGTAGATGCCTTAAGTTTTTGTACCACGCAAGTGTGAATTCAAATTGCGAAACAGAAAAGTCGCTAGGGGCCAGTTATTGACTCTAGGGGGATGATTAAGTTAATCAAAGCCACATTGTTGAAGTGCAGTCAACAGGCCGTGCCTCTTCTTCTTCATCACCGCTGTCATTTGCTTCAACAAGTCAGTACAGTAGGCTCCTGTTATCATATGTGGTTTATATTCAATAAGTATCCCAACCCTTCATACCTTGAAAATGGTCGTCATGCAGAAGGCTGAGTTCTGAACCTCTTGGATGCTGGAGAGAGCTTATGTTTCCATTGCATGGATTCTTGCTAGGTGTCAGGATCCCAGTGATGAATTCACGTTTCATCCCATAAGAAACCATAGCCTCTTTATTGGTTTAACATGATTCATACGGCTGTATCCGACGAAACACAAATACATTTGATTTTTAACATGAATTATTTATGCTCTTCTTGATAAATGAATGAAACAAGGCTTCTTTCTCCTCGACTTTGCACGAGATTGTACAATCAATTAATAATAATTGAAACACAAGTTACTGCCCTTTAATGCAACAAAACAGGTTTGGGTTTCAACCAAACTAATCATTTACCATGACAATGAGATTAAGCAACAATAACATTGTAACATACCATCTGTCAGTTGTGACCTGAGGGCTGTCAGTCTTGACCAATTCAGAAGGGCATATCCATAAAGGAAGGCATTACAAACATACGAATTTAAATGTGAATTCTTTAGGACATGCTAAATGTAAGTTTGTGTCACTTGCATTTTACGACAAATTTTCAAAATGAAAAATATGAAGACGTACCAACAATAGAAACGAATAGATGTTTTTTACTGCAGTAGTCAGAGGGACAAGGAGATTTTAAATGTCTCAACATTTAGTTCTTATCGT
This sequence comes from Phorcus lineatus, assembly GCA_921293015.1. NCBI lineage: Eukaryota > Metazoa > Mollusca > Gastropoda > Trochida > Trochidae > Phorcus > Phorcus lineatus. The sequence continues at coordinate 8,242,604 of OV121086.1, read as the reverse complement.
ACCAGCCATGTTTTACTTTCGAAATCATCCCAAGTGTATGCCGACCAACACAAGCTGAAAATATGCCGTGTTATCACACATTCATCTGCATTTGCTCGGCAAATGTTGGCAAATAAGTTGTAAATACAGATTAATTCATGTATTTTTTAGATCTGGACGCAGAATTAGAAAGTTATTTAATGGAGAACAGGGGTAGAAGGTATTGGAGATATTTTCTTATTGAGATATCGCTCCGGTTTTCATGTGTTAAGAACTGATATTATTGTTTGATATTGTGTGCGTTCACAGGGATTTAACTCTTCATAGGGTTGATGAGGATGATTATATTAACTTTGATGATCCTTGTCTTCATTAATCTGCTAACTTCCGGAATGCCACTTAAACAATTCATTAAATCTATTTTCAGTTAAGTGTAATTTGTTAACAACATTGCAAAATCCTTGTGATAAAATGAGTTTTAAAGACTTTAAGATAGATAATTGCAATCGTTGTTTTCTAACAATGTGCATTATGGCTGTTACTCCCTTAAAAAGGGTATATTATGGAACATATACATAAAAAACGAATTACTTTATAGTATTCATAAACTGCAAACCATACCCGGACGAAAGGTTTGAAAAGGTTATCTGAAGCTTTCTAGAAATCCTTTTTCTTAATGTTTTCAAATCCAAAATTAAACTCCATGGACCAAAGTTTTGAGAACGTTTTTCAAAATTCTTTTGAAACATGACAGAAACGGTTCTGAAATGTTTAAAATATTCTTGTGTTTACCGGATATGTGTTTTGAAAACCTGCTTTTCTTGAAAACAGAAGTGCTTGTAAAACAGGATTACGATCACATGTGTAATTGAAGAAACAATGCTGCAAGTATCATAACAAGTGAACTACTAAAGCCCAAACTATTAAGATCGGAGGCAGACAGTTCATTATAAACTTGATCATGGTGGAAAAGACTGACGAGGCGATCTATTAAGCACTTAACCATAAAACTGATATCCTTCTATTGGAATGACGAGCCTGGGTTAATAAGCTTTCCCTTCCATCAGAACGATTTCTAGGTCCTGTTATTTCTCACAAAAGTATGGTCGTTAAAACAACTTGTGCTTAGTCAGCATTTTATGACATTAGGCTTCTTTTTTCAAACGATGTTCTGAGGACATTAGACATTAAAGATATCTGACACCAGAGATTGCAGAAATTAACCTTAATTGATATACAACAATGTATGACTTCAGTTAATCCAATGATTTATCGTGGCAGTTTTCCCTGACATCTGATAATGTTTTCTGTAACTACGATTTATAGCTTTGAGAACTGAGTTGTTTAACTCGCAAGAAGATGATAAATTTTGAAAACACGTTGTAAAGTTCGAGTTAAGATAATTTGTGAATATATTGTAAATAAATCTTAAAAATAGAGAGTTTTTTTATAGTAAAATAATATTTTTGTAATGCCTTCTTTTCACTAGCCGACAAATCGGTAACATTTATTATTAATGTGTGACATTAGTTTGCCATTAGATCAGGTTAATTGTGGTATATCAAGAAAGACCTGAATAAATTTGTCTTAGATGTCATGAAAAAACACTGTAGCTTCATAAGTGTTAAATAATGGTAATGAAATTACACCATTAAGCCTATGGGATGGGTATGAAAGTTCTTTATGCATTGTTTTGTCATATTATTTCTTTGATGTAAATAGAACTTGCAAGCAATAGGAAGTATTGCATAATTATGTGAGGGCTAGCACTCATCGTAAGTCAGTTATAAATTAGTTTAAGCAATGAGACGAATATATTTCCTTAAACACAATACCATCAACCATTCTGTACGAATATAGAGTGTGTCTACTAACATATTCCTTTTACAAAAAGAATCTAATTTTAAATATGATATTAGCAATGTTTTTACATTGTATTCACAGATCAAAATGAGGATAATGTCAAGGACCTCATTTCCTACAAAATTATTTTTGTTGATCACTTTAAATACGGAACTAATTCAAAGTCAATTTTCAACAAAAAATGACATTTAAGTCGAAATAAATTAAAGTTTTTGTGATTCTATCTTTAGAAGTCAGGATTTTTAGGAAGGACTCCTAATGGATCAGAGAATCTATTTCAATCCGCTGTCTGTCCACGTAAATCACCTTCGTTCTTTCATAAAAGTATCAACAATCAAAACTAAATACAAATGTACTAGAACAGAACAAAACTATTAACACAGGAATACAACTCTTCCAAAACTGACTTCAAACCCTTAAAACAGGAAACAAAATAATCCTTTGATACGAAAACAAAACGTCCGTAAATATCATACGAAAACGGTCGCAGATTGGAATAGATAAAAAGAGAATTATTTGTTACTGTTTTTTTCTATAGATTATATTAAAGGACAACTATTGCTAGTGATTGTTTCATTCTTATCTGTATCCATGCAATACATGTTTGATGATGAAGTAAAACATACAACAAATAGGGAGGTGTCGTCCCATAACTCAGACGTCCCAAAAGTCAGACGCGTTAAAACAACATCCGTTATGGTTGGTTGAACTGAAGTTGACTATACTGTTACCTTTCCTAACTTATGGGGGTAAATCAATAGGGACGTTCACGTATATATAATAAACTAAGAAATCAAACAAGCATTATGCTATTACCTGTCGCTATTAGACGAATGGCAACAATTATAGCATTATGTTACAGACATACTATTGCTGAAAATTTAGGTCACTATGTGACCTTTGATGTCTGGTAGAAACAACCGTTTCGAAATTATTTTAGTCTAACTCTTTAACTTTACTTTATTTAACCTTTGTGAGTTATTGTCACTTTAATGCTTTATAAAAATAGCTTTCGGGTGTTTGTTTGCGTTTTCGGATGTTTTGGAAGTTAAACAGCTGTTTGTGACAAAGGACATTCTCCATATAAATGACCCAAATTGGTTTGCTTCAAGCGAGTTCCCTATACGAGACGTGACGTAGACGCTAATTATAACAAGCAGTTCTAGTTTGACATTTGTCATTTTTACACTTTAAGACAATCTTTCGTTAACCTCGAGTCACATATTAACTAACACCGATGCTGATCTATGAGGGATAGCACAGTAGTAAGAGCGATCGGCTTCGGATCATTGGGGCCTGTGGTTCGTACCCGCTAGGGTCTCTGCAGAAGAAAAAAATTCTACAGGCAGTTAAGTTTCGGTGCGATGCTACACTGAATTTCAGCGCAGCCGATGCTCGCAGGTTTCACCGCAATGCATAAGCACAGTGGTGTTGCGGGTTTTCTCCCTGTAATAACACTAGCAGCCGTTATGTAAGTGAAATATTCTTGAAAGCAGTGTTAAACCCAAAATCACTTCACCTCCCACTATGGGGTTGACGGCAGGGGATATTGTCAGTTAGAAGCAGGTTAAAGTTGTTGATTGCTTTTCATCATTGATATTCCGAAATCGATCGTCTGGCACATTACCTTTGGAATTTAAAAAAGGTGATTGGTGTAATCTGTTTACGTTAACGGTCTGGTAACGATTAAGATGCATTCCTTGAGCTCATTTGTAAAGTCGAGGATTCCTTTGTGCCAGAGTGGATAACGTCCTGGAAATGAGGTTACACATGCCGACATCACACAATGAGACGAATGGTAATTATATTTTATTCACTAATGATCACACGTCAATTATGTGTTCGCTTCCACTTCATGCAAGTAGGAGGGGATCGATCTATCACTAGTAATGCAATCAGAATCTGCTGTAGCTAATAAGAAATAGCGTCCACAGCATGTGCCTTTGATGTGTGCAGGTTACTACCTCATACAACAATAAAAAGTGGTAAAATACATTTATGGGAAGGATATCAATATGAAATGATTCCATAATATTAATCTAGTGTGGAAATTCGTGTTAGTTAAGAAAAAAGGAATTTCAAACCCCGCTTGCCTGTGACAAAATGTTACATATAAATGCGTCGAGAACGTTGATGAAAACTCTTGATGAATACATGAAAATTCAGGAAGCCCATATATCCAATGACCCAAGGTTTGTCTGGTCCATATGAAGAGCAGTGCCACACCAACATCATATCCTTAGTTCATAAATAACTGTAAGATGATCGTCACTGGTATGCAGGTATTGTCCGATGCATGTCCGTTCCGATACTTTCTAGGATTCCATCAAGAACTAGGTTGGATAATATGCTTAATGGTATATTATGTTCTTTTACCTACTTGCAGTAATCTGTTATACCAAAATTCTGCCCATACTTAAATGAAAATTAACTTTCAATAACCTTCATGCAATACATAAATATATTCATAATTCTTTGAGTTTTTGTAACAATTTACCATGCAAAAGCGTTTGCATAAGGGTTCGATATCAAGGATGATATCAAAAGATCATCTTGCGATTTGTGGGTTCCCTTTACGATTATCACAATTAGTGTCTACTATCGCTATTACTTTCATATTTCCCTTGGCGTTCATAGAGACTCATTGCATTGACATACCTTTCGTTAAGACGTCTAATAGCGCATTAACACGTCAAAATGATAAAGACAGTATATGGAGAGGAGGCAGATTTAATTTTAGCTGATAATCCAGTGAAACCAATAGACATGAAATATATATCCCCCCTTTGCATTATTTATTATTACCTTGCAAACGTCCATTGAACTTGATTAATACCCTCTTTCCCGGAGAAACACGCTCCGAATATTTTGCCACCATTATAAAAGTGGCCCACCTTAATGACGATCTCTTGAGATCACAACGATATGATTTGCAATTCAATGGTCTGTAGAAAATGAGCTATGATTTTTGTGTGACAATCTTTGAGTTGCTCGTGTAAACGTACTATTAGCAAACAAAGTCACGCATCGATTGCTTACATGTAGTTGCAGAATATATCCATTTGCTGATCGATAAGTACCAACGATATTTGACACCTATTGTGTTTCAGTAATCAAACTTTGGTGTAGTTGTTTCACTTACAAATCAAGCACCGTGCACCGAACACACCTTGACAGTGACAGTGACGTTTATCGTTAGACATTAGGTGTACCTCACAACGAGTGACCGACTGAGTGAATATATTACAAAATAGGCTACAATCAATTTGTAATTACATATCTACAACTCGATTTATTGTTGAGCGCAACGTGAAGTTTAATGAAACACTATTGCAGCATTACGCCACCTCCATATCATAACGACATTAGAGCTCTTGTCATAAACACGAGAACCATTAGTACTCTTACTTCTATACAGAGTTTGCATATAAAGTAATCGTACGAGGGTAGTTCAATAAATTAATCGAAGTTAGTATTGATACACCCACGAAGACATCATCGTTGATGTCATTATTAAGATAGGCCATCTGGTTATAGTCTACAAACAACCCTTCCCGATCATTTGCTTTAGATTTACAGCCTGATAAATTCAGGTACCCTCCTGTTCTCAAGGCAATTTCTGAAACTGAGCATCGTGTGGTTATCAAGTTTTTCGCGAAAGAAGGGATGAATGCGACAGAAAAACATAAATGTATGACCAATTTGTATGGGAAAGAACCCCATTCATATTCTACTGTTGCAAAATTTCCAAGGTGTCTGCAAGAGTGGTGCCACAAGATCGACACCAGAGGGTTGAATCCAGCTGTAGGCTCTTGGACATCTACAATGATGATCCCGATAACTTCCATGCCCGTCTGGTTACATGGGATGAAACGTGGATTCATCACTGGGATCCTGACACCAAGCAAGAATCCATGCAATTGAAGCATAATCACTCTCCTGAACTACGCTTTCTGGAAGAATCACTGCGACCATTTTCTGGTATTCAAGGGACGTGTTACTTATAGACTATCAGCCAGCTTAAACTACATTAACAGGAGTCTACAATGCTGACTTATTGATGCAAGTGACAGCGGCGATGACGAAGAAGAAGCGCAGTATATTGATTGCTGGAGTTATGCTTCTTCATGACAACGCTCCAGTGCACAAGAGCCGTATTGCAAATGCTGCACTTCAACAATGTAGCTTTGAACAACCCTAACCATCCCCGCTGCATCCCAGATCTGGCCCCGAGGTAGCTACTGAGGCATGGCTGAGTGGCTAGTCAAAAGACATCTACCGCAAGGGCATAGACAGCCTATAAAACAAATGAAATAACTATCACAAGCGTTGGTTTCTGTTTTCTATTCACTTTTATAAACTTCTTGATGTCTCCTCGTAATTGTATACATATATATCGGACTACGACTTGAAATTTATATGGCTGTTTTTCGATTATCATTGAAAACAAGTAAATATAACTTTAGGGATGAACGTAAAAATAGATCGAGATGATTTGATTTACTAGGGACAAATGGTAGTGTGGCTATTAATTAAGTCATATACAAAATTATGATATATTCGCAGTGTCACTTTAAAGTATTTAAGGCAACGCAAAATACGACGAGAACTGTATGCGATATGAGTTCTAAATGATGGAATCTCGTGATGTGTATTTTTCAAATTGCTTAAGAATTTAGATACATGTCATTACAAAGATAAAGGCAGATTTGAAAATTTGTAACAAATTGTAAAAACCGTTTTTTGTACAGTTTTCTGCATCTTTGATCTCTCAAAGAGTTCACTTCATCAGATGTTCAATCATACAATTTTCTTAGAAGTTTTTGTTATTAATGATGTTTGCAGAAACGCGAATGAATGCTATCTCGAGGAGTAACACGTATGGGAAAATCAAGATGTTTGAAATAACTTTTATTGTTCTCTGAAATCCAACGTGTTTCACATTCAGATTTAACTAATTCAGGTTTAAGAAGGAATGCGACCTCCTACATTTAAACTAAACAGTGTAAATGTCAGCATGAAGTGATTTAATATCTTAAGATAATCTATCTAGTGATTAATTCATACTTTTAAAAAGAATGTGTTAATTATTTGCCAAACCTATGAAAAATATTTAAAAGGATTCATACTTTGTCTTGATCACGAAAAAGGTCAGTTGCAGTCACCATCTACCATCGAACAAGTTTTGTAACATGAAATAAATTCCACGCAGGCGCATTGTCATTCTTAAACGCACATGATGCTATTCCAAACCGATACCACTTTGCTTAGACTAGACTACCCAAGTTCCACGTTCTATCTTGTCAAATGACTTGCCAATCGGAGGATTGCATATCCGAATCTTTTTTCACTTCATATTCATGTGAGATATTTTAGATATCACTTTCTTGAAGAGGAACAGTAGACTCTAAACTATTTAACACATTCAAAACCTAACACCCTTACCCCTTTTCTTGTCCGAAACAGTCAATGGTGAGTTGATTCTAGAAAATATTCCACTGTTAAAACAATAATATCCACAGTTGATATCTCCTTTGGAAGACTCTCTTTGGGGATATGAACTAGATTTTTTAATTTGTTCAAATTTTACAGAATGAAGACATATTTCGAAACACAATTTTCCATGAGGTTGACAAGTTTGATTTTGAGGAGTTTTAGGGCTGTTACTTTAGCAAAAGCGTCGTCTCTTACTGAAAATTTATCGTTTTTACTTTGAAGAATGACATGTATTGTCACATTACCAAAAGATATAAAGACTTTATTTATTAGAACAGTTCGTTGAAAAGGCTTAAACACCAGTATACTCTTAAAAACAAATAATAAAAAAGTTAATAGTTTTGAACTTTTGAATGGTAATTATGTTTTGTAAGTGCTACATGTACATTCTGTTGTTGAAGGATTGTCTGACGTTTTGTATACATACAATTATACTATAAAAGGACAAATTTGCACCAGACCAGCAATTATTAAAGGGCCGGTAACGTTGGGAACTCCTGAAGTGTACCCATGATACATTTACTCTGTAAATAACATAAAGAAATTCTTAAGAAAAATGAACAAAGTCGTGAAACATGTCATGAAGACCTTGCGTAAAGATGAAGTTTATCGTTGAACACACAAAACTGAAACTAATTGTCAAAACGTAGCCTTGCATAATCAACCATTCAGATGCACATTATATATCGAATCATCTTGGTGCAAGTATGCAATTATTTACTGCAAAAAGATATTCTTATAAAGATAAGAACAGAATATAGCCGATTGGTATTAATCGCTGCCATTAACAGACTCCGTTCTAAACAGGTATTTCAATGTGTTATGGTTTACCTAACATAACAAACGACTTTCAAAACGTACAAAACAGCAATTCTTATTGTAGTATATTTATTATCTACACTTTGGTTTTAAACGTAAAATGAACGTGTAAAATGAGAACATGAGTTTTCTACAATCTATCAGGAGTTGAAGGATTATGAAGAATTGAAAAATTACCTTAAGCAATTGCTTACAAAGTGTTCGAAACAGTTATGCATATGCTGACTGACATTAAACCTCTTGCGTACCTCTAAGAATTGTTCACTTCATGATCAATCAATTAAAAATCATAACTGATGAACCATTTTGTCGCTCAAAATTATAAACGACAAGTCTAACAAGCATGAATTCAGTTGACTAACTCATGTAGCGTTCGGGAAGAAACAATGGTGCTTTTCACATCTACTGGTAAAAAGCTGTTCAGAATACGCCGGGATGGAAATGTGACATGAGCTTACTGTGTATGCTATATTTGCACCCATTTTTGGTGACAATTACATATAGATTCATGAAGCGAAAGGGGATAGGCTACGGTTCCCACATCAATATTGAATGCATCAGCACTGGTAATGACAGTCACAAAGTAGCGTATCACTAATTGACACGCACTTAATCCGCAATAACACCATCATCATCTCTCAGTAGTTAGTACCATAGAATACAAATCGGTATCATATTGTTCATTTCTATTTCATAATGTCCTGACATTATCATGCATAAGTTATGACTTGTGTTAAGCGCCTACTTACATGTAATAAATGTATTATTGAAAATGATCGGTCACATCTATCATGACACATTACTTCTAATTGTAATGAGAACACATTTACTAGTTTTAACGTCAAGGTGAGACCTAAACAAATGTAATTACTACCTGTAATATCAGGTTTAATCTCACCTGTGTTATTTCCATGTAGATTGTTCCATGAGAATTCATCATGGTATTCGGCAATCAAGGGGTTTATACATAACAGACATACCGTCACATATCCCCAGTCATTACATATGTCACAGCATAACCCTGATATCTAAACATCCGAGTGCATTTCCTTATTTGTACACTTTAACATGTCCACATTTCCGAATGTATCTCACATAGATTATGAGCTGAAAGATATGGCAGTTTCATTGTCTCAATGCATCTATATAATAATCTATCACTAAAATGAAAAACGATTTTTTTCATCAGCAAGTGCAAAACGTTTGACTTCATAGGACGTGTGTTACATATTTACAGTTGTGTTGTTTACTGTTATACCTGAAATCCTATTTGATCTAAATACAATTTCCATTCCGTCATTCTCTAGTTATTTTTTAAATCTTTTTTCCGTATCGTTTATGCTTAGAATTGACATTTCTCAATTTCAAACGTCGTAAACAACACTTCGGAAATTGGTCATTTGTTGTACAAAACGAAAGACATTCAGACAATAAAAAAGTAATTTCTACTTGAAGGAAAAGTTTATTAACAATTTCATTAAGAAAGAAAACAAATTTCTCCGCTGACATGTATGTATTCATAAGAGTCGTTTCGTCATTCCTTTCGCACATAGGAATTAAAAAGAAAAAAGATAAAGTAACACCTACCGTAAGAAGTAGTTAGTCAGCAGCTTGCAGTGAAGATAGACCAGGCACACCACGTTCAGTAAAGCCGAGGTGCCGTATTGTGTGACTAAAGTCGCTAGAACTGTGGGAATTGAGCCTCCTCTCTGCTTTATACGCCTCGTCTCTACATTGATCGCAGTGACGGCTGGTTATCGAGGCGGTAGGGCGCCAATGTGAGGCTTTACTGTTAAACGGGTAGTCTGGATCAATACATCTAATCTGATCAAACAATACACATCCCAGCCTTTCCTTACAAACAAGGTAATTAGCTCCCTTTATGTATTATTACCTAATAGGAAATTACAGTAAAGTAAATATTGTCCTTCTTTGGTATGACTACAAGACGATGTAATTAAACAGTTTATATCTGATTCTTTGTAATATATTGAGTTTAATTCTGATTTGATTCCTGATTTCACGTAATAGCGAATTGGTGTCTAAAGATATTCAAATTGTGAATCTAGTTTGGAGTTGCGATATATTATAAGCTAACCAATGACCGATTATCATGTTTCACACGTAACTGAGTTATTGTAACCATGTAAGAACTTCACTTGACTAGGCAAATAACATTAATACCTAAAGTGTGCCCTTATTGGAATTAACCTATATGTATATAACAAATGCATGTTAGTCTATACACATTACTAAGGATTTAACCATATGGGCGACCCAGCTTTATGTTACACCGACATACAAACTATGTAGAATTTCTTTCTCCAATTTGAACCTCTTTTAAGAATTAAACTCACTTGACTTTATTCTGTTGAAACAACAACTGCCATTTGGTCCTGTGTAATTGACCGCTATCACGCTATCAAGTTCAACAACAACGGATGTGGCTCGCTGGATGGGTGGGTAATACGCTCATTGTTGGATAACTGAGAGTTTGAAGGGTTGATACCCGACCCAAACTTAGACATGAGTTGAGAGATTTGTGGTTTCATCCTGGTAAGCTTTTTTTCAAAGCGTGCCCCTGTCCACCCAGCAGTAAATGGGTACCTGGTATGATACGATCATTATCTGAATTTTAACCTTAAGCGCATGACAGGCACCCGGTTGTATTCTCCTCAGGGAGAGTTCTGTACTACTGGATCAGAGGTAATATATCGCTTTTAGCATGCAATGTGCATGGATGTATGCGCTGTACACATGGACTTTTATTATTATTCATAGTAGGTAAATGTTTCCATTTTAGCTTTTGACTAGTGATCGTTTTCCGAATAGTAGAACGTTTAAATACATTTAAAGGGACCTTCAGTGTTTTAAAAATAAAATTTCGATGTTTTTTGGTACCAAAGACAATGAGCTGAATTTTTAATTAAAATTGCATGACACGGCTGGCATGTTCATCTCAAAATGAAAAATATATGACGGTCAAAAGCAATCATAACCACGTGCTCCATTTTCGTGAATGGCTCTTTGTAACACTAGAAACCGATGTCTATATATCGATGTTCAAAATAACATTTGAACATTTAGAGTGCGTCAGCCGATGTACAGTGTCCTGTTTTCGAATGAAATGTATCACGACTACTTTTTTATCAAATTGCCACTACATTGATTTGATTAGCATCAAGATATAATCTTCTGCAGTATGCAGTGATTGCCTATATGTGGCATTAAGCTTTTTATTGCCTTTCGCATATAACCCTACCAATCCGCGAAGGGTAATTTTAAAGACGTATTCCGGTATTTTCATCACTTTTTCGGCTTTTAAGCATGCCAGAATACCATTTCTGCTTCCATAAATTAAAAATATATCACATTTCTAACTTTGAACGCCAACTATATAGCATCAAAATTGTCTTTAATGAAAATAGAAAAAACAATACTTGTAAACAGAATATAAAACAATCCGTCCTCTCCATTTTTCTTTTAATTCAAAATGGCGATCGCGATTGAGTGGTTGGCGAGCACCAGTAGCAGAAAATTGTCTAATTTCTAATCAAACTCGCGATGAAATACATTTGTATGGTTACTATACTAAACCGATTAGTTTTAAATTACTACTTTCCAGACACAATAGGTTCTTCTTTCAATGACAACATTTATAACGTTTGGCATATTCGACCCAGACAGTAAAGGGAGTTTCTCTCTAATTGATTTTCCTTTAAACGAAAGATTAAGAAAGATAGGATACTACTTATATACTTGCATATTCATTTATGGTATCTTTTGTTGCATTATTCAGCAGAATGTTTTGCTCATCGAACGAGCTAAAAGCGTTTTTCACTCATTCTGGATCATAAGCATAGTAGAGGATAAACATAATTTCATCCTAGCTTCGACAACGTATACAAACAAGAGATTGAAATAGCAAACACGAGTTAGGACAAAAGGGATGACTAACTCTAATTAACCAGGAACTAATGAATAGAAAGGTAATAATTGATTAAATGAACAGTTAGTAAATATAAAGCAAGGCAGCGTTCCATCTTGATAGAAGCACAGTTGGAGCAAGGTGACATACGTTAATGTAACGAACAAGCATGGTTACTGTATCAGCTGAAGTTTTCCATCATTCTGGGTTGAAGGCTTTAAGTTGCAATAAACATAGCAGAAAACAAGGAATTGTAATATAACATCAACAATTGAACATATATATTTAATGGCAACGAGACTTGAATTGTATGTACTGTTTGTTCACTTTCTCTCTGTTAAATGATTACTTATGTTAAATGCAATGTTTTCAGATGCTAAAATATCCATTCCTTAACCTTATTAGCTGTCGTCATAGAATGATTCATGCGGCAAACTTCATGTCGCAATTTTGTGTGAACACCTATCATTCATTCGATTTAGCAAACTCGATTCAATCGAACTTTGTACGTGTCTTTGAGGAGTCCTCGAGGACAGCTTCAAAAGGACTGTCTCGCAATTAGTATCATTTATTGTCCTCTTCGAGAGATCATGTTAGTTTCCTAGAATTGGCTTCAGTGCCAATTAATCCTCGGAAGGGGACACATTTTAAGTTTAAGCATGATCCTATTAAAATTGTGAAAATATGAAATCTGAATAGATTTAGAATAGAAAAAGATACAACTATAGGTATCATATTTAGTCTGGTGAACATAACATGTATAACAGAGATTTGATCGGGGAAGGTGTAAAAGAATGCAAGAGAATCATTAAAATGATGCAGATTAGTAGAACCGTAGATAGTGTATGCTTTTGTCCTCTTAACATACAAACAACTCGACTGTTCAAACTGCACTTTTTTCGTCAAAAAAAAAAACACAAAAAAAACCGGTTCACGGCAACACAAAATGTATTTTAGTATCAGAAAATTAAATTTGTATCTAAAGAACCATGGTTTTGTCGATGAAACAATCAGAGTTTCCAGTGTAAATATGTCTAACAGAGAAATGAAAAATGTAGAGTTACACAGACTGTCCGTTATTTTATAGCTTAATTGAATTACTTGAAAACAGATGTCATACATTTGCTATATATTTCATGTCAAAGATATGAGCAATGGCAACGTTGACAGTAAAAAGCAAAAACGTCAAAAAGTCTTTTTTTCAATTTTCAATTTTTCAAAGATAAAGCAAACAATCAGATATCATTTAACAAGTGTGATTGGATGAATGCGTGCGCATATGCTTCTTCCCATCATACAGCCAGTAGCTTGTTCTGAAGCATCTGCAGAAGCTTACCTCGCTGCACACAGACATTAAACTCCATTTGTCTACAGTATGTGCTCGGAATACGAAGCCTGAATCCCAGACTCGAACAGTGATTCTTCATCAGCCTTCATTAGTTCAAAGGAAATAGCGCCATGATTCGTGAAGACTATGGATCTCCGATTATCGGCACCGAGACAGACTACCCAGCGGCGCTGATTCAGAACAAGAGAACAATCATTCTTGGAACCCACAGGCCAAAGGGAAAATGTTATTGAATATCAATGACATCCTCCTCCTTAAAGATGTGTTTTTGGTTGTTGGAGATCTTTAGAGTAAGTGACGCGTGTGAAGATGAACATGGATCTTTAGGTAATTTCGATAAAAGATCTCCTAGTGTTAAGGGGGTAACAATTTTTCAATGTTCTGATGTTTCTATTTCTAGATAGACCTTTCTTTGTGATTCTTGCATTTTTGTTTCTATTGATACCGGAACTAAGATATCGTGGCAGGGCGCCCACTCTGCACCAGTAAGACTCAGCTCAAAATGTGTCGTGAAATATCGACAGAACAAGAGAGATAGCATGGTGTATCTGCTTTTGTCGCTTGATATTTTCGAAAATTGAGGCCAGAGGAGCATGATCGTGTGATGGACAATTTTAATTCTGAATTTGCTGTCGCGGAAATGACAATAAGGACAATGAATTTGATGATTTTGTACAAGCTGCATTCTGAAATATCATTGACTAAATTAAGCGCTTTTGAATTATGTTAAAAATATTTACAAATTTTCGTTTTTACGTTCCATAGTTGTAGTTTTGAGAAGAAAATCATTTAGTAGACCGACTGATACAGAAGTATCATTTACTGGAACACTTATTGCCTAAAGCATAGGTTTAGGCTCAGAAAACAATAAGGAGGGCTGGTAATATAACATACGGTCAATGATTCGTGAAGGCTGTCAGGTCGTACGCTAACGATTAAATAAAACCATTAACCTATTAATCAACTTATATCTCATAATGTTAGTAAATCATCTTCGTTCTTCCCCACTTAGTCTTTATGGTCACTTTGCGTACATTAAATTACAAACTTAAGGAATGATCTACTTTAATTGTTGACACAATCACCAAATTCAATCCATGTGCATACTTGATGTTTTTGTGATGTTATGTGAGAGGTCTTCATACAATTAGTTGCTAGTGAAGGTGCCATGATTTATTTCATGCCTGTAAGCTTTTAAAAGGTAAATACTCGATTAAACTGATCAAATTTTTTTGACGCTTTCATTACAAAGCACATTACAATTTATATGACGTCTAAACGAAGATCTGTACGCTAGGTAACAACATCAATATCTATCGTAATTTTGCATACATTATGATTCAAGAAAGGGCTTCGATTTTCACAAATTTGCCGAGAAATTCTCCTAGTTTGCAATAAGGTGGTTTCGTGTAAATCGCATCTTCAAAAGAAATCTTAGCTTCGTAACCGGGAACCTACTTAACACCAAAAATGATTATGAATATAAATCTAATTGAATAAGCTTGAATTACTATTGAAATATTGTGCATGTCAAAAATCGTGACATTGACGAAGGTCAAGGTCTTATGAGTACGCTAAGATTGTGTCGGTAGGTTCCAATAAACTCTTGATCCGATAAGCTGTCTTCTATCGGGATTCCGATATTCTTAAAAATCAAAACGACCCTGAATGAACGCTTTATCCCCTACAACATAAACAAAAGCATTTATATATATAAATAGCCAGAATTGAACCCCATAAGTCATTGGTAAGGTAAAATCCCCGGACAATATGGCACCCTCCGTTGTGGGAGAACGGGAGATTTAATAAAAGCAGGAACGGTAGGTGCATATTAGAGAATGATTTTAATCACCCGACAACGCAAGCGCAAGGGATTTTCAAGCACTTAAATCTCTGCTTTTTCTGTCAAGTTTTTTTAAATAGCAATGACAGGTTACCTGATTCAAATGAACGTTTAAGGTTTGTCACAGGATGTCATTAACAATATCTCGTATCAAATCAATACTACGGTTTATCCTTAAAACATTCCTGCTAAAATTCCATTACTTACTAGTGATTTGGTACATATTCGTCATAAAAGTTATTGGTTTAAGTGAGTTACTTGGCAATAAGATTTGACGTACCTTCAAGTATCTAAATAGGTAAAATGATACCCGAGGAATTAAAATTTTTCAGTCACTAAAACCAATTGACTCGAATTTTGAGATTTAAGCTAAGAGTTATGCTAATTCTGCAATTTATACCATAGACATAAGTGATTACTTTATTAAACAATTTGTCACAACTACAAGGTTTGAAGTGGATATGTAGCATGGTTTTTCAAGTTTGATAAACTAATAATGCTGCATTGTTATTTTTGGGATAACATTATTTTGGATAATAATATAAGGTTAAATTTGTTCGCTGTTTTAATGACATGCATGTCTTATAGAAAGCCAACGCATCTGTACAAACTTTGATCACTGACAAGTCGTGCCATTGTCTGAGAGTCCACTGAAGAAATGAAGATGACGATGACAAGAACGTAGATCAATTGCGGTATGTCATATCAGCGTTTTATTTCTAATGTCCATCACTACACGTAACACACAACTCGACTGTTAAAAATGCACTTTTTTTCATCGAAAAACAAAAGGTAAAGGCTGTCAGGTCGAGGATTTGTATGTTGACGATTTACGAAGACCATTAACCTATTAACAAACTCATATCTTATAATGTTAGTAAATCACCTTCGTTCTTACCCACTTAGTCTTTATGATTGATTTGCGTACATTACTTAAGTAATAATCTACTTTAATTGTTTACACAGTCATCAAATTCAATCCATGTGCATACTTGATGTTTCTGGGATGTTTTGTGAGAGGTCTTGACAGAATTAGTTGTTTGTGGAGGTGCCATGATTTATTTCATGCCTGTAAGCTTTTAAAAAGTAAACCCTTGATTAAACTGATCAAGATTTGTTGACGCTTTCAATACAAACATATTAAAGTTCATATGACGTAGACATAGACGAAGATTTATACGCAAGGTCCATCACTACTCGTAACACACTGGACTGGGCAACAATCGAAGAGATGACAAAACCAGGGTGTGTTGTGTGAGAACCGGGCGAACTTGGTTTCAGATTCGGGATACAACACGGTTTACGGTGGACCAAATAGTGAACACAAAAATATATCAGTTTAAATAGGAAATAAGTTTAATTGGTGTGTATATTGCAGACTATGATTAACAACTGACAATAGAGAGAAATGCGTTTGAATGCTTTGAGCGTGAGTTTATCGAGAATTTTGTAGGCTTATACAACTCTATACAAAAGGTTTGTCACAATACTTGGCAACTTAGTGTAAGTATCATGCAATGAGGTGTGTTAGATTTCTTGGTAAATAACTTGATATACGTCATGATATTAACAAAATGAAATTTTCTTGTGCCGAAAAAAAAATGTGTTTAATAATTATTTGATAGCAGAAATGTGAAAATCTCCAATTGTTAGTTTTGACTCAAATGCCTACATTTGGTATTGCAACATTCCACACATATTTACCCTGTGTATGTGGTGTAAATAATAACCCTTAATCTATTCATCTAAACGTTGTGTCTAAAGTATTCTGTAAAGAAATGGTGACAAATTTTCCAAATGGTTATTTTACATGGGAACTTACGTTACAAACGTTTGGTCAGCATCTGTATATATAAATGTCAAGCGATGAAATATTCTTTGGCAAATTTTCAAAACGTTATCCCCCTTTTGCCATAAATGACAAATGTAGATATCTGGTATTGTAATGTTAACACAGCATATTTTGCGACTTAAGTGCCGTTTTGTATGTTGTATATACATGTAAATACATTTCCCTTTTGGATGACACTTTTAGAGGCACATTAATTTACTCTTCGCATCAGAATAGAAATCAATTAAATGCATTCTCCTTGGATATCCCTCTTAATGCAGTTTCTGTGTCAAACTTGGACCAAAACAAGCCTGAAGCATCAGGTTACACTGTTATTGTACAGGGTGTGCAAAACAAATTGACGATTAATGAGATTCAAGGGCAAATATTCACCGACAGCGTCGGATTGCAGGCAAATCAAAGCTACGCCGATTGACTAGGGGTTGATGATAAAAGTTGAGCCACGTTAGTTTGTTATGATTTGAATAGACTTATGACATCGCATGTGAGTTGACTGTGGCTGTATAGATTTCTCCCTTTTTATATCAAGTGAGAATTGATCGTTTGAGTCGCAATTTAGGTCAATAGAAATGATAAGAGGGTATTTTCGGAGGTAATAATTTTAAAATCATTTAGATAATCGACATTATCAACATTGCCGGAAAACTCGTTCCAATTTCATTCTTTTATTTCCATGTTGGAGGCCTAAAGGCCGGGGTACAAACATTTTATCATCAGTTTATTCTTAAATGGATGTTCAGAGTGCCGGAAAGCTCGTTCCAGTGGCTTTTTTTATCTGAAATGAAAGACCTAGCATACAGCTCTGTCTTAAAGGCTTGTATTTGGGAGTCAATACAAATATGAGTCATTAATATTACGTTTCAATTTCTACCATGCACGACGTCTTACTTCTTGTAAGAACAACGCATTAGTTCACCAACCAACATGCGCGGGTTAAGATGTCTCTTAATGATATACAACAACAAAGTTTACATTTAAGGGAGTGGAAAGGAGAACAACATGTGATTGTGATCAAATAATAAAATATGGATTTATGCTCGATGCAAAAGTTTTTCACATTGGCATTAACAGTTGATTAGGTAGATGGCAAAAATGTACGCCTTTAGTATATAACGGTTAATTAATTAGTGAGTTGGATTAGCTGATTGTAAGGATAGAGGGTATGACAGCCCTGCTTTACGTTCAAATAATGTGGTTTGTGGTTTATTCCACACGCCTTCATTGTATTTTCTTAGCAGATGTGTGATTGATTTTTGTGGGAATTCAGTCTAATCTTCTTCTAATAAATTTGATGATTAGCGTTGGTGTGTTCAGATAAAGCTGCGTTTCCGTCCGATTGGCTTGTTGAAACCTTCATTGGCTGTTGATATAACCTTGACTCTTAACAACGATCCTTTTCCAAACTCATTCTCTATTTTGTAATGAATCCTGAATCATTACAGGATTCATAAGCTAAGATGGTTGACAATTTTGACCATCGGTTTCAGAAGGTTGTGGTAGTTGCCGTAGTATATAATGTATCGATTCCGGTTTGCTGTTTAGAAACTTGAGGAGTTTAATAAGGTTTTGCCCAATTAGGGCAAGATATTCTTGTGGGCGCGGTTTTTCGTATCAGGGATTTCGGGGATGATGAAACCGTATCTCTGATATTTGTCATGGCATGTTCTGAGTGGTATGGTAGAGTTTTATAAACATTTGAACCTTATCAAAACCTCACCAATTTAGCGATAATTTAAATTATACATTTATCGGGTTAGTATCCTGATAATAGCAAGATAAAGTTATAAATGTTTGCGTACCAAATTATATAACTAATGATCAATATGGAAGCGTTCGTGCTTTCGAAGTCATTTTTCATTTTAGAAACTAATATGAAACTACATTAAAGCACGAATCAATTTCGTTTAATAAACTTATGCAAACTTAAAATGATGTTCCTAATTTAAACACTTGATTTTGCAAATAAACATCTAATCTTAGATTGGTACATACACGTGACCGGGGCATCATTTCAATTTAATAAACACAGTCTTTATTATATGGCAACAAAACGCACCACTTTTCCCAGTTCCCAAGGGTTTATTGTTCATTTGTACGTAATATTAGAAGTGTACAAGATGATTTAACTTTGAAGGCATGAAGATAACAACGGTTTAACGATTTTATAGATCTTTCTCTAAAGTGATTACACTCTAAGAACCTTATCCTCTAAGTTCTACGTGTTCATTGTTATTGTACTTCCATTTTTCTCATTAGACTTCGTAATAGTTTTCATAATGTAATATGAATAAACCTATTAGTATTACAATTTCCCTCGAGATTGCGTGCAAACAACGTCGTTTTAACAATACATCATATACTTTTTTTATTGATTCAGATTTCATGACTTTGTATTCGTTTGCCTCTCCGTCAATTTCCTTGCGTTTCTTCAAATATGATATTGAGCTCTCAATTGAAACCAAAGTGTACCTATAGCTATGTATAAAATAAACAAATTGTTTTCAATATTGCTCAGATGTAAAAAAAATATCAAATAAGAGATACAATGAGAAACTATTTATGATTTTCTTATCAAATTACATTTCAGTCCTGCAACATTTATATGAAAGACATATATTTCAGTTACTTCTCATGATAAAGATAAACTTTAGAATGAAGTCCGGTTAATCATATCGAATGAGAAACGCTCCGATTAACATGCAATGCATATTATTCCAATAAAGGTTGCTTAGAGGTTATCATTTTGATGTCATTTGAATTGTAGCTGAAGTTACAGTTGGATGTCATCTCCATTGAGCTGCCAATGATTTATACATCTGAGTTAATAACCAAACATCACCAACTCATTTATACACGATACTTACCTCGTTCACATTGAGGTGGCTTTGTAGTTCCAGTATTATCATGTAAATATGTACATTTTAACGACTTCTTCATTCATTTATTTGGCGTAATTAACCTTATGTAGTACATTAATGACACTGTAGTGTTGTGGCCATCGTAAGCAATTTATGTCCTATAATTACGTTGAGCGAATCGGTATCAATAACGAGCAGAAGGGATGTACAAGGGAAATGATTTACTTTCATATTTTCTGCAATATCAATAGAATGAAATCGGTTCAGAATCTTAAAACCAAGAACAGAGATGGCTAAATTAATTCAATGAACTGCAAAGATAGACCAAGTGATGTCTGCAACATGTGCCTGTTTGTTTGATTTTGGTTGTACAAGTAACCAGGATTGTAAAACTAAAAACCCTATGTAAATCTGCCATTGTTTTTCATGCTTTCAAAACATACAAATGTATAATTTCCGGCGCAATACTTCTACAGTGATAAACGTAATTATCTCAATCATTTTATGATATCGTGTTTTTATATTCAAGATCACCAGTTGTATTTGTAAATGAAATTAAGATGTGTCCTTTAAATCAAGAAGTTGCCCTTACACTTAACCATTTTGTATATACGTATTACGTACGTAATACATAATCACGTATGCATCAGGTGACAGAGCAATAACCACTACTGTATACCGAAAACAAAGCTCATTACAAAATCTTATCATGAGTTACTTTATGGAAATGGAAACACACACATATATATTTTTATATATATAGGTCAAGCTCTTCCACATTTATGTAACCTAACTGTCGAGATTTGAGACGATAAAACACCTGCTTCTGTCAAGTTGCCAACGCCACGCAAAGTCATGGCAAAGGTCTTACTAAGAAAAAATTGTTCCTATCAATACCTAAATATATAACATAATAAGCGTTCAAATGTTAATGAAAGTTTAACATTCATCATTTGTAATCATTTTATTATATGTATGTGTGATTAGGGCTCATATCTCATATCGTGTCATGGGTAAAGTTGATATTTCGTAAGTTGCGCAGCCACGTGAGAAACATCAATTTTGACCATGTCATGACATAAAGAAACTCCTGATATTTGGTAAACTCAATTACGTATTCTACATTGATGTATTTATTATATACCTTAAACAGATATTTAAATAAAATTACTTTCCTAGCAGCTAAGTTACCTTTTTTTGTTGAGCTTGCTGACAGTAATTCCGACACCGGACCATTGACAATATAATATTTTGTGACTAGTCATTGTGAAATCATTAGGATATCGTCACGTAAGCCTGATAGACAGTTTATTTCACTGATAATATCCTGTATGCATTTCTAATTTCATAATTAACACGTACAAAAAACTTCACCACTCTATACAGAGATATATACACATATTTGATACCATAGTTTTTTTTACAATACCGTGGTTCGCAAAACATTTATTTCAGATCGAAACAAATCAATTGATGTGTTCTGTCAATATCTTGGAGATTTTAGAGCTATTAACGTTTTCGAAAAATATATTTGAGCCATAGTAACATTCACATGACGTTTCATGAAAAATTTCATTTATATTATATATATTATATTTATATATAATATTCCAAAGTGTTATTTAACAGAAACTAAGGATTAGCGTACCACTGGCTATAACAGCAGAGTTCAGTATGATATAGACATACTATGTAAGATAAGTTATGCACTGATATGTTCTTATGTAAGCCTGTATATTTGCGTGTTCATTACGTGATATAACTTTCAATCGTTGAAGGACACGTATCGGTAAACAGGTTTTTAGATCCTTGTTATGAAAGCTTTATTTCTGGACATCCAATTGGTCGAGAAATGTTCACGTTGGAGTCAACAAAAACGAAAACTAATTCATCCCGAGTCCGATCAAAAACGATATTGACTTGAGCTACTTCGTTCTCGATCAACATTGTTTTCCTTGGGTCTATAAAAACAGGTATTAACCTTATCATCATTATCTAATTGTATATCATTTGTCGCAGGTGCGTTTTGATGTATGTAGAAGATTTATTCTAAATGATCAGCGTGATATTGATAGTTGAAGGCTAGCTGAGAAACCTGCAAGATTTTAAATTCTAAACTTGAGTCGATGAAAATGTTATTGATAAAGTCATAGCCATTTCTTGATATCTATTCAAACATTTAAATACAGAAAGTATGACCATGTAAATATAATTTGTCATTGGTCATTATTCAAAAGGTAAGAAATAGGTTACAACACGTTTCAAATATTCCATTTTGTCAAGAACGTCGACTAATTGCTTTTATATTTTTGATATAAGGAACTAATCTCAATTATTCGAAAAATGATTAACCATTTTCAGAAGTAAGTAAACTCTCACGGCTACGATTTTTCAAACAATGTATATGTTTTCCATGTTTATAGAAAATAATACATCTTTGGAAAACATTTGTTAACAGTGCTAGATTCGATATATCGCTTAGCAGAAAATAATGTGTGATGTAGAATTAACTTTATATCTCAAGATCAATAAAAATTTCGTTCGTCTGAATGTCAGTTTGTTTTGGGTTAATTAATCTTTAAGATATTTCGTTATAATCGGTTGTAATACATTACATTATATAGATTATATCACCACAAAAATCAAAATGGATGAAAAGAAGAATATGTAATAACGACCTAAAATGGACATTTATCTTTACTAATCAACTGAAAGTCAAAACTCCGTTCTTATTAGCTGGTAGTTTATTCATAACAGATTTTATAATTAGAAACTTAATCAATCAGTTTTGGAAAGACGTACTGACGGAATGGGTTAACTATTTATCAGTTGACAAAAAGGAAATTGTAAAGGAAGAAGATATACAATGTCAGGCAATATGGAATAACAACGATATTAAAAATGATGGACTTCCTTTTATGTACACTGACTGGTATTAAAGGTTTACTCTTTGTAACCTGGTTCACAAAGAGGGCAGACTACTAACATACGATGAATTTTCCAAAACATTTTCGATCAAAACAAATTTTTTAACATATGAATCAGTAAAAAGAGCCATAGTGACATACGCTCGAACATTAAATGTAAAACAATTCAAAATGAAACTGCAAGATCCAATTTATCCCCACAATATATCAAAAATTGAAAATGTTATTGTAAACAAAAATTTATACGCTACCCTATTGGATTCCAAATACAGTCGCTTGCCAAGCTTCTCAAAGTGGGAAAAAGTCCTACATTGTGATTTGGACGAAAATGATTGGAAAATTTATAATATCATTGCAAATAAATGTTTCCAAAGCACCGACTTGAAATGGTTGCAATACAGAATTATTCACCATATCCTAATAACCCGACAACTGTTTACAATTGGGTATGTACCTTCACCGATATGTCAGTTTTGCAAAAAAGATATAGAAACAATAAACCATGTATTATGGGAATGTGAACCCATCTTAAGACTATGGAAAGATATGGAATCATGGTTGAATTCAGTGCAGTTAAAATCAGAATTTACAAAAAAAAAATATTCTGGGAATGAAGGGGAAAAAACAATAGTCCTGTTAATGCAATCATTTTATTAGTCAAGCAGTATATCTATAGGTGTAGCATTAATAACTTCAGTCCAAAGATTGATTACTTAAAGAAAGAAAGTGTTCGATATTACGATAGCTCAAGATACGTATTCCTATCATCGGGCACTGAACAAATGTTTTTAGAATACTGGTCAACTCTACATTTGTTACTTGGAAAGAAAACATGATAGCCTATTATATATTACCATAAGCACACTTTTGTCATTGCCTATTGTATAATATTATATCTGTATAACCGTGTCTTGTCAATACCTTTCGTTTGCCTGTACATGTATTATGAAATATGGAAAAAAGGAGTTGTAATACAGGGCGGAAAGTTCATTATCAATCTTACAATAATATTCACTGTCAACAAGTTTCATTTCAAAATTCAATAAATTTATTTTAAAAAATACAAATTCAAACAAACACCAGGGAATCAATTTGTAAAATTCAATATAAGGTTTAATATTGAAAAATATCATTCATCATTGTTGTTGGAATTTGAATTTGAAGACACCCAGACCATTCCGTGCAAAATGTATAGTTTCAAATATAACGGTGATGTACATTTGTCCCATACGATGTTATTAGAACTTTGTTAATCATGTTGGTTCCCAAGCTTGCCTGTATCGGATTTCAAAAGCACCGTAGGTGGTGATTCGAGGCATTAAAAAAATCCCATGAAAAGGAAAGCAAATGTTTAAAATATTTTGCAATTGCAAAAAAATATTTTTCTTATTTTTCTGATTTGTCAAACGAAGGTACGAAGTTCGCTAAAATTACGCAAATCCATTTCCTGATTATATGGCATTCACATTTGGAGGTCTATATTCGTTATTTCCTGAATTAGGGGGTCACGTGGGGTTGAGGATAAAGATGCTTTAACCTGTAGATATGTCTGAATGTTTATTATGATGGAATTGTGAAAAAAACAACAATTATTTTCAAAAAATCAGGCTTCATACATGTGCAGAGACTGCTTTGATGATGACGATATTTTAAATTTACATAAATTTGTAGAACGATCAATTATCTTCATTTGACACTGTCATTGTCTTACAATACAACTTTGTATGCTTATGATTTAAAAATACAAAAATGTCTCTTCGAACTTGTAAGTACGAATCATATAATATTTTTGAAGTTTTTGAATTATACTTGGTTACCAAATCTTAGAAAAAAAGGGGTAATTGCTGACGTGGAGAAGTAAACTAAAGACGGAAATAAACACACTCAAAATGACATTGATTATCGAAGCCAGAATGTGCTACTGCAACAAAGAGATTGTGTTGGGAACACACAGGCAGAAGGGAGGCAAAGTTTGACATGTATTGTTTTCTTTTGTGCCTGTAATGAGTATTGAAGACCGTCGTTAGTGTACATCCCACTGGTAGAAGCAATAGCCAATGTCTCAAATAGATTCATTATGACGCCCTGATAGTTAGATTCGAAATAGACTGGGACCAAAAGGAAAAATGACAAAGCAAGTAACTGTCATTATTAACTCTAGGTTCCAAGTTCGGAAAGGGTATTTTCTGGTGAAAACACGATTGTTTAGGCTTTAGTCTCCTTAAGGAATCAGTGCCGTATTTACTCTAAGAGGACATATTCAACGAAGTATCCGCATTTGTTCATGATCATCAACTTTGTTCAAGTACATAGGCGTTTTTTACACCGTTTGTATATATTTGTAGTAACTACAGTTTTAGGTAGGTGCAGTTTTCATAAATCATTGTAAAATGGACGAATAAAAATGAGGGCAAAGAAGGTTTATCCTCGAAATCCTATCAATTTGCTGTCATTAAGATATAGAGGGGAAAATATGGACCCAAAGTGTTTTTCCCATCCAAAAACGTTTTCAAGTAAGATGGAACACAATATCTAAGGAGAAGCTACTTTTTGAGGGAATTATTAACTTAAAATTTAAAAAGATACTATATTCAATTAAAGGATAATTGGATTGTTACCCATTATCTATGCAGATGTCATAAAAAATACTTTAATATTACTGTGACATCAAATGAAACATTCAAAATCTCAGTCAATATAAGATACCTAATGTTTAATTTAAGGAAATAACGGTAGTGCAAATAGAAGAATTTAATAATTTGTCTGTGTCGTAAGTGATTGAGTTCATTAAAATTAGAAAAGTACGTAGTGATCCTAACACAAAATGAAAGATTAATTCAAATGAAATGCATTTATTTTTTTAAAAATGAATCTCCTAGCTTCACATGCGATGCACTTCTTCCATCGATGTTGCAGGGACATCATTCCTGTTTCGTAGAAGTCCTTGTCTTGGGTGTGTAGAAACTGATCTACGGTGGAAATGACGTCATCATAGGACCAGCAATGCCTCCCGGAAAAACATGCGCATGCTGAAGAAAATTAAACCGAAAGTCATGAATTCTTGACATTGTTACTTCGTAATGCCTTGCCGTAATTAAGTTTAAAGTTTATGTTGTAAGCCATACATGACGTCCCTTAAATACAGAATTGGCTGCGGTCCAACGTAAGCTTTTATTGGCAAAGACATTTTTTTAGGTATTTAAGGCTTGCCACTTTTCCCAACATCCTCTGTGTACAATGAAGAAGGATCACCACATGAACATCTAAAGCTTGCTGCCAACCAGTCAGAATTCCTATTTTGAGTGAAGCACCCTCTTCGGCGAAAAGTTTAGCAATTAGCATATGATTTCTCACTGGACTATCATGATCCGTCAGAGCAGCCTTGGAGACAAGCACAGAAAAGTACGGGAAATTTATCACAATAATTATGTAACTCCTGGGTCACGTGACTTTTTATCAGCAGCATGATCACATAATTTCAATCTAGAGAAATTTTCATCAAAATGCATAAACATTGATCCGTTACAAGAGTTATGAAACATGTAAGTAATGTCATTGCGATGTTGACTGACATGTTTATTATTGTTTAGATTTTTTATAATAGTTTAGAAAGTGTAAAGTTTCTTTTTTAACTGGGTTCATATAAAGTTGGAAAAGAAGGACAACTAATGTTTGACATAGTTCTTTTGGTACGGTCATTACGAACTCACGAGATTGAAATGAGAACAATATGCAGCTGTAACTTAGTGAACACCAATAAAGATTCCACCTTTAGTACCGACCCATGGAGATCAGGAAATTACTGGAACACGCTCGCTCCAGGACTTTCCTTTTCAGGACCAACTTGATTCACTGATGGGGTTGCCAGGTGCAGAAGTTGGACAGTCTTTTGAACCTTGATCTCATTCAAGTAAAGTTAACGAAATCCTGTAGATAAGGCATGGGAGAACCGAATTGATAGTTGTATAGATAATTGAAGATCAATTACAGACAGACAGACAGACATCTCACTCGTATCAAAACGGTACACCAAGTACATAAAGATAACAATATTACATACACGACCAATCGCCAAGCGACATAAAAAGCAAAATGTACATTAAAGGAGCACTTGTAAACATTTATAAATATATAAAACAGTTATTTGTACAGGGAATAACGCCGATGCTCTAATATATTAAAATAGGTTTTGGCAAGACAATAGGTAAAATCGTCACATTTAAAAATGTGGGCCAAGACAGTAAAACATGTGCTTCATCCTCAATAAAACCTGGACAGTTAAAACACAGTCTATTTTCCGCTGATAAGCGCGACACCACATCTGAATTTAGCGAGAACGCTGCGTTGCTTCCTTGATGAGTTGATGTTGAAATATTTTTCACGTTCATAGTGATTTTTAAAAGTTGTATAGGTTCTCAGTTTCCGTTGGCTTCCTCCCCTCAGTGTCTCTTCCCAATCTGACTTGAAACTTTCAAACATCACTTTTTCAACTGTTCTAACAACTAACATCTCTGGCACTTTTTGTGAATTAAAACATATGTTAAAATGTCTAAAATAGATTTATTATATAAATGTTCGCTAGGGATATCGTCTACTCCAGGTGTTTTCCCTCTTTACAGTAGAAGTTTTGTTCGACATGCCCTAGTGCATCCGAGGGATTATACAGGATTATCTTAGCATAAAAGACAGACAGACAGACAGATAGTTTATTTGAGTCTCACCACATATAAACTGTAAAATTACATAAAACCTTTTCTTTATAAAATATATATGTGCCACTAACATAAGGAAAGAACACAATTTAAAAGATGATTCTGTAAAAAGGAGATTGCGGCTGCGCTTGAGTATATAAAAGCAAAAATTAAATGGCAATTGCTTGAAATTGCTGTGAACTTTGCAGTATGTGGCCACGAATGAAAATCACATAAGAGGGAGCTGGCTTCCTGTAGCAGATCATATCTGATGTCATCATATACTCGGCATTGTAACAGAACGTGCAGTTCGTCTTCTATACAAGAGTTACAGCACATTGGACACAATATATGCGTACGAATTTTTGGTTCTGTGTATTTTATAACTTGGTAGATATATTCCACTATGAAAATAATGAATTATAACATGACACGAAAACTCGAATGAAAATACGGCTTTCTGATTTCTTTAATAATTACTTCTTAATATTTACGACCGATTCACATTCCTCCGCGCACGTACACAAACTGTACTCGTTGAGCTTACTGACAAGTGGCATCGATCTGCATTCTTGGTTTCATTTTGGGTTGATTGTATATATTTTGTTATCCCTAAACTTAATTTCAAACCGCAAACGCTTCGTACCCCGTAACGCGTATCTAGGAATGAACAGAAGTTAGGTTATTCTTCAATTTTGCAAAATGCTTCCGCCTCGAACAAGTAACCACTTTTCCTGGCACAGTGTCCTCAACCAGGACAAAATATATAGCTTTCTTTTCTATTCTTCCAAACAATTCACGTGTAGCGTGAGAACGTCCCTTGATTAGGTCACTCCTTGTCTGTACATGTCTTGTAGGGGTGATAGGTCGACATACTTGTATATATCTACGTGAAAAGCGTAACTATGGCGGCAAGGAAAATCTGTCTTCTGTCTCCTCAATGAAATAAAAATGAGCTTTATCAAAATCATTTTGGTGTATGTTTTGATGTTTTTTTATTTAAGTGTGTTCTTTGAAAATAGAACAAGCAAGTTGAACAGGTCTGTACTGGTTCGACCTAATCACATCGCTGTTGCGCAAGGCACGGTAGTGACCTTATCAATAAGTACAAACTCACGGAGGCATATCTAGGTTTTATAGATTTTGTCAGCTTCGTAAAGATGATGTATTTATAAAGATGAACTACACTTTTCATTGAAATGTACTATATGCAAACATCTAAGAAGGAAGAACATTGTATATAGCAAACATACCTGGATCATGTAAATACATTTTACTTGAGGAACGGTTTATAACGTCAAACCTTTTTCTGTCTACGCATGTTTCAGCAGCAAAGCACTTCCTCTACGCTCTACGTTATTATCAGTAAGTTAATGTATATCTTTACTTTCATTCTTCTCTCTCTTTGTCTTGTTTTGTAGATGCGTTTTGTACGCAAACCTAATGTCTTCTGTCGAAAAAAGCAGTTGGGTCAATTTGAATTCAACTCGTATTAGAAGACGCTGATGTAATATTTTCTCTATATTGCATCATACTTTCCTATAATCTGTCTAATTGTTGTTTTTGTGTCGGCGCAAACTTCTACGTCTTTCACAGATATATTGTTATTTGTTATTCCTAAACACATACTATATAAGGCGCATGTGATGCAGTTCTGATGGAGAGTAAATAATTATTAAGCTGCAGGATGTTGATGAAGTAAATAATAATTTAGTTCTTAGGTCTACCGTAAACATTGGTAATAGGAGGCCAGCACTGCAAATACTACACTGTGCAAGTAAACAATGTAATATTGTCAAATGACCTCTAGCTATAAGATTTGTCGTATTGTACACGACTCAGATTATAAGTAATAATAATAATAATAATATTTCACAAACAAAAAATAAAATTAAAAAGCGAAATATATTGGTGGAAACATTTCGGATTTTATATTTATGTTTGAATTGTTTGGGTAAACCCAATTAATAATTGAATTATTATTATCTAACTGAATGCCAATCTAACGAGATAGTTGGAGGATCCCCACATATATGATTCTCATGGAAATCATGGAAACTAGATGACAGTCACTTTTTTATCAAATTTACTTTGCTTTGCAAGTAATATGAACTGAAAATAAGAATCCAAATGTAGTATATGTTTCAAGCATAAATATCATAATTTTGAAATCCGGAACGAAAACCAATGATGTATCGATAATCAGTTCAGACATTTTGTCTTTCAACTGTATTAACGTCATATTATTTAATAGATTGATGTCTGCAATATATCAATATTGTAAATCTAGTAGTTAAATTATTTTTGAAAGTTTTATTATTACTTATTGAAGAGGTTACCCATCAAAAAGTATTTAATTACTCAATTCTAATCGTATCATCGAATTGAAGATTTTGGTTGGCATTAGATAAGTACAAAATGCATATATCATAAAAAGCATATTTCAGTCGTCAGTTATTTGCATAACATCAACATTATCAAAATCATTAGGTTTAGAAATATCTATCATTCTATTAATTTCTAATGATTGATTCCTCGGAGTAGACGTCCAGACGCCTCATATCCATTTATTATATAGATAATCACAAAGCCTCGTTAAAATGCTTTCATGTATGGAGACTTGTTTCACAGTATTGCGCACTGACAATTAAAGCCTAACAACACAGATTTAACCTAATAATGCACTAAATAGAAAATCCTAAGCCTGTCCTAAGCAATGTCTTTTATAATATTGTACAATAGTTTTGATTTACAGCTAAACTTTATTCACAATTGTTTGATTTACTTTCATAAAACAAAACTATTCATTTGAATATGATTTCATTACATTTTTATACACACAAAAATAATTTTCGTTTTTCATTGATAATGTTCAAAGTATCTTCACGAATAGGATACATCTGGTATCCATCTTCGTGTTAGAAAATCAATTGTCAATGGATGGTCGTGTATTTTATCATGCGAAAGTAACTAGTATAACAAAGTGGATATCGCATATGTGTGATCAAATGGTATCTAAAATATACACTTATAATGTAGATATCGCTACAATTAAATCTCCAAAATGCAGTATCATCATTCAATGACCTCACAATGCTATCATATTAGGAAAAGAGTTAACAATACTATGAATTCATAAAGGTGATGACCTACAAATGTAACACTGGTTTTACGTAATAATGCGGATGACGTCACAATGTTATGAACTCCTCGTGCTCAATGTTGAAGAGACCTGTAGGCAGCAAGTGTTACAGATATGTGCATTATTTTGCTGATAAATGTTGAAGAATGATTTTGAATGATGAATAACATCTAACCCTCATGTCTCCTGATATATCGATTATATCACCGATTGTAAATTAATGGGGAAATTATCCTCAGCAAGCCCCTTACATCGTTTCAGTGACTTTTGTTGATGTATTTGACATAAAAAAACACATGGAATTCTCAATTTTTGACTTGAATAACTTTATGTACGATGTAACGATAAAGTTTGTCGCATTGAGTGCAGTAAGGCAATTGAAGCCACGTCAGCCTTCTGTTGTGACA
Source organism: Phorcus lineatus (assembly GCA_921293015.1). NCBI lineage: Eukaryota > Metazoa > Mollusca > Gastropoda > Trochida > Trochidae > Phorcus > Phorcus lineatus. The sequence continues at coordinate 8,211,451 of OV121086.1, read as the reverse complement.
GTTGTGATTAATTTTGATCCACCCATCAGCGTTTACTGCGTTCGGTCTTAATTAATAGGGAAAGAACCCGGGGCTATGATTTGTTACGCAGGGCCTAGACATTTCACCTTTCCGCCTGGAAGACAATTCAGTGCTCAGTGATCATCAATGGTTAAGAGGAGACCAATAACAAAGCCTTAAACTGATGTTTTGAAGTGAACGAAATCAATTTCATACTGCTATTACAATAACAATTGATAAAGAGATTTCACTTACTCCTGGTATGAAACCTGGAAAAAAATTTTTTTTGAAAATTTGATTTCAACTTAGAAATATTGTTTTGCATGTAAACATGCCGTACTGTTCTATTATGGTTTTTTTAGGCCTGGCCATTGTTGCACGATTTCAAAATAAATGTTTATAAATCAGTTTGTAAGTAACGATGTTAAATCCTAAGACTGTTGAAACCATCAAGAAGGAGAAGCCAAAGGCAAGAGTGTTAGCATATCAAACTTTAATGCAATTAATACTTAAAATATCGACATGATGTACATGTAGGCAGAAAAACGCGTATTGATATTTAGAGCCTCAAGCCAAACAGTGTCGAAGACAGGAAGAGCTAGACAGTTGGCGTTGATATTAGTCAGATTGGAATCAGGAAGTTGGGTTTCATATTCTAGAAGTCAAGTTTAATGTTCACTAGAGTAACCAAGTTTCTTTTCAAGGCACGTTTATTTTGCCACTGCTTTTATACGTTGTTTTCAGATAATTTGTTTTGTTTTATTTAAAAAGAACAAAAACATTTTCCGATTATACACCTTATCAAACTCTTTAAAAAAAATTAAGGTCTACTTATTTTTCTGCACAGTTCTGTACCTATCCTCGTTGATCTTTTAGAATATATTGAAGTGTTTTATATTTATCTTAAAGGGATACAGAGTATTTTGTTTGTGTCAAATATGTAAAAATTTATAGATGGTGGTGTCTCAAATAGAAGTAGTGGTTGTTTATGGAAATCAACATCCTGATGCTTATCAATTCAGTATAGTGACGATATACATGTACATCTTACAGTCATGATGTGTGATCGAACAGCGGACAATTGCTCATGCCAATGACTCATATGTAAGTTTGGAAATTAATGTATTTACAGCAGACTCAAATATCAATATGATTTAGTAGTGTTAAGTAGGCCACTTAAGTTATATAAATGAATTGGACGCAGAATTTTGACTTTTTAACATTTATATAGCCGTTTCCCAATTTTCGTTGAAAACAAGAAAACATAATGTTTACATTTTAATGATGTAAATGCATCATTGGGGAGGCAATTTGAACTTCACTCAGGACATATGGTCTTTGATTCTTATCAAAGCATTATGATGATCACACAACTGTGTCACTTAATTTATCTATATTTGGATAAATGGGATGATACAAGAAAACTTGAGTATTTTAAAAGATCGATAAGGCCTTTGATATTGACGGTGCTTTAAAAGACACAATGATGGAGAAAGAGGAAACGAAATGACACACAATAAGAGTTAAGTGGGCTTTAAAAGGAGCGCAATGGAAGAATTAAGTATAAACAGATGCAAAGACGCGTTGTATATACGATATTAAACGAAAATAAAAACTACTTTCTAGAAATGTTTCATCAACGATATAAATATATATCTCTAAGAGTGGAAACACGAAATATCCATATGAAGTTCTCTAAAATTCTATTTAATGATCAAACATGACTACTTTTCTGAGAAGTATTAAACAATCAATCACGCAGGTTTACGGAGATGTCTGACAAAGATACGTTGTAATATGCATGGTTTCAGAATTAATTCCATTAGGCACTATAACAATTCAGATACTACTTGTTCATTTTGTAAATCACAACTAGAAGATGGATTTTTCATATCAATCTATCACGCCTAGTATATAATGATTTGAGGAGTAGATGTCTTCCAGATAATTGCCATCGCGACCCATATAAACACATTGATGAACTTTTTTCCAATAGTTGTTTAAACTTAGAAACACTATGAAAGCATTAAGCCACGCATAGATTTCAAATAAACTTGTCAGTGGCGCAGTTATTTTATGTATCATATTTGTGACATGTTGTACTGTTGGCTTCATGTTATCTATACGTGATCAAATGAACTTAAAACAAACCCTAATTAATATTTAAAATGTTTTTTAGTTCTTGATATGAAAATCCAGGAAAGTACCTTAGTCTCTGATACCCAGTATCATATAGGGTGGACATCTTTATCAGCGTTTACATGGTTTCATCACAAGTCCAAGTTGTAGTTTATACTTGAGAAGAACATGTTGTATAATCTCTGATTTATTTTGGGAAGAAATAAACAGGGTTTTCGGTTCGATTTCAGTTCACTGACTTATTCATGGTATAGTTTTCAGAAATGATTGCAAGTTCATCTATTCGTACTGAAATAAGATAAAGAGAGGTTTCCAAAAGGGTGTTTTATTGGATACGAAATTCCAGATGACATATAAGCAATGATTTTAAAAACGAATATAACAAAATCAATCGGCTGTATGAGTATTGAAAGCCTCTTTACGGCATAAAACAAATCTAATTAGTCTATTAGTCTAACTATCACGAATGTGAATTTGCAGATAATCAATCAACACAAACTATACCCTCAAGGATATAGTACACACGATATTTCTCGAACGGATTTCCTTGTACAAACATGAGTTGTTGTTTTTTAATTCTTTCATATGTCCTTGTATCCCGCCGTCGTTTTGTGCAGCGAACTTATGACATGTCAACTGGCAGATACTTCAGGTCAGATATCTTTTTAGCTTTGAGCGAATGTTTTATAATCTATATATGTCACATATAACGCGGAAAAATAAATCATCATTATTATTATCATTTTACTTTCTGGTATGCGCCAACTAAGTTTACCTCAGAGACCAATCCTTTAACATTTATACCTCAAAGAGTAGTCTCCCTTTCTTCTCGCTCCTTGTTTTTGTTTAAGACGGATATACCATTTAACAAAACATTTTACTCTCAACATTGAGTAGTGTGGAAGTTTTCTTCTCCTCTCTCAAAATTTATTCACCTCTGCCGTATGATGTTTCTCACATTGAATTAATGGCTCAACTATGGTTATCTGAAATTATAGTTCTAAATGATTTAAAGCAACTATAATAAATGTTTTTAAGGAGGGATTTTATGTGTTCATTTTGATCTTAAAGGGCCACAGGGTATGTTGTTGGAGTCAAAAATGTCAAACTTCATAAATGGTGTTAATCTATCGAGAAGTAGTGGTTGTTTATGAAAATCAGTGTCTTAGTGTTTATTAGATCAGTATAGCTTTAGCAGTTTTTTCTGATCGATAACCAGGGCGAGCGGTCCTTTAACATATGCCCATGTAAAGTTGACGAAGAAGTTCGACTTCCTAACAATTAAACGACTGTTTTTCATTTATCATTGAACGTAAGAAAATATCATTATTTTGAAATATTAGATATAAAAATATTAGATATATAATATTTGTACTTAACTCGGGTCATATGGTACTTATTTAACCCACATAGAAATATAAAACATACTCTGTGTCACTTCATTTTTTATCGATAAACGTTGGTTATATTAATACTTTTCGCTCATGTCACTGACGCCGAGACGATAGAACAGTAAAAGTCGATGCACTTCGTTCTTGTCCCATCTGAATTGATGAATTAATAGATCATCAAACGAATCTGTACTTGCTGATGTTCTGTACAAGATTACAACGTAAGATAAAAATTAGGAAGTTTGAGGTCAATGTACGTATTTCGTTCATCCTATTATTATAAAATACATGTATTAAGCATTAGGGCAAACTGACCGAGGTTCGGACAACACTCGTGGTCACCCGAACTTCGGACACTTTTGACTAGGAGGTGACGCAATAATAAGTCCATTGTCGGCAATGTATTTGTTTTGAAATATAAATTTTTAGTATGTCAGTTTATTCATTTAATTAATTAGACAATTGATTGAACGTAGTATATCTAATCTATTTTTGCTATGATGTACAAATAATAGATCCATGTAAGTAAATGGCAAAATATTTGTTTCAACGTAAATGTTGACTATCTGGTTAGGAAAGATAGGAAGCGCCAAAACAATTTAAACTGTATCAATAAACAAAAAGAAACATCCAAACAGTTAAATTGTGCTAAATATTGGTACATTTAAAGGGGATATTTAAGTATGGTTGAATTGGCAATGGAAACAGTTCTAACAAGCTAAAGAACAGTACCATCAGAGGATATAATTTAGTGGATGATAATCCCTGTGCCACTGGTACATTCACTTTGCCCAAAGGGAAGAGACCTGTTAATCACATGTGTCGTATTGCAATCTCGTGTTTCAGTCATTGATATAACCTTGTCTAATGTTCAAACTGACATCGCCGTTAATCAAGATCATTTTCTTCAATCAACCCTTCACAACTGAAATAATTTCCTTACGAACCAAAATAAAAAGTATTCATGCAATTTTAAACCAAGACACAGTTCTTGGTTGATTAATATTCAACGGGACGTTTGTTGATTAATGGAATTTGGTTCCAATGTGTGCTAATTTACCATGCTTACTACTAACACTAAAAATAGGGTACAAAAATCCCAATTACATGTACCACATATTATGTACAGCCTACCGAATAGTAGTTTCAAATGAAGATATGACATCACACAGCAACATTAAGTCTGATGTCGAAATCACACGTCCTTTTTACATGATTATTAGTTTAAAATTCCTTCCAAACACTATCTGTCACAGCACTGTGATGTTGTCATGCTGATGACGTCATATGATTGTGATGTCATAACTTGATGATGTAAAACAATTGTGATGCCACGAACTTGACTATAACATGGTATTGTTCAAAATCTACTAAAACAAAAATCAAAACGATACACGTGCACAAGCGATATATCCTGTGGACAACAATAATGATAATGTTTGAAATGTTATACAAAAATAAACAGTTGCTCTTAAAAGAAAGGATCGATACTCTGTGATAAGTAAAGTGTGATGGCGTCTCCCATGATATGTATCTGAATATACATCTCCCTATATTTGCATATCCAGGTTTTTCTTAATTTAGGATACGAATTATAAATTGACCGATGGTAATGTTTAAAACGATTAGGAACGGTGTCTATAAATGAAGCACTTGTAAAATCTGCAGCTGAACCACAGGGTTAGCTCTCTGATTTTGTCAAATCCCATGTACGCTTGGTAGTAATTATATTCAAAGTAAAAAGATTAATGATTGCTAAAAGCAACAACTTATGTTTGAGGCCACATTTACCAGTTAAGAAAGCAGGAAAAGTGCATAGAGTATCCATTTCACAACTGCAGTAATAAAAAAATCAGTACGAATTCGTGAATATAACAAAGAGGTGGTCTTAAAAACTGATCGATCCATAAAGTTTGTGTATGACGGAGAAAGATTTTCTCCATTTTTTTTGATTTTGTAAGCATAAATTTCATATGTTGATTTACGGCCCTTTTTAACCAAAATTTAATTGTTATATAAGGCATTGCTTCAAAAAACAAGAGAGGGTGATTCATTCTTCCCTCACGTATATTTCAGTCTCAATATGCAGTGTTACATGATACACGAGCACGAAGTTGTCATGAGTTTTGAATAACTTTCCTAGTAGAAAGTGTTTGTTTCTTCACAGGGCTCTGAGATGAGAGAGATTTGAAGCAAAATCATTAATGAATTATCATTTGTTTCCTCACAATAAGCGCATATACGCATAACGTCAAATTCGATATCTGCATTAAGACAGCGTACAAGATAACATAATACGATGTGTTGTGTTTATGAACACTAATGCACAGTTATCATCTCCAGTAGCGCGATCCGACCAGATTATTTGCTGAGGGACATAGACAACCTAACGAGCAATTGCCACTGTTTTTCCTGTTTAAGAAGGGCAAATTACTAGGCCCCGAGCTTCAAAGAGTAGCTTACGCCTTTTGCCAGTTAGGGTTTCAGTGAAATATAATCTTTACTATAGGCTGTGATTACATTCGTACATAGGTACTCACTTCGAACAAGAACACTGAGAATACGCCAAAAATACGTCGTAACGAGAAACCTATCATTTATTTAAAGTTATATCAAGTATCTTGTGCAGTACAAAACGAAAAAAATTTCTTTATGTCAGTGTCTAGCACAAACTAATTGAGTTATCACTCTACTTAGTCTTTTTAATCCCATGTCAAAGTTTCGATTACATGCTACATACAACCACTTGACTCAAAACCTTACCGCGGTGAGGCGGTTTGCGTACTTCAGAGACCCTCAGAGCTGTGCCAGCTTACATGCTCCTGGTACGGTCACCTTAGCTGGACCGGTCGAAGGGTAGAAGCCAGACCAATTGAGTCGTTCTAAAACCTGCTGTCTATCTCTCGCTTTGCCTTTCTTTTCGTCTTTTTCCTCATCCTTTCGATCCCTTTCTACCTAACCTGTCAGTCCGGGTGTTTAATAACTGAAATATTGTTCAAAACAGGTAAAAGCCGAATTCACTAATCACCCTTCATGCTGCATACTGTACGATATGTGGATCTTTACCTTGACAGTGGTAACTAACTTTGAAAGAGCTTAATTTGTACGATTTATCCAAAGAGTGAATATATTTTCTTCACCGTCTTTTGTTAACAGATTCCAAATGCAATCTGAGAGAAATAAGCATAATGATTAATAAAAAAAGTTTTGTTCATTTCATACTTGAGTAACCTTATGAAACTTTGCAATTATGTTTCATTCTAATAACGTGTTTAATAACTGAAATATTGTTCAAAGCAGGTTAAACCCCAACTCACTCACTCACTTCATTCTAATATATTATGGACATTTCGCAATGAAGAATGTAAGTATGGACAAATCAAAATATTAATTGAATATTTGTTTATCGTATTTTTCAAAAAGTAAAATCTTATAAGTATGTGTAAGATAGTAATCGTGTGCACTTCTGTTTTTCTAGCTGAATCTACTCTAGGGATGAAAGGTAAAGAACAACGCGACTAAACCGGATGGACATTATTTTTTTAGGTTAATTTAATACACATTCATCAACCCAGCTCGAGCTACTCCACCGAATTCCTGATTACATGTTTATATTGAGCGCTTTAAATCAGGTCAAGTTGAAAGAAATATGTTTCCATTGGTGATACAATGTTATAGTGTCAGCTGTACGTTTTTTAATGTTAACAGATACTACGAAAACGAAAATAATTATTACTTATTGTAGAGCTAACTTTCTCAATCAACAGCAACAGTACTTAGAGGAACATAACATATTCGGTGAAGCTGGTCAAATCCATTTCCCTACCTCATATTTAGATGAATAAAAGGTGGTCACACTAAAATGGCCACAAGCCGCGGCCGATTGATATTTTCTTCTTCAAATAAGAATAATCGGGTTGAGCAATCAGGAATTTGACCTACTGAAGAAAATGCAATTGGCAATAACATATATCTAATGCGGACAACTTGAAAGAAATACAGATTTGTGTAAAAATACGAGGTTTGTCTTAGCATGGTCACATGTAGACGACATGTGAAATTGCTTCATGTCGCCCGTTTCGGCGTCCTTTTTACTAAGAAACACCACCATCTTCATCAATACCTTCTCGCTGTGGGCACAGGCTCCCGGGTCATTAAACGACCCCATTTAACCTTTGATTTAAAGGATATCATAATTACACAGTTTAGATCTTACCTATATTATGTAAGTATGAAGGCGTTTAAATCGGGGGTTTGACTCAAAACTTGGGTGAATCGGGGCCGTTTAACTTACCCGGGCGCCTGTGGCAAAGACATCTTTAGATTGTTCCTCTACCATCGTAGAGTTTTTCAGTATTCAAAAATTTTATCAAACAAATTTTAATATAGGTACGGAAGCATCCAATTCAATCGTGGAATATTTGAATACATTTGTATCTTTAGATTATTTCAATACAATATAGAGACATCCATGCTGGATAGATCGACGTAGTAAAAACCAGAACATTTTTAGTCGTTCTCATACCTCCTTTTCCCTTCACTTTACTTTCTATCATTCTATTCCCTCAACCTCTCGATTCCTTTCTCCGTGAAATATCCAGGCACTTTGGAATGATCTTCATCCACGTGTGAAATGATTGAACTATTGGTGAAGGAACGTTGAACCCAATAACTCACTTACTCATTTACTAAGAGACAAAAACCATCATGAAGGTGCGCCACAGGACGCAGCTGGACGTTTCAGTCGTGGAGTATTCATCTGCGTGGATAACATTTTGTTAACGAGGTAAATTGAGCGAAGAATAGACTAGTCTAATAGGAAATCCTACCTTAATTTAAGGTTGATCATTTTTGGTCCAGACAACATAAAAATACAAATCTACCAAATCTACCGGATCCTCTATTAAAAAGCAGTTGTCACTCATTTTCATAACCACATACTTTCAATGTCCACTATTCGCCGACGGTAATGGCCGACCTGAAGGAAGCCATGTAGAAAAGCATTCACGACAACCTAACACCATTGTATTCTTTAAAAATAACAAACTGAAGATTGGTCTTCATATAAGTTCATTACCAACCGGTTTCACAACATAGTGATCATCAGGGTAACTTATACATTGTGTTGCTAATAGTATAGCGTTAACGCAACACAATGTATAAGTTACCCTGATGATCACTATGTTGTGAAACCGGTTGGTAATGAACTTATATGAAGACCAATCTTCAGTTTGTTATTTTTAAAGAATATTTGATACATAAACCATGAACATTTAACTTTTACATATATATATATATATATATATATATATATATATATATATATATATATATATATATATATATATATATATATATATATTGCCCATTGAGGTGTCTGGATCTGAATCCAATTAAACACTAAGGACCAATTTTAAGCCCTGGTGTGCGATAGAAGCCTAGCGTCCCTTATGATCCGTCATCATTTTCTGAGAAACAAATCACTTATTGAAAATGGCGCTTTTATTATTTTAGAGGTTATTTCCTTGCGAATCGGCATTACAGGATATATACAAGGATATCCTGAAATAATTAATATCAAGAAATAGTTCAATACCGAAAAAATAAGGATTTCGTTTCATATAAGGGTGAAATGCCATCAATAAAGTGAATATAACAATTTATCTTAAGCATTTTATGAGCAGATTTAAGCAAGCTTTCAACATTCAATTGTTTAATTGAATGAGGGATATAAAAATAGACTTCAAAGACTGCGTCAGTTAGTCATCACAGCTGCTGGGATAACATGCTTTCATCAACAAACCGTCTCGTTTAAGTTAATTACTAATTCAATCACGCGTTTCACAGAATGCTGTTCATGTTATTAAAATACTGAGATCTATAGACAGGCAGTCTTTCTGAAGGTTCAGAATTATTACAAAAATATGTAATATATTTATAAATACTTGACACTTGTTATTGCTTTGTCGAATTTGTAACGTTTCAAAAGAACCTGTTTTAACCAAATCTTAAAGAAATTTTATGTGAATATATGTTTTGTATTTTTCGAGTAATTTTCTCTAGCAACAAATCAGTGTTTAATTTGTTGAGTAGTCACTGACAGACGGAATATATCATGTCCATATTGACAAAGAAATACATGTAAGACATATTCATTCATATAGCATAAAATATTGTATTTTGTTTACTGAGAGTGCGTAGATCCAATATTTCTGACGATACTTTGCTCAGTGTGCGCTTGTTAGAACAAACATAGACTAAAACAATTTCCCTGTTCAAACAAGGGCATCAAAGAAATGTTGTAGTCATCATGTGTTTACTTAACCTTATAAGAACCCACTTTGAAACAAGCTTATAGGATCGAACAAAGGCAAGTTCTATGGATTGACAATCTCTGTCGAGCAGATTGAAACACTCGTTTCCTTAAGTGAAAATTTCATTCTTGCAATAACGTATATTTTACCCTAAGACCTGTGTACTATGACTTTTGAACGTTGAACACATGTATGGACTGAACATTTATAGTGACGAAATTGGACATTCCATGTGTCATAGTGTATAACTTACTTTACGATAAAAAACATCAAATACCTTTATCTCTTTCTTAAATAAAGTACGTTTTATATATATCAACAACACGATGGATAGTCTCATCTTCTCCAACATACTTTTACCGATATTACAAGATGTTGTTGATGAATTTTCGGTATGTAAAGTAATCAATTTCAGTGTTGATTTCGGATTACAAGGAGTGCAGTGTCAATTACAATATGTCCATACAGATGGTTATCTAGACGGACTATGCAAACAAAATTTTCCTTGAGGTTCCTTTAGAGGCTTGTTACATCGATCTTACCTACTTGATATGTTCAAAATATTTACATTGAAGCTGTGTTTTCGTGATACGATTTATGGAATCAACATTGATCTAATTTCTTTCAGGAAACGTTGTTTTATAGTACGACGTTGGTCAGTTATGAATCTAGACTGTTATGAGAAAAATAAAGCTTGACTCCAAGTTTACATACTAGAATGTTTGTTTGCATGCTTTGGATTCACATTTGGTACCGATTCTGAAGAAACGGAGTACAACTTTACATATTTCCTTTATGTCGTTAAGAAATTAATCATGATCCACATTACTGTTCGATTTTATTTAACATAGCCTGTTTGTCATTGCCTGTTTAAAAGCTTATCAGGAACTGGTACTTTATAATTAATTTTCCCATAACAAATGAAAATGGTTATTTCAGATATTTGAGTGAGACAAGTGCTTTCCTTGTTATCACGCTCCAGATGTCATGTTTATGATACATTTAATTTCAGTTATGAACGTTTAAGATTGGTGAAACTAGTTAAGCTTCATACAAATTGGTTATTTTCTGTCATCTCGACGTAAAATCTGCAATAAATCTATACCTCAATATTCATCAGTTGAAAGATAGAGACGGTGCTCAGATAACAACTTCACATGGGAATAGTATTGCGACGGTTTGGCTTATTTTTATTTTTCTATAAAAAAATATAATAAAATTGAAAATAGATGATCTTATGTATTAATAGGCTCTCAAATAATCCTGGGTTTTTTTGTAGATTCTCTTTGGCGAATACATGCATGACTACATATCATCGACCATTATACTTTCCTTTCAGATAACCACAAACGTTAAATTTTCGTTGTGTATCAGATTACATGTTTGAATATCCATGAAGCATTCTATCCTCAAAGCATTAATCACAAGCCATTGTTTTTAAAAAAACTTTGGACAGGCGGAATAGAGATATCATTCACAATAATCAGAGCATGTAGAACTTTATTTAACAATTTATTTTTAACTGATTGTAATGAAGTCAATATCTTTTGAAATAATAACAGAATAATATTTTAAGACAGTGCAGACCATCATTTATTTTACCCTTATCAACCTTTTTTAAAGTTCTTTGTTTATCAAGATACCGCATCAACCAGCAAAACGTAGCCATTATTAACAAATTAATGTCTATGGTGTTTTTTTCATGAAGATGTGAATCTTAAAAAGGTTAAAGTTTCTAATAAGCTGTTATTACGGCCCGTGAATAGTTTTAAACTTTTACTTGAACTACCATCGACCTTTTTAGAATTTGAATGTTGAACGAATGAATATCTAATACATTCCGGTGTATTATATTACGTCATTGATTCCATTAATGGGTAGCAATATTAAAACTTATTAAAGATATGTTGTATCATCTTTTAAAATGAGCTGGTTGACTATATTGCAAATTTGATTTATTTTATTTAACCGAAATGGTATCGAACTTCATGAAGATCTCATGGAGGAAATTAGTCGTTTTCTTTAAAAAAATAAAGCCCTTTTCCTAAGCGTCAAGTAATTCATTTCCGAGGGAATTTAGCATAACCTTATGAGAACATTATGCAATACGAATGCGATCTACTAAATTTATTACAAGTAAATGATAAGTCATGCTGAGAAACAATGTTGTGCATGTGAGAGTCATGTGAGAAGCATTTAAATCATGGCGATTTGTGAAATCCATTTCCTTTCCCATCTCCTGTCTTCATGAAACGTTGATATCTGCCACCTGACGCCCCTGGAGATAAGGCTCCTGATCATTTTGCACTCTTTTGGATAGTTGTGTGCGTGTTTCATTCCAACAATTCTAATTGCATAAGGAAAATAGTTCGTTGTCAACTTGCAAGATAACTGCAACAGCATGTAAATAGAGGATATTATATGAGCGTTCATGACACACTATATTTATGCCTTCATATTAGTATTTCCCGAGCGGCAGCGAGGGATATATACAGATATTTAGGCACAGGTGTCGTAAACACAATATGTCAATGGCACCAATATGATATTCTGTTGATAACCGAAGTCGCGAAATCAAAGAAAATAACCCCCTAACGTCGTCAGATTTGGAATTTTTATGTCAAAGCATTGTTTATGACGTGACGTCACTATGAAAAGATATATATTACCCTAGGGCATCGTATGAAAAATATTTACCCCAAATCATACTGCAGAATTTGCCATTTTGAACTGTATCCCCGATTCTTTAATTGGTATCACAATATAAGTTAACAAATTAACAATGCCATTTAGTCATACAATAAACTAACGAGAACTAATCAGGATAAGATGCTTATGAACGAAAAGGTAGAATATGCTTTCAAAACATATAATAAACTTTCATGAACCAGACCAAAGATCCTATATACTGGAATCTGATATGGAGACTATTTTATTGTACACTGTGTAAGTATATCTAGTCATGCAATCTACCATAAACGAAAATAAGCCTACTCAAAACTTTCAAACTTAGGTTGTTATCTTTCAGCTTTGTTTCAGACTATATTCTATCATGTACAACTGCATATCAAAAGCTTGTTCACTTACTAATGTATCCTAGTGCAAATATCATGTAATTTGGGTTTGGTTTGAACGCCAATGAAACAACTTCAGCAGAACTGACATAGGATCTCAATTAATCAATGTGTAAAATAGCCATTTTTTATTTAGTGTGGGATTGTCTCGTCGCTCGTGTAAAAATTCGAATTTTGGCATGATCAAATAGACAGAAGGGGTCACATCTTAAAAATTCTGATTTCCTAAAATGTCGATCAAAATGTTCCTTTTATACTCTCTGAGAAATAAATCAGCAGACTCCTATTTAGTTAATGCAAACAAACAAACATGACTAGTGTTTAAAGCTGTTTATCACCTTTTAAGGATTTTGTAGAGAGAAATTAAAACTACTGTTTTCGAAATTTTGACATCTGGTCACTTCAGTTTACGGTTAACTGTTGTATATGGCATACGATTGCGTAAAGATGCAATGGATCTTCTCTTCTGAATTGAAAATTCAAAATTACCCGTTCCCTTTTCGTAATGCCACGATGCCTCAAAGACATACGGAATTATATGATATTTGCACTATGAAAAGCAGGTATGTGAACCAACTTTTGGTATGCAGCTGTAGTTGTAACGCCAATTTACTATTTGCTTTTTTCAAACCATTCACGTACAGTGTAGCTATGATCCCTTCGCTCATACAGATTCAGGGAACCAAAGGAAATACTGTTCTTAATCTTTACTCTTTGACAATTCTCAAAATGTCCTCCGAGAGAAAGGAAGCTGAATCTATTTCTGAGACTATAATAAGTCTTATCAACTCGCCCTGGCTTCGCCTAACTTTCCCCATCTAAAGGTTTTCCTTTATCCTCTGCCTAATTAACTCATTACATCTTCTCGACTTTTTACTTTGATGTCAATGTTATATTACCCTGTTATCATTATTTTATTAACTTACCCATTTATATTTCATGTATTGATTAGTGTCCCCCTCATTCACCCATAAACTTATATGGTATACCTGAACGTCGTTATTGTGAAAATAAAGAAGTTTTACATCCATACAACTTCACCATCTGAGACATCTAAGTTGAATCCAATTTGTACACATTTACTTGTGAAAAATACACATTTATCAGGAAAGAAATGGAAACATACCAATTCATATAAACTTTCCAAACTTTACATTACTGAAATAAGATAGCTATCAAACGATTTTAGTACTGGGAATTGTTGAAAGAAAACACGAGGACGAATGATATTAATCTAAGTTTTCTATTTCAACGATTCATGAATCTATTTAATGGTTTACTAAGATGTTATATATATATATATATATATATATATATATATATATATATATATATATATATATATATATATATATATATATATATATATATATATATATATATATATAAACAATAGATGTGATACATAGATGTTAGCGTTAAGGTCGCAGAGGTGTTTGAATGAAAAAACCCTATTTATGTTTACGGGTATTAATAGATGAATGTGTGACGACATGTAGGTACAATGGGTTTTTTTTCATTAACGACACATATATCCTAAACTGGTTGAATAATGGACCTACATTTGCCTTAACGGCAAATAAGCATGAAAAGTATTTTAGTAAATAATACTTACCTTTCGAACCATGCACATGTATGGAACGAAACATAAAAAACACTTTCAGTACATTGAATCAATAGCATGGTGTCATACAAATATTCTTTTCTTTTTAAGCTTTAGTTTATTACTCGAATTTTACAAAGATTACATGTCAAAGTTGAAATTTTCAGAACGAATTCGAAGGAGCGTTACTTGTAAATTATGAATGTTCAAATTACTCTGCAAGTTACTCTTTAAGTGGTTATTGGTTGTTATTCAATTAATCAATTAAAATTTAGTTTGGTAAATAATGATATAATTTCTAAAATATTTAATATATGTTTCATTTATTGTAACCTTCAATGTATTTTCAAAAATGTAATTTCGAAATGAAAATAAAAGAAATGCTCTTTTCACAATAATAATCATTAAAATACGGCTGATCATTGATGTGACTTAATATAAAATGTATATATATATATATATATATATATATTTGTCTAATAAAAGAATTTCTACTATAGAACTCATGAATGATAGTACAATGCCTTTGATATATGTCATGCTATAGTAAATATAATCATATATTAAAATGGTATGAACTGAACAGTTATATAAAATCTTGAAATATAATTAACATGCTTGAGGAAACAAATGACCGACATTTGTAAATTTATTCACGTAGACGTAATCTTGCACCTTTAGGAACGTATTCTTATGGGGGCGGGTATGGATTGTCAGTTCCACGCCAATATCCTAAAATCTTTTATAAACGTTCAGCCCCTTACAATGAAGATTAACGAATACGAAATCTAGTTCGACCAGCGTTCGTGATATGTCAGGCAATTAGAATTTGGATTCTTTGGCTTCACTTCTCCTTCAGTGGGATCCACGTTTTATTCTGAAAACATTATTCGCTCAGCTTTTAGCTAATTACAGTGAGTGATAGGATCAGTTCTCTGTCAAGTAGGCAGCAGAATGATGCTCAGTTAATGCAATCAATCCACCACTCTTTAGCTGCCCGACCGTCCATTTGGCCGTCTCCAGTGAACAAATGAAGGAATGTCAGGGTAACACAAATGACAAAGATCAGCAGGTTACCTCATAAAGAAGATTTCTCCCTTTACTGTACGTACATTGCACTTACATGAATTATTAGTTTCAGGTGTAAATATCATAATTTATTTCCTATATAGACAAATTAGTGTATATAATTAGGATAGGATATATTGATCAAATTATGGCAGTGGTTTGTTCAAGAGCATCGATCAGCCATGCTAAGTATAAATGTAGACGTAATTATTCAATGAAAGCCTTGGGAATTCATGTAACCATTATGACTTTGTTATTTTTTATTGCTTAAGAATATTTTCACAAATAAATTATACCTTTTAAAAACATACGTTAACTGCACTACATCACAGACCTTCCTACTATATGCGTATCGACCAGCACATCATAAAGCGAAATTTTATAGAAGAGTTGACTGATCAAAAATAAATCTACGTAACGTGACGAGTCTTTTACGTCCCTCATATCCACATGTCACATATAACTCGAACAGGATAACAGGTGAGGTGAGGTGATTTGAGGTTAAACATCGCTTTCAACAGTATTTCACTTGTATCACGACTGTTAGTAATATTGCAGGGAAAAGTCCAAGACTAATCAAGACTAACTCGCTAACAACCGCACTATCACGGCCAAACAGGATAACAGAGATTTTATTTTTACTGTGTCATCATTGTGATTATACTCCAAATGAAAGTCAAAGGATTCGAAGGCTACGCGACTTGCTGAGTTAGAAATTTCCTTTTAGTTAATTCTATACATAAGTATTGAATAAGGAACATTTGAAAAGAATATAAAAAGTTGGTCAACGACTTTAGGGTAAGAATGATTGAGTCTCATTAAATGTAATGAAATGTACTTAAAGCAGACATATTTAAAAGCGCATCGTCTCAGTTATTTTAGGGTGTTAACTTTCACACATCTATAATTCAATTGTTTCAGCTTTCATAGCTTTGCAGTGTGACATCAAGTGAAAAGTTCAAAAGTATGTGGTCTGTCACTCTCAAGACAAGACCGAGAGGTTGCTATGAGTTATCCGTGGGTAATGTCAGTCACGGTTACTTATCAACTCCTGCCTGCATTGCTACTTATAATGAGTCGACACAGGGGATTACATATCATAGTATGTTGTTTGTTTCAGATTAGACGTCCCAATGTGAAACTTCTTTGACAAACATTGTATCATGGATAAACTCAAATGTCAAAGAGTACACTCAAATATGACCACGCACTGTATTCCGTTGTTCGTGTTATTTGTTGTGTCAGTTGTAAAGTATCAAGGAGATCCCATGTCAAAGAAAGTTTCAGATTAGCAGCGTGTACGGTGGTATCAATAACAGCCTATTGATCTTCCCACACCTGTGTCTGTTGTATAGACAACAACTAATAATAATGCAACATTAGACAAACAGCAACGTATCACGTATATGCGTCAGAAATATTAAAGGTTAGGGAACAGTTTTATGACTTTTTTTCCATGAAAAATAGTTCAAAACTATAATTAACTATGAACTGAAAAATCAAGGTGCAAATAATCAGATTATCACAACACAAATAATATTATCCCAACCTCATTAAGCGAATATTACTTTTGGTGAATGGTGTTTTACAAAACGATGCACCTCTGTTTGTCAATTGATAGGTCATCTTTTGGGAAAAGTTTTGTGAAACCTATAACTACATCCAAATAGTTTGTGCACTACTTTTCACATTGATGAAAATGTTAGTCAAACTACCATGCATTCTAAGATGTTAGCGACAATAAGAATCGTAAAAAATACTTTATCGGACAATAAAGGTATAATGTATTCATGACGTAACAACTGAATGATGTTTTCCGCTCTTCCCCTCTGCCCCTTCTTTATCGGGTGTCCATGGTAACCTTTGATCTACATGGCACATTTCTATCAATAATGGCGATTGGCGATATTTATTTTAACGGAGAGTTGTTGAATCGTCCTCTGTCTACCATTAAGAAAAATGGAAATCAAATGCTAATCCACTGTCGGCCTTCTATCCTTGTGCTTTAAATATAATAGCTGAAGGCAAAACTATACTTTATTACAAATTCATCGGGGTAGAGCGAAATTTATCTCTTGAATAGATAGATGTATTAAAGTCATCGTTGAAGTTAAGGTTCAAGGGTGTGAATGATAAACTTTTCAGCGTCGAGTCATTCTTTTTTTTAGAATGTTATCATTATGAAAAGATCATCATACACAGTTCAAACTTATATATATGACACGAATCTATGCTGAAACGTCGCCTTGAACTGTAATTATTAATTGACTGGTAAATGTACATATTCATCTATAAGAAATAGCCAGCCAATTTAACAATATTTTCGAAGGTTGTATCAATGCAAATATACTCTATTAGCGAATGACAAAGAAAGAAGATTTTATATACAAACGAAAAAAGTGAGCATGGCTCACATACCTTCGCAGCCCGTCTGATTTCTTCTCCCTCTTCCAAACTCACCTGTTAACACAGTTTATCATATAAAGTACTATGTTTTGTGCCATACAGCGAAGATCATCACAAAATAAACAATGCATCAATGAGCTTCACAGGCAAATGCAGTTTATTGTACATTAAAGAATTCCTTTTGCATAAATAATATTTCGGTAATGGCTCTCGAACTCGATCAAGAGCATCAACAGGTGTGTCCAAACCCAAAATTTCATTCACCTTAGTGTGATACTGTCTGAAAAAACTTGTCCCCATCGGAGCATCAGATCTGTTAATCACTATAAGTCAAATTGCGCATCCAAAAGCCATAACTTTGTGAAAAATAAAATTTCGCAAATGGCTTTCGAACTCGATCAAGAGTATCATCAGGTGTATCCAAATCCAAAATGTCCCTCCTCTAGGTGTAATAGTTTCTGAGAAAATCTGTCTCCATTGTACACCATACATGTATAACTAAGTTTAAAAAATGACGTTTCCATGGAAAAAAAAAATGAATTCCAGAAAATTCAAAAGTGGTCCAATCTGTAGACAAGGTTATGGTTAACAAGTGTGCAAAGTTTGGTTGATCTAGACCTAACGGTTTTGAGTAAAGTGACCGGACGGAAAGACGGACGGAAAGACGGACAGACGGACGGACGGAAGGACAGACGGACGGAATGACCCCTATATACCCCCGCTTCGAGGATCGGGGGTATAATAAGAAGAATAAAGTGTCATCCATTTGAATACATTTTGTTTATAATGTCGATCCTACTACATCAAGCCTTGCCTAGGAAACAATGCTGTGGAAGTAACTTCTGAGAATTATTTAAATATAGGTAATTTGCAAAATCCATTTCCTTTTCTATCTCCTGTCTTCTTGAATCACAGATATCTGCCACCTGACGCCCAAATAGATAAGTCTTCTGTCATGATTTTTCTTCGTTCCGATTACACGTCGCAGTGTTGCCTTCCACCTCTTTTAAAAGCGTAAAAAATGCAAAAACTATGATCAATGAAGCATCTTTTAGTTTCCCTTTCTTTCTGAGAAATGATATTTCCATGAGTAATCCCACAATTATCCTATTCTTCTTTTATTGATTTTCTTAGATCTCTTACATGTTCCGCTCTTGATTTCAGTAAAAGGAATTAGGGTCACATTCAAAACAGAGTTCTGATGTTCTTAGTAAGTGTATGCCACCCTTGATCAATTTGAAGCCATTATCAGAGATATTCGAAAACATGCCATTGAGGATATTGATTAGTTTGTGAATTTGAAAGAACTTTGAAAATAATTTAAAGACAACTCAAGATGTATGATTTAACAAGATGAAATTATAAACTATTAGATTAGAAAAACAGCTAAAAAAAACCGTTAAATATGATATCAATCACCTGCATCATGAATGAAGTTAATGGCATTCAATAATCCAGCAACAAAATTGAAACGGGAACTATTGACATTTTACTTCGTTGAGTCAAATCCGAGCTGAACTACGTATATAGTTGAATATACTCAACTGGGAACCACTGCTACAGTTTACTCTCACTGTATGTGTTCAAAGACACTTAATTTGAAAGAAATCCTTGCAACGATAATTGAAACACAACCAAAGTTAACGATTTCGAATGTTAATTGAAATCAAAAGGAAACCTCCTGTCCTGGTTGGATGTTAACTCAAAAGTGTAAGCTCAGAGCTGGTATTATAAGCCAGTTTCATAAATACAAGACCAAATTCTGCTAAAAAACCATCGCAGGTGCTAACGACGTAGCAGTCTTAATGGCTGAAATAAAAATGATGGTAGCGCCTTGAGTATGTTGAGGGAAATGTGCGCCTTAAAAACAACAACATTATTATCATTAAAATCAAAGTCCCGGAATAGAAAAGTAAAGAACAATTTTCTCAGTAATTATGTACATTTTTGTTTGGCTCACAATTCATTCACATAGTATAGAGTGTTTTAATTTTAAACAGATGTCTCCCCCCAACCCCCATATTAAAAGCAGTTTCAGAATGATGCTCCCAACACATACCCCTTTCAAAATACAGAGTCCAAAATGTTGCCATAGAAACAAAAGACTAGATTTAGAGGGATTCATACATAAATAGAGAAGAAAAATAGTAGTTTCAGAATAATGCTTCAAAACAAATACCAAATTGTTGCCATAGAAACAGTTGAAAGGTAAAACCAAAAATAGCTCAAAACCCCAAAAGCCATGAGCATGATATAGAGAGGGAGGATATCCAATTTAGTGATAATTGGTCAAACAATTTTAGAGTTATGCTTCGGAAATGAACACTGTTACGGATATTAAACCTACCCTTAAAAGACAAACCTTAAAATGTCGCCATGGACACAGCAAAATAGCTCAAAATAAAAAAAAGCTCATCTTTATGATATTCAAGTATTATGCTGAATATGCTGATGATTGGTTACGTAGTTTATGATAAATCTAGCGAAATTAATACGACCTTAAAAATGGAAAAGGTCCATATTCGCCTACGGAATCTCAACCAAATCATTACGTATCCTGACACTCCTCGGGGAGACAAAACTGTCGGATTGTAAAAGAAACGTGACACATGTCAGCACGTTGACGTATCGAAGTTCCCTGTGTGTATTTCAGTCCCTACGTTGAATAATTTAGTTTGTTACGTCTTCCCTCATATAACTGGCTTGCTTCCCATAACTGATACACGTATTGTTGGTATGTAGAAAATATTTTGGTCTTGTACTTGTATTTAAACAAAGTAGAATAATCTCACATGAAACTTGACCAGCTATTTGGATCGGGAGTTTTTAGCTTGCTTTCCATTCGGACAGCGAGGATGCGCAGTGGCTAGCGCGTTTAGCTTCAGATCAAAAGGACGTGGTTCGAATCCTTCCATGGACTCTGCAATTTAATCTGCAACCGAGAATTGTTCTACACGCAGTAGATAGGGTTTGAGTGCAATGCTTCACTGAATTTCAGCGCTGTACCACCCATGGTTCGCTAATTCAAGCCGGAGCTCGCAGGTTTTACCGCGAAGCAAAGAAACAATCGAGTTGCGGTGTTTCTCCCTGCATTATTACTAGCAGCCATGATATAAGTCAAATACTCTTGAAAGTAGAGTTAAACCCCAAATCTATCTTTACATCGATTCGGAAACTGAACATTTTCTCTAGTCAGCTTTTAGCTAATTGTAGGCAGTAGGCACTCCTCTGTCTCTGAGACAGGCTGCGTAATAATTCACAGATAATACAATTACACCGTCACTATACTGCTGCCCATCCTTCCGTTTATCCGTGTCCAATAAAGTAATGTTACAACGACCAAATGCCAGAGATCAAGAGGTTACTGGATATTTGCAGTTTTTCGGAAGGCTTGGTCCAAACGTCTACAAGTACATGCAGTAGAAAGTTATATAGAGTTTGTGTAATGCCTCCATATGTTAATCTCATTATACTATCCCTTGTCCATAGAAACATAAATTACTGCCTTATTCTTAATATATGGAGTTTATAAATTAACGCTGATTTTTTTCGAAAATATAATAACTGTAAATACAGACTTAAGCATATATTATTTGTTTGAGTAATCGTTGTTGTTTTAATATAACCCTGTAACTCGTTTATTTCTGTTGTATGAGTAGTTTACTGCTTTATTTCAATTATTTCTACCCAGTAGTGTTAAAAGACCTAGCTGAACAAGCTTCATGAAGCACAATCACCGAAGGTTGTCAAATGATGATGATTATTCTTCTATAAGTTCCTTCTACATAACTGACGTACGATGGTTGTTTTTCACAATTTAGATTTACATTTATTAATAATTACAGTATCTAACTTTCCAAAGTCTCTATCACGACCACTTAGATGCGGGTATTAAGTTAGTAACTGGATTGGTGAAAACATGTTTACAATACTAACATCAAAGTTGACTTTGTTGTTTGATATGTTTCTTCAAAGTGATTGCTAACTTATATTAGGGTGAAGTATCAATAAGTGATATAATAATTGATAAGGTAAATAGTGACTGAGCCTCATTCCAATTTTAGATGGATTTGAACTACTTGAATAGTTATACATGTAGATCACTTACATGTTTCATGACAGCCACCATAAAGATACCTGTTTCTAATATTACAATTGGATTTTCACGGGGTTTTTTCTAATAACGTATTAACGTTTAGATCTGAAAGTACTTGTTACATAACAATATTGGTACAACTGTACATTTATCATGATATGTTTCACTATGTGTTGTATAGTTCGTTAATCAATACGGTTCCTACATGATGTATAGAACAGATATAAAATCAGTCTCATGCAAAATATATACTCATGTAAGTACCACCTATTTTTGTACCTGATGCCTCTTCATTCCGGAAATAATTATTGATGATTGAATGAATGCTGTGTAATGACTCTAGTGTATGTGATGTGAATCATATCTAATTTGTGCCGAAGTTGAAATCAGATTTAGTAAAACTAATTTGTTTTTGAAGACGAAATGAAAAAAGTCAATCAAGTCATTTGTCTTATTTGATTTGATTTTTTTAGTTAAAACATATTGTGACACCGGAGTTTGGTGCATGTGAAGTTGTGGACCGCGTTTTGAAAACAAAGTCTATTTCATGAGGCTTTTATCCAGATAAGACGAACACGTGAGTGTGTCTAGTTAGGTTCCTGTGTAATTGTATTAGGGAAGAATGGAAATGTCAAAGGGTACTCATAGCAACTGTCTGTTGTTCATTAAATGTTTCATCAGTTCATCTCTGCACAGGAATAAGCTTCCCGGAAAGTGTCTAAAAATAAAGTTTCAGAATATTTTCATTACATATGGTTCTTGTAACAGATCATTGATCATACAAAATCGTTTTCATCATTGATAATCCATAACTTCTGTGTGACAAACTTTAAAAATGTCATAAGTTATTGCTACTGCCTTGATAACACTATTGGGTTTTGTTTAGTCTTTGCTTCAATGCATCTAAGACATTCCAAACCGCTTTATCTTAAAGGGAAGATGACAGTTAGATGCACATATGTTTATATCAAGCTGATTTGCAAAGCGTTACTTTGATGTATACTAAAGTAATGTTTTGAACTGGAAAAAACATATCAATGTGTATAAATGTTGGAACATGAAATCCATCCATTTATATGTTTCATGCATATAAAAATCTTCATATAAAAAAAGTTCGTGTTTTGAGTAGAGCGCCCTTTTCGGCGAAAAGTTGTAATTCTCATAGAAATTTTCATTGGACTATCGCGATCCGTCGCTGCAGCCTTGGCGACAAGCAAAGAAAAGTATGTGAATTGCGAGGAGGCCAATCTCAGCAAGTCAATAGGGCAAGCGTAAGAATAGACCATGCATGGGAAGATTGCACAATTGATAAAACAACGTATGTCTTAAACATTACATTAATTAAATAGTCTTAGGCAATTACTAACATCCGTCGTCAATTTGTGAATAATTTTCCATAAGAACTTTTGTTTTAGTACTATATGAGATTTAGTTGAATTGAGGGATATAATTTATATTGCAAGATCATATAGATGAATCTTATAATCGTAAAAATATGTCTTCAGACATTCCTTGTTCACAGTGACATCTTACATTCATGCTCATTCACATATAAATAGATGTTTGTATTGAACTGATATGAATTTTCCATCTTTGCATTTCCCATTGAAATTTATTTTGGAATAAATAAGTATATATCAAACATCTACAAACTAATTAGCTTGTTATCATTGTTTAAGTGCTGTCAGTATGGTAATAAGATATAAGGAAAGACACAGAGCAATAAGTTTTCTGGATGTTATCCTTTGATGTAACGTCGATATGAAATATTGTAGCCTTTTGATGTGATCACTCAATTAACCTGGCCATGATTAAGATTCTAACCTGTTTGTGAAAGTGACACTCGTTTAGCGTTAACAAAAGTGTTTTTAGAAAGAAATAATTGATGATTAAAATTTTCTTTTTCAAAACGGCGCATGTCATGATTTAAAAAAAAATTATCAAGGTAATGTAATTGGACTTGAACATAATTTTGTACCTATCTGATGCAGCCAAAAAGGCGAACATCGGTTCATTGTGTTTAAAGAGGATGTTTAAATGAATTTTATTAATTGTTTCTTCTCAAAATGAGGTAATATTGTTATTGTCTTTGGAAACAATAAGATGTCAATCATTTGGGAATTATTACACAAGATGACATAGTGTTAGTTATATGTGAATCTAAGGATATTTTTAACACTGCATTGGAAGTTACCTACTTTCAACCATTGGATACCGGATATTAATAATCCATTTTCATATCAGCTTCCTCATCGGAATATTTAAGTTTAGAAACTGTGATCACACTCAAGAGGATAAGGTGATATTTCATTATCCCTTTGTGATAGAGGTGTGTTATTTATGAAACTTATTGGAGCAACAGATTTGTTTATCCTAAATAATTTCCTCTAATATATTTGAAGTTTTTTTCCATGGTCATATCTTTCAATTTCCTTAGTAATTTAATATATGGCTTATATTTTTGTCAGAGACAGATAAAAAAAACCTAAGTATCTTATCATTGTAAAGCTTTAATGGACTGATTTCAACGGCAGGTTGCAATGAACTATAAGTTCACGACACTGTCAAATATGTTTACACAAGTAATACAGGTGTTTATAAATATCGTGGTTTTTTTTACCTAAGTGGGCATTTATATCGATATTATGTCGACAATGCCTTGGGCAAAATATCACATTATCATTGTGACGTCATGTCATAGCCAATACTTTAACGTCGCAGATCATGTATGACGTAGCATAATATGCTAATTTGCGTATGTTTGGATGCAGATTGTAATTATTCTCTTTAATTCGACCTCTGTGATAAACAGAATGTCATATTTATGCCCAATACATACACGCTCTGGAAATACTAACATTTAAGCACTTTGTTTTTCATGGCCACTCATGTACATTGTAATATCCTGTAAAATAAATAGTCAAGAGAGGGCGAATATCATCACCCAGTTCAGTAGTTATAAATGTAATTGCCATTGTAACCCGTGACAGATTGCTTAATAATGACAATAAACGTACTCAATTCTCAATTATGATGATGCATTATTGTTTGAAATATTGTCTTTTTGTCGATAAGGAGGTACATGTACACTTACTTATCTAAGTTTCATTACTTCAAAATTGTCTAGATCTGGTGAAAATTGTAAGTAC
The DNA here is from genome assembly GCA_921293015.1 of Phorcus lineatus. Classification (NCBI taxonomy): domain Eukaryota; kingdom Metazoa; phylum Mollusca; class Gastropoda; order Trochida; family Trochidae; genus Phorcus; species Phorcus lineatus. The sequence continues at coordinate 8,186,211 of OV121086.1, read as the reverse complement.
CTCAATTTCCGATATTATTATTGTTTAAAAAATGTCACATCAGAATCTTAGCTTTCTTTTACAATCATAAAATATAAATCAGAGTAAAGTTGTTTATTTGAGAAGATTTTAAGCTATGAGCGATAAAAGGATGATAATGTTCTAATTACATTGTGTAAAACTGTTATCTTTGATATGATCTTATTTGATAGCTATAGTTATACATGTGAACATACTTTATTATCAAACGTTTAAACAGAATTGAAAATCAAGTTTTTATTTTTTTGTCCCAAAAAAATCTGTGGAAAGATTTGCCGTGCTAGGAAAACAATATTGATATTATACATTGCAGGATAACTTATATTAAAACTAAACAACATTTCTCAAATTTATCCAGCTCCAAGTCTTGGAAATACGGTTTGACATGTGGAACTGTCCTCATATGTTTAAAAAACCCATGCAAATAGAACCTGGATTTATTGACTGACATTCACTTTTGACATTGAAGTGATCAGTCTCTCAGCTTTCACCTAATTGCATTGAGCAGCTAGCACATTCCTCTGTCTGCCAAACCAGCCCGCATTATGTATCAGATAATGCAATCACTCCACACTAATAGGCTGCCCATCTGCCTCCCTAACCTTCAGTCAACTGGATTGATGAATTAATAAAAGTCTTGCAGGAGATTATGTGTACATTTACGATTACTCATTGTCAAAATCTTCAGTCAGATAGAACGATGAATCAATTAAAGTCTTGCAGAAGATTATGAGTACATTTACGATTGCTAAACTGCTGGCACAGTAAACTTAGGTCATGGTCACGGTTTCGGTTTGCGACTGACAGAGAGAGGTGTTCCAACGTGGTTATGCTATTCTACATACAACACATGCATGTCTCTGTCCACTACCTTGCCAATTCTAACATAACTTTCTTGACATAACCCGAGCATTTGATTAAAACACATTAAAACACAAATATTATACATTCAACCACATTATACGTCAAAGACACCTCATGTCTCAGGACTGGCCATGTCAAGGCAAGAAAACAAGGGGTACATTTTCCCAGAGTGATTTATTCGACGTTTCCACAATGAATGTCGACGTGTGTCGAAAGTCGTAGAAACTTAATGTATAACCTTCGATTTCCTTTCATCCTTCTAAATCAGCGTATTTGTCTCCGCCCAGCTCCATCATATACCCTGATATCTTTTGGCCTAAAACTATCGTATCGTTAAATATAGCAAGCCAATGAAATGACTCGCATTCACCAATAGCGGCACCACCCGGATGAGAGTTCAAACAAATGTCAATGTAGGCTATAAATAGCCATGAGTAACCAGCCGTAAGCGATACGAGCGTTCAAGGCCCAAGGATATCAGGGTATATGATTGAGCCAGGCGAAGACAAATACGCCGACGTAACAGGATGTTTTCCTTTGGGTAATACAAACACTGTGTACTCGTTTTGTAAAAGTCCTATGGCATACTGCATTACTCTGCATTCTGAATTTAAATGATTGAAGCTACACATAATCCTTGCCTCTAGAAACTGTGAGCGTGATCTTCAGATCGTGTAACCCAGTGCCATTTGGAAGTTAATTTGCTTAATTAATCGTACTTTTGCTGAAAAATCTTTCCTTTGGCCTGATGACCGAAGATATATTGTTTCATGATCTGCTCTTGTATTTCATACCATTTCCTCACAACGTATCACGTTAAGTGCCTCGAAGTGTGTAGACTTTTAAGTCTCATCTGATGATTTGTGCTGAAAGGATTTAAACTGTTCTAACTCAGACTGCACATTACAACTCTTACGGATTGTGTTATAATAACGGAATATAAATAATCTTTATGATCTAAGCTCGTTTGTACCAGACACCTTTACTCAACGGTTTTTGTTTAACCAAACGTTTTGAGTTTAAAATAAATAAATGATGTTGTTCAGATACACAAAATAATCGTATACGACAATACACTAATATTTTTCAATATCAATTCCTGCAATGTGTGCTACTATGGAAGTGATTATTGTCGAGAGCGTGTGTGCTATAAGCTAACCGAATGTTATTCCAATTAATGAATCAGATTTAAACTGTGTGGGCTTAGGATTTGCGCTTACTTATTTACCTAAAGTGAAGAATATCTTTATTGTATTTTGTTTTCTGGTTCTTGACAGTTTCAAATTAACTGTAATAGTGTGACATGAGATTGTTTCATCGTTGGCAACAAGTTCGACTCATTATACTCAGATGAACATTGATTGATTGTTTTCTTCAGTGTAAACAAGAAGTGATAGTATAACATCAATACCAATCTGAGAGAATCTGATATATTTAATGTTACGTTCAACCAACCATTTCAAAATCTAAAAGTTGTTTGGCGAAGCTGAACCCAAACATATCTCTTAAACTACCGATGCCTGTTCCTAATTTTCAATTTTATGTTTCGCTGTTATCTTTATTATACCCCCGCTACGAAGTTCCCGAAATTTTATTTTTGACGGACTTATAGCCCTTGAATGCGCAATTTGACTTGTAGTGATTAACAGATCTGATACTGCAATGGGGACAAATTTTCTCAGACAGTATCATACTGAGGTGAATCAAATTTTGGTTTTGGACACACCTATTGATGTTCTTAATCGAGTTCGAGAGCCATTACCGAAATGTTATTTTTGACAGACTTATGGCCCTTGATTGCGCAATTTGACTTGTAGCGATTAACAGATCGGTTGCTCCAATGGGGACACATTTTCTCTTAAACTATTACATCACCTTTTAGTAAGTCAGGTTATCCAGAATCATATTAATTCAGACTAGAGCGAGAAGAAATCAGACGGGCTGCGGGTGTATGTGAGCCATGTTCACTTTTTTCTTGTTGAAGTTTGTTTTAATGTGATTTTGGTGGTCTATGATAGGGACACGTTGACTTAACCACAACTATTTGGAAGTCCATTTGACAGTCTCGTCGGTGAGCACAACTTAATTGAGAATTGGTCACCCTACAGTTCTGCAATTTTTCACACAAACTAAATTTATTTTTAAATACTTGGGGTCGTTGTGTACAGATGAAACGTAATTATTGTCTGATATGATTGTTTACTTGCATCTTATTGACATTTGTTGCTTTCAAATACAAAGAACATGCAATGCTTGAAATACAAAAAGACAGGTAGTACACTTATAATGAATTGTTGTTTTTGATAAGTGCATTAACACCCACACTGATTGAAAAATCCTTTCTTTAATAAACTGAATAAGCCTTACTCTCAATGATGGATGGAATAGTGAATGAGTGACCTACATAAATTTGATAAAAGGGGTAATGTCATGTTTGCAGATAAACTAAAGAAAACGTTGCATGTCTGAGCAATGAGTACTGACGAATTCGATTCAACTGCTGTCATGTCCTTCAATTCAATAGGAATTTCAGAAGTATATATCACACCTTTTCTTTCCTCTGGAAGTCAAAAAGCAAACCAATTTCAGCTCAAGATCAATATTTCATCGCACTCATAAGAAGGACAACTAATTTTGATGAAATCATATGCAACTCTCATCCAGATACTTGTTTTAGTCTTGATCACCTTATTAAGAGTCCTACTGGTACACTTGTACCTATTAGAAATACCAATTCTTGTTGCCTAAAATCACACATGGTAATGTGAACATTATCATCCTTGTCACGGAAGACGAACGACGCTGAACAAAATTGTAAGTAACCCATTTTGCGGGTGTTAAAATAAAAAAATCATAGTTAAAACGCATATATGTGGAAAAGTGAAAATTATCTACACAGATTTTCCGTGATATTCAAGATTACACTGTACAAAATACAGCACTGGAAGAATATGATAATAGCCTTTCTTTTTGCGAACCTGAAAACAGTGTTAGTATACATTATTGTTATTTACTCGGAAATGTCTTAAGGTAACACTTGTCAGAATATTCAGATCCTCTGGCTTCTTTTTTAGGACTTCCGAAATCTACTTAAAAGTTTACTTAGAGATGTAGCAAGACGGAAGAAAGAAAGGAAAAGTTTCTCAAGGATCTTGACAACTGACACTATGTATTACTGATATATATTGAGAAATGTTGAAAGGTAACACAAGTCAGAATGTCCCAGCCTGAAGCTTCTTTTTCAAGGAATACACGAATGTTCCTACATTCAAATGTCATCCTACAGATGTAATAATATAATAGTATAACATTAACGAGAAGAAAAAGGAAAAGAATCAAGACATAATGTTTATAATGTGGAAATAAAAAGGTCATGAACATTTAAGATTTGATAGCTTAACTATATTTTCGGAAACGAATTGCAGTTATTGGCATTCAACTAATTTATGGAATATTCTTTGTATTCATGAAACGTCGCAATCGGTTAACTGTTAAAATAGCTCACAGAAACACTATCGTATACAATCAAAAATAAATTCCTCAGGCGGGCACTGATTTTCATTTAAAGGTCAATATAATTACGTTCATGTTGGACTAAAATATCTTATAAATAATAAGATCAAATCGGGTTTGTATCTTGAATAGTATTCTAAAATCCTAAGTGCTAGAAGAATATGGATTTTTTTGCTTGGTTTAACATGTCCCACTGGAAACAATCATCAATCAGCTTTTAACTAATTGCAGCGAGATCCAGGAACATCCGTCTGTGTTTCAGACAAGCAGCAGACTAATTCTCATTTGATGCAATCAATCTGACTGCTGTCCATCCTTCAATTTAGCTGTTACCAGTGAACAAATGAAGTAAAGTTGCAACAACACAAATGCCAGAGATCAAGAGGTTACTCCATGTTGACAGTTTGTCGGAGTACTTGTTCCTTAACTCTCCGGCATTCAATTGGCATTTAGGTCAACTTCATGAATGAGATTCTTAACTTCTTATTTAATTTTGTAAAAAATGTTGTTGATACTTAGTGATTTGTGTTTATCCTTTACAGAATTAACATATTTCTCTCACACAACCACACACACAAATGGTAAAGCATAATTTCTCTTGTGTGTTTTCCTTATATTCAGAATTTTCTAAGCAATGAAATTAATATCATAATGATTGTATACGTTGCAAAAGGTAAATTCTACACGAATGTTTTTTAAATGATATGTTTAAAAAATACTGATATTGCTTTTGATGCTTCTGCTCACATTATAAACAGAACAACCTAGACGGGTTATAAATCAGTAACCAAGAGCACATTTGATAGGAGTAAATGATAAACATTACATTTAACCGAACATGTTCTCATTTTCTTATGAACATATTTACGTTTTGAAGATTAAGCGGTACTTTTAAATGAATGGTCATTTGCATCTTGTCAATGAAGCATCTCTTTAAGGACTAGTACCATCTTTCACATCGCTAACTTTGACCCAGTAGGAGAACCTCTTGGTAACTTGATATTTGTAACCGAGTATGTTACCGTATCATTAATGTCCTATTATTTCATTTCAAAAAAGGCTTTTAAAAGCAAATCCGATTCCAGAGCACTGAAATAGATTGATCGGAGTATTTTCGTTTTCAATACAGCTGCATACCGAAAGTTTGTTCACGTAGTAGTGTATCTTACTGCAAATATCATGTAATTTGTATTGAGTTTGGACGTCAGTTAAAAAAACCCATTTTAATCTACAATGGTTCTCCACTACTGGAGTGAAAATTCAACATTCAACGTTTCGTTTTTGCGACGCGACGATGCCTCAAATACACCACAAATTACATGATAATTGCACTAGGATACGCAGTTATGTGAACAAACTTTCGGTATGCAGCTGTACACCAAGGTGAATATCTCATTTTCGTCGATATATGGTCATGACACTGTTAGGAAATAGTCCTAAATAAACAAAATTCAATATGGTATTTCCTGAAAGGAAATATTTAAGTTAATCTATGGTTTTCCAATAATCCCGAATGTTAATGAATCACTTGCAAACGTCGTTATATATACTTTACATCATAGCATATGTAATCACTCAAGAACATGCGTGATAATTTAATTAGTTTAACAGATCAATAGGTCACAGTCAGTCAAAGCGATTTTTTCCATGGAAACTAAAACTCACATTAGTTCATGTCTGATTTCCGATATTTGCTGTTGTTGATATTTGTAGTTGGTTCGAAATTCTTTAACACATGCTTTTAAAAACAAAGTTCGATAACCAAAATATTGTTTAAAAAACAAATCAAATGCATAGTAGATCTACCCTGAGGGATTGTGTTTTCGAATATTCACTCGGAAATAAAAACCGTAAAACCACGCGATGGGGTTAACCATTGTGGAATTAGCAAAAGCTTAGGAGCTTTGCGAAAATAGTTTGTATAAAACCCCAATTCGCATGTCTCTCAGATATGTATACCAAGTTTATCCGAAAGCCTTTTTGGTACGAAAACAATCTCCATTTAAATTATGATCAAGTATATAATATTGATTTTTAATAGAAATAAAGCTTTAAAGGTATCTGACACACATGCACTGCTTGTTGAAGCAAGTTAAAATTGAATTTGTGGCCGTCTGTTTTAAATCAACTATATCAATCAAATGTTGAAAGGTAATTTGGATGATGCCAATAGTATCATTCTAATGTTCTTATTATCTTAAATTCTCATGTTTCTCTAAAATGTTTTTAAAAAGTATACAAAAAGCCTCATATATGATATAAGTAACAATAAGCTATTGATCCTCCCACACCGGTCTCTGTTATGAAGGTCGTAGCTAATGCCATTGCATTAAGAGCTCGAGTTGTTTTATCCGTCACATAAAGGCATAACATTGCTCGCCGTTGAAATGGGGTTAGAAATATGTTATAACATTGAATCTATTCAGGTATTATGAATTGATATTCCATGAAGATATCACACTGAGATTTATGATTTAGGAGAAAGTTGATATAACTAAAACATCGAAAACATTTCAAAACTCAAAGAGTACCCATGTTGGCATGTTATGTCAGTGACCATCCTGTCTCAGGGTAAAATATACACGCTCTCTCCACTCATATACCCCTGGGATAATTCATAATGTCAATGTTCTTATTATTATTCTATTTTTTTTAATGCTTCAGGTATAAAAAAAACCCACCAATACCTACAAGACGAGGTTATATAGAGGATAAAATAAGTTAGGGAAACTGTAAATTTTATAATTAATATTTCATCAGGTGTTACATGTAAAGAAAATGTAATTTTCAATAATTTGATAATTTCAATACATCTCTAATCATTTTGTTCCCTTATATTTTAATAACATGATGAAATTGAGATAATTCAGATAAAGAGATAATTCAGAAGTTCCCAAGGCAGGATCATCGCAGAAAAAACCTGCTGACCAATAAAGCCTCTTTTTTGGCGCCTGGTAATTTCGAGGGAAAAATAATGCTGTGTCGGAACACTTTCAGAATTTGACTTTTGCGAGGAAAATAATTGCCAGAAATCAAGGAATACAGCTCTTAGACGTGGAGGTTACTTTGCAAAACATTATTCTCCTCTCTAGGCTACTTTGTTTGATAACAATTTAAATATCGTGAAGTCTACAAATGCTACAGGACAAGATACATCAAGAACAATTTCACATAGTGAAACATCAATAGCAATTGGATCTCTCAAACAAGGGAATGCTCCTGGTGAGTTGAAGTAATTTGAGAGTTAACGCCGCTTTCAAGAGTATTTCACTTTTACATAACGGCATCTAGTATTATTGCAGGGGGAAAGCCAGAAGCATTTTGTGGCTATGCATTGCATTCAGCCATAAGGTTTATAAAGTGTATCTTTAACACCAAACGTTTTTGCCTCCTTCCTTGATGAAGAGTAAGCTTTTAACTTGGTCTGACATTCTATAAACTGTGGAAACTCGACATCAACGATTCCTTCCTCCCTACGGTGATCCCCATGTACAGTGGAATGGAAAGCTGTGTAATGTATCAAAGCTTCCTCAGCATTTGCTTCAGCAACAGACAAGGAAAGTGGTAAGGTATGATATTATAATTCAAAGAGGTGTAAGATTTCTTTTGGCGTTCAGTTCATGAGTACCTTCTTCATAACCTGCTACAAAAGTGCGCTGAAGTGTTCCATTCTGAACACATTCCTTGTAGATGTTTATGTGATGCTTGATTGCATGAAGCTGGATGACAATCGAAGACTTTTCTCTCTAGATATGAGGACAAGGAACTTCTTCTCATTGTGGGACAGCTCTTCTACTTCGTAGACTCTACTCCATTAAACTCTCTTTATTGCTAATTTACAAACCTGGAGGACCTAAAGACACAAAATCACTCTCTCCCTCCATAAGACGCAGCATTCAGCCAAATAAAATCAATTAAATCTTGAATTCTGATTTACCTTGGCGGGGAAGAAATCAATAATTTCTATCCTGGGAAACAAGTGAACAGATGGATGGTAAATGATTAAATTAATTTGTTATACTTTAAATTTAATTCTATTATATATTGCTATTCTGATTTTACCAAACACAGTGACACAGCATTGCTTGATATTCTTCCTGTTTATCTAAGTTTATCTTAGGAAAGTTCATTGTGAAACTTTCACATTAAGCACTTTAACAGTATACAATGAATGAATGAAATATTGAAGGCGTGAATGAATGAACATTATTTTATGAGATTAGTTACCATTTTGGAAACATCAGCTATTTTTATTGACCGTGAGTTGAGTCATTAATCAAAGGTTTTGAAGAGATGGATTTCTAAGTTGTCTAAGTTATAAGTGATCGGTTTAGCCAATACGTAACTGATAACCAGCTTATTTGAGCTGTCATTATTCACTTTTAGAAGACATTGCCAAACATGATGAAGAGATCTTTTACACATAGGCAAATTATATTCACTTATGCATCTATGGAAGAAAATGAAGAATGATGAATTTTGTTATCATATTGTAAAATATTTTCTCTTTCTTCCTTTTTGTGCCATGGGATTCCATTATACTTTTTATTCCTTTAACGTTTATATTTTTTTTACACATTTATCTCTTCATCTCTGAGTGTGTTTTCTTGATATCCGATGAGAAAAACAAATCTACAGCAAATTTTCATTTTAAAGTTTTCTTGTATCAAAAGTGAAAACGGTAATATTTGTTATACTTTAATTTAAAATGTATTTCTTAAAAATATCTCTAGTTTCATGGAAAACAGTTTCCATTAAGTTTTCAATTTCAAACATTATCAGCAGAATCCAGGTCTGGCTTTTTGTTTTGCTTCTTTACAAACCTAATGCATTTTCTTCAAACAAAAAACGTATTTGATTGATTTTTCAGACAGGTTTTAACCGACAAAAGCATTGAACTGCTCCAATTAATTAAATTGCCACCCCTAATTATTCAATGGTACCTGGAGAGGGTTGGAATAACCTTGCAAACAGAACGTAGACTTATTGATTGCGACTCTCTTTTGATACTGGGGACATCCCTCCCTCTCTCTAACAAACAAACATGGATCCTGATATAATGCGATCCATCTGCTCTAACCTGCTACATTAAACAGGTAGGTAAAGTCTTGCCGAAGATCACGAGGAAACATCTCATGGTAAACTTCTATAGAGGAAGCCTGCCTGTCATGTGTTTACTGGACTTTACGATTGAACCAGTTTCATTCCTAACCAAATGTGTCTTTTAATGGCTTTTGATGATCAATGATGACAACTTAACATTATTTCCAGTGATATGGCTATTTAATGTTCTGCATATATGGAAATAGAGAAGCTCATAAATATTCTAGCCGTTAAATGTTCTACTGTATTAAGGCATGATGTATTAACATAAAACCTATGATTGCTAGGAAACATGAGTTTCCTAAAATTCGGTTGAAATGCTTAATGATACTTCACTTTTGAGCGGTCTTGATATAAGCTCTTCGGAGCTTGTTGGCCAATCCATTCATGTTTATATATATAATGAATAAATATGTTTAAATCATACTAAATGATTTAATCTATTTTTGGATATCTGTTGTCAATATTTGTTCCTCATTCAAATTGTATACAGCTCATGGAAAGATCATGCTATCGAATATGTTGCTTACTCATTCCTTTATCCACGAAATACATATATTTTTATTTTTATGCTTTGTTTCTGTTTAAACATATTGTTTGTATATCACTATGGTTAAAAATGAATGTTATCTTAGGGCATGATAACACGTGATATGTCTCTAACCTGTGTTAAATGCTTTTTCAAAATGCAAGACTGAACTTTTTAATATGTAAATCTGTGCCATTTTGAAGTAAAGTTTCTCATTAAGGTTTACTTCCTGAATCAGCCTTACTCTTAGCCTAATTACCAAGGATATACAGTTTCATTATCTATATCTTGTGTCCAATTCAATTTCCTCTTAAATGAAGGAAAATCACTCTGTGTGACTGAAACATTATTGTCTTTGAATTGAAATGGTAATTTTGGTTTGCTACAGATATAAAACATTCTACGATAAACATAAAACATTCTATAATTACTTTCTGACTCAGACTGTGAATTTCTTTGGAATATGAAATTTCTTTATGCAAGCACATTTGTAACAAAAGATTTGCTATATGACCGTTACACAAAAAATGAATAAACTTTTGAGAAAAAAAGATAGATAGTGGTCTTCCATATATCAGTTCAATTGATTTATTGATTTAGCTGTCTATACTTCTATAGTTAGACATGTAAGTATTTCTCTCAAAGCAGTTCTATCACCAATAAGGTAATGTTAAGTTATCTTCTGATAACCAATTATTGATCAAGGGAATGTGTGTTACTATGAATTGCATTGTTATGTAGAACTAACTAACTGGTTGTGACTCAAACCAGTCAGATGTAACGCCTATTCTAACATTGACAGGCATTAGCTATTACAAAATCGAACTCGTGATTATAGTCTGGATAATTTGATTTTTGATGGAAATGTTGGTGAAATAAGTAGCAGTTGATAAATATTTTGTATTAACACCTTTTCTAAATTACTGAGATAGATACTGACCTTCACAAACATAAGAAATGAACGATATGTTATTAATCTAATAATCCTTAAATTACCAGTGAGTCCAAGTTCTGTTTACCACTGGTATAACGACTTTTTCTCTGCATCATGTGTTGTTTTCATCTACACAGCACGTGCGATGAGGTGATTTGAACGCCGCTTTCAAGAGTAGTTCAATTATATCACGACTGCTAGTATTATTGCAGGGAGAAAGCCCGCAACGCCAGTGTTACTATGCATTGCTGTGAAACCTCCGACCATCGGCTTGAATGAGCAAACCATGGGTGATAATGCGCTGAAATTCAGTGTAGCATTGCACCCAAACCTTACTGCCGCTTGAACATTACTCTACTGCAGACAAAGTTGCCGAGCTCCTGGCGGGATTCGAACAACGGACCTCTTGATCCGTACCGAACGCGCTAACCACTGCGCTATCCCGCTATGTACATATTGTTTTGTGTCTGTTTCTGCTCAGTCAATGTCTGCCTTTATGAGCGTACTTACTAAATGGATTAGTATCAATTCCATCAAAATATTAATAACATTACAAAAATCACAAAAGGTTTTGTTCTGTTAAGTATATTGAGTTGAAACACAACACTAATAACGCCAGGAAATGATACAAACTTAGTTCAATGGTATTATCTATCGGCCAATTCATTCTAAGATAACCTTGATGTTAAATGGTAGTAAAGGGGACATGATGGAACACATTGATTACATTGTCTTAAGCGATGTGTTGATGCTCTATAGACAGAGGACGAGAATTGACTATGAGCTGAATGGTGGATCTCCAAAAAGTTAAAGGAAAACCTCTGTCAACAAAAACAAAGTTCTGTTCTAACCCTTATGAATTTTGATCCAACCTATAAACCTCTGAAATACTATATATTATTGCTTTGCGGTTCCTGTAACGAGGAATATATTTGTCCGGAGTACATCTCATATACCTCACTTCTAGCTACGCAAAGCTAAGATATCAGGAAACGTCGGGATTATTAAACTAACGTTACAGTCATATAATGAGACAAATATATACTGCATATTTGTTGTTTTCCCGTTCAAACGTGTCATTGAAAAGCTGTAAAGATCGCAGCCAGTATTCCGAAAGTTTGCACGACAATTTAGAAAGGTTGTCATTTTGTTCAAAGTATAAATGAAGAAAATGTATATATTTGAAGGGTTATATATAAAACGTAAGTAAAGATCGTAGCTATTAATCCTAAAGTTAGAATGATCATTTTGAAAAAGGTTGTACTTAATTGGTCAAATTAAAATTAAGAAAAGGTATATATTAAAATGTTTATATATGAAACGGTTCAAAATATATATTTTACAATAAACAATTTTAACACATATAAACAAAACGCAAAGCTTCGTGCGGGTTCCCGGTGCAAGTTACCAGTACAAAATGACGCAGAACACATCAGCTTAATGTTACAGGAAATTATAAGGTTGACGAGTTGCCGATGTTAATCATGGCCATTTGGAAGTCCATTTGCTTTACCAACTGCCATTTCCTTGAAACAGTTAAGCTTGTGACCACAGGACCCCGGAGATGGAGACTCATTTAATGCTGTCTTCTACAGAAAGGACTCTAGTGCGTGTCTTATTCCACCTCGTCTCAACTGCATTAGGGGTGAAATTAACTGTCAATTCGTTACCTTGCAAGAAGGCAGCAATATTGTACTATTAACCTCCCTACGACCTTTGCCTTTTGTAGTGTATTTGATATTGCTACTTGTGCTGTAATTACCTCAGTATGAGGCCTCCCATCAGATATTCATTATTCGGAATATAAACAGTCGGAGACAATTTACTGAGGAAGTATATCCCCATATCGACGTTATGTCTTATCAATGATTTAATAACATTATATGGTTTTTAAATGAGAGTCTTGGTCATTGGATTTCGAATATATTTTAAGGTTGGTATAAACTTGTTGAGCAATTTCTTTTTTAAAAAACCATTGAGAGTTGATCTTTGTTTCCGAACATTTTAAAAACGGTGAAATTTAAAAAAAAATTATATATGTAGGTAACATGAATATACACATGGACCCTACATTTAGTAAAGCTACATTGTATGTTTCACTTTCATGGAACATAAATGATCCCGCTGACGCTATTTCGGGTTATAGAGACACAAACCTCCTCACTATAATAATGTTCTGGGTCACGTGGAGTTTGAGAACGAATCATATTGATTACATAACACAAACAGGAATTGTTATGTTATAATTTTGTCTTCAGGCCTGTCATATATTTGCAATTCAAATATAAGGATTGTAGCAGCTTAAGATTACATTCCAGTTGGAGTTAATGGTTAACATAATTACTCTTTCTTTTCATTCATAGATGATTACGCTGGCTCACCAATTCTTACAAGCGAACCGTATCAGAGTCTTCATCGACTGAGATGTTACCCAGTATGATAGTTTATATTCTTATATAAACATTGTCAGTTCCTGGAATATAGATCATCGCAGTCCGCCCACATTACCCTTCTGGATATTCCGCGTCAAACAATGTACAATGGAAAGGCATTTCCGTAAATTGTGTCAAGTTATTGTGTAAACATTATTTGTCTAAACATCCAAAGACTCGATCTACACAAATATTTCCCCATTACTATCGTAGTTATTGTGAAGATTTAATAAAACACTTTTCTCATTTGTTCAACTTTAGTAAAGTGATTTTAAAAAGTGACATTTCTATTGCGATTTTCAAAATAGTCATATAAAGATTTGCATCTTATAGATGAATTTATCAGAATTTATGATGAAATAATTGCTACAACTATGATGATTTAAGGTACAACTATAATATGTTGTATTTCTATTAAAATTGGTTTATAATTAACATATCACATACTATTACTTTCCATGTGACCTTATTTGGTTAAATAATGATTATTTCTACAATGAAAAAAGTCGAAATGTCTACACAACCTTGATACCGACGTATCAGAGATCATAGTACAAAACTGATCGCACTGTGGTTTCAAATATCATCAGTTCAATTCTGAAGATCGGCTATTCCCTATATCTGTCTCGACATCGACAAGTGAAGCCCTCGAACTTGACAAGAGTTTGCCCTATGAGAAGTATGTTAACTGCTTGGGGCACTCGTGATGAAAGGATAAGTCTTGGTGCAGACCTGTGATCATCATTAATATCTGCTGAGCCATATTTGTCAGAGTTTGTCGATTCCTTACATTCAGAGACTATAATTTTGTTTTTTGACAGGTGAATTAGCTTGTTTTGTCAAACCGCAATCCTCTCATTCGATTCCCTAAGCTCTGAGAATTATCCTTATAAGAAAAAAACAGTCCGATTACAACACACAGATTACTCAAGGGCACCGCATCGAGCGCATCGGAGACCAGCCTATGGAAGATAAGCAGAACACGAGGTTTCCTAGGAAAACGTCGCGGGTTAGTGCATGCCTATGTTATCCAGTCTGGGCTTAGCGCAGTCTACTGCTCGTTCGGCTCTCGGGCTTCTTGTACAGATGGTGTCGGAGTCTACAGGGCTAAAGACAATGGTCGTTTCTGGAGACTTACTTTGAGTATGGGTGAGTAGAAGTAGATTTTTATTTAAACTTTCTCAGTTTTGATTCGATTGTAAAAATCAATTCGGGTTTCATTCACCTACAAAGGCTGAAATCTAAGTTCGGATGAATAATAATTCACGTATGAGATGCATTTCGGTTTTCATAGCTTTCATGCTTCAATGAAAACAACATCGCGCTATTTGTAAAGAAACTCATGCTGGACTTTAATAAAGTGTGTTTGTTGGAATCTTATATAAATATTCCACTTATTTCTTTCAATTTCCTCAAATGAAACGTGTATCTATTTCAAATCTCTTGACGTTCAGTGTCATTTTCCAATATTTTTGTGAATTGTTATTCATTTGAAAGATTGTTTTGAAAATCGACAGTTTCACAACCTTATTATTGCACAAACAATTGGAAACCATTCGCGAATACAAGCCCCCCTTGAATTTATGAGCTGACGTCTGTTATTAAAAATCAATAATACAAACCCCATCAATCCAAAAGAAAGTGGGCGGTAATATAAACGGCCTTTCTGTTTCAATCTATAGTGTTCAGATAAAATAGTTTAAAAGCCGGTGTAGCATTTGTCATTAGGGTTACATTGGCATCTTACTAAAAGTCAAAGAAATCTTATCTATTGGTAGCCAGTCATTACCAATCAGTAATTCAGTAAAGGAGCGTATTTAGTTAGGTTAAGATAAGCGAATCCATTTCCCCAGCACAACTGATTAAAAGACGTTCACACTAAAATTGCCGCATGAAGTTTTCCCCTCGATGAGAGATCATTTCTTGTACGACTAGGGACGACTTATAAGATGTTTTACCGTCTGAAGATAATAAACTAATAATTGGAGATAATTTGAGATAATAAAATGTCAAAAAAGTGCTGAAGTGCTTTTAAATCAAAAGATTTCTACTAGTTTAATCCTTGGAACTCTCCTTGTCTCAATAGCGATTTCCCAAACGCCAAGGAAGTACGTTTTACCTAATTTAAAATTCATGATCACTAAATGATTAATTCATGAAATAATATTCATGATTAGTCTAGTACTGACATGATACCCGTTAAATTGAGGTTTTCAAAACGACGGAGTAAATAAAATATGTCGGCTCCCAATGTTGCTTTAAATGTTTTCATCTTAACGCCTTATCCTATTACAGGAACTGCCTCTTAATGTATGTGAGTTATGAGTATCATTTTGTTCCTTACCTATCTTTTGATATTTTTTTAAAATTTGTCCTATCAATATAAAAATCGTTGTTGAACTGCAGATGCTACAGTAAGACGAAGTCATTCTTTGTACTGTATATAACCCCTGGGGTTATTTCCGAGTTATTTACTTCATTCTTGTTGATTGATGTAAGACTTAAATATCTTTTTTGAGCTTGCGCTACACAGTCAACATCTTTATGATTGTTATGCCTTTTAATCACCTTAATATGGACAGTGTTTAAGATAAATTTGAAAAAAATTCAAAATGTAAGTCAACAAATGGTTGCAGATAAAATTCCCCGATTGAAGGAGTTTTTCTGCCAGTAGAATCAATGTAATGAAAACTTTATTCGTCGTTTAATACGATTAAGTTTAATCAGACTGCACTATTCGCTTCATATACCTCAAAAAGTGATGACATACCTTGCTCGATACTTCTTTAGATTAAAAAGAAGTTTGAGAATCATATCCTGACCTTAATTACGTGCTCACAGGTATCATCTACATAACGTTTTTTCGCTTCATTTTTACGTTTACCACATCAATAGGGAATATTAATAGTATTTTCATACGATGCCCTACGACAGAACATCACTTTTTAAAGGTGAAGTGACGTCAAAACAATGTCATGATGTCATGTTTGGATGATGATGTTGACTGCGGTATTTTGTCTGTGCTTTTTCCTCAATTTCATTACTTCCTTATAATTGAACATCATATTTGTGTCTACGTTATGTTTTCAACTCGCTTTCTCTAAGGTCATACGTATTATTATCACTTATATTTATTATGTCGTACACAAATTGTTGCATGTGGAACTCACATCGTATTCTCTGTTTATATTGTATAACAGAACATAGCATGCATGTCCACCAAACGTATCATTGATAACACAGTTAATAATTATGGTAAATAGTTATTATAGTCTCAAGTTACATAACAGGATTTTGCTGAACATGCATTGACTGTTATAAAACACAAAGCAATAGTAGCAACCATTCCTTTAAATGCAAAGTTTTATTGCATTTAGCATCGGTATCCTTCTAAATAAATTATGTTGTTGAAACAGATACTGGAAAAATGTCAACTACTAAAAGACGAGGAATAAGGGATTGTTTGGTTCTGTATAGAAACGATTCAGGAAGTATCAGATTTAATCTTTCTTCCTGATGCATCATCCGGGTTCAATTTTAAAGTAAACAATGCTTTTGCTGCTAACGTTAGTTTTTATCAAATTAAAAGAATAAAGAAAATTTAGATATTAATTACTTTTGAAAAAACCTTATCAGTTGTGTATCGCCGAATTGCACTCAATACTGTTGTTGTTATATCTATATGATTAAGCTTTGAAGAAATGAAGACCATTATATTTTATCAAAAATATATTTCAATTAACGTCATTCAAGTAACTATATCTATATTTTGCATTCAGTTAAATCTATGAGTGCAATAATTGTGATGCCTTAACCCTTAATAATGAGTGGATTTACAAAGCAAAACAACGCTCCAAGCTTCACATGTCTGTTTTAGGGCAATCAGAAACTTGTGTACAATATTCATAACAATTTAATTTTTCGAAAAGTAACCGTGACTTCAAGTGAGTTTTGAGATTTCGAGGGTTTTGGAGAGTGTAATGCCACAGGGGAGAGATTCCGGAGGTAATTCGCTGTCAAAACGCCAACGCCAATTACCATGGCCTGGTAGCCGAAACAGGGCATGTTAAAACAACCTTAAACCCAAATGTATAACATTGTGCTTATCGCGTTTCATCCTTTAACAAGAGAATGCTTTTGTATTAAAATGCTACCTTGTATGTCACTGAGATTATTCTGTTTCCATAATTAGGGTAGTATATTCCTTACTAATGGAACTAAGGGAAACTGATATGGTGGTGCACACATACATATGTAGAAGTGAAACAGACAATGAATCACCGTTGAATATGTACTAGGATATTGATATTGTTGTATTTCAATGAAGGTAACGCGTTAGAAAGCACTCGGCATTACTTAACTACACATCTTCCCTCTTAAACGTCATCTTGTATTATAATCGGTTTACACTAGTCCATCAACGTAACTGCAATGGACATCTGAATTCCTCAAACGGCCAATATGTAAGACTATATGTCGATGCACAGTGATTTAAGAACATTTTTTATAACAAAATTACCCTACTGTCAGTTCTAACATTTCTATATACATTGTACTTTGTACACAGATTTCAATTTGCGTAGGCGAAATGCCTAAAGTAAAGTTTTACCAAAGTTTTTAGAAGAAGAGTTACATTCATATAATATCACTATTTGAATAAATAAACGAAAACGAAAATAATAGCAAGAGATTATCATGTATGTTTTGTACTTATTACATGTATGTTATATCCTTATATATGGGCCGATTACCCTCATATGAATAAAAGACTTGACTTGAAGAGAGTCAATGTAAACAGGAAAATAGCATGTTCAGTTACGTTCAAGGAATGCATTTCTCTGCCTAAAATTACTAAAAGGTGTTTCCACAAAAACCGTCAGTATATTTTGCTTCAGACTGATAATTTGTTCTTCAAATGCGGATGACCTGTTTGAGTAGTGAGACATTCTAACCTCTGAAGATATACATTTGGCATACACTGATGTTTATTAGAAAAGAAATGAAGTTTTTCCCCCAAATACTTGTTTTTGCCCCTTTAATGACACAAACACCAAAGCGTCCGTCTGTCCACCAGTCGTAAGTCGTGACAAGCATACTCTTCACATTGACATAACCGAAAGAGAAATAATTCGTTACCATGATCCAATAATATGTCCATGCTTTTTCAATTGTTCGTATACGTTATCGGTCACCACGTTACTATGAATTCGATTGTGGTTTTAAAAGACATATATAAGTGTTGTGTCTAGACGCAAAATCAAAGGGAAATCTAAGATCGATTTTGTATATGATATATGTACCAAATTGTTACTGAACTAATTACATTACAGTGACAGCTTTTGTAAGTTTAAAAGGTTTGTCATGGAACGTCATGAATTACGTCTTGCCATTGCTAACGGTACACGTGAAACAGCCAGATCATAAGTTGCCATGGAGGTAAAAATGTAACGTCAGTGTTGATTCTGATTGCATAGTTTGCAAAGCATTCCCTATGTTGAATGACAATGAACATCGCAAATTGGCTATGGCGACTGACTGTAAAGTAAATACCACATGTCGCCTGTATTCGGTCAGAATACTAAATTAATCTGTTTTTCTTAATATTCTTTGGATAGTTGAATTTGACAGGTGTTATTATCATTTCCTTAATTACGCTCACCCGCAGATTTCACAAATTATTCTCAACGTGGGTCAGTTTTGCGATAGTAAAATCTTTTGAATCGGAAATTAGTTTCCAGTTTTGCCGACTTCTTTCGAATTTTGTTCAAATGTCATGCGCTAAGTCAATCATTTTGACGTTACAATGATCACGGTAAGGTTTTTGTACTTTGGTTATGGGTTTTGTGTTTCGCCGATGAGAAAATTGCATCCCGATCTAACATGAAGCAGTGAATATTGTAAGAGTTCACCCTATGAAAGCTGGTCAATGTTACATCTACACTGTTTTTAATCACGCAGGGAATTCAGATTTCATTCAATATTTTCAACCGTCTAAATGTATTTTAAGATGTCATGCCAGTGCCTTAAAGGATATTTAAAGATCGGGATGCAGTGTGAGTTAAAGATTTTGCGAAAACATGGGCAATATTTCAGGTAATTTTAGTCTTGAATACTATCAAATTTGCCTTGCCATATTGAAAATGCCTCAACATCTTCAACTATAAGTGGCCAAACTAGTTCATCAAGTTATATATGACGATAAATCACTGTATGCGTGCCTCTTGATTTTTTCCCATCACTCGTTCGGTTCACACTAGGCCCTATAGGCTGTTGAATTACCGATTTACTACTTTTTCTTTAAAATGTAACGATATTGTTTCAGATGTTCGCTAATTGGGTTTTTTAGTTGTGACCTTATTGAAACTTCACTGCATCAACACACCCAATTTGGTTTGTTTTACAATCGCATGGTTTTACTCCCATATTTCTCGACACGGCAGTGGATTTCAAGTAGAAAATCGCTATTTTGCCTGCGAGTTAGTCCTAAGTTTACGTGATTTTTACCCCGGAAACAATTCTGCGCAGATGCGACAAATAGGGCGGAAAATCCAGTATTCGTAATACGAACTTACGTTTGTTTTAAGACACTATTGCAGATGAGTCGAGAAAAAGAAGAATCATTTTTAAATATATCTACCAAAGTTACTCAATAATGCAATGACAGATATATTGTTTGTTAAGATTTCCATGCAATATATGATAAAAACTTTCCGATGACCGAAGTCACTCAGAGATATAGCAAATTGTAACAAAATAGAAAATATGACTGCTAAAAACGGCGCCACTGTTATAAATAAAAAGTTTGAATAACACAGGAGGAAGGTAAATCACTTTGGACGAAATATGTTTTATTAGGACATTTGTCACGACGCTGATTCCATAAAAAGATAAATATAATTAAAGTTGTATTTATCACAGCGGCTGCGACATTTAAATCTAAGGATTATCTACGAAAAAATCATATCATGCAGATTTATTGCAATGTTGCATTTATTCATATGGGCTATTATTATTCTAGAATCTCGCATATCTCTTGTAGTGCCTCATACCGTTGCTTCCCCAGAGGTTCGTTACTCTGAATTGTTGAAAGTTTCAATCCCGTGAATTTTCTGGGCGGCCTTTATCTTGTTTGACTTTCATCTCACCTGAATAAATGCTCTTCTTTCACTTTATTTTCAAATTCTATGAAATATCAATCATCTATATATATGTCATTCTGACATAGGCCACTTTACCTTTATCTAAAGGTTTCCTTTGCAAGACATTATTCTTTTCCCCTTTAAAGAATATGTTTGAATGATACTGGTATTTACGCCTCTACAGTAAAATAACTTTGCCAATGATTTTGTTTAAATTGATGTCATTTGATTAAATTTGCATGTCTTGAAATACGCCGGAATAATCATGGTATTGCTGTCATGGTTTTTTCTCAGACTTTCCATGTCCATTTAATAAAATCAAAATACAGACATGGTGATTTTGCAATATTTAGCACATTAAAGTTGCTGCGCCAGAGAGAGAGAAGGGTGTTGATACAGCTGCATATCAAAAGTTTGTTCACTTACCACTGAATCGTAGTGCAAATATCATGTAATTTTGGTTTTGTTTAGACGTCAATAAAAAGACCTCAGCAAAACTGACAATGAATCATCTATTGTCCATGTGTGAAATAGCCATTGTTGAAATTATTTTGGCATGATGAAATATATAGGAGTCATATTTTCGAAATTCAGATTTTCCTGTAATTTCGAATAAACTATTCTATTTGCAATCGCTCAGAAAAAAAATCAGCACAATCACAATGACTTAGTGCATGGGAACAAACGTAACTTGTCTTTAAAGCTTGTTAATTCAAATGGATTTTGTATTGGAAAATGAAAATGTGTGTTTTTGGAATTTAGACCCTGAGATTGCAAATATTTTGATTATTGAAGTTGAAACACTTATCATCTTTCCATTTTAAACATTTTATGGATATTTCTTTTTACGAATTTAAACAGAATTCACCGAATATTTCAAACTAAAAAAGAGACGTTTATTCAACGTATCTGTTTCCAGAAATACATGTAGCATTAAATACATTCATTCCGATATGTAGGCAGCTCGACATTCGGAAAACAGTCGGAAATTTTCATTTCAATTATGTCACAGGCAAACCTGACGGATCGCATAAAGGGGCTTGGTGAGATCTATCCGCGTAACGTAGTGGAGCATTTTCAAATCATTTCAATGAGATTGCTTTTATGCAAAAAGTAGATTAGTTCGGCAAACAAGCACAACTCTACCAACGTAAATGCCTTACTAGCGCATACATAACTTAAAATAATACACAACTGGACACAACAAATGACAAATCTAATCATGACTCCTTTAATCTATCTATTGCCATAGTTCGACCCTTATTTGAACCAGATTACAACCCGATCAGTCATATATCTACTAACAATTGTTTAAATGTATTATATGATACGAGGTTCACCTGGACACCTGTTTGGATAAATAATGGACTTGTAAGTCAAGAATGCGTCCAAAGTGTGAATATTTCCAGTACAGTTTGATATGTAGGAGCATATGTTCTTGGGTTTTGGCCACTTCAGCTTTACTTTTATTTTTCACCGGCCTATCATTTCTTGTATTTATTTCGATGATAAAACAAAATTGTGAAACACGCTGTATACCTTTGAATTTACAAATGTTTGTGCATTATCAATATTTCGGTTGCGAATTTCCTTGTATGTTGACTGGTTCAATCAGCTAGATGATATTTATAATGCTGCTCAACTAGACGATCACCTTACATATGTATTACTAATTTTCCTGTGTCGATATGTCCTTGTATGCTGACTTTGTACAAAAAAGTGAAATAAAGCACTTCTTCTATACAGCATACATATCACGTTCCTCGATTTGCAAAATACAGGTGTCATCAACTAACGTCTGAACATAAAATACACTCACCGACTTACGTGATACGTAAGAGTATGAAGAAATAACATTTCGCCTCCAAGTTGAAGAAAACAAACATAACAGAAGGAATCGGTTATTGATTATATTGAAAGTCAATTTCATACATTTTGCATTTCGTATTTTTCCATTTTGCATGTTTCCCCTACTAGATAAAATAACATAGCATTTCAATGTACGACCAGACTCGAGATACGGGGATATATGTGTAATCAATGTTACTTTAAGATGACCTTTTTTCAAAATCTATCAAAGTTAACGTTTCGAAAATTAGAAATGTCACATTTTCTGAAGAATTAAATCGATAATGAAATGCAAAACTCAAACAGATCTCTTTTGAAGCATGTGTTTGAAATGTGTAACAATGGCCTCCAGGCGAATGTGAGCAGAGCATCACTTGAAAGAGAAGTTGCCGGTTATCGATGATGTTAGGTGGGGGAAGGCGAGGGTTTGGGGTTCAGCAGGATGAAAAAAATTAACTGTAAGGGCTTCTGAAGGAGAGAGGCATTCCTCTCACAGAGGGATTGTGGGTACGAAACGTGAGGTTTTCCTTTGGCATGTTAAAAGAAGCTTCCCAGACTTTGATCTGTTCGCACGTGTTTGTTTCAGGGAATTGGATATCCGGTCAATAATTGAAATCGAATTCTGATAGCAGATACATGCTTAATTGTCGAACAACAAATCAGCTGACCTAGATTCGTACAAAACGTTTACGTGGGTTGCCCTCTTTGACTTGAGCACGTCCACAGACCTTAATTTCCCCTATCACACGTCTTGCCCCAGTATCTATATTTATACGTACGCACTACCTTTTATTTCGTACTGATGGTCTACCAGTTCAATTAATAAACAATGAATTCAACAGCAACACTTGATGAAATTGATAAGGTGAGTTTGGGTAAGTTTGGGTTTAACATCGTTTTTCAAGACTATTTCACTTACTCTAGTATATCACGGCTGCTATTATTATAACAGAGAGAAACCCCGCAACACCATTGTGGCAATGCATTACGGTAAAACTTGCACTCATCGGCTGAAACTAGCGATATACAATATCAAATATGGCATAGTAAAAAATATTCTTCATCTTATTTGCAAAACTATTCCTCTTACAAGAGTTTTCTGGAACGAGAACTTTACATTTTAAAACTAAATTCAGATAGAGACTTACTACGAACTCTGTGTAAATTTAGATGTATGAGCCTTAAACTTAATATACAGCAATTTCGATATGACACAAATGTAAATACTGATTTATTGAAGTGTACAAAATGTAATTATGACGTTATCCGATACGAATTTCACTTTTTCTTAGTCTGTCCATATAATAGTGAAAGTAGAAAATGTTGTAACCAAGCTATTTTCATACCTATCCAACACATAACAAAATTAATTTGTTAAATTGTTAATGTCTTCACAGAATGTTGAATGCTTAAGAACTCTTGCAAATTATCTTAAACGTAATTTACCCATGTAAGCAATCATTTCAATGTCCATACGCATAGACCTTATGTATACATGATTATTGTACTTGGCTATGAGGCAGTGATTACAAATAAACGTTCATTCATTCAATTCAGTGCAATACAGTTTTCTCACATAGCAGTATATGACTTTATACAAGTTCTTATTGAGGCGAGAGTACGTGACAAAATTAACAAATGATGAAGTCGAAGCATTTAAAGTAATAAGGAATGAAAATCCTCCCAAAGCTGTGTAACACTTACACGCGTTCGGTATTCGTGAACATGGTAGATATTTCAAAAACTCATCTCATACAAACTAAACAAAGGATCCTAATCGGATTCCAAAGAACAATGCAATCTAATTTTCTTTGAGGATGTTTTCCAAGGTCAAAAGCTATTTTCAATAGTTGTATAAGTGTATTCGAAATTCTGCGTATATGATAAAAGAGACGGGAGTCAATTCATCTAAAAGATACCATCATATCTCCGCCCACATCCAATAAATAGATATGGAGATTTATGAGTTATTAGATGTGTTGCTTTCATGCATTTATTGACCTGTGAATGGATATGATTTAATATGTCCAATATACTAATAGAAAGATTCAGAGAATTCCCATCACAAAAACATCTTGATTTGATTGAGTTTTTCTTTCATTACAGATGTATCCGGACTGACATCGCATCTGACGTGCCTCAATTACTTGACGAATTAGAATAGACGGACCTGAGATGTGTTCCACTGATACGGACTATACCTCCCTCAATGATTGGGATAATACTGAAACACTTATTAAGAACCACAATTTCCAAGAACAACTTCGATATCTAAAGAATCGTCTTCAAACTAGTGTGATTGAAGGGAAAAGAATTATGTGAGACGACAATAACAACGAGCGTTCTTTCAACGTCTGATTTTGTTTTCGATCAAGCTTATTGATTTATATGTGGATTTGCCTTCCAAGGTCTTAACTTCTGAAGCTTCAGCGTTCATATGCTTTACATCTTTACCCGGAGCGTGACATCAATATAGAACGATTCACTTTGGTTTCAGTGTTGGTCTAACTCATAAATCATTTTTCCTGACTTTCCATGAAAATGTCCTTGTCATGATCATGTGCAAACCCGTTTGGTTTTCTCTTGGGTGTACTTGTACTTCCTAATGTCATAGCCATAAAACTGAATCTCAGTTATAGGAAAGGAAATCAATAGGAACTGTTAACGTATTATATCTCCAAATTTAGTTCTCAATCATTATGAATCATAACACTCATTGCTTATCGTTTTATTCTTACGGAAAACAAAGTTGACAATATTTAAAAACCCTTTAAAGTGTTCTTGCCGAGCAAAAACTCATCATGTCTCTCGGAGCAATTTTAGGAAACCATGCAGAGGCTAACTTCACCACTGAGTTTCAGTTTCCGCTTTATGGATCTAACGGAACAGATCACCTCGTTGAGATTGCCCACGCGATCAGTCTCTATCTCATTCCAACCATTTGCTTTCTCGGCATTGTAGGAAATGTGTTTTCTTTCCTGGTGTTTACTTTCTCGGCTTTCCGTTTCATCCCTTGTGCACTTTACCTCGCCGTACTTGCAGTGTCCGACACGGGTTTCCTCACCGCCTTGTTCCTGGCGTGGATGACCAGCTTGATGCCCTGGGTAGCGCTGTCTCCGGGTCTGTGTCACACCATGGTCTACATCACGTATGTGTGCAGTTTCCTCTCAGCTTGGTATGTTGTACTCATGATGGTCGAACGCTTCGTGGTTGTATGTCATCCTCTCAAAGCGCCTAGATACATCACCAAAAAGAGGTCCCGTATTGCAGTAGCTGTTGTCACTGCATTTGCTCTGATTCTTTACCTCCACAGCTTTCTGTCAACGTATGTCAGTGTTACAGTGTACGGACCGTTTTGCTCAGCTAAAGAACAGTATATGAAATTCAGTGCCATATTTACCTACATAGACTCTCTGGTAACTTTTGTTGTGCCTTTTACGACTATCGTGATTCTAAACATCCGCATTATTCTGGCTGTGCGGAACTTCCGCCTCAAGCACCATCCACTGCACATGTACTGCGTGCACCAGGCGGAACCGGGGGTGCTAACACAAGCACAGGTGCGATGTACCAAGATGCTGGTGCTGGTGTCGACAATATTCATCGTACTCTACCTACCTAGCCACGCTATCCGAATGTACCTCTTAGTCAGGGTCCTCGTCAGGAATGACCACTGGATGGAGAACCACACTAATGTGCTTGCTCAGCAGATTTGTCAGTTTCCTTACTTCCTCAGTTTTGCTGTTGATTTTCTCGTGTACAGCATTACGAGTAAGAACTTTCGACGTAATGTTATGAAACTTTTCAGAAGGATGTGTGATGACGACTGATGTGTCCGAGATTGATACAAAGTGTTCGAGATTAAATACAAACTAAGAACAGTGTCAATATTATATTAGCAGGAGGATAAGTTCATATTATCAAACAAAAATTATTTATAAATAAAATTGATAATAAATATGCATATTGTAGCAAACATAATTTATGAATAAATATTAACTTTAAAATAAAGCATTTCATGATATTTATATCTCTGAAATGAATGTGTTTTTGTCCAATATTCATTTCATAAAATATGTTGTTAATAGAAAAAATTAATGAAATCGGACGAAGTACGACCTTCAATATATGATTGTATGAGAAGACAAGAAAAAATAGTTTATTACTTGCCCGCGTAAGATACTGGAGTGTTATATTAATACGACGATATGAAACTAGTGTATACCGCTGCACGTATGACGTCATAATATTGTGTGGTTGTGACGTCACAATGTTGCCACCGCCGTCACAATGACGGCCAAGGTTCGGAAATGTTTCGTTCAGTACATTTTCGGCAGTAATGCTTGATTACTGAGGTCAAGTTATAGAGAGCATACTAAACTTCCTTCAATTCAATACTATTTTTAAATAATTTCGTTAATGATTCGGTATCAAACTCGCTTGCGCTCGTTTCATAATTGATCGTTAACTCGTTTGATAAAAATCGTATTATATGGAAGGTCGTTTAGTTTCTTCTATTTATCATATGCCAAACTATTAATGATATGTAACACTCAAATCAATGACAGGCCTAACATCAATGGCGGATTTCATAATCAATGGCAGTTTTGCAAAAGCTTGGTAAACTGTCGCACCTACCAAAATCTGTTCACTTTTTTTTCTTCAAATTTTATTTCGATAAATAATCAATACAATATAATCAACATTTCGACTAAATGAATTATATACTAATTTAACCAAATCATAAAGTCTAGAAATAAAGAGAGAGGGGGAGTGGGAGATAGTTTGTAAAAGGTAAAAACATATCAAACAATACATTGGTTTAGTTTAAGTCAAACTACAAATGCAATGGGGCCCATGTTTTACTAAAATCACTTTTGTCTTCGAAAATGATTTGTTTAATGTTATAATAACGTTTTATTTTATATAATAACTGAACAAAAATGGGAGATGTGTTGGTATATTGACACTTTTGTATGTAACGTTTTGTAATTATAAAAATATGATTTTCAAGAATATTCAACTTTGGATCGCCAAGGAGAAAATTATTACAATTAAGGATTGATTTTCTAGAAGTTTTTCTTTCATACCAGGTTATGACTTCGTTTATCAGAATATGAACCTTTTGGCATAAAAAATGAATGTACAAGTGTTTCATTTTCAGATTGGCAAAAGGTACAAAGATTATCCTCTGTAAATCCTATTGATTTATTAGTTTACCTTGTCTAATGCATTTTAATCTGTAAATATCATATCATTGATACGTTTAAGATCACTAAAAGAGCTGATACTCTTGGGGTCAGGCATCGATCGGCACGACTGTCAATATGTATTCGACAACCGAGACCTTGGAGAATAATTGGTGTTTACAATCTTAAAAGCATTGTTTTTCAATCCAATTTTTATAATTCATTTCTCTTTATAAAAACCCACAAGAAAATATAAGAGAGCTGGAAAAGGTATATCATTCACACTCAATGTAAAACTCTCGTTAAGAGTCTATTATCTTGTATAATAGAAATACCATAATTGGATTTCAACGAGGTATACCTGGAACATAATGTCATCATAGTTCACAGAGCACTATAGAGAATCCAAATCTTTGTTGCAGATAAAGAATTTAAACGATGTCATGCAAATTCTCGATTTATTCCTTTCATAAGTTAACACTTACATGTAGATCTCTGTTAATGTTTGAATGTTTCAATATGACAAAGAGTGAATTTTTGGACTTTTGCTGAACAAAGAATTATCTGCAAACGTTTGAAGGAAAAAATAAATTAAATGTATCATTTTGAACTAATACTTCGTATTTCCTCTAAGAAAAAGGCAAAACAAGAATGTAGAATTGCCTATTTCTACAAATGCCAATAAACCTTGGGAACACTACGTCCCCGAGGAAATTAATGCATTTGTTTGTTACAATCTAATTTCATCTAAATTTGTCAGGAAACTGACAGGTTTCAATTACAAGACCAATAATTCTTGAGGTTGAAGAATTCGAGAAAATTGTGCACACGGCAATATTAGCTCTCTATTGAAAAAATTATTGATTGGTTTCTTCTGTTCGCATTGTGGTGTACTAATATAACAGTGTAAAACACGTAAAATAAAAAAAAATACAATAGTTTTTGGGTTTTTTAAAAAGGAACAAGAACGAATAGATATGGCACGAACATATTTGCGCTACACATCGATTCCATTAAGCAAACTAGTCGAAATGAATTAGATGTCTTGTTTCTATATTGATGTGCATATTTGAATTAATAAAGTAATTAAAAAAATAATTGTGCTACACATCGATTCCATTTAGCAAACTAAACGAAATGAATGAGAGACCATAAAGATTTCATTATGTCGCAGACAAAAGCAGAAATAATTACTTTTAATTTTGGGACGATAGGACTCTGTACACTCTATAACCTTTACACATTCCCATTCATATCAAACACTCTTCTCTGACCATGATTAGTGATTTCAAGGGCTGCGTCTATTGAATTAACAATTGTTGTTCCGCTAATTGCTTTGTAGTTCCATCTGACCACCTGTTTCAAAGGACGGATCACTGTGAAGGTCATGTAGAACTCTTTACTCCAAACGCACAAATAACCATAGAAAGATAACTTGACGTGAACCTTATGTTAATTTCATATATGCAGTAGACATATTATTAAAATTAAAGTGTACAGACCAATATAAAGAATAAAATAAATGGTTTTATATGATTCAGTTACTCTGATAAAACAGATCGATCACCATTTGTTTCAGAGGACTAAATATGCAAAGTTCTATAACCAAATCCTTAATCAAATTTTAACTCAAGAACATAATTTGTTTAATTTGAATTCCAGACAAAATAGATATTTCCAAGGATAGCAACCTCAATTATGAGAAATGCCACTTGAAATAGAATAATCAGCAGATAAAAAAATCTTCCCCTTTCAATGCCATAATTAAAAGAACTAAGTATGTTACTGAAATAGCTATCTAGATGTACAGCTATTGATCACTACATTCCCTCTGCTGATTGACATTGGCCGGGTTTAACAAAACAAATTGGTCTACCATAAACTAGAAACCAAGGGTACCCTGTCTGGGAAAATGGACATGTTGTCAGATTGTAAACACTACAATTGTAGAGAACGTTGGACAAAAATCACCTTTGTACATTAACCACAGGAAGAACCAAACTAAACCAAAAAGTCAAAATCGCCATTCTGCGCAAGAGACATAGAAAGTCCCTTTATGGTATTGTATGAATACTTTGTCTCATAACTTGCATCATTTAAAAAAAAGTCCTATTCATGTCCTACAGAAAACATAATTTTGGTATTTTGAATTTTTAAGCTTCCAAATTTTTCGGTAATCAGATAAAGTAAACAGCTGCAAACAGATATATGATTAGTACCTACTAAGAATTGATATATATATATATATATCAAAATTGTAAATAAAATATAAAAAAATAAATGTATATTATGATCTTAATTCAATGTTGAAGTAGTAAGTGTATATTCGTGAAATAAGCCAAAAAACTCTTGAAACTCAAATAGTAACGTATTTTTTTCTTATATGAGCAGAAACTGTTCTTTTGAAATTCCATGATATCAGATACGAAAAATGCACTTGTTTATCCAAAACACTAAGGCGATAAATACTTTATTCACCATGCCAGTATAGCCCATCCTTCTATAATTTAGTTAACGAATGGTCACAGATTCATCATATCAGCTGCAACAGGATCATCCATTGTTATAAACGGTAATCTTTATCAGCTGAGGTGTCCGTACACAAGATTTAAGCTTCATATGTTGTTTTTTTTTTGCTTTAGAATGTTAAAGGATGTGGCCTCTGGGGCACTGGCGTTATTAGGGGTCACAAACAGTTACGTCTGTACACATGTTCTCACATTTCTACGTATATAGCTTGTATATAAATTTGAAAACAGGTTTAAAGGGCAAGCCCCTGTTGCCCTTGATATGGGTCACAGGGTCAACACATTTACACCTCTAACCTCTGCTAAGCTAAGGAGTCTGTACACACGATTTTAACTTTTTAACCTTTTCGTATCGGAAGAAATTAGGAAAATATTTTCGAATGTGAGTGTGAGTTTATAAATTCAAATCCCCGTACAATGTTTCAGCTTTCTAGGCCTTTTCTGCCTGGAAATAATTTGAAATAGGGAAAAACTTATATAAACGGACTGCCGAACGGGCTGACGCCTGACGCATTGGCCTAAACTCCACTCGCATATGAAATTGTTCTCTCGCAAGAACAATCCCTGTTTATATAGATGGTCACAATAGATTTATTTTCTTACACGAGATGAAGTGCAAGAGACATGGGAAAGAGTTTCTATAATGTGAAGACATAAAAATATAATCTACGAAAACGTTACAAGCTATTCATAATAAACAGAGTTGGTGCGAGTTACTCAATGCATATACAATTAATTTTAATAACTTATGAAGTCTAACTATGTGGTTTAAAGCTAGCCATCACGAAACCAAGTGAAATACTGGGCAGAAGCTGACTTTGCCAAATCATCAATAAATATTGCAAACATTGAAGTCTACAATGTGGTACCTGAACTAAAAACTAAATTAGCCTTTTTACTGTCTTATATTACCCGAGCGTTAAGGTCTGTGCAAGTACTTGACATGTTGTTGCATTTTGGTAAGCAATAGATCTTTTACAAATGTTGTGTTTACCTTCTTCGAAAATTGGCTCGAACGTGGCGCCCTATTCAAATATTCAACAGAAGGAGTAAAAGTAGAGCGGAAATTACATAATAAACATGTCACTAAGAAGTATCTTAATACAGCTACTGTGTCAAATAACATATCTGCTAAATTTCTGGAACTCAATACATCGCAGATGCAATGTGCGGTATGTTTAAGGATTGTTCATGTCCATGGTAATGATATAGTAAGCACTGTTCATGCCCATGACAATGCTAAAGTAAGCATTGTTCATGCCCATGGCAATGCTAAAGTAAGCATTGTTCATGCCCATGACAATGCTATAGAAAGCATTGTTTATGTCGTTGACAATATAATAGAAAGCAATGATTATAGAAAGCATTGTTCATGTCCATGGCAATACTATGTAGTAAGCATTGTTCATGCCCATGGCAATAATATAGAAAGCATTGTTCATAGTAAGCATTGTTCATGTCCATGGCAATGATATAGAAAGAATGGTTTATGTCTATGACAATGGTATAGAAAGCAATGGCATAGAAAGCATTGTTCATGTCCATGGCAATGCTATATATAGTAAGCATTGTTTATGCCCATGGCAATAATATAGAAAGCATTGTTTATGTCCATGACAATGGTATAGATTCGAAAGCAATGTTTATGTCCATGACAATGGTATTAAAAGCAAGTACATAAAAAGCATTAATCATGTCCGTGGCAATGATATAGTATGCATTGTTCATGCCCATTGTATTGATATAGCATGCATTGTTCATGTCCATGACAATGATATAGTAAGTATTGTTCATGTCCAAGGCAATGATATAGTAAGCATTTTTCATGTCCATTGAAATGATATAGTGAGCAATGTGATACTTGCATACAGTATCATACATATTTTTGGCAAACGCTTTAAAGAAATAGATGCTTAACCGTGATTGTAAAAGCTTGAAGATACCTCTATTGAAATAGTTCACAACAATCTAACCAAGGCAATATTTAAAATATCTGAAGGACATTGATGAACTCATTTTTACTGGTTTAAAAGTTCCTTACCAGAATTGACAGCTACGCAATATTCCTAAAAAGTATTTCTAAAAAAAGGTAGAGAGAGGTTGACAATGAACCAATGTTGTACAAGCTTCGAGATACTTTTAGAACAACTCTTATCTCCAGCTATAATTGAATCAAGTTTAGTATTGACAATTTGACAAGCGCTAAAAAAATACGGCTTAACCTCAGTTGTTTGATTGACTATTTAGAAGGTGTTATCTATTGTTAACAAAAAAAGGAATTTTCCTTTTTGAATTTAACATTTCGGTACCATTGAAATATTCATTGAGTATTGAAGAGTTTTACATTTGTTTACTCCTTCAAAACGCGGCCCTTCTCTAAGTGTCACTGTAAATTAATTGAAGTCATACATCACACGTCGTACGTGTATCACTACTGTTGCACCACTTCGTTTATGACCGAAACGTTCTGTCAGTCCTTTCCTTTATCTTTTACAATTGATTGGTTTTTAGCGGTTTGCTGTAATTTTGGAAAAGAAAGAATCTAATGATGGAAAACTATCATAACAACTTGATTTATGAGGGTACATTTAATGTAATTTCACGTTAGAGTTATTCAACTATAACTGAACAAAATGTTGATATGTTTAAGACCTTCAGTTGCTTTCAATTATTGACACACCAATGTTTGTAGTTTTCATGTCGTACAAGCTTTTGACTAAGAGCACTTATTGTATGTTTATGTAACACATTTTCTTCCAACATTTAACCTCTCTGTTAGATGACCATGTTTGATAACCATTTGAATGACACAGTTTGCATAGTACTGTATAGTACATTCGGTTTACATTGATATATAACTTGGCATAGTATGAAGCTTGCTGGTTCCTAACGAAAAATACATGGAAACATTTCGCTGAAATCTGTAACTTAAATCCTATATTAGCTTACATGTGAGAGGTCATACATGGTATTTACGTACCACTAGTTAGCACCGGATAGTACACATAAAACAGCGTTTATCATGGACCATCCGTATAATTTGTAACTTAAAGAAAGGGTATTAGTACTTAAAACGAATAATGAATTTAGGCAGTAGCACATTTAAAGTGTAAGCCAAACAACTATTAATGTAAAGCAAGTTAATTTGAGTATGGATTTTAAAATTGCAATTAGAGAAAGCATGCCTTTCAACAAATCAAAATTACTTTTTAAAACTTGTAGAATTATCTGGTGTTTTGTAGAACAGTAATATCTTTGCTATTAACTTCAATAATCTTTATTCAATACTGAATTCGAAAGGCCAGGAATTATAGTATAATTTGAACGATAATACAAAAATAGCAAATCAATATTCATATAAATTGCGATGTGATTCTAAAGGAGAATGATAAAATGTGCTCTACTGTCAGTGTCTGATTTTAAATGCGTGGTATATAAACATTGCAAGATTTTGAATTAAAGTTTACAATTTAATAAAGATTTATCTCTAGTAGGATGGACGTAATAATATTCTTTAAGGTATTTTTTACGTAACTCATCATAATATATCATTGCTATATCATTGCTTAATATATCTTTGCTATTGTAAAACAGTAGGCGTCGTTCCACTTGTAAATGAAACAGTACAGACTATGACGTCGAATCAATGCAAATGGCTGCTGAATGTGGCCGAGGATTAAGGGATTGGACTTGAAAAGCAATGTGCAGGGCACCATAGGGTCTCGCGTCAAGCCAATAACAGCACAATCTACGACTGCCGTGACACTCTGGAAGTCGGCTTAGGGTAATTATTTCAGAAATAGAGACGAAATAATGATTGTAGTAAAGCAATGAAACGATCATTACCATAAGGAAAATTTGTTCAGTGGATACAGATATCAACGCTAAATATACATGAGGTAGATTATTTAGGACAAAAGTGTAAACATTTGTTGAATGGATAAGATAGATGATTCATGTACTCTCAAAGTTAAAACAGCTTGACTTCAATACAAGATTGTTTCATTGGACAGCATCCACAAAATACTGGAACAGATTGTTGAATTAAATTTTTACTAAAGAACATAATTGACAGCATGCAAAATTCCCGGATATAAGGTATTTCTAAGAATAGATACATCATGTATCGGAAATGCTTATTACATTGATAATTGAAGGATTAGATAACAGTCAACATTTAAACGCCGTAAATTAAATTTATACAACTAATTATGTTACCGAAATCGTACTCCAGATTTACAGCGATCGACCTTTTCGTTCTCGTCAACTGATATTGACCGCGTTTCACGAGAATAATTCCTGAACTATTGAATGGTAATCAAAGCACCCTGTCAAGGCTGAAAGACACCATGACAGTTTGAGGACCAATTCGGACTACTATCCCTTGAGGAATTTGTACTTGCGACAATAAAAACTAAACATAACGAAGACTTTAGATTAAAAACTTGAAAAATCATAATATCGTATCAAACTAAATTCTTATTATAATTCTTATAACTTATCACAACAGCTTAAACGCCCTTATGTACGTTTTCAAATGCTTTTCAGGTCAATGAATGGGTGGATGAGTTTGGAGTAATTATTTTAGTCATTAAACACGTGGATCAAGACCATCGAAACAAGAGTGGGTATCGTCAGGAAGAAAAGGGATTAAATTATGAGAGAACAAACATCTTACCCCTATGATTTAAGTTGCGCCAGTCTCTATCACTCGCTAATTTAAACCTTGCTGCCAACCAGCCAAAATGCTTGTGTCGAGTGCTGTGCAGTCTTCGGCGAAAAATCTTACATGGTTTCTCATCGGACCATCAAGATCCTTGGAAGCAGGCTGGACGTCAAGCACAGAAAGATTGTAGAAATACAACAAGGCCTATTTAAGCAAGTCATAGGGGTTTGGTGGAAAGATGGAGAAGAGACGGGAAAAAGGCAAAGGGAAGAACTTGTAATGACTAAAATTTGGTTTAAATTATATTCGTGGCACCGTCCAGTCTGGGTGACCCTACAAGAAGCTCCGTTTGGCATAGCGAGCAAAGAAGAATTCAAAATTCAAGACATAGCAAGAGATGTACAATAACATGACTGTCACTATTTTCGAATGCTTCCTCAATATGACCAGACTGTTTAATTGGCGGTGTTACTTTTATTAGACTCATCATTATATGCTTAGTCGTCAAATTCACAATATGATATACACATTGAAACATTATCAGTCATATTAACGGCGGTAATGCGCAAGAAAATCAGTAACAACGTTATTGCATTACATAACTTTTAAATTCAGTCTGTGACCGATAACTTATATAGACTAATTTGTCTGAAAAGTATTTTTTAAAATTGTCTATCAGACATTACCAGCCTCTAAAACCGGTGCAGAGCTACCAATTTGAAACACAGCTGGAGATTAGCCTTCTCTCCTCAAAAAGAAATTAGACATTAGATGAAGTAATGTTATTGATCACATTTGGCATCAAATTTAACTCTCACAATATTAAATGTGTTCACCTATGTTGTCTTTTAAAACTTTTTGTAACATGTTGCTGCAGATTTTATGGATTGAGAGTGCATAAATCAAGTCAGTGTTAGTGAGTGAATCAGTTACGATTTAAAGTGTATTAAACACTATTTCATTCATTCAACACTTGGATGAATTCACCTTAGGCTTCGGATCTAATGGTCCGGGTTTCGAATTCCGCCAGGGGCTTGGTAACTTTGTCTGCAGTAGAGAGCTGTTCTGCAGTAAGGTTTTGATACAATGCTACAGTGCACTACAGCGCAGAAAGTCTTGAAACCTGACTTTATCGCTGAGAAATATTACCCAAAATCAAAAGCCTAAAGGCAGATCTATATTAATACACGCAAAGGTATATTGCTACACTTGTGCAAGGTTTTGACAAAATATCATCATCAATATCTACCACTGACTTTTGGGCTTGCGGTCACTCAATGGACATATAGATAAATGTAAAATTTTATTTCAAGGCCGTTCTTTTAATATCGAAAACATCCAAAACAACTTCAACAAAACAAGTAACGTCTGCGATGATCTCATATCATTATCTGCAAGAACAACCATATCACTAAGTTGAAAATTACAAAAACGCTTGGAGAAGGATTGTATTAACTGTGGTACTTTACATAACGTTATAGAACACCTTTGGCGATCGCAATGTGTTTGTTGTCTTAACATGTCATTTTATGCATTGAATTATACCAAACTGTCGAACCATATTTTATGGCGATTGGCCCTTAAATACTCACTGCAATAATTTGTCAATTTTTTCTTCAAGAGGCAAAATATCAAAATAGTGTAGTCTTTGTAACAACAGTAACAGCTTTTGACTATGACCTCCATATAATTCTTCACTGTAAAAATATCATACAACAAAGAAATTATTTCTTTTCATATTTGCTAGATAAACTTGTAACAAATGTTATGTTTGAAATGTTTGAAAAGAAGAAGTAGACATGTTTTTATTTCTCTCCGGAGCCCAAAACCTCTTTTATCATTCTTTAGATTCAACATTGTAAGAAAGTATCCAATTACGCGTTTCGTTTCATTTATGAACTGAAACCATTTCTCCTGATCTTTTATCAAGAATGAATTATTTGTGCATTTGAAGGTATGCCTGTAAAATGTATATAATCATCTATATTGTAAACTACCTCATAATGTAATTTTGTTACATTCCGTTATTGCTGGAGGAAATAAAGCATATATCTCTCTCTGTGTTTTCAACTGGCTGTGTCAAACTTTGCCGACATTTAATAGCCTGGAGTCTAAGACTTTGATCTGTTCAAACGTGTTCAAGTCGCGTAATTGGGTGGCCTGTCCATAACTGAAATCGATTTCTAAAAGCAGATAGATGTTTAATTGCCGGCTAAAAAAGTGGCTGACATAAATTCCTTAGGAACCGGTTATGTTTGTTGACCAGTTTTGCTGTAGCGATACAATGATTGTATTTGTTATATCCCTGTCATATTTAAATTGCAAACTAATCGAAGGAGAGAGCGTATATTGTATCGACAGCAAAATAACGTTTCATCGTGATAGCTATATCAAGATACTGTACATATCATCTTTGAAATTGATAGCAATATATGTCATTGAAAGAACTTCGTTCTGCTGTTGATATGATGAATGTGACTATCCTTCATCTATTCAATGGATCATATTTTGAGTAAAAAAATTTGTCACAACCGAAGACATGTCAAGATCAGGATGTTGATGAAACTGAACGAGGAGCTTGTTTTTCTGACAGTACTTTGCATCAGTTCCTGAAAATGGCATAACGGTATCGCTTTTACTAGACGTATTGTTACTGGATTTTATTTCAAGTCACGCCACCGTCAGCTTCGCTAGACCAATTAATCAAATCATTTGTCAATGATTCCTCTACTCTTTATTTATTCTTAAATTAGAACACCGCTTGTTTATTAACGCTAATATCATCGATTATACATCTGTTATCTTAAGTAGGATTGCTGGAACAACTATTGCAAGAAATGAATTTTGTCACCGAGGTTACAAACAGGAACAAAGCGTTCGTAAATCTTAATCGAAACAAATACTCTATCAGTCCTTCTATTTTATAAATCATGAAACAAACAAAAAGTCAACGATAACTGTAAGACCTATGCAAAACGCTTATCTAAACTCGTAGACATTTGTTATTCCTTCATTTAAATAGTAAGCCTCTATCTCTCGGTAATATAAGTCTGACGTTCTATGCTAAACCATATTCTTTTGTATTTTGGAATATCCTGAAACATTGCTAAACTTTATGGTAAAATCTATGGTACAGAAACTAAGAGGTACTCTGACACCTTAGGAGTTCTTGTACCTTGTGTCATGTCATGCTGATATTACCCCAACAAATCAGGTTTTCTTCTCACAGCGGTGAATAAATCATTGTCCATTGTTTCAATACAAGACAAAAATATCGGCAAATATCGTATATACAAGGCTACATTAAGTTTATATGTTTATTTTCATTTATAAAGTTATTCAGTTATGTTTCCAAACTATATCACGACAGAACAGGACAAATCCAGCCAAATCCAAAGCGAAAACAGCGCTTTGAAATGCGGACATCTGATAACCGTAAAACCTTATTTTGACGAATAAAATTAACTATGTAGATCGCACAATGTTAGTGTGTTCCTGAAGCAAGCAAAGGAATTATTGATATGTTAATGTAATTTGAGTTGTTGACTGTAAAGAGCAATTGGTAAAACTTTCCATATCTATCAAACCAGCATACATGGTTAAATAAATAATATATAAAGGAATAAAGTGTTCAAATAATGACTTAAAGAAAACTTTGTTCCATTTATTTTTTCCATCCCAATCATTCTCCTTGTCGTCTAAAGAATGCCTTGATTTAAGCACTGTGCAAAGACCCTACAATAAATATTAATAACGTTGATTACTTCGTTTGTCGGACGTTCTTCTAAATGAGTCATACTGGTACTCAAACTGAGTCATTAACAAAGAACGAACAGCCATAAAGACGTTATCAAATAATTAACAAACTGAACATCATAGGAATCTATTCGGATTCACAATAACAATGCAAGCTAGTTTACTTTTAGGGGGTTTATAATAGCCAGTGGCTATTTTTAATGTGATGTAATTTTGTTTAGTGTCTTTGAGGTAGTTTTTAAGTGAAGACGGAGAGGGAAGTAAATTCATTAATAGAAACCTCCATTTCTCCCCCTTTCAATACAATCAATAGCTATAGAAATGGTGATTCATGATATTGGATGTGTTGCTTTCATGCAATATATATGAATTATTATGTCCAATACGCTAACAATAGGATATCCACATTTTCCATCACAAAATCCTCTTGATTTGACACTTTTTCATTCATTGCAGATGTATCCGGACTGACATCGCATCTGACGGACCTCAATTACTTGATGAAATAGGACAAATGGCAATGGGATGTGTTCTGCTGATATGGACTACAACGTCCTCGACATTCCAAATTCTTTTTCCGATTCCGAGAACAAGTTCAATATATGTAAAATCGTCGTGTTCAAACTAGTGTGATTGAAGGGAAAACAATTATTTGAGACAACAATAACATCGTGTTTATTTAAGTGTTTTATTTCGTTTCCGTTTCTTTTTATTGATTCATATGTGGATTCTCCGTTCGAAGGTCTAAACTACTGAGCTTTCATACATTCAAGATGCTTCTCATCTTCACACAGACCGTGACATCAATATAGAACGATTCGCTGTGGTTTCAGCGTCGGCCTAACTCATTAATCATCTTTCCTTACTTGTCTTTGTCGAGATCATGTGTAAAACCGTTTGGTTTTCTCTTGGGTGTACTTATACTTCATACCATCAAAGCTATGGAACTGAATCTCGGCGATAGGATTGGAACTGACACGGTAATCTAATCTTCAGATTTAGTTCTCAATCATTATAAATCATAACACTCATCAGTTATTGTTTTTACAACGTGCAACAATTGGGGAAAGTATCCCCATAATCTGTTCAAAGTGTTCCTTTATCAATAAGAATATATCCATATGTAATATTCAGACTTAGTTCTCAATCATTATAAATCATAACACTCATCAGCTTTAATCGATTCAAAGTGTTCCTTTATCAAAAATAATACGTCCATTGCCAGAATATTGTGTAATATTTTAATTGAAATCATTTCAAATTTACACGATCTTTACATCTGTTTGCAAGTAGATACTACTTTTTCGCTGACATTTATCTTATAAAATAATAATTCAATTTGATCAACTTATCATGTTTACAATTGGGAGCTTAAGTTTAGTATTTTTTCTGAGAAAAAGCTAATAGGGATGTAAACTAGACCACGTTTTACATTTGCCAACAGGACTTAAAACAACACGTACCTTAGGTATATTGATTTGCAGCAACAACTGATAATTTTGACAGAAAACTGACGAAAACTGGGGAATGTGTTCATGCGGCAATATTAACTCTGTTTTGAAAGGTTTATTGATTGGTTTTTCTCTGTAAGCATTGCGAGGGAACATTGCGATAAGAAATACAAATGTTTATTGATAATGAAAAGCGAAGAAGGAATAATAGTGCAGCCAATTATTCAGACTATTCAATTTAGCTAAGAAACAGAAGAAACCAGAGACCAAGAAGATTTCTTTCCACAAATGATATCACTCAGTAGTGATTTAGTGAAAGGAAGGAATGGTTATTATAAATCGTGTTCATAATTAAGGGGTCAAAGCTAAATTTGTTGTCTTTATATATCACCTGATAAGAACCACATAATCTTTTCCACATGTAACTTGTTTTGAATATCATCGAGCTGCACTGAAGA
Organism: Phorcus lineatus; assembly: GCA_921293015.1. Lineage (NCBI taxonomy): Eukaryota > Metazoa > Mollusca > Gastropoda > Trochida > Trochidae > Phorcus > Phorcus lineatus. The sequence continues at coordinate 8,145,783 of OV121086.1, read as the reverse complement.
CAATTATGACGTCACAAGTGAAGAATAAGGTCATAAAAGCTTTCGTCGCCGGAGTGATTCAATCCAATTCAAGATGCGAAGGCACTCTGCATCACGTAACTCCAAATTTATGCAAAAACATGTTTAATATAGAAAAAAATAAACACAAAAATTATGAAATTCAATGAAGTTTGTGCCTTTGGCAAAGAATGTAAGTTTACGATGACTACTCAAATTTAACATTGACGTTTACTGAAGTGGATTTGGGACGATAATCTTCTTACTTTTAGTTTAAAACTACAAAATTTCAATGTGGCTGTATTGATTCATCATATTAACGATAAAATGTTGCAAAACTTTGAGTGCTTTTGTTAAAGAAATAGATTGAAATGCTTCAAGATATTTCGAGTCGATACCCTTATTCAGTTGGCAATTAGTAAAGATAAATTCGAAACGAAATTCTAAAATGACATCACTTAAAGACAACGTCCTGTAGAAAATATAATGTAAGCATTGGTATAACCTACTAAAATGTCAGGCAAAAGAAAGGTTTCACCTAAGTTGATTTAATCATATATATAAATTTCGATTACAAATGTTTTAAGTTTTAGACGTCGTACGCTAAAATCGAACAGTGCAGACCTTTAGTTATCAATCGAAGAATACGTATGCATGTGTTTGCAATTTATTTTGGAAATTTAAATTTTGAAATTAATTTTTTTGGAAAAGTATTTTTAATAACCTACAATTCTTAATCGATATATAAGATATGTTATACGTAAAAATCAACAAACATACCTTGTTTTTCATACATTAACGCCCTTTTAAACATGGTAGGGGTCATATTGGTGTAAATTTCATTTTTCACCCCTGTCTACTTTAGTATTACACAAAGATATCTTCACATTAACCAAACAACGATTAGTTCATATAAATTATTGTAGACATGATTAATGTTGATAATTCAATTATAAAATGCGTTACATACATTTCAAATCGTTGTAAAGTCGAAACCAACTGATGTGAAACCTTTCTTTTGCCTGTTAGTTTAATTAAGAAGCATCATGTATTGTCATTAAAATTTGAATTTTCTTTTTGAATTTAAGATTGTGTAACCTTTGATGTATTCATTGAATACTGATATATAAAGGCCTTTTTACTACAAGTGCCTAGTGATCACCTGTCGCCTGATTGGATTCATCTATCACACATCCTCCATATATCAATACTTTTACACTTCGTCCTTTATGACCGAACCTTTCTGTCAGTGGGTCGTTTTATTTCTTTTACGATTAAGTGTTTTGTAGCGAGTTCCTGTAATGACATTCAAAGTTTGGCAAAGAAGGAATGTCCTTATAATGAAATACTATCTTAACAAATTGACGTTAGAGTATTGCAACTACAAATGGACACGATTTAGATCTGTTTATGTCCTTCATTTGCTTTCAATAATTTACTCAGCAACATATATCTATTTGCGTAAGGATTTGGTTATAAGTTCTGTTGTAGTTTCCCTGTCAAAAATGTAAGATTGCAAGATGGAATTAGTTAAGTCTCTTATGTACTTTCTTGGAAGTCGTATCGTAAGTTACCATCCGTGTCCGCGAGTATGAAATGGAGATTTATCATGGGTTCGGGTCAAATATCGAACTCGCAAAGGAATCGACCGCGGGTATTATTGGGAATTTATCATGTATTCGCGTTATATATCAAACATGGTAACGTATAGCCATATGACGGGGACCCTTATCTTATGCATTTAATGAAGCTTGAAAGAGTTGATGGAGGAAAAATGGCGGCTTATCTTGTCCGTGTTATTCTTTTATTCTTGAATACAAATATAATTTTTATACCACCGTGCAAAACACAACAGCTATATGCTAGTACCGCGGCCCGGAAATTGCGGATTAACTAAATTAGATTTTTTAAAACTAACGAATTTTGGGGGCTTTATTAGTTTTGATTGTTTGGTCACGTGACCTTGTCTATTCACTCCACCTTGTAAATGTTCGATTTGAAGCGGCGCTAAAATTAACGTTGACAGAACACACAGGTATCACAGCAAAATGCACATGTTGGTTTGAAAGTTTAATATGAATGAAGAGTCGGTTATGACCTCGACTAATATATGTATAGAATGGATTATTTAGTCTCGTGACTTGACAAGGTTTTTTCGCTTCACCAATATACCATTTCAATAAGATCGTACTTGTTCCAGCAGCTTGATTAATAGAAATAACTTTAATTAATGGGAAAGTACATTGATCGAGTTAAGGCAGGGTACAATAAAACAGCGTAAGTAGTTATTAGGGAGTTTTTTGAGATGAATGCTTTAACATGGGAGTCTACGAGAAAATGAAAAAGGTATAAAAGAGCTTATGCAAATGAGGCATCACGTACATCACGCACCTAGGATTAGCGTAATCCTATCAATGAATACTTTTCTATACTATGTACATACGGCCGTAGCGAGCGAGAGCGACCGTCGCTGCGATAGGTAATCCTTCAATCAACAAGAAGGGAGCGAGTGAACAGTGAGAGCTAACAGTCGTATGACTTAAAGCGGGAGGAATGATTGTTGTGGCGTGTACCAGTGATAATTGGTGTTCTCAAACTAAAACAATACATTCGTGATGTAGTGAGCAAGCATCATTGTGATAGAGGAACTCCGTTCCTTTTGATTGATGCGGACTCGTTAATTGTATTGTAAGATGAAAGAACGTCAACAAGAGAAAGAGAGAGATAACCTGGCAATACCACAACTGTGTATCACACTTGTATGCTGTCGTCAGAGCGAGATGGAGCGATTTCTGTATTAAGTTCCAACTATTCGATAGCGAACGAAAACAGAGAAGAAGCAACGCTTAGAAAGAGTGATTACGAAGTTGCTTACTTGGTGTAAACCATGTAGCGTTGTTATCCGCTACTCTTCCCCATACAAGAGGGCGCGAAGGAGAAAAGAAATAAGGAAAAACATCTTTAAGAGATGTATCGGATGTTCCTAGTATCTTCGTGACATCCAAAACACCGGTCCTTTTCAGGACCACAAAAATGCAACAGAAGAAAACTTCTTCAATGCTTTGACTGAAGAAAAAATAACATACAAAAACGTTTATAATCAAAGGTTTTATTCATTTTACTGCATAGGTTTGATTACAGTTTCACACTTTTCAAATTCTGTATGTGTGATTTATCTTCTCTCTCACATAGAAAGACTATAACGATCAAAAGACATTTTGTTATATTATCGTATTTACGTAAGTTATCTTAAATGACCATTAGCACGTTTTGATGTAAGGAAAATTTACTGGAAAATGAAAATGAATGGTTCCAATTGAAAGATAATGTTTTTTGTTTTGTTTTGTTTTTTAAAATGAAGCAATTATAAATCAAATATAAAATCTAAAACTTGTTTCTTACTCAAAATGAATTTAAGGTGTTAACACACAAAAATAGCTGCCAAGGGACTTTACGTGAATCTTAATAATTTGTTCTCTGACTATGATGATTGGTTTATGTAATGACATATTTGACACTTTCAATTTAAAAAAATTAGCATTAACGTACAATTATCAGTCAAAAATTACAAGTATAAAACTTTCATGAAACGTGCTACTGATCCTTTAATGAAATACTTTATTAACATAATAAGTAAAGTTCTAAGTGAAACTAGTATTTACAGTCACTATGTTTTTCTCTCAACATTCATGTAAAATAACAATCATTTTCTAAAACTCAAGAGCTGAAAGCATTTTTCTTTTGCTTAAAAATCACATTCATATTTTATAGTCAATTTATTTTCCCCAGAGTCCCTAACTAATTATTAATTATACCAATGGGTTTGTTGATGTACCGCTTCGAGGGTTGCTTTGATATTCAATGCACAAATGTAAATGACAAAATTTTGCCAATTCTATTTCTTTCGAAAATATACTTTAAGCTCTTGTTCCAAAACCCTATACATCATACAACATATATGAAAATTGACCCAGTAATGATGAAAATAATGATGAATATCATAATACATATCAAAGGTAACGTAACACGTACTTTTCAAAATATTTGTTATTAGGAGGGTTAAAATAATGTTATTCATTAAGCACGAACTGCTAGTCTTGTATTATGAGAAAGCTATTGATGAGTAATTGCCGAGAACATTAACTAACTTTATAAATTTCGAGTTTATTTTTAGGGGAGGGTTGCATCAATAATAAAGAAACGTGTTACATTCCCGCTTTATGAAAGAAACAGAGAACAAGTTCCAAGGAAAAATATCAATAACACTATCTAATGAAACTAACAACAGTTCGGTACAAGACGTAAATATACATTGAAAGTCGAGTTGCATTTAACTTGATCAAACATGTCAAAACTTCCATTGCTAAAAGTTCAACACATTTCAAACGTATTTCTAAACAGTTTTATTATTTTCTTTCGTTTTCATAAGTTCATTTGATTTTGATACTTACACAAAACTTTTTCTATCAATATCTTTTCAATTACTCGTCAGTTACTCGAAGCAATGGTTACAGATACAACAAGAAGTAAAATGTACAACAATAGGTGAAACTTCTGAACTCATCTTCTAACACTAGAAATGTGCATAATGCAACCTATCAGGGCGTCTCCTGTTGCGTAATGTTCTAGGTCTAGTTCGTCGTCTTCTTCTTCTTAAGAAAATGCTTCGTCTTCAATTTCAAATAAGGGTCCGTGTGGAATTACACTTGGGTTATTGTAAAAGGCTCTTAGGTGTTAAGAAATCAACATGTAACTCAATGGTTTATGCGGAATTAGGTCGTTATCCGTTATTATTTAAAAGACAATATAACATAGTTAAATATTGGTGTAAGCTTCTTGGTTCTGATAACAGTATTTTAAAAGGTTGTTATGAATATCTTTATGAGGAAGTGGAAACCCGTGGTGTCAAGAATTGGGCGTATCAGGTAAAAAGTATATTGTCGAACATAGGTTTCAATGAAATATGGTTGAAGCAGGAATTACCAACAGGTTATCTATCAGTTATAAAACAGAGAATTAATGATCATGCGGTCCAGTATATATTTAGTCAGTTGGCTAGTTCTTCTTAATGTGTTTTGTATTATAATATAATCGATCAATGTTCACTTCAATATTATTTATGTGAATCGATTCCACGTCTATATAGAAATTATTTGTCTAAATTTAGGCTTAGTTCCCACCAGTTAGCTGTAGAAACTGGTAGATATAATAATATAAATATTGCTAGTCGTAAATGTCTAATGTGTAAAGATGATATAGAAGACGAATTCCATTTCGTATTAAGATATCCATCGTATATCAACTATAGAATATTATATATCAAACCTTATTACAAATGTCCATCAGTAATAAAGTTTATTCAACTTTTTAGTTGTAATAATGTAAAGATATTATGCAACTTGGGTAAATATTTATATAAGGCTAGTTTATTGAGAAATAATTTGATACGTAATTTATGATAAAATTGTAATTGTACCTTAATACTCTTATTTTATTGTCACCATATTCATCATCCACAACCTGTACCAATAACGTTTTTTTCTTTTACGTACCAATTATCTGTACAGATAAAGGTAATAAAGAATCTGCAATCAATGTGTGACTATACAACCGCGACCAGTCGGTTGAATAGTAATTGCAAGAATCACAACGATATATAGCACGAAATTGCGAACTCGTGGTCACGGTGGAATCTTTAATAATATTTATATTTCGACGCCTTATGTCAGCTTGATTCGGAGTCTCGAACTTTAGAGCTTCATCTATAGCATCAAAAGTGGGTGTTGTGTTGGATAATACTTGTTGGTCCTGAACTGGTGAAGTCATCGTCCCATCTCTCTACTGACGGTTGTTATCGGAAGTCTTATATTCCTTTGCACGTCTAAAGGACTATGACATCATCGATAAGACACTACTCAAACTATAAATGCACTGAGCAAGATTCGAGAAACGCTAATCAAACTTTCCCTTTTGATAGTTTGTATTTCAAACCTTTTTAAGAACACTCTCATGTCACCGATTTCATTGCACAGCAAACATACTTAATTATTTGCTAATCGCGCTTGTTTCCATTAGAGTATAATCACAACCTATTCTTGACACGAATCCTGCTGACTTGAATCGGATGCCACCGAAAAATTAACAATTGTGCGAATATATAATCTTCATTATTGCGTTTTCAGTGGATTGCATTTGTTGAAATGTCACACTCTTGAAGTTAACGGCTCTGAGAGCGTACAATTACTCGAACACTAAACACGGTTAACTGGATCAACAGTCAACATCATGAAGGTCCATTCATTGTGCGAAAAATGGAGATCGACGTGATCATCGCTCTTCGATCGAGATGTTGTCTTGTAGTCACAATTAGGACTATCGCAAACATACCATCCTTTAGATTCCGATGTACTGTCCACTATTTTCTCTTGAACAGGGCGAGGTTCGCTGAACAGCATAGAGAGCGTAACAAACCACGGGTAGCGCGGTTCTTGAGTTGTTTGTCTCTCATTATCGGACGTAGTAGAGGAAACCTCACCATCTTGCACTGGACCACTCATCTTATTAAACAGTTGCAAGAAAAAAAATAAAATGAAGTTTTTACAAACAAAAGTTTCAAGCTCGCAATAAAGAGACAGTCGTTCTCACTGTTTCTGAAGAGAGTTTGGGAATATGTCGATTCGTTTACACTGTACATTTCTAGAGAAACCTTGAATGATCGCTAGTTCGGCAATTATCCTGTGTCAATATAAATCACAACCGTCTAAACCGAAAAGCTTTGGAAAGGAATGTCGAGAAGGATACTTTGATCAATGTTTAATTTCTACTTATTAATTTGCAGATTAACAATCTCCTCGGCAGAGAATAGTCTACGACCATGTCTTATTTATTTTGAAGAGATATGTCGAGCGCACAGTAAACGGATAACGTTTTCAATAATCCTCAATTCGCGATAGAACTGTACTGATAAGCTCACTTCATTCTGTGCTAATCTTTCTTCTTCCACGAAATGCACGACCATAGAACTTCAATCCACATCTCAGATCAGTGATAATTTAGATAGTGTATTTCGTATTTATTTTTCGCAGGTCCCAATCTATTCTCCTCGTTCATCATGCATTTGACAGAATCTTTTATTCAAACAAACTCCACCCGTACTATATAGATATCAGTGGTAAACTTACTTTTAGGATTTAGGTGGTGTTTTTTTATTTGTTTGCAAAGCACGAATCTTATTAATTCGACAATAACATGAAAGGGTAGGACGTAGCTATAAAATGGTAGCTAACGCTAACTTGTCTCCATATCGCAGTTAGCCAGCGTTTCTTTGAAGATTCATCTTTGAATAGCAACCGTTGGAAAGAATGGAAGGATCGATATTTGGTAAGTATGCATCATCGATTGAATGTTTTTCTTTTAATTTTCTTAAAGTTCAATTTAGCTAAACCATAGAAGGCTCTTTACAAATGTACCAATTTCGGTTCCTTAATCACGCCAGTTTTATGATTGAGAGAGATATTTTCCGTTGATTATATATAACTCTTAGCAAGTATAATTATTTTCACAACTCATTGCGTGCTGTAGATGCTTCCTCGTGATATACACGTTTAGTCGTTGAATAGTGTTCATGATTGTTATGTTAATAACCCCAAAATATATACATTTTAATTGTGCATTAATCTCTGAGCATAATCGTGAATTGTTTTTAGTTGTGGAGTTTTCGTTAAATTCGATACGCAAATAATGTTATGTAAATGTTATATTTGGATTTATATATTATTCTAAATGTTACATCAACACGATTGTTGCAGGAAAGATCAAAAGAAAGAGGAAGATCGCACAAGATGATAAAACGAAAAGAGTGAAGACGAGTAACGATGAAAAAGAATGTCATCTCAATCGGTAATATGATTATCCTCACAATTCCGGCGATAACTCATATAATATAACAATTGTAATTTTTCATTACGACGCTCATTATACGATCTTCATTCTAGGCAGTGTTATCCCCTGAACGCGTTTCAATTACCAATGTAGGGAATTGATGTTCTTTATGTATAACTTATAAATACCTATGTGCCAATAGGTCTGCTGATACGGTTCTCCTATCGGACCATGACGACAACAGTCAAGTCGTCATACCCTCTACAAGCCAACCGTCAAGTGCTGCTATAATATCTTCTCGAGAAGATGGGAATAGCAGTAGCGGGGACAGCAACGACTCAACCACCGATACGACTGACGTTGATGAGAAAACTTCCGCAAAGATGACCACTTTGAAGGATACAATTTCCAGAAGAATGAAAGTCGGAAAACATGGACAAACAGTTTACATAATGAAGGTGAATTGCAATGATGAGGAGAAAAGGTTGAAACACGGCAAGAAAGGTGTGTAGGATATTCATGTGGACTACGCGATAACTTGACATCTAAAGAACGGAACGTTAATGTCTCAACGTTGCAATTACTACAAAGTTTCTGCTGTGCTTTAGTACCAGCTGTTGAATACTCTTTAGTATATATTTCGTTTTAACTATATATTTATATAGACATTTATGCGTTGGTTTATTTTGTAGATAATTATTATACTACATTCAGTAATGAATGATGGTTATTTTAAACATAATGCGATACTTTATAACTCACTTTTATCCTTAATAATTTCGTTTAGTATATATTATTTTTCAAAATAATTTACTGCAAAATTCACATTTCTCCCTTTCAATTTCAGCTGGTGAAACGCGAGGGAAAACTTAGACGTGAATATCATGCTTTGTACAAAAAGTACAACGCACAGCATCACGTCTTTAAAAGCTATGAGATGACCCTTTCTAAGAACCCGCGGATCATCAAAGCAGGATTTCGAAAGCTTTCCAACAGATGGTACATGGATTTGCGTCAATACGAGGAGCAGGATTACGTCAAAGATAACGGCGTCTGCGTTGCAGTGGACGATGCATGGAAGTTGATCAGTCATTTGAATAAGTGTGTTGTGAAGTTGCGGGAGTGAGACAATATCGGATTTCAGATAATTGATATTCGTACCACATTCAGGAAGTAACCTTTCTGAAGCAATTTCGATGGATAGCTTTGGTAGATACACGTGTAACTTTTGTAATCATAGATGTACTAACCGTACTCAATTCTATAAGCACATACGTCTTTGTAGTACTGGTGGCGATGGGAATAGAAGTCATTTACATAAGTATGCCTGTTTTAATTGCCTCGCCGAGTTCAATTCTCGTACTCATTTCAACTTTCACCTGAGAAACTGTCAGCGAAACAAAAGCCTTCATATGTGTAAAAAGTGTGGAAAGAGGTTTTTATCGCAACGAACTTTGCAGGATCATCGTAAACAATGTTTGAAAGGAAAGTTGAAGTGTAGGCAGTGCCAGAGAGACTTTGAGAATCGGAAGTTGTTGTGGCGACATCAAAGAAGAGATCACCGCGGCGGGGGAGATGAACACGTGGAGGAAAGTCTGCAACCTGTTCCGTGGAACGATAACGCAAGACCCTGGAGTGATGAGGATGGACAAATCTTAGATGAACCTCTATGGGAAGTGTACGATACTCACAAAGATATCATACTGCAGAGACATAAGACAAGTGACGACAGTGTACGTCATACATTCAATTTCCCATTGACGGGGTTAGAAACAGCTGACTCTATAGATTATCGATCTCAATTAACTTACATTTATCGTCACGAACGGAATTCATTTAAAGTTAACCTCTCTTTTGGAATTATTTTAAAACATATAGAAACGGGAGAATATAGATACTTCGTTCCTTATAAAAACGTAAATATTTTTGAAAGACCGCTACGAGTACTAAATGTAAGGTCGCTGTCGAAAATTGTCAGGAAAATACAAAGAAAGTCTCTTGATGATCATGTGTTAGAGCAGAGGCCGAATACTAAATGGAAACCTGTTTTTGTCACGAACGTATTTTACACGATTTATCGTACCTCTTTTGTCTTAGGGCATTCCGAAAGTACACTTCCCAAATGGTTGAAATCTAAAAGATGCCTTGCTTTTTTGACTACCAACCTTCATCAGGATCATTTTTGTGCTTTCCGATGTTTAGCTTTTCATCGCAAGCGGAACACGCATGTGACTAAATATCATGGCAGAAAGCGTCGGGTGTTTCCCCCCTCTTACGCAATGGTTAGCAATCTTTATCGAGAATGGATGAAAGCTTCAGGAATCAAAACACCACCTCGTAATTTCAAGGGTCTAAGGGTACCAGAGGATGTACCTTTATTCGAAAAGACGTTTGATGTATCTGTGAATATTTATCGACTTTCAGATCACAGATATTCTTGTGTACCACTCTATCTACTAAGAACAATCCTTCGGGCAAATCCCCGCTCAACATGAACTGCTATGAAGGACACTTATCATTCATTACCAATATGTCTGCTTATGCCCGGAGATACAAATGCCGCCACTGTGACCAGTGCTTCACTACTCCGTTTAATGCGAGGCGACACGAGAAGAGTAACTGTTGTCAAAAGACTCGGCTAAAATTTCCAGGAGGATATTTCTCAACTTCGAAAACTGTCTTTGAGAATCTACAGGATATCTATGACATCGTAGTACCTGAAGAAAATCGACTATACGACTTCTGCGCGATGATAGACGGCGAATCTCTTTTGGTTGGGGAAACAGACGAAGAAATATCTCACAACGGCGAATCAACCAAAATGCTGAATCTACATCGCCCTGTCTCTATTTCCGTTTGCTCAAATGTTCCCGGATATGAAGATGCGAAGTGTTTTATCAACCCTAACGTGACTGATTTGTTGAAGATTACTGTAGAATATCTTTCAGTGATGGCGGAAAAAGCGAAGAAAATAACCGAGGAAAAACTTAAAGTGACTTTTCAAAGCATAGAACGGAAACTAAGCGAGATGAAGGTAAATAGAGATCAATCTTTTACCAATAATCTGCAACAATACTAGCGTTTCATTTGAAACAGATCATGCCATAAACTACCTTCCAAGTCGAAACTTTTACTTTCAGAAGTTATAAGATGTCTTGAATATAATCCCTTGTTCCTACCTCGCGGTACAGTAATATTCATTTCTTCCTGAGTATCCTTTGCAAACAACTGCGAGGTTAATTTCGAGTTCACGTCAGTCTCGTTGCTATTCAAAAGCGTTTGAATAATTGCCTTGTATGGATAATGATTGTTTGTTGAGTTTATCAAGCGACCTTGTATCCAAACATCTACCTGTGAAAAGAGAGAATGCAGGAAGAGATTAATCGGTCCGCATTCCTCATCCGCGGTTAAACTAGTTCCATCCCCTTTCACTATTTTACATTTCACATAAAGTGTTGACCGTCTGAGGTCAATGTACTCCAGTCCGTTCTGACCGCTCACGTGAAACTCGATAGGGGCTGATCCGGAGAGCGGCGAGATAGGTCGACAGTCTTGTAAATACGTTCGCTCCACTGCTGTTTGCGTTGGCGGGAGACTAAAGAGATCGAGCTCAGAGGGTTGTGTTTCTGTAAAAAATTTAGGATCGGACATAAACATCGCCATTTTAAACAAATATATCTTCAAATGGACGTCTAATATTGCTATAACTACTCTTCCGTTTTCGTCTCCTGATATTCTTTTGTCTCTTCTTGTTATTGTTCTTTGCCTTAAGACTCAACACATGCCCTTTCTTCTTGCGTTGTCGCCTACCGTTAACACCACCCTTACGAGAAGACGATCTGACTATTCTGCCTCCTTTCAGGCTTACACGTTGTCTTTTACGTGATGCACTCATTTTCCCACTATCAACCTCGATCTTTGCAATGTTTTCCGGGTGATGGGATATTTCCGATTTTGCCTGTGCTACTGCTTGCTCGCTTGGTGAGACGTATTTTATATCTGCATGACGTTCACTAGTCGTTTGGTTACCCTTAACATTCAGCGATGATTGGAGGATGGAATCAGGTGGTGGCGATGATACTTCGGATTCGTGTAAAGCACTCATTCTAGTCGTTATCATTGGTGATAAAGTAGATACTCTGCCGCCGATTTTTGGATGAATAAAACTATTTATTTTCCCTTCCGCTACTTCTTTATAATAATTACGCCACGTCGCAACGTCGGGAACGTACAATCCATTACCATCATCATCTCTTAATAATGCACTCGATTCCTTCATGGTGTTTATTACGTCAATTTTTAAACGACAAATGGGTAGCGTCGCAAATGGAGAGTTATCGAGACGACGTCGGTGAAAATGTAGCAGGATTTCCCAAGACATCTGTTATTTGAATATCGAGCTGCGTAACCGTATCGTTGACAACCCTAACTCCCACCTCATACGATTCAGAAAGGACATTCATCCAGACGCTATTCGTCGAAGTTGTACTTTGAACTCTCCTTAACAATGGTTGACGTTGACCTTTCTGAATGATTGGCTCGCAAATAGAACAATAAATATATAACATCCCATCCGTCACCTTTTTTCTTCGAACACCAGAAAGATTTCTCTTTGCATAAAATTCTTTCAGCGAAATACTCCAGTGTCCGTTTAATTTCAAAGGTTGATTCAGATAGATAGTAAATCGATGAGGTTGATTATCTGGAAAATATTCCAATCCATCATCACTATTTGCAACAATCCAGTGTTGTATTGCGTTCATCTTAGAGCTGTTCTAACTGATCTGCATCGATCCACGAATTGAACTTTTTCGGAAATCTTTCCCATTTAACAAACACTTGTCTACTTTTCTTCTTACTTTTACCCTTACGTACATATCTCGATTTCAAAATTGTTTCTACTTTCCATGATATCTTGAGGTTGATTATCTGGAAAATATTCCAATCCATCATCACTATTTGCAACAATCCAGTGTTGTATTGCGTTCATCTTAAGAGCTGTTCTAACTGATCTGCATCGATCCACGAATTGAACTTTTTCGGAAATCCTTCCCATTTAACAAACACTTGTCTACTTTTCTTCTTACTTTTACCCTTACGTACATATCTCGATTTCAAAATTGTTTCTACTTTCCATGATATCTCATCCGGATCATGAGGGAACTTTTGTATTTCCTGTTCATAAAACGTGCCTTCAATGAGGTCTGACTGAAGATCTTCCAACCAGTAAATATTGACGTTGTCCCTATTTTGTCGTTTGATAACTTTAAAGATTTCTTCCGACCACTTTTGTTCATAGTCCTTTTCAAACATTCTCTTAGATAATGATATACGGACAAAATCACCTCTTTTATATTTGTAATGGGTTTGAAAGAATTGTTTTTTTCGTTTCGTTTTATACCTCTGTAATGCTTCCGCATTATTTGACCCGTAAATATCTAACCAGATCTTCGCTTCATTTCCAGCATTAACATCAACGGGTGCTCTCCCTTTCAAACTATTGTGAGGTCGATGATTATAATTGTGCACTAAATCTCTAGGAGAACCGTATCAGCAGACCTATTGGCACATAGGTATTTATAAGTTATACATAAAGAACATCAATTCCCTACATTGGTAATTGAAACGCGTTCAGGGGATAACACTGCCTAGAATGAAGATCGTATAATGAGCGTCGTAATGAAAAATTACAATTGTTATATTATATGAGTTATCGCCGGAATTGTGAGGATAATCATATTACCGATTGAGATGACATTCTTTTTCATCGTTACTCGTCTTCACTCTTTTCGTTTTATCATCTTGTGCGATCTTCCTCTTTCTTTTGATCTTTCCTGCAACAATCGTGTTGATGTAACATTTAGAATAATATATAAATCCAAATATAACATTTACATAACATTATTTGCGTATCGAATTTAACGAAAACTCCACAACTAAAAACAATTCACGATTATGCTCAGAGATTAATGCACAATTAAAATGTATATATTTTGGGGTTATTAACATAACAATCATGAACACTATTCAACGACTAAACGTGTATATCACGAGGAAGCATCTACAGCACGCAATGAGTTGTGAAAATAATTATACTTGCTAAGAGTTATATATAATCAACGGAAAATATCTCTCTCAATCATAAAACTGGCGTGATTAAGGAACCGAAATTGGTACATTTGTAAAGAGCCTTCTATGGTTTAGCTAAATTGAACTTTAAGAAAATTAAAAGAAAAACATTCAATCGATGATGCATACTTACCAAATATCGATCCTTCCATTCTTTCCAACGGTTGCTATTCAAAGATGAATCTTCAAAGAAACGCTGGCTAACTGCGATATGGAGACAAGTTAGCGTTAGCTACCATTTTATAGCTACGTCCTACCCTTTCATGTTATTGTCGAATTAATAAGATTCGTGCTTTGCAAACAAATAAAAAAACACCACCTAAATCCTAAAAGTAAGTTTACCACATATATCTATATAGTACGGGTGGAGTTTGTTTGAATAAAAGATTCTGTCAAATGCATGATGAACGAGGAGAATAGATTGGGACCTGCGAAAAATAAATACGAAATACACTATCTAAATTATCACTGATCTGAGATGTGGATTGAAGTTCTATGGTCGTGCATTTCGTGGAAGAAGAAAGATTAGCACAGAATGAAGTGAGCTTATCAGTACAGTTCTATCGCGAATTGAGGATTATTGAAAACGTTATCCGTTTACTGTGCGCTCGACATATCTCTTCAAAATAAATAAGACATGGTCGTAGACTATTCTCTGCCGAGGAGATTGTTAATCTGCAAATTAATAAGTAGAAATTAAACATTGATCAAAGTATCCTTCTCGACATTCCTTTCCAAAGCTTTTCGGTTTAGACGGTTGTGATTTATATTGACACAGGATAATTGCCGAACTAGCGATCATTCAAGGTTTCTCTAGAAATGTACAGTGTAAACGAATCGACATATTCCCAAACTCTCTTCAGAAACAGTGAGAACGACTGTCTCTTTATTGCGAGCTTGAAACTTTTGTTTGTAAAAACTTCATTTTATTTTTTTTCTTGCAACTGTTTAATAAGATGAGTGGTCCAGTGCAAGATGGTGAGGTTTCCTCTACTACGTCCGATAATGAGAGACAAACAACTCAAGAACCGCGCTACCCGTGGTTTGTTACGCTCTCTATGCTGTTCAGCGAACCTCGCCCTGTTCAAGAGAAAATAGTGGACAGTACATCGGAATCTAAAGGATGGTATGTTTGCGATAGTCCTAATTGTGACTACAAGACAACATCTCGATCGAAGAGCGATGATCACGTCGATCTCCATTTTTCGCACAATGAATGGACCTTCATGATGTTGACTGTTGATCCAGTTAACCGTGTTTAGTGTTCGAGTAATTGTACGCTCTCAGAGCCGTTAACTTCAAGAGTGTGACATTTCAACAAATGCAATCCACTGAAAACGCAATAATGAAGATTATATATTCGCACAATTGTTAATTTTTCGGTGGCATCCGATTCAAGTCGGCAGGATTCGTGTCAAGAATAGGTTGTGATTATACTCTAATGGAAACAAGCGCGATTAGCAAATAATTAAGTATGTTTGCTGTGCAATGAAATCGGTGACATGAGAGTGTTCTTAAAAAGGTTTGAAATACAAACTATCAAAAGGGAAAGTTTGATAAGCGTTTCTCGAATCTTGCTCAGTGCATTTATAGTTTGAGTAGTGTCTTATCGATGATGTCATAGTCCTTTAGACGTGCAAAGGAATATAAGACTTCCGATAACAACCGTCAGTAGAGAGATGGGACGATGACTTCACCAGTTCAGGACCAACAAGTATTATCCAACACAACACCCACTTTTGATGCTATAGATGAAGCTCTAAAGTTCGAGACTCCGAATCAAGCTGACATAAGGCGTCGAAATATAAATATTATTAAAGATTCCACCGTGACCACGAGTTCGCAATTTCGTGCTATATATCGTTGTGATTCTTGCAATTACTATTCAACCGACTGGTCGCGGTTGTATAGTCACACATTGATTGCAGATTCTTTATTACCTTTATCTGTACAGATAATTGGTACGTAAAAGAAAAAAACGTTATTGGTACAGGTTGTGGATGATGAATATGGTGACAATAAAATAAGAGTATTAAGGTACAATTACAATTTTATCATAAATTACGTATCAAATTATTTCTCAATAAACTAGCCTTATATAAATATTTACCCAAGTTGCATAATATCTTTACATTATTACAACTAAAAAGTTGAATAAACTTTATTACTGATGGACATTTGTAATAAGGTTTGATATATAATATTCTATAGTTGATATACGATGGATATCTTAATACGAAATGGAATTCGTCTTCTATATCATCTTTACACATTAGACATTTACGACTAGCAATATTTATATTATTATATCTACCAGTTTCTACAGCTAACTGGTGGGAACTAAGCCTAAATTTAGACAAATAATTTCTATATAGACGTGGAATCGATTCACATAAATAATATTGAAGTGAACATTGATCGATTATATTATAATACAAAACACATTAAGAAGAACTAGCCAACTGACTAAATATATACTGGACCGCATGATCATTAATTCTCTGTTTTATAACTGATAGATAACCTGTTGGTAATTCCTGCTTCAACCATATTTCATTGAAACCTATGTTCGACAATATACTTTTTACCTGATACGCCCAATTCTTGACACCACGGGTTTCCACTTCCTCATAAAGATATTCATAACAACCTTTTAAAATACTGTTATCAGAACCAAGAAGCTTACACCAATATTTAACTATGTTATATTGTCTTTTAAATAATAACGGATAACGACCTAATTCCGCATAAACCATTGAGTTACATGTTGATTTCTTAACACCTAAGAGCCTTTTACAATAACCCAAGTGTAATTCCACACGGACCCTTATTTGAAATTGAAGACGAAGCATTTTCTTAAGAAGAAGAAGACGACGAACTAGACCTAGAACATTACGCAACAGGAGACGCCCTGATAGGTTGCATTATGCACATTTCTAGTGTTAGAAGATGAGTTCAGAAGTTTCACCTATTGTTGTACATTTTACTTCTTGTTGTATCTGTAACCATTGCTTCGAGTAACTGACGAGTAATTGAAAAGATATTGATAGAAAAAGTTTTGTGTAAGTATCAAAATCAAATGAACTTATGAAAACGAAAGAAAATAATAAAACTGTTTAGAAATACGTTTGAAATGTGTTGAACTTTTAGCAATGGAAGTTTTGACATGTTTGATCAAGTTAAATGCAACTCGACTTTCAATGTATATTTACGTCTTGTACCGAACTGTTGTTAGTTTCATTAGATAGTGTTATTGATATTTTTCCTTGGAACTTGTTCTCTGTTTCTTTCATAAAGCGGGAATGTAACACGTTTCTTTATTATTGATGCAACCCTCCCCTAAAAATAAACTCGAAATTTATAAAGTTAGTTAATGTTCTCGGCAATTACTCATCAATAGCTTTCTCATAATACAAGACTAGCAGTTCGTGCTTAATGAATAACATTATTTTAACCCTCCTAATAACAAATATTTTGAAAAGTACGTGTTACGTTACCTTTGATATGTATTATGATATTCATCATTATTTTCATCATTACTGGGTCAATTTTCATATATGTTGTATGATGTATAGGGTTTTGGAACAAGAGCTTAAAGTATATTTTCGAAAGAAATAGAATTGGCAAAATTTTGT
Source organism: Phorcus lineatus (assembly GCA_921293015.1). Taxonomy (NCBI): domain Eukaryota; kingdom Metazoa; phylum Mollusca; class Gastropoda; order Trochida; family Trochidae; genus Phorcus; species Phorcus lineatus. Next base: position 8,128,141 of record OV121086.1, on the reverse strand, counting down.
CATTTACATTTGTGCATTGAATATCAAAGCAACCCTCGAAGCGGTACATCAACAAACCCATTGGTATGATTAATAATTAGTTAGGGACTCTGGGGAAAATAAATTGACTATAAGATATGAATGTGATTTTTAAGCAAAAGAAAAATACTTTCAGCTCTTGAGTTTTAGAAAATGATTGTTATTTTACATGAATGTTGAGAGAAAAACATAGTGACTGTAAATACTAGTTTCACTTAGAACTTTACTTATTATGTTAATAAAGTATTTCATTAAAGGATCAGTAGCACGTTTCATGAAAGTTTTATACTTGTCATTTTTGACTGATAATTGTACGTTAATGCTAATTTTTTTAAATTGAAAGTGTCAAATATGTCATTACATAAACCAATCATCATAGTCAGAGAACAAATTATTAAGATTCACGTAAAGTCCCTTGGCAGCTATTTTTGTGTGTTAACACCTTAAATTCATTTTGAGTAAGAAACAAGTTTTAGATTTTATATTTGATTTATAATTGCTTCATTTTAAAAAACAAAACAAAACAAAAAACATTATCTTTCAATTGGAACCATTCATTTTCATTTTCCAGTAAATTTTCCTTACATCAAAACGTGCTAATGGTCATTTAAGATAACTTACGTAAATACGATAATATAACAAAATGTCTTTTGATCGTTATAGTCTTTCTATGTGAGAGAGAAGATAAATCACACATACAGAATTTGAAAAGTGTGAAACTGTAATCAAACCTATGCAGTAAAATGAATAAAACCTTTGATTATAAACGTTTTTGTATGTTATTTTTTCTTCAGTCAAAGCATTGAAGAAGTTTTCTTCTGTTGCATTTTTGTGGTCCTGAAAAGGACCGGTGTTTTGGATGTCACGAAGATACTAGGAACATCCTATACATCTCTTAAAGATGTTTTTCCTTATTTCTTTTCTCCTTCGCGCCCTCTTGTATGGGGAAGAGTAGCGGATAACAACGCTACATGGTTTACACCAAGTAAGCAACTTCGTAATCACTCTTTCTAAGCGTTGCTTCTTCTCTGTTTTCGTTCGCTATCGAATAGTTGGAACTTAATACAGAAATCGCTCCATCTCGCTCTGACGACAGCATACAAGTGTGGTACACAGTTGTGGTATTGCCAGGTTATCTCTCTCTTTCTCTTGTTGACGTTCTTTCATCTTACAATACAATTAACGAGTCCGCATCAATCAAAAGGAACGGAGTTCCTCTATCACAATGATGCTTGCTCACTACATCATGAATGTATTGTTTTAGTTTGAGAACACCAATTATCACTGGTACACGCCACAACAATCATTCCTCCCGCTTTAAGTCATACGACTGTTAGCTCTCACTGTTCACTCGCTCCCTTCTTGTTGATTGAAGGATTACCTATCGCAGCGACGGTCGCTCTCGCTCGCTACGGCCGTATGTACATAGTATAGAAAAGTATTCATTGATAGGATTACGCTAATCCTAGGTGCGTGATGTACGTGATGCCTCATTTGCATAAGCTCTTTTATACCTTTTTCATTTTCTCGTAGACTCCCATGTTAAAGCATTCATCTAAAAAAACTCCCTAATAACTACTAGCGTAGCGTAGCCTTGGTTTACTTAACAGTGGGACAAGACAGATAACTCTTGGTATTACGTCGTCTCCCGTTACTAGCGTTGGGCGGGATCCAATAAACAAACAAAAATATACCGGCACGTGACTGGTTTTTGCTAATAAGTAGCCGTCATGGCTGTGCAATAAAATTGCTGACCACCAATTAATTTGTTCTCGTTTTCATGTTTTAATGTATTTTTTTTATTACCAAAACAAAAACCTACTTTATTACTAATGAATCCTTTTTCCGTACATTTATCATCTCTGTTGGATGAACATGTTTTATTATCATTTAAAAAATATACACAGTTTGCACCTTATGATACATTTGGTTAACATTGATATATAACTAGTGCATAGCGTTGAGGTTGCTGGTCCCTAAAGAAAAAGACTTGGTTCAATTTACCCGACATCTGTAACATCAGTGTAATAGTAACCTTGATTTAAGATGTCATACATAATATTCTGTATGACAGGTGAGCACCTGATACTAGGTATTTAACATATATCCGCAAACTTTGGCTTTGACCTAATGAAAAGGGAAAAGAAATCACAAAATAATAACGAATACAAACACTTTTTAATTGTGAACTATTGAACTGGAAACTCTCTGAAGCAAGGTTAGCGTGAGCATTGATTTAAGGATTGCAATTAAGGAGAGCATGCGATTTTTTTTAACTAATCTAAATTTCGTTTTGAAACTTGTAGATCACTAACTGGGCTCTTATATTGTACTACAGTAATATACTTGCAATTGAAAATCGGTAGGCGTCGTAATACTTGTAATTAAGCAGAAAAGACCATGACGTCGAAGCAAATTGTTGCTAAAAGTATTCTAGGATTAATGGATTGGACTTGAAGACAATGTGGAAGGCACCATAGGGTCTCAGAGTAAGGCAATATCACCACAATCTACAACTTTCGTTGGTTCACGATACATGTTACAGAAATGGAACCGAAAGGAGAAACGTATAATGATTGTAGTAAAGCGAAGGAAAGCTCATTAGCTTGTGGAGATTTTGTCAACTGGCTACAGCTATCAACACCATATATACATTAAGTAGATTACTAATGACGAAAAGGGTAAAGGTAAATCGAAAGAAGAATTGGTTAAGGTGATTTACGTAAACACCAGCTTGTTAATGGTTAAGTGGCCAACATCTGCATTACTTGAAAATATTGTCGAATCGAAGTTTATCTCAAGAACATAATTCACAGCATACCAGAATACCAGGCAAAGTAAACATCTCCAAGAATAGAAACGTCAATTATGGGAGTAATTGGAAGATTGAAAACCCTCAACAATTCAATTCTATAATTAATACAACTAATAGTGCTACCAAAATACTTATCCAGATTAACAACCACTGACCGTTCCGTTCCTTCTGCTTCTGAGTGACATTTGCCCGAATTCAAGAGACTAATGCCTGGACCATTACATTGTATTCAAAGAGCCCCTGTCTGGGTAAAGGACGCACTGACAATTTATAGACACGGCGATGGTAGAGAAACTCAAACTGTAAACATGTGACAAATATGCACACTTCCAACCGATAAAACAAACTGACAAACTTAGTTGTAAGGAAGACTGACTCGGAAACAAGATTAAATGGTATCACATAAACCTCACCAAACATGCTTCACAATGAAAAAGCATGATTTGACTTGGTTCAGTGGTTGGTTTAATTTAACTATTGAACAAAACGACAAAGGCTGTGCCAATAGGGTATGAGGCTAGGATAAGGACATGCCTGACATGAGTTTTGAATTCCAAATACGTAATACATAGCACATTTCATACTATGAGCGTTTGTCAGCATTTAGAGAACATTATTTTACATAAATAGCAATAGACCGGACCGAAATATCTTCGGTTCATTTCATTTTATTTTCTGTTTTAGAGAATGTTATTATTTAGAATCGGTCGGTGAGGGAGTAGGGTTTAACCTGTTCTCAGCATAATTTTAGCTGTTCAGCTCATGTGTCCATTTACAAGAATTTAGACAGATCAATTGAGGGACAGAAAGAAAGAGGAAAGGAAAATCAGGAAGAAATATATAGCGAAAGAAAGACAACAGAATTTTGAACGACGTAGGTTTTATCTTGATTCTATCATATGATCTGTTCAGCGTAGTTGCACCTGCGTAGAACATATGAGAACCCGCTGACGTACCTCTTATTGTTACGGAGACACCCTGATTTTTATTATGTAGTCTGTTATACACGCTTGCATCAAACCTTGTGAATTCACGAATAGGAATAGAATTAGCTTTTAACAAACATAGAGAATATATTAAAAAAGGTATCTGCGCAAAAAAACCCTCGTAGTTAATTTTACAAAAATGCATCGAATTTTTATCAAAAGTATTTATTTTGTTGACATCAGGTGTTTGAAAACCGGTAAGTACAGTTTTCATTGAGATCAGCAGATGCCCTGGACAAACTTATTTAATTAAGTGCTTGGGTTAGCATTGGTATAGATTAGAAGGTTGGAAAGCGCAGTGGTTAGCGCGTTAGGCTTCGGATCAAGAGGTTTAGGGCTCGAAAATCGTCAGGGACTTGGTAATACTGTCTGCAGTAGAGAATTGTTCTATATGCAGTAAGGTTGAAGTGCAATGCTACACTAAATTTTAGCGCGGTACCCATGGTTCGCTACTACCAGCTGATGCCCGCAGTTTTCACAGCAATGCATAACCACAATACATGTATTGCCTTCCGCTTGCAATAATACTAGCAGTCGTGATGTAAGTGACATACTCTTAAAAGCGGGATTAAACCCCAAATCACCTCACTTTATTATCGATTTATAGTCTGAACACTGATGTTAAAACTGATTACAATCTCTCCTATTTAAATATTTTAATAATTAATTCTGTCTAATTCGTATCCTGTGTGGTCTCTACTTAAAGGTTATCTTCGGCCTCCTCGAGAGTACTAAGCATGTTTATACGTTTTGGGATTCAAATGCTATGTTAAAGATAAACTGTTATCTTCCTCAAGAAAAAAGTTTGTAATGGACAGCCTATTCAAATAATTAACGAAAAGTGCAAAAGTCAAACGGAAATTACATTATCAACATGGAATCGGAACCAAGTAAATACTTGGGTGTATAAGAGTAACATGAATGCTATGATCGGGAGCTAACACATTAGCAATGTCCGGTATTCTAAAGGGTGGGCTCATGCCCCGTGCTTTGTTACAGTAAGCAATGCGATAGATTAGAGTATATTTATGGCAAAGACATATAGCGGTACACCGATGTTTACGAGCTACAGGATATTTGGTACTGAAATAGTTCCTTACCCCTATTGTAAACTATGCAATGTTCAGAAATACATGATATGATATAGATACATTGACGCTGAATTTAAATAAGGTTTAAGTTTATTTTCATCACTTCATCTCGCATGAAACAATGATTTCACAATATGCCCATAAGTAACAGATTAATATGCAAAGAAAATAACGTACATTTTTTAGGAAGAATCGTCAACGGGAGACGTCAACGTGGTAAATAAAGTCGTGCGTTTTTACAACACATTGCTGATAAAAGTCAAAGCAAGTTTCAAAAACTATTTATCAGATGGTATCTAGAGTTATCAAAGTGTAAATACTAAGTTTTAAAAGCGACAAAGCAGAACCGTAAATGTATCACATGGTTATTGAAGAGTTTTATATGTAAAATCGCCACCCACCTCCATGCCACACACCCGTCAGCACATGATAAAATAGTTACAGTGCGTAGCAAGCACCTGTCGTGTAATTAGCGTAATTTCACTACGTCTTCTTACTACTGTCACACTTCTTCCGCCATTATCGCACACTAATGTCAAACCTCCTCTTTTTTCTTGTACGATCGAGTGTTTTCTAGCAGTTTGCTGTAATGACATGTTAGTTGGGAAAACATTGAATTGCGTTACAATGAAAAACTATCAAAAAGATTGATTGTTACTGGTTTGAAATTAGCATTTAATAAGCATTTGAACTTGAGTGACTTTGTTGATACGATTGTTCTAACCTGTAGATTGCCAAGTGTAAAGTATTTTTTGAAGACTGACACTTAAATGAAAACAAACGGTACCAATTGAAAGATAATTTTTGTATTTGATAATATTGTTCTAGAAAGGGGTGTAGTGATTCTATCAGATGCTTGGTTTCGAATCTTGTACACGATTTTTACTGTCCTATAATACGTTTACACGAAGCACAAAAACTACTGCATCCAAGAAACAATTCAGAACATTCAAACCGCCACTGAGTAATTTTAAAGGAGGCGTCAAGAGCATTCATTATTTATAGGTCGATAAACATTGTCTCTACGTACGATAAAAGAATACAGTGTTTAATCACGGTAAACCATTATCTGTGAAACGAGCAGATTTCCGTATTTTGTTTTTATGTGAAAGGTTGAACTGATTATTAGCAAAACTGTTTTTGCTCACTGGGCTGCCTATTTGATATGGAAACATTAGACATTTTATGAATGCTTCAAACAGAGTTCGACTAGCCGATTACTCTTATATGTGATACAAACTGGGAAAATTTAACTGGAGAGCAAGATCCACCTTTGAGTCGGATTACATCGTCTGTGGTTCACGGCAGCTTGCCTTATCTGTGAAAGGCAGGAATGGCTGTCTCGGCGTGTTCGTGGTTAAGCTTGGAGCTGAATCGAAACAAATGATACACTGAGCTAGCGATGAAGATTGACAGGAAGATAAAGATTTGCTTCATGTCGTAGAAACATTCACTATGTCAGTCTGCACGAAATGTTTAAGGAGTTGGAGCTTCCTAAGGAGATTGTATGCATGCAGATGACCCACATAAGATATCCATTGAAGATAAAGATAATACTGCAAAGTTACATACTATGTAAGTATAGTATATATCCTCAAATTTAATCACATCATCAATCTATAGTGTGATGACATAACACTGGAACATAACCTGGAACAGAGATAAGAATACAATTTAAGTTGGATATTTTCTTTATGAAATCTTTCTGAAACTGCATTTCTGTCTCAAGTTTTATATTTTTTTAGTTTTAGTTTTAGTTGATGACATTAACAAATATGCATACATTAAAATCACGCTGTAGTTTGCAACAATAACACTAAACACTGAAGTTAGTGATTTACATGAAGAATAATTACAAAAAGCCATAAGGAAATACTGTTAAATTGTCATTTATGTTTGCAAAGGTTCTGTTACGGTTAAGACTTAACGTTTCAAATCACTTATGGATATGAAAAAGAAATATGCACGAAAAATGAAGATTTTATATGAGAGCTGCGGAAGTGGTCGCTGTATGAGTGAGTAAGTTGTTTTGCGCCGTTTGGGAAATAGTTCAGCCATTAGCGTATTCAGCGCTGTCTATCAGTTGGTTTGGGGATGTCAAGATTACAGTCTTGCCTTGCTTTGCCTTGCGGTGTATTTTCCTAATTAAACAAATTTGATATATACACATTTCTCTTCTACAATAAATAGTTGAACATATATCATATAGATAATGAACAACTGAACGGCTACAGAGTTTAATTTTCTTTCGGTGTTGTTAACAACATACAAGAAAACAAACAGCATTCGACTGATTCGCATGATATGTATAAACTATACTCGATAAATATACAGCAATTGTACAAACTCATTTGTAATTCTAAAACCGCTACATTTAGTCACTATACATGTTCCATATTAATGTTCGTTAGTTTGAATGTGAACACAACAAAAACAACCAAAGGATTTCGAGTGTTGTGACAATTAATCGACTGGCAGCATCAGTTTCATATGATGGTGGCACTTGGTCCTGAGCTCAGCTGACCGCAATCAGTGAAGCTCAGTAACATCAGTTGCCATCTGCGTCAATGCTTGAGAAACTGAGAGTTCGAAGGGTGACTCCTTGCACCACACTGAGAAAAGAGTTGAGAAACTTGTGGTGTTAACTTAGGCCTTCGTCTTGGGTTTCTGTCCACCAGCAGGAAATGGGTACCTGGAGAAGGTGTGTGTTAGTGGTGCCCTGTAAATGTAAATTTTTCCACAAACAAAATATTGATCATATATATATTATCAGTGGCCTACTCACCATTAAATAGAGAAGCAATTAAATCACTCTAATTTACCCCTTTCAAAACATATTATATATATATAATTATTTATAACGAGTGGTCGTCTTAACGTGTAATTGAGCTTCTGGAATGGATAAAGAGACGCAGTTTAGTACGTTGAAAGCACGAATGTTGAAAGTCACAATTTTGATCGAAGACCGCTCGACAGTTAGTCGAAGGCAATCTAAAGGACAGAAGGACAAACAGGAGATTCTAGATTTTTGGTTAGTTATGTTAATAGTACTAAAATGATTTGGACACGCGATTTCGGCTTCAGGGCATATATAATGCTGTTTTTCGATTTGCTTTGAAACCTAGTAACTTTCATATATTTGTCATTTGGAAAATGATTTGTTAGATATTGTGAATCTATATCCTCATATATGGTATATAGGTTCATACCAAAGCTAAATAATATGCTATATATGAAGAACAAGCAGTGTCGCGTTGATAAATGGAGTGCATGTTTTTAAACCTAATCGTTCACGTAATAATTACGATCACACTATCTTCTAATACATTCAACTTGGATTCAAGCAAGTCCATCAGAGTATGACACGAGTTTTTAGCGCTGATTATCCACATCGAACACCCACTCAGTTACCGAAATTGTGCTGATTCTCAGCACCTTAATTATAGGTAAACCAACTAAATTTGAGTACATTTGTAGACGATAAAGAATGTCAAAAGTTTCTTAATAAATCAGAAACATGTGACAGATGGACAAATTCTACATTGATATATCTTTTGGGTTACACCTTTGTTATTAAACATAGTATTATGCATTCGATGCTAAATGATTAATGCAAAAGGTAAACATGTAATGTATTCATATGACATAAAATGCATTGCTACATATCCTAAATACTCTCACATCGCCATGAACAGGCTATTGTTATACAACTGAGAAGACATCTAGTGAATTAAGTATCATAACTATGATTACATGAATATATAATCTTTTGTAGACGATAAATAATTATCGTGGCTATGAATCCTGTCTGTTTACGAATTTAGGAAAGAATAGATACTTCCTCATTCAAAAACTCAATTATCTGCCGTTATAACGAGATCTTATTCACTTCACATTACCATCAAATGATATATTGCGTCTCTACAACAGCACTTCTTTTATCGAGGTATCAAGGGTTATATATGATACCTATTCCATTCTCCAATTATATGAATATATGGTGTACGTGCCAGTGTATATGTTAAATGATGAGGCCACTAATGGGTGAAATATTGCCCGGGCGGCGCTTAACTACAGTCCACTTGCATTTTTAAGTGATACATTTCTATTCTCAAAACATAAGTAATGTCCAAACATTTAGTTCAGCCATTTCTTCAGACTTTGTTAAAAGACGTCGTACAGATGCATTAATCTAAACCTTCACACTTAAAGTAATACATGGATACCAGACGCATGCCATATTGTTAATATTACAGCCCCAACGTACAACTTTTAACTTTTCTTTTCTTGAAGAGAAGCAAGCATCGTTGCGTGTCTCAATGACATATCCTTTTTGAAGTTCAGTCAACAGACAGAAAATGTCACATTATCTGCAGTACTAAATCAGTTCTGTATTGTAAACAAGGGGGCGGGATAGCGCAGTGGTTAGCGCGATCGGCTTCGGATCAGGAGGTCCGTCGTTCGAATCCCGCCAGGGGCTCGGCAACTTTGTCTGCAGTAGAGAACTGTTCTACACGCAGTCAGGTTTGGGTGCAATGCTACACTGAAATTCAGCGCAGTACCACCCATGGTTTACTATTTCCAGCCGATGCTCGCAGGTTTCACCGCAATGCATAGCCACAATGGTGTTGCGGGCTTTCTCCCTGCACTAACACTAGCAGCCGCGATATCAGTGAAACAATCTTGAAAGCGGCGTTAAACACCAACTCACCTCACCTATTGTAAACAAATTGGATAATCTCGGTCAGGATCAGTTGTGTTATTATCTTAAAATTTGACAACGTAATGAAATATTAAAAATGAGGTCGGAAGTTGAATCGGGTTAAAATACAGAAGTATATAACATGATTGCCTTACGGTGACTGCCAAACATTTAAACAAGCTACCAGTCAACCATGCAGCCAGTACGTGAAGCTACAATTGACCGTTACTATATGAAAAGTGACGAGTGATGAAAAGTGACGAGTGTACGGTTCACTTTCACAGTATGATCTTATTTCGCATTGAAGGGTCCATGCTTCAGAAAGTCTGGAGAGTTTTGTTTCTTACGATCTCGTCAAATGTGTTTCTTTCTTTTTGAAGAAAAATGGAGCATGCCTTTAGATTTGTACAATTAAGACAAAGGGGTCTATCATCAACATAAAACGACTTGAGGACCCCTTGGTACTGTTCACACTGTGATTTACAGCTCTGACGCGGATAACTCTTAATCTTATTAAAGTGGTGGGATCCGTAGGATTGAAGCTGTGATTTTGTTATTGTCAGCGCTTGATTATTTCAACTATCTTAAGACTGAGTCTAAAATCAGTCTGTTTACGGTTGTTTGAGAAAGAACATAAATAGATAGCCCTTCTAGCTTACAGCAAACAAACATATAAAATTCATTCAGGGTTTCAAACAAAGCTGTTTTTATTACCATCACTAAACATAAAAAAAGCATGACTATTTGATACTTACAGGAGTTGGACAGCAACATAGCCACCAATTTCCCGAATACTCTAGCGTGGTGTTGTTGTTTGGATGGTTCAGATAACCATGAGAGCTTTGTCAACCGGGGCATTCATGGACAGGTCTACGGGTAAAAGCGGACAAATATGAGTCGTTCTAAGACCAGCTGTCTTTCTCTTACTATACCTTTCTTTCCATCTTTTTCCTCATTCTTTCTTAATCCACGTGTTTACTAACTGAACTATTGTTGAAAACACTTTAAACACTCTTTCAAAGTGACATTCTGGGTGTTTGAATCATATTTGTTTTAGTATGAAAAGGTCAATATATCAAGACTGATTGTTGCTGAAAGGATCATGTTAATGATTAACCATTCAGTAGAGTGACAGTATAAAGGTTAATTCCGATACAAAAATGGACAATGATGCGCATTATTAATTAATCAAATGCGATTTTTTAAACTAATATCATATCATGAATATCATACCGTTAACTTGATATGTATAAATAGGGCTGTCAAAAACAAAATGGTGTAAAACAGGATACGAGTAGCCTTCCCCTTTTTAAACAGGGTGATTACTTTTGACAAATTTAAATTCAAAGAAAAACTTTACCTTTTTTTAATGTGTGGTTGTCAAACACATTTGATGAAATATAGGTGGATATTTTAAACATATTTTTCAAATCTTACTATCAACTTACAATATTTCTATGCATACATTTTACACACGGTCTGTCTTCAACTTCCAGTAGCTTTAGTATTTATGTTTCATAATTGACGAAAAAAGATCTCCTCTATCGTGCAGAAAAATGGTGCTGCTAGAAAGTCTATGATTTCATTATTTAAAACATTAAAGGGCAAGCTGATGTAACAATGATTGAATGCAGTTTGTATATATGAGAAGGATAAGTCGTAGTTCAATTTAGAAGAGAAGGGACTTCGCGTACCAGAACGCATATAATAATATATGTCATGTGACGCCTATGAATAGTCGTTGGTTCCATTTTCTATATTGCACTTCAACAATCTAAGGTTGTTACCAGGTCAGGAAAACACTCCACAAATCAAAAGAATAGGGGAAGACATATGCAAATACTTTTTAACACCGTTTTGACTGTTTGTATATATCGTGCTATTGGAGCGTCAAAAGTGGCTGATAATTATTGATTCACAAAGGATTTTAGCTTTTAGGGAAAAGAATTTATATTCTTTCTGTTTGATTGCAATCGTAAAAAGTACCTTGTATAAGTGGTGAAGACTGTTGATATCAACATATTGATATCATATGTTCTTGCATACATGTCACTTAATCAATCATCTTAGAATTTGATCCTATTAAAGGCATCAAAACATTACATATTAATGTGTTGAAATGTTCAAATACCTTATCTGTTTTAGGTTGTCCATTTTGGGATAGTTGATTTTAGAAATTTTCTTTCAAATACATTTAAGTACAAAAAGTTGTTTTGATATTTTTTCATCATAGAAAGCCTTTACAGTTTGTTAAATGTCACCTAGTTTGTTTCGTTCCTCCCAAGGATTTAAGTAACCTGGTTACGAACGAGCGTGGAGGTTTCTGGCCAGAAACATTTCATAAAACAAGAACATATTTTAAAGTCCATTTATGACCCACATAACCAACATTGTCATTACAAAAAAAATCTTTGGCCTAAGACACTAATGCAGTATCTGAAATCCTCCACCAAGTTCGTTGATCTTATTTAAGGGAGCTGGTGTTTTTTTCCCTCTAATGTGTATGGTATATGTTTACTTGTGTTATTTTCGAAAGCCATAAGTGAATTTATGTCAACAAATGGTGTCATTGGGATCCATCTTCTCTTGATCCCATAATCTATCAATCGTATGATTCATTGGATAATGATATGTCAGGGCGAGCTCTATGGTCAACTCTTACGGAGTATGCAACCCAGGAGTCATTTAGGCCTTTTATGGTTATCTGTCACATTGTCGTCACTTTCAAACCAAGTACGTATATTCGTTGGATGTAAGTTTCTAAACTATTGTCTGAATGTGTTGCGTGGAAATCAGCCTTCAAATTATCACTTATCCAGCAATGAATCGGGTTTTCATTAACTTAGGATGGGATAATATTCATTCATTATTTTATCAGAGACATTAAGCTTTTTCAAATCTCATTAAAATCAAATTACTGATTCATTCATTTGTATTATATTGGTTTGTTACTCAGTCATCTTTGATATGACGGAATCCAATTTCCCATTCAAAGTTCATGTGGACACGAAACACAACGGAATTGAACGGAGATCATAGATGAGTGACAAATAAAAAGAAGACTAGGGAGCGAATCGGTGATTTGATTTAATTTTCGGTTTTCGGATTTGAGATCGAAATTTTTTTAAATTATGAAATGCAGTATTAAAAGACTCCATAAATCAGTTAACGTTCCAGTAATCATGTCAACTATCCACTAACAAGCATTAAAATTGCACCTGTTAAACAAAAGGGCGATCGGCATTATTGTTTACGTCATGATCTACTGTTGTGATTTGATCTACTATCTTTACTCGGTCAATGATTATCTATGTAAAGTGGTATTGTGAGCTTGATGTAATATGACATACTATTATCCTAAAAGTTTTATCGTGTCTTTCATTTATTGTGTCAAACGAGGATGTGGAGGAGGACTTAACTGAAGAAGAGGATGAAGATGACCCTCAAGAAGATCCTCCTAAACAGGATAAAGACGGTTATTAATGACAGTGTCAGAAGTCCTTTGTGGTAAAAGGATGTATTAAGGACGTGCCACAGAAAATATCTCCTGTTTGATCTCTTGCAAAATGTTTACGACTGCTAAACTGAAAGCCTAATTAAGTATTATGGATAGAACTTCTCTACCTTTTTTGTGATAACGATTTATTCCCCACATCTTAATGCCTGAAATTGTGCTAGTGGATGACTATTTATAAATAACTCTTCTTCTGTGATTTAAAAGAAATAAAACCCCAAAAACTATGGCTCCAGAAGTACTTAATCACAAAAATATAAAACCCATTGATTGAAATATGATTAAAACTTGTCCATGGTTAGAGCATAGATGTCAATACCGAAAGATAATCAAGTTTGTACTCCAATTCAACTAGTAGTAATTAAACAGATTCTTATACAAGGTGACAAAGGATTACATCATAACTCCTAAAAAAGTGTAAAGTATATTTCAACTAATTACTACTGTGTCAGAGACCCTTTGTGCTTAAAGAATGAGTTCTGTCTAGATTCTTCCCCAATGTTTGAGAAAAATTGAAAATTGATCAACACAGAAGAAAATCATGTTTTTTGTAATGCAAAGCAACTAATTTTGAAAATGACCAAAGATTAAATCATTACTACTAAAAAAAGAAAGGTCACCTTTATGTAGAATAAATTGCTAACTAAGTTGCGTTCCCCACAAGAAATACAATTCTAATTATTTGATTTGTATAAACCACATTTCCGAAATTGGATCGCTTTGCTTGGGGAACTAGGATTTTGATTCGTACATACTGAGATACATAGCGTAAACATTACATGTAACAAATAGTGATATGTAATAATTTTTCTCATACGGACTACCGAACTAACCGTCGATGAAGGGATCTACGAAATTAGGAATATCTTGGAAATTTTAAAGAACACCAGACAACATTCATCAATCATTGTGGCATTGTGTTAAGAATAAAGTTGCCAATTAAAAAAAAGACTTTTACTAGTTCGCAACTTATTAATTGCTAGAGTGCAACCTTTGGTCTAAATATAGATGTTTACCTCTTACCAAACCATTTTAAAACGCCTCACAAAGAGCTAACATGTTGTGTGTTCAACTAAAAGACTGAGAAAATTGTAATTTTAATCTCAACACTTTATTGTTTTTCTCACAGAATATATGCATGCTTACATCAGCCAAACAGAAAACATAGATAATGTTTATAAATAATAGTTTGCGATAAGCCATTGTGTACATCAATTCTAAGGTCAAACATAATCTCAAAATAATGCACACATCTCTAAACTTTAACTGTAAGTCTACACAAATTGTAAAAACAATGTTATGAAGAGAATAAATCTGTTATCTACATGCACATCAAAACATGTTGGACGGTGAACATTGGATTTTGTAAACAAAATTTAAATATATTGGAGTCTTCATCTAACTTTCCCTAACGACTATGATTTATCTGAATTTACCTTAAAACTCTCTTGTTTCCTTGGTGTCTTTTAAACGTATTTAGAATGCATTGAGGTAGAACTTGCGTGCGGCTGAAAAGAACGTGCCACGGGTGCCCTATTTTTAACTATTCTGATTCCGAGCATATGGCAGGAATGAACAGTAGCATTTTTCAAGAAAGACACATCGCACCCCTTAATTTCAACAACTTCTAGATTGTTTCCTTGAACAAAACCAAATTCATGCATGCATAAAACAAGCAATTATTGCAGGTATTTGCAAATAACAACAGGCCTACAGTGCATCATTTTTACTGTTCCATAACAAAATTTGTTAAAACACTAACCAGAATAAAATCTTCTTCATGACTACAAATTGGATTAATTAAATGGAAAAATATGTTCTAAAAGATCATCTGTTTGGGTGACCAAATATTTGGTGTCAACTTTTCACATCCACTTTAGACTGTTGAATGTCTTGATCAGGCTTAAACGGCCTGGTTTCCTCCTTGTCGGAAAATACACACATGTTTATTAGAGGCTTTTGAGACTTCCCTGAGTAGTCCTCGTTGTATATGTGGACAGGTATTTATTATCCCACAAGAATGTCGGTCTTCGATTTATACATACAAGATAAACTGGGCCGGAGTATAGAAATGTCTCATGATGTATCCCCGTACCTTCTATAGGCTCTAATGAAGCTTGAATCCTTTGACATGACTTTCCCAAGTATATTGGATGCGCAGTATGGAGTCAGGGTTGGAATCATATTTGTTCAAAGTGTCCGAAAACACAACGAGTCCTAGATCATTTAATAAAAAATCGTCAATGCTGAAGATTTGATATTTAAAGTAATAGTTATCCAAAATAATTGTTGGTGTACTTAACTGGATGAATCACAGTAGTTTGCGTATTTCTAACGGAGTGAGTGTTAAGACTGCTGATCCTATTTTACATATAACTAATGTTTTCAAAACAAAATTGGTTAAATCAAAGCCTATACAGAATTATGTTGATCGTATAGTATGTCAGCTATACCATGTCTTTGATAAATCTAAATTTGGGCGACTTTATATTTGATTTAGAAGATTTATGTGTCATCAATATTAGCAATAATAGATATTCCATCAGTTCATCATAATCAATCATTGTAATTAATTATCACTTAGAATATATTTTCAGAATATGTTATGTGCGGTTAGGTTGTGTATGTGTTATGACAATGACTTTTGTGCCTGCTTTTACATATTTTCAGTTTATCATCGACGTATGTAAAAATGTGCATTATTCATATACGTGTATATTGTCTTTTTAAGTTAATTTATATTGTTCGAATGAGCAATTGCGCTAGTGAGAAACAGCTATCATCAATGATCTACAAGTGTGAGAGTTATAGTACAGAGAAGTCTGAGATATAACTTCATCTTTGTTGTCATTGGATGCATCTCACAGTAATTTGTTAATGTTCGCCTCGCCGAGCTGTGTGAACATTCGTCAGGCTTCATGACTATATTAGAAATACAAATACAAGAATATTGTTAAGGCCTCATTTAGAACCCTAGACTTTAATAATTCTGCCGATGGTTATATTATACTCTATATGATTTTTTGTATATACTTCACCACCGTCGCCCTTTAAGGATGAGGATCATTTGGCAATATGGAGCCTTTACATTATTTGTTTCCTTTTAAGAGTTCACATCTTCATCTCCTAGACGATCCACTGCATCTTCCAAATGCCTATATGTTGACCTTTTTAAGCTGTTCTGTTTAAAGAAGTAATAGAAAGATAGTGGTATAACCAATTTTTGCATTTTAAATATGTTGACATAAAAAATGCTATGCATATGCTTATATGTACTTTGATCCACTAATGTTTACATCAACCAAATGACGAAATGTTTCTCTTAAATGAAAAATATGATCCATTAGTGCGACTGACATAACCAAAAACACATTTACTAGAAGGTGGGTTTTCGCTACCGGTTTATTATTACAACTTGGAGTGGTTCGATCGTGATAGAATGTAAAACGATCTATCACTGAAGGCAAACTTGTTTGCAAAGATCGATCATGCCTACACTTTTGCACTTGAGCCATACGACAACTACAACGTTCACATATCAGTACTTGAATATGGAGGTGTCTAATAAATCTTGTTTTTTTACCTGTCGGAACACTTGCCGCCAATCTCTGACATATGTCACACATGAGATTATTCTGAATTAGTAAACAAGTGGTGGTGTAAGGTAAGCAAAGTTTTCTGTCCTTGAAGAGACCCTGGAGCCAAGCTATGTTGTGACATAAGGTGTTCGTTTGAAGTACAGAAACTCTGAGGTTTTTCTCTCTATTTTGGTTATGAGTTGATCAGCAGTTGTTGTCGCTTTAACCCTTAAGGCATTCAATGTTTTGCACATGTAAGTGATGTTCAACATCGATTTTGAGAATTACCATGTCAGATGTCTGTACCAAAGTTTTTCAATGATTCTTCAAAGGAGTGAGGATATCATTTTTTGTATTGTTTCCATCCTATCTTGTTCTGCTGTGCACTTTATAATGTTAATGAACCTTATATGTTGACATGTGTAATGCTTGAACTATTAGCACCTGATCCTATTACGTAACATAAATGTGTTATATAATATGTTGTGTTCTTTTCTATTTCTTTATTAGTTTCTGCTTTTTTAAATGCATTTCTGATAATCGGGTTTCCCTTTTCAATTTTAAAACTGCTTTAAAGGTTATGAATTAACTATTTAAAAACCAAAACACTTAAACATTGATTCTGTGCATGTCTTATGATCGTATGATAATATGCTTCAGGTCCTCTTTTTCATTGAATTTCAGATTGAATTGAATACAGATGAACATTTGTCAGGTTTTAGATATAGCAATGTTTGCAGACTAAAAGAACAACCAAATCCAGAGAAAGTTTACAATTTGAATTTGAAAACCGTCTTCACATCTTACTTGTTTTTGCAAATCGACCATTGCAAATAGGAACAATATGACCTTAGACCAAAAGCCACATAGTAAAAGAGGCGCACCTATCAGCTACGGTCCACCATGTTGCTTTGAGGAGAAAGAATACCCCGATAGGAATGTCTTTGTTACTTCCAGTACATCTTTGAAAGATGTCAGTTTCCACAAATCAAAAGGTTGAATGCGATCAGAGTTACAGATAGTATTGAGAGAAAGTGTGACAGATGTAACATTGTTATATTTGGGATCACACTCAAAGTCAATGTCGATTACATCTAAAAATCATTTACTATCTGTTTCTGTAAGATCAATTACAACATTGTATTAATATCTTATCAATATGAACATCTCATGTTGAGCTTTGTTGCCTTGTTATTTCCATAGGATGGAAAGAACCTTAGGTGTATGTACAAACATGTAATTTACATACCCATGAGTGATTCTCTGTAAAATAATGGTGTCAGTGTGATATGCCCTCTATTCTAAATGCATACTATATCATATCTACAATTTTAAAAAGGGTGATAAAATGGCATTTACTGTAGTGCTTAGTTTATTTGCTGCTACATTGATAATGTAATCAGAAAAAATAGCTTTTTTTAGTTTCTGTAATTATTTTAGAGGTAAACACAGCTTAGGATATATTTTAAACAAATCCCGTTAAATATCCACTTTTAAGATTGCAAGTTGTCAATACTTATAAACACTTCCATTGTCTATATTGTAAAGGCCATGATCTAATGCTGTGACCAGGAGACCTTTACAATGCCTTTCATTGCTTGTGTATATCCTAACGTTATTCTGCACACACAAAATATATCTATTGAAAAACACTTTAAAAGTTCTTGTAAACAAAGAAAACCATGATGTTAATAAGTGACCCATAACGATTCAAAATGATTCAAGAAGTTTAAGCTGTCCTGAAATATTCAAATAGATAATTATGGTCGTTTGATAAATGTTAGATGTTTTTCCTGTAGACAAAATTATTATCTGCAATCAATACATGTTAGGTATATTGCTTACATATTCATCATATATGATAGTTTTCAAATTATCACATTGCTTTATGTAACCTGGATATTGGATATCTTTGGTAGAGGATGGACTGAAACTGTGTGTAATCAGATAATTACCAACCATTTGAGCTGTCTTTAATAAAGGGAATTATGTATGTACCTTTTTTGACAGAGGTAGTAGTTCATTAGATATGTTACTCAAAACAAAACTCAATGATGGAAGTGGTATTATATACGTTAGTATTAAGAGATGTAGGACAGGATCAAGGAAACATAACATATATATATTTGTGTATATTATTACCCCGATGGAAATAAAGGGTTGGCATAACACATTACATGTGTCGAGAGGTCAAGGTCACAGAGTCAATATCCTGTGTGACCTTTATTAGCAACATAATTCAACTGTTATTGGCACCCAATAGATTGTATCAGCTCCTGAATAAACAGCTTCGGGTGAAATGATATTCCTCCAAACAATCCATGAGTTAAAAACCGATAGATGAGTAAAAAAGGCGAGTAAATCAGTCCTTTACCAAGAATAATCAAATTATGTTCATCTTTGCTGGAACTAATAGCAAAGCCGTCCTTACACAATCTTGAACACATTAAGTTTCTATAAACTGCTGCCTTTCATTGTTTAGCTGATACTCAGTTAGTCTAAGCGTAATTAATTTCGTTTCCCGCTTTAACCATTTGATCGCCTTGTTTTGCAAATTCTGAAAGAATTTTATATACATACGAATCAATACATCTAGTTTTAACTAGATTGACATACATAAGAAATTATGTCAATAGCTTCATAGGTACAAGTAGAAATCTAAATTTTGAAAAGCACTTTGTACAATCAATAACAAGATATTCAAACTCAGAAATGGTTTAGTGAACCTTCATGATAGGTAAAAAACTGGTAACATGCACATATAATTCATCTTAAAATCACCATTGCAGAAAGTTCAAAATTATTGGCAATGCTTACATTGATAATCATTCACCTATTCTTGGTGGAAGACATTGCTATCGGATGAGGAACATTTCCAATGCTTTCACATGTATTAAAGTACCGCCTATTTCACAATGCTTATAAAAAATCTAGCTCTATCTTAGCAATGTTACTTCAGATTGTTGTACGTGGTATTTTGGGTATCTGACAAATTTGAATCTTACATCTTCATATTATATCCTATCATAATGCTTTTGTACTTTATAAAACATTACCTTTGTCATTCATCTTTCCAATATGCAAATCCAAATGAGATCAAATTGATGTGTGAGTTCTGTATAATGCAATAAATCCTGAAAACTTTCTTACCTCATCAAGCAAAAAAATTGTTTTAATAGAATATCGAAATTTAAAAAATTAAACAATGTAAATTAATTTTCGTATGTTTATTAATTGTAACCGTCATATATCTTTAATAAACTTAATCTTCCTAGTTTCGATGCTGTCTGAAAACACGGACATGTTTATTGAGGACTCCTAATCTCCTTAGTGATATGTGTGTATATATTGACAGGTGTTTATTATCACATCCTGAAAGTCAGACTTCCATTAACATATGGGAGATCAACAGAGTCAGAGCATACATATTTCTTACTGGCGTATTGCTGTTCTCTTTGTAGACTCAATTGAAGCTTGTGTATTTGGATATGACATTCTTTTGTATATAAGCTCTCCTGTGTGGAGTTATGGATGGAATCACATTCGTGCAAAGTTTTGGTTCCCCAGCGTGTCAAAGATCATTATGCCATATTATAATTACTGAGTAATAATCTTCAAATATGTGTCAATATCTGATGATTGTGTAAATAGTATAGAGATCCTGTGTTTGTTTTTCATAATGTAATGAATAACATCAATAAAGTATCCGATATAAACATATAGCTTATTCCCTGAAGATAAAATAACAGTACTAGTACTGTTGACACACATAATACACCATAAAATCAATTCGTGTACATTGGTGAGCAGAAAGGGGAACTTTATGTTTTTCAGGAATGAAAGGACTTATTCATCCTTTTTCAAATAACCATTCAGACATTAGCTTTAGAAAATGCCAAATTTAAATTTATATTGCAAAAGTTGAAACGATGGGAGGAATGACTGGTCAACATTATCTGAATTCTAATATACTTGTTTCATCTTGTCTTTCTTTGATAATTGTTTAAAATGAATATGTATGCATATGCTTCGAAGATATTTTCCTTAAATATATTTTTTCTGTCAGTGATAAAGTCAACTCACATTTGCTGATTCTTTCGAATATTTGTAAGGAAGTTGGAACATTGCACTTTATAATAAATAAAACACCGGGGAATAAAAAACAATGCAGCTGAATATAACAAAAGGTTAAAAGCGACGAGTATCTAGTCAGTAACGTGTGTATGAGCCTCTAGTCTTCGCCATCTGTCTTCTCAAGAATTTGACGGCATTTAGACTCATCTATGAACATCACATGCTTTTAGTCATAAGTAGTCCAACTGCCATGCTCAGCTACCCAGTCACGACGTGCACACTGGTGAGCAGTGCAAACCGTTCTCATGCAGTCGTCTACGCACAGTTTGTGCGGAAAAGTTGATCTCACTGTACGTACACAGGATCTCTGCTCGCTGGCATTTCTTGTTTTGTGTCGCTGAGCTTGCAGAAAAAGCAGCCAATTATAACGGTGCCTTGTTGATCTTTCACAACCTCCAGGATATTGTCTGGAAGTAGTACAATAAGTTTTGAAAAAATTCACCATCTCGGCTAAATCAATGTTAAGATGCGTTGCAAACTTCTACGGACATGCATTCAAATCCTTACCATACAGATTGCAATGAGAACCCTTACCTACAATGTCCTGATGCACG
Source organism: Phorcus lineatus (assembly GCA_921293015.1). NCBI lineage: Eukaryota > Metazoa > Mollusca > Gastropoda > Trochida > Trochidae > Phorcus > Phorcus lineatus. The sequence continues at coordinate 8,106,749 of OV121086.1, read as the reverse complement.
TGCTTTCCGTGTTCTAAAAAGATCATATATGGTCCTTAGTAAAAGTTGAAGAGTAAAGTTCATGCCTCGACGAAGGGCTTCTTGATATGTTTATTATCACAGATGATTAGATGATATAGATAGACGAGTCACGTTAGTCTTATTCATTTTAACTTTGTTGTTCTTTAACACGTTCTTAAATTTCCCTTTTCGATATGAGTTAATGCTATGCTTATATTTTTCAGAGGGCAAAGCATTTCATTTCTCAATCCAAGTAGCACTAGTAAAAAAACGTGTTGTGTATCAATATAATTCACCTTTTAATTGTCTTAGTCAGATAAGTGGATTCGGCATGTTTGTCCTTTTGATATTAGTGTTTACAAAGAGAATATCTTGCAAATGGTAAAATTTGTTTTCCATTTTATGAGATCACTCTATTATTCTCAGTCTACAAAGAATATGAATTCATTTTTTATGATCAATGATTACATACTTAAAACCTAGATAAAGTAATTTTATCACTGTTGCAGTCGCAGTACATTGATCATAAAGAAAATCCAGTCTCGTTTTGTCATGTACTGAAAGGTTTAATTTCCTCTGGAAACACTTCTGAAGAAGATAAAGAAATAAAGCGGTCTTGATCAAACGATAGATGGTGTTACCTGTCTTCTTAAAATACAGAATAAAGTGCTTCTACATGTCCTTGTCCCGCAGTTATTAAAATAACATAAACAAATTATAATTCAGTTAAAAATCAATTTTGCAAATTCGAAATTGAAATAAAAAAAGTAAACGAGATAATAACATTAAGACGTCTCGGTGTCCTTTTCCATCCAGCCCTATCAAATAGCACAAAACAAATTTATATGAATTAAATAGGTATCAGAATGTTTATTTCATGTTGCTAGTTCAAGTAAACGTTTACAGGTATATGGAGTAACGCTTGTCAGCAGGTCACAGGTCACATATATTAAGACAATGGAAAGGAAAATGTGAATTCCTTTCGAATAATTGGTTTGCTAGAAAAGCACATTTCTCATGTTCATTTAAAAATGGAGTAAAAAATATATAAAATGACATGTGATCATCTGCTTTTACACTATCTATCTTGGGAAAAGCACAAAATACAAATATATAAGATAAAATAAATTACAATTAATTTTGATTATATTTTCAGCATGCACGTTCATATCAACTGCGTAAGTGCAAAGCTATGAAAATACTTTTTATTGACAGCATATTTCATGTTAAAACAACGTAGCATTGCTTGACTTGTTTCATGTTTGGAACTACCTTCGTTAGTGAAATGAGATTGGGGGTTATCGTCGTCAAACATCGAAAGCAACCAAAACAGGAAGTCTTAAGTGGAGTCACATAAATTCCAGAATCATTCCATTTCATGATAAAAGATAATGCACTTTTTGATAATATCTACTATAGTTGATTGACCTTGATACAGGTGAGGGTGCTAGCTAAGTGATTTACGTTCTTACGTTATTGTTAAGTTTAGGCTTGCAAATGGGTTATTTGTGTAAGCCATGAGTAATGTGTCCTGCGGTATGTCGAAATACCGCACTCAAAGAGTATTGTTTTCTTATGCTAAGAGAGTAGACCTGATGGTGGTGTTTGGTAAATATTATAAAACTTAACATATTTCAAACATTTAGGGAAAATCTATTCATAGACTTTAAATACCATCATATTAATGATGCGATTTTATTATAGTTATCGTACAGCATTATTAGTCATTAGAAATGGCACTGTTTATAACATAATGGTTTAAAGGAGAATGTTGTTAATCTGTTGCTTTATGGAAGTTGTAATTTAAAGACTCAGATAATATTTGAATCACACTTCATGGATTTTAAAAAGGTATACATTCTTAGAAATGTACTTCTTCAACTTAGAAGATAGGTTATGATAAATAAATAAATGAATAAAGGTAATGTTAACATTTCCAATTTTAGATAAATGACATAAAGAGGCACTTTTACCATATTGAGAGCGTTAGGTAAAGTATCATTTAAAGACTTTACCCCTCAGTGAATGTTTCAGCAATCACGTCAACTATCCCTTTATAAGCTTTCAAATTTCCCCTGCTAACTAAAGTCTCCAGTATCTGTATTGTTCCACCGTGATCTACTGCTGTGACCGGGTCAATGCTAATCACTGTAAGGGGATGTGATTGGTTTGCTAGGATACATCATACTCTTATCCTAAAAGCTTGACCATGTCGTTCATTGATTGTGTCTAACTACCGGTTATTTACGATTTTGAGAATCGCTGTGCTCCGATAATCTTTTAGACATACAGGTTATAGAAGGTAAACCCTCTATCATTCGTGCCAAATAATTGTGACCATTTGATTTATGTTTCTAATATTTTCATAAATCGGATTAAGTGACATAATGTTGTTAAGTTATCTAAGTGAGTTCTAAGCTTTCTGTAATTTTAAAGTTACAATACTAATTTGAAGTGTCAAGATCGATATCGTTATTGTAGATATAGAACTCGTTCTCGCGTATCATGCACATTTTGATGGTAATATTTAGTCAAATACGCCATATTTGAAATAATAAAAAGTAAACTCTCTGATTTGTTTTCGATGATTCGAGCAATGATAGCACATTGAAAGCATATCAAGATACAAAGACAGAAATGCAATAATAAAACGATCAAAGTAGTTCAATGAGCTGAAAGCTTTTTCTTTAAAGTATCAAATGAGGGGATATGATTTTGAATGCAAGTGAATCGAAGATTAATATGTTATTTATGAGAGAAAATGTGATTATTTAGCTTGCAAATAAGCGTAGAGTGTAAAAGTAGATTTTATACAACTAGTTTCCGGTTATCATATATGCTACATACACCACATTTTCATTGAAGGATGGGTTTTCTTGCAACAAGATAAAGATGTGTTTATATAAAGATAAATGATAGATATTCGTGATATTTTTTTAATTACCCAAGGTTTCATCTGTTGCTCAATCTGTCAAAGATTACCAATCATTCATATATGTTGTCATAATTGCCACTTAAAAGCATACCATTGCAAATGCGTTTATAGCTAGATTAAGCTCGTAGAAACTTTTTATTTCAAGACTGCGTAGAAAAGAAGCAATAACAAGTAACAATTTCTTTACTTTTTAACTATGATGATTGTGAACGCAGGGATAGTCTAGAAACTAGGGAGGAAAATGTCAAAAGTGTAAAGACCTGTGCTTTCTTAATTTGTCCATCCGAAAAATATTTTCCGCTTATAAGAACCTTGGCACATGAACTCATGAACATGAACATCTGTAGATCTTTCATTCAAAAAGGTAATAGTCTTCAATCAAAGGTTTCTTATACATGAATTAGTAAAGTTGACGTAATAAGCTACTTATAAATGTTCAGTTCTGAGATCTTATTGGCAATTGTTCACCTTCAGACTATGCTACCATTGATATTCACATTCATATCGCTCATTTTTCTTGATACAGAGGTTTTTGGGTTGGGTTTTAAAATATTTATAATTCACACTGTGTATTAAAATTGTGTCCCGCTGAAACAAATCTCTCAAAGTCCCCTGAACTATCCAAAGTGTCCAAAAGAACTGGCTTGTAATATTGTTACCATTTCTGGCTTTTTTCATACTCATTTGCTCATTTTGCAAAAAATACTTTGACACTGTTCAATCAAAGGTTTCCTTTGCATTACAGGGTGAAGTTGATGTTTAAAGTATTTCCAGTAGAGTACTTCTGACATCTTATCGGCTTATGTATGGTGAAAAGACATCTCTATTTGTATTTGCTCGTTTCATTGCAAATAATACCACACATGACTTAGTTTAGATTTAGATATATATTCATTTAATGTGACACTAAGCTGCATAATCTTAGGTTGTTTGAGAGATTACCTTTATCACAATGAAATAAAAAAACCCGCTAACGATATGTATATACGTTATGAAACCGACTATAGATTTGCCGAGAGTAGAAATCTGTTTATAAATTAGTTGCTTGGAAATAATGATATCGTACCATATCCGGTTTAAGATGTACCATTTATAGACGTAGATATTTACGTACTTGCTGACCCCATTCATGTTGTAATTCTAATAACCCCTGTTGTTTTGCTCACACCTATCAAATTGTTAATCATATAGAACATGCCATTAAACTACTGTTTAAATTTTCAACTTTAATATACATTTGTTCCGAGTTACAAACTGTGAAAGGTTTTTCGAAAATATTTCAGGGATTTTATTTCTGGTTTAAGATGTACTATTTAAAGACGATAGCTATTTACAGACTTGATGACCCCATTCATGATCATGTGGTAATTCTAATAATCCCTGTTATGTTGCTTGGCATACCAATTAAATTGTGAATTATAGTTTATGGTTTATACATTTACTGCTCAATTTCATAATTTCCTCAATTATTTTTATTTCTGTGTATGACCTTTTGATCCTACGATTTAGGCAATCAAAGTGGCACAATATATTGCATTGTGGCTATAACATGTATATCTAATTGCAACTTTTTTGCAGCGTTGAAAACATTTTATGGCAGGAAATTAGACCAACAGTTCCTAACACCAGGGAGAGTTTAAAGGACGAATGACGTCAGCATGTCTAATTGGTATAAAGTTTTTTTGTGAAAAGTTACATTATGCCGTTCATGATAGTTCTTAGGCTTACCTATATTAGATGTATAAACACTGTGATTATATAATTCAACTGATTGTAATTTTTTTTTAAATAAGTTTTGCAATTTCGTGACACTTCTGTGACACAAGTATTCGACTCTATTTTGTATCCTTGGCCAATAATGTACATATTTCAAGTGAACAAACTATTTCTAATTTGTTTGAACAATCAACAATCGTAAATAGGAATCATAGTATTACGATGAACGATCCCTAGTCCTATTTTATCTCTCATTTTTATACTTAATTTGGTATATTTATATTTTATGAAAATATTTATGTCATTACAAATGGTCAAGTGAACTTTAAAACTTAAGCCTTGTCATTGTTAAAAATAACATATTATATCAAACGCCAATACAACAGACTTACAGGATGCCTTTTATGTTGAATTTAGAAAATGCAGTGTTAAAGGAAAACCAAGGTTTCTGTTGAGTCAACTTTTTTTATAATGATAAATGATTGACCTACTCAACAAAGTTTGATATACGTGCAAGAGATATAATAATCATTTTATGAAATGTCAATTTGTTATTGACACTCATTGCAATTAAGAAGTTGACTATGCATAAACTTGATTATCCTTACTTGTTTCATTGGAAGAACACAAATTGTGAATACTATCACCTCGAGTGATACTTTAGCATAATACAGTTTGTTAACACTGAACAAATACATAAATATGAAATCAAAACCTACCTCACTTTCTCCATCAAATCATGTTCCACCATATTATCAACTTACGTTGCAAAGATATTCAAAGCATGTAGTTGTTTCTGAGGTCTGTGCTACTACTGCACAATTATTTTTGATTGACCTGACACTTTTCTGATTGACACTCATGGTGAAGGAAAACACAATGATAGACTGCTAAGATTTTCCTGTCTTCGTTAAGAATCATAAAGCAAATGAGTGATTATTTTAATTTCTTTGCAAATAGAGTAAACCATTTAAGTCCATCATCTGCAGTCCATCGTATCACTTGAATTTCTATTCTAATATATCTTGACATTTCATTTCATTCATTAATTAGTCTATGAATATTTGGACTGAGAGATAGACAGTGTTCTAGAAAAAGTAATTGTGATTCATTATGCCATTCGCTAAAATCATGTAGCGATGATGCTTTTTTTTTTTGCTTAAACATTATCAACACGCAGGTTCCCTAAAGGCATTCCTTTAAAGCTGCTCCACCAGTTGTTGTTTTGATCACAAATGCAGTGCTAAACATGAAGAAAATGTTTGAACATCCGATCAGTTATTCATTTCCTTTTGTCTCAGAAAAGAATAAGAACGTTTTTTCCTTCCTGAATTGAAGTGTCACATTTATGTGCACATTACATTACAAGTATTTGCGTGTTGAATGGATCTGTCATCAAGTACCAGCAAAAGAATAAATTATTTCTAAAAAAAAACGTTAAACGCAGATTTTAAGAGTGATATTTTAAAATCAAAATGAATCTTTAACTTGCGTGAATAACGATGGTAAAACTCGACATCGACCTTCAGAATAATATTCTTAATAGTTTAGCACAATTCTTAGGATATCAAAATGGTAAAGGAAACCTTGTCTTAAATATTTTTACTTTTGTTTGTTAAGAGATATCAATATCTCAAATATATGAATGAAAGTTTTGATCATTTTCTTTATCAATCCTTTTATCTGCAGCCCACTGTGATAACGAAACTTCAAATCAAATGTTTTATTGTTTCATTAATGTTTATATGAATTTATTTTGATTTTAAAAAATCAGTGATTTTTAAGAAATAATAACATTTCAACAGCTTCGAAGTCGAGTATTGTTTTTGCTGTTTTAAGCTTTTCTATTCACAACTACCAAGTCACTGAGAGATATTATTATCTGAAGGGTTTCTTTATAACTGATTTTTAAGAACAAATCTAGTCATCTAGATAAGTCACTTTATTTCGAAAACAATATCGACTGTTTTATGTCATGGTTGAGTGTAATGATTACATTCTTACTGCAAATATTTAGTTAACTGTAACCACATTTGATTTCAATTTTTTTAAAATTCGATTTAAAAAACGTCTGTTGGTGGTATTAACGTGTCGATGTTACACAGATTTCAGCTGATATTGAACTTAACATTTAAATTGTATATGAAAAGCTACTTGCTTTCACTTTACATATTCGCCCAATTGCTTTAATTGACTTCAAATAAAAAGAAGGGTTTGAGAATTATTTTTACGATAAGAATTCTAAAAAGTTTTTTAAAAAATAATTGAATATTTTAGGTCTTAAATTGTCTCATTAGTCTTTATTAAGTCGATTCTGCAAGATAAATGGTTGGTTTGTTTTCACGGTTTTAGAATAAAACATGGACTCGAAATCGAATAGAGGAATGATTAATCACCAAAATATTCTTTTATTGATTTGCAATAAATATATGAGTCGTTTTTTTTTCTTTTAATCGTGTATGCATTGTTAGAACGATAACTCACTTGTTGGTTATATCACTGTAAAATAAATCTCAACTGAGCGAGGAATAAAGCTTTGTATCATTTTATGACTCGTCTTAAAACTGTAAAACGGTACTACTAATAATTATAAACCTAGTTAAGATAATATGGTGACTAGTTCTGGCAGTCACTCTGATCTCGGTTGAGGAATTGTTTACATAACCTATATACCAAGTAGCAGATATGATATCTCAACTCTCTTTTTTAATTACCTTTTTGTTTTTATATCAAATTACGAAAAATTGACACATGCAAAATGACGACTTCATCTCACATTGAAAATACTAAAGATTGCCAGCAAACGGTATAATAATAGGCAGACCTTTCTGGCAACTCGTAAAATATCTGAGTACATGCCCATGCTTGTACCAAACTAATATTTATAATATCAGTCAAATGATAAAAGTTCTCGTTAAATGCAAAAAAATAGTCCTGCTAACATATACATAACCGCATGTACAATTCTACATAAGCCTGAGAATATATCTTGAATATTTCGCTTATTTCTTGAAGCCAATGCAAAGGGTTGTTTTGCTGTAAAATTTATAACGGTGTTTTACATTATGTATTAACTTTCTGTACTGCTTGAACTATCTGCACCTAGTCCCGTTTTATAACTATAGTATGTCCAACAATATGTGGTGGCTTTTTTTCTAGTTTATCACCAATTTGTTTTGAAGATACATTTTTTCAGTTTCCCAAATTTACATTAACAGTGTTTAGTGTTCCACTGCTAGATTTAGCCAGTTGGTGTAGTAAACTAGATCTCTTATACATTACTTTGCTTCGATATTGATATTGCTATGTTCACTATATCGTGTTCATTTTGGTCATTTTCTAAATTATTGGCCTATTGCAAGAAATGAATTATTTAAATATTTATAATGTAATGATTCCATGTAAGAATGCAGTCAAAAGTACGCTTTATTCGAGTTTTTCAGTGACATATCTTTTCATATTACTTTAATCAAATAAAAAATTGAAAGTATTTGTTCAACTTTTGAATGATTTCGACGATTTGTCACTCGTCAGAAATATTCCACAAATCAAGTCAAAGATCTACTTACAAGATTGTACATTTTCCTCACTTATTAATGGCTCCAGTGTCCTTATTGTCCACGCAATTATCTACTACTCTGACTGGGGTCACTGTTAATCTCCGTAAAGTGATGAGATAGGCATTTCAGGAGACCTCATTTTAGTGTTCTGAAAGATTGAGCAAAACTGTCATCACTAACCATTTGTTATTCATGACTGTTTAAGAAACACTATGCGCTTAGAGAATGGGTTTAGTACAGCTTACTGCTAGTCACTATTTCTGATTTCTTATAAACTATTTGTGAAATATAGATTAAACACATTTTCTTTACATTGTAACAATCAAATTTAATATCTATAATAATAGTTAAATTCTGGAGGCCTAATATTCGGTCTATGATGGCTCAGTGACAGGACAATGCCATTTATAGCGCCTCGCCCAATTAAGATTACGGGTAAAGGGCTGATTGCAATGTGGATACATTGCCCAAGTTAACAAATCGGTAGTAATAATGTGTTTGCTGTCTCAACCTGTCATTGTTCTTGAAATATTTTTTTGTATTTACAAAAACATGTTTTGAGAAATAATGTACATAAATGCTCTTCCACATCATAAACAAGTTTGTGCACTCCTGTCAATAATGAAAAGAAACCTAATAAATGCAATGCAAATCCATTTGAAGAAAATGTCAATAAATTTAGCGCATTCTCATATAGTCTAATGAAAAGGTAGGTTTAAGCATGTGTATATGTATATATAATTACTTATATCAATAATTAAAAAGTTATATGGCAATTGGCAGTCAATAACTTGCGATTATTCAGATAAATAACAGCCATTTATATCATTCAATATTCAGATATAGCATTCAATGAAATATTTAGTCAATATGTTCGAGATACTCGTTTATTTGTAATAGAATAAATGTACTAAAAACCCAAAGCTGCAAATGCATATTGTCAAAGGTGAGTTTAAATGGATGCAGGACAGCGGTAAGGAAATATTACCTATCTGGTTGATTAAAGTAAAGCACATAAAATAAGTCGAGATATCAAGGTCACAGAGCAGGCAATACCCTGTGTGACCTCTATTAGCAACAAAAATAATTGCCTGGTATTGGCGCCAAATATACAGGATCAGCTTCAGGATAAACAGCATGGAGTGTTATGATATTTTCCCCATGCCCATGAACCCGTTACTTTAAAATAGGCGAGTAAACCAGTCCCATGTGGGTGTGGCAATCCTGGCTCTTTTCTTAATTAAGCATAATCAAATAATGCACCAATCTTTGATTATGCTGGCACATATCTCAAGCATTCCCTAACTGATCTCGAACACAATAGATGTTCAAATATGTGTCAATATGTGCTTATGATGTTAATGTTTCATCAATTCTCGTTTGTTTACATAACTTAACCTAACCAATATTGTATCTTACATGATCATAAAACTTATTCGCTGAAGATGAAATAACTAAACTTGTACTGTTGGCACAAAAAGTGTGCAAAAAACCCCAAAAACACTGACTGGAAGAAAGTAGAGATTTATGTTGTACTGAATTATTAAGATAGATCCATACCTATTAGGTATTTGTTATGTAGCTACAAATAACCGTTCAGGTTTTAGCAGCTTTAATTACTTTGTTACCTTTTTATACCTTTTCCTTCCGGTTTTTTACATGAGTTTTTAATAAATAAATATGCATATACATTTCAAATATTTTTCTCTCTAGATTTATGTCTTTTTTCAATAAATCTAAAGAACTATTCTTCTCACAGACTGCTGATTTTGTCGGGTTTATGTAAACAATCTGTAGAAAATCTCATAGATTTTTTAAATTTTGAAGTCAAATCTACTCAAAGAAACCAATTACCATTTCAGATAATCATATTTTTATCTCTATAGAACCTGCGTTCCGTCGTAAATATTTACGTATGAATTAAGATAGGTACCCACAACAATGTTGCCTTTTGTGAAAAAGACTAAAATGATTATAAATCAATGGCTAGTAATATTGAAACCATTATTTTTACATATGGTTTCAGTCAGGCATGTAAATTTCAAAATATATATTGACACAATTATTAAATAAGACTCTCGTTTAATAATGTTAAAGATTGAAAAATTTAAAGTATTATTTCTCTATTTCTCTATCTTTCAAAATGGAATCATTTTGTTTACTATGCGAAATAAAGATTTAAGAATATTTCTAACAGCACTGATTATTACATACTGGTTTCAAAAAACAATATAGTTCAAATTTATTAAGACCACATTTCTTAAGGAATGTGATTACATTCTTTTCATAAAGATGTTATCGTTGTATATTTAAAAAAAACTTAATAACATGAAAAGGAACCGTTAGTGTTTTGACAGCGTTCAATATAGCATGATTTACAGACTGCACCATTCAGTTAATGTTCAAACAATTACATCTAGCATCACTTTACAAGCATTCCAATTTCCTCCACTTACTAGATTCACCAATGTCTGTATTGTTCCTCCGTGATCTACTGCTGTGACCGGGTCAATGCTAATCTCTGTAAAGTGATGCGATTGGCATGCTAGGATATATCATACTCTTATCCTAAAAGCTTGACCGTGTCGTTCATTGATTGTGTCTAACAACCAGTTATCTACGACTGTTTGAGAAATGCTGTGCTCAGAGATTGGGTTACTGTAAGAGGTACAAGTAAGAGATAGTCAACCCTCCGATATCCGTTTTCCTGCCAAAGAATTGTGACGATTTGGTTTATTTGGCCCGATATTCTCATCCTTGCGTTATAAGTAGAATGATTCTACTATTTACACAAATCAAAATGACAGAGACGATGTGTGTAAGCTATCGAAGTTCTAAACTTTCTGTAATTTAAAAGTTACATTACAAAGTTATAATGTCAAGAATACTAAGGTAGACATAGAACTCAATCTCACGTATCATGAGAAATGCTGTGTTCAGAGATTACTGTTTACAGGGTTACTGTTAGAGATGCAATTTAAGAGATAGTCAACCCTTCAATATCTGTTTTTCACAAGACAATGTGACCATTTGGGTATATCAAATACGTTCTGATCCTCAGGTTAAACGTTATTTGTATCTTCTTTCTTCACAAGTTTTCATGACTAACATAATGGTTATAAATTAATAGAGGTACAATTTAAGAGATAGTCAACCCTTCAGTATCTGTTTTTCACAAGTGAAGGTGACTATTTGGGTATATTGTATACATTCTGATCCTCGGGTTAAAAGTAATTTATGTAATTTATATACTCTTTCTTCACAAGTCTTCATAACTGATATAATGGTTATAAATTGCAAGTAAACAAAGTTAGTTCTAAACTTTCTGTAATTTGAAAGTTGCGGTACAAGTAATAATGTTTACAATACTGTGGTAGAATGAGAACTAAATCATGCGTATCATGCACATTTAAATGATTAAGTGTAAACGAAAACCACATATATGAAATAAAGAAGGAATTCTCTGATTTCTTTATTTTATTACGTGAAATGTAAAGCAAATCAAGATGCAAGGTTAGCAATGCAAACACCATTCAAAATAGTTCAAAAAGATAAAAGTTTTTTTCAAAATTGTCCAATTAACGGATATAACTATTAATTCAATTGAATCAAAGATTTATATGTTATTAAAGGAGAAAATGAGAGCAAAAAATTTGAGTGTTAATTGAGATTATCTTATACAACTAGTTTCTTATCATTTGATTTGCTATATATACACCACGTTATCATTGACTTATCAATGGTCTGGATTTATGTTTTTGTGCAGGATTCTTATATCTGGTTTGATGTCACAATAATTGGTATGAATATTGATTATTATGTTTGACAATCTTGCCTTCAAAAATACCAACATTTATTTCATCAAACATTACAGTATATGGTGCTTTAACGTACTCGATTATAAGTACTTAAGCTTATGGTTTTTAATTAAAGGTTTATTATACATTACTTAGTAATGTTGACGTAATAAGCTACTTGTGAAACTTCAGTTCTGAGATCTTATTGGCTGTTTTATCTTATAAACACATGCCTTTTTGTCAAAAATATTTGGACACTATTCGATCAAAGTTTGCCAAGAGTAAATTTGGAGTTAGTACGTATATCTGGAAGTTACATTCTAAAATCTTATTGGCTTATGTATTGTGAAAATACATCTGTCTTTGCATTAACTCGTATCATTGAGAATAGCACCACACATAACCCAGTTTAGAAATAGATATACATGCATTTATTTATTAAGCTAAGCTGCAATACCTTAAGTTGTTCTTTAGAAATGCCACATGTAATGACTATCTTGTTTCAGAGATTACCTTTCACACAATGAAATAAAATTATATTTTCATGATCCATTGCTGTGTATATGTAAAGCCTGTAATACATGTTCCCCGCTAACGAGGTATATGTACGTCATGACACCGAGTATAGATGTGCTCCGAGTAACAAGCTGTTAATAGTTGCTTGAAAATATCTCATACTTGCTGACCCCTTCCATGTTGTAATTCTATTAACCCCTGTTATATTGCTTAAACACCAATAACATTGTGAATCATATTGAACAGGTACTTCATCTACTGTTTAATTTCCAAACTAATTATACATTACCGCCACAGTTTTTGAAAATAGTTGAATGATGTCGTTTCTGGTCTAAGTTGTGCATTTATAGATAGACGACAGATATTTACATACCTGCTGACCCCATTCATGTTGTAATTTTAATAATTCGTGTTACGTTGCATGACATACCAATTAAATCGTGAATTATGATTAAAGAGTCATTCATTTGCTGCTTAAATTCATAATTTGCTCAATACCTTGTCTTTCGTTTTATGACCTATTGCTCCTTCGAATTAAACAATTAAAGTTGGCATATATATGCTGCACCCACGTTATAAACTTTATCTAATTGCGACTTTTTGCAGCGTTGAAAATAATCTTTATGCAGACAGTTAGGTAGACAATTACTTACACCAGAGAGTGCATACAGGAAGAATGACGTCTGCAAATCCAATTTGTATAAAGTAGGTTGTGAAAGAGTTACTCTCTGTTGTTCTCGATAGTTTTAAAGCTTATCTGTATTGTATTTACAATTACAGTTTTCAGAATTGTACATTGCTACTATATATGATAAATCAATCTATGCTATAGTGCGCTTACGATGTTGCTCATCTAAGTATTGAAATTGTTATTTGTAATAAGGACCCTAGAAATAAGAGAACATGTTTATAAAGGTAAAATTATACAGAGGACTAGTGCCACTTTACTTTGAAATGCATTTGCTTTTACAGATTAAGAAATAAATCAATTCCAAAGAAGGATATTGGTAATTCCCATTTAGGCACATTGGCTTTAATGTCTTCATATTACAAATCAACATTTCGTAACTTTCATTGACAGAGCTATGCAATTACGGGAAGTACTTCTGTAACACATGAATTTGAATTATTTTGTATCCTTGGCCTTCGGCCTACATGCTTCAAGTAAATAAACTGAGATATTCGAATATCAATTTGTTGTTGTGATAATGGTAGACTGCTAAGGTTTTCCTTTCGTGTCGTTAAGAGACATAACTGACTCAAAGCATACATGTAGGAATGATTTCTTTACAAAAGGAATGAACCTTCTAAAATGCAGTTCATCGTAATCCCCTAAATTCCCATTCAAATACATCTTGACATTTCATTTATTTAAACAATTTCATTCTATGAATATTTGGACTGAGGGATGAAGATTGTTCTATAAGAATTAATTGTGATTTCATGACGCCTTTCTGTGAAGTCACGTAACGACGATGCTGTTTTACGCTAATACATTATCAATACGCAAGTTTTCCCTAAGGCATTATTTCCTTGAGCGCTTCTCAACAAGTGGTTGTTTTGAACACAAACGCAGTACTAAACATGAAGGAAATTTGTGAACATCCAATCATTTATTCACGAACAAAATACGTTTTATCTGTTTAGAAGTTTTTTTTCATGTGGACAATACATTAAAGTATTTGAATGTTCAATGGATTTGGCATTAAGTTCCGTCAATAAGAATCTTTGCAACAAATTGCGATATTTCATATAAAAAAAATGAAAAAAGATTTTTGAAAGACTGACATTTCTAAATCATAAAACATCTTTATCGTGCATGGATAATGACATATTGCAACCCTGATGAACTGCAAAATATCAGATATTTAAAATGTGATCATCGGACCAGTGCTCATTGTATGTTGTTTGGGCGTTTAGATCTTTCATTTTAAAGAGGATGAGTAACATTGAATTTAAGGAGCACCTAGCTCGTAACCTACAAGGGTAACTAAAGTGATCGAACATAATGTCTTTCTTAATCACAAAAGTTCATATGATTTCGTTCACTATTCAAACTGACTTGTTTCATGTGTGTGACCCCAAATGCTTGTGTAATAAACAAGTTTCAATAGTTTGTTTTGGAAAATTTTCAATGCACATGATCGGTGTCCAATACAATTTATTTCAGGTGAAAGAATATTAAAACTCGAAAAATAGTAATCATAATTTAGCTATTCCCGTGACATCATTATAGTATTACATGAAATCGAGTTTATATGTGCATTTATTTACGAGCTTTATCACATGAATATTTTGATGGATAGATTACTTCTAGTACAAAGTTGCGTGACTTTTATATCAAATTGTTGTATAAATAAGATTTGTTCGAAGACTCTCACAATATATATTCACCCACAGTTACACGTTAAAACTTGTTTCGTATAGAAAAATGTCGTTTTAGTTGAAGAAGTATACTTCAGCTTGATAAACATACTTGCTCACTTCCTTCATCCAATTATCTTCTAACAATCCAAGTTATGTACTTTAAAAAATAAATCAAGTTGTTAAATTGGACCTTACAAGTCATTTATCCACTGTTTTAAACGAGATTTCTGAGCTGTAATTGTGTGTACGTGACTTAAGTATGTATGACCAAATAATCGATATCGATATGATCGAATTAATTATCGAATATTACATCAAAAGTCTTTGAATTTTAACATCATCTTTCTAGAAAATATTGTGTTTCATTACAGTCCTCCCCATGTAATCATAAGTCGAGAGGTTTGACCTTGCAGTTATATGGTGATTTTGACTCCGAAGTAAAAGTTACCAGACTTAAGCTAATGAAACAAAAAAACCACCCCTACAGAACAATCATCAACCTTGCAAGTAATTAGGTATATTGTGTTTGTTGCTGATTGGAGAAGCTATACGATGCTTTAACCAAAGCAACGTTCATAGGGCAATGCACAGGGTGTAAAACTAAATTCAAAACTATATTCCCTAATCCCTTTTGAAAGTGATAAACCACATCATTATTTTAATCTTCAAAAGCTAATTAAAGAATACAATTGTTGCTAGAAAGATTATTTCTCAAAGTCTGAAACTGTTTGCATGTGAGATTGAAATGACTATTTCATATGTATTTTATATTCTGTTTTTCTTCTTCTATAATTTGAACTCCGATATCAAGGAAAAAACCAAGCCGTTTTAAGTACAGTGAAATTGCATCATCCAAAGGAATCTTTTCAAATTATATGCTATATTATATCTCATTCTTGCATATTTCTGTATTTTGACAGTGCAAGAAAAGTGTTGAAACGAGATATTCTTAATGAAAAAGTTGACAAAACGTTAAGAGCTTGTTGGTAGTCGAAAGAGTAAACATCGGATGGTTCTGACTGGATCAATCTTCTTTAATACAATACGATGAATTCATATCGACCAGTGTGTCGGTTTTTTCAAGTATGTTTGACAAATGAAAGTATACACATATTTATAAAGGAACAAAACAAAAATTCCTACATTCATGCATGTGAATGGGTAATTGATTAATCCGTCACTCGTTGCCAATCACGTAATAAATGCATCAAAAAGAGAAAGATGAAAGAACATAATTTCATTAAACCTTTCAACAGTGTCCATATCTAAAAACTGCTGTTAGTATTATATATGTGATTGATGTAAAGTAATGACGTCACCAATCTGTGGGTACGCATCGATTGTCATGAGTTATGCGCCCCTTGTTCTGGGACGTCATAGCATGGCAACGTCATAAAGACCCCATGATGATCACTGAATATTGTGAAACCGGTCGGGGATTGAAATCATTTCCAGACTTTTGTTTTTTATCTATTTATTACTTAAACTATGAAGAAGTTTTTTTTGTTAATTTACACCTTATCATTAGTTATTGCAAACATGGTCGGATATCATCTCGTCTGGAATCATAAGGTCAATGTTTTGCTAGAGCCTCCGACACACAATCAGGTAAAAGTATTGAAATATCTTACTGACAGGTGATCCAGGTGTTCAGGTGACCATAACAAACTTTCTGTATTCTGGTGATCATGGATACCCATGAACTTTATCTTATCACGTTAAACGTTGTGTTATGAGTGTACACACGGAATAATGTATAGATTATATCACACAATATCAAGTCAAAGTAGTTACTTATAACGGAAAAAAGTGAGGATCGCCAAAGTCGATATCGACCTTCAGAATATCATTGTTAAAAGTTTAAGACTCAGAAGAATAGAAACAATTTAAAAACGAACTTCCAGTGATCGGTTAAGCTATGTGAAAATATTTCCTTACCTCAAATGATTAAAAGGTGTTCCAATGTGTTATGCTTGATACTTTATTATTTCCTTCACGACTACGATGATCGGTTTGAGTAATGCGATGTTTGACCTTCTGCAGATGATGCATCAATCATAAATTGACGTTTAAATGGAAAAAGCTTTAAAAACATAAATCATTCCAATAATTCTTGCCCTTTGCTGCTTGTGCTGACGTTATTCTCATTAACACTGATGATATATGAAAGGAAACCTAAACCTCTCTGGGTTTGTTATTGTTTGAAAGGAGATATCTAATTTCTCAAACTATAGGCATGAATTTCTTCAGTCCCTTTTCAAATCAAGTCTGCATCCTGCTGTATGAAGAAACTTCAAATCATTACATTACATTTATTTTCGACTGTTTGTTTAACGATTCTATTAATGTTTAAATTCAACAAAAATCCGTATCCTTTAAGAACTATTTTCATTTCGACAATTTCTCGTAGTGAAGTCACGCAGTGTTTTTTGCTGTTTAAAACTTTAACATTAACCACAAACAGGTTCCTTAATGGTATCGTCAATATCATTATCATTATAATGAAAGGTTTCTTGAAAATCAGTTCTTTATCGAAAAATGTAGTGGTAAACAGAATATAAAACTAATAATCCAATTAAGTCTTCTTTTCGAAGACAATATCGACTGTTTGATTTGTTCTTCTGATCTCAAGTGATCTGCGGTCCAATTTCGATAAAAACTTACGCTACTTAAGTTCTTAACAACTGATTTCAAACGCAAGCTCAAGAGCAAGTACGTGTCCGAATGATATTCTGATGATGAATTTTGAAAGCAATTATTCAAGCTATCATAATATCGATATCACCTATAAGTAAGTTGTTTGGATAATTTGTATGTAAAAAAGCTAATTAATTGTAGAATCTGTAGAGAGTCATTAAATTCGTTGAGAACAGATTCACATTTTCAGAGCGAACTGTTTCAACATGAATTTAGTAACAAGCTGTGTTTCTGATAATCAGTACTACTTTCTTAAGGTCATTTGAACTTTTACTCCAGCCAATTCCCAAATAAGTTAGGACATTGTTGGTAGCATTTGACATCTGAATTAATACAAAAAGTACTGGAACTTCACATGACTGTTATCAAATGAGAGGCACGTGTGTTATTCGATTTAATTTAGTGACATTGGAGATAAAGTATGGTAGTTTCCTTTAGGATAATAATAGTACATTGACGAGTAGACGTAAGATAGGACTTACAGATTAAATTAGTAATGGATTTACGGATTTTATGGATTCATGTTCACGTAGGTCCTCTTTACTTAGATTATCAATTAAATAAACCTTTATTAACGGTAAAGGAATCTAACTATGCCAAAGGCATACAAAAAAATTCAACTAATGGATTATCATCTATTCCTGTGTACAGGAAGCACAGTTAGGTTGAATGAATGATCAACGAGTGATCAAAAAGAACGTCTTGGTCTTGGTCATTGTTGATATGTTGATGTTATCGTGACACAAGAATCTCAGAATTCTGATTCCCCTTAAAAGTCCGCAGTGAGCTTCTGTTACAGTAAATGATTCGTGCCATGTTATTGAGCTACCCTCGCTTAAGTTAAGCTTCTTCCTCGATAGGTTTCAATGACAGCAATTGGTAGTTTTGATTTCAAAGCCATTTAGGTTTGGATTCTTAAGGAGCACAGAAGCTTCATTTGCTGTGTATAAAGCTTTGTGTGAAATGTTGCATTCGAATTCCACCTATTTCTTACTAGATCCTGTCAATGCGTGTAGGTATCAGTGCAATACAAAGCCAGAAACTTTATAGTCACAACGGGCTTTCTCTGAAATGTATGATTTTAACTTAAATATTTCTTGACGTGGCGTTAACATCAACACATAAAGATTGTAGACTACGGGATTTTATCATGTTTTAAGATAAACTTTATGTTTAAACATATGTTATATTTGAAACCAAGAAGAAGGAGACATGCTTTTATTTCTCTTTATCTATTTATCTATATCTCTTTCATCACTCTTTAGAATTAATATTATATTATGTATTCTTGTACGTTTTTCGTTGTATTTTATGAACTTAAACCATATCATCTGATCCATTGCAAAGAATAAATCACACGTTCTTGTGAATATATTTATGCTTGTTAATTTTGTTAATATATAATGTATATTACATTATAAAGTAATGTAGTAGTCGTTGGTCATTGCTGGAGGAAATAAAGTATCAATCTCATAGGGAAATGCAGTCAACTATGGTATGACCAATTGGTTACCATCATGTAAAGGTCAGATATTGATTGCAATGCAGTTGTCGTGTAGCAAATCAAACATTTCATTCAGTGAGATGCGATGTGTCTCTGTGCAGTCTGAGTGTGTGACGAGTCGACGTGTAAGTCTGCCCTGATATTGATACAGAAATGTAACATGTAGCTCACATCATAATTCACAATGTTCTATAGCATTGGATATCTCTGTAAATGATATTACAGAAGCAAGTAAATCTGGAATATTTTGTGTGTATCAAACAAACAGTTTCCAATTTTATGTGTAAAGTCAAATTTTTCTCAAAAGGAAAGTAACTCGTGGTATTTTTTCTCGAAACGATATTCAAGGTGACATCTCCGTTTTTACAAGTAATTGCTTAATAAATGGTAAAACTCGAGCAACATAACAGGTTTTCCAAAAACACCGGACCGTAGCTGACAGGTCTTCATTTCCTTTTCAACCTTTGAGGTTATCATTTCATTATTTCTACCCAAGGTTATGATTCACATTTGTATTTTCTTTCATTAAAAGTGAAGTAGAAATAAAACGTCAATATATGTAATTTCAATCATCAAAAAAATATTCGAAAAATTTCCTAGCGGTACCCAAGTGAAATAAAAACTACTCTAGAAACGTTATCATCAAATACCTCAAAATGCCGGATAATACTATTATGTAGACATAACTAACGCTTCTTTACTATATAAATGTGCGGGTGCACAATATGTCTCACCTGTGATCATGAAATAGTTACAAGTGCTGTGTTTCACAAACATACTTTTAGGCCAGAAACTAAATATCACAAATCTGCTAATAGTTACATAAAGCTCTTTGAATAACATCTGTTCATTCAATTTGGTCTTTAATTCAACCATATCCCTTTTTCGAATTCTATCTTGTGTTGAAAAGAAATGTTCCCCTCCATTGATGCTTAAATTTTTATAAGAAATAAAAAGATACGTTTTAAGACTAAAAACATTCTTACTTCTCGGACACGAAATTAACGATAAATGGTGGTTCATCATAAGCTATATGGCAGCAATTTCAACAACACTGTTTTGTGCAACAGCTGTAGCTATAAAGAAATATCTTAAAGTATGCAACAGTAATTTGGGAACTTAACGAAAACTCATATTCGAGTAATTAGATCACCATTTCATATGTATCAAAACACATATTATTTCTGTCACTTTTGCTAGCGTTTATTTCCCGTTCATAGAAATGCTTCTCACAATTGACCACTGACATTTCAATTCCGAGTTGATTGTGTACTCTAATCTTATTTCAAAATGTCAAGTTTTCTATTAAACTTCCAATATGTTAAGAAAAAAGAAATATAATCATCGAGGTCCTTAAACCGAGGGGAAATTCTTATTTTCTAATTTCCGAAGCACTGGCAACTTGAAGTGAGAGATCATACGGAGTTGGGTGATTTACATCTGACATGTTGACATTCCCGTCAGAGAGTCTCATTTCCATTCGCTAAGCTTTGACTGTTGACATGACTCCCAAACCAAGTGGGAAGCTCAAACACGCGAGAGTAGTTACTTGTTCTCAGCATGATCTCGGCAGAGTATCGTGAGTTAGTTACCGTCTACGTTAAGTGATTACCAAGTGGGTGTGTCATGCAGTTATCATTCTTAAAGGGGCTCAAGAGAGATCTCTCTTCCGCCAAAAATAGCAATTCTTAATACAGCGATCACGTTTATGTGGTAACTAGATTTTACCTTAAATTGTTGAATGCGCATGGATGAGTGTTAGTCTAACGGAAACAGAAGCAGAAGGAGTGTTGTATATTAATCATTAGATTCTTTTGATAACAAATAACTATTCATGATTTGAGAGAAAAGTTACTCTGTACAAAATATTGATATATATATTTTTTTATTCAGCTGAAAACAAAACAACAAAGAACAGAAACGAAATAACAACAACAGAGAGATAAAAATGTACAAAAAGTAAATATTTCCATGACCTCCTGAAAAATTGCTAACCCGAAAACGTATTTTTCACTGATTGATTGACTGACAGCAATAAAGAGTAGGGTTAAAATACTCAAAGCTATGTCTGCATCAAAACATACACTGTACTTGGCAACGCGTGTCAGGGTAGTCAACTAATCCGAATGAATAAGTAAAGCTACAACGTCAATTGATTTGGTGTCAGTTTGTGCTTTATTAAAGTTCACGTAGTTTCACAGTTTATGGCATCACATTCTAAACCAGTATTTCTGATTTTCAAAAGGTAGTGTCTTTGACGGTTAGTCACCTTGAATAAGCCTGCATTGACGTGCTGGAAGTTCGGTTGAAATCTGAGCGACATCGGTCACGGTACAGCGCCTTTCTCCTGCGACACATATTTGTCACTAACATCTTCAACGACTTTTTGAAATGCTTTCCATATATTGCGTACAAAAAGAAATTAACACTGAAATTTGTGTAATAAATGAGTTGCGTCACTTCCTGAATAAGTTTTTGGAGTAGTGGATCCGATCTTGTGGATGCTGAGATCAACTGTTCGAGTCTGAGCACGTGGCTAGGAAGATTGAGGACGAGGAAAGTGGTGGAGACGAGCAGAAGAGTCCGTGTTATCCTCATCTGGGACTTGTTCTTGAGCGCAGGTGTCCGCTCTGACTTGTGTGTCTGGAGCACATTCTCCCGTTTCCTCTGGTAGCGAATGACTCTCCACACTATCCGAACGTTCATGAAGAGAATGAGCAGGAAAGGTAGGACCATTGTGAGTGCCGTATCAATCCATGTCACTATCTGCATTAATTGGAAGAAGCGATGATTTGTAAAACAAAGATTTCTGTTGGTGTGGAACTTGCTCTCCGTTGTCCACAAAGCAAAGTTGTATAGCACTGCCGATATCAAGACAAAGAAAATGACAACAAACTTCTCACGAAGTTTTGAGAAAATCATTGGAGCATGGAGGGGGTGACAAATAGCGATGTATCGCTCACTTGTGAAACATACAACATACCACACCGACAGGAAGCTCGATATGTAGGTGATGAAGATGATAAATTGACACGCTTCCTTGGAAACCAAAATGGGAACAATAGAACCATCCAACCATGTTACCATTAGCGATAATAGGAAGAGGTTATCTGCGCATGCCAGCGCAGCAAGGTACCCGGATGAAGAGACATGGCGCAACTGACTTGCAGTAAAGACCGCAAGAGACACGAAGTTTCCTGCAAGTCCGACGATGATGATTGATGGTACATAGATGTTTCGGGCAATCGTGAGCGCGTTGATGAAGGTGTTCTGGGTGTGCAGGTTGGTGTAGTTAGTCGTATGAATCATTTCCGTCACATTCTCAACCATCTGGAGCAACTCCGACCCACCCTCTAACTCGTACGTCTCAGGGTCAGTCATGATTCTGAAATTAGACAGAAATTAATGTCGAAATGATAAAGTGTGTCTTTCTTAAAGTTTTGTTTGGCTTCCATTCCAAAATTCCATTTTACTTTTTCAAGATTAAATCACCTCTCACTTACACACCCATATCCCGCCCAAAATGCTCAAAGCAGATTTATTTTGTTTTAAAGGGAAAAACGACCCGTTACTGTATTAACCGATAAGCAATAAATGATCATTTTTAGTAACAGTCAGAACTACTAAAAACTAATTACATAGTCTGAAATGCATGTTCCATTCCAACAACATTCTCAATGTTCTTTTTAATGAGTTTCATTTTGTATGTAAATGGACTAATTTGTATCTTTCTGCTGTACACATAAATTGATATGCCCATAAAAAATTCACAAACTAGAGGGATTGCAAAATAATTTCTTTAGGCTTGTCATTCAACGTAACCACATCTGATATGCCAAAATGTACCCAAGTTATTATGTTCATGGACAGCTATCAACAGTGTTTCTATGACATAACAGTTTTCTACATTTTCCAGGAGACACGCAAATATATACCAATATTAGGTTTTTGAACCTAAACTTGTGTTTACAATTAAGGCATGGAATGTTTTCTTGAATTGATTTAGGAAATCATTGTCAAAGATACAGAATATGAAACATGTAAGTATTTATCGGCCTTTACATGTTATTGTGATTAAAAATTCGCAGAAGGGAGCGAAAAGCGGGTGCAGGGCCCTCTTCACTGAAAACTTGCAATTGTCATAAAATTACCCTTTTGGCTATCGCCAATAGTAAGGAGATTTTTTAAGGAACTTATGCACGGCTTTATAGCCAGCCATTCATAGAGACATATTGACTTCCCCTGCGTGGCATAACATAACAAATATCGTCGTAATCTGTACTGAACAACGATATTTCGGACTCAAATTGGGATCAGGGTTGGCTTTAGATTATAGATATTCTTAGAAATATTCGATGTAACGGGATAGCTGTTGGCTGATAAGTTGATCAATTGTCATTTCTAGTTCGCTTTTAATAACTCCATTTATAACGTTGACGTATTTGCACAGGAAGGCGATTTTATGAAACATTGACTTTCAGATTGATTTCGAAAAGAACTTGGATTTTTTTAGACTTTCCATCCTTCAAGACCATTGCAGTGAACGAAAACAAGAGTATTTTGTTCTTCAAGAAACTGGAATAAATCTCAACTATTCACTCCTGAGGTTTAACTCTTTACATTTTATCTGACTTAAAACAATTTCACCTCACTCACGACTTCACTAGCCACACGTGGTTGTGTTGAAGAGACATCGCAGCCAATTAGTACAACGCCCCCACATTATAAAGTCTTTGTTTTACTGTGCCCGTTAGCCATACAAGATGTTCATCAAAGGGGTTTAAACATCAGGAATAATAACTCTTTCCTTTGATTCATTCATTATATCTGGTTGCCTAATTAATAGCCGTATCACCTTTGATTAGTTTCCTAAGATGTGAACTAGGCTGTAGAATCCTTTATTGTTGATGATTCCACTTTTGAAACCGCCTTGATAAAAACAGCTTCTTCGATATCTTGGTATGTGATTTCTGACTTAGCCACTTCATAGCAAACGACAATGATGAAGGGATATTGCAAATATATCAATAATATCGATTAAGCGGGCCAAACTTTAAATATAACTATTGACCACAGAAACATGACTTCCTTTTAGTCTCTAAAGTCAGTAATATTGTTGGCTGTGATCGAATATAAGTTTTGATCCCACACTGTTTTATGTATGTTCACGTTTTCATATTTGTATTTTTTAATTTTGAAATGAAAAATACTAGTTGGGGTTGACACGAAAGAAAAAAACAACCTAAAACCAATTATAATGTCTATGTTTCAACAGAAAAAAACTCAATCCAGACATATTCTATTATGCTTGTTCATGTACCACAAACCTTGCCAAGTAAGCTAGTGAGTAAAACTGCCACGTGTGTTCGAATGATAAAACATAAAATTGAATCAATACTTTAAAAAATACTTTCTAGTACGACTACGTTTACTAGAAATAATTATTTCTGACAAGGTCTACATATTAACGGGACATTTAAAAAATCAGAAATAAACAAATGGAAAAGTAGCGTTTTTATCAAAAAGGAAACACATTAGAATACTGCAACATATCATCTTAAAGTATTTCATTACAGGTATCATCGTCAAGAAATCGAATTTCAAAGCTTTACAACTTATGAAACAACTATCAAAGTTAAGAGTTATTTATATTTCCGTACTCTTTTAAGTGATGACAAATTAAGCTATATAGAACAATGAGGAATTTGATAATGAGGTGAGGGAAATGATAGAACATTCCTGTAAAGGGTTCCTCTCATTTACACTTGGTCCTATCGTAATTTACGTATCCTCTGCAGTTAATTGTCTTAATTCTCTCCATCAGCCCCTCAACTGTGGAATGAACTCCCTCTTTCTCTGAGAATTGACAAATCCCATTTTAAGACACTTTTAAAGACCCATCTCTTCCAGCTTGCTTTTGATACATAGATTTTAGCCAGTTCTTTTCTCCTCTCCCTGTAAACAGCGCCACTGAGCAACCTACTGGATGGAAGTTAGGCGCTATATAAATAAGTTATTATTATTATTATCAATTTAAACCGTGTCTAATACTTAAGTCAAATGAGTGTATTAAAAGCAATATAGAGAAAACACAGCCCATGATCAACATTTATGCAAAGTGTACGTAGAATTAACATTGGAATTGGAATGTACTACGTATTAATAGTTTGTATATATAAATTAATTTTAGGAAATTACATGGTTATGTTATGTTTATAGTGGAATTGCCAAAAGGTCACATAACCCATGCCACCGCTCTTATTGGATTACCAATTTACTATAATTGTCATCATTTCATTCTCGACTCATATCCGACACAACACGTGTCACTTTCGAGGTTAGGGTAAGTGGATGTTTATGTCTTAATCACTGATCTAAACTGGAATGTAATTATCCAGAGATTCCTACAATTCACACTGGCAACAGGAAATGAGCTGGTGGTCCACACAGCTCAGTTAGCTCTTACATATGGCTTCATGATATTTGCAATAGGGAACTAAACACATATGAAGAAATGCGATAATGGTATAAAAGAAAACATCATTTGACGCTTGGATAAATAGAGATATCTGCAGCACTAATAATGTTTTATCAGCGCAGTTTGTAGGCTTCTACGTAAACAAAACCTATCCGTACATAGAATCCATGAATCCCAGCAATTGTGAGGGCTCGAGGGGATGGAGGAATTTGTAAACTTTCAAAATTATTCATTAAAAAATATCACAAAAAATATCCAAAATCAAGAATTCTTGGCATGTTTCGTTTGATAAGATGCTCCTCACAACACGATTTCACCATCTTAATCAATTTTTGTTACCACATATCACGCAGAAATGTAATAATAAAACCAATTTGCGGATTACAGGTCGTTTCCCACGTTACTGAACAAAGAGGTTAGATAAGAATGATCTTATCTGATTTTGCAACATAACAAACATTCGTTGACATTATCTTGTTAATTAGCATAGTAAGTTATGATACATTTGGAATCTTTTACAGAAAAAGGCGGGGTATTGTATTTTAAGATAATATATAAATGTGAATCTACTTATTTTATTGAAGTGCAAATAGGGCAAACCGAAGTTACTTAAAAAATGAATAGAAGAATAAATAAGGTCATAAGACATCCCCATGAATATTGTCCTACTCATTGTACGTTTAATGACCATACGGCCAAAGAAATCAAAGCTGCATACTGGACAGGACTCTTTTTTTCATCATAAAGCAATAGTTTTTGTCCTCGTATGACTTTAATTCATCGACATTTTCATCGTTATTTTCCATTTAAGCTCAGTGCGCTGTTCCATTATCATTTAGTTGAGAAGGTGTTTGGGTTTGGAGAGGATAGATTATTAGATTTTGAAAAGTTCGAAACTTTCTGAGCAAAATGCTTTTTCGCAATGATGTTTATAATAGTTAAAATTGATACTTTCCCTTGTAAACATATATCTACATGTTAAGGTTGATCGCATTCGAGTGGATATTTTGGAAGTTGCGATCAACACAATACGTCTTACAGTTTCGTAGATATCATAATTGGCAAGAAAATACAATGTTTTATGAATTTATCTTTGAAAGTGTCTTTCATCAAATGATATTTCTAATCAAAACGTTCAATCAAGATGAGATGATAAATCAGTTGATATGTCACTGTTTTTACAGTATAACTCTTTAGCAAAAAACTAAGAAGTACAAAAGTATTAATATTTTTTTTTATTAAACTACATTTTCATCATAAATCATATCAGGTCACTGTAGCCTATTTACTTATGTCCTTTTGCTGAAATGTATGATGTTCTTTATTCTTGCTCAACTGTGAATATGTACAAACCGAATGTATGTAAAACTTGAAAAATATGCAAATAAAAAAAAAAAATAAATAAAAATAAATCATATCAGAAAAGGTTGATAAGTTTCAAATTTACGACTCTACCAAGGAATCTTGAAGAAGAACGTAGGAAGCCACATTGATATCCATGCCCAATGTAAGGTTCGCATTGGACGTATTCATTTTCGTCTTAGATATCATTCAGTTACTTATATAACGGTTATGCTATGCCGTAATCCTTTCATAAAAGCTATATATTAGCCGTATAACAACCAATAGAAATAATTACATTCAACGATTTGTCTCAGTTCACAGCCGCTTTTCACGTATTCTCATAACTTATTCCGTCTCTGTCGACATGTATTAGATGAAATACGTATATTTTTATGAAGTATTCATCATCACTTCTATTCTCGTTACCACAATCAAATTGAAAACATGACAATACGTACTACTGTTGACGAGAAACTGATTGCTCGGTAAATTTGTTGTTATGAGCTTCCATTATTTAAAACGCTGATTGCAAGTCGTGAGGGCCTGAACTCAATAAGAAAACGACATCACTTACAGGTGTTCATGTTACAAATACTTTTATGGAGAAATCCATAATCATGATCAAGAAATCTCACATATTGATATTATTTTAGTAGAACACAGTAATAAATGGTATTAGATCGGTGTAGTGTAAACGACATGAACATGAATATAGAGGAGTCCAACAGGTTTCAGTAGATATGATGCGGTACGTTCAAAGATACCAAATGAGAAGTTTCTAGCTCTGGTAAGACTTTTCAAAATAAGATATTGTACTTTCCGGCTCCAGTTAATTAGCCTTTTGAGATTTATACGGAACTTGTTGAGAGCCTCTGTGTCCTCTATGAACACAGCACCAGGAATGAAATCTTTACAGCACAGAGGTTCACCATAGAGAAGAAACCCTAAATGAAGAGAAGCCTAGGATTGATCAATGGCACTGTGACGACACGTATTCTGTGATAATACTAGTGTCAGGTTCCCCTGACCACCCGTGTCTTTTTGACATAATGTCAATGACTTTTTCTGTTCACTTCAAACTTATGATTTAGGAGTCGTTAACAAGTACTTTTTGATGATCTTTTTACTAGTAGGTATAGTTCACAAACCTCGTTCAATAAAATTTTATTAAAAAATTAATACGGCTGAAGCATGTCTTTTGAAACATTTATTTCTTAAAATGTCACAAATAAACATTAGTTTATGCCAGTTGAATTACCCTCATCAGGTCATAAGATAATTAGTTTGCCGATCATCGTAAGTCTTTTGATTAAGGAGCAATGTCTTCCAATGGGAAACCTTTTTTACGTTTTCATGAGATCCAATTTTTCGTCAAACACGTATGTGCTTCTGCCCCTTTACTTACGGACTTTTGCCCCAATTACCAAACATGAGTCAGTCATTACGTCGTTAGGCGATTATGATTATAAACATGTATGGAGGAAACTAATGCATGGAGCTTGGGTCAATCGATTTTCGCCACCGTTGTATAAGATGTAGTTAGCTTTGTCTTAGGTGGGACTGATGTGACCGAGGCCAATCACTTCTTACCGTAAGTTGCTAGAAGAGTTTGTTACCTAAACTGTATCGGTAAACTAGCATACACCAACAATGTCACCACACGAATGAAAAATTATTTGGACCTTTTCACAATTTCTACAGAAAGTTTATTTGTGTAACCCCATCTTATGTCCATGCTGTCGTTTACATAGCATGCCTTTATGTATCATAGTTGTTTGATATTATTATCTATGAAAAAACTTGGGATATACATCTGAAAGTAAGTGTGCATTTGATATACTTACTTTCGTTACAGATTAAATATCGAGTGATTTTTTTATTCCTTCACTGAAAAATGGTTCAGTAACACATCATTGATGTGACTTTGGAGTATAATAACTAACAAAATGAAAGTGCATATTTAATATTTGCATGTTCATATATTTGCATCGTAAGACCTCTTTCAATCGCCCTTCAAATTCCTAGAATTATTTCCAGCCGTTTCCAGAAATTAAAAGTACATAGCTATAAAAAACGAATAACATCTCTTTGATATAACTTGTATTTCACAAAATAACATAAAGAAACCTAAGCTCCGAGGCATCAATAGTTTTTCCTATAGTTAACATTACACAGGTAACCTCAAACAGCTTTTTTTTGTTTATACTAATCGACAAAGCAATACGCAGTCTTGTGAATATTTGAGTGGAATACATACAGAATTAAAGGGACAATAGCACGTTTGGTTGAGATAAATGAAATGATCTCGCGAAACGCAAATAAATGTTCCAATTGCTAGACAATATTTTCTAATCAATGGAAGCAATTCCAAGACGAACAAACCATGTAACGTTTAGCTATACGAACCCATTTCAATACCTCAAAAGATTATAAGGTGTTCACCAAAAATGGCCGCCAGTTTTATTTTAAGTCTACGGATGACCGGGTTAAGCAATGAAACGGTTATCCCTCTGAAGGTGATACATTTGGCATTAATTTATGTTTATTGGGGACTATTTTGAGAAATGAAGTTATCAAAAGAACGTGCCAGTGCCCCTTTAAATCAATATTTGCTGTTAAAATTCTATCAAAGATCATTCGTGTCAACTGAGTCAAGGAATATTATATCATAATTCAGTTACAATTATTGTCCTTTGAAATAAGTTTGATTTCAATTTCAACTTTCAAAACGTATTAACGTACTGTCATTAAATTGCATTAATGGCCACGATTATATCAATAAGATGGTCAATATGTATCAGAATAATTGATAACGTTAGGATATACATCTCGCACTCTTAAAACATTCCTTGCAAACATACATTGAATTGTATCAGTCGTCGACTCAATGTTTGTTCACCTCGAACCAGGCGTTACCAATTAACTTAACTTGAGCATAAGTTAATCTTCCCCGCATAGATTGCAAGTCCGTTTGATGTCTACAGCACGTTCCCAACTGTCATTATTAATCAAGAATAATCAAAAGTTGGATGCTAGAACTTTTTTTCCTTCAGAGGTACTATTGGATAACCGTACACAAATATTATGAGTTGCTTCAAAACTTTACAACATGAAAAGCAGAATTATATTAAAAATGTAAGATAAATAATCCTAATTAAAACTTTTAAATTCAAACTTAAGTAAAAAAGCTTCATCGTAAGAAGAAAATCTTCAGCAGTTAGGTAGATTATAATTCAAGCCGTAGCATCATATTTAACACAAACAGCTAACAATAATATTGCTGCCGACTTTATTGTTATACATAATATCCTAATTACGTATCGGCAGATTCAAAAGATGTTATCAATTTACCGCAAGCCGCATCAGGAATTCAGCACACACGTATCTTACTTACCGATCTATGCGCGGTGCCGAGTCCGTCAACACGGCGAGACATAGAGAGCCAAGGAAATCAATCGGTGCTTCCAACGACTGTTCTATAACCTCTCCCAGTCATGTACAAGACCATTTAAGACCCTTGCTACAGCAGTGAATGTCTTCAACGTGCTCTACCACATCAGCACCAGTGGCTGGGAAAGCCGTTAGGAACCAATCAGAATCGCTCTAGCCCACGCTGGAGTACACAGGGCGGAGACAGAGAGGCACGTAAAGTCAATACGGACCGTATATCCCGTCTCATCACCATTCACTTGGACATCACCTGTCGTCTATACTAACAAAAACAGAATTTTGGTCAGCTCTTACTTGTTATAACAAGTCCAAACTTTTACACTTCTAAGCGTCCCATTAACTGTACGACTGTAACATCATCGATCAACTTACTGAAACGTAATAATTATGTACTATTTACAGTCATCACACCACCATTCAGTCGGTCATCATCTGTCTACGATACCTACAATGACTGAATAGTGGTCAACTTTTACTTAGTATGGTACATGTGTGTCCATGCTTTTACTCTGCTTCCCCGTCTTAGGGTCCCTTCAACTGTACCATAGGTTCTCATCGATCGATCGACTTCATACTGAAACGTAGTGATAATATCCCACTTATAGTATCGTCATTAGCCATTACATACTTCTCACAATGTAATGTTGCCTAATAAGTTAATAAATCAAGGACACAGTTTTTCTTCAGTTATCCTGTATGATTAGCGATAGAGACGAGCATAAGATACTTCGTCGTCTATGTCGATGTTCGAACTTCAAACTTTAAATATCTACTGTTTCTTTCGTGTAGAGTATTACAAGAAATCGAGTTTAATACCGGTATACAAGCCACATTAAGTAGGCAACTAACGTTGAGAAATAAGTTTGAAGTAGTAAAAAATCTGACATTGGTAATATCCGCTAAAGGGTTCTTAAGTAAAATAATGAAGGTTAATTCAAGTCAAATAGATTGACTGGAGTAGATGGATTTGGTAAGTAGCTAGGTTAAGTGTATTATTTTCCTTAAAACTATACAGAGAGTAAAACTATAAAGTAAAGCAGGTAAAGTTAGCAACCAAGAACTAATAAAGCATGTATGCTTTATAAAAGTAAAGTTCTATATAGACATGGAAGTAAAGTTGACTTTATTTCACTCAGAAAAAAGTAGATATTTTCAAATTCAGCTACAGTTAATTGTAAGATTTATTATTACAACAAAGTTTATATTAATCATCATTATGTACAAGGATTTCTAAATGAAAACAGATCTAAGAACCAATAATAAACAGTTATTAGATAACCAAAAAAGTGACACATTTTGTTTTATTAGCCGATATTGACTTACATGTGTTTCTGGATTTTTCTGTCAATGATATTTAAATATGTCATGCACAAAGTGTAAACCGTCATAAAAATCTATATCAAGTTTATCAGATAATTTTATCAATGTCTTATACTCGAAGAACGATTGCATATGTGTAACAACTGTAAAAGTATGAATTACGCACAAGCTAAGCAAGAAATGTAGTATTGTTCTACAAGGCAGGATATGTTGCTATAAGCAGTCAAAACAAACAAAGGTATCAGAGACACAGAACTTGGATCAGTTAGCCTGTCCAGCTGCTATCAATCTGAAGTAGCCAAAAGGAATATGCTTTTGTATGTTCGAATAATAAAAAAGATCCCGCGCTGAAGAGTTTATTAAAGAATTGAAACTGAAATTCCATAAATTACTGTGCCCACATACGTGCAGCAGCACACCGGTAGAATATTAAAACTTATGAATATTACACTGCTTTATCTTCCAAAAGCGAGATCGTAGAAGTCAAATTTATGTTTAAAATGTTTGATTTCCGAATTCGCTTTTACTTTTGTCTAAATGGTTAAAAAGTTAAATTTGATAATATATGCTTCATCACATATCACCTCGATGTGTCATATTATCAAGATATCTCAACGACAACGTTTTAACACTAGGCATTAGGTTGTTGTTCTTGCTAGAAAGTTTTTAAATGGACGTAAGGAGGGGGTCAGCGTTGGAATTTCTTTTATCGCTCCCACGAGAATATTCTAAAATGAAACTGACCTGAGTTACTCACTGTGGGTGAACAGTGTGCATGTTGATTAATGCTCTTCTCAGACTTCCAGTAGGTTTCCCCAGCGAGAACCTTTTACAAGTTATATCATCTTGCAATGATTTAGCCAATGGAAACTCTGAAGGTATGAATATCATATTTCTTGTCAAACAAGCCTATGGAATGATGCACTCGCTAAATAAGACGAATGTGTTATGTCAAGAACATCAGAGAGAAAAGTGGATATCCAATGAAGTTAAGCTTTCTGATACGTTTTGAATGGTAACTTTTGAAACAGCGTCGCTGACTGCATATCTAACTTTGCATAAAATCAGAATTCAACATTTCTAGACCAAAAGACGCTCATATTACGACCGATGTTGTGTAAGAATAAATGACAGAGCTACTTATGTAGGGTGAGAACGACCAACCTGTCAAAGGTTATAATGAGTAGTAGACTTAATTTCAGAAACACGCTGTCATGAATCATATACTACGTGCTTCACCTACTCATTTTTCAATATCAACTCCAACATCACCAATAGGCGTTGATAAAGGTAATGACTTTCAGACTTTCCAAATTGCATTTTCGACAGAACATCGTCTTAATGTTGGTCTTCACACATGTATTTCTCAATCACTTCACGTGCCACAAGTCATGTTGATGTTGGTATGAAACAGATGTCATTTTCGTGGAACAGTTGGATAAATATGATGAATATTAGCACGTCAAACGAATCCTCATCACTTATGAATATATTCACTCTTTAATCATCCTAGTTCCTTCTTCAGACGTAAACAATAAAAACGATGCATCATCGTAATACATATCAAAAGGATATACAAACAAATGACTTGCATAATGTCTCCACCATTAACTATCTATATATAACAAAAATTTGTATTTGATGTTCAAATTAAATTCTATGTCAAACAGAACTTATACCTGACATAATCGTATTAGTTAGTCTTAACTTCATTCAACAACCGTTCTTTTCAAAGAATAATATGTTTCCAACAGTTTATGAGTACATAAGTATCTTACTCCAAACTACGTCTGTACGGAGGCGACTTCCAAGAGGCATCGTTAACATCATGGATTACCCTTTCAACTCTCACTAAGCGATTATTCCTCGCCCACAGCCAGAGATGCGTGTACCTGCCAGCTAATATAACACTGTTAAAGCGATGCAGGGCAATCGTTGTCTCCACTAACAAGCTTGATCCCCGAGACGGCCTAACCCACGGGACATCAGTCTTAACATGAGCAGCAGCTCCCCCTGGGACAAACAAGGGCCGATACTCCGCACGATTAGACCGGAATGAGCTCAAGGCTGAAGATAAAGTTCACGAGCACAATTCGGTTCCAAGTCGCCAGAGCTGCGACTCTCTGACAGGGGTAATTGAAATGTGAACTAAACGAGTGTCAGTTGCCTCACTGGAGCTGCCTGTAATGAATCTGACTGACCAGCAACTAATGTGTAGACGTGCAATTAGTCGCAGGATCGATTAACTAGCCATCCCTCCTGAATCAGCTAAATGAATCAGTGTCACTAGGTACAGGCTTACGTTTCATTACCTTAGATTCAAATGTCCGACCTCTGACATCAAAGCCTCATAGGTTCAATGTTTCATCTCTCTCCCTGTCGAGATTTTGCCAGAGTATTTTCTTTAGCTTGTGTTGAAGTATGTTTGATCGTCGTCAACAGTCAACAAATTCGGTTCCAGTTTTGTATTTCTAAAAGTTATTTCTTGTTTTGACTTCAGTAATTTGTTTAATTACGTGGGTATATTACCTCTCAGTCAAGTTAGTTTTTTCACAAGATCACTAAAATATGTCCGCTATTACTATGACAACCATTCGTTGTCAATTACTTAAAAGACGATTTAAGTTAAGGGCAAAAGCTGATTGTGATTTTGAAAGTAATATTTTTAAAATTTAAATTTAATCTTTAAAATGTGATGAAATGGCGATTATTTTCCAAACTGCTGGTTAGATAAAAACACAAGATACTAGGGAAGACAATATTGTTTTTCGATCCTCCAATAAATTTATTTACCCAGTTTCTTCCACCACGTATATGCTAATTAACTCTACCGATAGAACTTACAAATATGTTATATATTTCAATTTTTATAACGAAATCATTGACACAATTGCATGAATGAAGGCTATTTCGTTTTGCAGGAATACAGAGGCCCTTTTCTTACATACAACAGCGAAGTATTTCATAGCTGTTTGTAGTTTGCAATGCAAGTAACATCGTGAAGGGTCGTATATTAATGATGCTATGTCACAAGTCTTATAGAATATCGTCATTGTCATTACCCATTAAAGCCTCAGAAGCATTATTATATTAATATGGTCGAATTCAAAATTGTTCATTCGGATAAATATGTCTTTAATTGAAATTTTTCTTTAATATTAAAACAATAATACAGGAAATATGTCACTTTTATTTCATTAGTTCGAGAAAAAACTACTACATTGTATGTATCTCATTTAGTCAGTGTTTCTGAATTAAAATTAACTTAATCAACATCTGTTTTCAAATCGACGTAAATAACGTCTGGTTACCAAACATAGATGACAACTGTTGTTGTGATCCGTGTTTATAAGATATTGACAAATTGTTATTTTTGACGTGTAAATTAACGCTGTGTGTGTTCCTCACGTGGGCTTGATAACTGATTATCACGATCACCAGGACATATATTGTTGATAACTATAGACGAGATTACACAATCATGCACCTTACACTATAAAAACGTAAAAAGATAATTTGAAATTGCCATTCCTAAATATATATGAACTAATATTAAGAAATAGTTGCATAATATTGAATGAATATGCGCCCAAAATCATTATTTCCAGACGCATCATTTGTAAAAAGATGAATGATAGTAATATGATTCCACTGTGAGTCTGGTAGTTGAGTTTTACATACCTTCATTCCCATCTTTTTCAATACCACAAACAGCAGTAATAACAGAATACAATAACCTCATTATGACATATGATTATAAAGATTTGTAGGAGATAATGGACATGGAAATACTAATATTTCTCTCTAAGTGATAAACGTGGCCTTTAGTTCAAATCTTTATCAGTTGACGGAAATGACATATCAAACACCGTTCCCGATTAATACATAACATAGTGATAGTAAAAAAAAATCTGATAAATCAATTGAGTAGATAGAAAGACAGATATGATGAGCAATTGTTTAAGTTCTACCCCAGAAATGAACATATCGCTGGAGGCAGTCCAATTCAACGTCTTCCCATGGGAAAACAATTACGACAATATCAAAGACAGTTAGTTGGTAATAAACAGGCAAATTTGAAGAAAGATATGATGAGCGGTTATTGAATTTTGCCCAGGAAGCTATCATTTGCTAGAATAAAGTCCGAGTTCAGCTAATTTTCATGGAAACGAATATTTATGAGTTCAGACACCTGAAAATATCAAAAGGCACAACTTCAGTAGGTTTGTTATTAACATGCAGAGTTTCAACAAGATTTTAACGAGCCGTTTAGAGTTCCGTTCCAGAAACAAATTAATCCCTGTATAGTGTCATAATTCAGCACATTTCCAATGAAACCGGAACACCCTGATTCTTTAGAAATGTGAAAAATTTAAAAGGCACTACTTCGGTAAAGCATATGCAAAGTTTCAGGAAAAAAGATTGATGAGTGGTTTGAGAGTTTAGCTCCGGAAACGAAGCTGTCCCTTTATATAGTCCAAATTCAAAACTAAAAACTAAAATTTCCCAAATTATCAAAAGGCACCACTTCAGAAGGTTGGTTCAAAGTTTTAGAAAAACCACAAACGTTTTTTTTTGGTTCCGGTGCGGACGGTCGGACAGACGGACAGGGCGATGACTTTATCCCACATGTTTACACCTGTATTCCCGACATGCATCTCTGACCAATTTAATTACAAGTAATGTCCTATAACTCTAACTACTAGCAGTTGAACATCTTCTTTTCCAATCAATCAATTGGCATTTCATGTAACTGCAAAGGCAAAAACACAAAAGATGATCCAAAATAAACCACTATATGCTTAGTTAGATGACACTGCAGCTCCAGGATATGTGCAAAATTAGAAAAAAATCGGATTTCTTTTGCAGTCGTGCTCAAAGTTTTATGTCAGACATTTACTTTCAAACTGTAAAAAATATTCCTTCATAGGATAGATGACGTGTAAACAAAATTCAAGAATCGTATGATGAGGTTTCCTCAATGTGTTCGGATACTATTGTCAATGACTTAAAAAAGATAGATATATCTTGAAATATTAAAAAATCCACACAAAAATAACGAAATCGTTTCTATTGCTGAAAAACCTCGGTCCTGGTCGGGGTTAAGATAGCATCTCATTGCACCAGTTTGTGGATCAGATGAACTAATTATAACTATTTAATGATTTCACGGTTAGTACACGATTTATATGTGTAACTTACCTCGTATGAATACATGTTATTTTCTTTTTTTTATATCACCTAGAGTCTTTTCATCTGGTAAATCTTACTGAAATTAGCCGCCTTTTTGTTAGCCTATGAAACAATTACGTAGATTATAACCTTTTAGTTAGACCTGGTACAACATGGTATGCTCTTGCGTTGAGGTTTTTGTGGTTCGTGGGCATTTTTTTTTTCGTATGGCCTTTGAAAATTCAAATTAAAGGTTTCTTAGTATGTCTTTTAATTTTTAACTTAGCATTACAAAACAAGCTATTTCGTTTGGTTGGCTCAACAATACTTAACTAAAGTCCCTAATGATACGTCCAAGGGGTAAATTATGAAGCGTATCAGAACATCGTACGTCTAATCAAAAACCTTTTTTTTGTTTATAAAATTTTATTTCGAACAAACATGAATGCCTCACCTTGTCAAAGGAACGTTCTAAATCATTCCGTCCTTACAATACCAACTGATTATTTACTATTTCATTCTTTGTAATGTATAGTGTTCATTTAGAATAAGAAAATCTGTTCCCGGTCAACCGGCAAAATATGACAAACAATTTTGAA
Source organism: Phorcus lineatus (assembly GCA_921293015.1). NCBI lineage: Eukaryota > Metazoa > Mollusca > Gastropoda > Trochida > Trochidae > Phorcus > Phorcus lineatus. The sequence continues at coordinate 8,069,294 of OV121086.1, read as the reverse complement.
CCGGTCAATCAGTAGTTGATACGCTGATTCCTGTCAAAATAGTAATTACTTAATGAATCCGGTTGTTAACAGTTTCCAAAAGTATTTAGAGCAATGGCGCAGCGCTATAATCGAATAACCAGGTTTTTAAAAGGTGTGCCTTGATAACTAACCAGAACTATATATTGGTAACTAATGGTTTTGGAAAATTCCATCCCTAAAAGACTTCAAAAGTAAACTATCAAATGCTATAAGTGTACATTAGACCAAATCGAGATGAAATTCATTCTTAATCGTCTGTCCGTCAGCAGCGATCACATTCCCGATTTAATACTGAAGTTCGTTATTGAAGTTGTTAAGTTATTGAAGTTCGACCAATTACTACAAAAAGGGAAAGTATTTGAAAATATGTTGCTGTTTTTCTGAAACAAAAGTTGCATGTAACATAGTTTTGAATTCTTTGCCTCGTATAAAATGTTCTTTGTTCGTATGGGTTTTTTTTTGTGAAATTGTATTCTTCGTCTCATAAATACTGAATAAAGCTTTTCTTTTTCTTCAGTCAGAGATAATAAAAAATAACATCAAGTGTTGAACATGTTAGTTTACATAGCCTTAACAAAATAATGCGTGACCCATTGAACACTGCATGTGTACTCACATTCTCATAACGATATGGTCTTAATAAGTTTATTGCATTTAGATGAGAAAAGTATCAGTATGGTGTAATGATTGTTATCAAAATGTTAATATACTATATGAAAATAGTTATCCAAATTGCAGACTCTTGCTTTAAAGTAGAATTCTGTTTATTATCACATTACATAAAGGACATAAGGGATGTAACAAAATAGTTCAATATGCTTACTGTTTTATGTTAACGTTGGAGGAATGTAACTTACATGTTAAAATGTGAATAAAGTGTTTGAATATGTTGTAAGTTGTGTTTGGACATAATATTTCATGTTGTTGTGACTAATTAGAAACTCTAATCGTTGATAATATTTTTACAAACACGGAGAAAGGTAACAACATGTCTCAATTGACTTTTGTGGATTGCATACGATGGTATATTCTAAAATGGATTTAAACTCGTTACTTAGACCGATGAATTGAAAGTTCATCTTACAGATAGCTAGAAATGTAACGTTAAAAATGCAAGCGGTAGTAGGTCTCGTAAATGTTAATAATTCATTTTATTACGAAAGCAGTATTATCCGCATAGCCAATTAGTTGATGGAAAACACATTACATTCGACAGGAAAGAACATCGACCCCCACTCCGAGTCGGAACAAAAGCCAGATTGAATTGAGCTACCGACAACGTCAAGATGATGTTACCCAATTTGTTTTATGACGTCACGCTATCATTGCCATTGTGTTGTTTAGCCGATGATCATCAAATTGATTTATTATTCGTGGGCCTAGTTTGATTTTGTTTTGTTACTTTATATTAAAATATGTTTATAATAAAAGAATCATGACGTGGTGCATTCGGTCAATACCTTTTTAATCACACGAGGAAAACAAAATCTACCTCTTCCTTTTATGTTATTTTCCTCGGCTCCATATTGACCTACGTCAACAGTTTCCCTCGTATCATTTAAAGCGGCATTGAACTTGTTATCCGTGAAAACCTAAATAATGTTCTTGAGAAACATCAATTGAAATATTAAAAGCAAGTGTTAAAATACCGTTTGTAAATACAAAGTTTGACTGCATGTATTTATGAATCTGAAATTATAAAATGTACGTGCGGATTATTTTTACAGTAAACCGGAAGTACTGAATCAGAAGTCCATCAGAAATGTGAAAACAAAATTATATCTATGAATAAAAGACTCATCTAACTTATCTAACTGTCAACAAACTGCAATTAAAAGGTAACCTTCGGGAATTTCTTGACAAATACGTCGATCTGCATTTGTATGCTTTGTAAGGAATCAAAATGGTCGTTTTCGACGAGATCAAAACTTATCAGAGCCTCGACAAAATACATTAGTCGAGTCTGGTGTATAATATGATAACCACCAAAAGATTAACCCAATTTCACGTGGATAGTAATAATAATAATAATAATAATAATAATAATAATAATAATAATAATAATAATAAGTGCATTTATAAAGCGCCAATTAAACTCCATTCACTTGGTGAATGCTCATAGCGCTAACAAAATGTAAGAAGTTTACAATATTTGATTGTACATCTCAAGTTGTTTTTATACAATTATGCACTTGGCCAAGATAACTTTAACTTAGCATGCTACTCCTCCGTGCCCTCTTGATAGAAGCTCTTTTATTTTCGCGTCTTCTAAAACTATTGTAAATCAATTACCTTCTCTTAATTCTGTATCAACGATGTACAGTGCACGTCCGGTTATCAAATTCTATGGGTTTCAACGGACTATTTTAACAGCGCTTGCATGTATTAGACCTTTCGCACGTCCGGTTACCAAAGTCTATGGGTTTCAGCAGACTTTTTCAACAGCGCATGCATGCATTAGACCTTTCGCACGTCCGGTTATCAAAGTCGATGGGTTTCAACGGATAATTTAAACAGTGCATGCATGCATTAGACCTTTCGCACGTTCGGTTATCAAAGTTGATAGGTTTCAACGGACTATTTTAACAGCGCATGCATGCATTAGACTTTTCTCTAGGCAAGGCATATGTTTTGTTAAAAGAATAATCAAACAAATGAACTTATTTCTTCACATTTCGCTTCAAAGTATTAAATTTGTCATCCTCGTTGTTAGACGTCAGCTATATACGTTGTTGAGACAGTCAATACGCAATACATGCACTCATAATTCATGTTGTCACGAGTGAACACTCACGTCAGTTCCTGGACCACGTAATGGATGACACCGCATTCAGAACTGCTGATCAAAGATAAGAATGCTCTTTCCAAGTTATGTAAAAGGTATCGACACTTACACTGAAAATTCCGGTAAACTAAGTCCTGTCTAACACTTTGAAAAACATTGTTTTTTTCTAATTTCCCCTTAAATAATCGTGTACAGTGAATCAAATTGTATGATCGCTGTAACCGAGTTCAGCTACCAAGGTCTTCTAGTTAGGTCCATGAGATTTGTTTTCTTTAGGCTATTTGCATAAATCATAATTATTCACGTAAAGTTTAAAGACGCATCTTCTATTCGATATAAAAATATTCCTGCATATTGCATGTATCCCCTGCTCAATTATTTATTTATTCTATCATATAGAATACCAATAGAATCTTGTTTCATTTTTGTTGCATCCTGTACACACGTAATTAACAATCATGTATTTTACTATTATAATCAACAAACTTTCTTTAGACAGAGTTAATACTTTATACTGTGTCCCATCAAAGTTAGTTAATAAATATTTTCTAATAAAGTTTTGGGGCCAAACTTATCTTAAAACATTGGAAGAAATGGCATAGCTTTCAAAGATATAAGGAAACCATTTTACCAACAATGGCTTTAACCTTGATAAATAAAGTTCACAAAAGACTCCTTCGGAAAAAAAAGTTATCATACAAAGTAACATTTGCTATTGCCATATTATTTAATCAAACGAGTTGTTGTTTACATAAAGAAGTGTCACAATATTCAATGCTAAAAGTAACACGATATGTTGTCTAATGCACAGATTTTTAAGGTCACTGATAAAGAATACCTGATAATAATCTACTGTCATATTAGGCTTTTTGTGGCAAAACAGAACGAACCCCGTCGTCGAATATGATAGACGATGTTTGCCGATAATGGGTGGTTTTGTATATCGCATTCACCACGTCTTTTGCATGTGATGCAGTGGGATGTAATTCATGTCATTAGACAATGGACCGGTAGATAATTGTACCATGAGGTCACATCGAGGATAATATATAATATCGGCCATGTCATAGTATGTTAATGAATTAACTGTTTATATAACAACTTCAGCGAAGAGTTATGGATGGTATGGTCAGAAAAAATGATAACCATCACATCTCAGAAGAAAGTAATTGTCCTTGAAAACGTTTTTGAAATGTGAATGGGGTAACGGCTATTTTTAGAAGTGAAAAACTCATGTCTCTTTTATGACTACTATCTAAAAGAAATTCGAAATTTGGCTTTTAAAATTTTAGAATCCAAATGTTTATTGAGAGCATTGTGAATTTATTAATGGCTAAGAAATGATATCTGTTTAAAGATATGGCATAATCCTTATTAAAGATTTTTGCAGGAGGTACAACATCGAGCTCTAGGTGTCAGACATGACAATAGACTCCCGTAGCTGCTTAACAGACGAATACGATTCCCGTAGTCACAGTATGATTAAAATTATTTTGCTAAACCAGTAGATCTGAAAGCATACCTGTAGACTTATCAAGCAAGCCTCTTTTAAAGTTTCCAAATTGTTTTTAAGAATATATTTTCATCAAAACGGTGATGCGCAATCGCGTTGCATATAACTTCTCTCCTTTATATTTCAACAGAATTTTAGGATTTAGTTGTACTTTATTTCTTGTCCTTTTACACATCTCTGCCTTTTTGGCATCATCCTTTAATAATCATTGTGTCATCTTAAACCTTATAATGAAACCCAAGTGACACTCTCCAAACTTTCAGATACTTTTGATCCAATGACAAAATTTGAAATATGAAGTATGAAACAAAACATGTTCTATATTCAACCATTGATTTAAAAACATTTTCCTTTCACACACTATTTAATACGTTTTTTATAGCCAGGGCATTAGACTGAGATTGTAATAGGTTGAAACCTACAACCTACAACAACCTTTAATCTCATGATGATTTTGATTACCAATGATGTAATACATCGTGGCTCTTGTAACCTCTGTTATATGCAAAATGTTGTACGAGTACATCCCACTCGCCACATACTTACCTTTGTCATTGTGGGAACAGGAAAGGTGTTAATCGAAGGGCAATATTTACAATTAATTATCTTCAATGAATCAATTTTCCTTATTCCCTTTTAATCATTTGGCACATAGAAGATGTATTAGGGACATCAGTAACATTCATTTACTTCTAAGGGGAGCATAAAAAAACTGGAGTGTTAACCATATTTTTTGCGCAATTAGCCTCATAAAAGGAAAACATGTATGATGTTTGCTCCCATTGATAAGAATTTATGTTCTTAAGAGAAACAAATATCATGAATGATCTTCCATTAGATATTTACATGTATTATGCCAAATATTTCATTTGAAGTGCATGCGGAACTAAACGATTCCTTTCATTTTAAAAGATTTATCATGGTGTATAATGTCATAAATATTTTGTTTTTACATAACTAAGTTTACATGATTCCAGTCGTTCATAATGTTAAAGATTTTGATATCATGGAAACTTTCAAAAGAGTCCCGGTACTTCTGTTGTGTATATCGATTTATTACTCTCCTGTTGAAGATACCGCCGTTTAATAAATCTACAAAGTTATTACACATTGTGTCATAACACCGCGTGCTGATTGACGTCACATGATGTCACAATCTTTAAGTATGACGTCACAGTGTTAGCGGCGCTGCGGCAATGGTAATCTCGGCGATTTTCATGCTTTTTATGTGATATAATTCTGCGAGTAATAAATATAATACTAAACTAAATACTACTCGCTTCCGCTCGTTAAATACCGAACCATTCACTCGTTTCATAAAAATGTTATTAAATGGGATGTCGTTTAGTATTCTCTATATCCGCATATGACCCAAACAGGCCATTTTTCACTTTTTATGTTTTTCTCTTAGTTTAAGTCAGTTTTTTTGCGATAATAGAATAAACATGCCTAGAAGTGGCCCTCTTCACAATCCCAACAAAGAAAGTTCAATTTTAATTTGCGAGTAATGCTCCAGACAGAAGGATTCCTAAGGGTATCATGTTTTCATGGAAACAGCAAAACATTTTTCGGTTTGCATAAACTAATGATCTTGATTGACATGTTTATTAGTTAAAATAATAACCATGTGCAAATAACAAGCTATGCAACACTCAGTTAATGAATCGTATAACAATTACAAAACACATGACTCAAAATTAATCTACATCATACCATTTTGCTAAGTAAAAAAGTTTCTGAAGAGAAAACCTTTAGTTAAGAAAAAGTTTAAAATTTTATATTTGAATACGGTCTGTTTTTAAAATTTACAACAGTAAAGTCGTAAACACATAACTGAACATCTGTGTACAAGCGACAATCGTGTATAGTGTCTATTTGACAGCATCTTTTCCGGTCAATAACAAAACATACAATGTAAATAAATTCTTATTGATAAAGATATTGAATGAAGATGTACACACTGTGCTTGATCATGAAATGCATATAACAGAAACATACCATTCTTAATCAAATGGATAAATAGAATAAAATTATCAAACACTTATCATATAAATAGGAACAAGAAATATGTGCATGTGGTGACATCTCCTGCCAAAACTTTCATTCCCAATTAATTGCCAATTATGTTCAAAATGTTTCCTTTGGAATCAGGAACAAAATTCAGGATAACAGTAGAAAAAGACACCACTTCGCCAAAACGTCTAACTACTTATGGATTCTCAAAATCAATTCTGAGATTTTGAGATACAGGCCTTGAAATGTCCTTACCCTTAGATAACACTAGGTTCAAAATTCAGGATAACTAAAGTAGAAAAAGACACCACTTCACCACAAGTTTTAATTACTTATGGAGTCTCAAAATCAATTCTGAGATTTACAGGCCCTAAAATGTCCTTAACCTCAGATTACACTAGGCTCAAATTGTTTCCGTTGACACCAGCGAACAATTTATGTCAACTGCAAAGCTTTCCTGGACAACTACTGTACTGACAAAGAAAAATACAAAGTACTGTAGACACGACCTCTTTGATATTATATGGCATTGTGTACTTTAGAGAAGTCGTTTGTGTATGGCCAATGTTCAAGCAAAGGATATCAGATTTTTGTAATGACGCCATTATCTAATCATGCTTTTTAAAATACATATCAAATATGTTAAAACAAACATAAAAACAATCTTGAATCAGGTTGACAGGGTTTAAAAAAGTAAATTATTTTCATTGACCACTTGTCCAAGGTGTTTGTTGTAGAAATTCGTCCCCGAAAAAATAACAGAAATACACTACTAGCATGCCGAAAGGGCCTCTCATTAGGATCCGAAGAGTAATAAAATCTACAATAATTTATAATCGTTTTTGGGCAATATGTCTAAACATGAGATTAAATCCTTCTATTCCTCTCTCTTCTTGAGCCGTTTTGAAGATGGGATGAAAATGTATTATTATTGCATGTCCCCACCAACGCACATAAGGGAAAAATAGAGTCTTAAATGTAGACCAATGTGTTCATAAACAAGATTAAAAATAATATGTAATGACAAAATGCTTCAACAACAATTCAAAAAACCACAAAATACTACAAAGCATAACCTAGTAGTCCTTTTCAATATAAAGAACATTTAGTGGCATACACATTGGCCCAATCCTTCCGTTCCTCTGTAGAATAATAAGATGATTTTATAAAGAGCAGCCGAACCCATCCGCTTCTCTTTTACATGAAACACTTTTGACCTCCGTATGGAACACTTGGTAACTACTCATCCTCATTAGTATAAAATGTCTAGTCAAAATAACAAGAGTTAATTAGAGGTTCTTTGGAGGTGGTCCAATTTGACAGTCACATTTGTATTATGTGTGGGAACCATGTCAATGGCATACATCTTAAATTACCCAGGTTGTTTGTAGCTACAAGGAAGCTATTAGGATGTATCGAGGAAGTAGATTCGAACTTAATTGTGTATCAAACAATAATTAGAATATAACCTCAAAGTCAAAATAAAGCCATACTAGATAAATGTTGAAAATGTCAGGTGTTACATCATAAAAAATGACGTTCGTTTCTTTGCTCACTGGTTACGTATCATTTACTTACATTACTGGAGAGATATATTTGCCCTGACATAAGATCACATTACTCTTCTCCCAAATATAAACATATGTCCCGATAGACTGTTTGAATAGAAATAAGTTATGATACGGTCTGCCACTAGACAAAAGGGCTACTCAATCAGAACACTTTGATATTAAACTGATTACGTCTCCTTGCCGTTTTGCAAAGAGTAGATTACTGACCATCGCGTCTCTCTCACCCACGTGTTGGATGGTTTGGATTGGCGCTAGGGGATTAACTACGGCCTTCAATCCTTTGAACTTACGTCATATGAAGTTGTGTTGATAAACGGATATCTGTATGTTTTTCTGAATTCCTATACCACCACGTTTCAATCAATTAGCCAATATAAAAATTTAAATCAAAGCCATACACGTCTTAAATAATCATTAGATAATGTGATCAAAAGAATGCCAAATCACATTTGTGGGGGTTAATTGACAATGTTTTGATAATCAAATTATTTTATCAAAATACCCGCGAGAAAAGAGTTCCATTTTCACATGAACTTTGGGAATGTGTAACATGGAATGAACATACTGTTGAGTCACTATTGAGTATTTGGCTAATGACATATTGTTATTAAGTTAAGAATTGTGTATTTTTAAAGGATAACTAAAAGTTGTGCATCTCATTTAATTTTGAGGAAAAAAGAGTAAAGTAAAATGTAAAGGAAAAACCTCGAGGCCTTGTCAGAGAAGCCAATCACAGAGGCCAAATTAAAAGGAATTTTTACCGACTGTCAGGGTTTCCAATCTTTTCACTTTTTAGCAACTGTTAAAGCTGAAATATTATCACTAACAGAAATTGGTATAAACTCATTGTCGTCAGTGAAATTGATTTTCATGGGACATGCTGCATATCGAAGACCTGGACACAATAAATGTCTGATTTTCAAGTAAGGCTCTTAAATTGTACGCACTGTTTGAAGGGTACTTTTACTTTACAATTTTGAGGCATACAAAATGTTTATATCTTCATGTAGAGTGAAAAAACCTGGTTTATGTATCGGCTCCGTGATGCAGTGATAGAGTGTTGAAATTGGATATTGAAGCAAAGGTAGCAGGTTCGAGTCTCGTCAATAAACTTACTGGCGCTAAACAATAACTAACTCACCAAAATTGAATTAATTTCAAATAATCAATTTTGATTTTTATCAAAAGGTTGTCTTCATAATGTAACTCCTGGTCTAAAAAGGTTAATTGTAAATAGTGTAAACAGAGATGTTTTTTAAATAATCCGTAAAACATAAGTTGATGGTTGAATGGGATTCGTACAATGGATTGCTGCTTGCTTTCCTGCTAGGTTGTATTCTTTTTCCGATGATAAAATACATGCTTTTACAAAATGATTATACAAACATAATTTTTTTGAAAAAAGTGTTCTTTCAATTAGAATCTCACACACATATTTTTGGCAAATGATAAATCTGAGAGAAATTAAGCTGCATTACTTCCTTTTTGAAAGAGGAGTTGAGTAAGGTCTAACATATAAAAACAAAAACTAATTTAATTTACTGATTTGCAAAACATTGTTAACCCATGTTAACAAGTCTTGTCATTTACTTGTTTAACTGAGACATTGAATTCTTTATTATGCGTACAGTTTCACCATCCAATATTATAACCTTTGTTTTGTGAAAAAATAAGATATCACATTGACATACCACACGAAAAGAATTTCAGACACTACTTCTATTATGATTAATAACAACATAATCATTTTACATCATTTTTTAACCAACTTCATTAGTTATGACGGAAATAAATAATCTACCTGCAAGGCAAATTGTATTACAGTCATCAATGTTTGTTGAGTACATTTGGACTATTTATGCAATCGCTTGCATCTTTTCTATATCAAACATGTGTACATGTTCATCATACTTATTTTCTTTAAATTCTATGCCTGGATTTTGCATAAATGACATATCTAATGACAATTATAACTACGCTTATAAATATGCTTGTAATGAGATGTTAACGATCATATCGTTTCATCCCTGATGAGTCAATACTATTGACGAAATACTAGTATCGGATTAAAATAATTCTGCAAACGACTATGTGAAGTATGTTATATTTAATCTTTATGTGACCTTGTGTTTGAATCAATTCAACTTTCCATATATATTTATATATATAAATTTATTTATAAAACCTATTTCGTCTGAAGACGAAAGATTTCCTGACTATCTTGATCACAGTAAATGGGTGTATATGAATGACTTTCACAAGGAAAGAATGAATTTGCTAAGTTAAACTATTTAGGGTGTCGGGGATTATTAGTCAAAGCAAAAACTATTTCAAACTATTTTATTCTCTCTCAATAAGCCCTTGACTGCATTATTAACACGACTCTGTTCTTATTTTGAGGAAATGACTTCGTTTGGCGTTTTCTCACTCATTTTCTTACTGCAGGATAAAATATATGTTGCACGAAATGGGAAACACCTTAAGCTTTTGCAAGATTAAGAAGTACTAGTCCCGATTGAATGTTTGAATAAGGATCAGTCATGATGTGGTCTGCCACAAGATAACATGGCCACTCAATCACAACTCTATATAGGACTGGCTATGTCTCCTTTCATCCATGTACTAAACGGATTACTGGCCACCATGTCTCCACCTCCCATGTGTTGTGATGGCGAAAGGGGAATGAAAATAAGTCTATATTTTGATTGTCATATCGAGGTTAAGAATATTTCCAATTGTGCAAGTTATTGTAATTTGTCGGATTCATACCCTTTCAGTATTGGAAGCCACATCCTCTGAGTCAGGCAACGCCACAAGCCCTACCTAAGCACTAAGTTCAATAACCTTACCACACGATTATAAGGCCTTGACATCCCAAGCCTGGTGGTGTATGTACAGTATTGGTACTATTGCAGACAATATCTCTTATATAAATTTTCATTTGTTCATAATTCCATGATTTTCTAATGCATTTTATCTGTTCATTTAACTCTTTCAAGTTTCAAAAACAAATCAGTGTTCTGGTGAGAAAAAAACATGAAAACAACCTTTTAGCATTGAGTAATGACTTTCAATTTAGTAACGTTTTAAAACTCATTTTAAAAAATATTATGAAAATTAATGTAAATGTTAGCAGAACTTTTTTTTAACTGGTTTCTTGTTTTATACACATTGAATTCCTTGGCTAGAGTCAGAGATCAGAGAGAAAGATAACTCAGCATCTGTATGAAATATTCTACAGTTCAGGATTGTGCATAAATAAATCCTTTGTATATTGTTATGATATTATGTTATGTCTATTTCATATTAATTGTATTTGTCTAAATGCACTTAAAAGTGTTATAATGTATCGATTACATAATGAAATTGATATCAATAAAATTCATTCTCTTTATAAATGTGATCAGTTTGTTCTGTCAACACCGTCCTGTGCAGCATTCAGAAAGGAAGTTCAAAGGTTTATAAATATCCACGACAAATAATTGTTTGAAATGAATTGTTTTGTTTAAAAGAAAATATTATTTAAAATAGCAAATTGTTCTGGCAAAACAGTTTAAGTTCAGTTTGTTCATTAGAAAGGTTATCGGGTACTCAGAATATTTGAGTTTCTTATCAATGATCTGATTTTACTTGTTATCATTTACACAGCTGTTCAAATATATAACAGTGGCTGTTTCATATATCTTTTAATCCTCAAGACTTCATAAATTTAGATGTATAAAAAAGGCTTTTTCAAGAACGATTTTTTACTTGTAAGTGCAAAAGATACTTCCAGGAAAGTATCAGGTTTTAATCAAGGACAAATAGACCAGTTTTGACCAGTTGTGTCCACATGTAGGTTAATCTAAAATAATATCCATTTTTATGAAGTTGACAATACATATTTCATATTAATTCATATACAACAAGAAATAATCGTTTATCGTATCACCTATTTTAAATTTATATAAGAATGCTGTGCAAGATACAATCAAATCCTTGACCAACTCTGTCAGTTCCTCTGTAAAATTAAGAGAAAATGTATGTCTCATCAACACGAAGACACTTGTGACCTCAGTATCCGTATAGCTTCTAACTACAACTCCGCATTAGTAATATGGAAATTTTCTTCTAAATTTAAACAGAACTAACAAGTGTTCATTACACCGAATTCAACACTCACATGACTTCTATTAGTGGACCAGGTCAATGCCAAACTGATAAGGGCTTAGATTTTCGAAGCTCTATTAGGTCTAAGATATTCGTAAATACTATTCATAACATCGGCTTGCGACTATCTTAGCGCTAAGGCAGCTTCGAAAATCTAGGCCCTGAGCGTTTTAATTTGTAGAATAGCATACTGTGCTATTTGCTCGAGAATTATTTACAATGTAAAATATGGCATGCGTGCTTCTTCTTTTTCCAACTGTAGAGGCAATTCGTAACTGAGATAAGGATATGAACCATTTGAAGCTGCAGAATAAACCTTATTCGATCTTTGGAATGTGTTAACAATTAAAGTTGATAAAGTAAAGAAAAGTTAAAACATTACGAAAAATATCTGCATCAAAATGATAATTGCCCAAACCAAAAGAAGTTTCTAAATAAAGACTATGTTTTTAAAAGATCACAAAAAACAATGTGTTCAATACATTTTAATTTCAAGCTGATACGTAAATTGTAAAATTGAAATATGTCTTATACTCCTGGATAGCGGGAATAAAGCTTGATTCGTTGTGGTTTGTTTTCAAGTAACTTTTATCAGTCTTGACATGATATCACATTAGTCATCTCCTGATTAATAACAGCTGTCTTGATAGACCGTTTGAATAAAAGTAAGCCTTGATGTGGTCTGCCGTTAAATAACTCAGCCGTTCAATCACGACTCTTTGATATTGAACCGATTACGTCTCCTGGAACGGATGTACAAAACAGATTACCAAAGAGAATCTCTAGTGTCTCCAGCACCAACATGTTGGATGGTTTTGCTTGGCGCCAGGAGAATACACTCGAGTCTTCATTTGGTGTGACTTAAAGCACATTATGCTGTGTAAGGTAATGTTTACAGCTCTTTGTAAAATACAATGTTATAAAAGTCTAAGGATGCTTAGTGCATTCATAAGTTCCATTTTCCCTTTTATCATCCCTCATATTCATGATTAAACTAAGGAAACTATCTTCAATAAAGTATTTGTTTCAAAATGTTTAGCGTTAGACAAATGGATTAATTATCGAACTATATATTAGGGTGACAAAATCTACATATGAATGGGAAAATAATTATACAAAAAGTGAAATTTCTGTATGAGTGGATATTTGACATCAGGCAGAAATATTTGTCAGTAAACGACGCTTTTAAAATTGACTTCTTCATTAAAGCGTACACACAATTTAACAATCAGCTTTATTTGATTTCATGATGACAGGTTCGAGATATTAGATATATGTAGAGAAAATGATGGATCAGGATTTATCCAGTTCTATGTTACAAGGGTCATACATCCTAAAAATAAGGTACTCAACAAATAATTATATGAAGAACAACGTTTCAGTAAGTATATCATAAAGTGATCTACACATGCAAAATTGTAGAATGGCCCCGAAAAACGCTTAACTTGTGTTTATCAAAATTATTGGATTGAATTAGTATTAACATTGGATAGTACCCAACACTGTTCTAACATGTATCATATGTACTCATCAAAGTTGTTGTCAATTTCCAAAAACATGTTGTGAAAAGTCTTTGGACAATGACATTACATTATTTCGCAAATTGAGTCTTTCATTGATACATGACATGCTTTCTGATGATAACTATTAATCTCAGCAGACACCAGATTATTAAGCTGCAATCACATTTTCAACTACTGATGCCAAAATATTTTCCAAGCTATAATGAAAGTTGTCAAAATAATCATTCAGTTATATGTGATTGTTGAATGTTTAACAAATGTTTCCTTAGCCTTATTCAGTAATTTCACAAAACTGATCATGATGTCTTTGTAGATATACATACATACATACATGTATATGGTAAGAACTTATCAAACCGTTGTACATTTTATGTTGTAAAAAAACTATCAATATCTATTTTAGTATACATTTTAAAAAGAATGTTATTAACCCTATAAGCCTTTGAAATGACCAGAAACTATATGGTATTTCGCACTTCAATAATTACCTTGAAAATTACATTGAAAATATATTATTTATTTATAGAATATGTTATAACAACAACTTTTGAGAAGAGAGAGTCAAAGCATTAACGGCATTGATATCCTTATACACACCTCCGTCATACATATCTCATGGCTGAGGAGATGAGGCTTTTCCTTGTTTAAGCCTTAAGAACAACATCACATGCAACATCACATGCACATTTGCATCAATACACAACACTGCAACGTATTCAAATTTTCATCAAGATCAATACCATTTAAAGGCTTAAGAACAATTATTTTTTAATTTTATAAGATGTCAGACTTAAAAATAAATATTGACAAGACTAAAGCAATTTGGATTAGTTCAATGACAGGCAGTAAGCAAACATTGTGCACTAATTTGAGAATATCATATGATGTATGTGCAATGAATATTCACTCTGTAACCATTGGGAGCTAATAAAAACAATTTAAAAAACAATTATTTTCTTCGATCAGAATAATCAACGACAATTATTTGAATTCTCATGATCTGCCCAACATTGATTATCGGGGAAAAATAAAGGAACCTTAACACCTTGGATAAAGTATAATCTTTGCATTTATAGTATCTTTTCTCTATTGAGATGAAGAATTTTAGTGGTTTAACTCAAAAGAAACACTAAGAAGACCAAGTCATTTGGTTGAAACACTATATTATGCTTTTGCTTTCATATCATTATTAGAACAGTCACAAAGTTGTTAAAAAAGGTTTTCAGGTGTTGAGGAAATTTTAGTTTTTTATCGATAAACAAATGGAGAAGTTGTTATCTAGAACACAGCTGCTCAAAGACACAACAGTAGATATTTCTAATTCTGTTTAATCTTTAGGATTTGAAACTAAGCAGAAAAGTAAAAACGGACTAAACGATGTCTGAATTTAATCAACGTATTTTTGGATGGGGTATTTCATTGAAGCACTAGCTATAATTTCTACCTCGTTATGAATATTTGATAAACACGACAGATGTGTATTCATTTCCATGCTATAACATACAAGATTTAAAAATATCATCATATTATTTTGAGAGGAAACCTCAAAAAAAGATTGTTTTTCGTTACATTGACAATGAGGTCACTCCCTTCATTAGTAATAAGTAAAGTTTGTCTTAATTTAAGGATAATTTTGTAAGCTTCCATTAGACTGATTGTGGATGCGTGGATTTAACACCAAAATTTATATTTTGTTATTATAACAGTAACATCCATAAAAGATGTCAAATGCTTTTAGTTTGTAAAGTGATGGCATTTGTTGTATCCATAGGTAGAGATAATTCTTCAGAGAGATGTTAATATAGCAATTGGTTTGAAGCTATCAAGAAGCTGTTACGACATCTTGAGGGGTAAATTGATTACACATGATTCTGTTTTACATGCAGTTTACATGCAATCATTTGTTTATAGAGTAACTTTTTATTTTAATGTGTCATAATCTTAAATAACAGACGATATAAAGTACATCAGGGATATAAAACTTGTTTAATGTGATTATGAATGAAATAATTATGTTATTGGATTGTTTGACATTGTTAATGGATATGCTATAAATTCGTGTTTTTTAAAAATGAGTATTCAAGGTATAGTTTCGCAATAACTTTGAAACTCTTATCATGACAAGTTTCTTTACAAACATCAAGAAAAATCAATCAATAAATCAATCACAATCACTAAAATAGTATATGTGCTTCAGTTAAGACCATTGACTTTGGTGGATGGTACATCTGTACATGATTTATGAAGCTTTATTAAAGTAAAATCCCTTTACATCCGATAACAACTTGCAATTACGAATTCATAAAAAGTACGTAAACGAGAAATGGATGTTGCTTTCTATGAGTTAAAAAGTTATCAGACTTTTTAAATAATTGTTGTAAATTATGACAACCATGAAAGATAAATCAAATTCAAGCAAACATTCCATTCCTTTGCTAAGATAACCTTAGCATTGCATGGTCTAATAGATATGTAAACATGCCACTTGGCAGCGGTTTTTTGATAGGAGTAATCCTAAAATTGTGTCTTGATATAATGATTATAATAAGGTCTTCAGTCGAAAGACGTTAAGACCTGCTCTTATCGCCCAGACCTATTGACGCATGCCATTACATTTCTCGCTAAACACATGAGTCCTTGCCATATCGTGTTCTAAAACTGTTTTAATGCACATTGTCGGTGACGTATTGTCATCGACATATCTTATTACTTTACTCGGTATTCTTTACATTCAACATTTTACAAAAATACCTGATATTACTACAGAAACAGCGTGTTGCAAACAAACAAAATTGCACTGCACCTTCTGCAAGATTGGAAAGCAGTGAATGCCATTTAAGATATTGGTCAAACTTCCTAAAGGTGCGTGTTCCTAATATAGTCAGGGTGATGCATTTTAATAAGCAGGAACCAACAGAATCTCATTTCATTTCATTACCATTTATACACACTCACACACATGATGTTTCACTTTCGACATATTAGTAGTATAAAAATCTATATACTTCAGATTAAATGTTATTTCTGTCGTGTCTAACACTCAATTACCTTAAAAATTTGGAAGAAATGACCTGCCTTTACATGCACTTTATTTCAACACTAATTCTAAATGCTAAAACATAAGTCAGTTTTGTAAAATCAAAGTAAAATATTAAGGTTGATTTGACAGGTACCGGGGCTTAGAGGATAGCATCCTGGAATGTAATTCCTAGGGTATAGAGTTCAAATCCAGGTAGAGGCATTCAAAAACTTTTGCAAATGTAATCTAATCTTCTAAGCCTCACTATCAGATCAGCTGGTCACATGACTTCCTTGCACCAGAATTTCATGCATTTACTGCTTTTCATTGTGTAGTGTGCTGTCCACAGGGACACTTGCCTGTTTGCAAAGCTTCATATTGAAAAACAAATGGGAGTACCCTTTTGACGAGTATCGTCACTTTTGTATGATATTTAAATGAACTGTTATTTACCATATTTACATGTTTAATTTACTATATCTGATTTTGATTTCTTTGTACAAACTTTCCTTAAAAGAGGGATAGAAAAGTATTTTCGTACACCGCCATGCACACATATATGGAAGACAGACTTTAAGAGTTAACAAGACGATTCATTTTATAAAACCTCCCTCTGTTCTCTTCTTTAATAAATAATAACTGCTGACTCTTTATGGTCAAGAGGAGAAATGTTGCTTACCACCACTAGATCAAATGGAGTAAAATAACTTGAAATGTTGATCCATGAAAGTGATCTGTCAGGTACGAAAGATTTCAATTAGATACTCACCAGACCTTAACTTGCAGTAGTCTACAGGGATAACTTCAGATCTACTAAGGACGCTAAACAGTTTTGTTTAGTCACACTGTGATTATGAAAATGTCAGGATGTTTCATTGGTATCAGCAAAGTTGGCTGAAACTTTATATACTTTTGAATAATTCACTCGGGAGCGAATACAGTTTTGAAACCAAGGATGACATATTTCATAAACATTTGACAGATATGGAACGATAACAAGAAAAATACCCAATCAGCAAACTTTAAACATATTTTGCAGATTTGATTTTCTTCAATTCCAAAAACGTAAGATCAAAAGCAATGTCAAACATTTTTGTTCGAAACGATTGACACAATTGATTACACATCCTGACATTTCTGTAGTCACAGTACGATCAACTGAATTATTTGGTTTAACCAATAAATCTGAAAGCATCCCAGTAGACTCCAGCTATTCAAGGTCTGGTAAGCATCTTATTGAAATCTTACGAACTTGATAGATTATTTCATGGATCAACATTTCAAATTATCGTATGCTTTTTCATCGAGTTTTTGAATGCCACATGTCTCTGTAGCATCAGTAGGTCAGTTGTGTGATTTGGGTATGAAGCACCCTATTGTTGCGGTTATAATATTTGATTCTGAACTCTTGAGACTTGAGAGTTGCATGAAGGCTTAAACGGATATATGTCGTACATATTCAACATTAAAGCTGCTGTGGGTTTTCATTTTCTAATCTGGCTTAAGGAGTCTTGATGACAACTCACAGCCATTTGTAAACATCTTGTTAATGTAATGAAAATATTTGTTCCAGAAAGGTTATGCAGAATTTATGGTAAACAACTCTAAGTAACGAATCAATTCATACACATATCTCATCGCAATAATTGCATGAACTAAAGAATTACTCAATTACTCGCTAAAAAAAGCACAATGTTTGCTGATTTCCCAATTCTTTTGATTATTTAAGGAGACTGTGCTGTGACTGGAAAATCACTGTATGAGCAAAACTGAGATTGTTTAGTTCATACCCTTATAAGATCGATTAGGCAAATGCCATAAGATTTATATCGTGATTGGAAACAAAACACGAAAAATGTTAGTATTCTTGATATATTCAGATTCTTGTATCATTGTCGTTGTCAAGCATGAATGGCATATAACGGAACATATATATATATATATATATATATATATATATATATATATATATATATATATATATATAGCGATATAGTGATGTTTCATTGATGTCAGCAAATTTGGCTGAAACTTTATATACTTTTGAATAATTCACTCGGGAGCGAATACAGTTTAGAAGCCAAGGATGACATATTTCATAAACATTCGACAGATATGTAACAATAACAAGAAAAATACCCAATCAGCATACTGTATATACTGCCAAACCAAAACTCTCATGACCTGAACCTGCTCAAAATATCCATCCATTACATTAACAAGCCCTCCCACTCCTAAAATATCAAGCTTTCATAAACACCACCTTTTCCACCTCAATCAGCATGAACAATTTCCTGAAAGATAATGGGCGAAACCACTCCAAACTAATGATCAAAATCTAAAGGGTGTGGTCTACAACATAAATTAGATTGTAACTGTGGGCACTCATACGTAGGGGAAACATCTCGACCTGTTAACGCCAGACTCAAGGCACAGAAATCATCAACGATAAAATCTGACAACAAATCAGCCACATCCAAGCAAATCCCAATCACAAAATTAACTGGGAAGATGTGACAATCTCACTCAAACACCATTCAGACTTCACTTAAAGAAAGTTAGTTGAAAGCGCCCGAGATGAATAGAGACCAAGGATATTACATTATCTCTGCTTACGATGAACTCATCAACCAACCCTAGTTCCTTCTACAAACACTGCTTTACCTCCTCCTATAGGCTTTAATATGTATTCCTTGTTAACTTTACCACTGGCTTCTATATATTCCCTATTGTTAATTTCTTTAACATGTATCTATCAATAATATCGGGTGTTTTGCATATGTGATAGAGGCAAGGACACAGCATCCATATTGCCGCCCGGTCCGCAAATCCATATCAGCCATATCAGACCGGTCCGCAAATCCATATCAATATCAGCCCTGGCGAACTTTTGCTTAGAGTTATCTCCGTTTGTGGCGTCTGCTAGCGTCATGAAAATGGCTGCTCTCGGCGAACAAACACTGCAGTCGCTGGCGGAGAGAATCATTCAGCTTGACGGGATTGTTGAGAATGAAAACATTTCAATGAAATAGATGACACTGCTGGATTTGTCGAAGGTATGAAAAACCAATGTTATCTTGAAATTACTAGGTACCAACAATTTTATTTTTCTTACCGTTCTTGTTAGTTATTGAAATATAATAGTTATCAAAAACAAATAGAACTACCTTATAACGTGACTTGCGTAGTCTTTTCATGTTGAAAATATATGATAAAATGGTTACAACATGCCATTTTTCATATCATACCCCATATCAGCCCTCGACCCATATCAGCCTGCGGCCCTCGGGCTGATATGGGGTATGATATGAAAATGTGATATATATGTGTGTATTCATGTATTCATATGTGTATCACAGTTCCTCTTTATGTCATTCATACTTGACAAGGTTACAAGAATCTGTAGGAAAAATCGCAAATCTCAGAATACAGAAGTTGGCATCCATAAATATTTGTACTATTGTTATCTCATTCTTATTTCAAATCGCCTTCTGTAACTCTGTGCATGTAAATGGAAATCTTGTCATTATATTTTAGAATCATGTTTTATATAAAGAAGCACTCAGGTATAGGGGAATTTATTGTTTGTTTTTATAAAATTAGAGTCAAAAGTAAAAATTATTAAGCCCTTATGTTTATTACAGCTTTAAAAGATACATGTACATGTTAAACATGACTAAAATATTAATGGTTTTATGAGATGATTAAAATCTAACTTGAATTAACAAATGGGAAACTGTTTTGTTTCTTTTCTATTGTGTCGATTATAATTTTCCTCCAGATATTTCGAATCAATACATCATTAATGAAGTTTTTAAAAGTTGTTATAATTTAGGAATTTTTTCTTATGAAAGGCCATGGTCGGTCTTTCTGTGACGTCACACAAATGAGTACATTATTTTTTTATCAAGTACGGAAAGCATCTTTTATATCAGTTAATATTGTTAAAGATGCAAATAATGCAGTTAGCTAGAGTTCTACTCCACGATAACATGATGAAACCTTTTTAATATACTTTCATAGCAGATCAAAAGCGAGGTAGGAAGAAGTCAAGATCTGTAAATAACGTTTATGGACATTGATGGATGGGTTGTAAATACATTCAGAAAAGTGATTATGAGAAAGTGTGACTAATAATACCTGAGGCATGTTTGCTCCTTACTGCACAAATATGCAATTTCTTTGTTTAATTCATCAAATTATTTACTTGGCTGACAAATAACATGTTCCGTAAATACTGACAAAGAGCTTTGTAAATTCAACTTAAAAATATGTCATATCATCAATATCTGCTAATGGTTCCGATTGATTTGATTAGATAATTTTAACATTCTGTTTGAACATGACAATTTATTTTGTTTTCTATATTGAGTCGTAATGATCCAAAATTGACACTGTCCTACCTATATAGCTACAACAATGACCTTTATCTTAGATAAGATAAATGACGAATGATCTAACAAATCATGTCTCTTATAACCTCTCCTATATCCTAATGTTAAACAAGTACAAACCAACTAGCTACATGTCTAGCCTTGTCGTTCGTGAGAAGAGAAAATGTGTTACTCGACGGTCAATATTTACATTGATTTATCTTTAACGAATCAATTTCATCTTTGTTTCGCCCCTTTTAATCATTGACAATAAGATTATGTTCCATTTCAGTACTGTATTGCGGACATCAATTACCCTGAATTACTTTCAAACGGGTGCATAACAATAGACTCAAGTGTTAACACACTGTTCGTGCAAATTAGCCTCATCTATTGCAAATATGTAAAGATGTTTGTTCCAATTGTTTAGAACTCGTAAACGATGATACTTTCATTTTATATTCATATCTATATTAGTATCATGTTATATGATATGTCGTAATAAATTTTCCTACATCGGTTGTTGAAGTTGTGCAATAAAAAGAGAAAAGTTAAAGCACCCCAGAAATTAGAAACAGCAATATTCCATTTGTCATTTCATTAACTATTTTTTATATATTAATCTCAAGAAGCTATCCGTGATTGTTGTCGTTTAAGATGTTTAATGTTAAAGTGTGTGATATCATAGTAGTTTTCTTAAGAAGTTCCGGCACTCTGCACCATTTGCTGAATATGATCTGCAGCAGGATCCGTTTGTTCTGTTGTGATGACAACTCTATTCATTGTACGAAAAGTATGACACATCTAATAAATAAACAATCATGTAAAACACATGTCTACATATCATGTCACATTGAGAATGTTTTTCTCTTCTTTAAAGCATAAATAACTTGTTAGAGATATCAAATTAAACAACCATAGAAATAAACAAATAAGTAAGAAATAATCCTACATGTGCCTTAGACCTGGTGGGAGGTGAAGGTCTAACAAGATTTTTGTGTTTGTGTATATTTATTTCCTAAATTTCCGTAGGTTCCGGTTCTTTACTTTCAGAAACAGAAATTGATAGCGTTATTTGACGTCTGTCAAAACTGGGGTGATTACCGGCCTTCTTGGTGGAAAACCAACTTAACGTGAACGATTCCTGCACGCTTAGTTGGAATTTTTTGTCTAAACATTGATGTGTTTGTAGTCTACAGGAAGACGCAAGTGGTTGACCAAGATGTAGCGAATCTGGGCTTGGGCTCGTACATGTAACTCTAAGATGCACACATCTCAGGCTACTTTTGGCGGAATTGGTAAGCAGGAATCGAACACAAATGCAACAAAAGGTGCTTTAATGAATGTCCAATGTCGGACAAACGTACAAACTGCGATCCAATTTCATATTTAACCTCTGGCTACGTTTTCTTTTTCGCTTCTCAGTTGTTTCAAAATGATTGCCTCTTTTATATCCAAAAAACAACATTTCACTTTTATGGTTTAATATACCACGTACTTTCGTCTCTAGTCTTATTTGAAAGTTGTTAAATGTTTTCTAAACAACTTTTAAAAGCTTCTTAAAAATATGCAAATGTTAAAATGCCCCTTTCTTTGGCCTGTAGCTGTAAACAATCAACAACAATGCTGTCGTGGAAAGAAATATTATTGTTGCATTGTTTTTGCTGCTTTTAAAAGTTTCCTCTATGTTGCAAATCACTTCTGTGTCTCTTTTTTTGAAGAGTATGTTCTGGACAAAAGGTTATGAAGGACACCACACGGACGTATGTGCGGACAGAGTGAACGCTACATACTTACACTGTATGGCAGGGGTATTGTAGTATATCAAAAACCAAAACTCATTTATATGATCACCTTACAATTACATCATGTTATATAAGAATTATACATCAACAGATTGTTACAAGAGCATACGATGGAACCTTACATGCACCTGTTATTTAAGAAATAAAGTTCGCTCTACCCCAATGTGTTTTCTAATAAAGTATAGTTTTGCCCTGAACTATTATAGTTAAAGCACAAGGACCTTATCACATTTAACCTGGTAGAGATGGTTGACGTGAACAAACGTCACAGTCCCATGGGGTGCCGTGACCTGACGTGAAACAACGTGGTCACTAGACAGTCGACAAGCATTTGCTTTCCATTCTTCTTTCCGGTAAATAGAACTAGATGATTCAAAACTAGTCTCCATTAAAAAAAACACTATCGGCAAAATCGCCAATACGATAGACATTGATGGGGATAAGCCATGTTGATCGAAAGAACCGAGATGAAAGGTTACCCATGGACGCATGATACCTTTATTGTCTGATAAAGTCCTTTTTTTCGATTGTTCTAACCGCTAAGCATCTTAGAATTTCTTTAAAAAACGTGCTAGAGAGATGTGACACACTTTCCCTGTTCAAATGTTTAGGACCAGTCCCAATGATCATTGAACGAGATTATTCTGTAGGTATTTTACAATAATGAATAAATATATAAGAAATATCCGAGAAAGATTATAAAAAAACCATTCATAGTTAACAACCAAGCAATCTAGTGTAGGAATCCTCAGAACCTTCAATTTCTGTAATGCGTGACATGTTTTTATAAAATTAAAGTGATAAATGGTTCCCTTAGAAAAGGAAGACCCTCATTAGGGACAGACAAATGATAAAACCCACAATATATAATGATGTTTATCGAATGTGTCTGTGCATAACCACTTATAAATTAGCCTTCTAATGCTTATTGTTCTTGAGATATAGGATTTGCAAACATGACTCAAAGATCCCTATAAGGGGTCACAGAGTTACACAATATATACAATCAGACCCCGATAATCCGGCCACCGATAATCCGAATCTCGCAGTATCCGAACGGTAGCAAACTGTAACCAAACTTATCTCTGTATTAACTCATTAAATGTTGATTCATTAATCCGTTGATTCAGTCTCCGTATCAGAACGCTAATAAGCTGTAACGGATTAGTTAATTACAGCTACTTCTGCTTCATTAATCCGACTGTTCATCAAAGCGTTCGGTAATCAACATCAATGACAGTGGATTAACACGGGAGTTGAGCGTGTCAGCAGTTTGTATTTGTAATAAACTGATCTGTAATCGGCAAATTCTTCAAACCTGAGTGAGTGTCCAGAAATGCTTTCGTGCAATTATTGTTTATTAGTATATGTATCCCAGTTGTTGTGTGTATATGAAATAAAACTCATTAGATATCCGTAATATTCGTCTGTCTGTAGATTTTGTTCGTTTCAGTAGTCCGAAAGTTTCACTATCCGAACGTTTTTAATGAAAAACGAAAGTGTTCGGATTATCGAGGTCTGACTGTAATATGATTAGCCAACTTACCTGAATGCAAGATTTCAGCCTAGGAGGGCCTGAGTAGAAGATTTAATCATATTACAACCTAAAATGTTCATTGTCCAATGTCTCGGTATACAAGATTTCGGCCTTCTAGGACCAGTCTTTTTTTACAGTGAGAAGAAATGTGCTGAAAATGAATGGTTTCCACACCGTTTCTTAGTTCAAAGGTTTAAAAAACCATTCACTTCAATTGATGAAGCCATATATATTGCCATGACATAATATCATATTACTTTTCTCCTAAATTGATAAATATCTGTCCCGATAGACTGTTCAAACAGAAATATGCCATGATTCGGTCTGCCACGGGATAAAAGGGCTGCTAAATTAAAACACTTTGATATTGAGCTGATTACGTCTCCGTGAAGTTTTGCAAAGAGTAGATTACTGACCATGCGTCTCTCACACCCACGTGTTGGATAGTGAGGTTTGGCGCCAGGGGAATTAACTAGGGCCTTCACTCCCTTGAACTTACAGCATATGAAGTTATTAACAGATACCAGTGTATTTTCGGGAAATGACATCCCATCACATCTCAATCAATTAGTTACTTATCACACTTCAAATCAAAGTCTTCCATTGATTTACTAATCGTTAATGAAAACGTGGTTTAGTCAAAGTCAAAACCCATTTTGTCTTAAATGAGGGTTAATTGAACATTTTGTATATAATCAAATTACTATGTCAAAAGGCCTGTATACACAAGTTACACTTTCACATAAACTTCCGGTATGTTTTAATCTCGAATGATCATAACCTCGGACAATAGCATGTACTTTAACGGTTCTCTCTTCTGAATAAGTTAGTACTTTGCTAATTGCATGTCGAGAGATAAATATTCTATAGTCTTCAAATCTCTTAATTATTATTTTTTTAAAACAAATGTGTCTTCGTCAATGAAATTAAATTTTATGGGTTGCATTGCATATCGAAGACGTTGCTATCATGCCAGCAAAGAATTCTTATTCCTACAAAAAGCTCTTTAATTCCATGCATTCTAGCTAAATAGCGTTGATTGAGGCATACAGAATGTAACTATAATTAGAGTAAATTACCTGGTTTACGTATCAACTCCCTGCTTCGCGTTCGACTTTAAATTAAATTTAGAGCTATTGTAATTACGTTATATGCCTCTGATTTCAAAACTCAGTATGTTTATCTCCTAAGTATAATAGCAGTTTAGAGATCTCCTTCTTAACATTCAACCTTCATTCACTTAATCTACCTGTAAAAACGTCCAGTCTTTAAATATTCAGATTCAGAATTAGTTGATATATATCTTTTGAGAATTTATAGCAACAGCATAATCAATTTTGATTTTCCTAAAAAAAAAGGTTTTTTTCCGTGAAGATGAATGATAAAAGACAATGACTGTATTACTATTTGTAATAAAAAGGGCTTTTTATCAGGCATCATATTACAGATATAAATATCAATGTGTAATATTGTGCAATCATTTGCCAAATGGAGGCGCCCTATGCTCGTATAATCGTTAACACAACCTGTTTTCCTTACTTGGTAAAGTACTATATACAATACATGAAACACACACAGATAGAATAGTTAATGGATGGAGTCAAAAACATGGTTTTCACTAATTGGTTTAGTTATATGTTATGATTATATTACAATAATTTCCCCAATTATCAAATGGGTCAAGGTTTCGATCCCTCATCTATCTTAAGCATCAACACTATTTTAATACAATTTAAAAGATTTAATCACAAACCATATATATTTCAACACCAGATAATAGTTTTTAATAATTTGTTGCAGTAAATGGGTTGTTGGTAGGGTAATATTATAAATCATGACAGAGTCAGTTCATTTTGGTCATTATAAAAGGTCATCCGGTACTAAGAATAATTGAGTTTTGTATCAAAAGAAATCCTAGTTGTTATCGTTGAAACAGCTGTTAAAGCATATCACAGTGGATATTTCTAATACCTTTTATCGTCAAAACTTCATAAGTTTATAAGTAAGGATAAAAACTGCCTTTTCAATAGCATTCCTACACTGGTAAGTGCAAATAATGGCTGTAGTGGATTAACGAGTTGTCATTGGACACACATGGCAATAGAAGATTTAATGACCATAATGTGTGTAAGTTAATAGCCCTCAATATCGACATTTTGTTTAATTTGACGATGAATAGTCTTATGGTAATGATATGATACATCGTTATCATATAATTAATACTGCAATGACTGTAACTCCACCAGGTCAACATCAATGATATTAGTCAATTAAAATGCGCAAATGTGATTTTCATTTTCTTTAATGATTCACAGCTGCAAATCCAATAAAGCAACCAGGTTTGACTTCCGCTACAGTTTTGAATTCTTACTCAATTTTATCACTTTATGATTCAAATTCTCGGAAATCAGTTTCAATATCAAAAGCATGATACATGAAACAAATAAAGTTAGCATGCATAGGAACTGAGTTGACATGCAGGCACTACTGTTGATTACAGGCAAATCCTGTGCAGTCTCTGTGCCGTTCTCTAGTTCAGTAAATAATAATTACTTTTCTATGAACTTAGTCTTATGTCTTTCTTAAACAAGATGCAATTCCAGTCTAATTAGAAATGATCAGGAAATGTGAGAATAGACCTCTACAGTTTTGTACAAAATGTATATGTTTCATCGATCTGTGTGAACTACGTTTTGCAAAATGTAAAACATTTATTATAAAAGACTTTTTAAAATGTGCTACAGTGCCCTTAAAAGCATATTTGTGCAGACTTTCATCATCAAAAATCTACATTAATATTTTTCCATGATACTAGTATACTAGTCATTAATAGTACCATTCACATTCAGTATAAATAACCTTTTGTACTAGAATAATAAACGTTCATGACCAACTCTGTCAGTCCCTCTGTGAATTAGGAGGAAGTGTATTTGAACAATTTAAGAGCAAATGAACTTATTGACTTCCCGTCGAAAGGAAGACACCTGTGACAAGTCTATGGATATAGACTCTAACTACACATCCTAATTAACAATATGGAAATTTTCTTTTCAATTTAAAGGAAAGCAACAAGTGTTAACTGGCACGAATTTGTCACCATTCTTATAATGGCCAGACTGAAAGCTTTAAGTTTGTGGAATAAAATGCGTATGCAATTTAATTTAGCTAATTATTTATTAGAGTATAAATGACATTTGTTGTATCCACCGGTAGTGAAAATCTATAACTGAGATATGGATTTCTTAGGTATGATTTATGCAACAGTCAACATTTCAAGTTAATAAAGTAAAGAATTGATACAATATGGTGACTAATTTATTTTTCAAAATCATAGTTTTTATAAATCAAAATGGGATGATGATACAGAGATAAGTAATTTTTTAGGAACAAAAACATTTTAAATTTGGTTTTAGCTCGATTCTGTGTAGATCGTTTTCATCTAACCTTTTTCTCATTGAAGGAGAGGTTTATTAGCCTTGACATGATATCACATTAGTCTTCTCCTAAATTAATAACAGCTGTCTTGATAGACCGTTCGAATAAAAGTAAGTCATGATTTCGTATGCCTCTAGATAACTCAACCCTTCAATCACAAGTTTGTAGTAATGAACCGATTACGTCTCCTAGGAGGGATGTACAAACATATTTACAATTTATTACTGATGTGTGTGCAGCAACCACTTGTGGGGCAGCTCACTTGGTGTCAGGAGAATAAATTGGAGTCTTCATGCAACTTAATTAACTTACAGTACATAAAGCTGTGTAAGTAAAATTACGCATCTACACGTAGCAAAGTGCTAATGTATTAGTTTCAGTGCGGACTGCTAATGATTGATTGCAATCCTGGTAACGATTCATTGGTATATCCTTTTAGAAATATTGTTAAACTAAATTGTTTAAAGTTTTGTTGGATACAAGAGGAACCTCTTAGCTGAATTCAATACATCAGGTGTTTCTATGTAACTAAACAGAATACTTGTTCAAAGGGATAGAATACATAAGGTTTTTTTAAAGCTTTGTTTTCGAGATACACCAACACCATTTAATGTTACAACATGACATTCTTTGAAGGGTTTCAAATGGAATATGTCTGATCCTAAGGAAATGGTTCCTCCCTAAAAAACACTAACGTCTACATTAGGTAACAACGTAATTCAAAGCATGTTGGAGAAAAACAAAATCCAAATGGAAACATAGAAACATACACCTTTCATGAAAGGAAGAATTGTTTAAGTGAACTAAATGTGCTATGAAGCTTACTTAATGTGCTATTGCAGACGCCAGATTTTTTGGAATGTGGTGTTTTCGAAATTCGTTAGATTATTTTTGGAGGAAAGTGTACTATTTCAGTGGCCGGATACATGGCCTTGTGTAGCTGCTTTGTTGTTAAAGCTTCTCCATTCATCTACTCGAATGTTGTTGTGAAAACAAAAGCATGGGGCAAACAACCAAAACATAAGTTTTCCTTTCCAAATCACACGTCATCTGAAGTGACATAGGGCAAACTGAAACAAGTTTGTATAGTCTTACTATTGAAATTATCAGTCACCTGCTCAGTTGTCCAGAAGCAACCTCCAAACATGTTTCAATCAATGACACAAATATCAGACCATATATACAAACACCTTTCAACTACATTTTCTTCATAGCATTTATTCAAAAGTTCCACTAATTAACAGTATCATCATTATTGTTATTGTAATTTAATATTATAGTATTTTGTTTGAAACACGCTTGCAACTTACTTGCTCAATTGTTCGAAACGTGAATGTAAGACACAGTAGCTTTCCGTTTATGCAATTCGTTCAACAGTGTGTGAAGGAAAACAATCTATCTATTTCTTATATAGAATTTATATATACAATTGATTGCTAGATTTATTACAAGAAGAATTAACAATTGTTCAAGGAGATATGAATACATTTTGTTTTGACAACTATGTAGATATTGAAAACATATCCTTTGATGTTTTTTAAGGTGGTCTGTTTTACATTTAGGATATACTTTATCTCTATAAATGCGTAAGCAAATACATAAAGTTACCTTGTCATAGTTAAAGAGAAAAAAAACCTCCAAATGGCGACATAGAAGCAGTGGTTGCTTTCATGAAATTAATGTTGTTGCTTTAAATGGTTTGAAAAGTCAAACATAAATTTGCCATAATCTGTCTTTCTTCAGGCCCCGAAATTGTCGGAATTTGGTTTTTTGTACAGTGTTCTATGTGTGTCTACAAAAGATCTAAAAGATGTTTTACACTTTTTATACTATTCCATATATTTACTTGAATATTCTTTGTGAAAACAACAGCAAGGGTCATACATTTAAGTCAATGGTTATCTAAACAAATATCGGACATAATGAGGTGTGGACATTTGTCCGATTCAAATATTCCTAAGGACAAGGGATTAAAAAATAGGAATGGAAAGACTATAATTTCAGCGACCTATCCTTCTGAGGATAAAGTAATTGGTTTAACTGCGATTTCAACAAGCACAATTGTTTGCAAATTCACTGAGCTGTTTATAATTAAGTTGTATGTATCAAACTCGCCCGAGCATTTGACAATTTCTACCTTACATCAGAAGGTACCAACCATTGCTTTAATATGCATTTTACGTTTGATAGATTCTTCAAAGTCATTTTTGAGATCCTTATGTATTAATTAACTGGCAAGTGTGTGGCACTTAAAACAATGATAACGGTTTTGGTGAGTAAAGGTGGTTTTGGGTTTAACAGATCATTTAACTTAAATCACCGCAGCTAACATTATTGCATGGATAAAGCCCACAGCACCATTAGGTTGGAACATATGAGTGGAAACTAGTGAACCTTGGGTAGTACTGCGCTGGAAAACACCATATGATTTGCAAATAGGAAAAACAGTGAAACTTATACTTTTAGAGGAAAATCAGGCACGCGCAAATCGATGATTGATATAGAACCTTAGAGAGATATCTAAAAGTATTTATTGAAATCACACGCACTTCTGTCGATCGTTTATTTTTTCTCTTTAAGGAAATGTTTATTTCCACACACTTATTCATTCAATCATACAAAAAGATGTAAGAAACATATAACAAGTTTATCCATTGTGCCATGTCACAGTTTCTTGATATTGCAATCACGAATTATACAGATAAGTTTATAAAATAATATTTCTTTACTTTCGAGAATCAGTCATGCTGTAGTGCGACGTTTCCTTGAGATTTGTTTACTTCGCAAAGTCTCATAGATTTCGAAAATAATTGTTCTATTCATGAAGAATAAAACCACAAAGAATAATGACAAGTATGAACCCCAATGACATGTCATGAACCGTGACAATCACTCTTTTCTGAAGACAAGACATCCTTGGGATAATGTCTGATCTGTTGCTCTTCCTAGACCTAAGGCTGGGTATGGTTGTTGTCTGGTCATAATTTCGGAAAATCAATGAGCAAACGCTGACAGACAATATCCTGGTTCCATGGCAGGCAATTAAGGTGATCAAAATTTATCTTTTTTCCCGTTTTTCGTCACAGATGTTAGGAACAAAATCGGTATGTAGCATTGTGTTCACGTGCTAGTCTTCTTATCGCTACGAATCCACCAATTAAAAATTTATTAACATTTTATTTAAATTTATTTAAATTTATTTATGTCTTTATTCAAATGTTTATATTTGCTTTATTTAAAAGAAAGAAATTTTGATTTGCGCCATAACTGTTAAACTTTTAAAGGGGTAATGTCAAGGGATTTTATCTCATTTTCAATGTATAACAGATGACAACAAGAATCAAATTGCCATCTTGTTTTACCGTGATTGAAGACCTATGAAAAAAGTTTTGAAATGATAAAATATAAACAACCGTTTCAATTTATTGTATTCCTTAGTATGAAAGTAGTAGTATATCGACTGGTAACTTTATCAGCTGAATATCACAGCCACTGTAACACGTATATCAAACAGATGCTAACTTGTTGAGTATTTCAGTCAATATTTTCTATTCTGGTTTCTGATTATCATAACCCTTTTGCATCATTATTGGATAAATTCCATTAGCCGTGACAAGAATAGAAAATATCAATGATATCAGTGAGTTATATTGATATGGCCGACAACATGAATAAACATGATGTCAGTTTAGTCTACTAATGCAATATTTTATATTACATTATCGACTCTTTGTTAGTATTTCATACTACACCAAGAATAATATCATTCTCGTGTTACTGAGGTCTAAACGCCAAAATAAACCGTACATTTCATGACATCATATTTTCATGAACCAGTTTTGATATTTATATGCAATGAACATCCTATATCTTATATTCCTTTTTTGCAGTAGGACAATCAGGCTTTTTATTAAAATTACATATCACCTTGAACTCCTGCCAGATAAAGAAATAGATATATGTCCCAAGAGGATCAGCCCTGACGTGGTTCGCCACCAGATAACACAGCCACTCAAATTGAAACCGTTGGTATTGAACAAATTGCGTCAAATTGTATAAAACAGATTACTGTCCGATCTCTCTCCAGTAATCGTGTGAAGGAAATAACTGAAGCCATCATTTGTGACAAGTTAAAGCAAACAATTATCTGCCAGTACTCATTTGAATACAAACACTGCATGGATATCTTTTCCTAATTTTTTCATTAATATAATAACATAAAAAAACACAAACATTTATTATCGTATCAGAATAATCAACAAGCTGTACATTCTGGTTTAATATCAATAAGTAAGGAAAGAAAAAAGAGAACATTGATAATCTTTGATTTTTTAAAGTTATCTAATTGGACATTCGAGTTAATCTGTACAAACATTTGATTATGCTGTTGCCTAAAATGTGTTTCATATCACTATGGGTACGGTTGTATATTTGGTCATAAAGGTCAGTTACCAGGTACTGAGGAAATTTTAATTGGTTAGAGTTAAAATATGCAAGTCTTAAAAGCATCTTGACTATACTAAGAACGACCTTACTAGTTTGTTCCATTACAATGACAATAGACTTAATTTACTTTCTTTTTCTTCTTTGAAACTGAACAAACATTTTTCAAAATAAAGATTAAGTGAACCTAGAAATGCAAATTATTCTTAGCTTTTAATGCATATAAAAATTGGGTTGCAGTATGTTTAACATTTTGCCTATACGTTAAGGCCCATTTTTCTTTGTGAATTAGAAGGTCGCTGTTAACAAGTTTGTTACAGCAAATGAACCAATTGGTTTCTCATGAAATGGAGACACCTGTGACCTCATTAAGGGTATAGACGCTAACTTCAGGTCTTCATTAGTAATGTGGAAGTAAATATTCATTAAGCCGGATTTTAACGTGGCCTAGTCTGACAGAAATCTTTGTATTCTCTGGACTGGATCCATGACATCGCTAATAAGAAGATTGATCTTTTCCTTTTGTTGATTGATATATGTGTGTGATTGACTATCATTGGAATCTACAGATATCATTCAAAACTCACATTTTTGGTATACATGGGTAGACGTTATTCGGATATGAAGATGTAAAACACTGTTTGTAGCTACCATGAACGTTTTTTGAGAGAGAAAAAAACTGTAACATATCCATTGTTTTTCAGGGAGTTTAAACAACCATTGCCATATCAATGAAATAAAATAAGTCTACAAAATATGTGAATTGTTTCTGAAATAATTTCAGGGTATTTCAGCAAAGATTTTACCAAAAAAGAACATTTTCAGAACATGAAATCTTAGTGCCACATAGTGTTATAAAACAAATGGTATTAAGTATATTGTCATAGATCACCTTGATGAATGAAAATAAGATCGTCTCCTTCTTTACTGATTTAAAGAAGTATTGACTAAAGAGAGACATTTTCCATTTTCCATTTACTCTCGATGTACCATTTGAACGAAGACAAGTGTTGATGTCGTCTGTCACTTTACAACGTTGCCACTCATTTACAACATTTAGATATTTACATTATTACAACATGATTGACATGTGCCGGTAACAAACACGTGTTGATTTAACACTCGTCATACTACAAGCATTTAAACTAAATTCAGTTATCCTTCTCTGTCAAAAGTTTTACATTTTATTAGGTAACTAGACTGTTAAATCATGTTCGAGAAAAACAGAAGTCCAAGAGGATATTGAGAAAGCCACACTGCCTTTTTGAAAGACAATAACGTTGTTGAAATGTCTTGAACGAAAAAAATCTCCAGCAATGCTTTGAAGCATAATGGATGGATAATTTTAATGTATTTCTTTTTAATTCAAAGTAGTTTTTTTAGTACAGTGTCGTATGAGATTGACCGGGTTCTACACTCACAGATAAAAAGTGCTCATGTGTTTATTTGCTCATTTACCTGAGATGTTGTAAGTCATCTGAAAAGCAATGGCTAAGTAAGTTTGTGCCTTTTTTTCTCATAATATGTTAGTAACATAAATCATGCTATAAAATACAAACATTTTTTTGGTCAATTAACTAAATGTTTTCGTGTCAGCAAATCTCTATTTTAGATAAGTTTACACAAACATTTCTCTTCTATTATTACTGTTATATCTGACCTTTTACAGATAAGTTTTTACACTGTTTTTAATATGACCCTTATGCACCCCTTTTGTTGTCATAGGACCTTTACTTCCCTTGCCTTGAATTGCATTGTAGACTTCAAAAGTATACCGTCAGGGGATCGGAAACTTTCTCCACTGTAGAGAAGTGTTCTACACACAATACGGTTTGGGTACAATGCTTTACTGAACTTCAGCGCAGTACCACCAATTCTTAGCTAGTTCCAGCCAATGCCCGTAGGTTTTACCATAATCATAGCCACAGTGGTGTTATGGGCTTTCTCCCTGCAATAATACTAGTAGCCGTGATATAAGTGACATACTCTTGATTGCGGCGTTAAACCCCAAAACACTTCACCTCAGCTTACAAGTAACACTATTTCTGAATCACAATCAACACCAGTTCTTGACCCCTAATCACATGTTGTGAACCAATGACAATTCCTAAAGTGAAGACAAGAAATCTTGGAGATAATGTCGAATCATGATCAGTTGCTCTTCCTTAACCTACAGCTTAGAACCATTACATTGCTGTCATGATTGTGTGGAAATCAATGGGAAAGGCGACAATATGCCGTTCATAAATCTCGTACCTTTACAAGTATTCATAGGAAAACAATATATTTGGTACACAGTTTGAACAGTTACCAAAAATACATATCTACAAATGTATGCTGCAAAAACATGACTACCTTTCCTCTGCAGTATTATTCTAACCATTTATGTATTTTAATTTGCCAATTTATAATCTGTTTGATATTTTATTTGTATGAAGGTTTTAGTGTTCACATCATTGAAGACCCATAAACTGTGTAAACAGATAACATTACGTAAAACATAAAACTACTTCTTATTCAACAAAGACATTCAGTTGTCATGGCATATCAACTTCGTTTATTAATAGCCACTAATATGATTAAAGGGAAAAAATCCAAAAATGTATGATATAACATTATCCCTCCAACATCAAACGGGACCTCACTTGTTTATTCTAGTCAATCGTTTCTATTCCAGTTGCTGATTATAATAATCCTTTTACATCAATATCAGACTTATTTCATTACAGACGACATGAATAGACCAATCAATGATATTAAGTCTTGCTATGTAACACATCTTTCTGAAATAACTCTTCTTTGTAACCCCCATTACATCAAACGAGAAAATTTCTCCCCGTATATGTGATGCTTTTGATTCTGATAAATATTTATAACGACGTCATTGATCAAATCTTGTTTAATTCCATGTAGTAGTTGAACAAATTCTTTTGCTTGGAACATTTCAAGAGTTATATCGTGTTTGTTCAGCAATGTTACAAATGTTGTTCAGCGTGTTAAATTTATTCAAGTGTCTAATTGAATAGGTCTTGGACAGTCAGCCTCCCAACGCTTTGTTTTATAGGCAGAAAGCCATGTAATTTAAGATAGTCGATTTATATTTTCGCAAGTTCTATATTTTGACAAATACGATTGCTGAACTTTATGGATTAAAACTATATATTACTTTCATAAAACATCAAGAGAGTCCTTATACTATGTTTACATATAAAGTGATTAAGACAGAAAGGAGACTTGCCACGTGCTATTCAGTAAACGCAATAAGAATCGATGTGTTCACTTCAGTAACAAAATAAAACTGAACCTCTTACCACCCTTTAAGACACAACAATCTCCCTTCGAATTATAAAGTGAGGGTAACTAGTCAACATGTTTTCAAGGTCTTGATGCACATTTGTCAGTAGTTTACGGTTGTAAATGTCAATTTGAATATTAAATTGCCTTTTCCAATCCATGTCTTTAAGGTTTCCTTCTAATCATCCTTATATTTACTTAACACTTTATGAAGCGAGGGGTTTATGGTAGATTTATCCTCTCTCATTGTATTAGTTCATATTTAAAATATAAGTAGAACTGGCGATCTTTAGGCCAACGGAATATTTATTTGACCACAATGTTACCAAAATCACAACTCTTTGATATTAAACTGATACGGTTTTATAGTTTAGTTTTACTAAGCAACGTCTCCACCCACAGATTCTTTCTTTGCGTAAACTTGTAGGATGTGATGCTGTTAGTAAACATAAGCATTAACAATAAACATCAGTATTATTTTGTTGTGTCAAGTGCAGTCAATTTATCTCGGCATACCAGGTTACCTACCTGACAAAGACTCGTAGTACTATTTTAATGTATAATATAACAACTAATATGAAATGGACAAAATATTAATATGATTAATTATTAGATAAAAAAAGATATAATCTCATATATACACTCTTTTTCATACTTAACAAAAAGGTAACGTAAGTTGCGTTGTTGGAACAATATTTCGATTATGGTTGCTGATGATAAGGAAGCTATTATATTTTTATCCTCGGACCATTTCCATATCGCACAAGAATAAATTATATATATCATCAGTAAATGCAAGTCAGACTGACCTCAGATGCATCAGGTCTGACAGCCATGAATTGGAAAAAAATATGTCTCGTTATGCAATATCGCCTCCAGGAAATAGCCCACGCAAGGGAACAGCAATAGCTTTTTCCATGTTTAATAGCATACTATTCGATATGTTGAATATTTTTTAGGCAAATCATTGAACGATAGAATTGATCATATTTTAGGCCTTCCATACAGGAGTTGGGTATTTTCTTTACAAGCACTTTTTGCATGTTCAGCCTCCTGCACTTAACTGTACTAATACCATGTTGTGCCTATACCGTTCATCTTATGCTTTGGTTTTTCCAGACTATAGAACATGTTCTTGAAAGTTGAATTTTTTTTGCAACATTGAATAAAGTTGAACTTATAGAGGAGTTGGATAGCTTGACCATGAAGGTAAATTAGTTTAACTAAAATTGTACCTGTTACATCATCATACAAGGAATTAGATGAAGTTTAAGAACAATCGTGATATTAGTGTTTCTTGTCTGTCGTTATGCCTGACAGTGTGTTGACTGAATCTACGTCTATTGAAACGTCATCTTATCCACGTTGGTAAGCTTTTGGGTGAGTACTTTAAAAAGAAATAGGCATTCACACTTATACTCTAATATCTTAAATCGTTGTATAAGTTATGCATTCACAAAGTTTAGATCATTGGGATCTGACAGAACTGTCAAATGAAATGAATATGCATGCTTATTTTTTAATCATAATTTATTCATACTAAAATGTGTTGAACTATACTCAGGACACCAACAACTTCTGACAGAAATGGAGATAATTCAAAAGATTATTTGTTTAAGCAAATACAGTACAAATATTCCCTCACGAACTTACCTCGGTACAGCACTATCAATATAAACACGAAGTCATGACGTGATCTACGACAACATATCATTGGCAATCACTCACAATTTGATATTGGACAGTTTCCAGCAACCGGGTGTTTGATTTGGTGACAGAGGGAGACATTATAGAGCCTTCAATGAATAATCATCGAGTCAGTAAATATCATCATCCACACAAAACATTATAAACTTTATCAGAATGATTCATTCGAGTTAGTGTCTACAAACCTATACAATACAATTTAATAACCGGGTATCGGCACATTTTACCTAGAAAATGTCATATCTTAATGTAAGCCTCTTCTGTGTATCTTGCCCTTCTTATGACGAATTGAAATGACCCAAGGGATAGATCGGCTATTCTTATCATTGTAAAGAGTTTCAACTGCCAAACTATACACTTTCTCTACGGGGCTGGATAGCACAAAGTTAGCTTCGGATTAAGGGATCTGTTTTTCGAATCCCGACAGGGGCTCGACAGCTTTGTTAGGTGCAGAGAACTGTTCTTCATGCAGTAAGGTTTGGTTGCTGTAAAGCTAAAATTCAGCGCAGTGCCACCTATATAAAACTAATGAAACAATGCAATTTGAAAAGCAATCGCGCCTTTTTACAATATGAAAAACCACGATTGATGATATGGTCTAGCATCAATCTCTACTTTAATTCAAATGAATATTAAGTTGTTTTTGTTTTTGTTGGGACCTTATAATTTACAGTTAGTGTTCTTGAAGCTGTTCTTTCGACATTCCTGTTACAACCTTCATGAGTCCTACTTTCTTAAATCATTAAGTTTTGTGTTTGACATATATATGACATAATATATTATGACAACAAAAATTAAATATAGTAGAGCTTAGTTGAATTAGGGTAGTTCTCTCACTCGAGTAGTTCTGATAGATTTATCTACTTTTGTATGGTGTAACCTAATCTCGTTTGTTAGGATTTCAGATCAAACTAAAATCCTGTCCAAGAATAGGACACATCAATGGGACGAGTGAGACTCATTGCCTTCCTGTAATATTTATGTGGTAGAAAAAATACCATAAAGCTCTTTTGTGATCCTTACGTAATAACATTTCTAAGGAATAATTATTTTCATATGAAATGAATCCACATTAATGATAAAGAAATTCATCTGATTTTCGTGCTTCACTGCTGTCCACTTCTTGAATGAATTGATGAAATTTCATTGATGAATGCATTTCAATGTAGGACTTTTTACCGCTCCACATAACATAACATAACATCTATGAATGATACTATTCAGAAATGTCATATGATTCTAGGTGACTTTATAGAGGTACAAAATTTATACACTATTAATGTTCAATGCAATCTAGCATCATATTCATAATTTGGCATTACATTAAATTAATTGTCCTGTTATAGTCTTACATTTAGATGAAAACAGGAAGTATTGTAAATGCAGGATAATGATTTTTGAAGTCTGATTAGAAGGATTTGGAAGTCGTTAATCCAGTAGTTTACTCAATGTATCTGATGAATATCAAAAGCGTACTCGATTAATTGATGACATATGTTTGAAATATTGACTAACACCTTTATCGTTCTTTTGGACAGCTGCTTGATAGGTGGTCGACTGGTTTAGACACTCAAAGAGCTTTGCCTATTCAATATAATAGGAATATACTAATTATATTTCGTTATCTTTAATCAAAGCTTCCTCCACTTTCAATCATTGTTCAAGGTATAAAACAAGCGATATTTTCTCATTACTAAAGTCAAGAACAAAAGAAACGTCACCATAGCATACAGGGGATGTTGCAATCCAAGAGTGATACATACTACTTAAACGGACTTTCATTGTTTCTCTATAAGCAAACTTACATTAATCTGAGTTGTGAAATGTTCGTTACTTCTTTAGAAATCATATATCAATCAAATACACAAAGTCGTCTTTCTCTGGTAGCAAAACATAATTTGCTTCCCAAGATAAATTATCAATGTTTTGGACAACTTCCAGCAGTCTGCTAGTATGTTTAGGCCCATGTTGTGTGTTTAGGTAATAAACTCCATTGTAGCAAGCTTTCAAGATAAAACGCCAGATTGGTGGACAAGGTAAACTTAAATAGATTACAAGATAGAGTCAATTTTCAGTCAGTTCATGGGATCAATTTTCAGCAATTTCCCATAAAATACAAAAAAAAAAAAAAGAATGGAAATAAAAAGTATGTCTTGAATTCACTCGCCTCTGACTATTACGTCCATGTCTGTTAAAAGAAAAAAAGCTTATCCATTATTCAAATTATATGTTTGTAATCAAATCTTCATTTACATAATGTGCCGCTTATCTTTGAAAATGAAACGATTGTAGACGAAGTGAACCCCTTATGCCAATATGAAATCTTTATTGTGTTGAACAATGTAATTTGTACTTTTTTCTCCAAGTCATTTATTGATACAGATTTTGAAAATGTATACTTCAAGCGGTACAATTTGCACATCCGCACATTCTCATGAGCCTTAAGAGTATTTGTATGAGAAGCAGTTGAAATAACTTTTGATTTGAACGGAATGAATAAAAGTTATTCACTGGTTAAGCATTAAAGAAATAATAATCTATGAACATGCCGTGACTAAGATATCACAACATGGCATGACAAAGATGTCACACTTCATTAGTTTTTCACAGATTTTTTTCCAAAAGATCACCGTGAATTTTTTTTTTTTTTCGTCCTCATAGTATACTTTATTAGCTATAGAATACAAAAAACGTTTGTATTGATGTAAATAAATGGGTTCCTACATGTATAACTAATTCAAACAGGTAGTAATCGTTCAAAAGTACATTTGATTTGTTGCTTGTCTGTGTCGACACAAAATCTATAGCTTTGAAAAAATCAATTCCAAAAATCAGCAATTATTAGTTTCTTAAAAAAGATCTATTCAATGGGGCAATAGCAAGTTCAAATAAAGTACATGTACCATTCCTAATGGCCTATTACAGCACTTTGTATTTCAAAATTACAAGCACACCATGATATAAATTTAGATATGATGTATATCTACTAGTCATTTGATTAAAATGCGTTCAAAATCAGAGGCAATTCATACTCACCACATTATACATACAATGAAATCATTATCCGACAAAACATATGTGCTTATGAAATTACTCTTAACATAATGACCGTTACTTTAGCCGGGTTAAGATGCCAATAGTGTAAGGTTAGTTCAATGGGATCCGTGGTGGAAAATGACAGCTACATTTCTATAAGTAGTTTTATGAGTGTGGGAGAGGCTATGAGGTTAGTAAACACGTTGTCATAGACATTCACATATGAAACGTAGGGACAGGACTTAGACCTTCCTATCATAAATTTACTTTAATCATAACGACGTCTTCATATCACATTCAGATAATGGAGATGGTTTGGGTGCAAAGTGGTATTCTAACTGAAATAAATATCTGTCCAAAAGACACACATCTATTCTATGTAAACAGTTGATTTTGAGGTCAACAAGCAAATTTTGGTACCTTTATTAAGTAGAAATTGCACTTCAAAGCAAAAATATCAAACTATATTATCATCGAAAAACAATTCATTGTTCACATTTTCTGGTAATTATTTTTTTTTTAGATCCACTTGAAATGTAATTTCTCATTTCATGTTATTTCCATTACTAAATTGAAACCAAAACACCCATCATATTTCTAAGTCAGGGGTCATTTATTGCATGTAATCTCACTCACCAGTTCACTATGCAATAAACATACATACACATGCATAGACAAAAGGTTCGGATTCTGTCCTTACTTTCAAAAATTGTGTTAATCCATAACGGTTTGTGGTTTTATTGGTATACTAGTATATTACAAAAAAGAAATAAATTTATACATAATCACTTCTGAAAACATTCAATATATCGGATATTTGAAATCAACAACTGCCCAAAACAGTGTGATTTTACTGCAAGTTCTCAACAAAGTGTCAATGTGCAAAGTGATATAGCGCACCCGTCTTTAAGGTTATAACTAGTCTTTAAGGTTATAACTAGTCTTTAAGGTTATAACTAGTCTTTAAGGTTATAACTTTAAGGTTATAACTAGTCTTTAAGGTTATAACTTTAAGGTTATAACTAGTCTTTAAGGTTATAACTTTAAGGTTATAACTAGTCTTTAAGGTTATAACTAGTTACTTAATCATCTTCCTTAACAAAAAGGCGGGCTGTTGATCAGTGACCGCTATTGGTATCACTGTTATTTAGTCAAGAGAGCATGACAAATCTTAAATTTGAAAAACCAATATATCGCAATACGTAGTCCAATACGCTTTTAGATGCAAGAACACTGTAAGTCCAGACTCACATCGTGAAGGGCTTGTTTAAAAACGTATAGGGTATACAAGAAGGCGTATAAAAAGGCCAAACTGTGGAGATCTCTAATATCAGTGCCCATGAAGATTAATTTATGTATAAATTTTTCTTACTGTTATTGAACAATCAAGATGTCAACAACTGACTGAAAGAAAAAGGAGTATGATTAGTGATAATCTCAGCGTCGGTAGCGTTTGGAAGACAATCTTTTTTTTTTAAATATTGTTACAGAGATGTGTTGTTGATATATGACTTAGTTGGATGAATCTTATGGCACGTATAAACATACATTCTCAGTGCAACTTATACACAATATACACAATTTCAGCTGTGACAGTAGTTTTTTGTAGAATTTACAAAAATGTACTGTCGATGCCAGATTTGTCATGAGGACGTTCTTGTTCACCCAAAAAACATATCTTTCTCACATCTCACATATGCAGAGTTTGTTCTTATCGATTTATTTGCCTTCATTATTAAAGGTTTTCATCACGTATATATTGAGATGACAATAAACAAAACTTAAGCGTTCTTTGACAGTGCTACAGATAAAGGACGGCGATACCGACCTCATCCTCTGATCCATCAACTGACCAGACAAATTTATCAATCAATCACCAGAAACTTGCCCAAAATAAACGCGTAGCATCACCGCGAGTCTGAAACCCCGCATGTAGATGTGGCTTTTTTCCATCAACAACTTACAGTATAGACATATATTCATAAAGAGTTCTATTCACAATGGTTATCCCGAATCTGTTGTTATATATTTCATCGACACGTGGCAATTTGAAGACGTATACATACTATATCAATGACCCTGTATGTAATACAATTTGTAATTTCTGCTTATTCTCCTTCATCCCTGAAGTTTCGATTGTTTGTGTAGGGTCCTCAACACATAGTATACAAAATACCTTTTTCCTGACGAACTTTTCACAAAACCATATCTCTCAATTGACCCTCGTTGAGCTGTTCTCACCACCTTTCAAATGCCATTTTGGTTATCTACTGTCAACTGTCATGCAAAAAGGAACATTTGGCTGTTACGAGTAAAGGGGGGGGGGGATAAAAGAGGCGAAAAAAGTAAAACTTAAATTAACCCACTCTCATTTTGAAGTTATTTTCGTGTTTGCTTTAAGTGAGGTAGAGTTTGTGCTGTCAATTCTTGAACCCTTTTCGAGAAAACCCTCCATAAGAACGTCGGCATAATCTCAGAGTACTGAAGCTTTGACAAATTTATATTAGGACGACAAAAATCCCTAAATTACAACATTTATGACATACGACACCATATTATCCATCACCGAAGCCCATCTGAATACATTGACCAGACAGAACCCATATAACAATATGAAAGCACAAAAGATTGTCTAGGCTTTGAATCCTTCACACTCTCGTCGACTTAAGTGTACTTTTCTTTGGATGAATTAGAAAGCAGATGACCACATCACATATGTTGAACAGAAGTAAGGGTAACTGTTTTGCTTGTCTGGTGTCTGGTATGCTGTAAATTGACACTTTATGACTATGCTATAATATTTGTCTTTTTTTTAAGCCGAAAGTCTATATTTACTGATATAAATTTTTTTTTAAATATCAGATATTACAATTGAAAGACTCCAATGATAAGCATACCAGAGGGCTATAAATATAGAGCCATTGGCTCTGTAACTCATCAGGCAATCTATGATTCCTATCATAATGCTCACAGGGTCGCCATATGAATGTCAGAGGATCACCAATTAAATTTATTAATATTTCATGAGCTTAGGATTCTTAACGCAATATTTCGGTTTACAGGCCTTTTCTTGTTGAAATAAAAAGGTTTATAGGATGTAGGATGAGGCCTCTATCACCTTAAAGAGGGGTCACAGAACCACCAAATCTATGAGTCAGAATATATACCAGACAAAGAGTCTATACACAACGTTTCAGCTTCTAAGCCTTTTGTTTATGAACATGATAAAATTGTTTTTTCCGATATGGCATCTTGCTCCAGAGAAAGAACGGGAAAATAGATTTTTATGGCGTGTCTCCTGTGGCCCTTATCAGGGATCACAAGATCACCAGATCTATAAAAAGTTAGTTTTATCAGATAAGGAGTCTGTACAAAAAGTTTCAACTTTCTAGACATTTTGCTTCCGGAGAAGAAGATGAAAAAGGATGTTTTGGGCATGGCACCTGTTGCCTTTATTAGGCGTCATAGGGTCGCCAAATCTATGAATCAGAATCCCCTTCAACTAAGGTGTCCTAAGAAATGGTTTCGGTCTCTAAATCTTTTAGTTTTTAGGGCATGGTCCCTGCAGCCCTTATTAGACTGAATAGTGACAAGTTTACAAACGGACTCTTAAAATTTCTTTTATGGTTATTTCATGATATGTATTATAGTTTTTAAATATGTAAATGACAACGACTCAACTAGTCAGAACTCGATTCTGTGCTGGGTAGTTTTAATTGTAGAAATTATATAAAACTACACCCAGTATTACGTTTTACAAAGAATACAACTGAAACTTGCACTTAAAACAAAAACAAATTTGATCATTATATTCAATCAATCCATATTAGTCAGCCTATGACAAAATGTATAAAGTTGATATTTTTGTTTTCAACAAAGAATCTCGCTCTTCCAATAATGTAGTAAAGCAGTGAAGTGTCTCAGAATAAAAATTGCTAATAAATGAACACACTGTTAACACGTGCATGGTACCTGATTGTG
Organism: Phorcus lineatus; assembly: GCA_921293015.1. NCBI lineage: Eukaryota > Metazoa > Mollusca > Gastropoda > Trochida > Trochidae > Phorcus > Phorcus lineatus. The sequence continues at coordinate 8,025,089 of OV121086.1, read as the reverse complement.
ACACTGTGACATTGAGGCCCAATGACGACGTCATACGACTGAAGATAAGTCATTCTTATTAAGATTGTTCATTTTGCAGCATAATGTTTACTTTCACTGTAGAGCTTGTATACGTTATCTGAATAACTACGTAGATGATAAAGATTTATACATAACTTTATACATGATAAAGATTTATTTTGTTATGAAGGCAACTATCATGTAACCATCGATTGAATGTTTGTTTTATATTTCCTTGGACACAATTAAATGGCAGGCTGTTTCCGAAAGCGAGATTCATGTATATTACCACTGATTTTGAATAGCAGCGGAAAACTTCACTATCTTTTTTACAATGTTTTTATCGGTTTTCACTTTGGATATAAAAAAATTCATCTTTCTAGAGATGGAAAGTGTTTTCATGTTATCACATTTTACACTCGGCTAACGTAGCCAATTCAAATACACCCATTAGAACATGATGAAACATTTCAAATTATTACGAAATAAATAAGGTAATTTTTCACATTTTCAAGCTGTAAACCTTTCATAATTTATCTTATTTACTTAGTTTTACCATTCCATTAAACTTTTCTTCAGAAACATGACAAATCGATTTAACTCCTTTGCATTTGATCAAATAAATGGATTATGTCAACAGGGGATTGAATACCCTTACAAAAATTCTAGAAGAAATTGTATCCATACAATGTTTTTGTTTATCTAAGAAAATCATTGGGAAATTGAAAGCTGTTTGAAACTTCTTTCGTCGAAGGTTCTTATTGTATATATTATCTTTTCAAACTTATCAGCTAGACACAAAGAGAACATTTATCTGTCATGTGATCTCACTTGTAATGGCAACCTTTTGGTTTCCATTTTATTAATAAACAAACGATACTTCCAGATAACGTTTAACCCTCATAACAGTTATCGTTTATCAATAAGTTAATGACTCATTGGGATAAAGCCCCTATTTTCATGATATTACTACAAAGGTAACTTCGATCCTTTAACTCTGGCTAACAAGAAGTTACTAAACAAAATAGTTAGTTATACACATTTCTAATGCATATAGATTTAAACTTATATAGAACCATAGCTATATGCTCTTTCTACAATAAATACCATTACTCACTCGCCAACTCCTTCTGATGGGGTCAGTGTACTCTTGGAAGTAAACTGTGAATAAATATCTATTCAACGTGCTGACAGAGTGTTTTAATTGAAAGATTAATCATCTATACCAACACCACCTTCATTCTATAAGTTTGTTTTTTTTAAAGTCGCTTGCATTTGTACAATGTCATCTCTAAGTGAAATTTTAAGTGCTTATTATATCATGAGAGTTTTTGAGTATATTCATACATAGGAATGCTTTAACAGGAATATTGTTAAGGGAACATAAACCTGCCAAAAATGCGATAGGTCTCAGTTAAAATATATGTTTCCTTCCTCACAATAAACCTAATATTTGTATTCAGATAAAATATGCTCGTTTGACATACCTTTTTAAAGAATGACCAAAAGGAAACATGAATCTAGATTCTAGAAGGAGTTGCTAGTTTTCAAACTTGATAAAATGGACTAAACGTGTACACAAGTCTATTTACAAGTAATATATTGAAAAATATTTTAAATGATGACAGCACTGCAAAAAGGGTAATACATTGGAGGCTCTTTGTATATATTTCAATCACGAAACATCTAAATTAAAAGATTCAATAAAGGTGTTCTTACTATCAAAAACCCGCTAAAAATGCTTCAACGAGGGACACTTTGAGTTTTCCTGTAGCGACTGTTGTTTTATTCAGGAAACCAGACAGATTGATGAGAAGATAGCTGTCTCTCAGGACATCAGCAGTGCTGTGATTAAGTGACTACTTCATTAAATGCAAACAATAAATATTATTTCTACTAGTGATTAGCTTTGCTATAAAAACTGTTATTTACCTTCCATCTGATTCCCGGCGCTTTACGATGGAACCATAATATTTTTAAGATTTTTATTGGCACTATGGAAATGGAAAAATGATTTTTTGAAATGATATACTAATTTTTTTGTTATTTGTTTGCAGTTGATCACAATAAAAGCTTCAACATTTAAGGACACATAATAATTACCACAAAATTAATATTTACCACTTGCAAACATAGGTGTACAAAATTACATATTCAATAATTGAGACGAATAACGATTAAGATAATGTTCTGTACCTCTAATTAGTCCCTGAATAAATGCGGTGTTCGTTAGATACGTTATTCTTGTTATCATCATAAATTCACTTTAGAAATAAGTTGTAAAATACATTATCAGCAATATGAATAATTCATTTATTTCAAGGATGGCTTTACTTTCATTCTCAGCTAAAAAGTTTAATGGAAATAAGATATGCCATTCAGCCTTAAAAATATATCAAATTTAAAAAATGGTTATCTATTTCACTTATAAGAGAAGGATAGATAAAGTTGGTTTGCATAGCAATCATTCCCTCCTAAATCCACGTACACGTATCTCAAGGGCAGAATATTTCAAACGTTGGTGTCGCAATAAGAGAACATGAACTGAGTGAGTGAGTGAGTTGGGGTTTTATATGCTTTGAACAATATTTCAGTTATTAAACACGTGGATGACAAGCATCCAAAAGAGAGTGGACAGATAAGGGAGAAAGGGATCGAAAAGTTGAGGGAAAAGACGGAAAGAAAGGCATAGTAAGAGATAGACAACAGGTATTACGACTCAAATGTAGTCTGGTTTCTATCCGTCGACCTATCCAGCTTGGGTGTCCCTACAAGGAGCATGAAAGCTCCAACATGAACTGAAATCGACTGAAATCGACTTTGACCTTTCCTCCTTTTTCTGCTGTATTGGTGTATTAGATTTGGCTTCATATGGAAAGAATTCTTCAAATAGAGTTGTCATTATTTGTTTCATATGTTATGATTAATTTCGGATTTGATCATAAGAAATCATTGATAAAAATGAGATCCAATCATCACTAGCATCAGATTATTCTTTCAATCTTAAATCTTTAATACCGGTCTGCATGTCTTCAAGTGTTTGTTGAATAATTTTTCGGAGACTGAGCAATTATTGAAATTCCTCATGGAAAATAGCAGCTGATATTCGGGGCGATTTTTTATATCAATTTAACTTAATTCTAAATAAATAACACAAGTACTCTGTCATTTCTACACTCTGTCATATTCAATGGACATGAAAAAAATATAATATTACAGACTTTTTAAAACAAGGTTTATCCTGAAAACACAACGGGCAACTGATAATGAAAAGATAACCACTCTGCACTGACGCTAAGACAGGACTTTTATCCTGAGTGTGGATGCTAATGTTTACTTACACAGTATTAAGTGCTGTAGATATAAACGAAAGAAGACTCGAATTAATTCCCCTGGCGCCAAACAACACCTTGCAACACATAGAACTGAACAACATCTCAGCCAGTAATCTGTTGAGTACATAGCCGAGAGGAGACGTAATCAGTTCAAAACCAAAGAGTTCTGATTGAGTGGCTATGTTACTCTGTGGCAGACAGGATCATGGACTGAATCTCATTCAGATGACCTACTGTGTATTTATCATCAATCTGGTAATACATTTAATTGATTCTACGTCAAGAATGAATTGTGTTTTGTGACGTAGGATCACAGTACTTCATGAAATAAACAATCGTTGTAAACATTTTTGTAAATGAAAATTAACAATGTATTTTCCTTTCAGAGGGTTTAATTAGAATTAATTAATATTCACCATTTTAAGGGGCTATAGCACGTTTTATTGATAAATAAATTAATTTCTAGTAACAAAAATTAATTTATATATACAACTTACATTCAAAGTCTAACATGACGAAGTCATCATGGCAGAAAGCGCTTGTTATATATATAATTTGAATATAGAACCTTATATAACCCATGTGGTAAAGGGGCTATATACATAATATGACACCATCAAGTTATTTCATATGCTAACTAATACTATTAATATTGCCTGACCTACTATTTTTCATTCATTTGTTATTCGTAAATTGAACGTCATCATGAAATGAAAGACATCCCATTCATTTTATAAATTTTGTTTCATGAATCTGACCTAAAATGATGTTTTATCTTATTGAATGATCCATCAAAGGACATATTTGAATTATTTTAGTACTTTTAAGAGGCTCATGAGCTTGTGACTGTGACTGTGTCACTGCGAGTCTCGAGACAAGGTTAACTTGTTTCACTAGGAACATAAACACGGAGCTCGTTATGTATCCTTTAGATATGAATAGATAAACCTACGATGAATAAATAAGATTCTTACGTTTGCAATTAGGTTGAAAGTTAACAAGATGTGGAATCAAATTTCTATAGTCAATCTATTTTGATTAGCGAAATAAATACACTTTTGGAACATTAGATAGAAATGTTGTGTTAAGTCTGTGTTCCTCGCAAATAATGGATATAGATTTCTGCAGCTGTTAACAGGAACTGTAGTCTAGTCACCACTTCAGTCTCATTTCGTTTCATATTATGAAGACATCTGGGAAATCAACGATAGATTTATCTAACAAACGACACCATGAAATGGTAAAATGCTTTTGCCAGACACATAAAAATAAGTTAAAGTGTTAGGTGTGGAAACTAGTTTAGTATGTGTGCCAAGCCTATTATGGACCATTGAAGCCATACGGACTCTCTATGTTTAATTTGATGTACAATAGTTTAAACTTCGAGCACCCTTTAAAGATTCAACAACATTGTACACGCTGTATGCCAAATTAAGATATTTTTAAAGATATTAAAGTATTTTAACTCTTGTGAGAACTTTGAATATGAAACAAATGTTATTGACTTATGGTTATCTTGTCCCTTTTAAATTGTCCAATCTATTATTTTGGTTGGTGATCTGGAAATCTTCATTCCTCGATATAGTTTTCTAACCAATGAGACAGAAATGTCACCTTTGTTCTAATAATGTATATTTTGATATCGGGTATATAGTTATTTCCCACTGTATTCAAGATACCATTTTGCCTTGTAAATCTGTATCGCAAATGTAGATCTACAAATGCACATCCATGTTTTATGGTATCGATTTCAAACAACGATGATCTTAATAGAGTAGAAATCAATTTAACGCAGTTGTATCGAGTCATTTAAAGATCAAAGGCGAATGTGATATATTTAATGAAAACAAAGAAATGATACATTCCTTTAACGTAAAAAGAGCCTATTCCATTAACAAGGTACGATCACGTTCGACTATTTCATTGCACCTGATGGTTTTGGTCTTGATAGAAATCTATACATTTATATATTATATATATTTGATTTTTTATCCATAAACTATTGTAATTGCGATTGAGATAGTTTTTATCACAAGAAATGGTTGCATAAAGATAGATACATCAAACATAAACGTACATTTAATACTTACATAGTCATAATCTTATTTTTATATATTCAGACTTGAAGTGCAGTACCCCTCGTATTAAAACTTCTAAACGTCATTTATCCAAATTATTTGAGTAAAAGAAGAGAATCATTCATACATTTTTTCGATGAATCTACCTACACAATCAACATGTTTTATGTGATAGTACAGTTTTTGTCAGCCGTTGAGTATGTTGTTGGAGTCAAATATGTCAAACTTTATAAATGATGTTATTTTATCGAGTGGCGGTTTATGAATATCAGCATCCCGATGATTATTAGTTCAGTATAGCAGCAATAAACAGGTTTCAGTCGTGTTTTGTGACCGAAAACCGGACAATGGCGCTCGTCAATAAATAAAACGTAAATAAGTACACAATTTTTAGGGATAACAACTTCTTTAATCTTGACAACGATACAAGAATCTGTGTCGAAACGTCGCACTTTCAGATTAAAGAAGTTGTGATCCATAAAAATTGTGTACTTATTTGCCTCCCAACTTCTAAATGCCACTTAAAGAAGTTATAACTCAAACGTAGTTTTGGAAAGCTATTCACGGCAGACAAAAATACCAATATGAGTTGTTATTGTCCAGTAGGGCATTTAACTAATTTACATGTAAATTTGGCTTTACCGTCAAGTCCAAATTTTCATAGAAAACCGGAAAATATCGTGATTTTGTAATTTCAGGGATGCAAGTTTAGGGAGGCTATTAGAACTTCACTAAGAACCAATGGTCTTTCAGGTAATACTCAAGCAATCGAAAAAATCATAAAACATACTCTTTGTCACTTTAACGCAAGTCAAGATAAATAACGCTCTCATCTTAAGCCAAAAGATCCGTGGGAGTACGATTTGCCAATCAAACACGGGTTGTAAAAGATGAATATTATTTTAACAAGAAATCAAGTTAGGATTGTAGGGTCTATGAGGTAAAAACAAAGATTGATTGCTGCAAAAGAGGCTGGGCGGAAATAAATGATGACCAGTCATAATGACTTATTTTACAAAGATGAGTTTATCATTATAACTGATCAAAGCTTTCCTTTAATCTAAAGAAATTTGAATGGACCATTTCATTAACGTAATTTCTTATATTTGACTTGATCATACAATGTAAAAAAATCTATACATGCAATACAAATTTTTGAAAACAAAAATGCCAACAATGGGTAGGAGGTTGATTGACATCTTGTTAATTAACCATGCAATGAAATTTGTACTTTTAAATGCAATAAAATACTTAAAACTCGTTACAAGAGAAAACTCTTCTTCAATTTAAGAAGAGATATCTTCCAAATGTGACTATTTTCGATTCCAGATATTCCAAAAGGGATACTGTTTTAATCACAGCTTGACAAATACAATGACTCATTGACAGTGAAGTTGATGTATATTAGATAACATGTTCATTTTGCCTAGGCAAAAACAGCATGGGTGTCTTGATAACAACTTCTTTAAAGTGAAATTCCTGACGTTTCAGATATCTGTTTTTGTCCTTCCTTCCGAAAAGGCGTAAATTGTTGATGTTTTCAAACACAAGGTAATGTATTTAAATAAATTATGTTTTTTTTATTTTTAAACTCCAAAAAGTTCATTTGGTAAGGGTATGAAATTACCTTCGCTCGTCCGTCAATCTGTCTGTCTGCCTGCCTGCCTGATCATGTGTGTTATTCTTTTCTGGACCGAAAGTAAAATAAACCATAAGGCCTAGCTCAGTGACAAAAATATATTGAACAATCATTTTGTAAAGTTGGGCCTTCTGGTCTTTTCAACTTTTTCCAACGTTTTTTGTCGTTCCAATGTAACAACTTCGAATCTGTTGAAGGGCCAGAACTGCAAAACGATAAGGACCTGCTCACTGATATTTGCTATGTGGAACAATTTCATGTGAAGTATTGCCATCTGGGTTTTAAACTCGTTCCTTCTTTACTTTGGACAGTTTCAATAAAAAACAATCACATACAAATAAAATACTACGTTACGCAGATTGGAGCATTTTATATTTCATTTAAATGAGACTGAATGAAATCATAACTTACAAATTTTCTAACCAGAACTTAAAACCTGTAACGTAGAACAATCGGCATATATAGTGGTGCCTTTTGTGCTTTTGACTTCCTCAGAATTTTATTTTTGGATGTTTCCAATAGAGCGCAAAACTTTAATGGCCAATGCTCGCGTAATGAAGTAAGCATCTTAATCAATCATCTTCTGGATGATACATTCATTACCAATGATCTGAGGATAATTTTCAACTAAGAATATGACTTTTAAGGGTTTTGAAAGAATACAAGTTAATAACATTTGTTTAAAATATTTCATACGTTTGCCACTTGGCAGGGGGTATAGCCGACTGTCTGCTCGTTAACAATAACAGTCTATCTTTTCTTTCAAGAAGTAAGTGACAGACACAAACTACCTTGTGAGTCTTTGTTTGGAAGATTTAACTAGCGATAGTGGGGTTTTGATTATTCGGTTATAAATTTGGCGACATAAATGCAAAAATTTGTTGGTACTTTCTCAAATTCAAAAGTAAGCAGATATATAAAGGAAAAAATGCATCAATTATGCAGTGATATCCCTTACCTTTGAAAGTAATCACATTCCACTTACTTTTGAAACAAACACTTTCAGTTTATGTGTTCATTAAGCCAGTGTCTTATATATGCTTTTGATTTCGGCGTCACTGACTCACAGCACGAATTGATAAAAAGTGGACACATAAAGATATTATTGTTTATTATATTTCGAATGGTGAAATATGCCATTTATAAGTGAAAATAAAACCCGTATTTTCACTGAGTGAAATAAAAATGGTATTCTACTCAATAAGATAATGCAACAACCATATGACGTCTGTGATGTCATGAAACAATTGAATGACGTCATGCAACGGCCGCGCTAGCGAAGCGTTTTAGGTTCTCCATTCACATAGTTAGGGTCATTTACGGGGTTTTAGGAAACATGATAAATAGAACATTTGACATTTCTCGTCGAATACCATGAATATCTCATCTCGTGAAGTAGAAAATCATATAGTTACACTCATGGCTACGCCACTCGTGAAAATATAAATTTCTACTTCACTTGATGAGATATCCATGGTATTCGACGAGAAATGTCAAATATCCTCGATATAATTCCGAAAAGTTTATGCTCCTTTAAATATTCACAAAATAATAAAGAAATATCCTTTTAAGAGAATCGTTAATTGCAACACTTCGAAATAACATACTGCCGAGTATTAGGAACATCATAGTTAACTTTTATTTGTTTACACATAATTTACTTATTGTACACTTTGTTCATTTCATTCCTCCACCCATCTACTGAAGGTAATTCGACAGATTCAATTATTCCTATAAAATCGATGAACATCCCCTGATGGGAAGGTAACGTTAGCACCAGACGGTAGGAAACCAAGCCGCTGATCTTGTATCAAACAAGAGTTGTCTTCTCTGGTTATTTATGTGTGAGAGGTGTGTTTGTGTGTTTGTTTGCCTTCAAATGACCTTTAGTTATTCTGACTATTGTCCAGTTTTTTTTATATTACAGATCCAATTTAGATATGAATAACATCATGGTACCTATCATATTTGGAAAGGGTACTTTTTTCTCAAAAATCCAAATTCTGTGTTATTATAATCATGCAAATATGAAAATTGCATATAATGACAAAACAATCACATTTCACAATAGACGCAAGTAAAACACAATATTTGTGTAATGCCTTTCTGTTTATTTGAATTTAGAATCGTTTTGGTTTTGACTGATGATAAAAGTCTTCATATAATAGCGTACAAACGCCGGATCAAGTTGAAAAGGCTTCTGATTGTGTTTGGATGTTTTATTCACTTGAAGGGGTACCTATTTTGTTGTCCTCGTCTTCAAATAAATCAAGGTGTAGAATTGTATGGTATTGTTATTTTACGCACTAAAAGCTGCTAACCTTAACCCTAACAAAGTGAAAAACCTTGACTTGTTGAAGCGTGATCAATGGTGTGATTTGATCTAGAAAAGCTTTGCTGAAAAGAATAATTTTAAAACTAATTTAGTACAGTGACAATATGAAGGTATGAAATTATGATTGTGATAAAACAAACAGACATTGATGGGCGTCAGTAACTCTTAGAACGTGTTGGACAGTCTGCAGTTGGTAGTATTTGATTGATGATGTGACTATATCATTTATTAATTTTGATGAATATGTGAGATGTTTTGAATTTTCATCACCACACATGTAATCTACTTCGGAATCAAGCTATACAATATGTTATGAAAATCAGGGTGTGTCTGAAAATGTTAACCAGAAATGACACATGAAAGGTTTTAAATACTAACAAGATCAAACTAAATCAAGCTGTTTGCAAATGTGATAAAAAAGATACTGTGATAAAGATTTGAACGGCTCCATTTTCCTAGGCAACTTATTCGGTTTATTTGTCAGGGATTACTACCGAGTTACCAGACATCACAAGCAATTATTTTTTTATTATTATGAATGTATGATTTTAACTATTTAACAAAATCTTTGTATTCATTTATAAAGCCTTCCGTTGGAGAGTGATAGGTCTTTAGTTTTTTCCATAATGGATAGGGTTTTTCAAATGCAAATAAAACAATTTGTATCAAACATAAATGCTAATTTGTTAGTAAAATTTACATTTCCACGAATTTTTCAAATGAAAATTATGTAAATGCCTACGGTTTTGACTAACAATTTGAATCTGTGATTTGAATTTTATTATGGTTTGAAAGGAAGTGTAATTTCCTACGGGATTTGTCTAATTTGAAGAATATTTGAACTAGGCTGAAAAAATGGAAAATGTCAAATATATTAAACATCAATATTGATAATTGTTACTACTGTCATTACTCTACTTCAATCGATGTTCGGATGTGCATGTTGACAATTCATTTGGTGCAGAAAGAAATTTTAACATAATTAACAGCTGAGGTCTACCCATACAGAGTAATCAAAGAGAGCAATGAAGGAAATCAGTTTCAAGGATGATTTCAATGTCACCAAAACTAAATTCATGTCATTGAGTTTTATTAGACATCCCTTTTCAAAACACGTTGCACGTTGGAAGCATCGGCTAAGGAAAGCTATCATATATTTTAATGACTAATATTAAACAATGAAAATCGTTTGAAGTTTGAGAAAGAGTGAGTCGAATAAATCAACTAATCTCCTAAACATCACTTTAAAATTACATTTTTTACATACCCTATTGTCAGCTTATGGTATTCGAAATCAGGACGGGTCAGACTCTTATTTTTATACAATTTCACTTCAGAGCCTTTTATGTTGTATTTTCTAAACACTAGAGCCGAAAATGCCCTAGGGGATTGACAACTCATTATCAAAAACAACTTTTATGAATTCTCATCATATTACTTTTTTTAGATATTATTGTTTAACCTTGTTCATAAATGTGCTTCCACTCCAACACTTGTTTTTTAAACGCATAATAGTTGCAATCACTTACTGTATAGCTCCTCCAATAACTGAGTAAACAGTGATTGGTCTCAGGATGCAAGGGTGGTATTCAACTGAACGCACTTGAATATGAATGTTACCTGGTTGTTACACGATCGACGATGGATTAAAGGTGAAAAATTCTTTTCGAGTTTATTCATTGTGTAGCGAAATACGATACATACAGTGCTGTTGGCGAAATAGATGACACATAACTAAAAATTAAGGATATAGATTTATGTTGTTTTGGGCAGCCACTATCATATATCAATAGATTAAAATGAATTATTTTTCAGTATTTCAGGGGAATTTAGCACGATTTATTGGCAGTCCGTTATAGAAGGCGAGGTTTCAAGGCGACTTTGATTCCCAAAAGTTTAGAACAGCATCTAAAACATTATCATTTTTGTGTAATATATTATATTTTTAAAACTTGTATAAGCATACAGCTGTTCAGATTTAACAAAACTCCGTGTTTCTTGAGATTGAAAGTGTATTCACGCAATCACATTTTCCAACTTCTGCAAGCGCGAGAAATATAATCATCCAGTAGAAACGCACATGATGATACTTTTATGTTGTATAAATAAAACATTTCCAAGGGATTTTTCTTAATATTAAGATGTAAAACTCTTATAATTCATCTTATTGGTTTCGATTTACCATTTCATTCAAACTTTTCGTAACAAAACGTAACAATTCATTAAACAAATGCCTCTCCATCGCATTTAATCAATAAAGTGGAAACATCTCACCAGGGAGTTTAATTTCCTCATGTAACTATAAATTCTAGAGGATTTTTCATTAATACACTTTGTTTATGAGAAATGGGTCGCTTTTTAAAACTGAAAATTTTTTCCTTCTACATTATTAGTGAATAGTGGTTTTTTTATGTTATGTGTTGAAACAATAATTTTTCATATGATTTCCCTTGAAACTCAATCTTCTCTATCTTTCATATTTTTATTTTATGAATTTCAATCTGGATTTCACAAAACGTTTGACCATCAAAACAGATATCAAAATCATGTCATTGGGTTTTCAGCTCTGATATTCGCGCCTTTACTTTAAAGGTAAATTTCTTTGGTTAATCCTCATGTCAGGTGAGTGATGCTGCCCTTACGTATCTACATTCTGAAATGCGGATTTTTAAATTGATATAATCGACAATTACAGGGCTACACCACGTGTAACTCAAACAATTATATATTGAAAACTATTTTGCAATAATCATTACCCTGAACGTAAGATAATACACCAAATTTATACTTTCAATGACAAAACATTTATATTACTAGTGATAGCAGATGTGTAGTTAAAATTCAGCGACACTGTTGTTACTAATTCTGATATAGCAGAGAAACGTAATCCCCCACAGCCATATAATACCATTTCAAAGAAAATCGTCGTGTTTTCCTGTAGTGACTCAGTTGTGATTCAGGAAACCAGACAAATTGATGAGAAGATTGCTGTCTCTCTTAATAGGACATCAACCGTCTTGTGCAGAAGTCACGTCTTAATTCTATTATAAAAATAACTATGCATTCTTATAAACCTTTCATTTTATTTTCATTGGTTTACGATTTGTCAACAAAAAATATTATGTTATTTGTTATTCGTGTGTAGTTGACCAGAATAAAAAAGTAAATACTTAAGGGCAACATACACACCTTTGTTATGATTGGGAAAGAGGTTAATAAGATCCACAGAACTAGTTGTGAAAAGATATATATTCAATGTTTCAGATCAATACAGATTCTAATTACATTTTGTGTCTCTAGTTAGTGCAATACGAAATGCGGTGTGTGTTAGGTACATTCTTCTTGTTTGAATGTTATGAATGTTACTAATTGAAAGATTCACATTGGAAATATGTTTGGCCGACGGTAAAGGGTGAGATATTCCAAATTATTCACTTTTTTAAGTATAGTTATACGTTAATTCTCATCTGCAATTTTCCTGAAAATAAGTTATGGTGATGAGCCTTTTAGATATATCAAATATGAAAATTGTTATATATTTCATTATATAAAACCGATAGATAAAGGTACTTGGGATAGCAATCGTTCTCTCTCAAATGAATGTACATGTATGTTAATTACCGAATATTTCTCAAGTTACAGTTTTTCAGAAAATATATCAGGCAACTTATAATGATAAGAGCAGCACTCTGCACGGAAGCTAAAACAAACTTATTATCCTGAGTATATTGTATAGGTGTGAATGAAGACTCTAATTGATTCCTCTGGCGCCAAACCACACTGTGCAACACAAGGTAGATAGAGACTTGTGGGTCAGTAATCTGTTTATTACATAGTTGAGAGGAGACGTAATTTGTTCAAAACCAAAGAGTTATGCTTCTTATTCAAATGATCCAATAGGTATCCATTATTAACATTATATTTTAAACGTAAGAAAACATCACTTCATGAAATAAATCATCGCTGTAAATATATCTGTAAAAGAAAATTTACTTGATATGTTTTTATCTGAGAGGATTTAACTTTAAAATGGACTAAAATTTAACATATGATAACGAATCACAAAGAAACAAAATATGTCCATATGTTTTGAAACGTAAGGTGTACATTTATGAACATATGTTCATACAAGATTTTAAGAGTAGGTTTATTAGAATGACATCTGTACAATTTACCATACTGACTTTTCAAGATATGTTGTGAAATTGATCATTTAAAAGTGGAGTGTTTCTGTCTTGTATAGCATATATGTATGTCATCAACATCCCTTGTAACTGTTTAATCACTATATCTTATTGAACTATGAAATTTTATATAAATCAACCTATGAAAAATAAGTAAGCGTGTTGCATTTGAAATTAAGTCCGATTGAGAAAATGTAATGTTCTCTATTTATCTTTATGAATCATCAGTATAGAAAAATAAGTAGCATTAGTACATTTACAAGTGATATAAATGTAAACAAAAGATGCAGTCAAATTCCTCGAGTCAATTCTTTCTGATTCACACAATCCCCTGCTGGAACATCAAAGAAAAATACTGTGATGGGTGCTGTTCCTCTTAAATCTAGGACATAGATTTCTATAGCTGATGCCCATAACTGTAGTCAAGTAAACACTTCCGTCTTATTTAGGTTCATGTTGTGAACACATCTGGGAAATCTACGATGTATTTCTCTATCTAATGACAGCATGAAATGTGACAATATTGCCCCGTGCCAGACACATAAAAGATTTGTAAGTGTGTGGCATGAATAATCAATTTAAGAAATAGTTAGGTACACGTGGAATGATTATTATAGCTCACTGAGACAGACTCTATAGTTTGGTGTACAATGGTTTACAATTTTGAGCACACAGTTTGTAGAATAACGCACATGTTTGTTCAATCAAAATAACTTGAACATATTTTATTATTGGACCATTGGAAAGAATATTGATGAAGATCGTTTTCTTATTTAAGGCCACAACAGGTTTAATGACAGAAATCGAACGTAATAAGTCATCTGAGTTGTGTTGTTGAAGGAGCTTGTTGACAGATAGTTTAACATTGTCGTCAATTTTGTTTGAAACAAAATAGCTTAACATCAGCATCAGAAGAACTAAACTTGTAGAATATCTGTTGATGATTTAATTCACGTTTTACTTTTTACTATTAAAAATATCAAGATGTTTAACATCCTGAGATGAGAAAGTAAATTTAGCTCCTCAAGAAAGAATAACCTAGCTGCTTAACTTATATTGAAGTAGCTGTCTTTTCAGATTATTTATGTGGAAGAGGACCTTGTTTGCTTAACTTCCAATGACCTTATGGATTAACTATTCTAGTCATTGCCCAGTAAATCAAAGTAACAACTATGTACTTACCCTCTTTGTGAAAGATAATATATTTTAAATTCTTTGGAATACATTTTTATTTCTAAATTCTCATTTTATTAATTATTATTATTAATGTTTTTGCAATAACATTCATTTTATTTGTCTGAAGCAATGTTTGCAATCAATACATTAAGTACTCAGGGTGAAGAAAACTTTCTCATGAAAATGATACCTTATCGAGGGCCATAAACTTTATGAAATATCATTGAACTGTTATTCGTTAATAACAGCAAGTGCTCTAATGATGAATATATTGATATTGATATGTGTATAGACAGTAATTTTGAATTACATTTGGAAACATAGCAATCAAACTTTCATTTTGATAAAAACAGACTAGGCTTTATGGCGAAATTCAAATATTTTGCAATACATCATGCAGTTTTATTTCTCCATAAAACGACTCTCTTTGTACCTGAAACCCATTTTTCAATTCCATGAAATGATTTTGAAAATTGGAAAATCAAACCATAATATTTGATGGACGAAAATCCTGCGGATGACTATAATATAGTGCAATATATCATGCATTTTTTATTTTTTTGTAATCATTTTCTCTTTATCTGAAAATTCTAAATTGTTTCATAAAAGATTATCCCTAATTTACGAGCAGAAAAATATTTGTGATTGATGTTTTATTCAAACAATAGCTTGAATACGACGGGTGTGGTTAAAAAGGGCCGGCTTCCTGGGGAAACACATGGTAAAAATGGATTGATTAGCAATGTGAATCACAAAACATTATATTAACTGTTTTGTCACTTAGAATTGGAGTGAAAAAGGTGATTGCATTGTTTTTATGCAAAAGAAATATTGCCTCTGTTTTGATTGTGTACATATGAATCAGTTACCTTAAAGGTTTATCTTCTAAATTCTAAGAAATTAGACTTATAGTGTACATGGAAGGTTTTTAACATTTTTAAGGAAACACAAGGGTCAGATATACAAAACATTATTAATGGTATCATTTAATCGAGAAATACCTACTCTTAGTGAAAGCATTATGATTATTAATTCAAATAATAGCTGTATGTCCAATCACGCTAGTGTACAGAGAAACTATTGTTATACATAATAAATATCTAAACCTGTAGATATGTAACCAAATGATATTTACAAGATGATTTTGAATTAACGCATTAAGCATTGTAGTTTTGTATCTGTATGGATTGAATTTTTCTCAACCAGGTAACCAGAATATACAGGTTTTTTGATGTGATTGACATCATGACTGACACCCTTCTTGTTTATAGCTGATGCATTATCCACATCTATGTGAATACAAAGTGTTATCCATAATCTTTTACCATGGAATTTGAGAATACTGTCAAAAATAAACGGTGCATAAAGATAGAGATTCATTCAACAGAATAACTTGCACAAATATTACAGCATCCGTGTTTATGAGATGGTCCTGATAAGAAATATGTTATTAAAACTTGCATTGGGTTACTATTGAAATGAAATAAACGTCAAGTAGCAAAGAAATTTATCTGAATGTAAACATCTTTTATTCATACTTTTTGTTATCAGTCCTATTATATTACCAATAAGGTTTTTATTATTTTTGCACTTTACTAGCTCAAATACAAATTTTTAGACTCCTCAAAATCATTATCGCTGTTGCTATAGTCTTCTCAGTCGATTACAAATGTCCAATACATTAGTTGATCTCTTATCATTGATGATCATATATAGTAGGTAACAGACCTCAGATCACCACGCACTCGTTATTTGCATACAAAACTCAATTGTTTATATTGTTTATACAAACCAATATCATATTAGGGTTTAAAACAATTGGCAAGTAGTGAGATGAATATCTTGGCAAAGCATGGAATTTCAAGTAGTGAAATAGATATCTTGGCTAATCAGGTAATGAATTATGTAAATTATTTGAGATTGAAAAGAAGCAATTAATACAACATCGTAACTGTCTGATGTGTGCATTTAAAAATGGATTTCATATGATTTTAAGTTCCTATTTCAAATAGTCTCTATTACTCCAACAAGGTAAATAAACAGAATAGTATGTTAATGTTTATGGGTAACACGATTCTGTTCCGTTAGCTGATGTCTGGAACATTAAAAGTCATCGGAGTTAGGTTGTCCAAGTTGTGTGTGGACGGATAGTTTGACAATGTTGTCGAGATTGCTTGAACAATAGATATTATTCTGACATATACAGCGTCCACAACAATAGCACTATTAAGGAAGTACTAAGCTAGAAGGCTGGTTGTCAATAATATGATTCACGCTAAACAAATCATTTGTGAGGACGCTGTAGATGAATAATGTGTAATGAAACAATTATATATTTATACTATACGAGGCTGTATTGAAAAAAAATATCATCCATTTCTACTTTTCCTGTAACGTCTTTCTTTTTATCTATCTATTGTTTTGGTAAAGTATATTTATATTTCAGCATATATTACTTTACACAGGCCGGATTAAGGTTAAAAAGCTCACCTTCTGACAAACAGATTATTTTGTCCTGATATGAACTAAAAGTTCAGTTTTCGTCTTTAAAAAAATCAAAGCGTAAAATTGTATTTTATTGTTGTGTTATGCACTGTAACGCTCCCAACCTTATCCTATAGAGACAATCTTTGCCTTGTTGAAGTCATATTTTAAATGAATTATGAGAGTTTGGTTGTAAGGTTAAAGCGTTCCGCAAATAAGTTCAAACTAGCTGTATTGATGTTCACACTTTGACCTCTTACTATACCTTGAGCCTACTATCACAAAGTGTCATTGGTTTCATGTCAGTCTTTCAAATGAATGAATAATTGAACAACAAAGTTTTATGCAAATAAATGACCAGAGTCAGTGTACATTCAATCTGAATTTCCGTATTTGCTCTTCAAAATCCATAGTACCCGTACATGTAGTTGTGACTCTCATATTGAAAGCATAATTTATCTTTTGGTATTTGCTTAATACAAACAAATGGACTTTCTTATTCACTTACATTGTGTGAAATGTGCATTAGAAACTTACAGTAAAGAAAAAATGTAATATTATATGTATATCCAACTATGAAGTGCGTGACATGGACAGGTTTTTTAGGATGAATTTACTGAGGGCACATACATATGTCATTCTTATCCATCATATAATTTAAAAGTCTCAATATTATTTTAATTCTATTGATTTTAAAGTTGCTTTTGTTTGCTCCAAATTTGATATTGAAAAGAAAACAACTGTCATTATAGACTGAAAATAGAGCTTCATGAACCATTTCCATTATCATAAGGATTTAATAGAGAAGCCATGTATTGTTCAGTTAAGCAGCAGAGAAAAACATATTTCCAATGACACATGTTGACTTTGAAAACATGTTCATTGATTAGTATTTTGGCAATCTTATATTAAAAACATATATTCATTCATTCAAAATAAACGATGTAGTTAACAAAATATTTTTATAAGAGATGCATAGTTACTCGAAACGAATACTGACTACAAACATCATTCCAAAAATGTCTTCAATATGTGGTTGAAAAGGGCAACAATACGGTTGCGATAATACTATTTGCACCAATTAATCCTGATGCTTGAAGGCAAAGCTTTAGAATGATGTCTGTTTGACCTATGCACTAACTAGTGTATATGCCCTGGGCTGCAGATGGAAACTTCCATAACTCTGGCACATAAAGATTAAATCTAACTACATTTGTAAACGGAAAATATTGTTGTATTGGCACCTGCTGTATAATGCTTTGTTTGCCAGGTTTGGTCGATAACAAACGTGCACGAAATACTGTCAAACTCCGCCTAGAACCATTTATGGTAAGTAATCAGTTCACCACTTTCTTAATGAGTATACCAGATTAAATTTATTTATATCTTCAAAAAAGGTAACCATCAGCATATTCATTTTATGTGTCCTGAGTAGTACTTAATGCAGTATAAGTGTTTCATTAAAAATAAACATTTGTTACTTTTGATAATTATCATTTCGTAAATAAGTAGTTTGGTCAGAAAACACATCTTTACGAGGGTAGTAGTAGTAGTAGTAGTAGTAGTAGTAGTAGTAGTAGTATTGAGGAAAAATTCATTATCAGCAATTATAAACCCTTTGTCAAGGAACAATCAGTTTTATGTCACTATTATAACATTATAGTTATAAGACCACACGGTGTCCCCCCTTCGAGTACTAGACAGCTATAGCACCTTAACTATAACGGTGTAATGTTTGTAACTTTCAATAAATTTCCTTCGAAAATAAAGGCTTTTTGGTCAGAAATCCCATTTCCGATTCTCCGATTCGTAGTATTGAGGAAAGTTTCATTAAGCTTTATTAGCAATAATACACCCTTTGTCAAGAAACAGTCAGTCTCATGTCACTATCATTCATAACAATAACAAAGTCGAAAGATGAATACTTATAGTTATAAGACCACACGGCCCCCTTCAAGTACTAGACAGCTACTTGCAACGGTTTTCTTGAAGATTTACCTGCTTTCTATTTAAGGTTCATGTAATGGAGAGGGACAATTACAGATTCAATACAGATATTTTCTGGCTTAGATGTAATGATAGTCTGAAATGATCCGAACATTCGATCAGTTGTCTATTTGCTGGTAAATAGTGCCTATTTGGACTGCTTTGTTCACAGTTGATTCACTTCATCGTGCTCTCAGTGTTGGAGAAGACTAACCACTGCAAGAGAATGGATCTATCTTACACCTATCAAATGCAATCTACAAAGGCTCGCCTGATGATAACATCCTATTTGGCACCCCTTTGAACTAACACGGGAAAGCAGGAAATATTTGGTAGAAATGTACTGAAGCCACCAAGGAATTTTGTGTTATAATGATTCGCTTATTGTACAATATGGCAGGCTAACTTTTAAGACAGAGATTTCTACTAAATAACTAAATGTCACCGGCAATTAGGAATTGTATTAATTCATGATTTAGCTCTGAAACTAATATTAATATTTTCATTCATTCGTCTAATAAATAATTGTGAATAAGCGAATGATGAGTAATCATTTTTGTAAGTACTGGACATTTTGTCTTTAAATATTTTCATATTCAAACATTTTTTTACAAACAGGGTCATATCTTTGTTCCATTTATGCTTCAAAGATTATTAAAATGACACTTCAGTAATTGCCAATGGTTTTACTTTGTAATCGTATTCAGTAGTGATTTAAATTAAATAACGTTTTGATTAGAAACTAAGTATAATTTCCTACGGGAATTGTATAATTTGTAAAGGTGGTTTCAAATTGGTTAATCTTGTATGTAAAGTTCATTAAAGGAAATTGGAAAATGGCTATTATTAGAACTATCTAACAAACATTTACTCATTATTTTAAAATACTGTTGTTTGTTTAAGTCTTTTATCAGAAATATTCTTTCTTTATTTGATGCTCGGATGTAAAAGATATTTAAAATTCGCATATTGCTATTGAAAGATAATTAAGCCCTAGTGAGTAAACACTCACTATGAAGGAATTGGGTTGCCAGGTTCAATGCAATGTGACCATCTTTTTCTGGTGGTGTTCAACAAGACATATTCTACTTAGCTACAAACTACATATTTATAACACTTTGTATTTTAAGTCATTTGAACCTTTCTTACTTTCAAAAAACAATTTTACAGCTAACCATTCTTTTCAAAACCAGAAAACTCGATGTTTCCCCTTGAAGCCTCATGAGTTTTTTCCTAATCCCTTGATTTAAATTTCTTGTTTTTTTAAATTGTCTCTATTCTCAGTTTGAATAATTGAGCTGGCATTAATTACAAGCCTGGATTTATCTCTAAGTAGAAGAAAGTTTCACACCAGACAAGGAGACCCCAGCGCCAGTTAAATCACCCATATATTCAAAATATGATTGAGAGGGTTTTGCATTCAATAATTCAGTGTGATTTATAGATGACTCTTATCGAACCATATTTTATCAACATTGATATAATGCAATCAGAAGATTATGATACATAAAGCCAGTGATAAAGTACCTCATTCACACTTAACATTCTTCCTAACTATAACTAAATCTATTTCAGAAGATATGTTTCAACATTTTGTAGGGATATGTCACTGTGTTTCTTTTTTACTTATAAATGGTAAGTGAACAAGACCAGAGGAGGATAGGTAATGTTTTTCCACACCTAATACATTGTAGGAAATATTTGTTTAATTCTATTTTTGACCGAAACTGTGAGTGACAGATTGACTTCAGCTGTTCAAAATTTCAAATGGACACAGAACTTCATCACATAATAAAATGATAATACGATAAAATGTACTGATAATATGAAAAGATGAAAGGGAAAAAAAGAAAAAACTGCATAAATGTGTGTGGTCGCATCAGGAAAGTGCTCCTGTGAATGAATATAGACCTTTATAAACCAGTTCCATTATCATATGGATTTAATAAAGCAGCCAGTTCAGTTAGTCAGCAGAGAAAAATATATTTTCCCCCTGAAGTCGTAATATGTCTTATCTTAGACTCGATAATTAGTAAATTATTAGTATATATATGTATGTATCAACATAAACCTATAACAGAAGAAATTCAAAGTGCATAGTTGTATGAAGAATTAAGGAAAGTTAGATAAAAATTTCAACAATAAACAAATATGGATTGTTAATCTGTCAGGAAAAGTAGTGAGTAAATATAAATCTTATTCATTCAAAATCAATGATGTAGTTAACTTAGAATACATTACACAATATTTCTATAGAGATGCATAGTTACATGAAACGAAGCTTATACAATCTGACTACAAACATCATTCGCCCAATTTCTTCAATGCGTGGTTAAAAAGGGCAACAGCACAGTTGCGAAAAAATTATTTGCACCAATTAATCCTGATGCTTGAAGGCAAAGCTTTAGGATGATGTCTGTTTGACCTATTCACTAACTAGTTTATATGCCATGGGCTGCAGACGGAAACTTCCATAACTCCGGCAGATAAAGATTACCTCAAACTACATTTGTAAACGGAAAATATTGTCACATTGACAGCTGGTGTATAGTGCATTGTCTGTCAGGTTTGGTCGAAACGTACACAAAATGCTGTCAAACTCCGCCTAGAACCATTTATAGCCAGTAATCAGTTCACCACTTGCTTCATGAGTATATCAGACTCAAATTTATGTATCTTCCAAAAAAGCTAAGCATCAGCATCATGAACACTACTCAATGCAGTATAATTGTTTCATTTAAAAAAATGTTTGTAACTTTCAATAAATTTCCTTCGAAAATAAAGGCTTTTTGGTCAGAAATCCCATTTCCGATTCTCCGATTCGTACTTTTGAGGAACGTTTCATTAAGCTTTATTAGCAATAATACACCCTTTGTCAAGAAACAGTCAGTCTCATGTTACTATTATTAATAACAATAACAAAGTCGAAAGGTGAATACTTATAGTTATA
Source organism: Phorcus lineatus (assembly GCA_921293015.1). Lineage (NCBI taxonomy): Eukaryota > Metazoa > Mollusca > Gastropoda > Trochida > Trochidae > Phorcus > Phorcus lineatus. The sequence goes on along the minus strand of OV121086.1, from coordinate 8,002,922 downwards.
AGACCACACGGCCCCCTTCAAGTACTAGACAGCTACTTGCAACGGTTTTCTTGAAGATTTACCTGCTTTAGATTTACGGTTCATGTAATGGAGAGGGACAATTACAGATTCAATGCAGATATTTTCTAGCTTAGATGTAATGATGGTCTGAAGTGATCCGAAAATTCGATCAGTTGTCTATTTGCTTGTAAATAGTGCCTATTTGGACTGCTTTATTCACAGATTATTCACTTCATCGTGCTCGCAGTGTTGGAGAATACTAACCAATGCAAGTAAATGGATCTATCTTACACCTATCAAATGCAATCTACAAAGGTTCGCCTGATGATAACATCCTATTTGGCACCCCTTTGAACTGACACGGGAAAGCAGGAAATATCTGGTAGAAATGTACTGAAGCCTCCAAGGAATATTGTGTTATAATGATTGACTTATTTCACAATATGGCAGGCTAATCTTTAAGGCAGAGATTTCTACTACACAACTAAATGTCATCAGCAATAAGAATTGTATTAACTCATGATTTAGCTCTTAAATTGAATCATAAATAAATGTGAAAAAGAGGGTGTTAAGTATCATGTTTGTAAGTAATGGATTTCTTTTCTCAAACAAATTTCATATTCGAACATATTTTACATACATGGTCATATATTTGTTCCATTTATGCTTCGTAGATTTTTTTAAAAGGAAACGTCAGTAAATGCGAATGGTTTTGCCTTGTAATCGTATTCAGTTGTGATTTGACTTTAATAATGTTTTGATTAGAAACGAAGTATAATTTCCTACGGGAATTGTATAATTTGTAAAGGTGGTTTCAATCAAGAGGATTTTGTATGTAAACTTCATTGAAGGAAATCTGAACATGTAAATTATTAGAACGTTTTAACAAACATTAATCCATTATTTGTAAACTAATTCAAGTTTCAGGTCAAATATCAGAAATATTTAAACTGATCATTTTCATAGTGACATTACTGTGCTTTTTCTGATGGCACAAAAAGAACTTTCAATGCAATTAAAAATTAATTAAGCCCTAGTGAGTAAGCACAATGAAGGAATTGAGTTGCCAGGTTGAATGCAATGTGACCATCATCATCGTATGGTGTTCAACAACACGTATTCAGAATACACGTTGCACTATTTAGCTACATATTTATGACACTTTGTATTTAAAGTCATTTGAACCTTTCTTACATTCCAAAAATAAATTTACACACCATTCTTTTCATAAACAGGAAAATTGATGTTTCCTCTGGTAGCATCACATGTTTTTTCTTTCATCTCTTGATTTTTATCTCTTGTTTTTTAAAATTATCTCTATACTCAGTTAAGATTCATTGTCAGTCAGGATTTGTCTGTTTTTGGAAGGAAAACATTTCCTGTCAGTCAAGGAGAGCCCAAACGCCAGTTAAATCACCGTCTGTTTCAGGTATGATTGAGAGGGTTTTGCGTTCAATAATTTAGCGTGATATATAGATAACTCTTATGAAGCCATATTTTATCAATATTTCTAGGGTAATGCAATAAAATGATCACGATATATAAAGCCAGTGATAAAGCACCTCATTTATACTGAACGTTCTCCCTCACTATAACTAAAACTATTTCAGAAGATATTTGTTTTTCTCATTTTCTAGGGATATGTCACTGTGTTTCTTATACGTGTAATTGGTTAGTGAACAACAACATAGAAGGATAGGTAATGTTTTTCCACACACAATATATACGCTGTAGGAAATATTGTTATTATTCTAATTTTGACAGAATCTTTGGGTGACAGATTGACTTTTGGTATTCGGGCACGAGTGTCCTAAAAAAAGTATGTCATTGGCCATATTCTGTTTATTCCTTAACATGCAAGATCAAGGGAAATCATGTCATAGGCGAACTGTCACATCAAAGCATTGTTTATGACATGACATTTTCCCCTGGGTTATCGTATAAAAGATATGAACTCCGATGTAATTGCCCTCAATAAGATTTACTCTATGTAATATGTTGAGAAGTTCATTTTATAAGAAAACATCTACTTTAGATTTATTGTTGCCCGTTTGAGCTCAAAAATAGGATTATACGTTATCCCAATTGCAAGACAACCTTTCTTACCTAACATTATATATCTCAAACGGACGTACCACAATCGATTTTTCTTAATATATATACACATTTACATATATATATGGAAGGATTTTATTTTTAGAAATTAAACTGTTCCTCTAAAATCATGATCAACTTAAAGATCGATAACTGCACATTGCCTTTATGTGAAAATCCTGCCTTACTAAATTTACTCCCCTTCACTGACTTCAGGAAATGTCATTAGTTGGAACCTATCAATATCATGTCAGGTTAACTGATATTAACAATGCATTGATGGACAGTCCTATATATAGTCACTCGTTAACTCAAAATAAAGATGCAAGTTATTAACAATTTTAACGAAGAAAAATAGCTTCATTTATTTTGTAGTAACGGAAACTTGTAGGCATTATCAATTAAAATACAGAAATAGCATATGGACAAATGTACCAAGCTCATCCGAACAGCATAACCAGTGATGCAATGTTACTATTAAAGTGAAACTAGAAAAATTTAATTGGTTAAGAGCAACTTAGACTTTGGTTCTTAACTTCAACAGACATATAGACAGATTTGCGTTGATAGTGTTTGATATTTTATATAACTTGTATTCATGTGAACTCGTGACCACAGCTTCTGTACGGTTATAAGACTATTTCTTGTATTTCTCTGGAAATAAATAAAACTCATATATTTGGCATTTTCAGACGACAACAGGAGATCTTTGGAAATCATACCCTCAGCTATGTTAGGTCAAATCAAGGTAAACAACGTGTTATGAACATTACAGTGTGCCTGTATAAGGTTTTAAACTTATAATTGCAATTCACTTGTCTATGGTCACAATTTGCAAAAATCATGTGAAAAATGTGCAAAGAGAGAAAATCTTCCCTTTTGATGTACGCTTTCACTGAAATAATTAAAACACATTTTATGAAACTTCTTTCATACATTCTATATCATTGAATGTGTCACGGTTCAGGTCGTCGTGAACGTGCTTTGACTATATGATCGTTTAGTGGTAACACTTGATGTCTCATATATTTAGTAGCCTAAAAACAATTCAAACACAATAAACAAGCGATTTGGGAATTTTCTTTTTTTTCTTCTATATTTTGTCATCATCGTCATTTTAACACACTGATGAAAAAGCTAAATATGTCAGAATGCCACAAACAGTTATTGTACATATTACAAAGGTTTTGTTTTCCATGGATCAAAGGATTATTTCATAGTAATTCTACAAAACCGAAAACAGAAACATACCTACACTCTGAATTGTAATCCACCACTGAAACCTTGCATTTGAGGTTGTTTATAACTATATCTATTTGAGCTCAAAATTCATGGTGTTTGTCCAGGTTGTATACTTTTTTACCAGTAAATAACTTTCTGTTTGAATGTCATGACTCTTAGGATAAGTATTTCATTGTTGCATTTGTAACTTTGAACCGTGAATCGTATACTCGATCAATCTTTGAAAAATTGATTTTGATGAGTTGTTTCATCACTTATACAATTCCCAAGACACCTAATCTTCTTATACTGATTAGGATAAAGTATTGAAGCACTAAGGTTGGTTGTCAGGATGATAAGAGGCGTTTATGAAAAAAACCCAGAAAGACAGAATGAAAGTAAAAAATTGTCCTCATCCATAGCAAAGTACACCACTTGAGCTTGCTATCACTAACTGTAGTTAGTTCGATGTGACTTCTTAGTTTAGTTTAAACATATTTTATTCAGCAGAAAAGGAAAAGCAAATAGATTACTGGTGACATTTAAATATGCTTATTGTACTTAATGTTTATGTATAAAAGTGTCATCAACCATATAATCAAAATATTTTTAATCATTTATATACGTATTTATGGATATTCAACTTCTTCATGTATATAAACGTTTGGACAGCACTTATAAAGCATCAAAATTAATGTACGTAATCGTAAAAAAACATTTGTTCACTACAGTGCTTTTGTCACAAATATAAGTATGACATGAATAAGGGGAGTCGATAATGGTAAAGAGTTGTCAATTTTGTTAGAATTTTGTTTAGATATTGAAAAAACGAGAACACATCTAAATTAGTTTTTCAACCAAATATATCTACAATCTTTTTATACACGCATTCACTTTCTTATGCCTTTTCTATTTCTGTTGATTCAATAAAATAGTCTTGCATCGTATCATTATGTATTACATAGCATGCATGTAATATAATACGTTACAAACAAACAGACTACAAATATAATCCCCCAATTCATTCTATATGCTGTTGAAAAGCGCAACACCACAGTAGCGATGAAGGGCTTTGCACCAATTAATTCTGATGCTTGAAGGTTTAACTGTAGGCTAGTGTCTGTTTGACCTATTCTGTAAGTAGTTTACATGCCCCGGGTTCCAGACGGAAACTGACTACATACTGGTAGATAAAGATTAATTCAAACTACTCTTGTAAATGAAAAACATCGGTATACTAACATCTGCTGGATAACTAGTGCACTGTCTGTTTTAGTGATGACAAACCATAATAATATGAAATAGTAATAACAAACTTTTACCATTTACACCTACATATTTTTATACCATATTTACTGATATCTTATATACTTCTTCCAAATAACCTAAGCATCAGCACTTGACTATGGAAATTATAAATGGACAAATCTATTAGGTTAATCCCATTATTATTATTCATTGCATGACAATTATTGAAAAAAGAGATATATTTTGAACTTTTAGAGCGTATATGAACACATATTTAAATTTGGAAAAGGTATTAACTAACGAATACATGGTAAATGGTACTTTATATAGATCTCATGCCCCTGAGATAATTGAAATCATGTTATTGTTTCATGATATTGGGTAAACGAATAAATAGAGGATATTTGACATTTCTCATCGAGTGAAGTAGAAAATTATATTTTCACGAGTGGCGTAGCCACGAGTGTAAATATATGATTTTCTACTTCACGAGATGAGATATTCATGGTATTTGACGAGAAATGTCAAATGTTCTATTTATTATGTTTCCCAAAACCTCGTAAATGACCCTTACTATATGAACGGAGAAGCTAAATCGCTTCGCTAGCGCAGCCGTTGCATGACGTCATTCAATTGTTTCATGACGTCACAGACGACGTCACATGATTGGTGCATCATTTCACTGAGTAGAATACCATGTTTATTTCACTCAGTGAAAATACGGGTTTTATTTTCACCAATAAATGGCATATTTCACCATTCGAAACATAATAAGTAGCTTTATCTGGAATATAACCAGTGCCAAGCAAAGATAGTAGGAACATTGCAATATTCTTTAAAAGTATGTAAGGCGTTTGCTGATAGTTATAAGGGAACACGGTGTTCCCCCTTCAAATACTAGACAGCTTCAAGCACCCTAACAATACCGATACTGTCGGATAATTACCTGCTCTCTATTTATGGTTCATGTAGTGGACTGGGCAATTACCAATACAATGCAAAGATCTCCCGGCTTAGATGTAATGATAGGCTGAAGTGAGATAAATACTCGATCACTTGTCCATTGAGCTTGTAAATAGTGTCCATTTAGATATCCTTAACTTGCCTAACATACATAGAGTACCATTCTATAATGCTCTCAGTGTGCAAGACGACTACCGAGTGACAGAACAAGGATCATATCTACTCAAATGCTCAATAAGCCTTAACAACAGATAAATGCTTGATAAGTGCTATCTGTGCTTTCGTCAGTCTGACGTCATTCACTGATGATTATATCATGACACCCTAAAATGTATGTAGAGGTATGGGAGAGCAATAAGACAGAAGCTTGTGACAGTTTGCTGTCACGCAGAGCCTCTGCGAAATGTTATACTAAGATAATATTTTTTTCAAATTTATAAATAAATTATCATCATATTTTAATTGTATAAATTCATCTTTTTTTAGTATAAATTAATAATATAAAATTGACTTATGATTAAACTACTCGTGAATTCGTTCTGTTATATTTATAAGATTTTGTTATGTCTTCAGTTTTTCAGTTGTGGACTTGGTTGTTCATCATCTGAAAATTCAATAATTCTTATCAAACATTCATGGCTACATGTTAGTGACAATGATGCTTCTAAGGTTGTTTTCTCAATTGCAATTGTCTATGGTGTCGTTATTTTTTTACACTGTGTTGTGGTTGTAAGTTAATTATGTTTTGATTAGAAAAGAAATATGATTTCCTCTGGGCATTGTTTAATGTGAATAGTTGGTTACATTTGCGATAAATGTCCTTTGAGAATTAAATTCTCGCATGGTTGGGGGAAATGAAACGTGCGAAATATAAGATTTAATTGTTGTTCAGATGTAAACGTTTTGTATGCAATTCACAAAATAACAATTTGCAAAAAGAAAATTCAGTGCAAGTACCAGTTAACTGAGGCCTAGTGGTACATAGTGAACAACGTGGAAGAGATAATTTGCATTGTTGTAACCAAAAAAATAACTGTACATACATTTTAAACACATTGCACATTTCAGTTTCATAATAATGGCACTTTTCTAGTTTTTTAACCCTTTCTCAATACATAAAACATAAGTTACAGTTCATCATTGTTTTTCAAAACAGGAACTTCAATGTCCATCTTTATTTTTATTTTCCTACCTCGCTTGATTAAATCTGTCATCTTATATAAAAGTGTTTCCATCCGCGATTTAAACCTAAGAGCTGATATTTTCAGACCAGCTTAATCCTTCAGTACAGGACAAGGAGATCCCAACAGTCAGTTAAATCATCATTTATTTAAAGTAACATTGTTAGACCCTTTTATTCAATAACTCAGAAAACCTTAACTCGTCGTGATTTATAGAACAATCCTATTAAAACAAAATTTCTCAAAATTTGGTAAAGTAATAAAATAAAAGCAATATAATATACATCTTTCCGACAAAGATATTGCCCATGAATAGGCAATGTGACTTGTAGTGATTAACAGATCTTCTTTTAGAGGCATTTAGAAGTTGGTGAGATGAATAGAGAACAAGTTATATGGATTTACAACTTCTTTATTGCAGGATTGCGACGTTTCCGTGTAGTTACTACCGCCGTTTTCAAGCAAGTGATATTGGAAATGATTTGAGAAGGAATATATACATAAACGGGAATAGGCTTGTACATTTGAGTAGGTTGAAGTACAAATAGTTAAATAAATTATATTGATAAGGTTAACAAGGTTGATAAGGTTGATGTACAAGGTGATTGGTTGTGGTTATAGTACAAGTTGCATAGAGGAAGCCAGATGGACAAATTGAGTTACTATTGATTGGTTTTAATTAGATGGTGATAAGCTGATTGTAGGTAATAGCCTTGATCACGGTTCATGGGGGGATTAAACCGATAAATTTTGATAGATTCCAAAAACTTTCTTATTTTGTAGTCTGAGTGGTTGGTTTCAAGTACTTTGATGTCTTTCCAAAGGATGTTGTGGCTGGGGTTGGCTTTGACGTGGTCCGATATAGCTGATTTGGAGTCCTTCTTTAGTACAGATGTATGATGTTCCTTGATTCTAATCGGCAGGGGTCGGGAAGTTTCGCCTATGTAGGATTCTCCACATTCACAGTGAATGTGGTAAACTACACCAGCAGGGTCTTCTCTAGAGGATGATGGGGGCTTGCCATTGGCTCACACAGAAAGGACGGACGAAAGACGCAAGAACAAAAAAAACGTCGGTTTTCAAGTTGGTCAAAAGGTAAGATATTAGTCTTTCAGTCCTCTATCTCGTACCAACATGCAATTCGAAATTCCATAAGATCATGATTAATAAATGAAACTTATATAAGGCAATTTTGTATTTCAAATGTACCAATGAGGAATACAATATTATTGATTTGTATATTAATATCCTGCTCATAATAATTACTAAATTGCACCTTCAATACATTCCTGAGTGAGATGTTAATCTTTAGCAGCTTTTTTCACATCAGGTATTAATTTTATTTCATGTATTTGAGAGCAGCATTTAGGTATGTTTAGTAAGCAATAGGGAAGTTACCTTAGCCTTTAATTATCTTGAACTTTTGTGATTTGCCTTTCAACATGTTTGTTTTTCAGTTATTTAGAGTTACCCAGAGATAGGTGCAATGAATGATTTAGTTAGAAGTATCCAATAAAATCAAATGTTGATGAAGGAGAATGCATCACTTAATCATTTTCCAAACTTATAGACAGTAAGTAACCAATTAAATAATGAACATTAAATCTCTAGTCTTGAAAAGGTGTGTCTGTAAATAATTATATATCAGTTTTTATAAGGGAAATGACCTTAAGGATGTTTGTGTTGATAAATGAAAGTACAAACTTCAAACATCGTATGTAACAAAATTACATCCGGACCAAATAATTCTGTTTATTCCAATAGAAAGGGCATTTGAAACACCAGTGTCCGAAGGAAATGATAGAATTAAAGATCCCATACCTATTTTGCAAGGGGCAGATAACCATACAAGGACTAAGTTAAAATGATATTGATTTTACCGCAGCTAGAGCGAATTTGCAAACAAGGAAACCTACAGCTTATCCACCCCCTACTTCTGGCTTGTCCAACATTTATTAGACCTTATTAGGTAAAGACTTTCTCTAATCGCAATATAACTTTTTTATTTGTAAACTACAACAGACATTAAACTAAGCTTTTTTCAAATAGCATGACAAACAGTTGATTGATACTAAAATACTTTTGATGGAAAGTTCTTGGTGGTACTGAATTAAGGATCATTTTAAAGATAGATTGTAGTATATTTCGCCGAACTAGGAATCGAGAAATACGTCATGACCTCTATTCGTTTTGCTTTCATGTCTTTGTACTGATGAACAGCTGTATATTTAGACGATATTCAAAGCAAAATAAAGATAATTTGTTTCATAATTTTAACAAAGAAACCTAGCATGATTATTTTTCGTAACAAAACATGACTCAGTTAGGTTAGCTACTTAAACAAGATGGACAAAAACATCATACAAAGAGTAAAGCATCGTTTACTGGAATAACAAATTATGTTCTCTATTGAGAATTTCTTTAAAATGTTAATTTCTATGTTAATTTCTGTATGCTCTTTTTGAAATATTTAAGATATATGTATCTGTGAGAGGTGTATTTTTTCTAAAAAATATTAGAATAAAAAATATATTAGATTCACACCAGTTGATATACATGATCTTGACTGATGACGTTAATGACATTCATCACTGTACATTAGGCTGAGACAGGATTGTGTGGTAAGTGATTACATGGGAATATTTAGTATCGACAAATAAGTCTATAGATTAAGTGATCACATGCAAACCCCCTCAAGTAAAAGAGTTGTTATTGGTTTTAAAAAGGCAATTTTCAAGCCACCAATCTACTTATTTTTACTTTTACTGAAGATCCCCCTGTTCTTTGCATTGAGTAAGTTACTCACCTTGGGTAACATATACATGCATATTTCCTATATATCAATGTAAACTAAGGCCAATGAAAAGATGTGCTATACATACGAAGTCCGTATTGCACAACTTTCCTTGCCTAAAATAACTTAAGTTTCCTAAATCAAGAGTAATAAACTTTGACTGGGGAAATCAAATAGAGAAAAATATCTCATTTGCCTGAATAAGAAATATAAAATTCGGAAAGCATTATGACCTTGTTAACATCAATAAATATCAGGTCAATAACATATTCTCATAGAATAAAAGTGGTTAAATTGGACAGGAATGATGATTACCGTAACTTATTACATTATTTGAAAAAGAGGTCCATATATTTGATGCTCTTAAAGTTGAATAAAGAATCGCATTGACTGAGCTCTAACGACAGAAGCTTAAACACCTAGAATTAAAATGAAGAATACAGATACACACAGACCTTTCGATGACAGCTAATTTAAATTCCAGTTTGGACAGGAAGTTGGTCTGTGGGCTGGTAGTAGATAGGGACATTCATGTTATTTCAAGGTATGGCTATACAATAGACGGTATCTGTATACAATATCAATGCTTAGTTGAATACGGATAAATCATGAACATATATCCTTTCTTGGTTTGCATTCGAATGGTAAAGTGAAAACGATTACATTTTGCTGTCATAACAATTCTTTCAGGAAACATCAAAACAGATGTTAAATGTTTTCTACCTTATAATTTACTAAAAATGTTCAACATATTTCCTAAGGGTAGTAATTGAAAAGCTTTCCTCATTTTAGACGGGTCTTCCTACTTGGTATTTGTGAATTGCTGTAGAAAGTATGGATAAAAGAGCCATTTTCAGATTGACCTGTAAATATTTCATTAGAAATGTCCAGATGGAGTAGTCAAAATGATAATCTTCAAAATCTGTAATTTTTATTCTTTTGATGTTAATTTTGGTATTATATATGATGATGGTATATACATTTTGTTAACTGCCTGTCGTCACAAATCCAATTCATATAGAACAATAGTTCATTAATTAATTAATTAATTAATAGGCCATTAATAACCAGGCTATTATGTATTTAAATTAAATAGATGAAAACAGTTATTTAGACTTCGATGCAATGCTCTGTATTTTAACGGTTCTGAAAACTACATTCATAAAAGTTTCATATTTTGATCTTTATTTTTTTTACTAAATACAACTCGAATCTATACATTAAGTTAATAAAGGGTGTGGAGCGTGGAATCTGTTTTTACCTATTGTACACGAGGAGAACCATCATTCATAGTTGTATCACAGATATATAAATTATGTCTATATATAAATTAAAAAACATATGTTTATTGGACGACTGTTTAGATTATATAGATTTGATTTTAGCAAATGTCTTGTTTAGATTTTCATGTTAATATTATCCATTAAGATTGTAAACACACGAAGCAATCTTAGTTTTGGGATCACAAGAGCAATAATTAAAACAAGAGTACAATTGCTATTACCATTTCAGGTCAATTACGATGTGTCATTTTGCATTGATTCACCAAAACAAGTATGTTTGTTAAGACTATCAATTATCAAATGAAAATTTGTTCAATTGATACCGTTCATTATAAATCGCATGGTTATAAAAAAAATTCTTGGTGGGCTATCTAACTAGTGTCAATGTTTTGCTTTCAAAGGTTCTGTGCAATCTCAAAACTAACCCTTGGGATCTTTAGTCACGTCACTCAATTTACAAAATATATAATCAATGTTCGCTCTTTAAAAGACAATAGAAATTAAGTTAGTAAAAGCAAACCAATATCATCACATTGAATCTTTATTGTTGTTTCAGATCACAGACTGATAAGGATCCCCCTAAGCTACAAATCTCAACAACTGTTGAGTTTACCAGGTCATGTAAATGAGAAGAAGATTTGTTTCCTAGATGACAATACAAAATGCTAGTCTGATTGTTTGGACAGCAATAAATTGATACCTGGAAAAGTAAGTGGAGAAGGACCACATTCAACTCTCTTATATTCCTTTCTAAAATATGTGAATATGTTTCTGTTGTTATAGTTTAAGTCAATACTCTAATCCAAATCTAGCAAATACGATTTTACACCTTGGTGATTTATCTTAATTTTCAAATCAATCACTGACACATTGCAACGGTCTTTATTCTTGCTATCAATGATGTTTTTCATTTCATTTCTTTATAACATTTTCATTGTTTCAACTTTCGTAGATCACGAACATATGTTTAATCCCCAAAGAGGTCGCCGCTACGTATATGTCAAAATATGAATCAGGTTTTCAAAGGTAACAAGTTTGGCTATCATTCCTGCTTTATGTCATTTTATATTTATATTTCGAACACAATTTGCTTACTTGGAATCACATTTATCTCGAATAAACCTTAGCCACCATCATCACACCTTCATGGATTTGGTGATAATGATCCAAATAACACTTGCAACTCTACAGGTGTATTGATTGCATCAATTAGAAAAAAACTGTAGTGTTTTATATATGTCTGTTTCTTAGGTGTATAATAAAAAAACTAACCTAACAGAAGAGAACACCCTTCATAAACTGTACATACGGGTAGTCACAAAGACAACATCTAAATACAAATTTGAATTTTTATGTTTGACAGAAATTTATATCAGTTATCAATATATTTATTGGATATAAATTTTTACAACTGAAGAGAAGAAACATTTATTGTAGTAGTAAGTGTTCCAGTGAATGTAATCATTATTAATTTATTTGAACGTGCCTTACAATGAGAATCCTGCCTTATTGCTATAAAGCCACTGTTCGATAGGAAATTTGATCAAACAAAACATACCATACCACGTAAACTAAAACATTTTAACGAAAGAAGCCTAAAACTACTCCTGAATTTTACAACAATTTGGAAGTCAACTTAACTTTCATTGAATCATTATTATTTAGATATGAACCGTATATACACAATTACCTGCATTTTATCAATGGTATTCTAAAATATCTCTTCAGCAGTAATTTTGCTGTATGTTATTGTGATTATTATCAATAATATAAATTCATCGGTGAGCAAAAAAAACCAATTTGATGGACATCCTTTGTATGATGGCCTAAAAGTAAACAAACTGTTTTAACCGCTGTAATGCCTCCATAGCGTGAAATAAAAATCAAAAATTATTTTAATTAAGAGTTTATTTAGGAATGGAATATTAGTTCTCATGATTTAACATTTCTAAATTAACATAAATTGAAGTATTAGCAAATGATACAAAAATCAAAATATTTTGACTACTCCCCGTTTTTATGTCAATTTGATGTTGCTTTTTCACATCCAGTGGAGTATGTTTGATAGCCGATTAATATCAAAATATTCATTGCATTTACTCTTGCATTATACAACATACGCTTCCTAAATCACCTTAATGGTTTAATATAACCGATTTCTATAGCTTAATATGTTGTCACGATAGCAGTGTCATGGGTTACCGTTTCATATAGTCTTTATAAGTGCTAAAGAGAAAAGACCATTTGGCAAAAAATAATTTTTTCATGACGAGGCCTTTGGGTCAGATAAGTCCCATAAGAGATAAAATAATTTTGCGTCGGAATGTGTGTAATGCTATCAGCCTTTGAAATTTTGGAACAGTTAAATTATTCAGTGCGATGGTTGAATGACTGAGTGGTCGTTGGACTCGAGGGTACGAGTTCTAATTCGGTTACGTACCGGTACTGAAAAAGTAGTCCTGTTTTAGGTGGGTTTACTGAATAGGTTCACACTCACTTTCTGAATATGATTTACGTCTTTGTTGGAGTTTGATTATGTTATATGATTGATGTGGTTTTGGTTTTCGCAGAAATTATCTAAAAAAATCTCTGATAATTTCATCACAGTAAAATTGTAATGGATGTTTAGTGTCAAGTCGATTTCACTTGATAAACACATCACTTGTAATTGAATAACATAACTGTCATTATAATAAAACAGCCAAAACGATTTTAAAAACGATTAGAATCAAGTTAATTATGCATCACTCATTGTAAATTATTGGTTCTGTAGAATAATGCTTGTTACTTTTTCAAGAATACACTGTGGATATGTGTAAAGTATTCACATTGGGAACTGCATGAACAACTGTCAAACATGGAGGCTTACTTTTGCAAGGCATATTCAAATGAACGCCAGAAGTACTTCATCACTCACATCAGTCTCTCTCTGCGCGCATTCTTGCCCCAAAATGAAATCCAAAACATCCTATCCTCCACCGTTGTCGACAGACAGGGCTTACTGCATCATTCGGAAAAGCCATGACGTAGGACACATTCCCAGTTAAAAATGCAATGAAAATAACCCATGTTTACTTGTCTTCAAATTCAGAGTAAAAACATAAAAAAGGCGATTATTTCAAGTATCAGCGATGAAATCACTAGATTCTCGGTATATCGCACTCCAGAAGTTTCTCAAACGGGGCGCGCTTGAATTGTTTGGCGACCGAGCTGAAACCGCAGACGACGAGAAGAAGGTTCACCTAAACTGTATAACGGCCAAATAAATGAAAATTATTTAAATATATAAATCTTGAAAGCCCCATGAAAAGTCATTTCACTTGAACTTACATTGCGGTTTTAGTTCAATTAGGGTCTTCGTCTTAAGCCGCCTGCTGGATAGTTTTCAAGTCTTTACTTAGAGCACCTAACTGTTAAACAAAAATAAATAAGTCACATGGATATTTCCCATAAAAAGCTTTTCTCTCTTTTGTAAAAAAACATGACAAGACAACTTCTTTATCATTCTTAAAACTTTTTCTAAATTTTCTAATCTTTTATAATAATAGTAGTCATAATCTTTGAAACGTTATAAAATGAATTATTTTTAATCGGATTACTTTATCAGAAATCGTTGCACAAATCGGATTTCCTTCCAGCAAACAAGATCTTGATAAACGATGATCATTGCTTTACGACAGTCATTTTTTCAGTAAACAATGCAAATACGACTATGTTTATATTAACTAGAATATAATATCAATCGCTATCAATTTTACATTAAAATGTAAAAAGAACATGTTGACCTGTCTTTGATACACTAATGAGTATATAACATCGCTTATGTCACACCACTCATGGCGTACTACCATGACAATGTTTTACGTCCATAACGGTTTTATCAGACAAGTGAAGTTATACCCTGGTTTAACGACGCTATCAAGTATCTATGCAGGAAGAAATCCCACAGCACCAATGTGGCTATGCATTACGGTAAAACCTGTGAGTATTAGCTGAAACTAGCCTACCATGGGTGGTACTGACCTGAAATTTAGTGTAGCATTACACCCAAACCCAAATGCGTGTAGTACATTTCTCTACTGCAGACTCTTGATCCGAAGCCGAACGCGCTAACCAATGTACTACCCCGCGCCCTCTCTTTCATTGAGCTATTTATTGAGTGTTGAAATCATTATATAATTCTGTATATTAAGACCCATTGATTTCAAAACAAACTAAATGTCCGATTTGCCATTGCTCCAATAATGACATATACCGATGATATGTGATTCAACTTTCCAGATACATATCCCACGTTTTCGATGATAAAATAGATTTAATGTATTGCACAAAGTTCAATTCACAATAGCAAGGAGAAGAGGTGAGGTGAGGTAAGGTAAGTTGGGGTTTAACGTTTTTTTGCCATTTATTCATGATGTAGGCATTCGGCTTTTATCGCATAGAAGTTTCGTTCAATTTTCAATGATTTAGTATGACCGATGCTTGATATGCCCATACTTAGAATATTTATAGAGGCCATTTTCCTTATACTAAATGCTTATACCAACAGCACATGAAAGTAACTTTTGATTTCAGGATACATCTTTGACCAAGAAAAATACTTTGCTTTCCTGTAGCTAAGTCATTTGTTTTTCAGGAAACCAGACAGATTGATGAGAAGATTGCTGTCTCTCTCAATAGGACATCAGGCGTGCTATGCATATGTAACTTCTTCATGTGTTTGGAACCATTCCCCTTATTTCTCCTAGCAATTTGCTTTGCAGAAAACCTATTATGAAGATATTACTTCATTTCTAGTAAATTACGATAAACTACGTCTTATAGAAATTGACATTCCTATCATTTTCTCCGAACAAAATGCTAATATAAAAATCATTGTATATTAAAATAATGTCTCCTTTTTATATAGCTGACAGAACACTTTGCAGCACTTCAGGTTACTGTCATGTATATTGTTAGAGAAATGTTTAGTATCCCTGCAGCACATGATATAGGTTGATTAGATAGACTTCTGACATTGAAGATTTTTCAGATATTCAAATTATATTTCTACCACTATAAATGCCCTTCAGCTTCTACGATTTAAAAAAACAACATATTAGTTATTATTCGATAATTCTCAATGAATGAAGATCTTTATTATTGTATGGTTTAAATCATAATCAACTTGGCAGTTTAAGTTACATAGAAAGATGTATTGACATTAATATTAATAATTTTGATTCATATTTTGTGATTAATAGTTAAACAATAAATATATATAATTTTGAATTTTTCAATGTGAAATAATGGCATATTCTAGTAACGCCTTTTTTTCAATTTTTGTTTCATCTTTTTAAAAAGTTACAAGTTTTTAATGCAGAACGTTATCACATGGGTTTTTGTTGGAAGTTTAGTCGTTCTGTTCCATAAAATTTTTAGGCTTAGTACATCCTTAAGAATCAGCAACGTAATCCCAATTGCGAAATTGATTATTTCTAAATGTTAGGATCGATCAGTACTGAATTTCATCAGAACGGAAAGGCAACTGAACTATTTCCTGAAAATGAAGCTTTTAGCGTCTACTTCCAGGATTAGCAGTCTGCACTGAAACTAAAACAAGATCTTACTCTAAATGCGGATGCCTATGTTTACAAACACAGTATTATGCGCTTAATCCTAAACGATTGAAGACTCTTCTGGCGCCAAAGCAACCCATCCAGCCCATGGGTCCTTGAGACACGAGGGCTAGTAATATGTTTAGTACATAGCTGCGAGGAGACGTAATCAGTTGAACACCTAAGAGAAGTGATTGAGTGACCATGTTACTTAATGGCAGAGCACATTATGAACTGTGTCGTATTCAAATATTCCACTGGGACACATACCCTCGAACTCGTATAACATAAATGCGACATATGTCAATACTGTCAAAGTTTGTTTTCCCTATTACAGTGACGTTATTATACCCCCGCCTTACAGCGTAAGCGGGGGTATATAGCATTCATTCTGTCCGTCCGTCTGTCCGTCTGTCTGTCTGTCCGTCTGTCCGTCCGTCACAAATCTTTGTCCGGAGCATATCTCCTAAACTATACATGCTAGCTTCACCAAACTTCATACACTTATCAACCATGATCCTTAGATGTGCCTTTTGAGGGTTAGACCAACAAATGATTTTTATTTTTTGCAGTTTCCATGGAAACATGACTAAAACAGTGACTCTATGACCAAGTCCTTTGTCCGGAGCATTTATCCTAAACTATACATGCTAGCTTCACCAAACTTCATACACTTATCAACCATGATCCCTAGATGTGCCTTTTGAGGGTTAGACTAACAAATGATTTTTATTTTTTGCGGTTTCCATGGAAACATGACTAAAACAGTGACTCTATGACCAAGTCCTTTGTCCGGAGCATATCTCCTAAACTATACATGCTAGCTTCACCAAACTTCATACACGTATCAACCATGATCCCTAGATGTGCCTTTTGAGGGTTAGACCAACAAATGATTTTTATTTTTTGCAGTTTCCATGGAAACATGACTAAAACAGTGACGCTATGAACAAGTCCTTTGTCCGGAGCATATCTCCTAAACTATACATGCTAGCTTCACCAAACTTCATACACTTATCAACCATGATCCCTAGATGTGCCTTTTGAGGGTTAGACTAACAAATGATTTTTATTTTTTGCGGTTTCCATGGAAACATGACTAAAACAGTGACGCTATGACCAAGTCCTTTGTCCGGAGCATATCTCCTAAACTATACATGCTAGCTTCAACAAACTTCATACACTTATAAAACATGATCCTTAGATGTGATGTTGAGGGTTAGACCAACAGATGATTTTTATTTTTTGCCGTTTCCATGGAAACATGACTTAAACAGTGACAAAGTCCTTTGTACGGAGTATATCTTCATAACTATACATGCTATCTTTACCAAACTTCATACACTTATCAACCATGATCCATTGATGTGCCTTTTGAGGGTTAGACCAACAAATGATTTTTATTTTTTGCGGTTTCCATGGAAACATGACTAAAACAGTGAATTTATGACCAAGTCCTTTGTCCGGAGTATATCTTCTAAACCGTACATGCTATCATCACCAAACTTCATACACTTATCCATATTGGTGCGTCTCTTGAGGGTAAGACCAAAAAATTATTTTTATTTTTTGCGTTTTACATGGAAACGTTACTAAAACAATGACTATCTGACAAAGTGCTTTTTCCTGAGCATATCTCCTAAACTATACATGCTAGCTTCAACAAACTTAATACACTTATCAACCATGATCCCTAAGTGAGCTTTTTGAGGGTAAGACCAACAAAGAAAGCCAGACTATAGTTTGAAGCGGGGGTATGTGAGCTGTGCTCACTTCTTTACTTGTTTTGATAAGTTTAATCATTCATAACGTAAAATTATCCTATTCCGTCAAAGGTTTGTATAAAACTCTTGACCGAATATTTTAACTTAACAGAATTAAAACAATAATAGAAGAAGGAATAAGCTAAATCTATCATCGATCTGAATTTATTTGAAGAATCGTATATCTTTTAATTAACCTTTCACCATATAATAATTTTGTTCATTTTCGAAATGTACATGCTAGAATTATTTCCTAGATTAGAATAACAATCTGTGACCCTTTTAATATAATTAAGTCAATTGATTTAAAGAGAAACAACTAACAAAACCCAGAAAAATCAGCATACATTTCACCGAAACTTGAATTGACATGCAGTTTATGAATGTGTTTTTGGTGAGTTGATTTAAAGTACGGGCTATTTAGTTGGAAATCAGCAGTTTCTTCACCCTGAATAACATTCCAGGCAAATACCATATACCTCATGTAGATTATTTCTCCGAGGAATAAAGAAAAAAACAACTTATATCATATGGAAAATTCTTCAAATAGGAGTGCTTTTAAAATAGTTTCATTTTACTTTTAAAAGTAATTAAACCGTTTGTGATGTTGTTATCATGTATCAGACATTTAGCTGTGTTGAATATCACAGACCTATGTATAACCGTACGCTATTCTTTGCTTATTTGTACTCCAGCACAGGAAAACGTAATGTGATGATCTATCCAATTGCAGCCTCATGTATATTATCATTATTCACTCGCTGATCAGACACTTTATGAATGAAAGTAGATCGCAAGGATTAAAATGTTGTCTCCCTTTGTAGATTAGATTTTCAACATGGTGGGCGTGTGGAATGCATTATTTGAAAATTATCAGGCTTGAAAACTTTGGATCAAGTGTGAATGTCGCCTATGGTTTGTCATTGTGCCATTTAGTTGTTTCATCTCAAGGATGCAGTCATATTTCCGACTTTGTTAAGTTTCAAGGGCAATAGATATATGAATTTATAATTACAAGTTTGTTATTCGTTTCAACCGTCCAACTTCCCAAATACTTTACATCACCTGCTTCCGTTTTCATGTGATCTCAAATCAGCGATATGAATGACTTCTTATAATCTATGTTTACGTAAATTTGGTGTTATGTGAGCAGGACCCACATTGCCTTGTTGTTGGTATTCTATCTGATCTGAGCATCTACGTTTAAAGATTAGGTAGCATATTTTTATGTACATGTAATCGATAAATATGGTTTTGGCACAAACACACACATACACGCACACTCACACACATCTGACACTGAATAAATATGTCAGATGAATGAATGCAATATTTAAGTATGAGTGTTAGACATGTGTGAAAGCCAGTTAAAAAACTGCTATCTTAAGGAGCTTGAAGACACTCAATACAAACTATTGGAGACTTTCTGATTGGAAATGTAATTCTGTATAATTGCTGATCCCTTAAATGCAATTTGCTGATATAAGTGTAACAAAAATTACTTTCTTAACTCCTTCATTCACATCGACTGCGTCTTATGGTGACATTGTTCATAAGCCTTACAGAGATATACATCTGTCCAGGATGTTAAGAGTACTCATAATGTCAAAACTTCTGAGGATAAAAAACCAATAGTGTTTGTTCTAATCGTATATCAATATGAACTTTATCCGAAACGATGTGCAATTTACTAATACTTAAATTGATGCAATATGTGAATTATAAGTTAAGTGCACTTGTTTATTCATTTAACTTGTTTTGACTGGAGTCAGCGAGATATTTTCTTGCTTTTCCGCAAATTTCTCATTTTGCACTAACATATCGAAATAAATGTCACTCTGAGCATACTAACACCTTCGCACAGAGAGTCGAGCAGGTTATTCTGGTCTCCATTATCCTGCACATTGTTCAGTCCATCCGTTCTTGGACTATTATCAGAGAGTCACAGTGACATATCTGGTAAAACAAACAGACTGTTAGCTATAATTGACTCGACGGCAATATAGGCTATCCACAAAACAATATAGGTCGATCATGACTCAAATTTCATTTTTATGTAAATTGTCGATAAGTGTATCAAAGCAAAACAATGAATTCTCGTGCATTCTATTGCAAATAAACATTTGTAGAAGGCCTGTACAAGTTTAATTTCGTATTACTCGACGGCAATATAGGCTATCCACAAAACAATATAGGTCAAGACTCATATTTAAATTTTTATATGCATTGTCGATAAATCTTTGGAAACGAAACAATGAATTATTGTGGTTGAACTTTTTGAAGAGTGCAATTAGTAAAAAAGTGGATTATTGCGAGTAAACATTAGTAGAATGCCTGTACAGGTTTAATAAGGTATTAACAACCTGATCCTTAGATCTTTAGAAGTATAGTACTTTCAATAAAATAGATTTTCTGTCATTTTATATTTCTACAAAAAACAAAGGTGAAAACGATCCATCAATAAAGAACAAAAGGTATGAAAATGAAGATTCAGGCAACCAGAGACACATGTTCTATACTAATTCTGATTAATCTTCATCCATGTTTTGAATGACTGAAATACTGGAATACTAAGGAATGCTTAACCCCATTATTCACTCATTGACCCCATGGGAATTATCTACATGCAACCCGAGATGGCTCACATGGCTTTTTCTCTTTAACTTTTCAAAATCGTATACCGAAAACTCAACAGCTGAAAGAAAATGGCAATTTAAACCATTTCTCCCGCAAATCACTTGAGTGAGGGAACTGTCCCCTTGTCTATTGAAACTTTGCAGAAGACAAGTTCAGGAGGCATAAAATCTTTTTAGAACATTCTACGATTCCAACTTTCCACGTACACAGTTGTCTTAGTGATAATTATTTGTTTAAATTTCTTTTCTTAATAAGATATTTATGAGAGAGAGAGAGAGAGAGAGAGAGAGAGAGAGAGAGAGAGAGAGAGAGAGAGAGAGAGAGAGAGAGAGAGTTTATGCAGGAGCACACGAACGAAATAGTTCAACCACTAAATCGCCGTTGTGACTGCTGCACTCAGACAACAATCTCTGATGAAACGCAGCAACATTATAATAAACCTTTGATCGAGACTGGGTATGATGGATGCCTTTCACTGTGAAAACCTTTTGGTTGATGGCCATGAAGAGGGTTTTTCACATATCCTCTTTACACATTAGTAAATATTATTAATACATATAATACATGTATGTTGTAGTTTGATTTTCAAACGTAAATAATATGTCACCGATCGAAATCCACGAATAGCTTACGATATGTGTCATCTGCGTTATGAAAGAATGGAAATAATATCAAGGCGCTAAGAGATCTCAACTAGGGATAAACCTAAAAGCAATCAATCTAATGTATTGTAAATGCAATAAAGTCATTTTCAATCATTCGATGTACGATGCACAATCAAACCATTGTAAAATGCTTTAAAACAGGTATACATTGTCTGAGATGGGAGAAAACTGAAAAACGTAAACAAATCGACTACATTTAAATTGTGTGTGAAGAAGTTTAAGTGAACTAGAAAAACTAAACCTTTAGACGGCAGATTCTAATCAGTACGAGTTATCAATGCATGGGGATTCATCAAAGCCAATTTGCAAAATTTCACTTTCAATCAACACAAGGACTTTCACTTCAACTTATGAAAATTATGAATGTACCTTAGTCGTCTTACATGAAAGGGCATTGAGCCAGAGTGTCAAATTCTGCACATTTCGGGTGAGTAAGTTAATGGATTTTCTTGAGAAATTGCAACAGTTATTGCTTGGAATAATTTCCTTGTCATTCCATAAGGAAATCGATGATTACTGTTTGCCACTTTTGGTACAAAAGAAAATCCATTTACTTTTTTGTTAAATTTCACGAATTCAGAGGGATCTCCCGTAGATTAAGGGACATGAGAATAGTCTTGCAAGTGATTGTGCAGACGGTTGAGGAGCTTTACAACGCTTAGTATCTGAAACAACCAAAACCTTCAAAGAGGAGAGCCCAACCTGTTCAGTCATGTTTTATGACAAGTTGCAACTACATGAATTGTTAATGTATAGAATTAGTCGAGGGAAAACTCTTGATCAATTGCAAAACCTTTCATTGTCATGTTGTTGACAATATTCTCTAAAGTAAAGAAATTTATCTTTGTTCAAAATCTTCATGAGATATAGATATCAAGATACATGATTTGTACAAGCTTTGCACAAGGTAATGAAATGACATGTAGTTGATAATGATTAATAATAAAAATCTAAAGCATGACAATTTAATATCAACGATCTCTTTGCAAATGGTATCTTTATATACTTGTTTTTATTCCAACTAGAAGAAAAATGCGTTACGTTACATATCTAGCAAAATCATGCAGCAACAGCTTCCCCATATTTATAAAGACATTTAAGGACGCATACATTCATTTAATGGTAAGGTCCACGACTTTCTCTCAACTCATAATATTAGTTTATATAACATTTGTATTTCAAACAGGCGTTCTTTGTGAAACCATCAAATGTACCTAGCGAAAACCTTCAACATCAATGTCAATTGTGTTACCAAGGTTATAAATGATTCCACATTAAAACACAAATTCATTATAATAAAAATTGTCAAAGCGTCTTGATGGAAATTGCCTGACCATTTCACCACCTTCCTTTTTTTCTTCTGCAATCCTGACCATCTAACATACAAAAACAACTTAGCTGAATTTTACGACTATTGACAATTTAAAACATTTGTTTGACACAATATAGAAGTAAATATGGGATTATCAAAACAAGCCGGATAAATTGGATGTTCATGTTTTGTCATTCTCTTAAGCTGAAATCTGTGTTCACTTAAGTCAACAATCATTGTGAGGAATGTTTTACCACTTAGAGAATGGCGTATTACTTCCAGGCCTTTTTCTACAGCGAGCAAGACACTGGGGAGGTTATTTCTAGTATACATATAAAAGCAGTCCTCTCTCAATTCTGACGAACGTCATATAGAACATATCTTTTTTGTCCAAAGTATATCTTCGTCATATTCATGATTCGCTCTGATTAACCATTCTTGTTTTCAATGGTTCAAACCATTGGTTTTTTTTAGAAAGACCAACATTTATGTGGCTAATTATATAACGTGAACATGGAGTGCACATGTTTCCCTTATTGATGTACAAACTTCAAAGTGAATGCATCCAACTTTCAAGTGGTAAGAGATAATCATCATCGAAATGATGAGAAGAACACATTTCATTTTATCATTCTTTTCAGAACACGAAATTTCAAGTTGATCACACAATGAATGAGGAAACATTAAACTTTGTATATGTTAGTTACATGCATGTTATCGATTTTAATTTATTTCAAAGATGGAAGCAATGTCTGAAATGAAGATAAGATCGTCCTTTGCAAATGAGAATAAAACTGTCAGTGCACACAGTTAAGAGCAGTCATTTCTTGAAATTATTTCAGGTGCCGTTACGAAGACAAAGGAGCTTTAGACACAGTGTTGTATTTTGAATGCTCATCATTCATATTGTCACAACCGCGAGGGTGCAACAAGAGCAAATGGATATTTATTTTCAATAACAATAATAGAATACCAGAGAAGATTTCAGCCAATAGTAATAATAATTTATTTCAAGGTTGATGATCAGAATGTTTCATATATGAGGAAAACCCAAATTGTGTCAGGTCACTTATCACTAATGGAAAGCAGTATTATAACCAAGTAATATATTAAATTGTTTTTATTATAATAAGTTATTATCTGTAAGGATGTAGCAGACTAAAGTCTTGTCGCTATTTACCTAGTTCAATTTGAGTTTGATTCCGAAAAGTGTAAAAGAATAGATTGTTAGGCCAAAAGTTTCTGATCAAGGATCTCAGTCAGAGTCTGAATCAGAAGTGCCAAGCGAATGACGGTGCTTGCTTTTATAGGCTTTCCAAGTGATCGCGTGACTTTACACAACCAATCAAAACACAGCAAAAACATGGCAGCTGACGTTTAGTCAAAGTTCATATACAAATAATAAAGATCATTAATATGTACATGGAATATTTAATGTCCTTTAAATGTCCTTAATGACCGTTTAATACAAGCTTTTGAATGAAACTAAAAGGACAATCTACAATAAAGAAATAATTAACCGGACAGTGAAATTTGGATTTAGGCGGGCAACAACCACAGATTTTGACAGGTCACGGCAGTATCAATGGCGGCTACGAAGAAAGTTGAAATACAGATGCCAGAACTAAAATGTACATGTAAAACAATTGCATTTCACTTTTGAATTAGTTACTAGTCATTCTTTCATTGATTATAAATACTCTTATCGATAATAACAGGCAAATCGCAAATTCTTACCGAGTGCTAAAAGTTTGACAGCTGCAAAATAACAACACAGCCGAAAAGAAATAGTTCCGATAAACTACGTTTAAGTTATTAATGATTATGTTTTTATGTGACCAAGGAATTATTGACAATTCAATAATAAATATCATGTGAATGTACAAATTATGAGAATATCAGTATTTAAGAACAATTCGTGCGCAAGTACACAGTGCGCTCTTTGGTCATAGAAATTTGAAAAATGCAAGACCGATAAATGTACACGAGGAAATAGGATACTAGATATGAATGATATAAACAACAAACATTGAAACAATGAAACCTTGGATAAAACCATGAAATATGAGGATTTAAAATGTTACTCACTAAGAGATGAGATGATATTTATGTGCGCGAAAATCGAGGTATTGATATTTGCCGAATTTAATTTCCAAAAGTAGTGGCTAGAATAACAGTTAATAATTACAACTTTAAAGTACTTCACGTGAAAATGATTTAAGAATACGAACACATGGATACATTATTTGGGAAGATAGGTTATTATAGAATCACTCGCATGTAAATATGAGAACTATTAAAATTTAAAATATCTAAGAACACTTTAGAAACGTATATTACAATATTTCATGTTTTAGAGCATTTTGCTTCATTACGGTCTTAATGATTGTTATATTTTTAATCAAGCTACCTAGTATGAACCAAATAATTTTGGCCCTTGACTACAAGCACTTGACTTTTCATTTGATCGTTGTTTCCCTTTGATAACAACGCTTCACTTTTTAATACTTTCCTTCAGCTTTCAGAGTACTATTGTGTTTTTTTTGTGATCGGATTCTTGCATCCAT
Organism: Phorcus lineatus; assembly: GCA_921293015.1. Taxonomy (NCBI): domain Eukaryota; kingdom Metazoa; phylum Mollusca; class Gastropoda; order Trochida; family Trochidae; genus Phorcus; species Phorcus lineatus. Next base: position 7,977,597 of record OV121086.1, on the reverse strand, counting down.
GCAAAGAGTCAACGCTAACAAAGACATAGAACCACGGTGTTACACTATACATATCATTCTGAAAGATAATAACAATAAGTGACTTAAACAGTTTTAACATACAATCATGAATAACATAACTTCCAATAATCAAAGTTTTGAATGATTGATGAAAATTTACTTTAGGCATCATTGATAAGGAAAGCCTCTTTGTCTTAAACCTAATTTTGTTTCAATGACGATCTGCCCATGCTCTGGTTTCGACAGAACGTGAATAATATGATTTCTTTTTTATATGATAGCTTCTCTGTAATTACATTGAATGTGGAAATACCAGATAGATGCTTTATGATGGCAATATGCATCCTAATAGAAGAGGTAAAAACCTTTATTACATAGTACCTTGTTGATCAGTTGAAGTATTCTCAAATTCATACAGAAACGTGTTCAGTAGTCAATATTATCAATCATGAAAATTAGTTAATTCACAGTTTATGTTGAGGATGTATAAATTTTTCATTGAATTTATCTGTGCAAATAAATAAACTGTAAGTTTTATTGTTATATCTAACAGAGCAGAATGAAATGTATTTGATGATCCTTATGAAATCATCGCGAAATGGCAACCATAGATAAGACAACGTTCACATACAAAAACCCTTCAGTAGATGGGTTAAAGGCTATCAGCTGTCTGTTATACGCTTTTCATTCTTATGATAAAATGGCTGAGTAGTTCAGGTCGTTCTTGTTTGACACGTTTGATCCTAAACGATTTATTATCATCAATATTGTTCTGCTGACTGTTTTTCATCACGTAGAACTACAGTAATATCAGTTTCTTCTGAAATATATATTTATTACAAATGTAAGGACTTGATTTGACAGATGTCAAATATTTACAATAATATCAGAACGCTTTTTAAAAAAACAGAAAAATTGGTTGATACGGGCAAAAAAAATGTTTTAAAGTTATGTAAGAAAGTTCCAAAAATGATCAATATAATATGTGTAACTAATAAAAAAGAATATAAAAATGAACGGTAAGACGATTCAAATTTACTTCAAATTTTGATGGATGGGTATTGACAAATTGTTTTCACTTGATAAACGCATAACTTGTAATGGGATCACATCACTGTCACAATAAAAGCAAAAAAAGTTTTCATTACATTTCAAAATTACTTTACATCACTCTTTCTAAATTATGTATGTGCTGTCATGTAACTGTTTGAAGATTAAAAAGGAATAAGCTGATGCCATCAAGTGCTATGCTGCCAAAGGTTTCTCAGTGCTTTCTCTAGGCGATGTTATTTTGGTTCCGTTCTTGGAAAATAAACTTTATTTGCTATAGGGAGAGTGGTATAAGATGATCATCAATTAAATGTTATACGTTATGCATTAATCTTGTTCATTGTACTCATTGTGAAATAAAAGATGTAGTAATAATATCCATATTTCAAATATGAATAATAGAAATATATTGGAGTCCTATAGATAAAGTTGATTAAGACATCAGTCTAATGAAAACAAGGCCATTAAATCCTATGATGATCTTGTCACTCAATAAACTCAAAAACTTCCGTACCTCCCACTATTTTGGTTATCTCCAGATTCAAAAAAATGTTATCAATTGTTTTCTATATTCACTCTACTTGCCGCATGTTTAAATGTAATTATTGTTACCTGTACATACATGTACATATAATACCACTACCAATCAGCTGTTAATCTGACTGATAAGAACGCAAGAACCTGTATCGATACTTCACATATCATGAATAAGGAAATATTTCTCCTTATTGCAATAATATTTCTCCTTTTTTGCTCCTGATTCCATTTCTTGATATCATTAACGGATTTGACTAAATAAACGAGATATACAATACTTTGCAATAATTGTCTAGATTTTATAAGGAAAGTGCTTTCCACTGACAATATTTACCCGCTTGATTTTGAACTTTATGCTTTTGTTTAGTTTTCTTAAGGATAACATGTCAAGATGAAATCCGACTGTCTACTTGTCAGTTTTATTCCTTTCCCTTTTTAAAGAAAAATATAAGCTAATGTTTATAAACTACTAAACATTTTATTATTGGGAAAAATAGCCATCTGCAATGTTTTTGTTTCTGTTAATGTTTTCGATACTTACTAGGTTCGTTCATGTCCTAAATATTTCATCTTCCTGTTCATTTTGCAATGTGAAAAAAGGATAGTTTAGATAGCGACAACCACACTCGCTAGGCGCCGCGCGCAACACTAAATCCTGTTTTTGACAGAATGCAACCTCGATGACCCATCAGTTTTCTACGTCGCTGTTTGGATAAACGGTAAGAGCTCTGATATTAATTTATGCAAATTTCAAAGGTCAGATGATGAAATTTAACGTATTTGCCCATTTTGTTTGCTCAGCTCGAGTCGATTGAAGATTTTCAGCGTCTTGAAATACGAATTGCTTCAGAAAATCGTCATGACATGCATATACGCGGGTGTTATCATCTTTATTTAGACCGTTAACCATTCTTGGTAATATTCGTGCATCAAATTTACTTTTAATTTGGCGTAAATTAATAGTTTTAGGTGAAAACACCGTAGTTGGGTACATGCGCAAAGGGAGGTAATCTAAGCTCTACTCGCGGGTGCCTGTCACGCGTTAAGCACTAGCAAGCTATATAAAGACATTGTTATTTTGTTTATTATGATGGGTTAATACGATTTATTTACTTTATATGTCAATACTTTTTTAATTAAAAGTTTATCAGCTAAAAAAATAAGCCATATCAGTGATTTGAAGAACCATTTTGGGAAATTAATTTCGATATTGTGTTTGATCTAGAAATTGAGAGAAAATACTGAATTATAAATTAATCAATTTAATGATTTCTGAATCTTATTCTTGACGACTTTAGCTTAACTTTTGGTCACATTTGATTTTTTACTATTTTCTCAACGGTTAAAAAATAACTAAATTAGTTTTAGGTACAATAAACTATTAAATTATTATATTAATTTTTTAAATATGAACAATATTCTTGAGTGGAGTATCCTGTTTACATTTCTCACCAATTTTCATGGTATTTAGTATTTACAAATTATGTTTTTTTCCCTCTAAGTCTAACCCCTATTGGTCTTGGCTAGTTAGCACGTATATAATTAATCAGTTGTTCAACTTCAAGCAGGAAACAATCACTATGTCAACCATCATTTCATGATTTTCATTTACTAGGACTTTACTAGAATTGATTGAATGAATTTGATAAAGCTACATCTGCACACTACACCTTAAACATTTATGTACTTTTATATATTACTGTCAACCTCAATTATAGAAGGTGTAATGCAAACTATTTCGATTGATGTACTAGTAGCAAGTCATTATATTAAGCTTTAAGTGTAAAATCAGGCTTGAAATAGCTTTAATGTCATAACCAAAATTTATATTTTCTTCCTCAGTGTCAGAATAACTCAACCAAGATGTTCAGTCCTTGACCTTTTCTTTGACTTATTATATCTGTAAACCAGGTAAGCCGTTATTGTTTTCTTGAAGCAGTGAAATAGAAGTTAAATTTTTATACCCCAAAACTGTCCCGTATGTCATAGAACATTTAATCAATTTTCTCTTTCGATATTGTATTGTTGTGCCTTTTGAAGAAATTTATAAAGTCTTGACATGATTAGATTTTTAAAAATGTTTCAAAGTTGGTTTTCCATTACTTTTTTACAGCGAACTTTTCACTGACTTCAATGATTATTGAAATAGTTCAGTTGATGTTCTAATATATACATGAAGATAAGAAGTAAATGAATCAAGGTATGTTTTATTTATTTGTCAGATTCAATCGTTTCAGTGAAGATGGCAGATGAAGGCGATAGCCTTTCCTGGATTTTTAAGACACAGTCTCAGTACAGACACAGTACAGATTCTGAAGATGATATCTAAAACAGTCTCGTCTTTCCACCAAGCCAGGTAATGTAGACAATGAAGGTATTGTGATATGAAAGCCATTTTCTGTAGTACAATAACTTTGATTTGCTGATTGTAATTATCCTTTGTTAAAATTAACCTTGAGACTGATAAATAACTTTGACCGCTTTCATGCAGTTGTTCTGTAGTATCTAAGAAGTGTATATCAGAGTTAAAGGACACAGTAATATATAACTTCCAAAACTTGTTTATCAGGTTCCGTCAGCAGTTCCATCTAGGGATATTGAGAGTGATGATACTCAACCCCAAACAGAAAGTGAGATGCGCGAACTCCAAGATGACTTTGCTCATCCTATTGAAGCTCTAAAGCCGCAGGTTGTGATACTCTCAAGTGATTCAGATTCAGATTCGGTGATTATCAAGAAAAGGAAAATTCAAAAGTAAGTCCACTTCACTGAAGGTTAATCCAAAAAATGCAAATAAGAACTCTCAAACAGTTTGTAGTGGGGAGTTCTTAACCAAGTCAAGTGGGATTTTGGCCATTGATTTAGTTGGAAGCTTCGGCCTGACCAAATCAACACAGACACTGTCATCAGGAACCATCTTGTCGTTCAGCAGTGATTTATTCATTCAGTAGCAATAGTTATTTGTATATAGAGACATTCCAGTTTATATTAGTCATCATGTATCCATATTTAATAGATCTTGGTATAGATGTCAATACACTAACTATATGGGCCAATGGCCTTCATATGAATAAAAGACTTGACTTGACTTGAACAGCGGAAACCCCAACTAACCTACCAAGGATTGCAGAAAATAGACTTACTAATGGTTTGGTGTTGGATTTATTGAATTTAGCCAAAGAAATGAAGACAGAGATTGGGATTTCACTAGTTTCATTGATAGTGTTCGTTGAATAAAGCAGCCATCATGTCAAAGATACACCGTCTACAGAAAACACTGAAAGGAAAGCGAGGACAAGGCAAATTTTATTTACTTCAGTCAATGTTTTCATTACCAACTCAATAAATAAAGGGAAACCAAAAAGTAAAGAATCTGGAAGTCCGACTCAAGACTGCTAAGTTTACAGGAGAGAAATATTTACAGTTGTCAATGGAGAGGAACAGAGAAATAAAAAGGCTCAGACAAAAAATCATCAGCAGCACCAAGTCCCCTTCAAAGGAGAGGGCAGAAGTGATCGAGTTAAGGAAAACAGTGAAAAACAATAAAGCAAGCATAAATTTCCTTCAAGAATTATTGGAAGACTTAACTGAGCTTCAACTCTTGGATAAGGAGTCAAGGTCATACACTCCAGAAACTGTCAACTGTGTGATGAACTTAACACATTTGAAAGTTGCCTCAGAAAAAGTAGGGAAAGTCATAAAAGAAGTCTCCTCTCTGTGTGGAAAAATACCAAACGCTGTTCCATCCACTTCAACAGTGAACAGAATTGTTGATGTCAAAGTGGTGGTTGCACATAAGCAAATTTCAGAGGTTCCTGAATCAGAAAAGAATATAACCCTGTATTCTGATGAAACGAGGAAGTATGGAAAAACGATGGAAACATATGTCGTTACAGACCAGACTAAAACGTCTTATATCCTTGGATTGAGAGACATGGCAAACAAAAGTAGTGCAACAACATTGGACACTTTTAAGGAAATTCTAGAGGATATCAATGAGCATTGTCATGTTGACGAAAGGAAGAACAACATGCATAAAGGATATGAAATCTTGGCCAATATCCGTGACACAATGTCAGATCGTGCTTCAACCCAAAAAGCTTTCAATACTTTGCTCGAATCATTCAGGGAAACCATTCTTCCCCAAACCGTTGATGGCTGGCAGGATTTAGACGAGAATGGAAGAGCCCTCTGTTCAAAGATGAAAAATTTCTTCTGTGGATTACATCTCTTGGTAGGCATGGCAGACACTTGTGAGGAATCCTTGAAGAAGTTCGAGAATTCCTTTCTGGAAGGGAAATTGGTAGGTTCTGCAAAGCATCCTGAATTGAAATGTTACCACAAGAGTGAAAGCGGAGTCTTGAGGCCTACTCGAACATGCTGCACGTGCTTTGCAGTAGGAGAGGATGAGAAGAGTGGTTGTAGCCTTGAGTGGAAGACTTACTTGCAAAGTCACTTCTCAGATCGAAATCAGATTGTGCGTTTCAAACACAACCGATTTCATTTGGTTTTTGCCTTAGGGCATGCCATCTATTACCATCATGCAGAAATTCCAACATTTCTGGACACAGTGCATGGGACAAGCAACAACCTTCTAAGGGCAGTCTCTTTCGACATGAAAGAAGATCTTTACATTACAGGTGTAAAGGTTCTTTGACTCATTTCCAAGTTCGTCACAGGGCCATTGTGGCGTCTTCTGGAAGGCAAGGAACATATTCTTGATATGAACAATCACTACAAGACTCTCGTGGATTTTTTGGAAAAAGGGTCCTATGAAACAGAGTTAGTCAGTAACTTCATGCTTGGACTAAGCACACCTTTTTGATACTCCAGTTGAAGACACAGACAGTGCCTTGATGTGTTTGGTAGCTGAGAAACCTGCGGTGGACAAGATTGTGTGCCCTTTACTGCAAAATCTGTTCAAGGCTATGCATGATATTCTCGCACGTATGGTTACTGATCACCTGCCTGGAGGAAAGTTCTGAAACCCTGGAAGGGAGACTGTCATGCAAACAAGGTCAACCATGTCACACAACAAACTGCCTGAATTCGTATTTGGTCAGTTAGATCAGTTACTGAGATATCGGCCAAATGCGACTTTGCTGACAAATGAATCATGTTTTATGTACTCCCACAACCGGACCAGAGAGCGGCTTGATGGGTTGGATGAAAAGAAAAGAAACAAGCTTTTAAAAGACTGCCAAAGCAAGGTGCAGAAGTAAGGAAGCAGTTCAAGAATACATTGAAAGAAATTAAAAGACAGCGGGTTGAGCAGCAAAGGAAGCGTCAGAGAGACCTTGAGGAGAAAGAGAGAAAGCGTGTGAAACTTGGAGAGAATTTCACTAATGATGTCTGCTTCTATGGACTTTGGCAGAGTGAAGAGCAAGTCAAAGCATGTGTGCATCGTCTTCCTCGTAATGAACAAAGAACAGCTATTGAAGCTCAACTAAAGTTCAGGAAGCAAGTTCTGAAACAAAGACATCAAAATTCGAAGCTCTTTTCTTTTTCAAAGAAGAATGAAACTGGAAAATATGTCAAGCATACAACAGAGGTCCTCCAGGAAAACCTAATAACTTTGATTAGAGACACTTTAACTTCAACAACAACTGAACAGCATCAAGCAGGAGTACCCCTCTTCGTTGGGAAGTATGTGGAGCACACCTTCACAGATGGAGTGTATGATGGTTTTGTCATATCAATTGTACCTGGGTTTCCCAAATGGTACAATGTGAGGTACAAAGATAACCCTGCCATATATGCTTACAATCTTTGTCAGGATTATGAAAAGGGAGATTTGAAAATAGTTCTTCGTCCAGATTGGTCACAGGAAGAACCACACGAAGAGGACTCTGTTGCTGGGGACTAAACTGCATCCCTGTGTGTATATATGTAAATATTAACTGTTCAAACTCTGATCAACCATTTCCAGACAACCAATCATGTCCACATATAAAAGGATTTTACTGATGAATATTGATGTGTGTAGGTGCAAGTTTATGGGCAAGACAGACAGGTATACAGTTTCACAACCTGTTTGCATGTGATTTGAGAAACTATTTCAGTTTCCATTTTTGCTGTTTACCTTCTATATGAGTTTACAATTTGACCATGCTTCTAGATAGTTGGAATGCATGTTAAAGTTTTATATGTTCATTTCTAACAGCCATGAGAGAAGAGTATCTTTAAAATGAAGGAATATATTGTTGGTTTTTTTAATAACTAACTGCATGCTGTTTGTATACATCTGCGTGTGTGTGTGTGTGTGTGGGGGGGGGGGGGGGGGGGGGGGGGGGGGGGGGGGCGGGTGTGTGTGTGTGTGTGTGTGTGTGTGTGTGTGTGTGTGTGTTGGATATGCCAAAGAACATGAAATTAAATTGTTTTTACATTTTATTGTTCTCATATTTATTACACTAACACCCTAATCAGGTTCATGAATGTATTTACTGTTCAATTCCATTTATATATTGACATTTTTATTGTTTCAACATAATTGCATGCGCCAATGTGTAAAAAGCTAAAGATTGATTAAAACTAAATTTTCAAGAGAAAGGAATGATGTAAAAGATGGATGCTTAATTGTCTGATGGACTAATATAGAAATTAGAAAGCTTTTGGAATCTATAAAAATGCATCAGTTTAATCCTTCCATGAACCGTGATCAAGGCTATTACCTACCATCAGCTTATCACCATCTAATTAAAACCAATCAATAGTAACTCATTTTCTCCCTCTGGCTTCCTCTATGCAACTTGTACTGTAACAACAACCAATCACCCTGTACATCAACCTTATCAACCTTGTTAACCTTATCAATATAAGTTAATTACCTCTTTGTACCTCAACCTACTCAATTGTACAAGCCTATTCCCATTTGTGTATATATTCCTTCTCAAATCATGTCCAATATCACTTGCTTGATAAGGGTGTTAGCATCTACACCGAAACGTCGCAATCCTGCAATAAAGAAGTTGTAAATCCATATAACTTGTTCTCTATTCATCTCACCAACTTCTAAATGCCTCTCAAAGAAGACTAATATATAGTAAATCAAGATTAATATTTAATTATAAGTGCATGAAAAAGTGTTTAACATATTAAAAATGTGTTATTAAATTACTCATGTTGAAAAATCATAAAATAAGCCTATATTTATGTTTTTAGATGGTCTAATTAACCAATTTTGTTCCTTTTTCAGGTACTTTTTGGAATTTGCGTCTGAGGGTACCCCTGCATTAGACCTTCTGGTTCCAATCTGATGTGAGTGTGGTGTCTCAAGATTGTGTGATCTTGTAGTAGACAGTCTGAGGAACATTTTGATACCAAATAGTTGGTTGTTTTCCAATATTTCAACTAATGTTGAAGTGAGGTTGATATTTCCTGAAAATTGAAAATGGGGTGCGAAATCGACACCCTTTTCAGCTTTAATTATATGTGACTACTGACACATGCTCTGAAATATAGACCAAACAATGTTTGTTTTGCACTTTGTACATCATAAAGACTTAAATAAAAGTGTTATTTACTGTTTTTGTCTTTTTTTTAAAATGAGTGGTTGTTGCTTGTTTAAAGACTTTAGATGGTACCAATAGATGGAGTCTTGACAGCTTCCGGTTCTCTGTCAGGCCGTTATGCATGCATATAAAGGTATATGTAACACTTTTACTTACCTATATTTTAGAAGAGGTCATACACGTATTTGACGATTTTATTATTAATTGTGTTTTTATAAGCGTCAATATTATAGGTATCTGGTAATGAGACAATATGGTTAAATTATACAAATCATTTGACAATGATATCGATTTCTTTTATGGTTGTGACCCAACAGCAATAACATTTACAAAATGACATATATCTACTTCTTTATGTCTGTAATTGGAGGATGTGTATCACAGACAGTTTCCACAAAATCCTAAAAAAAATTTAGTTGACAAAAGTAAAATTAAACATTTGTGATTAAAATATAATAGAGTAGAATTAAAACAATGTAGTTCTCTCATTTTCAAAAAATTCAAAAAGACAGTCAGGACAATGGAATATTTGGCTAGACTTTTAACGGGTAGTTTATTTGGGTAGATTTGACTCGCTTCAAATCAATCCATATTCTTTCCTAGAGGCAATCAATAAAATTAACATGCCTTGATATAGTGACTGTTTGAATTGCCTAGGTCTAACCCAAACGTAAGATTCCAAAAGAAGATAACGGTGTTGTCACCAAATATTATGAAACCACAAGCATGTTCTGCATTTAATGTCCCAACTTTGATTGATTGTTATTTAATAAGAAGGAATTGGAAAATTAATAACATAAACTGATTACATCAAAGTTATTTTAACCCTTCACTCAATTAATTTAACCTCTTGGTGTAGCGTTCAAACATTGAAATAAAAAAGCATGTAAGCAAGTTTATATCATAAATGTATCTGTCGATTACTGATATGTGTACATTTTGCCGATGCATAAACCCTCTAGTGCTAAAAACATATAACCAAAGAATACGTTCATATCAACACAATTTTGATTATCACAGACAGTTAGACAGACATACATATTTAAAAGGACACGTGTAAGAGACAGGACAATAAACCTAGCAACCAGCTAAATTTGGCAGACGAAACACTTTACATAGTATTATTGTACATAGAATAAAAATGATATAATGATAATGATAAAATACTGAATGAATAGGTAAAAGTAAGAAATATAAAAATAATAGCCATATGTTATCTCTTCAGTTGATTTGTAGATTTAATAATCTTCCCCTTTTGTTCAGTAGAAACAGATATTGCAAAACAATATCAATTTTCAAATAAATTAAAATTCATAATAGATATAAAAAATCTATGAATATGTATGTATATTGGCAAATCCGGCTAAAGCATGGGGCTCAATGAGCTTAGTCCTTTATCCTGTAAAATCAATGTATTTGAGGAAATAGGTTAAATAGAATAGAATGGTTAAATTGATGTCAATATGCCCCAGGCTTACATAATCAAATAAATTGAGCGGATGACTTCGGAATTATAGTAGACTGTATTAGTCAATACCATGCAATTACTGGCATTAAATTGGATTTCGTTGTGTTTTTTCCATCATTTTAACAAAATTAAGATCGCATGAGTTATTCATATTAATCTGAGAATAAACTTCATGTTGAATGAACTAGAATGTTATGGTTATAAAACTTTGGTGACGTTATTTCATAGTTTTGGACTGATGCTCTACATCGAGAGTTCCTTTTGCCTCACAGGACAAGGGAATAATTCAAATAATGTTGGAAGCAGGGTAACAAACACTCTTAATGTGTTATCAATAACGTCATTCAGAATTCAAATTGAATCAGTTACTCTTTAGCTGTTTTTAAATCATTGATCGATGTTAAACAGTTTATGTTCAGGACAAAATAGACATAAATTTGCTTACTTTAACAGAAATCAAATTAAAACGAAGGATTTTAAATTGAATAACTTATTGTCATACGATAGAAATTTTAAATATATAAATTTGATAGTTATTGAAAAAGTTACCTAATTATCAAACATAATTTTGAAATAAAAGGAAAAGCTCCATTTACCAAATTTGGTGCTGATACCACAGCAGATCAAATACTACACTACTTTTCCTTTCTAAAATCCCAGCGCTTACTCTTAAGATCAGATACTAATTCTCATAATGTCTTCATTAGTGCCACAAGTTTGCTTCCATTTAATTGAAAGAGTAACTTATGCCTCTATCATTTATCTATTTACTATGCTCATGGACATTTTGCTTATACAATCAATATTGCAATTGTAATATCAGGACTTTCTTAACCTCTGGCTGTATACTTGTCATAATATTAAAACATGAAGCAACAATATTTTCTATTATATATAACAAAGGGAACATGTTCATTGATCCATCAATATACAATTACGCTTTAAGACGAATGGTCCAAAAGGTTTTAGATTAATTCAAAATTCTTTGAAATCTTACTGATGTAAATGTTGGATAAATGTAAAATTACAATTAATTTTCAAATCACAATACCTCGTGAAACAATTTCCTATTAATGGTAATTATTCTGTGTATGATAAACAATTATCTAAGGCTCTTATATATGTGTCACACTTGATATAATCCAAGATTTAAAAAAGAGTGTCAGGAGTCAGGAGTCTCTTGAAGGCGTTGAGTGTCGGTGCTGTCTTCACATGATTGGAAGATTGTTCCCACAGGCGGCAGCAAAGCTGGCAAAAAAACCTTTTAACCACTAGTTTTTCGTTCCTATGATGATACGTGGACCTGACGCTTATCCACCGAGCGAAGACGTCTAGACGGCTAATACTGATGTATATGCAGGTGTTCTGGATCTTTGATCTTGATACATTAGATTGACCGCAAAGAGAGTCTGAAACTGACGAGATATCTTCAAATTTCCTCGTCCTCACAATTACACAGTTGCACAGTTGTGAACCCTTTAGATGAATGACCTTTACAACTGTCCAATCTCTCCTTCTGCATCCTATTATCTTTTGCCTTGTGAAACTTGCTGTCTTTCTTTGTCTATGTCTTTCTAACACCCGTTATCTCAAACTTTCGATCCGCATTATTTTCATTTTTGGTAATATCATCCACGTGGTGAATAATTAATGAAGTGTTAAAACAACTCATTTACTACCTGTAAAAGTTACACTTTAAGTAATGCAGTGCACTTTATGCTACCAATGCTGTTCTGGTAACATCGAATAGACCGTACTTTTCTCATCGAACATCTTAAGAAATTTGTAGCCTTGATGTTCCTGGTCAAGCGTGAGACTCGTTTACAGACATGTATAACACATATATCATCATTTGCTCCCTGAAAGTCTGAAACTTCGCACATTGTCATTCTCTCAACAGCTTTTGCATCAATTACGGTTTTTAAGTTTCTAAGATTGACATATTAGCAATGAGCTTCAATATCAGTTCCCCTAAAGATAAGGCAAATAGAACCATATTTCATACCCGTTACGATATTCTTGAGATGATATGAATGGGAATGTGGAATATGCACAAGGTTGTGAGTATTGGAAATAATCCTTGTTTCAAATCATACGTTTTAATAATTCTTTTTATTTATCAAAGCTGTCCATTTCATTACCTCTGGAAGAAGCTTATCTTTACGAATATCCGGTCATGGTTAATTATCCATGAATTGTTTGACATAAAGATGGCAAACCTGGTACCCTTGTTTGAACTGTAATGTGTATCTTAAACTACAAACATGACTTTTTTCATATCTTTTCCCCACCATTCTCATGTGTTTCCCGATAACTGATATTAAAGATATAACAGTACTATCAAATCTAATTTTAAAAATATGCACTGGATCAAAGTTCTTTGCAATGTAACTCTAAAAGACTGTGAATACCTGTTACTTTTATTTTATCTTAACGATTTACTAATATTCCCATTAACAACTTTTCAAAAGCCTAGTAAAGAGACCAAAAACCAGCTACATTTAGTACAAGAATTTAAGAATATGTTCTTTTGCACAAACTATGATAACGGTATTATTAAACAGATTTTAGCTTCAACGGCTTTGTCTTGCTATTGTGTTTATATTAATTTGTATCAATTTAAATTTAACTGACGAGGGGAAGAAGCACATTGTCTGTTTATCAAAAGAATTGAAATTCGTTTGAAACGAACGGACCATGGTCGGTAAAGCTATGAAAATCACACTCCCTACCTCATATGATTTAAAGGTTTCATACGAAAATGGCTTACCTTCTTACGTAAATACATTTCGCTTAAGCTTATGATTATTAAGGAAATTAAGACATAAATCTCCATAAAAGAGTGCTACTGTCCCTTTAAATTATTATAACCCATTGAACTTTTATTCTAGAGAACAAAAAGCAAGATTTTTGTAATTATGTATTTGTCAATAATGCCAATCTCATAATGTCATTTCTGTATTATTTTCATCTTTACATTACCGTTAGTGTTGATGGAAAATGATTTCATAACAAATCGAAATGAAAAATATCTAAAAGATATTTACTTTAAAACACGTTGACCTATTGAAATAACAAGACTTTGAATCATCCCTTTGTATAAACAAACTGTCCTACCAGCATCATGTATTTCAGCAGTGCCACAAGTTAACGACTTACAAATCCTACAAATGGTCCCGACTCAGCGTATTTGTACCGATTTTCTTTTAATATCATGACTTTTTCAAATGCCTATAACAATTTGTCGAAAAAAGTGTGTCCCTGTGTTGTTATGTGTGGCACCGATAGTGCATTAAAACTTATCGCTGTGTATGAAATCCATGGTCCTCTAATTAGTAGACATTGCCTTTTCACTAAGCCTGAGATCCCTTTTCAGTTTACCCATACAGAGAGTTTTATGAGGGGCCATGCACGAGATAATGTATTTGGTTTATGTATGTCCACAATGCAGTCTTTTATGGTTTATGTATATCCAAAATTTAAGCACGCTTTAATCCCCATTTAGCTCAGCACCCAAGCAAGGAATCAACGCATAACACCCACGAACGTTTTTTTATGCCCGGATCGGAATCGATGTTGATCCACTCTTTCATTTCGTCAATGACGAGGATTTTTCATTCAATTATCGTTACTTCAGAGCAGTAAGACGTCAGAAGTTGGTCATATAACACCGCATGGAACTCTGATTGTTTTTGTTCAAACATACTCCCTTGTCATTACAGTTCTTTGACATTTGAATTTCATGCTGCTATTTTCATTAAAGTACGGCTTAAATTAGAAATGAAAAAATCTTCTTCAGATTTTGGAGGCGGAAAAATTCTTTCAACACTTTCCATTTAGGATTATTTACTTTCTTCATCTGTGTCTATCGTATTATATAATGAGAGGTTGCAAAAAGAGAATAATTTCTATGAAATGACAAAGACCACAATGTTTGATTAAACCAGATTGAAATGTTCTTTAGTGACACTAGAGTAAGTGAGAATTAATATTGCCTCCAGAAACTGTTCTAACCGTAATTGGTTGACCTTTCCCCCGAGAAATCAATTTTTGTAACACAGAAAAAGTATAGGCTCTTAAATCAAAATATGAATGCTTTTGGTTGTGTATGACAAAATAAGACGGTCAGTTATTAAGTTTGTAAAAAGACAAAGTAGATATTGATAAACACACCTACTCATTTGACTGATACAGACACATGAATGGTTTCCAATCTGATCGATCAATAGCACCTAAAACTAAGGTTACATTAAAAGTCAAAACATATCTGCTGGATACTTTTGATTGTTAATCAGCCTTATAAGAACCAACAACTTGCTACATTTAATAGTTGTGCTGCTGCTTTCAAGACATTTTTGCACAGTTTGAAGACTTAAATGTTACATATACCTTTATTTTTTCTGACTAATATGTATAGATAAGGATACGCATTGTCTTCTGACCAATACATATAAACTGTTTGAATAGAAACGGTCTTAACTACTTTAAAATGATTTTAATAAGGATTATTGTATATGATTTCGCCGGATCACAGTAGCAAGTTACTGTAGAATAGTCAATTGCAAATAATATGTAATAATTAGATTGTTATACTTCCACAACATTTCGCTTTTTAACATTTTATTCTTAAATTTCACTTGGTGTCAACCTTTTGCATTACTTTCATTCAGAAATATAAAAAGGTAATAAAAGAAACAGTTCTTGGTTCTGTTAATGAAACTTCTGGATCTCTTCATATTCAATGTCATTACCAATTCCGTCAGATTGACGGCAAGAGCACATTTACACTCATACCCACAATAATTTCATTTATAAGCTCTATAGACCTTTATCATTGATATTTAAGGTATATAAGGTATAAGATATCTTTAAGATACATTAATGCAAAAATAACAAAGAAAGATTGTAATTTTAGCGCTTCAGCGAATTTGGAAAACTTGAATCCCTTTCTCCCTGATCTGTCCACTCTCATTTGGATGCTTGTCATCCTCGTGTTTTATAACTGAAATATTGTTGAAAGAACGTTAAACCCCAACTCACTCACTCACTCAATCAGTAGATGATGCTACGAGAAATGTGTTGAGAATTTCAATACAAATATTAAATATAATCCCTTTGAAGTACGAAATACAAGAAAAGGAAATAGTCTCTTTGCGAGGGTATAACGTTTAAGACCTAACAGCTGAAAATAAACAGTAATATTTGACAATAAACCAATGAAATGTTCTTTGGAGAAAGACTGTCATACAGACAGTATATATTAGATATTTAAGTTATGAAAACAATATATCGGTCATATATTAAAACGTTTAGTTCGGTCAATGTAACTTCACAAGTAGATTAACCTTGTCCGGAAGTAAATTGAACAATTAAATTTCCAAGTCAGTAATCAATTTGTCTCAGTAAAGCTTATTTTCCCTTTCAGTTCACCAAAGCAATCAACCGGACATAGGCAATGTGTGATGGGATAAAATTGTCTGATTGGACGTGCAAGGGATATACGTTGGAACTGTTAAAAACATTATGTTAAAAAATCCATGTTATTCTTAATAAAATGGAGGAGATGAGGTGATTTGGGTTTTTACGCCACTTCTAATAACATTTCACTAATATCACGGCTGCTAGTATAGAACAGTGCCTGTAGAACAGTTGTCTACTTCACACAAACTTGCCGAGCCAATGGCAGGATTCGAACCATCGATCTCTTGATCAGAAGCCAAAAGTGCTACTTCACACAAACTTACCGAGAAACCTATTCCCCTTTTTAGCTCATCAGGTCTGAAAGACCCGATGGGCCTATGGCATGGCATGGCGTCCGGCGTCCGTCCATCCGTCCATCCGTCCGTCCGTCTGTCCGTCCGTAAACTTTTCACTTTTTCGACTTCTTCTCCAGAACCAATGACTCTAGAGAGCTGAAATTTTATGTGCATACTCCTTGGCAAATGGAGATTCTAAATTGTAGATTTCGTGACCCCATGACCCCAAATGGGGTCACAAGGGTCAAAACCTTAAAAATCTATTTTAATCTTCTTCTCCAGTTCCAAAAGGTCCAGAGAGCTGAAACGTTGTGTGTAGACTTCTTGGCCAAAGGGGATTCTAAATTGTAGGTTTGGTGACCCCATGACCCCAAATGGGGTCACAGGGGTCAAAACCTAAAAAACCTAATTTCATCGTTTTCCCTAGTTCCAAAAGGTGTAAAGAGCTGAAACGGTGTGTGTAGACTCCTTGGCCAACGGGGATTCTAAATTGTAGGTTTGGTGACCCCACCAAATGGGGTCACAGGGGTGAAAACCTAAAAAACCTAATTTCATCTTTTTCCCTAGTTCCAAAAGGTCTAGAGAGCTGAAAAATTGTGTGAAGACTCCTTGGACACTGGGGATTTTAAATTGTAGGTTTGGTGACCACTTGACCCCAAATGGGGTCACAGGGGTCAAAACCTTAAAATCCTACTTTCATCTTCTTCTCCAGTTCCAAAAGGTCTTGATAGCTTAATAGTTGTGTGTAGACTCCTTGGACAATGGGGATTCTGAATTGTAGATTTTGTGACCCCATGACCCCAAATGAGGTCAGAGGGGTCAAAACATGAAAAACCTATTTTCATCTTCTTCTCCAGTTTCAAAAGGTCTAGAGAGCTGAAAAATTGTGTGAAGACTCCTTTGACACTGGGGATTCTGAATTGTAGATTTTGTGACCCCATGACCCCAAATGGGGTCACAGGGGTCAAAACCTAAAAAACCTAATTTCATCTTTTTCCCTAGTTCCAAAAGGTCTAGAGAGCTGAAAAGGTATGTGTAGACTCCTTGGCCAACGGGGATTCTAAATTGTAGGTTTGGTGACCCCATGACCCCGAATGGGGTCACAGGGGTCAAAACCTAAAAAACCTAATTTCATCTTTTTCCCTAGTTCCAAAAGGTCTAGAGAGCTGGAAAATTGTGTGAAGACTCCTTTGACACTGGGGATTCTAAATTGTAGGTTTGGTGACCACTTGACCCCAAATGGGGTCACAGGGGTCAAAACCTTAAAATCCTACTTTCATCTTCTTCTCCAGTTCCAAAAGGTCTTGATAGCTTAATAGTTGTGTGTAGACTACTTGGACAATGGGGATTCTGAATTGTAGGTTCGGTGACCCCTTGACCCCAAATGGGCCGTTTTTATTTGATTGTGAATAACTTGGACGTTGGGACAGGCTATCTTTCCTACACTGCCCATGACCCCATGGTCTAAACCCAAACATCTATTTCTATCAAAAATCTGATGAGCTACAGAGCCCATGGCTCTATTTTTTTAAATATATATATTTATATTGTACATTTCCTTAATTTTCTTGATACAGTGTCATCAGCAACAGCTTTTCGGAGCTACCAACTTTGTGTTGATAATAACATAACTGCAACTTCTAAAGTTTAATTCCTAGGTTGTAAGGAGTTACAGCATGACAGCTTTAATATATTTTATTTATGCTCTCTCAAACAATGAAAACTGCAAGTTCGAAATCTAATGCCTGGTTTTCAGGGGATACAAAATCAAAGCTTTAATATCATTGCTTCAGTGAACTAAATGTGTTACATCGATCTCTTTTGAAAATCCTGACTCGCTTCCCTCGTCTTGTGGACCCTGGATTTTTCACAAATTGTATCCAAGTGATCACATCCAGCATTACTTGATATGTTCACCATTGTTAAAATAGCCTTGATACGTATTACTGTTTACATGCTCTGTTTGGTATTTGTGCATGGATACGTAAAAGGTCTTGGCCTGCTTTCACAAAGCAACCTTAACTAAGGTTAACATTAACTCCCATTCATTAACATTACCCTAAGGTTAACTTAGAGACTTAAGATCACCTTAGTGCTTTGTGAAAGGAGGCCCAGTACAAGTGATCCCTAGATGCAGGCTATGTATTGCTGAAATAAATCAATTTGAATTACCTTGCAGATTTGGAAAATATGAAATTCTTTTGGGAAAATCATTACAGAAATAGTAACAAACTGAATTCATGATGTAGTTGGAAGGAATTTTGGAGTTTTTCACCAGATGTGTTACAAAGTTTTACAGTTTTGTGCAACCTTTTTGCGGAAACAAAGTAGATGCAAAAGTAATGATCCTCTGAATCATGAACGTTTATTATTTAACAAAAGAGTTATAAAGGAAACACCAAATTACTGGTATTTCCAAAATAGTTGTCCTAGTACAAAAATTCTCAACAACAAATGCAGAACAATATAGTTCAGGGAAAGAGCCATTTAATTCCATGTAATGGTTTCTTGGTTTTTTTGGCCCACTTTTCAGGGTTAGGTGTGTGAGGAGCGGATACGCTTCATAGTTCTTTCACAGGAAGTGGTAAGCTTATACTTTTATTCTCAAAATTGCTTGATGTATTTCATTTTTAAACAACAACTGTATATTTATTTGCTTCTCTCATTAGTGTGAAAAGGAAGAAGAATTGTCATTTTCATACTTGTAAAAGGAAATAAACGTGAAACTGACGGATGTCTCTCAAATCAAGTTAGTAAAATTTTGTGAGAATCAGTATTATTAATGACAATTTCATTTGGTAAGGTTTTGGAGAATAACAAACACGTATATGTGAGAAAAAGGAAATTTAAATAATAAAGGTTAAGCAATACAGTTTCAATGAAAATATGTGTGTAGAAAAGATAAACAAAATGGAAGTAAGATACACATTTTAAATAAGAATATTATTCGAATTAAATTCTTATTCTTCAAATTTCTTATTCAAAAGTTCCTAACGCTTATAAACTAAAACTAAATTTAAGTAATGCTAGATTCACTTTAATTGTTTTGGGAACGTTTTAACCTAAAACGAGGCACTTAAACTCTGAGAGCACATGGCTTCTAAATATAATTATTTGTCACCACAAACCAATCCAAACTTCGATGCAATACCATGCGATATGAGTCAACGTTTTGACAGAATAGAAACAAAAGTTTAAGACCCTACGCGATCTCAACTAGAGTTAAGCCATCAATCCAATTTATTGTAAATGTCTTTAAATTGATAAATTGATAAATTTTGTTATGGACAATGTACAATTCAGCCATTGTAAAAATGCATCTTATTATGGCTTTCAAACTGTTATACATATGTATATCGGAACAGTGTTAGAAATACAACAAATCGGCATGAAATATGCCAGAAAACTGAAAGAATTGAAGAAATGAACAACAATTTCAATTTGAGTGAGAAGGTTTTAAGTGAACTCGAAACAAGGTTTTGTCGGATGGTTCCAATCATTACGAGTTATCACTGCATAGGCATTCATCAAAGCCAAATTGCTAAATTTCACTTTCAATCAACATAAGGACTTTCAGATCATCTTATCAAAACCATTAATGTACCTTAGTCATCTTACATGAAAGGGCTTTGAGCCTGAATGTCAATTTCTTGAGATTTCGGGGGAGTATGTTAATGGATTTTCCTGTGAAATTACAACAATAATTCCATGGAATAATTTCCTTGTCATTCACATAAGGAAATCGATTATTACTGTTTGCCTCTTTTGGCACAAAAGGAAATTCGTTTACTTTTTTGTTTAATTTTACAAATTCAAAAGAATCTCCCTCAGATTAAGGGACGTGAGAATAGTCTCGCAAATACTGTGAAGACAGCTGATGAGCTTAACAACTCTTGACTGCATGAAATCATTCATGTGTAGCAGTATCTGAATGTAACAAACAAATCAAAGAGGACAGCGCAACCTGTTACAGTCACGTGACATGACAAGCTTGCAACTAAATAAAATCGTCAAAGTATAGAATAATTCAAGAAATAAATTCCTGATTAATTGTCAAATCCTTCATTGACATGTTGTGGGCAATATATTTTTTAATGTACAAACTGTTTTTTTATCAACATCTTCATTACATAGATAATTAGGTACATGATTTGTACATGTGTACATTTGTACACGTGTACATTTGTACACAGTATGTTAAGGCTTGGCACATGAATCTATAGACATTCAAGAACGCATGCCGACATTGAATGGTCATTGTTTCTGTCAAATTAAAATAATTGTTTATATATATGTATAGGAAAAACCTTCAAAAATCAACGACACACATTTAATTGTTGTTGTGACATCGCCTTTACTTTTATATCTTACCTGTTTAAACCTGCCCTAAACATCCTACATTACTCTAGGATTCCTACAGACAGCTAGCTATGGTATCACTTTCAACGCGAGCTTTGGTTTACATATACACTAAAGGCATGTTATGTTTGTTCAAGAGTTTTGTGCTTGTTAGTAAATCACGCCTTTTAAGACATATTTCCTGTTTGCTTTATGTTTTATTTCTTACATGAGACATAAAAACGAGAGAGGGCTATTTATTTCATGTAGCAAAAGCAAATTTGCATGGAATTTAAATAAATGTCACGTCCATGTAATAACTTGCATTATGCTAAGATGGTGTGTGGTATATGATTTTTACCTGTACATGTTTAAGTCTCTATAACGTTTTCTTATCGTTTTCATGTAAGCTGTACAACCCTGAATACGTTATCTCACAGCAGCATTACATGTTTGTCCTCTTTTAAAATTACTAAGAGGTATTTGTTCATGTGACTGGCATGGATAAGCTTGTACCAAAACAACAGCAGATAAATTTATCATAATGTTTCATTTAATTAAAACCTCCTTTAGTAGGGAATACTTTTAAGTTATTCAGCCTATGTATTATAATAAGGCAAATAAACATACAATATATTTCTAGACTTACATTAGAGATTTAACAGAATGACAATTCTAATACTAAATTAAAACTAAGTCTGGATCTATCTGAATTCTATGGTGTTCTTTTCTTTCAAAGTATAAGAACATAGGATTTTTAGGGTTTGTCTCCTGTGGTCCTTATTACGACTCATATAATCGTGAAGATGAAAATAGGTGTTCAGGTTGTGTCCCCTTTCAGATGAAGGCTTCATAGTCACCAATCTGCTGCTGAAAATCTCTACTGCCATGCTGGCTGTACCGACGGCTTTTTATCTGGAAAAGAAGATACATAGGGTTTTAGGTCGTTGCCCCTGTGACCTTTGATAGAAGCAAACAAGCTCTATGTGAATAACCGAACTAAAAATATTGTGGCCACTACCGTGTCGAAAAAATTCAATAATGAATAACTTTATAAACATCTAATTTGACTTTTTTTGTTTTAATAGGTAAAAATATAGTAAATGTGTATTGAAATTTCTTGAAGGACATGTTACATGCTGTGCGCAGGACATAAAAACACAAAATTTTGTTAAATCTTCTTGGTCTAAATTGCGTGACCTTTTCACTACCTCCTTATTTTCTTTTGCAATCCTAATCATCTAACGGACAAATACACCTTAGCTGAACTCCATGAATTTCACGACTACTGGCAACATTTAAAACATTTGATTGACACTATATAGAAGTAAATCCGGGATTATCAAAACAAGCCAGATAGATTGGATGGTCATGTTTTGTTCTTGTCTTAAGCTAAAATCCAAGTTCACTTAAGTCAACGATCAATATGAAATAATGTTTTATCACTCATGAAATTGTGTATTAGGTCCACGCCTTTTTCTTCTGAAAGCCCCTGAAAGAACTGGGAAAAAAATTCTGGCATACATATAAAAGCAGTCTTCAATCCATTCTGACGAACTACAGGCTATATCTATGTATTCTAACGTATGTCTTTGTCACATTAATGATCCCCTCCAATTCATCACCCTTTTAGTCCGAAACTTTTAATATTTCCAAGCATTGTTGTTTTAGAAAGACCGAAATTCTATTGGCTTTTATTTAAACGAATTCCACATATTTCCCATACTGTCACACAAACTTCAAAGTGAATACATCCCACTTTCAACTGTTAAGAGGAAATCAATATTAAAATGATGAGCAGAGAGGATTTGATTGTATTATCAATTTGAGGACACTTAATTTCAACTTGCTGACAATGAATAAGGAAACTGTGTAATTGTTAGTTACATGCATTGAATAAATTTTAATTTCTTTTTTACATGGGCACAGTGTGCTCTTTGAATAAAAATAAAAGTAATTGACCCTTTACGAATGAGAATAAGACCGTCAGTGCGCACGGGAATTAAATTATTTCACCTGCTGTATGATAATTTGCATTCATTTGTTACGTTTCTGTACGTTTCTTTTATTTCAGGTCGTGTAGAATGCTTTTTCCGTTCAGATTTGTTACATATGGTTTCGAGCCATCTCAATATTAAAACACTTTACACATTAAACTTAACTTTAATTGTCACTATTACTCACTAATCGGCTATCCCTGTCAATTAATGATTGGAACAGTGAAAGACATAGAATATATTTCGAAATGAATTTTGATATTCTATAATGTTTTCCTTGAATATTTTCTTTCAAATGAATATATTGTAAGGTTAGCAGATTACCTTTTTTATCAATTGCATATGAAAAACAACATCTTTAGCAATAAATTTGTCTTTTTGTTGTGATATAATAGTTGCAATACATTTAATACTTTGTATTCATCACTTAGAGGATTCAGTTTTATATTTCCTTTCATGGATCATAACCACTAACTAATTGTGCTGTATCATTGAAGATCGAAAATAATTTAATCACCCTTATGAAATTCATTTATCTTCATTGCTAGATGAGAACCACAATGATTACAAACTTTAAACCTTAGGTAGATCGTTGAACGCTATCAGCTGGCTCTTAAATGTTTATCTATTCATTCTGAGGATGAAATTATGCCAAACGGATAAGGTCGCAAATATTTAACTGGTGGTATACATATGTATATCCTCATGTAGTTTTTGTTTGGTGAGAAATTTTTCATTTTAAAATTATTATCTTCAACATCGTCCTGCTGACTGGTCCAGAATAACTACAGTAATGTCAGTGTCTTCTGAAATATATATTTGTTATGAGATTTGATGAGATACAAGCCAATTATATACATTAATGTTTGCTTTAATCGAGGCAGTTGGCCGTTAAGAATACCTTTTTCGTAATACGTTCTACAAGAAAATTCTAAAAATAATGTGTGTAAATAATCCAATTGAATATAAATTGAACTGTATGACGATTCAAATTTACTTCAGATTTTGAATATTGTCAAAATAATTTCACTTGATAAACGCACCACTTGTAATGGGATCACATCACTGTCACAAAAAAAGTTTAAAATATTGTATTACCATTCTAACTTACTGTAGATCAGTCGTTTTAAATGGTGTGTTCTGTAGTATGAATGTGTTCTTGTGTTGTCATTTAAAGATTACAAGTATATACACTTCCAATAATGCAAACAAGGGCATGTCAGTTTAAGGTTTCTCAGCGCAATCGTATATATACGTATTATTCATGTTGATGTTGATGTGTTTGCTGTTGTTCATAGAAAATAATTACATTTATATTGCTCTAGGAAGAGTGGTACAATAATATTACTACTATTACATGCGTTATGTATTAATCCTCTTCATAATACTCATTGTGATTAAAAAATGTTTTAATAATGTCTATAATCCAAATATGAAAGTTAGTAATACATATAAGCTCTACAGATAAAGCAGATTAATCCATCAGGCAAATGCAAAGACGGCTACTTCATCCCCTAAGTCTATGCCGATCTTGTCAACCAACTGATCAACACAGCTGTTAAACTTATTGCACTGGGATTTTTTTTTCACCCCGCAGATTAAACTTTAGATTTAGACCATCATTTACAGAATGAGGCAGAACAGTCGAGTAGTATACTCTGTCATTTATGTTGTTTATCGTCAAGTTTTTATTATCAAAGTGTAGGTAGATCATCAACATACAATGAATATGTTTCACATAGACCCCGTCTCAAAAATAAATTCTTAAAAGAATGGGATCCACAGTACAATCTAACAGCTGCTATCATTTTGAAGCATATAATATCTTACAATTTCTTGTTTCGTGTTCAGCATTACATTTTACTGGCTGAACTGTTTAATATCGATAGTATTTCGTAAAAAATCAAATGAAAGATCGACACCATCTACGGTAAGCAAAGGTTGGCTACGCCGATGTTATCTTTAGTGTAATGTATATAGTATGATATATGTAATGCATATTGTGATTAAAATTTGTGATTGGGGTTAGATGTTACGTGTGAGTCAACTTTATACATGTTCTTTTAGCAACTGTTTAGCTTAAGTGTGTTCCCATTCTATTTTTCCTGATCTGTCCACTTTCGTTTGAGTTTTATCCACTAATGTATATGAACGACACAACATTTTATCCTTAAACTTGTTTGTTTACTGACTTGGTTCGTTCAGCATTAATGCGAAATAGCTCAGTATATCATAAAATATATCATCTTCCTGTTCATTTTATAATAAAAACACAATCCGGAAGCAGTCTGGAGAGTCCATACGTACCAATAGATCGAGTCTTGCCAACTTCCGGTTCTCTTGTCAGATTGACATGGCATGCATATTGATGATTTCAGTTAGATAACATATTAAAGATTTAAAAAACTTTTCCAGCTTCATGAAAAAAAACAATGTATATTAAAGCTGTTTATCAAACTATTTAGAGAGATTATCTTATAAATATATTCAAAGGATTATTTGATAATGGTTTGATTGTAACAGGCAGTTTATGTTTTTCTACCAATATATCTTACTTAATTAAGATCCACTAATGTTTTGTTCCATAGGCAATTGAAAACATTCATATGTATTTAGTAATGGAACCATTTCACTTTCTTTGATCATTTGGTCCACAAATTAAACTATCATACAAAAACAAAGGAAGATGTCATTAATGTTAATCATATTTATATCAAGAAACGATAATCAGGTCTTTTCATGTCGTTTACTCTGTCATTAACTGCTATTTAATCAGAGGTGATAGGTTAATTTATAATAATTTTATATAAGTGAAATTATTCCCATTTTTTCTCGTGATGTAGTCGATCTTTTGTGTTAAGCTACCAGGTATTGGTAAGGGTAACCTTAAGTTAAATGAGGCGACACGTACATGAAATAATTATAGACATGAATAATATAACGAGTTAAAACTATTGTAAACCTTCATTCTATTCAGTCCTATTTCAGGCTAAGACCTAAATGCCTTTCGTTAAATTGGTATTTAAAACTCTAGGTTGCTATTAATTGAGTAAACTGTCATAATGATTTAGTGCATAAAAACTAGAGGAATCACTATGATTGTTTCCACGGTCAAACAATGAATTTTTTTAAAATGAAATACATATTAACTGTTAAAAATAATTTCCTCACCCTTGAAAAGTTTACGTTCACAACAAAATAGATATAGATATGCAAATGTGCATGGAATTCAAATTTAAATCGCGAAATTTATCTTTTTTTATTTGGTTAAACTAAGTCTTGCCTCTCTCAGTATCCTTTACCATTTTCATGAACAGTATATTAAGCAATCAATTTAGCAGTTCAAAACTTGAGTTCATTGCACCAAGACTCGATACAATTTTCAATATTAAATTGTTATATATTGTTCTTGTAACTCAGTCACACTAATGCATTACGCCCTTAAAAGAATGTGCCAATGAATCAGACCTGATTTAAAGACAAACTTAGATAAGATTACTTATGATTTGTAAATAATGTGACTTCTTAATCCAACTCCCCTGAAGGAAAGAAGAATCGTATATGATAAAACGGATATGTAAAGCGTAGTTAGTATGCTCAATGCTCTGACTTATATGTCAGATTTCATTGAGTATGGTGTATGGAGGTTTATGAAGGAATTTAGCAATTGTGCTGTCTTCACAATCATTGTAAAGCTCTTTCAACATGACTTTTAACTGCTAGTTTTTGGTCTTCATGATGGTACTAGAGGCTGAAGATGTCTAGACGGGAAATTCTGCTGTAAATGCTCGAAAAGATGTACTGCAGCTGTACGTTCCTGATGTTGTCGATCGTCTGAACATGTTCAATATGATTAGATGTTGTCTTGCTTGCAATTACACAGCTGCACAGTCCTGAACTCTTTGCAGTTTCCTGTTTGTGTGTGTAACGTTCTGTACATTTCTGCCTATGTCTTTCTTTCCGTCTCTTCTCCTAACCTTTCGATCGCGTTTTTCTCTGATTTGTCCACTCTCTCTTGGATGGCTTCACCTACATGTTTAATGACTGGAATATCATTGAAAACATGTTTTAACATGTAACAAAAATTCTCATACTATATAGAATCTCTTTACATCTCGTATAAAAGTTTATTTAGTGTCATTCTATGAACAGTTTCACATGATATATTTGTGATTAGTTTCATTTACAGTTCTAAAACAATAATGCAAAACATACTTCATAACCAAAACAATGTTTTATTGTGTCAGAACACGAAATGATAAACATGAAATAAAGATAGGGTAGGAGTATGCAAAATATATCATATATAAAATCATATATTATACCAAACCGTTTTGATGTATCATGGCTATCATGAACGTCCATTTTATTACGTCTGAAAGACGCCAATCTTTACATGTACGAATATCCTGTCATAATTTATGATCTATGTTATATGTTATTCTGTTCATAAATATGGCAAATCTAGAAACTAAATGAGAACAATAGTCCAGGCAATCAGATTTTACATCATCATTGTAAATCTTCACCATTCAAGATTCCAACGGAAATTGAAAAAGTATTGCCGATTTTACTTGCCAAAAAAAACAAATGTCTGATAAAGATGTCATGGATTATTTATAATGTGTATATTGAACTACACACATGAGTTTTTAA
This sequence comes from Phorcus lineatus, assembly GCA_921293015.1. Lineage (NCBI taxonomy): Eukaryota > Metazoa > Mollusca > Gastropoda > Trochida > Trochidae > Phorcus > Phorcus lineatus. The sequence continues at coordinate 7,950,284 of OV121086.1, read as the reverse complement.
AGAACCATTTTCACACTCTCTGAACATGGCTCCTGTGGAATAATTTTTAGAATAGTAACTAGTACGTAGAGCACAGAGTCATAGAGCCTTAACAAAGTTGTAAGGGTTTAGATTACCTCAACCAGTAAGTACTATCAAACTTAATGCAATTATTTCATCTAAAGAATTATGCAGAATGCTTTGCAATGTTATACTACCGGACTGTAAATACGTGATAATCTACAAACGCCTACCTGCGTTTTTATTTGTTGCTTCAAAACAAACAGAATATAAACATAGTTCTAAATCGAATCGTTTCCTTTTCTACAGATGAATGGAATGTTTAATTATAAAACATAAGACTTTAAACTTATTGCCACAGATGATGACAATATTGTCTTCATCTTTTTCTTACAAAATTATTGTAATTAAAGAAAAACAGCAAGATGATAAATATCGTTTTAGTCAGAAAGCTTCAATCAGAAAACGCATTTGAAGTGAAGATATTACATTTACAGATGTATTTGGGTTTTTTATGAATCAAGACAAAATCTTTTGGATTCTTATTACAAATTTCAAAATAGGAATTTTGATTGTTGAGATCTTTTTCAGAATTGGTAAGCAAAATGTTCTGTAAATTTCATTTGAGGTTGTTATCAGTTCAAATAAGTTTGATAAGAAATATCTTGAACTTCTTAAGTAAATATAAATTCTAAGTTTTATTTGTTTTCAATCAATATTACAGATAAAGACTTTTTAGATTGTATCTTCAACAAGGTGTTTATAATTTCAATCAAAGTAGTCAAAATTTACATAAAGTTCCAAAAAAATATTTACTAAACTACTGACAATTCTGTGTTGCATTTTACATAGTGGTTCGATCGGCATGAAAACAAGTCATTTATTGACAAGTAGTTTGCGACTGACATTTATGTGTTGCATTTTACTTAGCCTTTTAGTTTGAACTTCTAAGACAATTATATAAAAGATTTATTTTTCTGGGAACAGAAAAAGAAGCTAGTAGAAAGATATCTGGAAGCTGAATGACGCAATGTTTAGAATTAAATTTTTATTATCAAAGATGTGGGATTACACCTTATTCATTTCTAACACATTATAAATCTAAAGATTACAAGTTTTAAAGATATGAAGATACTCTAACAGCTGCACAGATACCATGTTTGTTCCATTACTGTATGACCTTATATCTTATATCTTATCCCTTTCACGAATACAGACATTACAAAGAGTATTCATGGTACTTCTGAACCACAGCAACATTTCGTTATTGTTAGGATCTTTTGACATAAATCTGATGTTGGTTACAATGTTACGATGATTGTAAAAACTCATTACAAACTGGTCTAACCCTCATGTTATGTCCTTTTTTTCACAGCATGAAGTATGCATCAACAACTTAGTAATACCTTTTTACATGCAAGGTTGTTTGACTTAAGTAGGATACCAAGTGGCGTGTTAGTTTTTAAACTAAAGTTATGTTTTGTAAAGATGAACTTGTTACATGCTATTTCTGTACCTTTAACATATCCATATTAATTATAATCAGATTTCATGTGAAATTATTACAATGACAAATAGGTAACTTGGAACAAATCATTTTATTTAAGACCCGTCGACCTTCAATAACTACCTTGGTATAAACGATCATTGACCTTTTATTCTAAAAGTAGTCTGACCGAGGAAACCAAACTGTTGAGTACAGAATAATGTACAAGTATTACGGGAGTATATAGCAACTTACTAGCAATTCTAAGATGCCTAGCGGTTAGAACAATCGGAAAAAAAAGTACTTTATCAGACAATAAAGGTATAGTTTTTTCATGACGTAACAATTGAATGACGTTATATCCGCTCTTCCCTGCTGCCCCCTCGAGATCACGCGTCAATGGTAACCTTTCATCTCGGTTCTTTCGATCAACATGGCTTGTCCCTATCAATGTCTATCGTATTGGCGCTTTTGCCGATAATGTTTCTTTTAATGTTGACTAGTTTCGAACCTCATTTAGTTCTATCTACCGGAAATAAGAATGGAAAGCAAATGCTTGTCGACTGTCGAGTGATGCGCGTCGGGTCACGGCGCCCCGTGGGACTGTGACGTTGGTTCACGTCAACCGTCTCTACCAGGTTCAATGTGACACGGTCAACCTAATGATTATATAATTCTGGGTGTACAGCCCGAACAGTCTGCTTATATAAGAGATAAAAGCATCACCTTCAACGTTTATGACAGCAGCAAAAAAATAGATGGCAGGATTGAGTCCGCCATCACGCTTCCAAAACAAACATTACCCATAATTCTTTGTGGAATGTTGACCATGTCATAAGCCTTATATGGGCAATGTGACCAGCAGTGCATAATCGCGCGACAGGAGTTTGTAAAAGTAAAGGTTTTTTAAAAACCAAGAGGTGTTAATTTGTTTGTTTAAGTTTTTAAAGAAAAAATAAGCAGAAAATATAATTCAAAATTGAATAAATGAAAAAGTTAATGTGCAAAACTGAAAAAATCAGAGCTTTAACCGACTAAATGTCGTTTTAAACAAGGGGTTGGGTTCTATACTTGGAATAGCCAACAGTTAGCCCTGTTCATGGATTATTAATGTGAGCGATGTAAACACTATATTTTATTTCGAAATTAAGATAATCAGAGTGGTCCCTGTAAAGATCATTTAAGCATCTTAGAAAAGAAATAAAGTTCGCTCTACCCCAATGTGTTTTGTAATAAAGTATAGTTTTGCCCTGAACTATTATAACGTTAAAGCACTCGGACTACCGTCCTCGTGCTTTAACTATAATAGTTCAGGGCAAAACTACCGTCCGAGTGCTTTAACTATAATAGTTCAGGGCAAAACTATACTTTATTACAAAACACATTGGGGTAGAGCGAACTTTATTTCTTATGTCACGAATGAAGTGTAAATCTGGGAACATCACCCACACACACGAAGTCGGGAAAAAGTGTGCGGGAACGGGACTCCAAAACACAACCGGAAGGAGTTGCATGTAAACATGTTGTGTTGCAGACCGGTGTGACATGGGCAATTTTGAGCCGTAAGTGCTATTTAAATTAGTATTTTGAGAAAATATAACTGTAATTATGTTCCTAAATGTTTCTTTAAACATGTAAGGGAAGTGTATTAACATGGTAAACTGTAAAAGTGTTGTTTTTGTAGAGTGGGATTTTCCTCACTCATTGAGTCTGGTTTGTAATGATTTTGACATGTATGTTTGAAAGAATGTCAAGATTATTGTTATGCAGTAAGTGCCTTAATTTTAACACATTGTTTCAGTGCTGGGTGTGAGGTAGGAGACGCCTACTGCCCTGTTGTGAATGTGAGATGTGTTTCGCTGTTCAGGGTGCATCGCGTGTGTTACTGATGTTGTGAACAGTGGCCAGACTTGTGCATTTTGGAGTTGTGTCCAACAATGAAGTCAACCAAGAGGTTGTATGAACTTTACGTCACTTTGTGGGAGATTTGGCTTCCACTTATTTTCACTCAACACTGTGCTTGAGATTTAAACCATCAAGAACTGGTCTTGAAGTATATTATATTTATTGACTTGTGTAAGTTGCATATCAAGAGTTTGACTTGGTTAAATGGCAAAACATTCAACTTTATTATATCTGTATCTATCATAACAAGAAAATTGTCTTGTATGAGTAGGGAATATATCACAGACATTTATGTCATTTTCATATAACTCTGTATTGTATTACACTGTGGAAGAGGTTTGGTCTTTATGAGTGTATCTGAGTTAATAAATTCTACCTTTACTGACTGGTGATTAGCAAGTATCAGCAGGGTCATATGTAGCAGTGAATCTTTAATGTCATAACTGCCTGAGTCCAAGTGGAGTCCAAGAAGTTCTGTTTGTGTATAAATAAGATATTTACTGTTAAAAATTGTTGACAGTCAAGAGTTTGGTTGGTTATAACATAGTGTATGTTGTAAACAGAATTTCAATTAGTACAAACCATGGTTTGATAGGTACATTTTATTTGATGTTATTATCCATTATCAGGTGGTGAAACTTGAAACAAAACAGGTATTCATATTTTGGGTAAACAGGGGTGCTTAATATTTACACTAAGTTTCAGGTGCTCACCTAAAGGGTTGAAATCAACAAACTTGTGTAGTTTTTTTGGACAGTATTGTATACTGTATTGTCAGCAGGGGTTCTGATATATATATTTTGTACACTGAGTACTGTATATTCTTTGGTTTCATATTTTTGATATATAAATTTATTTTGTTGAACACATGTGTTTTTGTTATTAATCAGTCGAAATGTGACAACTATGGTGGAGATGCGGGGTAATTGTGTAAATGGTTGCATTTCTGCTGATTGGTAGCTGAATATTTGTGACTGACCATATATCTAACAATTATTGATTTTCAGTATCATAATTTTGTTGTTGTGCTTTAGTCAAGTCCTCAATATGGATTTAGATAAACTTGTGTCATGTGCTAGGGCGCTCAATCTTACTGGTGACGATTTAAAATCTTTTCTGGCAGAGCAAACTGCAGTGTGGAAGGAGAAAGATAAAAACGCACGAGAGGAGCGAGCTAGAGAGAGAGAGTTTCAAGCAGCGGAGAAAGAAAAAGATAGGGAATTAGAGAGAGAAAAACTACAAGTTGACGTGGACACGGCTCGTATAAAGGCGGAACAGGAACAAAACACATCCATTTTCCAGGGTACTCAAGGTGTGAAGTTGACCATTCCTATTTTCAATGACAGTCATGATGATATGGATGCATACTTGAGAAGGTTTGAAAGAGTGATGGAGTTACAGAGTTACAGCGAGAGTGACTGGGCTGTTCATCTTAGCGTCTTGCTGAAAGGTAAAGCTCTGGAGACATTTGTAGCAATGCCGAAAGAGGATGCATCTGTTTATGCAAGGGTGAAAGAAGCGCTTTTGAAGAGGTTTGAACTCACAGAAGAGGGATTTCATCAAAAATTCCGTAGAGCTCGTATCGATGGTGGTGAAACATTTCCACAATTTCTTGAACGACTTAGGAATTATCTGACACGATGGATCACTCTAAGTAAATGTCATAACACATATGAAGGACTACAGGATTTACTACTGAGGGAACAGATGTTGAACTGTGTTGGACCGGAGCTGGAACTGTTTCTGCGAGAAAGAGTCCCTGAGACAGCTGTGCATATGGCAAGTTTAGCGGAACAGTTCAAGGATGCTAGGAAAGGGAGATTAGGTGACAAGAAGAAGAAATTCAAGGGCAGCAAAGGACATACTCTTCATAAGGCAGACTCGGAACAGAATCCTACAGACAAGTCAACTGATGCTCAAGGCTCACCTAGGAAAAGAGAGGTGACATGTTTTAAATGTGGTGAAGTGGGACATATCATTCGTAACTGTCCAAGGTCAGACAAAGAGCAGACTCACAAGAAGTGGGGAAATAAGCAGAAAGTGGGATGCAGTGTTGACCTGGAATGGAATAAAAGTCAACAAGACGAAAAAGAAGTGCCAGGGAATAGAACAGTGGAAGAATTGACAGTTACTGATGCACCGAGAGTTTACACTACTGTGTTTAAAGGGGAAGAGGTGAAGATTTTGAGAGATACTGGATGTACAAGCGCCGCAATCAAGAGGTCCCTTATTCCAGAAACTTGTATGTTAGACAAAGTTGGAACGTACAAACCAATTGATGGAGTCATTCATACTACACCCCTGTGTAGAGCATACGTGGAAACACCGTACTTCAAGGGAGTAATGGAAGCTATGGTTTTCGACGCACCAATTTATGACATCATAATTGGAGATTTACCTGGGGCAAGGGCAAGAGAAAATCCTGATCCAACATGGAAGACCTTGACAATATTACCTGCAGAGAATGTAGCTGTGGTGACAAGGGCACAGAAGAAGAGGGATGAAGAAGGAAGACTTACTCAATTGAAGACACCGGTAATCAAAGTTGAGGATGTCAGTTCACAGGAAATGAAGGAGGCCCAGAAATTGGATCAGAGTCTTGACAAGATAAGAGAACTTGTTCAATCAGGAACTAGGAAGACACGTAATGGGCATGTGATTAGCTTTGGCTACAAAAATGGATTCCTTGTTAGGAAGTATGGACCTGAAGATGAACAGGGAACAGAGTACACACAGCTAGTGGTACCAGGAAAGTATAGGAGGACAGTTATGAGACTAGGGCATGAAACAGTATTTGCAGGACACTTGGCAGCTGCAAAAACCCTGGATCGGATACAACGTCAATTTTATTGGCCAGGTGTACAAGCGGATGTGAAGAGGTATTGCCGATCATGTGACATATGTCAGAGAACGCTTCCAAGAGGAAAAGTGGGAAGAGTGCCACTTGGGAAGATGCCGCTTATTGATACTCCGTTTCAGCGCATCGCAGTGGACCTTATTGGACCATTAACTCCAGTGACAGAGCGGAAGAATCGGTACATACTCACAATAGTTGACTACGCGACACGCTATCCGGAAGCCGTTCCGCTGGCTAACATCGACACTGCCACAGTTGCAGAAGCACTTATAACAGTCTTCAGTAGGGTTGGTGTTCCAAAAGAGGTACTAACAGATCTTGGCACCCAATTTACTTCGGATGTGATGAAAGAGGTAAGCAGACTGTTATCGATTCGCCAGCTTACGACGACTCCATACCATCCAATTTGCAATGGCTTAGTGGAGCGCATGAATGGAACGTTAAAAGCCATGCTAAAGAAATTATGTGCAGAACAGCCTCGCGAGTGGGACAGATACCTTGCACCGTTGTTATTTGCGTACCGTGAAGCAAGACAGGACAGTCTGGGGTTTTCACCATTTGAGTTATTATATGGAAGGTCAGTCCGAGGTCCGATGAAGATTCTTAGAGAATTGTGGACAGGGGAAGTTGATGATCCGGAAGTGAAAACCACCTATGAATATGTTGTTGACCTCCGTGACAGACTGGAGGAAACGTGCAAACTGGCTCAACAGGAACTAGGACATGCTACAACCAGGTATGCGAAGTACTACAACAGCAGAACAAAGGACAGGAAGTTCAAAGTTGGAGAGGAAGTACTCATGCTGTTACCTACACAAGCAAACAAACTGTTAATGCAATGGAGAGGACCTTATAGGATTGTGGATAAGGTTGGACAAGATGACTACAAGATACTTGTGGGAGGGAAAATCAAGACTTATCATGCAAACATGCTTAAGAAGTATTGGCACAGAGAGTTGGACAAAGAGGTGAATGATGCAAAGGAGATATGTGTTGCTGTTGTCGGAGAAGCTGTTGATGGAATTTCCGAGTTGGAAGAACCTGCATTGGAGTTGCCACCACTGAAGCAGAAAGAAACGTGGAAAGATGTTCACATTGGAGAAACCTGTACCGAAGAACAGCACAGGCAGGTTGAGTGTATCCTGCAAAACTTTGAAGATGTACTAACAGATATGCCAGGTAAAACAAGTCTTGAAGAGATTGACCTTCGTCTTACTACCGATCAACCCATCCGTTCAAAACCCTATCAGATTCCTCACCATTTAAAGGATGTTGTGAAAGCAGAAGTACAGACAATGATAGACATGGATATCATTGAACCGTCGAGATCTCCGTATGCTAGTCCAATAGTATTAGTACACAAGAAAGATGGAACATACAGGTTTTGCGCAGATTACCGAAAGATTAACCGAATTTGTTTGTTTGATTCGGAACCGATCCCAAACACTGAAGAGTTATATTCCAAACTCCAAAAGGCTAACTACTTTGCGAAGATTGACTTATCGAAAGGCTATTGGCAGATCCCTGTTGCCGAGAACAGCCGAGAGAAAACAGCATTTGTGACACCTGATGGACTTTTCCACTGGAAGGTGATGCCATTTGGGTTAGTTAACGCACCTGCAGTATTTTCTCGCATGATGAGAAAGCTATTGAAAGGAATGGACAATGTTGTAAACTACATTGATGACATCTTGATCTTCACAGAGACTTTTGAGGAGCTGTTGGTTTCATTACAGGATGTTCTGAAGAGATTACGAGAGGCTAATCTCACTGCAAGGCCAACAAAATGCTTTGTTGCGTACAACAACTTGGAGTTCTTGGGACACATCGTAGGAGGAGGAGAACTTCGTCCAGAACCTGAGAAAGTGGAGAAGATTCTTTCCGTAAGTAAACCCCAGAACAAGAAACAAATGAGATCATTCTTAGGACTGGTAGGGTACTACCGCAAGTTCATCCCTCATTTCTCTACGATAGCTGCGCCACTTACTGACTTCATGAAGAAAGGAGCCCCAAACAAGTTGGAATGGACCGCTTCAAGTGAACTTGCTTTTGAAAATTTGAAGAATATGATGACACATGCATGTGTTCTGAAAATTCCTGACTGGGGAAAATCGTTCATACTGCGGACAGATGCGTCGGGAACTGGATTGGGAGCTGTATTGCTTCAAACGTACGATGATGTCAAGTTTCCTATTTGTTACTTAAGTCGGAAGCTGTTGCCAAGAGAGCTAGCCTATGCGACAGTTGAAAAAGAATGTTTGAGCATAGTTTGGGCAGTTGGAAAACTGAGACAGTATCTCTATGGGCGAGAATTTTTGCTTGAAACTGACCATCGTTCCTTGACATGGATGAACACCGCAAAGATGACGAATGCTCGAGTAATGAGATGGGCGTTAACCCTCCAGCCGTTTCGATTTGTACTGCAAAGCATTCCAGGGAAAGAAAATCTTGGAGCGGACTTCCTTAGTCGATGTGGGCAGATGGATGAGCAGGAATAATGATTTGGATAATGTGGAATTTTGCTTATGTAGCAAAATCTTCAGGTGGGGCAAAATGTCACGAATGAAGTGTAAATCTGGGAACATCACCCACACACACGAAGTCGGGAAAAAGTGTGCGGGAACGGGACTCCAAAACACAACCGGAAGGAGTTGCATGTAAACATGTTGTGTTGCAGACCGGTGTGACATGGGCAACTTTGAGCCGTAAGTGCTATTTAAATTAGTATTTTGAGAAAATATAACTGTAATTATGTTCCTAAATGTTTCTTTAAACATGTAAGGGAAGTGTATTAACATGGTAAACTGTAAAAGTGTTGTTTTTGTAGAGTGGGATTTTCCTCACTCATTGAGTCTGGTTTGTAATGATTTTGACATGTATGTTTGAAAGAATGTCAAGATTATTGTTATGCAGTAAGTGCCTTAATTTTAACACATTGTTTCAGTGCTGGGTGTGAGGTAGGAGACGCCTACTGCCCTGTTGTGAATGTGAGATGTGTTTCGCTGTTCAGGGTGCATCGCGTGTGTTACTGATGTTGTGAACAGTGGCCAGACTTGTGCATTTTGGAGTTGTGTCCAACAATGAAGTCAACCAAGAGGTTGTATGAACTTTACGTCACTTTGTGGGAGATTTGGCTTCCACTTATTTTCACTCAACACTGTGCTTGAGATTTAAACCATCAAGAACTGGTCTTGAAGTATATTATATTTATTGACTTGTGTAAGTTGCATATCAAGAGTTTGACTTGGTTAAATGGCAAAACATTCAACTTTATTATATCTGTATCTATCATAACAAGAAAATTGTCTTGTATGAGTAGGGAATATATCACAGACATTTATGTCATTTTCATATAACTCTGTATTGTATTACACTGTGGAAGAGGTTTGGTCTTTATGAGTGTATCTGAGTTAATAAATTCTACCTTTACTGACTGGTGATTAGCAAGTATCAGCAGGGTCATATGTAGCAGTGAATCTTTAATGTCATAACTGCCTGAGTCCAAGTGGAGTCCAAGAAGTTCTGTTTGTGTATAAATAAGATATTTACTGTTAAAAATTGTTGACAGTCAAGAGTTTGGTTGGTTATAACATAGTGTATGTTGTAAACAGAATTTCAATTAGTACAAACCATGGTTTGATAGGTACATTTTATTTGATGTTATTATCCATTATCAGGTGGTGAAACTTGAAACAAAACAGGTATTCATATTTTGGGTAAACAGGGGTGCTTAATATTTACACTAAGTTTCAGGTGCTCACCTAAAGGGTTGAAATCAACAAACTTGTGTAGTTTTTTTGGACAGTATTGTATACTGTATTGTCAGCAGGGGTTCTGATATATATATTTTGTACACTGAGTACTGTATATTCTTTGGTTTCATATTTTTGATATATAAATTTATTTTGTTGAACACATGTGTTTTTGTTATTAATCAGTCGAAATGTGACACTTAAATATCAGCATAAATAGTCATTCTAAAATACCTCCAATTTTTTCAAATAATTTTTGCCCTGCTTAGATTTTTCCTTTTTCATTGAGCAGTGCCACCAGGTCACGACAAATGGTCTTGCCTCCGAAAATAATTACCAACACATTCATGAAATTTGATTTATAGTGACAATATTAACTATTGAAATAGTAAAGAAATATGCAATTGTATTTTGAATGAGTTATTGTTGTTTTAATACACTAAATATCAAAAAGGCTTAAAGAGATGAGTGTGTTTTAAACTTCAAGCATTCATTTAATTTAAGATAAAAACTTAAACCTTTTAGGTACTAATATTTATAACTGTTCATGTCCAAAAGACATATATATGACAAATACTGGTTTTCCATGAAAATCTAAAAACAGCCTTATAAATGCACAGAGGTGTAGATATCACGTCCAGTATACATGGATACTAGTTACATATTAACCTAACAAACACAATCAATTCCTAACTGCCCTTCTGGCTGTTTTAGATAAGTCTCTAAAATTACGTTTGACTATTTGACGCGCGCCACTGTCCAGTTTTCGATCATAATTGAGACGTTCTAACTTCATATTGTCACTTTAAAACACCAACAAGCTTTAAAATGTGTCTTTTTGGTAACAGTCGATACTTCGCGATCAAATGACACCATTGACTAAGTTTGGTATACGTGACTCCATTAACTCACGGAGTGACTCTTTAATTTGAGATGCATAAAAAAAAGCAAAATATAAAACAAATACAATTTCCATTTTTTCAAGTCTTAAATTCAAAATGAAAAAAATCAGATTTAGACTTAGACTTACGGAAATGATATTTCAATGTTTTTACATTTAGGGTTTTATGCTTTAATCCAACCAGGTTTACGTGTTTAATACTATAAGATTAAGATCATGATATAATATATATGGTAAAGCATCGTCTTCCAATTGGACGAGCAAACATGATTGATCAAATCAGACTGAACTGAGCTTGGCAGATTTTCAAATTGCCTGCAGAAACCGTTTATATTAGTAATGGCTTGACCCTTTCCCCGAGCAATCTATTTTATTAATCTGGTAAAAACAGTACATGTGCTGAAATCAAAATGTGATTGCCTCTGGCTGTCGATCAGTCCAAACACATAGGAAGTGAGGTAATGTATTTGATTGAAACAAGGTTTTATCTATCATATTCGTATTTTGCACTACAGAAAGAAGATAAGGATTTTCATTGTTTCTATTTATGTTCTCATTAATCATCAATAATTTATAGTTTCACTTTGTAATAGACTGTCAAAGTTAAAGTACATTAGGAAATGATAACAAGTGAAGCTGTCACTTTTAAAAAACAATAGAATAATTGTCATTCATTTTATTTCAAATCTGGCTGATTTTTTGCAAATCAGGTTGTTGTGAAGTTCAAATTCATAAACAACATAGTGCCTCAACAACATCTTCTCAGGCGCAAGTAATAACTTATAATAGTAATATTTATATTGGGGCATGTGAACCATATCTGGCTTATAATTTAGTTTGCTGCTATTGCATAAAGTGAACAATTCTCACTTAGGTTATTAAAACGTCTGGATCTCTTCATATTCAATGCCATTACCTGTTCTGTTAGATTGACGGCTAGATGGAATACAATGAGCACATTTACACTGACATCCACAATTGATCCAGAGCATTACCATTAATATATTAATGGAACAAATATATTGTTAATGGGATCTCTGTGCCAGTTTATACATGTTTGTCTGCTTTCTCTAGCCATAAGATATCACAAACACTCTCTGATAAACACACAAATACGAGTCCATTAGAAAGTCTTACTTGTTTTATGTCACAAATAATATATTTATACGAGACATTAATGTAGACATATCCTTTTTTTAAATGATTATTGCGGTCCAGCAGTGATCAATTTGGCAAACCACACTACAGTTTGGATTTAGATAACCATTGTGGTACGAGAAATTTGAAATGAATGAATTAACTAAACTAAACTCTTCAAAAAAAAGACAACTTGACATTCATGCGAAATTGATTTTTTCGAAACGAGTCATTTTTTTCATGATACATACCTGTTCAGGGACGAATCAGGGATTTTAACACGGCAGTTTCAATATCTTTAGTTTATGTCTTTCCTTCCGTAAACTAAGTTTATGGATCTATTTTTTTACGTTGGCTTCCCTCATCTTGGTTTCTGAATATCATATCAACACATATTATTAACAAAATAATATAACTTGTTCATACTTTATATGCTTATGTTAAAGTATCCTTGATACCCATTACTCTTTCATGCTTTACATGTATTTTTAAATGTATATGTAAATTTCCAGTTCATGATATTCCCAAGATGCATTATCTATATTGCTGAAAGAAACCAGATTGTAATTGCCTTACCGCGTTTGAAAATATCAAATGCTTTCGGGCAAATTATTACATAACAAAACTGACTATGATTGAGGTAGAAGGAACTTTTGAGTTTTTAACACAATTGTGTTGTCTTGTGGTTTTGTTCAACTTTCTTGCGGAAACAAAATAGATGCAAAAGTAACGGTGATTTAATTCATAAAAGACAAGAAGGATTTACATGTAATGCATTTAAGAAGAAAATATTAGTTAAATTTTTTACCAAAGGACGTATCGGTCATCTCTATGATACTCCAAATCACACGTACTATAACAAGTGTGTGATACTCGTTTAACAATTCTCAATAACAAATGCAGACCAAAGTAAGTCATAGAAGGATAACCTCACTTCACTTCATGGTTTCTGTTTTTAAGCACTTTTGCAGGGTTAGGTGTGACAGTAACGGATGCCCTTCATTGCTCATTCTTATGTAGTTGACAGCTTATTATCAATCTTTCTCAATATGTTTCTTTGTTCAACGATAAATGATTAATTATTTGCTTCTCTCATTAGTGCGGAAAGGAAGCAGAATTGTAATTTTTGTACTTGTAGACGGAAAGGAAAACCTGAAAATGACGGAAGTATGCCAAATCAAGTGTTGAGTAAACTTTAAAGAAATTTGATACCAACAACTTTTGATAAGGTTTCGAAAATACCAAAGACGTATATGTAAGAAAAAGGATATTTCAACTTAAAGTACAGTACAATACAGTTGCAACGAAGACGTTCTGAGAAGAAAGAAAAAAGAAGATATATAGGTTAAGGTTAGATACAAAATTTATGTTAATCATCTACCGGTTATATAAGAAGGGGAGGGAGGTTGTAAGTCGGGTAACGATGTCACAAAAGTCTGTAGAAAGCTAATTGCGAAGCACTTTCATTTCCTTAATATGTGATTAACGATTGTGCTGTTCACAATGATGATGAATGAATGAATGAATGAATTGTCTAAACTACCTTGGCGCACTGATGTACTATAATTCTTATGACTTTGCCGCACTGAGAGTTAAGGTGATTGGTTTTATTGCCTTCCAGCAATTTGCTTCCTTCAGGACAAGAGACTCATGAAGTAGTATACATCGAGAATAATTTGTTACACATCCCCTTCAATGTAAATGTGAAAGTCCTCCTCAACAGTTTCTTAGAATAAATGTCAGTTGAACTCCAAATTTGATACTTTATTACCGTGTAGCTTGAATGACTTGAGCAAATGTTTTCTTTCTGAATTTCAATTTCAAGAATTAAAACATTAATTTTCGTTTAAGCCCCTATTACTATGACTATATATGCATAAACATTTTTGTAACAGTATTCAAAGCTGTATGCTTCAAATACACATTTTCAGGTACTGAAATACTATAATTCGTTAAGAAAATCTTACGAGTCCATATAATAATCATCTAAATAACATAATAGTGGTTCAATAATATAGCAACAACAACAACTTTTATCTTTATTATTATCATTTTCATAATAAGTAGTAGCAGTAGTAGTAGCAGCAGCAGCAGTAGTAGTAGTAGTAGTAGTAGTAGTAGTAGTAGTAGTAGTAGTAGTAGTAGTAGTAGTAGTAGTAGTAGTAGTAGTAGTAGTAGTATCCATTTGTACAGCACACATATCCATGCACATGGCGACATATTTCATCAAACATCAAACAACCTTTATGCCACAAAAGTAATTTATGGAGTTATAGTTAATGCTACATGAGCATATATATCTTGTCGTCTTCAAATACCGTTTAGGCGGTTGCAAGGTGCTCCACAACTGTCTGTTAAAGTATGCAAATGTAACAGAATGAATTTCATGAGGACACTATGCCATAGACCAATACATGAGACATCTACTTTAAGAATTGCTTGTGGAAAGAGAATTGAATATCATTTCGAAAGCAGAGTCATGTTAATATTACCATATTCATAGGGCAAAGTGACCGATGCTAGGTCACTTAACCTAACCTGAATGTTGATAACTATCACACTATATGTTCTTGCATTGTCTATTGGGTGTAAGTGTAAAAAATGATAAGGGGGTCATACTTATCATATTCGTTATCGTTTTCCCGGTCAAACATCAGAGTGATATTTTGATCACATTTAGAGTTGATTTAATATGATAAAGCATAAATCAAACAATGATCAAGCTATTTTGTTTATAAACAATCGTGTAGAAATCAGTAACTTTTAAAGTTCAAGGTCATTTTCAAAATTTTCAAATACGTTGTCGTCATATCGGCTCGCGCCGTCAGTTAGTCGGAGTCACTGTTGAAGATAACACGTCTACGCTTTCGCTGCTGATTTTCACGGTTCATTGTATTTGTTTATAACTGTAATCAAATCATTTGGAAATGACAATCTTGTTTTATAAGAGCTTTTGTGCAACTCTCGCAAACTGGGAATCCATAAATAGCTGCTTCGGGAAATCCGGGAAGTACCAAGGTTCAGAAAAAGTAGAACTGGCAGGGGTGCAATACGGAATCTCGAGTGCAATACGGAATTTGAAGACGGATTCCGTATTGCACCCTTGTATTACTATCCTAAGTTTACATGGGTATATAATAAATAAGAATACAACATGCCAATTATTTTCCCCTCATTAGGTACAGAAGATGAACGCATACACACATGATTTTTTTCTTCTAGTGCACATTACAATATTGATTAAAAAAATTGGTTTCTACATGGCTTGCACATTTTCAAATGTTGATTATGAAATATTCACTGATTTGGGAATATTTTTTGTAATTAAAAATACCTTTTAGATAATGTTATTTGATGATGTAAATTTTGACAAAAGCCGAGTACATGTCATGTCTGCCGTGGTGTCATGGTGACCATATAATACTGACGAGAACAGTGACATATTTTTCTTCTCTCATAAATTTAAATTGTATTCGAAATTATAAGGTATGACACCTTTGTCGATTTTCATGAAAATAACGAATCAATATTAGTTATTGATTAAATGATGTCAATGTATGTCCCTAAAATTGTAAAAACTTGTCTATCATTTTTCAAAGCAGTCATCAATTTTGTTTTGGACTTACACACATCATAATTGATGAATATAGAATCTGATAACAAGTCATGGTGAATGAGGCAGAAACACAAAGGGTATCAAATTTGATCAATATTCATAGCGAATCTTCTTCACGTCACATCTAAGCCAAAACATATCTGTTTCCTGCTTGGCTTTTCTATCCTTATTATATGCCCACTTAACTGGCGACTGATGTTTTGACAGAACTATTTCTTCTGTTGCATACAAAGATTTTGTATTCTGTTTGTAGCCTTAATTCTAACGAAGGACCAATTTTCTGTTCTGCCAAATGCTGTTTATCCTTTTTCAGAAGAATGCAGTCTTATGAACTTTCAGAAAATACTCAAACGGTCAAAACAATTCTGAGAACTTGATAGTGTTGATATATCATTCTGGAAATGTTGTCTTCATTTCTAAATAGCAGATAACAGTTCAGAGAGTTGTGAAGCCAGATGCATAGTATATGATCGCGTTTGACTGCCATTCCTATCATTCTTAATCAATATTTGGGTTACGAAATTACAATTTCTAAAATATACACTGTAACAAGATGTAACCTTTTTTGCATGACTTCTTTCAGAAACAAAACACGAAGTATAATGAAGATGACATTTCTCTCTGGAATAAAGGAAACGACTGGATCTATACATGTTCAATGTCATTATTAATCATGTTACATTATCGGCTAGTTGTTATACAATAGATAACATTTACACTTGTATCCACAATAATTAAACAATAATTGAAATGTGTAATGAAACATTATCATTTATATATGGATGGAACATTCACACGGTAATTGTGATTTCCATGACTGTCTAAATACATCTCTGTCAGCTTTTTAGTCATAAGATTTCACTAATACTCTCTTATACACCACGTGGTGTGGTTATCGAGTCAATATTAGACGTGAGCTATTTCATATAACCAGGCATGTGATGGTTATAGTATATAACTTTACCTCTGTTAACATACAGGCTTCGAGTGGTCAAAACGCTCTCGGTTCGATACCGCAAACAAACTCAGCTTCGCCTCGCTTTTTTTGCGGTATCGCACCTGGAAAGAACTTTAAAACTGTGTGTTAGGGAAGGTACCAATCACCTTGAAATGATGTGTTTTAAATTTTAGAAAAACAACTTTGAAGCAACATGTTTTAATCACGTTGAAAAGCTCTACTTTCAATATGGGATGCCTGTATAATTTCCTCATCGTCCGAGCTTTTGTCGAATTGCCAACGATCTTCAATTTCCTGTGATGGTTGAATTAAATATTTATCTGAAGAAGCCATTTTCTTCATTGTTACTCAACACTTTACATGTCGCACAGTGCAAGTGGTAATGCATCGCACGCACTAATAATGCCTTTGGTACAGGAACAGCTCGTGCTCGTGCGTTGCTGCAAACATTCACACTAATGCTTTTTGTTTTATTTTGAACTGGCTCTTCTTAGATAAATTGAACAGGTAAAATTTGTTTATTTTAATTCAAATTATCCCTATCAATAAATAGAAAAGGACAGCCACCTCATTTGCCATCAGTCGTTGTCAGTAATGTTACATGCTGTGATATCACTCTTGAAAATTTAAAAATGTCACATCTATAGCGGCTTGTTTTATTTTGAACTGATATTTTCTAGATGAATGAACAGGTATAATTTTTTTATTTCAATTAAAAATGTTCAATAATATAAAGAAAAAATCCAAAAATTTTGCGTTTGTCGTTGTTAACATTACACCAGACAATGCGTAATTTAAATGTTGGATATTATTGTGTCACTCTTGAAAACTTAAAACATCTTTTCAACAATGTTACAACAATTTAACGTTAATTCATTGGACCATGCATACGTGGTGTATGTGAGACAATGACCACATTCTCGTTCAGATATTTGGTATTCACAATTGAAATATCCAAAATAGTGTATCAGCTAATGTGTTTATAACAGTGTTTAGTGTATGACAGAGTGTTTTCAACAAACAAATCATGTAATTATTGCCAGCAACATACAATATACATGCATTTGGCATTCAAGCGATACTCAAGCATAAAATTATAATTAGAACCATTCATTTCTTATTATTTTTCTCTTCTTCTATTTTATGCATTCCCAGTCAAAAGGTGATGATATTTTTTAATTTCATTTAAGTTTATTACACATTTTGCATAGCATCCTGGCTACTTTACTCTAGCAACACACATTTGTTATCAGCAATTATGTTCAAGCACATGATCTCGAATGGCAAGAACAGGATTGATCGAATCAAACTGAACTAGTGGGCTTAAAGAGAATTTCAAATTGCCTCCAGAAACTTATTCTATTAGTAATTAGTTGACCCTTGCACCGAGTAATCTATTTTTTATGTGGACAAAAAACAGTGAAGGCGCTCAAATCACGCTATGATTGCCTTTGGCTGTCTATCAGTTCAATAACAAAAACTAAACGAGCTATTTTGTTCGTTTTTACACATAATTTATTTGCACTTCAAATGATGTTTACCATGTTGATTTTTTTTTCTCCGATTAATCATTAATCTGATTTTATCACTTTAAAATAGAACGACGATGTTACGGTATCAAACTTAAGTAATAAGTTTCTGGGTCTCTACATATTCAATGTCAATATATTTGATTGATTAGCTAGATGCACACTAATTTTAAAAGAAACATCTTCATTGATATATCAAGTTGCCATTTACATAGTTCTTCTTTCTTTATGTCATTTGAAAAACAAATCTGTCTGCATTATTTAACCATAATATATCACTGAGAACCATATAAACATTTAAATACGAGTCCGTCAGGATGTCCTACTTAGTTCTCGGTTTAGGAGACATACTGGATAGTGAGTTTTGCCGTCCAGGAATTATCAATTTGGCAAGTGTTTATCAATGACGTGAATTAGACAGGGTGATATAAAGTGTTATGAATTGTAATGAAATACTCAATACCATCGCTTTGGGATACATCGAACAGATTACAGGAATTATATGAAAAATAAATGGTTTGCATGCTAGAGAATTACTAGAAGACTCAACAGCCTTAGTCGTGTAGAATAAGGACAATGACCAAATGATTAGTTGTTGATGAACGACTGCTATGTGCGCAATAACTGATACAATATGTTTGATGTTTTAATTTAAGATACCAAATATTGGTCGTATGTTGGAGTAGTTACTACGATCAATGTATGCAGTCGTGAACTTCACGAGAAAGTTAACAACCGCTTGTTGGGAAGTAGATTGGACAATTAAATTTCCACTTCAGTAATCAATCTGTCTCAGTAAAGCTTATTTTCCCTTTCACTTCACCAAGGTAATCAGCCGGACATTGGACATAGGAATGCGCAATTAAGTTTTATTTTCTGATTTGACAGTCACGGGATGTAACTTGGAATTTTGAAATCAGTGTAACGTTCCAAATACATGGTTTTCTAAATAGATAAAAGTATAGATATATCAGTATGGTGTACACATGAAAAGTGGACACTTTTTTCGAACTTTTTGATTAAGATTAGTAAGTTTGAATAAATTGATTCTATTTGACACATTTAAATTATCAAATTGTTTATGATGTAAAACACTACATAACTATGTTTTATTAGGATCATGTATTTTGTACCTCATGTACATTTCCGTACTTTCCTTGATTAAGTGTCTTCAGCTTTTCAGAGCTAACGTTCGGTGTAAATAATGGCATCAATGTTCTCATAAATAATACAAAATGCAACCAAGTTTTAGTTGTCAATGATTTCAACACAACAGCTTCAATATATTAGATTTATGTCTTTGCTTCAGTAACTAAACTTGCTCTACATCGATCTATACTTTTTTCTCGCTTGCTTTGCTCGTCTTGTGAACTTTGTCTTTGTCCTCATGTACTTTGCTTCACAAATTTTATCAAATTTATCTTAATCATTAATTAATACAGGCTAAAGGAACTTTTGGATGTGTACCAAATTTATTTAAAAGTATTTTAGTTTATGTGAGTTTCTTGCAGAAACATAATAGTTCCAAAATAAATTTAAAGATGATCTGATTGGAAAAGGTTTTCAAAGATTTAAACATATTGATTTTAAGCAGAAATAACTACTATATGATGTAAATAGAGCTTACCTGTTATCCCAATTATACACCACACATTAAATCGCAGGTATAATGACAGAGTTGTATTCCTGTAACAACAATTCTCCAAATCAATAGCGGGAAAAAATTGAGAAAAGGGTAATCTTAATATCTTAATGTAAAAGTTTCTGGTTTTCGATTTTTCAGGGTTAGGTATATAGACGGATGCACTTCTTAGTTCATTCTTATGCTTAATTTCAAAATGTCTTTATATGTTTTATTCTTCAAAAAACAACAGTTAAATAATTTGTTTCTCTCATTAACGTGAAAATGATTCATACTTGTAAACGGAAATGAAAACCTGAAAATGACCGATGTCTGTCAAATGAAATGTTGAGTAAACTTTTTATAAAATATATATCTTAGTTTGATAACTTTAAATAAAATAAATAATTAGAATTTAATATCGTTTTAATTCTAAATTTAATAATTATGAGTTCCTATCACTTGTGCTTAAACTGAAATAAAATTGTAATAATTTTGATAAAGGAAACTGCATAATTCACTGATAATTTTTTGGAGAACTCTAGGGAAGTTTTAACCTACAACAAGGCTTAACCTTTGGTATAGCATTCATAGTTTGATCTGTTCAGGAGTTAGTGGTTTTAAAAAAACATGATGAAAAACGTACTATCCAATAATGGTTTTTACGTTTCGCAATATCTCTGAGTATCTAAAACCAACCACGACTACCCTGCACTGTAACTTGGCTTTGAAAAAATATTTTTGTCAGAAGTGCCTAAATACTTTTGCTGAAAATACTCTTTTCGCTTATCAAATACCTGCTAATTTTGCTAATCATTATCTTCCGTAATCTTAGACAAGGAATCAATGAGCTCGCAACAAATCAAGACATATGAGTGATCATGGACTAATATTCTATTTCTGGGACAGTAAGGGGTTGGGGGAAGAGAATGAAGTACAAATCTTTTTTTCTTGAAGAAAGAATATGTGGTAAAGGTAAATCAAACTAATTATGTAGTAATTGTGTAGATGTATTAGAAGAGAAAGTAACATTAACTTTGACCCATAACACATTTTTGTGACTTTGACTCATTGAAAGGTAAATTAACTGCTTTTATGCCTTCCAGTAGTTAGCTAAGTTCAAGACACGAGACGCATAAAGTAATAGACATCAACACTAATTTCTTAAATATACCTTTCAACGCAAATTTGATAGTCTTCTTCTGACGGTAATTGCCACTTGTACCCCAAATTTGATACTTTACAACCTTGCAACTTAAAATATTTAGGTAATTACTTTATTTTGGATTGTAAGTTTCAAGGTGGAAGGTGGTTGAGTATTCTTAGTACAGCAAAGTCTAAAGTGTTTAATAAGATTTTAAAACATTCACATTTGACTATGCAATCCTTCCACTGTGCCTTAGTTCTCATCATGTTGGATTCATGAAAACAACACATCTTATCAAAGGATGTTTGACCAAGAACTTTGGTGAATATTATTTTAACTTCTTGTGACTCATATGATATTGTATTATTTATTTGCATTAGTTTATATCGTAACCTTAAACTCTTTGTTGATTATTAATTGAACTGTGATAAATATATTCATTTGTTTATGATATTTTGCTGGATTGACTTGGAACAGTTTCCTATTATCTATTAATTAAAAGTGTCCTTATTTTCAATGTATATGCTTATCCTTTTTTTATTTTTGCTATACAGTAGTTGACAATCTAATTCAATTGTTGGGTTTCACTAACCTATAGGAGATGTTATATTATTTCTTACTTTCTAGCCAGTTTTGTAAATTGGTAAAAAACATTCTGTAAGTTGTGAAGTCTCAAAAACATTCTGTCAGTTACGAAATCTCAAAGATGTCGAAAACTGTAATCGTCATGAACCAAGGAACGTAATGCTACACGGGAATACATTTTGTCCTCTCCGATCAAACTGATGGGTGAGGCGGTAGCAATGGGCTCCACAACTGTCTATTAAGTTTGCAACTGAAATCACCTCTGTGACAAATGCAATTTCAATTGGACAGTATGTATAAGAACATGACGGGAGAATTTCACTTAAAGGAATTTTTGTGGGAAGGGAATGTCATCAATTTGAAAGCAGAGCCATGTGAATATTACCATAATCAAAGGGCAAAGTGACCAGGAACACCAAGTCGCCCTAACTTTGGACACTTTTGACGTGGAGCAGACATAATATTGACTGCAGGTGCTGTTATTTGTTTGTCTCGATATGTCCTTTTCAATTTGTTATTATAATTTTTTCTGAATAAACATTTTAATGACACTCTTATTTTAAGCCAACTTCTGCGGTGAGTTGTAATTTACAGATTCAAGTGGAAAAATTGGTTGAATATTTTTATCAAAATAAATGTTGAATCTCGCTTCAGGAAGGTAGATAGTGCAAACTGTACTCAGTTACTCATTTATACTGAGAAACAGCTTTATATTTTGGTTCTTATTTTATAAATATTGAGCGTATATTGTAAGTAATTATTTGATGATTTTCAAAAGTGACCTTTGTTTGGACACTTTTGACCATGGTTGAGACACTTTTATGTTGCTTTAAATGACTTGTAGTGTCTTAATCTGACTGAAAATTGTCTGGACCCTTCTTCAACACACAAATATCATATATAACTACAGTGGTTTGTATGGGATTGGAATGGCATTATTTGATAACCATGCGTGCAGTAATTGCGAAAATATCTACCATCGGGAAGCATCCTTTATCAAAATCAACTTAATTCTAGTTTACGAAATAGTTATGACTTGTTTCTAAAAAGCCTATATCATTATACATTTTACTGTAAATGCTTTATGTAACCCAATGTATATAAAATGAAAGTATGAATATTATATTGTTCACACTATTACAAAAACTGTGATGAAACTTCATATGACATAACAACATTTATAAAGATATTTTTAAGTTTTCTTCTCAATGATTTCTTATTTAAAAAACTGAAGCAGAAATCTAGAAATTATACCGATTTAAGATTTTTTAAATGTCTGAAAACTGAAGACAAAATAATCAAAAACCTATTTCAAAAAATGCAAGAACTTCGTACATCTCTTGCACTGTAACTCGTCATAAATCAAATACATTTATAACATGGTTTAATACTGATGGTATCCTTATAAAGATAGCATTTGGAAAGCGGTAAAGCAAATCATAGGATTTAACAAGCACTCTCCCCTAATCAGTTTTAATGATTTGTTATTAAGTTGGACAAGCGTTGTTAGTAGAAGGCTTAGTAGAGATTTCCCTTGTTTGCAAATACCCTGTAGCAGTGCTTTATATCCGTACTTGTTTGACCTATCGCCTAGCCGTTTTTCTGCCCTTGGAAATTGGCTAATTAGGCGATGAAGCTCTTAAACATTTGTTAGCTTGCCTCCATTGCCTGTCCATGTCAAATCCAAACAAGTATGTAAAGTCTTCACCCTAGGCCTATTAGGCAATGACATGTATTTTTGTAAAGAACTTTATTCCTTTTCGTTCACGTAAATACAAATTCAAACATGCTTATCAATATAGAAACAAGACATTTCAACAAAGTATAGACAAAAGATGGACAGAGTATATTTGAATCATAAAAACAGAACTATTCAAGGATCAAAATAATAATCTGTTGATGTACACTGGAATTTTCAACAAAGTATAGACAAAAGATGGACAGAGTATATTTGAATCATAAAAACAGAACTATTCAAGGATCAAAATTATAATCTGTTGATGTACACTGGAATTTTTTCAGGATAATGTTGGATATCCGCTAATAAGAGAACATGACATGATGACCATAATTTCATAATTGTTTAGTAACTACATTGAGTATATGGATAATATTTGTCTATGTTATATATGTTGCGAATGTCGTTTTCAAGGTATGGGATACTTGGTTAATTATTTTTGTTGTTTTGCTTTTAATATATCATAGTTCATGATGAACATGGATTGGTTTATTCAGTTGTATCATAGTTTCTCACATATTGATGTGCATAGGTACAGAAATACAAGGGTACTAACACACAATTATATACCATTTTTAACTTACAAAAACGCTATATAACACAGCATGTCCAAATACAACACAATAATGAAGTAATTAATATTTGACATAGAAGGTGTTAAGATGTATTAAATAAAAAGGGGATCACCATAAGATTTCCTGAGTCATTGCCAATCACTATTTCAGTCCAAGAGTATCAATATTCGGAGTCAAGATTGAAATAGCGGTCCTTAAATTTAAAGACAATGGCACTTACATTTATTTTGTAATTGACCTGATATATTGACCAGAAATATAATAGAAAAGAATGCTATCTTTGTTATAAGAGGTAAGGTGATTTTCAAAGATTACTTATATTTAGTATAATAAAGATGATATTATTTTGTCATATTTGATCTAAAGCGGTATAAACAGTTAAATAGAAATGATGTATTGCATTATATATGCAGTTTGCCATGAATGATTGACTATTATTAAATATGACAACTTGATAGTTTTCTCACAATGGACGTCGAAAATAATTATTCATAGTTATATAAAAGATAAGTCATCTTATTGAAAATCATGTAAACTTTTTTAAAGGACTGTTTTTTCATTCTCCATTAATCCATTCTATCCGGGCTGTACTCTCTGCACAGGTTTTCACACAATTTATCCATTAGAGAGATCTATGGTAGATGTTGATATAATTAACATAAATAGGAAAGGAAAGTTCGCAAAAAGGCTCTGATCATAACAAAAAGTTAACAAAAAATGTTAAAAACATTAAACCTTATTTTCAAGAAAAGGAATTGTTGATATAAAGTTGATGTATGTCTATATATATATATATATATATATATATATATATATATATACACACAAAGATATGTCTAAGGGGACCGTTTGAATTAGAGCTACATGTAGGTCCTTCACATCGAACTGAATTCTATCCAGAAACTATATACAGATATGTAACTGACTGAGATGCCTGTAGTATTAACGTGTTCGATTGTGTTCGATTGGCGCCAGGTGAATGGCCTAGAGTCTTCATTCTTGAAACTGATAGCTACGTTAGTAAACATAACTTTCGCTCATAGTTACAGTATAGTGGTGTCAAATGTAGACTGCTCGTCTTTGCATTGGCTGCATTTTCCCCCAGAAAAAAATATTTAACCACGTTCCTTCAGTTTCTCATTGAAGGTACTCAAGTATTTTCAATTCTGTTTAAAAGTTATAGAGTAGACACCAGTCCATTTTTTATAGATCAAGATTCTGGTTAAAGGTTTATCCATTTTCAATCATTTTTGTGATGATTTACGTCAAATGTTATCAAGCAAATCATCACAGCTGTGGGTTTAAATGGATTTATACGAGAAACGAGCTCGAAAAAGGCTAATACATTTTTTAAAGTACACAGACTAGCGATATTGACAGACTTGAGGTGTAATAATGTGTACAATAAATAAAACAAAGTTTTAGAACGTGTATAATATACTCGATGTTGTGATGATCCTTATTCTATTCTTCATCTTATTAACTACAGCGAGTACAACAATTAACTAATATAACTATTCTAAGAATTCGCTCATCTGCTATCTGTGACTACAAGGTAGCAAGGACAGAAGCTCTTAAGCCTATTTGTTAAATAAAGTGATCTCCCGAAAACGAAAATAAATATTTCAATTGCGAAATATTGAAATTAATGGCGCATGCTTAAAATTGCTAAATACTTGATCATTTCCTCTACGTCTACGGATGATTGGTTTGAGTAATGAGATGATTTCACCCTCTGAAGATAATACATTTGGGATAAACTATTGTTGGTGGAGGAAAATGTGAAGAATTACATCCGTCATAAAACGTGCTCCTGATTTTTAGTGGCATATAGTTCTATGGATTTGTCTCAATTGTTCACTGTAAGTTTCTAGTCACATGAGACCATAAACTGAAGATAAAATTAGGCCCATTTCCATCAAACTAAAGGATGTGAAGAAAGTTTTTAAGAAGCATTCGAAAGAGTAATTACCTACTGGGATTTCTTACATTACTCCTGTCTGTAAGAAAGTGTTTATATTTGACATAAATACTGAGGGATCATGCTAAGAAAAAGGGGCTTAGCGTGTGTTCTTTATCAATTGGCGTAATGGGCTTAGACGTTAAAAGATGCAAGACATTTTTCACCTTCAGATAGGATTGTGCTGGATTTGGAAAGTTGTTTTGTCCTACGTTTCTAATCTTGCACATAAAAGCACTTTATCTTTCAATTCATATTCAAATGAGTTGAAACATACATTAAACTGCAAAAGGAACCTCAGAGCCAAAATCAAAATACTGCTGCCAGATAAAGTTGAATTTGACATTCATAAATCCTATGCTTTGCAAATAGGAATACACGAGTTCACTCATCAAGGTTTGAGTAATAAATTGTTAACACACAATGAGTGATTAATTTGCTGTTTTAAGGTGTTCTTTCAAAAGAATATTTAGGATTATAGTGGAACATTTACCAAATATGAATATTTAAATAAATTTAAAGTAAATAAAAAATGGACCTCAATACGTTGACGCATCTAAGATGTACGATTGCCTAAAACACACCAAAGAAATCCTTTTTTACAATCCTACCTCATCTCGCCTAGTCTTCGATATTCCAAAAAGACAACTCCTTAAAAGAGTTTATTTTAGAAATAAAGACGATGTTTAATAATAAGAGACAAATAAGTATCATTTGACTCTGTGGGATAAAATTAAACTTTTTGAAAAGTATTTCCTTTAACTAAAGTAATACACTTATGATAATGAAAAAAATAAAGTTTTCAACTAAAAGGATCATTGTAATACATTTCCTATGCTCAAATGCAGTTATAAACGTCAATTAGATTATTGTTTCTTGCAGTAATATTATTAAGATCATGATTATATTTATATATATTTTTTTAATATTTCATATATTTCAAAGCACACAATTTCCAAACTTTTGTAAAAGTAAGATATGATTTGTAACAATGTTAACAAAAAGTCAGCAAAGTTATGTAAACATTGATTCTTAACACATGAGAACTACGGCTACTCATAGACTTTTGCATATAACCTGCAAGATCTTTTCAGGAAATGTCTTGGTGCTTTTGTCATTTTCTATTCCGATTCAAGTGAAATCACAGATAATGGTTGGTTTTCAAATAGAATCAACATCAAATTCATGCAATTCACTTTCCAGGGATCAAAAACAGGATCACAGCAGGGATTTAATTCAAATCGAATCTAATCATTGCAACCAGCAATATGTCTACCCCAAAAGCTCTTTGATACTCTTTGTCACGAAATCGTTAAGAACTATGCGTAACAAATAAGCTGTTATTGATGGCATCAGCTTCAAGCTGTGATATTTATTAGAAAATGTTTCTAAGCACGTTCCATTGTAGCATAACATTACGGATAAATGATAAAGTCTCTTCCTATTGATCGTATTAGTCATTTACCTCAAAATCATGTCATTCACTTTCAAGTGATCATAAAAAAAAATCACAGCGGGTCGTAATTTAAGTGAAACATATGCGTTACGACAAGCAAGATATCTTTACACTTTTGGCACATTTTATTTAAATTTACATTTTGACTTCAGTAGTGTAGTATGTTGCTATTGACAAAATGATTACTTTAACCAGCAATACAATAAAGTGTACTTACTGTGGGATCATCTTTGAGCAGAAAATATAACAGCCGACATGAAGGTACTCATAAATAACTATTTTTTCTATAATTCAACTTTTATTCTTCCCGTTAAAATAACCTCTTTTATTTAGTTTGACGTATCTGACTCGCTCAACATACACCATTTCCCTTTAACTTTTGCCATCAAATATCTACAGCCTCTATGTTCCCGGTTTCATATGTTAATGATAATGTAATATACTCCTAAAGAGAATTAACTTTGTTTTCACAATTGCATTCTTGCATCTACTAGTGGCTGGTAGCAGTTAAAGATAAACGAAAACTGTAAAGGATATTGATAATTTTGGTCTGGTAAGTCGCCATTTTCTTTATCATCACAACCTTCAGATAATGAATGCTTGCAAGAATCTCTTGGGTATTTGGGTATTTTTCATATTCTCTAATGAATTTCAGTTTTCTAAATATCTATATCTAGCATTAAGATTTGTTGACGGGCATACAATTGTTATAAACCTTCATTTTGGATCTAATTAGATTCCTAAAGGAAACAAAACTAAAGTTTATTCAGATAATGGTAAGTGGTTTATCGATATGCGCTAAAGTGTTTATAAAAATCTTAACTAATTCAGATGTATTTTCATTTTTAAATGCCTATATAAATATAAATATTTTCCACTGGATTTAGAGCAACAGCTTTATTCATACAAATTACGTAATGATACACGTCCAATATACATAAATTTTGCTTTATTAATTTTAAGGACTAATATTAATTAGGTTTTTTTATAAGAACATGTTGAGTTATTATGCTTCTATCAGCAGCTATTCATTATCCTCTTTCAATAAATATTACATTTAATTGTCGCCGGATTGAAATGAATAACATATGAATGATACTTTTCAGCGACATATGTGATAAAAACCACCTGTATATAACCTGACATTAATGATTTCAATAAAACATTTTGATATACAATTTCATGTATTGCAGATTTATTTATCAGGATCAATTTATTCAAAGATACAACAATAACGTGAATTATTACCTTTTAAATTGAAAGAAAATATAAAAAGGTAAAGAACATGATTAGAATTGCAAAAGCTTCCTTCTCTCTGCACTGTGAATTAAAAAAGCGTGTTAAACAGGAGTTTAAAATAGTTTCTTGAAATAATTTCAAGAAGGTATTAAATTATATTGTCAGTTCTCAGATGGTGATTATAAACATACACAACACATTTCACATTCCAGAACTATTCATAAATTGTAGTTTTAAAAATAATAAACAATAAATATAAATAATAAAGTCCGTACGAGATTTCAATTTGGGAACAAGATTTGCACTCACTAATATATACTGGGAAAAGTAAGTTAAGAATTTTGTCAAATGTATTATTAATATTTCATTAGGTGCTCCATGAAAATCTATGTCATTATCAATAATTTAAGAATGTTCATATGTCCCTAAATAGTTTTGTCCAGAATATATCAGTGGTAACTGCCTTGTGCATAAATTCATAACATTGATTTACTGGACCACATAATCTTTGACATTTTTAGTCAGCAAGATGTGCAACAAAATCTTAATTGTAAGTAGTTGGTGAGTGAGTTGGGTTTTGACGGGTTTTGAACAATAACTTCAGTTATTAAACACCTAAGTAATAATCCTCAAAAAAGTGAACAGGAAAGAGAGAAAGGGATCAAAAGGATGAGGGAAAAGATGGAAAGAAGAGCACATTTAGAGGTTTGACAACAGGTCAGTCTCTTAAGTGGCATTGAGGCAGACAGGCATTGAGACGAGGAGTTGTGTGAAAAAGACAGTGATTTATCTTGCAAATGCCTGAAACTTAGAGGCTTTAAGGGGTGAAATGGCAAAGATTCTCTTAGTAATGTGAAATAAATTATTACGCTATTGAAAACTCATGTGACTTTGTTAAACCATTTACATTGAATAGAAAATTATGAAAAATTAAATGTGAACAAAAAACAAACTCTTTGAGAGCACAGTATGGTGAAAAAATATGATAAAAACACTGCATACAAAATAATAATAATAATAATGATAATAATAATAATAGCATTCTTATACCGCGCATATATCCATGACAAAGCATGATACAATGATACAGGCAATTACAACTATTTCAACTACAATTAATTGAAATTATTAATATCTGTATAAAATAAAAAGTATGTTTTTAAAAGTATGTGTTATGTCATGATGACAAATGAAGTGATTGAGTTTTCAAATAAAGTGGTATTTTATTACTCATAAGTCGTAAAAATCTTCTATAAATCGAATGCTTCTTTATTCACAATACGAATTCCTCTTATAAAGCGAGCGTCAGAAAGTGTTAAAGCAAGTAACGGATTATTAGATATCCTTTTATAATCGCTTGTCATTATTTGTTACTATATGTTGGATAAGCATGGTTGGTAAACAGGGGGTTTAGTTTAGATTTCCCTATCCTAGAGCAGAGCATTAGAACCGTACCTGTTTGACTTATCGCCTGAATGTGTATGGCATTATAATGATAAACTGGCAATTAGCTGGACGAGCTTGACGAGCTTATTGTTAACATGCCTTTCCGGGTTTAGTGTACTAAGTGGCTCACATAAATGTTCATAAAATTTTGCTACGAAATTGCAGTTTCATTTATTTAGGAGATATATGTTTAGGATAAATTTATTATACTGTCTTTAAATATATCAATTATTTTCTACAATGAAATAGTAAGGGTGCGCAGTAGTATCGGTATATCGGTATATTGCAAACAGAAACACCACTTTACGTACCGGTAGAATTAATAATTTATTTGTAAAATTGCAGAAAAACGTAACAAAAACACCCTATGATTTTACTGAAAGTTGAAAAAAAGCGAAAATGACACAGACATGTTAAAAGTACGAAACCAGTCACTTCAATACCTCTCTTTACTAAACGACGGCCAGTTGAGCATTGATTACTATTGTAATAGTTGTTATTTTGTCAAGAGAACATGGAAAAATTGAAAATTGAAAAGAATCAATATATTGCAATAGATATTGAAATACGCTTTTCTGTATCACAATATATTGCGATATGGAAATGAGGACCGATATCCATCCTTGTGAAATAGTATTTTTTGCTGAACACGTCAATATTAATTATAATATCCTCTTGTCATTCGATGTTTGAGAGTAAAACGTGATCATCTTCTATTTCAAATTATTTAGACTTCATTTAAAAGGCTAAAATTATTAGATTTCTTTAATATAATTTTCCAAAGTAGATTGCTTACTATTCTTTTCAAAATTAGTTAGAAACAGAATCCCATTACCGTGACTTCTGTCAGACTGCGTTGAGAGGAAACTTCTGATGGAACGAGTATGTATCCTGGTAGTCAATATTTTGAATGTTATTTTACTCGGAATAAGGTTGGTTTTAATCAGAATGTAATTATAGTCATTATTTTCCAAATAAAAAATTTATTAAACTTCAACACAAAACAATAATAATTTATTATGATTCAAGGAACAAAGCGAATACTGAAAATAATCATAAAATTAACTATTAAGAAGATATCAAGATAACAATATTTAGAGATAAGCCTGCATTGATCTTTATCTGCCATTTAAGGGGGTTTCCGTCTGGAGCCAAAGGCATGTAAATGGTCATTGGATAGGTCAAACAGGCAGAATAAATCATCACCTTTAGCTATCAGGCCAGTTTGCTAAAAGCCCTTCGAGTCGAGCAGCTTTCAACATGATATGTTATATGGATTTAACGACAAGACCACATTTTGAACAACGAATTGGGCGAGGTTAGTTCCATGCTTCATGTGTAACTGAATAACCCTTTAGGATTTACTGGTATTAACGAAAGCTAATAACACATTTTCGACTAATTGATCATGGATTCAATGAAACCAAATTGTACAGTATATTTTTGTAATTGATTGGTAAAACAGACGACAAATTAAAACTTCCCCTTCAGGTGTCAGACTTACTTGCTTCAAAGCTCTTTAATGCTGCTGAGTTGCACGTTTTGTGAAGGTTTAATTTTTTCAAAATGTATTGCCAAATGTATTATCTTCAAAGGGTCATAACATTATATTACTCAACCTCCTTTACCATAAGATCACTAAAACAAAGCGTGCCACTGCCCAATTGGATAATCGATTTAATGTTACTTTTGCAAAACCACATATGTATATATATACAAATTAGTTGAAAATGCTTCGAAGAGAAAGTTTATATTGTTTTACAGAAAGGATATTCATTATCCGAGATGAAACACGCAGCACGTGGCAAGCATGATTATCAAGATACTTTTTACGCTCATATATTATTCAACAGACTAATTTGACAGAGAAAGCAGTCCTGAAACACACTGGCAATTTATCTTTATTTTTACCTCGTACAATTTATCTTTTTGTTATTTATCCGTAAAAGATTGTGTCCGACTAACAGTATAACAGAAGTTGAGCTCTACCATTTACCAATGCATTATTATTCAGCTTTAGGTATAAGGTTACAGTATACAATATTGATGAATTTGAATTCGTAGGGGGTGGGGTTCATACAAACTCACTCTTGTGGCTTTATTCTCGATGATTTTATCATTTGAATTGCTTTTGTTCATCTCATAACTGAACGGATTTCATGTTCTGACACTAATCAAACACAGTGAAACAGAAATCTATGAGATTGAAATGATCAAATGACAAACGACCTGCAGAAAGAACTTGGGATCCATAAATCATCTTGAAACATCTTTTGACTATAAAAACAAATCCCTCTTCACCCATGGACCAAATATGCTTGTACCTTTGAACAAAGTAGACATAAGTGCTAAGCAGCAGGGTTAGTGCCTTCGTTTTTCGATAATGACAAACGTAAAAAGAATGGTGAACATTACCCTCTGAAAACTGTTTATAAGATCGCTTATTTTTGTTTTAAATTTTCTGAATTAACATGATTAAAACTTTTTCTAAATCATAAAAAGTTTGGGAAACAAAGATAAACAGGCTTCACTCTCACAGATTGGGTGCGCAACTAACATGAGTTTGTTCTGTTACTGTAGAAGATGTAGCAGTTGTTGTGGGACAAAGATGTTGTGAAGTTTGGACTTTCTTATGGTGTGTTTTTACAAATTGTAATGCTTTGGCATGAGAGTAAGGAATGAACACACAGCTTAATAGACAAGCCAATGATAGGATAAAGATGCAGATAGTGAATGCTTCCCAAAATGTCAACGACAAATAGAAAATAAGAACATACCAACGGAGAAGACCTCTCAAGATGTGTTTCCAAAATGTTTGAGGTCTATTTGATTTACATTTCTATTGACGTCCACCCCAATCATAGCAAATACAAAACATACTGAAAACAAACATGAACAGTATGTTTGTTACGAACAATCTGGGGTATATCACAATCTGCAGATTGTTCGAACAATCTGCAGATTGTTTGCTCACAATCTAGGAATTCCTAGATTGTTTAAACAATCTGCAGATTGTGCGACCTGAACAATCTGGGAATGATCACAATCTGGGAATGTGTGTTTTATTAGTATTTTCATCATTATAGAATGGGAATTATTTAGCTTATTAAGGTTTTTCTATTTAGCGATCCCTAGATCGATTCCTAGATTGTGATGAGCAATCAGCTTGTCTCTTTCTCAAAATGAGGGGGTATGGGGGCCGATTCCCAGATTGTGAAGGACATTCAGCTCGTCTTTATGTCAAGCTTAGGGGATGTAAGGGTTGACTCCTAGATTGTGAAGGGCTCATAGCTCACCTTTATTTAAACCGAGAGGGTATATAGGAGTCGATTCTCAGATTGTGAAGGGCTCACATGTCGCCTACATGTCAAACTGACGGAGTATCGGGATCGATTCTCAGTTTGTGAAGGGCTCATAGCTCGTCTTTATGTCAAAATGAGCTGGTATAGGGGCCGATTCCCAGATTATGAAGGGCTCACGGCTCACCTTTTTTTAAACTGAGAGGGTATAGCCGTCGATTCTCAGATTGTGAAAGGCCCACAGATCGGCTTTATGTCCAACTGAGGTAGCATAGGGGTCAATTCTCAGATTGTGAAGGGCTTACAGCTCACCTATATATGAAACTGAGAGGGTATCTAGGAGTCGATTCTCAGATTGTGAAGGGCTCACACTTTGCCTATATGTCAAACTGACGGAGTATAGGGATCGATTCTCAGATTATGAAGGGCTCATAGCTCGTCTTTATGTCAAACTGAGGGGGTATAGGGGTCGATTCCCAGATGGTGAAGGGCTCACAACTCACCTTTATTTAAACTGAGAGGGTATAGCAGTCGATTCTCAGATTGTGAAGGGTTCACAACTCGCCTATATGTCAAACTGACGGAGTATAGGGATCGATTCTCAGATTGTGAAGGGCTCCTAGCTCGTCTTTTTGTCAAACTGAGGGGGCATAGGGGTCAATTCTCAGATTGTGAAGGGCTCACAACTCGCCTATATGTCACACTGACGGAGTATAGGGATCGATTCTCAGATTTTGAAGGGCTTATAGCTCGTCTTCATGTCAAACTGAGGGGGTATAGGGGTCGATTCCCAGATTGTGAAGGGCTCACAGCTCACCTTTATTTAAACTGAGAGAGTATAGCAGTCGATTCTCAGATTGTGAAGTTTGAATAAAGGTGAACTATGAGGCCTACACAATCTAGGAATCGATCTATATACTACCTCAGTTTAACATATAGGCAAGCTGTGAGCCCTTCACAATCCGAGAATAGATCCCTATACCCCCTATACTCCCTCAGGTTGACACATAGGCGATCTGTGAGCCCTTCACAATCAAGGAATCGATCCCAATACTCCCTCAGTATGTTATATAGGCGAGCTGTAAGCCCTTCACAATCTGAGAATCGACCCATACACCCTCACAGTTTGACATAACGACAATATGTTAGCCCTTCACAATCTAGGAATCGACCCCTATACTCCCTCAATTTGACATAAAGGCGAGCTATGAACCTGTCACAATCTAATAAACAAAAATAAAAACCTAAATAAGCTCATTTTACAATGCAAAATATTCTACAAACAAGCAAATTCCCAGATTGTGATCATTCCCAGATTGTTCAGGTCTCACAATCTGCAGATTGTTTAAACAATCTAGGAATGAAAAATATTCCTAGATTGTTCGAACAATCTGCAGATTGTGAGCGAACAATCTGCAGATTGTGATCATTCCCAGATTGCATGGAACATGTTCACCAAAACAGACCCGCACTAACCTTTCAAGAAATAGTTAAACCCCAGTTCACGTCACCTGATGTACCTATACTTTCATTTATAATGATAAATCCCAAGCTGCAGAAGGTGGCAGAAAAGTATCAAGAGAGGCCCCAATGACCTTCAAGAATAAGGATACCGAAATTATTCATTTTATTAGTTTGATTACTTAATGTTTGTCAAGTTTTTATAAACATTGGTGTGCTCTACACACTCATAAAAACCAACCACTCGATTCTATTGTTGTTGTCTTAATTGGAGTCTGCAAACCAGTTTTGTGAACATGGTACCAGAATATAACCTGACATCTACGTTTTTTGGGAGATGGAATAATATTATACCATGCATTCATTTGAGTGGACGGAAGCATTTGACTGTGCTCTGATTTATGTTTGATATAGATTATAATATATTATGTCGTATAAACATTATAATGAAAATCATAAAAGTGTTTAAGAACAATTTATCTATTCAAAATGAATTCAAATGATTCCCTAAAGTAAGACAGTAAACTAGCTTATCTGCAATGGATTTTTTTATACACATATTAAGAGATGGTAGCTTTTGTAGAACCAACATTTTATTATTATAAAATAAACGACTACAGCAAATAAGTCGATAGAGTAAATCTGCAAATGATTCAAATTATTGATCTTGAAAGTCAAAAGACATAGATCGAGCTGGTAATGAAATGTCATCGAAGACTATTGTAAATCAAAGGCTTTTCTTCGGCGATCCATGATAATTATAATTTCAGAACACGTTTTTCACATGATTGATTCATTCAGAGATAACACCCTTGATTTGAAGTATACATGAATACTTCGCATCAAACAAATTGTTTGTATTTCCTGTCATCATGAAAGAAAGAAATCCATGGAAAATTTCCCAGTTGCTTTTGTAAAAGAACATCAATGAGAAACGAGCTTTCACAACATTACTTTGTTTCTGATTTCTTGTAAAATCATTATTATAGCTTTCAGAGTGATGCAGACCGTAGTTTATTATTTTCTTTGCTGTTCTATTCCAGTTAATCAGGAGGCTTTAGTAAAAAATATATTGGATGTGAATTGCTATTGTATTTCTAACAAAAAGGACTATGGTGTAAACTCTTAGTAGAAGTTATTATATTCTATAATTTAGTTTTAAATTATGAATATTAATAAGTGTTTTAAAAGGAAATTCAGTATATACAAGTTTATGATAAAAGTAATACGATTGTTTTTATTGATTAAATATCTGTTGTCGTACATTAATTCACTACTTTGAAACATGTAATTGAAGTAATGTAAGTTAAGCTGAAACCATATCAGAATAAAATCTTAGTCAAAGATACATACATAATATTACATGTATTAGGAAAAGACGTCTTTCTATCCCCTGAACTAAAACATTTTACACGAAAAGGACCTGTATGTTTTAATTTGATATTTCCTTAAACTACAAGGAAAGCGAAAACATTTTTACATTAAAACGTTTATATGGTTCTTTCATATCAATATGATTAATGTCTTAAAATTGCAACAAGAACAGTAAGAATGTTATAAAGCAGATCATTTTTCATTGTGACTCTTAACAGCTTTTTCATTATCAACTAGATCAAATCCACAGGACCAGATTAAGAAAAGTATGTCCCAAAAGACAGGTTAAAAGAGATAAGTAATGGTGTATTTGCATAGATAACTTTCAATCACTAGTTACGTATCTAAACGATCATGTCTCAGTGGAGCTGTGTGTAAAACATGTTACTGATTGAGGTACCCTGAGCACCCACTTGTTAAATAGTGACGTTTGGCGTCAGGAGATTAAACTGTAGTGTTCATTCAATTAAACTTTCTGCTGATGGTTCTGTGTTTGTAAACTTTAGCATGCATGTAAACTTCTCCAGACTGCTTATCTTTGTTTTATTAATTTCCTACATTTGCGAACAATCATTGTTAAATTAAACATAAACTGTGCTGAGTATATATTGATGCTTTGCAGTTTCATCTTTCAGTTGAGAAGACAACTCTTCATTTCTGTTGACTTAGGAATTGATTTAAACAAAATATTGTGTTCTGTTATTTAGGTTGTGACTAGGCAGTACTTATCAATGTTAAGAAGTGTCGGGTCGGTCTCCCCATTATTACAATAATTCAAAAGGAATTAACAAGGCCAACATTGTAAATTTTTATAAAAACAAAATGACAATAAATGATACTTTTAATTTTGATATGAAGTATGGAAAGGGTATTTACATGTAAATATAAAAACTGAACAAGTTTTGAATGGGTATCTCATAATCTCTATTTCTATATCAGCCTGAATATTCATTCAAACGTATGAAGTTAGTTTTGTAATTCAATTGATTATTCAATGATTATACGTTATGTTTCAAGGAAACTTAGATATTACAGATTCTCATTTCCATAAGGTATGTTTAGAACACTTTGCCAGATTGCAGATAGTAATACAACAGCATAAAAAGTTTTTTTCAAAACCGAACAACAGCAGGATTACAACTTTTGATGAACATAGACTGAAAAGGGAACCTATGCACAGCACGGCTGAAGTCATATTGAGAGAGACAGCAATCTGCTCATCAATCTGTCTGGTTTCCTGAAAAACAAATGACTTATCTACGGGAAAACAAAATATTTTTCTTGCGTATCGAATTCACTATCTCAAGCTGCGTTTTCATTTTCCATTTTTGCCACAATTCACTGACATTTTCAAAAAAACTTGGTCGACTTAAAGAATGAAAAAGAGGATACTGGATTGTTGGAAGACGTATTAAAAGCTTCGTTTGTCTTGCTTTCATGCAAGTCTTTCACTTGAGAATAGGACAGCATACTTGTATTTCTCAACTAATACCTGAGAGTATTAGAACAATCATCCATTCAAAAAGGTATCATTTATAACTCAAATATTAACATGAATTACCTGGTCTTTGTATTCATGTTTAAATGCTTTTAATGTCATTACAAGGTATAATGGTATGTATATGTTATTTATTTTATGTAATTCATCTTTAAGTTGAATTTGTACGTGAGCCAAAGTCCTCTCTACTGAAATAAATGATTGATTGATTAATATTAACATGATTGAGAATATCTAAATACATTATTTTCATGTCAGTTGCAGGTATCAGGTAAGGACAGTTTTAAGATTTTGAAGAAACCTCATTGCGTTTTTGCTGTCTAATATAATCTGTGAAAAAGTACATTTTCTTGCTCACAATAATCTTTGACTTTCTATTTAAGATTCGTTGCCAACTTGAACATTAGATAATATTGAATATTGATCCCTGAAAATATATGAAAAGGAAGATCCAAAACAGATATAACCTATAGAACCTATGTGCATCTCTTTAACAAGTATATATGTGAAATCTTGCAAAATCTACGCCTACATTCAAAGCGTCTTAAACATTAAACTCATCAAGACATTGCTGAAAGGCCGACGGTGGTAGGGAATGTTGACCGCCGTTGCCTACATCTGGTATAAACAAACCTAAACAAATAATTGTTGACATTTAATATACACAAGAACATAATTATAAGATTTTCAGTTTGAAGTGAAATACACGTATTCATCAAAGTAATCCAATCATTGTAGGTTTTCCACAGCTGGTACAACTCATAACCTATGTAACCAGTTTAAGCACCAGAATTTTTAAAAGTATGACTCCTGCGATGTTACTATAATACTCTTCAAAGTTCATTCACTCATGCATAAAACCCAAAGTTCGCATGGTGAATTTTAACGAAACTAGATTAATTTAATATTTTTACTTAAAATAGTTTTTAAAAAAGAGTATGTGATAGGCAGTTGCAAGCAAAAAGTAGCGTACTGGAGTATTGTAAACAATCAGAAAACATTTGTGCATCTATCGTATTATTAATAGCAAAAAAGCCAAATATTTGTCAGGTGTAATTATTTCATAGGGGCAAAAAATTACGATAAACAATCAGTATAAAAAGCATTTTTGGAAAAGACGAGCATAAAGGATTTCTGAAGTTTCATATAGAGGTTAATAATCATAAGGTATAAATCTTTAAAAATTGATCACCTTCATTGGGGACTTATTAATATCATTTTAATGGTTAAATTGAAACGAATTAGAAACAATTTAGAGCCATTGCCTGTTAATAAGAATTTGTTTTCAACTTGTCCACACAGTTAACAGTCGTTTGTCTTGCACATACAGTACAGTATAGATAGCAAATTGTTTGCAGAAGTCCACCCCAACAGCTAATTAGAAAAGCCTCATATCTCTAATGCATGTTTCTTATTAGTGATGTCCCGACTCATTCATTGAGACAGGTATCATTTCAGCAGCAAAACTATCTTAGCAGAAAAATGAAATGATCAAATCAACTGTGCAGATAATGTTAACAAACGAACACGTCTGTTACGACCCAAACCGGGAAACGACCCAAACAGAGAAATCTATATAAATAAATCCAATTGCCTCATTGAAAATCATTAAATGGTATGGTTAAGTGACAAAAAGCCTTTTTGTGCCAAGAAAAACAGCTTTTGATTTTATTAGCCTATTTTCGACTTCGTCCGCTTGGAAAGTCGAGCGCGATTTGCCCCGTAGCTGCAAAAGAAGTATTGCAATGTGGAAACGAACCACAACCACTGTACCTTCTTTCTGCTCTCGCTGTTTGCTGTTGATTAAAATAGTTTCGATTCTCTTTTTTTATTTTTTTATTTGCTGTCTGATAAATATTTTCTTAATATTTTCATTATAAAAAATAAATTGAGGTTAAAAAAAAATTAAACGTATGTTGTATTCAAAATAAAACATACTTATCAGTTATTTCTACAAAAATGACATTCTAACTATATTCATCTTTGACTATCTCATATGAAATAAATTTGAAAGGAGCCTAGAACAACGAAAACAGGAATACCCAAACATAGAGGTATAAAGATAATCCTTGTATCATGAGGTCTTAGGTTGAAGTAAAATGTTGAATGTGAATATGAAAAAGTTTAGACTTTGAGTTAAAGTAGATCAAAAACATTTTTTTTCGACTTTACTCTTGAGTTATTGGGGAGTAAAATGCATTGATCGAAATTAGAGTTCAATTCAAATTAGAAAAAATATTATAGGAAACAATAAACTTATAAATGTGTTAAACAAATAAAACAGAAAATGAACCGTCATGAGTTGAACTGCATCGCATTTTGATATATTTTAAGGGAAAATGCAGAAGATTTAATTTGACCTCTATGTTCAAACTGTCGCATTGGACGTAGATAGGTTATGCATCTTATATATAAATATTCAATTATCTCGCCATATGTAATATGTATATTATACATTGTATAGTTATTTGAAAAAATAATATCTTTGGCTACAATTTATTCTATAATGTTTTAATAATGTATCGAATACGTGCTAGAAATGATTAAATTAGGTTCAAGATACTAGGGTCTTGAAATGATATTTAGGATTACTAATATGAAAATATAGAAAATATGAAAAGCGTTTTCCCGTTTTAGGTCGGTCATGTCAAAATGAACAAATTTTAAACCTATGCCAAATATCTAATAGTGGACCAAAGGTAGCCAAACATGCCAGATCATCCCGTAAAATGAATCTATACAAGTTAAAACAAAAATGCGCATGATGAAAAGTCTTGATTTTAAGGTCCTGTCCAAATTAACAAATTCAAAACTATGCCAAAAGTTTAAAACATGATCAAAGGTAGCCAAACTTGCCAAATCATCAAGAATCATGAATCTACACATGTTAAAACAAAAATGCGCACCATTTGATCAAAGGTATAGATTTTAAAGACGTTTTCCCGTTTTGGGTCGAGTTCCGGTCAAAATTAACATATCCAAACCTATGTAAAATATCTATTAGTTGACCAATGGTTTCCACACTTGCCAGATCATCTTGTATCATGAATCTACACATGTTAAAATAAAAATTGCGCACCATTGGATCAAAGGTATAGATTTTAAAGACGTTTTCCCGTTTTGGGTCGAGGTCCTGTCAAAATTAACATATCCAAACCTATGTAAAATATCTATTAGTTGACCAATGGTAGCCAAACTTGCCAGATCATCTTGTATCATGATTATATACATGTTAAAACAAAATTGCGCACCATTGGGACGAAAATATAGATTTTAAAGACGTTTTCCCGTTTTGGGTCGAGGTCCTGTCAACATTAATATATTAAAATCTATGTACCTAATATTTGACCAATGGTAGCCAAACTTGCCAGATCATCTTGTATCATGATTATATACATGTTAAAACAAAATTACGCTCGAAAGTATAGATTTAAAAGACGTTTTCCCGTCGAGGTCCTGTGAAAATTAACAGACTAAAAGCTATCCCACAAATCTAAAACTTGACCAATGGTAGCCAAACTTGTCAGATCATTGTGTGTAGAATAACTTAATATGTTTAAAAACCTTAAAATCGCTCTATTGAGTCAAAAGTATTGATATGAATTCCGTTTTTCTACTTTGAGTTGAAGTCCTATTAAATCAACAGAATTTATTTACGCAAACAATCTAGTATAGAAATCTCTATTTTCTGTAACTGTTTACATTGTATGATGAGCCTTATGGGCTATAGAACAACACGAATAACTGTAATGAAGCAGATAAATTTTATTATCAACTTAACATAAACATAACAAATGGTTGATAAGTGCCATATTTCAATATGATGACTTGAATCTTATGTAAGAGCTGTGCAAGAAGACTACATGGTATTTTTATGTCAATCAGGCAATAGTCTTCCCTGAAGATACGTAGACGAAGATAAGGAAATGAAATAATTCTTTGAAGAATAACGGATAAGGCTATGTAGTTTAAGATTTAAGATTTAAGATTATGTGTGGCTTGAAGATTCATAGACTTAAACACCGTAGCCCTGATATAATTGCAATCTAGTAATGATTTAGAATATTACTATGATTTACTATCTAAGTCTCCACCATTACATACATAAATCAACGACTATCACCATGGATTCACGAATCCTGTTTCATTAGGATGTTTGTGCAGAGTCTCGGCAGTCCTACATATGAGATTTATCCCTTGAAACTTTATCAATACAGCTAGCTTTAACTAGATTGAGATTCACTTGACTCAAAACTTGAAGAACTCTAAGCGCTTAATTTTAGGGTCGTGCTTTTAAAGCGTTGAACGACAACTCAAAAACATTCTTCTGTGTAAGTCTTCTTTAAATAACAATAAATATGATTAAGATATGTTCATTTTCTACACTGGAAATGAACGCAAGAATGACAGTTGGGGTTATATTCAACTCAGCAAGGGGGCATTGAATTGTCTTATTCTAGGCAAACCATGTCTTTTGTCACATTCTTGTCCAGTTCCAAGAATGTGTATAAAATAAGAGCACTTAAAACAGTCTAAGTCCTATTTACGCTAATTTAAACTATACGAAGACACAAGCAGACAAAGAAATTGTAATCAGACACAGAAGTTCGTTATTTTCAAAAATTATCTCAAAGTCTGATTTTCAGTATACTCGCGCTCTAGCAGTCTTCTTGAAGATTTTATAGCTTTCGTTAGAGCACCACCTTTGAACTACTTTCCCTTTGCTGAAATCTATAAGTCCTGTCGAAATTTGTCAATAACCAAGTCTAGATCTTGACCCACATCCTCAGATGTCTATGAAAATATGGTGGTTCTCAGCTTTGGCGCAACATTCTGATGGCCGATATTTATTTTACTCAAACCTAATTCATTCTTTTAATATTAGGTCTCTTGTGTAGTGTTGTTTGCCTTGGTATTTGAGAATATCATTTGAGTGTACTGTATGTGAGTTCTCATTATGGGTGTTAATTGAAATTATGGTTTTTCATTTTTTTATCGCTACGATGCATATCACGTGGGATATATCCGTCCGTTCATATAATTATAATTACTGTAACAGGACTAAAAAATTAAATCTTACTGGAACTTTGCATAAATATTACCCAACTACTGAGGCGGTGCCTTTTGATATTTTCAGAATTCTGAGAGAAAAGATTTCGTATTTGTTTCAATGGAAAATTTGGACTCATTTTTTGAGCAAAAATCTTGTAAAAATGAAGCTTTGCCTCGGTGAGGAGGGGGGGGGGGGGGAGTTTGTTAGTATAACAATATAACAATGAGGTACGTCACGAATTCTGAGAGACCTGTGTGAAATGTGATCTTCTGAAGATGTTTGTTTATCAAATTACTGTGATATTAAAACTCAGACTCAAATCGAAATGATAAAAGGATAATAATAAAAACAATTTTGGTCGAGTGTAGGTTTACGTTTCAAATAAGGAAAACAGTCGCAGAATAAAATGTAATGATTTAAAATTTTCGTTTTTGAGTTTCGTCAGGTAATTTAGCAATATTTGAATTGATGTGAACGTGAGAAGTAGACTGTTTTCCCATTCATGAAACATTTATGACACGAAGCTAGGATATTCCGTTAAAAAATATTATGTTAATTTTTGCACTTATGCATAATCAATGAACAAATTAAGGTTTTAAAAAACACAATTCGGAGTTACATTTGACACCTATCTTTTAAAACAAATTCAATAAAACTTTAATAATTTGACCAATTTGCAAACTATAACCCCCTTAAAAAACAACAAAAACAATCAGCAAAGGAAATATCTTTTGTTCAAATGTCTGCATTTACAACGTTATTTCAATTTAGTTATTACCCACCTATCGTAAATCTATCGGTTAAAATAAAAAAAAACATGAAAGATTGCATCTGTTGTAATGATAAACACTGATAATGTATATCTCATCAATCAATACCTAATTTCCTCAATTGTCAAAAATATGTATTAACATTATTTAGATTCTCCCGCTTATGCACAGAAAAATAATTTTATTAAAACATAAAATGAAGACCTTCACTGATCATTTAAACAAATTTAAATACATTTCCGACAGGGGTTAGGTAGATAAAAGACACTTATTTACTTTAAACAAATGTTTTGAATGAAAACCAAACAACGCGAAATCACATTGTCAGTTATTATGAATAATAGTAACTACGAGGGGACGTAAATAAGTTCATCAAAATGGATATAAAAACAGAAGCCAATGGTTGCGATATTGATTTCATTTTTCAATATATTTTCCCTGGACCTCGATGCACCTAGGCCTTTTGTCTTTGAGACTGTCTATGCCGTTGCGGTAGAAGTCTTCTGACTGGCCCCTCATCCATGCCTAAGTAGCTGCCATGAGTTCATCATCATGCAAAATCTTGTACCACGCAGGTTTAATTTCAAAATGCGAAACAGATAGAAGTCGCTTTTGGACAGATCTAGACTGTAAGGGGGAAGGTTAAGATGTTAAAAGCCAAATTGTTGAAACGCAGCCTGTGCGGTACTACTCTTGTGAACTGGAGCGTTGTCATGAAGAAGCATAACTCCAGCAGTCAACATGCCGCGCCTCTTCCTCTTGATCGCCGCAACAAGTCAGCATAGTAAGCTCCTGTTACTGTAGTTTTAGACGGTTTACAGTCTATAGATATCACGCCCTTTGATTCCCAAAAATTGGTCGCCATGATCCTGCCAGCAGAAGGCTTAGTTCTGAACTTTTTGGATGAGGAGACTGCTTGTGCTTTCATTGCATGTATTCTTTCTTGGTGTCAGGATCCCAGTGATGAATCCATGTTTCTTCCCCCGTAAGCAAACGGGCATGAAAGTTATCGGGATCAGCATTGTAGATGTCAAAGAGCTCACGACTGGATTCAACTCTTTGGTGGTATCCATCTTGTAAACACATTGGTCAAGTGCTCATAAATTATGGTGCAAACACTTCCGTGAGAAATGCCACACTCTGAAGATATCTCGTTCACCTTTATTCTACGATCAGACATGATTAAGCCCTGGACCAGTGCAACCATATCATCTGTATGGCCTTCCTGACCCTGGGTCATCATCCAAAGAGCTGCTAACCCGCTTCAACTCAGCTGACCATTTTGCAACAGTAGAATATTGAGGGGCTGTTTCCCATACACATTGGTCATATGTTTATGTATTACGGTCGCATTCACCCCTTCTTTTGTGAGAAACTTGATAACCGCACGATACTCAGTTTTAGAACTTTCCATGATTACAGGAGAGTACCTTTATTCAACAGGCTGTAAATCTCAAGTAAATGATCGTGAAGGGTTG
The DNA here is from genome assembly GCA_921293015.1 of Phorcus lineatus. NCBI lineage: Eukaryota > Metazoa > Mollusca > Gastropoda > Trochida > Trochidae > Phorcus > Phorcus lineatus. Next base: position 7,905,443 of record OV121086.1, on the reverse strand, counting down.
TCTGTAAACAGTCATCAGATGGCCTATCTAAATAATGACATCAACGATGGTGTCTTTAGGGGTGTATCAATAGTCCCTTCTCGGATTATTGACTTCCCCTCGAATAACTTTTTAGATAATACCAACTCAAATGCAATCTGCTACCTGCATTAGTTTAAAAGTTATGTATGACTAATTGATGCGCATCCTATTTTCAATCAATATCGCAAATTTTTCCCTTTATATTTTTTACACCACAAGTTTAGCATATGTTATTCGAACAACTCATGTGGGGTCTCTTTAATCTTTAACTCATTTTATAAGCCGATCAGACCTGAAAGGTATGACATGGCCCTTTATCCGATGTCCTTCGGACTTCTCCACCAAAACAGACGACTCCTTAAATTGAAACTTGGGGGAGGGGGAAACACCTTGCAGATTAGATTAGATTAGATTTTATCTTGGCCGCCGTTCAAATAATGGCGTTACATAATACCCAACCTGAAACATTCTATCGCCTTTGTTTCAGACAAGACTTCAGTCATGCTTGGGATCTTATGTTTTGAGAATATCATCTTTGTATGTTTGAGACAAAGATGTGTAAATTTCATTGTCCTAACCCCAAAAACATGAGTGTGGCAGGGGTTCATATGGCGTGACCGGGTTGCAAAATATAAAGGCCTATAATTTTGTCAGGTGATCAGTTAAGTTGAATCATATTGATGCGGTTAGGAGGATTCAATCGAGCCCAAGTTCATGTCTGAAGCTCAATTAAAAAGTAAACTAAAAAACAATTAATAAATTTTGAAGCGTATGACTGAGCTTGTTCAGACAGCCCTTGCAAACAGTGGACTGGGCACACAGTAAAAAGGGACAAGCAAGTAGACATCTGAAACCCTTGTAATTTCTGTTGCGTATTGGCAGGGGTTTGGTGAACGTTAATTTGGGAAAGGTTGATAACAAAAGTGGTGGGGTCAGAAGATAGAAGTGGGATGTTGTTGGAAATAGATTTTTTGCTCATTTAAAGCATGTTTTAGTTGTTTTAAATGCGTTAAGACATAAAAGAGCAAATGTATAAGAGTAATGTGTAAATGAATGAATGACTATCATTATTTAAAAAAAAATCTGTTGTATTTTCAGGATTATGATTTCAGGAATATTACATGGTTTCATCAACTTTCTTCGAAATTTGTGTTAAGACATCTTATCTAGTGCACTGACACTGGACAATTTTGGTATTTCATTTGGAGATCTAACGGATATACATCTTCGTCTTGAACATCAACACTACCAAGTCTGTTGAACTACATAGACCATGGCTCTCTTATTTTTGGTATCTACTAACTCCTTACTTCATATCTTAAATTTTCGGAATTCAAAATATTGATACCAAATATATACTCTCTGTATGTCTCTCTGAGCCTTAGACGGTAAACTTAAAGAATAGTGTGCCTAAGCAATTGTCGGAAAGCAATAAATATGAGTATTTTCTTATTTCAACATTTTAAAAATGCTATAGCTAAGGAAGATTAACATTTGAATAATTGATCAAAGTTTTTGAAATGATTATCCATCAAATTAATACGATTAACTATGGGGGAAATGATACTCACTTGAAATTAATTGTAATATTTATCAAATTGGTCTGCGGTTGATGTCAAGTAAAGACCCTATTGCGAAAATTGTTGGAAGTCTGTAAAATGCTTCCAAGTCTAGTTACTTAAGCCTGAAGTTAAGAATGGTTCAGGACTCAACTTTGTCGTTATCAACTGACAACATCCATATTAATCAGTCCTCGGTATTTCAGTTCAAGGACTCTAACTATATTTTTTAATTGAGTTTGAAAGTAGCCTATAGTCAGTTACCAGAAAATTCCTCCACAAAACTAAAACAACCAGAATACGATAATATTTAAATATCATATGGCACTTACACCACTCCCTTCAGAAGGTAATAACAACCGATTGATAAATGTGATAACTTCTATAGAAATCAAAAATGCAACCTGTACATTACTAAACTAAATGTAAGGCCATTTACTTTGAACTTTAAGATTCAGAAATTATTTCAATGTATATACAGTCATATGCCTGGCCAAAATCAATAGATAAAAACTGTTGGTGTTGGTATCAAATCTGAAGCATTAAAAAACAATTTTATGCTAGTGAAATCATGAGAATATGATAAACAGTGATGCAATCTATTTAAGTTGGAGGCGGCTTAATGAAACCTCTTGATTAAAAGTGAACTGTGCTCCAAAACAATGACAAATGTTTTTAGGTAATCTACGAAACAATGGATTAGTATGTTGGTTTATATACCATAAGGCGTTAATGTAAAGAGAGAAAACGTTTCTAACAACTAACCTATTGAGCCCTATTAAAAAAAAAATTAGGTTGGTTTGCCAAACTTCATTACACACGGTTATCTGGCAAGTTTAGCTACGATTGATCAACTAATAAATATTTGGTAAATGTTTGAATTTGTTAATTTCGAAAATAAAACGACCCAAAACGGGAAAACGTCTTTAAAAGCTATATTTTACTCAATAGTGCATAATTATGTTTAACATATGTAGATTCACGATACACGATGATCTGGAAGTTTGGTTTTCTTTGGTCAACTATTGGATATTTGACCTCGACCCAAAACGGGAAAACGTCTTTAAAATCTATAATTTCGACCAAATGGTGCGCAATTTTGTTTTACTATGTATATAATCATGATACAAAATGATCTGGCAAGTTTGGCTACCTTTTGTCAACTAATAGATATTTTACATAGGTTTGAATATATCAATTTTGACAGGACCTCGACCCAAAACGGGAAAACGTCTTTAAAATCTATACGTTTGACCTAATGGTGCGCAATTTTGTTTTAACGTGTGTAGATTTATGATACACGATGATCTGGCAAGTTTGGCTACCATTGGTCAAGTATTAGATATTTTACATAGGTTTGAATTTGTTAATTTTCACAGGACCTCGACCCAAAACGGGAAAACGTCTTTAAAATTTATATTTTCGTCCCAATGGTGCGCAATTTTGTTTTAACATGTATATAATCATGATATAAGATGATCTGGCAAGTTTGGCTACCTTGTGTCAAGTATTAGATATTTTACATAGGTTTGAATATTTCAATTTTGACAGGACCTCGACCCAAAACGGGAAAACGTCTTTAAAATCTATATTTTCGACCCAATGGTGCGCAATTTTGTTTTGACATTTGTAGAGTCATGATGCACGATGAGCTGGCAAATTTGGCTACCTTGTGTCAAGTATTAGATATTTTACATAGGTTTGAATATTTCAATTTTGACAGGACCTCGACCCAAAACGGGAAAACGTCTTTAAAATCTATATTTTCGTCCCAATGGCGCGCAATTTTGTTTTAACGTGTGTAGAGTCATGATGCACGACGATCTGGCAATTTTGGCTACCATTGGTCAAGTATAAGATATTTTACATAGGTTTGAATATTTCAATTTTGACAGGACCTCGACCCAAAACGGGAAAACGCCTTTAAAATCTATATGTTCGTCCCAATGGTGCGCAATTTTGTTTTAAAGTGTGTAGAGTCATGATGCACGATGATCTGGCAACTTTGGCTTCCATTAATCAAGTATTAGATATTTTACATAGGTTTGAATATTTCAATTTTGACAGGACCTCGACCCAAACCGGGAAAACGCCTTTAAAATCTATATTTTCGTCCCAATGGTGCGCAATTTTGTTTTAACATGTATATAATCATGATACAAGATGATCTGGCAAGTTTGGCTACCTTTTGTCAACTAATAGATATTTTACATAAGTTTGAATATATCAATTTTGACAGGACCTCGACCCAAAACGGGAAAACGTCTTTAAAATCTATACTTTTGACCTAATGGTGCGCAATTTTGTTTTAACGTGTGTAGAGTCATGATACACGATGATCTGGCAAGTTTGTCTACCATTGGTCAAGTATTAGATATTTTACATAGGTTTGAATTTGTTAATTTTCACAGGACCTCGACCCAAAACGGGAAAACGTCTTTAAAATTTATATTTTCGTCCCAATGGTGCGCAATTTTGTTTTAACATGTATATGATCATGATACACGATGATCTTGCAAGTTTGGCTACCTTTTGTCAACTAATAGATATTTGACATAAGTTTGAATATATCAATTTTGATATGCGCAATAGATATTTGACATAAGTTTGAATATATCAATTTTGAAACGCCTTTAAAATCTATACTTTTGATATATATAGATTCATGATTCGCGGGTGAATTTTATAAGGTTGGCTAATTTTCATCAACTCTTAGTTATTTGGCATATTTTGAAATTGTTCATTGGACCCTGGACCTAAACGGTAAAACGTCTTTAAATTCTATACTGCACACCAAACAGTGCGCAATTTTGTTAACATGTTAAGCTTTTTGAAAATTTTGCATAAGTGTAATTGAATACAATTTCGACCAAATGCTGACGGAAAACATAACGAAATCTATTCTTCTGCCGAGGGTACGCATTTAAGTTTTAAAACAAATATATTTATACTCGTGTCATAACCTCAATCCAAACTTGATAACCTGATTACATCAAGGCTATGCTTATATACATTTATGCCCATACATTTATGAAACCTTGACATGCCGTCTTGTATTTATGGGTTGTTGTTTTTTAATGTGCGGAAAGGTTGTAGAAGGAAATCTATCAAAATCTTTTTTGTTTTTGAAAGTTCAATGGTAAATGGTTATATTTTTATCTCAGAAAAATTACACTTATGAATGTATTCATATGTAGCTGGTACATAGCATATATTCTTTTCCTAGTCCGATGACAGTAGACAGAAAACTTAAGAAATAGAATTTCAAAGGAGCAGTAGCACGTTTTGGGAAAGTTTATTTCTTAAAATTTTCCCAAATGAGGTTAATATTTATCCCAAATGCATTATCTTCAGAGGGTCAAACACTTCATGACTCAATCTGATTATTAGTAATCGTAGAAGAAAAACGAAGCGAAAACTGTTATCGAACTAGACTATGCCGCACGCCATACAGAGGTTTATTCACCTGTTAAAAATACGTGGTTTGATAAATCCACTAATTATTTCATTCAGCATTCTTTCTCAATGTACCAAACCACTCATAATCAATATAGTGACATAAGACTGGAGATTAAGTATAAATAATTATATATCACTAACTCTGTGACATTCAAAAGTGCAAACAATAAAAACAGATTTGGACATTAATGTTTACATTCATTTTTTAGATTACATAAGCATGAAAAATATGTCAATATCTTTAAAAGTGATTTACCGCAAATGAACATTGTTGTTCCAAATTAGGTTTAAATGGGCCTCTCTGACACTATCATTCATATATTTCATGAAACACATATGGCAAAATAAGTGATTTATACCAAATAAACCTTTCCAAATATCATGGACCTCTGACCAATGATTTTCAATTTGCCGTAATCGTTTTCCATTTAAACTACATTACAAGTTTTCAATGACTTCCTTCACGTGATCTAAAACTCTCCGCAGCAAATTATGGAAATGAGTTGAGTCTAAAACTTGGATCGATTTCCCCAGTTTGGGTCGTGTCCCGGTTTGGGTCGCTACACACGTCAACCCTGAAAGTCTCAGCAATTCATTGATATGTCTGATGCAATTTCAAGAGAAAAGGTTATGGAAACAGACTGGCAGAGCAAGTATACTTTTGTTATTTTGCCAACCAATTGGAAACTGTATAACTGTAGAATCGATCTGTACGTTTTTATATCAGGCAACAACGTTGTTGCGGGGATATATACGACTACCGCCCTTACTTACTCAATCATTCAGTTAAAATCTTACATGGATTTGCAGTGTTGCATCTAGGCAGCGTAATTGCGTAATTAACGCAGTTTTATTAACTAAAACGCATATTTTATTTTTCATGCGTCAGATGTTACGCAAAATCTTCCATATGTACGCATTTCCCTTGTAAGCAAGCGTCAGAATATTTTTTTTCATATTAAAAATCTACACACGAGTTGTGAACAAAATGAAACTCGCTAAAGATTGGAAAAGCCTGAATGTCTAAATTTAGAACTGACCTTCTCGGTCATTATTTAGAAGCAACAGCGATGGTGATTGGTCGAAAAATGATACGTCATTGGGTTCTAGTACTAAAGCAATACCGATTGGCTGACAAGTGTCACGTGACGCAGTGGAATGATCTCTTCAGCGATCGTGTTTCACGATGTCAACCTGCCATGTTACGAAGTTTTGATGGCTAAACTTTGAATATTTCGCAGTTTTATATCAACCTTTAGTGACCTAGCGATGTCTAATCCGAAAAAGAAGCGCATTACTGACTTTTTTACACAAATTACAGTAAGTAATTCTGCCGATGTGACAGTGACAATGAACGGTAATCCAACAGTGCCGATAGAAAGTGAAAATGGCATCGGTCTTGCGGCAGGCCTACCAAATGATGAAAACGATCAAAACGATCAAAACGATGTCTCAGATGATGATATTAATGACAATGTTGACAAACCAAAGCGTAAAATTGTACACAAATTTCGCCAAAGTTGGCTTGAAGAATTTAAGTGGTTAGACTACGACAACGACACAGGGGTCATGTCGTGCAAAGTGTGTATGCAATCTAATTTCAAGAACACATTGACCTTGGAATGTAAAAATTACAGAATCTCAACTCTGAAACGGCATATCCAACAAAGTGATCACCAAAAAGCATTGAAAAACCAGGTATTGAGAAAAAATCTTGATATTGCCGTTGATACTGCATTTGCTAAGAATACTGAGAGTATTGTGGCAGCAATGAAATGTGCATACTGGTTATGCCAGGAGGGTATCGCTACAATGAAATATGGTTCTCTTCTGTCACTTATGAAAAGCCAGGGTTGTAGTAATATTGAACAGTTGGGTGTTGGAAAAAATGCCACATACTCATCAAGAGAAACAGCAGATGAATTTCAACAAACATTTGCTGAAATAATTCAGGAAGATATTGACAGTCTTCTAAAAGAAAGTACATTTAAGTCAATCCTAATTGATGAAAGTACAGATCTGAATGTCACAAAGAAGCTTGTCATCTATGGTAGGTGTGTTATGGATGACATGGAACTTAGAAGCATGTTTCTAGGAAATGTTTCTATTGACAATTCTCGTGCAACAGCGGTTATTATTCATGACTGTCTGAAAAACTTTTTGAATGAAAGAGCTTTGACTGCGAGTGAGATTTCAGCTTTTGGATCTGATGGTGCCTCCGTCATGACGGGGAGAAAGGGAGGTGTAGCCACACTTCTACGAAATGAGAGCCCTCACATGATTAACATTCATTGTATGGCACACAGGTTAAACTTGTGTACATCAAAAGCAGCAGAATCTGTTCCGTTTGTGTGTAAAGTCTTTCAAAAGACATTAGTGGAACTGTTCTACTATTTCAAAAAATCATCATGCAGAGTTACTGAATTGAAAGACATTCAGAAAATTTTGAATGACCCCCAAGTGAAAGTGAAAGAGGTTCATGAGATTCGCTGGTTTGCGATGTACAATGCCCTGAATGCTGTTTACAAGTGCTGGAGGTCTCTTGTTTGTTATTTCAAAAACATTGAAAAGAAAACATCAAAAGAGGTGGAATTACACACAAACTTGACAGACTACAGATTTGTGTACACCATGCATGTTCTGATGGATGTGATCCCCAAGTTTACAGAACTAAGCTTAGTGTTTCAGAAAGTAAACTTAGATATAGCATGTGTCCAGCCAGCCGTTGATGGGTGTCTCAGCAGTCTGAAAGAGGCCAAAGCAGGGAAAACTTACTTTCAAGCATTGCTGAAAGATCAGCTGAAAGCTACAAAGAAAGATGAAGAGGTTCAGGTGAAGTACTGGGGTGAAAAGCTTCATGACTTTAATGTGAAAGAAGGAGAGGGCATCAGAAACACCTTTATTCAGACACTGGATGACAAGGTGAGAGCTAGATTTCCATCTCAGTGCACATCAGTTGCCACTGCCTTTTCAGTTCTTGGATTGAGAAGTCTGACATTTCTCACAGAAAATGAAGCAGAGGAGTATGGTAGGAAGGAGATACAGGTTCTTGTTGACCACTATGGAGAGGACAAACATGGACCAAATGATGTCATCAGCAAGGCAATCATTGATGGAAATGCTTGTGTCACAGAATGGTCTCTTGTCAAGAAAGTGATAAAGAAGGAGATGTACCCCAGAGACAACTTCCACACATTATGGAAATTGGTACATGAGCACCATTCTCTGATGTTTCCCAATCTTCTCACTCTGGCCAGACTTGCACTTGTAATGCCCCTTCAAACTGCGGACTGTGAGAGGGGGTTTAGCTGCCAAAACGATTTGCTTTCCCCTTCCAGAAATAGACTTTCAGGTGCAACCCTGAACAGACTGATGTTGATCAAATTGCAAGGCCTATCAGTGGAGAAGTTTGATTATAACAGGGCAGTTCAGAAATGGAAATCCAAGAAGGATCGAAAATTCTTCAAGTAGAGGGACAGGGAGACTGATCATTACCAGACTGTAAATATGTTACAAGTGTGTTCAAGTTACAAGTTACAAGTTATATGGATTCTGTTTTAAATTGACTTTCTGACTGAGGTTAAAGTTTTCTAAATGTGGTAAGTAGATTTCTCATCACTTTTAAAGCTCACAAACCACTACTTCTGTGTGTTATTCAAACTACTTAGATGATACCCATATATTTTTAGATGGTGGGTTGCATGATACCCACATTTTTTAAGTTGGTGGGTTGCATGACCCATGTTAAGGGAATCCTAGATGCAACACTGGATTTGCAGAAATGTGTTTCCAAGCGTCAAGTTTCATTGATTATTTTCCAATTATCTTCTTGAAATTAATGGAAAGCACGCGAATGAAGAAATTTAACGTAAGGGTACTCATTACAATCTGCAACACACCTGAACGTTCATTTAACCGAAATGGTGAATCATTGGCCACCTAAGAATTGTGTAGAGGAATGTTGAAAATATGGGCGACACAACGGCTTGAAATCGTTTCCAGACTTGGTACTGCTATCAGACGACATGCTGCAGGTCGTTAAAGATCAAGCGACAAGCGATAACTGTTTTCTTCAACGCCAAGCTCTGGGACAAAACCCAATATATGCCATCCATTTTAGATCTGATCTCTGTACTAGACGTTGGGTCAACGTTTGCACACAAAATGTGCAAGAGATTGGTTTTCAAACAAACGAAGGCAAGGGAATGATTTTATCCAACACGACCATGTGTTTGAGTCCCATTACCACTGCTCACCGTGGTGCACGTTGAGAGTTGGCTGCTGACCATTTCGATTGGACTGTTCATGACTGGAATGACTCACGGGTGAGCCTGCACTCTCTCTCGACTTTATTGATAAACAGGCGAGAGTTTGGTGAAGACAGGGGCAACGTTTGGCAGATGAACATGGCTGGTATGGTAGTGTTCAGAGGTTGATTGACAGAGATTCAGTCATGGTATTGGGGTGGAATCAGCTGGAATGGAAAAATTGATCTGCATGTTCTTGAGAATGGCACCATGACTGGTAGCCGTTACAGGGATGAGGTCTTAAATCTCTACGTCAAACCTAACGCTGGAGCTATCGGGAAATACGTCATCCTTATGGAGAAAATGCCACATCAAGCAAGGATGGTGGAACAATTTCTTCAACTTCAAACAAATGAGCGGATTGAGTTGTCTTCTCGTTCGCTGGAATTTAATCCAATAGAACAAGAATGGAACCTTTCCAAAAACCATTCCTGGACCATGTGGTTCAACCAAGCACCGAAGAGGAACTCGGAAAAGCACGCGTCCACGAATGGAACCGTTTCCAACAGCAGCAGATTCAGCGTCTCATTGGCAGCATGAGAAGACGGCGTAAAGCTGTAGTGCCTGCTAGAGGCTCATATAAACGTTATTGGCATGTTATTGGTTTATTCAGGTGTAATGACTGAACTTTCTCTTAAAAGTGTAATCCATCTTTCATCAAATGTTTTAGATGTTCTGGTCCTGGCGCCCTGGTAAAAAATAAACATGCTCTGTACAATCCGAACAATGATATATTTGGGCGTTTGCCAAAATGGCACCCAACAGTGAACGCACGTTGATTTAAATTTGTGTATTTATTAAAACAGCTTCCTCTCAATATTCTCGAAAACATTATCAATGTGTATTTTGGTTTTACAGACAAATCAGAAAATGATATAAAGACGTGTTTATTTTCATTTGAGACATTTTACATTTGTCATTCCTAAAGTAATAAGATTAAACTTAATATTTTAGAAATAAATTTAAAAAACACCCCTCCTGGCCAGGACAGTCAATGAGCAGTTGATCTTAAAGATACTCCACTGTTAACGTTTTATAGTATGACACCATCACTTTGAGTAACAAAAACAAAACTGTAAGAGGAGTTTTCGTAATGTATGTCTATATCAGCTCTGACAACATTGTGATATTTTGCAGTGTTCTGACTTTCAAACCTTTGTAGAATTCAGCATGGATATACCTAAGATGTTTTAGAAAGAGACCATCTAAAAAACATTCTGGATTTATTTGCCCAAAATGTGCACAATTTGGATATTTGTTATTGTATACATGACATCTTGTATACAAACCATGGACAGTGGGATTGATCAGTGACGAGGCTATCGTGGCGCAGTTGACCCCACCAGGCTACATCTTCAAACACCAGCCCAGAGGGGGGCGTGGTGGACGCATTGCTATATTGCATAAACACAATATCACTGTGAACATTGGGAAGATCAATCACAATTTTGTGTCATTTGAGCACATGGATTTGATATTCTCATCACGAAGTACAACCGTTAGGTGTATTTGTCTATATCGGCCACCACCTTCTCGAAAAAACCAATTGTGTCATGCTGATTTTTACGATGACATGAGCAAGTTTCTGTCAAAGTTCTCAAAAGACAACACAATCTTTTTGGGAGATTTTAATGTTCATTTTGATGACAACAAGAAATCAGATGTCCGAAAGATAAAAACATTAGTAAACTCTCATGGTCTTAAACAGTTTGTGGATGTACCAACCCATCGGTCTGGGCACATTCTTGATTGGTTTCTGACTTCAAACCAATCCCTAGTTAAGTCTCTGGCTGTAAAGGACAAACAGATTTCCGATCATTTTCTTTTGCTTGTATCTTTGAATCTGGAGCGTCCCCCAGTCGTTAAAACCACAAAGACAAGTAGACATCTCAAGGGAGTTGATAAGGATCAGATGCGAGATGACTTGCTCGAGTCCTGTCTGGTTCGGGATGAAGCTTCCTGTGATGTAAATGCTATGACTGAGCGTTATCAGAATACTCTCAGCAATCTTCTTGATAAACATGCTCCATCACGGACTAGAACTTTCTCAATGAAATCTGGATTTCCGTGGTACTGCGAGGATATTCACCATGCTAAACCATGGAGGACAAAACTTGAAGTTCATCGTCAGATGTACAAGGCGTCCAGAAATAAGGTCACTAAGTTAGTGGGCATGTGTAAGAGGCGTTTTTATAAAAAGAAAATCACTGATCTTGCTAATAAGCCGAAACACTTACACAAATTCCTCACATCACTTCGGGGTAAATGTGAAGAAGAAATCCTTCCCCCCTGCGACAGTTACTCACAGTTAGCGGATGATTTCAACAAGTTCTTTGAGGAGAAAATCGTGGATATCAGACATCACCTGATGGCCATGGGCAGTCAGAGTCAAGTGACAGAGGAGATGCAATTTCATGGAGACAGATTGGAGTTAAAGCCGTTCTCTGCATTAGAAGTTGCCAATCTTATTAAGGTATCAAACAAAACAACATGCTTAAAATACCCGATGCCGACCTTCATGGTTATGGATCAGTTAGATGTTCTGCTACCAGTTATCACTGATATTATCAATGAGAGCTTAAAATCAGGAGTTTTTCCATCCAGTGAAAAAAGCGCCATTATCAAGCCTTTAATTAAGAACAGAAATCTCGATGCTGCTCTCCTTAAGAACTTTAGACCAGTGTCTAATCTCTCATTTTTATCCAAATTGATTGAGAGAGCTGTTGCAAAACAAGTCATGGATCATCTGTCAGAAAATGCCATTCTGAACAAATTTCAATCCGCTTATAGACCTTGTCATTCAACAGAAACACTTTTACTCAGGGTTGTAAATGACTTAAGGACTATTGTTGACTCTCGCAACATGGCAGCACTTGTGATGTTAGATCTAAGTGCAGCCTTCGATACCGTTGACCACAAAATCCTTCTGGATATTCTCAAAAAGCAAATTGGACTGGGTGATATATCTCTCAGTTGGTTTCATTCCTATCTCTCTGGTAGGACTCAGTGTGTGACAATTCAAGAACAGCAATCAGATGATATCAAGCTGTCATGTGGAGTTCCACAAGGCTCGGTCCTTGGGCCCATACTCTTTCTTTTATATGTCAACTATCTTCCTTCAGTAATCGAATCTCATGGACTCGGCAATTATTCTTATGCAGATGATGCACAGCTTGTCCAACCTCTCAGACCTGACTCTTTGAGTGAGAATCTGACACAAATCCAGATATGTTTTGCTGATGTTCAAGAATGGATGACTTCCCGGTTGCTAAAATTGAACGCTAACAAGACCGAGCTAATCATAGTTGGGAGTGACAGGAATCTCTCAAAAGTTAATGTGCCTGAGGTCAACATTGATTCAGCAGCAATTCAACCAGCCACTGTCGTGAAGGATCTGGGTGTCTATATTGACTCCAACCTCTCAATGGACTCGCAAATTAACAACCTCTGCCAAGTCTGCTATCTTCATCTTAGAACCATTGGTTGCATCCGAAAATTTATCACAACAGAAGCTGCCCATATCTTAGTCAGGTGTCTGGTTCTCACCCGCCTAGACTATTGCAACAGTCTCTTGTATGGTCTCAATACATCACAGCTCCACAGACTCCAAAAGATCCAAAACACTGCTGCTCGAATAATATGTCTGACATCTAAATTTGATCATATCACTCCATCACTAAAATATCTTCACTGGCTACCCATCAAATATCGAATTGACTTCAAGATCCTTTGCTCTGTGTTCAAAAGTTTCAATAACTTGGCCCCTGATTATCTTACAGAACTTATCACGCCCTACATCCCTTCCAGAGTCCTGAGGTCCCAAAACAAGTGTCTGATAAAAGTGCCACCATTCAAGCTGTCTTCTTATGGAAAAAGATCCTTTCAATATGCTGCTGCTGTCCTTTGGAACTCTCTCCCTATGGGAATTAAAAACTCAAACTCAATAGATACCTTCAAATCCAACCTCAAGACCTATCTCTTTAGACAAGCTTATGATTAAACTTTACAACCCTTCTTCAATCTACATAATTATGTATATAACCTACTTTGTACATACTCTTTTTATATTGCGCCTTGAGCATGTATTAGTATATGGAATATGGCGCCATACAAATATCCAATATTATTATTATTATTATTATCAAAGAACGATGTTGACACCACTACGATATACAATTTTTATGGCTTTGTAACTGCTGAAGTCAGAAGAGATCCACTCATGTAACACAATCCTTCGAAAATGCAAACCTGACAGGTTTTCAAAATTGGTTCATTTATTTTCATCCCATGGAGGTTTGTCACTCGGAAAAAAAACAGTTATTGTGATGTCTGTAATGGGTTTTCTTTTCCAAACGCTTTTACTCAACTTATTCGATAACTTTATCCTTCGGGTTGTAATCGTCCATTGACATGGTAATTTGAAAGTATTAGAAAATGTTTTTAAAAACTATGATTATGGCAATAGCACGTGACGCTAAACAAGCACGAATTTGAACTAATATTCCTCCACTTTTCATAACATTTTAAAATCATTAAGTATAAGTGGGTACTTTTAAATATATTTGTAACCTTATAGAACGATTAAACTTTTTGTGGATTTTCATGTTTACAACTCGATTCATTACATCATAAATGGACAATGTGTATACATGTGTGTACTGAGGAATACAATTTATCGACCAACTGGATAATGTGTAGGATGCTGGTAATAATGTTTTGCGTCTTACTGTTTCAGTTTCTCATTTTGAAGTTTGAGGTTCTATTACAAGGGTCTGTGAATTGGTATACATCTTATTGTTATTTCTACTCATTCTAGTTTCTGTAACAATATATCTTGGCAGGTGGGTGAAACGTACAAAGTTGTACAGATAATCAACGGTATCAGAAGCAGTCAAAAGACAATTTTGTTGAAGAAAGTATGACTGCACTTCAACTTATTTTGCCATGATTGGATGAAATGGAAATATTAGCAAATCGTTCATCATTCTCAATTTATCTATTTTGTTGTCATTTGTTTTTGCATATTTGAAATTATCAAGTGAATTTCAAAGGTTGAATTTATATAGAGAATATCTATAGAAATAGATGTCATAAAGTGTTTGTTCACTGTCTTGTAAACGGTTTGAAAGTTTAAACTTATACCCTTTTAAAATGCACCCATCAAACCGTATGAAATTGATTTCCTAAATAGATAACAATGGCGTAAGGAAAGTGACACAAATAATGTTATCCGCGAATTGTCATAAATGACAATTGCCTCTTCTAAATGATAATATTTAAAATGTAATTTGAAAGAACATCTATGTAAAAATAATTACGTCGATTTCTATTACAATTTCAGTAAAATCACAAAAAATATTCAGTTTTCAAATAGAATCAGCCTGGAAATAATCAAGTCCCTAACGAGGGAAAAGAAAACAGATCACAGTAGGGCCACAATTCAAATTGTTACAACCCACAAGTTATCTTTCCATAAATCTTTTTGATAATAAAATCATAAAATCATTAAGAACTATGCATAAAGGTTAACTATTATAGGTGACATTAGTTTTATGCTGTGATTCTTATTAGAAAATATTTAATACACGTTTCATTTTGAATCAAATTCCTCGTTAATAATTTGGTCCATATCTATCGATTTTATTACTTTATTACCTCAAAATCACGTCATTCACGTTTCAGAGATCAAAACCCAGATCACAACAGGCCCCTTAATTTAAAGAGAACCTACATTTTATAACATTTCATTTTGAATTAAATTCTACATGAGTACTAGAGTGCCCATAGATCGATTTTTTTATTTTATCACTGAAATTTGTGCCATTCAGATTCCAGTGATAAATAAAAACAGACCACAGCAGGGCCTTGATTCAAATGGAACCTAATCATTTGCAACCAGCAAGATATCTTGATCCCAAAGGCTCTTCGATATTTAAGTCACGATTATGGATAGCAAATAAACCGTTACAGTTTAATTAAGTTTCATGCTTTGGTATCTATAAACATGTCTATAACACATAGAAGAATTATTTTTTATTTGAATAATGTATGTTTAATGCACATATGCCTACATGACAGAGACATACATTCGTTGATGAAGTCAGTACTAAATATAACATCTAATCTTTTACACATGTATAGCTTCCTGTAAACAAACCTTGGGATGATGTGAGGTGAGGTGATTTGGGGTTTAACGTTAACGCTGCTTTGAAGAGTATGACGGCTGCTCGTATTATTGCAGGGAGAAATCACGCAACACTATAGTGAGAATGCATTGCGGTGAAACATGCGCGCGTTACGGCTTGAACTAGCTAATCATCGGTGGTACTGCAGGAACCTAAGAATGTAATTTCATTGAGCAGTTGAAGTGGAACAGTGGAATTCATTACCTCCTACCCAGTGGGCACAACAACGTTGTTTCAACGTTGAAAATTGGTTGGTCGTCAACGTTGAAACTTGGTTGAAAATAGGTTGTATATGAAAGTTTTTTAGACGTTGAAATCTGACGTTGTCTCAACGTTGGAATATGACCTTTTATCAACATTGAGGTTGAAAATATACGTTTTTCAGACGTCTGTATCTGACGTTGAATCAACGTTGAAATTATACCTTACATCAACATTGAAGTTTGAGTGGCCCAGAGCCTGCTAACTTCATTGGGCTGACTAAGTTTTGCTCATTGGTTCTTCATCAGCCGGACGTCGACAAATGAAATCGGCTGAGCATCGGTCAATCTTTGATTTACTAATTTATCTCCTTCAGTGCAGCATTTTTATAAACAAAACTGATACAATGGTAATACAATTTGAAAGTAATTCTTCCAGTTACCTAAAATATTGCTTTCTTGTAATTAGTATTTATTCACGGGTATTGAGCTCGAGCACATCGTAGACTACAGTTAATTACTAATTATTAATAAGCTGTCTCCTCTTTGACATCTTACCCTCTGCTTATTTTACAGTTGAGATTGATCATATAAAATTTTAATTCCTGGATGTAATTTTCTGGATTAAAAAACGTATTCATCATACAAGTACATCATACCGAGACATGCTCAGAATTCAGAAAAAAATCTCCTTTAGCACAGCATTTTTATTAACAAAACTGATACACTGATAATTAAATTTGACAGTGAGTCTTCTAGTTTCCTCGAAAAGAATGATCCCATCGGTCCTAAATAAAGTGTGTTCCTGAAAAAATAAAACATTTAGATAATATTTAATGAAATAAAACAAAATAGTACAAGTTACCTTTACTAAAATCTACAAAACATATGAAGAATTATATTACATAAAGTGATTAAAATCTTATATGATAAATATATTACAAATATTATTAATTTAATTCTTGTAAAAACATACAAATGTATGAAAAAAAGGAAATTTAATGATTAAAGGTGATACTTACTCATATATTTCTCTGGCATTTGTATTCTTGGACCGATAGTAGGTAATAGTACTTGTGTAGTCTGATTTAGGATTGCAAAGCAAAACCCCTCCTGAAATTAAAAGTTTCACATACACTGGTAGTTTGATCATTTATCCATTTATTTTATAAAAATCCATTTAATGTCAATTGTTGTGATCTGATTAACTCACACATAATTTTGGTGGCAATTAAAAATATTCTTTTGATTTCTTTTATGGAGTTATTATCCCCGGGGACCTGAAAGTGTTGCAAAATATTTCATCTAAAACCTGTCTTGTTTATTTTAATATGAATTTTAAAAATTTGCATAGTGACAGTTTGTACTATTACAACAATATTTACCTCAATTATAAATTTATAATATATAACAAAGATAAAAGTAAGGCCTACTGTAGACATAGTGTGCGAGTTAACATAATTTTTGATCAACGTCAGTGAACTTTGACCTCACGCCAAATAGGTTTAAATTTCACTGTCTTATGAACAGAAACTTTGAATCCAGGTGGCAGTAAATAACATGAACATCCAGTCATAATAATATTTGTTATCACTCAACCATCAAAACAATTCAGTGATGATCATTTGTTTTGTCTGACCTGATAAAACGTTGCCCACCATGGCATATGCCTCAGTTCCGGCCACACAGCAATTAAAATATTTTATAAAAATCTTCAAAGCCTAGGTACTGATCGATTACAAATTCTTGAATTCATTTGACTAATTCATTTGTGCAATGTGCACCAAGCCAACGCACTGACATGATTAGCCTATGAAGTTCAACTTTACCGTAACTTTGAAACAGTAATTTGGTTATACTAAAACATTTACTCTTCAGCAGAAAACATGAGCAAGAGTATAGAGTAACCTTTGTGTATCAGTCCTGGTTTTACTTTACAGACAATGAAAAGATTATCAAGTTTTTAAATACTTACATTTAACAAGGTGCAGTTTGAGTAACATCCACGGAATTTAAAACGAAACATAAATATAAAAATGGGATTGCAATGCGGAAAAGGATCAAGTATTAAAAAATACAAAGATGTTCAAAGAAAAGGATTTTGTATTGTTAAATCCAGAAAATATATTTATTCAATCATTAGTGAAATATTTTGATGTCAAATGACTTAAGGCAGAAGGCTAAATAAATACAGTTAATTTCAACTATAGTTCTTTTCTAAAATGAAAAGATGCCTGATAATTTTCATGGAACAAGAACAGCAATATATCTATTAAAAAAAACATTTAAATTATTTTCCAATTGTTTAATTCATATAAAAAGGGGAAGTACCATTTATTGATTCCAATTTACAATGTATTTAAAACAAAATGTAAACAGGAATCAATTGGTTGGAAGTGTGTTGTATTCAGACTTTGAAACAACGTTGTCCCTAAAACCAATCTCTTACGTCGCTTTCCCAACGTTGAATCAACGTTGATAAAAGGTTGATCAACTAAACAACTAAATTTCAACGTTGAATCAACGTTGATCCAACGTTGTGTGCCTGCTGGGTATAGTTAATCATAAGTCGTAACATTTATTTCATATTTATACATGTGCACATTTCACTTTTGCGTAGGAATGACTGTTTCTACGAGAGTTAAAATAGATTGTAGTGATGTCATTCTAGTAATCGTCGCAAGGGCAGCAGGCCATTATTTTATGTGATATTAAAACGAAACAGAATGAAGAAGAAAACGGGAGTGTTTTTATACAAATCATTAGAAGAATTAAAATAACTGACAAAACAGCAGACCTTAAAAAATGCCTTTTATTTTGCAAATTCTGTAATTCTGCAATTGTAATCCGATCTCATCTTTTAAATATGCATAATGTCTGAAAGTAAAGATCTTGAGACTACAATTTAAATAAGACAGTAAATTCATTCAAATTCAAATTATTTGAGTTGTTAATAATAACTACTCAAGTTAGATATCCTATCATGACCGTTGCTTATTCTGTCGGACTGAGGAAACATCGTTAAATAATAACAATTAAATCCATATTTTATACATAAATGCACCAGCATGCATTACTGCCACATTTTCGTGGTTACGGTTATCATTATGTAAGGGTGATTACATGAGTGTCAGCTATCTGAACTCTATATTGTCACTTACACTCTCTAATAAACATGTTTGAAACATTGGCCTATATAATGTATGGGAAAACGGTCCCCAGAATATCTTGCTGGAGATATGCCAGTAAGAATGTATCTAAAAGTGACATTAATGCAGAAATACGCATGCAAAACGGGGAACGTTGGTGGGAAATGGTAATTTAGCCTGTCAAACGCTTAAACTAAGGTTTTGAGTGGTAGGAAATCGCCAAGATGTTTTAAGAAATATGTTTTTATTCATCAGGAAACGTTAAATATTATCATTTAGGTACGTGAATTGAAAGAAGAAAAATAAAGAGAGAAAAAAGACACAAATATCATCACAATTAGACTTTAACCTTGTTGATAACATCCAGATTTAGGTTAAATAAACATCATTTGAGTTAAAAACAGCATTTTGGACAAAGGATTTTCGTTTTGAATATCAAATTACTGTCACAAATAAGGTCAATGTAATTTGTATCAACCTTAAAATGAAGGTAACAAAACCTACCAAGAAATGAATTGCATTGGATCAATGAATTTCCACGTCAGTAATCAAGCTGTCTCACTAACGCTTATTTTCCCTTTCAGTTCGCCAAAGTAATCAGCCGAAAATAAAGATACTGGTAATTCTGCATCGGATTATGTGTTTGAATTGATATGGTAATATAAACTACCCCTCAAAAGACCAAGCTTGGCAAAATAATATATAGAAAAACATTTGTTTGATATCGATGACGTTGGGAGATGCCGGTGGCAACAGCAAAACAACGACGTTAGCGTTGTGCAAAAACGCGTTTTTCAGTTTAATTATGATAGAGCCTACCGTTATTGTGTTGGTAGACAATGCAATGTGGTCAATGCATGATACATTGGAAGACGAGAGGTCGTATTAAAACACTATCTGCCCATTCTGGTCATCAGCAGTGCCGTTATCAGATCGCCAGAGATGCCCCATCAGCCCAACCATCCCCACGTAAAATCATCTTGTTCATATCAGTTGACGTCGCGGATTTGAAGAGTCCGTTACTTCTCGTAGAGTAAATGTGCTCGAATCCCATATTATCTTAGTTACTAAAACACGGTGTGTCCTAATTCCCTCGTTGCCGTTACCGTCGCTGTCAAAAAACGTTTACCAAACGAATTGACCAGATCATCAAGTTTATCGTTACTCAGTCTTAATATTGTATCAATATTATTCAGAATTCATACGTTTTCTTTATACAATATAAAATTCCGAAGTAATATGGAGATGTTATATAGTGCCAACATGTTGATGAGAAAAGTAAATTGTTAATCGTGTTTCAGGCTACAAACCTATTTCCCACTTTTGGAGACAATACTCATCAATTTCCACTTTGAAAGACTTGGAGGACATGTACTAATGATGTCAATCAAGTCAGATGAAAACACCATGAAAAAACATGATGCAAAGTTCGTCATACAATTTATAGGTTCACTCAAGTCCGAACCTTATTAACATACTTGTGAAGTTTCGGTCAGTGTCCCATGAAATCAAATGCAAAATTAAAATACAGCTCTTTACAAAAAGATCATTATTCTACCTGCGTTTTTTAATACTTGATCGTAAAAATCGTTTGAACAATATGAGAATGAAATATTTCTAAGGCAAAAAAAAAACAATCATAAAATTTAAGGAATGAGAATTTTCATGATCTGACCCCTTCTGTCTATAATATCTTGCAAAAGTTCCAAACCTTGCATCGATCTCCTGACGACCCTACGATAAGTTTGAGAATGATTAATTTACAGATGGACAAAAGATGATGCTTTGTCGTTGCTGTTAAAATGAAAAATAAAATCTATATGAAACTTGCTCTTAAATAATCAAGTAAGTGATCAAAACTTTTGGATGCAGATTTATATCAATGAATTGGAAATGTTTTTCAGCAAATTTAACTTTGCGAAAGAAAAGCTATTTTCAGTGGTCACGATACTGTGTGCCTGTGTATTCGAAAAATACTTTCAAATCTTAACACATGAGGGTAAATGCATATGAGATAGAAACATCTCCGTTGATGAATTGCCCTGCCGATGGTAAAGAAGAATGCTATCAAGTTCCTAGAGTTTAACTGAAAATC
Organism: Phorcus lineatus; assembly: GCA_921293015.1. NCBI lineage: Eukaryota > Metazoa > Mollusca > Gastropoda > Trochida > Trochidae > Phorcus > Phorcus lineatus. The sequence goes on along the minus strand of OV121086.1, from coordinate 7,884,468 downwards.
GTTAATAAACCTGCTTCACGACCGATAATCGATTTTGTCAAGAAGAATATGTGTGTGTCTTTAATATCTGGTATGACATGAAGTACTTATTGATGCAAGCACTGATCTCGAAAACCGACCACCACTGGACTCAATATCTTATCGTGGTGTGGTGGTTACCTAGAGCTATGCCAACGGGAGCCTACATGCTCCTTTTTGGGGCACCCAGGCTGGACAGGTCGACGGATGGAAGCCAGACCAAATTTGAGTCCTTCCAAAACCTGCTTTCTATCTCTCACTATGCCTTTCTTTCCGTCTGTTCCCTCATCCCATCGATCCCTTTCTCCCTGATCTGTCCGCTCTCTGTTGGATGCTTGTCATCCACGTGTTTAATAACTGAAATAATGTTCAAAACACGTTAAACCCCAACTCACTAACTCACTCACTCGAAAACCGAAAAAGCAAAAAACACTTTCCAAATCCTTGCAATTTTATAACAGAATGTCTTACTCGTTTAAATTCATTACTATTGGATTGCGTCAGTTAGTTCAGCCAAGGTCTCTGTTAATTCATCTTCATATCAAAATTACCAATACTAAAGATTTTTCCAAAAATTTAATGAGTCAGCAATTTCGAATACGACGTCAGTAAATCCAAGATGTCATTCGTGTACGAAAATCAAAATATTGAAATTGTCGACACATACAATTATCTGGGTATCAAACTTCATAGAAATGGTAGATAAGTAACCGCAATCAAATCAATTGTCGAGAGTGCAACAAAAGCCATGTATGCCCTTTTAAAGAGGGCTCGGAATATAAATTTACCATTGGATTGTATTTTAGTAGCTTTTGATACTATGATCGTTCCAATCATGATCTATGGATCAGAAATTTGGGGATTTGAAAACTTAATGACTACCGAAAGATATCACCTTAAATTCTTAAAACTCATCTCCTCCTTGAGGAACACCACTCACAACTTTGCTATCTATGGTGAGTTCGGAAGAGAACCAATTTATATCAAAATATATAAGCGAGTTATAAGCTTCTGGCATAAGATCGCTACTAATAACAGTACCTTGAAAACTTCTAGTATCTTGTTCAATTATATCCTTGTTTATGCCCCAGATACGTTAGATAGATTGAAGTGGTTCTCATTTGTTAAAAATATTCTAATAGATTGTGGGTTAAATGAAATATACGATAACCCTACTAGTTGCACAACAGCGTGGCTTGCCTCAACAGTAGAACGGATACTAAGGGACCAAAATTTACAAAATTGGAGAAGTTTGATAGAACAAAGTTCAAAGGGATTTTATTACAAATATTACAAACAAGATTTATCCTTTGAATCATACCTTTTAATGTCAAAGGCAATATATCTACCTATTCTTAGATTTAGAACTATCAACCATTATCTACCTGTTGAGTCCGGTCGGTGGACAAATACACCTAGAAATGAATGTTTATGTAAATTATGTTATTCATCCGCTGTTGGTGATGAGTTTCTTTACCTCTTCAGGTGTCAAGCCTTTCACCAGCAGCGGCAGATGTTGTACCCTCAATATGTAAGCACCTGGCCTAATTTGTTTATGCTTTAAAAAATTTTATGTCCAAAAACTGCCAAAAATGTTAAGATTCTGTCAACATTTATCGTATCTATCAACAAACAATTAGATGAAATTGCACATAAGTAATATTTGTATGACCAAATACTGACATTATTGTATCATAGCTGTATCTGTGTGTATATTATATTGTAAATGTTGTAATCTTATCTGCATACCTTAAATGCCATCTTGGTGTATGTTTATTTGTATGTGTTTATGTACACTATACTTATGTACCACCGTCGGTGGGTATTGAGAAATAAAAACCTTGAACCTTGGGAATCATCTGAGAAACTTGATCTTTACATAAACATGATGAAATCGTATAGGTCTCTGATCAGAAACGTTAATCATAAGTCAAATCCTGACAGCTTTATTATCCCAGCTTTCTATAATTTAGACTATCAGACAGAGTAAAGCAATCATTCCTTTCCTTCAAATTGATATAATTCATCAGGGTTACCCCTATGATCACTAAGCTATATGTGTAACAGAAATACCTTGAAGCGGCCAACAAAGTTATATGAGGCAGGTAAATAAGTTATCTGCTTTCGATTTTATACTTTTTGCCAATTCCAACTTGAATGCGTTTTGCTTTTTAATATGTTTAAAAGTTACGCTGTAATCATAACGATAACAATGTTGCATATTATTGTATGCGATAGACAAAATACTGTGTAACGTATTACACTAATCATTTGACGTGTCTCAGATACTCACTTTAAAAAGAGTTTACGTATGGAAAAGGTAAAGAATTAAATCAATTTGACAAATATTTCATTGGTAAATGTTCTAAATTCGTAAACCTTTTACGTGTTTCTGAAAGTTGGCGCATTTCTAACAGAAGGACAACTACTATCCATATACATTTTACTGTTAGATTTAAGCGTTTATCTAACATTAAGTATTTCTTACCTTCAGACATTATTTTGGATCTTGCATGTAGCGTGTGATATGTTAGAAGGTTTTTCATTCCTGAATAACATCTAGTTTTATCAGAATGAATAAATCTGAATTATGATGAAGTAGGAACATAATTGATTATTAAATTACAGCGAACATGATAATATTTTAAAACCGTTGTCCACAATGTTTGTAGGAACGTTTGTATATGGCATGCTATGTTATTCAACAAGGGTAACAGCAATGTGGAACGAATTATGATGAAATTTTAACTAACATTTTGGTAATGGATCTGAACTCTTGGAATGTCACTTGTCTTTTATGTCGCTCTGAGACCTGTTTTCAATATCTCACTATGCCTTTCTTTCCGCCTTTTCCTTTCGATCCCCTTTTCCCTTGTCTGTCCATTCTCTTTTGGATGATTTTCATCAACGTATTATTGAAAATACGTTAAACACTAAGTCACACTTTTTTCTCAAAATAAAGTAACGTTAAACAAACGAATGTTACTCAGAGTAACCCAGACTCAAGGTCGTGATATTTTATCGTTATCCATACAATCTCGGCAGACAGGTTGCTTTCGTCAATGCATAAAAGAGGAAAATGGATCGGCACTGACATCGGCTCTAATACTTTAAGTTTGACAGATTATTGAATTTCAGGTGCCCAAAAACAAATTTAGTAAAAACGACATTTTAATTAAGCCTTTGTTACATTTAGTAAGTGAGAAATACATGAATCATAGATACTCCATCTAAAAAGGATTTCTCTTGACAGAATAAATCTAATCACTTTCAATAAAGGTAATATCACCAAATCCGAGAGCTCTAAGCTTTTAACTGTCATATCGTGGATAGGGTGCTAAGTAATCCAAAGCATTGAATATGAGTTCCGATGATTTCATGCCCATCTGAATAGGTATTGACCTTAGTTTATTAATAGTCATAATATTTTGCTCGGTATGCAAAGGAGAGTCACACGCGTTTACCTAAACGGTTAGTATGCCAAATGTCTGATTGAGGATAAGACAATATGATTCCTACTTAGAGGCATAACTTTTGTTTGTTCTTTTGTTTTAATTCTCCAAAAGTAAAACAAGTCACTTGGCAAAGAGCATTCAAGACAAAGCCTTAAGAAAACAATAAATACAACACTATGTATATTAGAAGTTGTAAGATGACTAGCGGTTAGAACAATCAAAAGGTGTGTGTTGTACAGCCCAAAAAGTCAGCACGTATAAGATATTTAAGCATCAACATCTACCGTCCTCTTGCTTTAACTATAATAACTCATGGCATTATTATTTTACTATAACATTTAAAAATAAATAACATGGGGGCAAAATGATAACTATCACTGGTGTTGAAGCAAAAGGTAAATCTGTGATCAAAATATTGTATCATTATCTCCAAATGAATGTCCATCTAAATTTATGTTTTCTTATACACTACTTGTTTTTGTTAACTCTGGACATATATATTATGTAATGAATATACACATCATATGTTAAGAAGATACATTTTTATTCTTATTTTCTAATAGAATATTTTTATAATGCACACTGGCTTATGCGAACAATAACATTCAACAAACTCTTGTGATTGTGACAGTGACGCAGAGGTACATGTATGGCTATATGAAATGTGCATGGTCGTATTAAACAGGTAACTATTATATAAATGGGACACCAGGTCAGTGAATCATCACCATGTATGTCTATAGATATCAAAAGCCCAGTCTGATATGCTAGATGGGTAGACAGATATCAAAGCATTAACACTTATATCTACATGACTTAGACATATATTTCCCACGACTCGACATTATTTATTCAATAATGGAACATGTGCATGGTAATGATGAACAATTTGTTACTGGAATTACTTGTATGTTCACAAGTGTCACTGATCAATTTTGATGAAGACTCGCTGATGGCCTTTACATTGTACGGATAAAGTGCCACAGGAAGAACTTGCTCAACTCAATGTCTATGAGAATCGTATAAGTAACATTAAGACAGAAATGTCTGTGCATATGAAGGAGTGTTATCTGACAAATGTCTGTTTTTAAAAAAATGCTATTACTAGAGTGATTCAAATTCAAGATTATTCAAATTAAATTGATCAAGCTATTCTCATGAATTACCAATATTTATACATAAGAAGCTTTCTGTAAAGTACCATAAACTTCACTCCGAATCCTTGATGAGACTCGTTTCATAATAAAAACAATAAATTCTATTTTTCTAACTAACAGTACTGAAAAGTAATTACAGTTAATCATTCAAGCCATCAAATGAACATAAGAAAATGAAAAACCACAATTCACACCTTACATAACATTTTCAGTCATCATGAATATCTTTAAATATATATATATAGACTAGGGAAGTCGTTCCCCGTTCCAATTTTGAATATAATATCCTATTGTTTTCCTCCATTAGGCCCTTGTAGTAAAAACTATCATTGCTTATAATAGCATATACCTAGAACATCTTATCTGAACAGTCCGGAAAGAAAGTTTTACATGACCCATTTCTTGACTCTCTTGGGAAAACTCAAGCACGATGTTTTGTTTTAAAAAATGACCAACCCTTAGTAATGAAACAATGAATAGGAAAATTAATTGTGTTTACAAAATTGATAGATTAGATCTAAACGAATGTATTAATCATATTTTCGAGACATTAATCACAGAATACCATGGAAAGCATTCTCCTGACAGCTTCATTATCCCGGCTACCTATAATTTAGACTAGCAGATACAGTAAAGCAATCATTCTGTAATATTTTTCATTTGATCGAGTTCTACAGGGTCATTCGTCTGATCTTTTAACTGTATGTTATAAAAGATAATATCCCTAAACAGCTTAAATGCTACGTATGACATGAAAATGCGTTGTCTGTTATCGAGTTATTCTCTTTGCCAATTGCAACTTGAATGTGTTTTGCCAATGGGATATGGTTTAAAAGTAGTGCTGTAATTTGTTCAGTTGATAGTTATAGTGATAACTATACTGAATATTGCTGTAATGCTATATCATTTGTTACTTTTAATATGTCTCGCAAACCATTGCTATGTTTATCATCTTATTCACATCAAAGAATATTTTTATGATTATTTGCTTAGTAAAATATTTATTTCTTGCCATGGGAGAAGGAAATAGATATCTATCAATCGAAATCGAAACTATGTAGCTAACAGTGATTGGTTGATAATTTCTCATGGTGTTCTCGTGTATGTATACCAAAATGCTGTATGACCCCTTGTATAATTGGCCCGTAGTCCCTTTACTGAATAAACTCTCTCTCTATTAAGGTATGCGTATCCTTAACAGAAACATAAACACATCTGTATGTTGCTATAGCATTTAACAAACATTCAGTATTTAACAACAAAAAGCTTGTGTTGATACCATTTTAAATATATCATGTGTGTGAAGTAGACTAAAAGTCCGTTTATAAACTACTTTTCCAAAAGTAAGTCTTTTCATAGTCAACTCTTGATACCGCAATTGATAAACTTAGGCATGTCTCGTCATTAGAGAGAAGGGATACACACTTTGAAGAGTATATGTATATATATATATATATATATATATATATATATATATATATAGATTAAATATAACATACTTCACATAGTCGTTTGAAGAATCATTTTAATCCGATACTAGTAGTTTCATCCCTGATGAGTCAATACTATTGACGAAATACTAGTATCGGATTAAAATGATTCTTCAAACGACTATGTGAAGTATGTTATATTTAATCTATATGTGACCTTGCGTTTGAACCAATTCAACTTTTCATATATATATATATATATATATATATATGATAACGGACATGGACACTTTATGCGTTGTAGGAGGTACAACCTTCTCCAATCAAAATCAAAAGTAGGCACAATGACAGATAACATTCACGCCTTTCAAGCAGCAATGAAAACAATGTTTCAAAAAGTGAAGTGCTGAGAGCTTAGGATTTCGATAATATGAAACTACCATAATGATGGCTGTCTTCATGATGTTGTTGTACACATAGATGCTAAAAGCAGAGCTGAAGTCTCTACATATTAAAGAAATATGAGTGGCTGTAATCACACGAACATGAGAAAGCTAAAACCGCCACATTGTCATCAACTCTTGTTTTGTCAACCCAGTTTTGAGCAAATGCGTGGGTTGACATTAAAGGGATCGTGTTGGCATGACATTTTAGCTTTCAACAAAACCGTAAGATTTAACATTCTTTCAATTTTGTCATCAGATGGCTCCATAAGTAATACCATGTCATAATTCATTTTCTTGTTTATACTTTTCATATATTCAATTGCATCCCACTCTCTTTTTAATTATGGAATATAAATGATTTATGGAGCTGACGGAATAATTTTCACCATATTGCAAAACCTTATCATAGCTAGAAATAAATCTGCTAAAAACGTTTTTAAGTGATGGATACAAATTACACACAGACACAATAGCTTTACTGAACAAGCCGATAATGGAAGTGTAAAGTTAAGTGTATTTAGCATTTTGGACAATTCAAATGGTATTCAGGTAGATGTCTTATCAAAGTGACAATTATGGTGTCTTTAAAAGTAACACACTCCAACAGATATCACTAAAGTGCATGTCAGTGCATTTTTCTTTGAATTTTTTAGCTGTAAAATACGGAAAAATATTCTAAGATTTTTTAAAATTACATTCAGTGTATGGTTTGCATATTACATTTTGATTTTGGAATCACTTTCTTCCAAGACATATCCTAATCATTAGAACGTTTTATATTCTGTATCACACTATCTCATACACTTTTTGTTATCCTTTTTATGAGTCTCTTGCGGGATTCGAGCCAAGATCTTGGGAAACAGTGACCACCGCCAGCACTGACCGTAGCAACAGCTTACATGTACCAACTCTTCTATCAGACCTCAACAAAATCGAGCTGTACAAGCTAAAAGCTGTAGAAAACACATACCAAATAAATGCAATTTAGATAGAATGGTTTGTACACTTGTTAAATTGCATGCACTGTTGCGTTGATAGGATGCATACGGCTAACGATGCAAATTACAAAGATCAAGGTCTGCACTTCTTTTTCAAAATTACATTGCATGTTTAAGAGGTTATCATGCGCGTGTATTGTAGAACATGTCTTGCTCGCAAAATATTTTTGTTTATTCTTAATGCAGGATATATACCATTCCAAACACTCTCCCATGATAACCTCTAATTGTCTCTCGCTCCAATTCAAACTTCATAGAAGAATATAATGAAGATAATCGCCAGTGAAATTTTGTGGAATTCTTATTGCGTGTTGCCAGCAATCACAGGAACGAACCTGACTTAAGAGACAACTCGTTTAATGAATAAAGCCAATTTCACAGGATGAAATATTTCACAGTATGACACGATTAAACAGCTTTGACGGTCACCAAGAAACTTTGAATGAAACATTGCCTGGCGTTTGATATAATTGTGACCATCTTAAAATTATATATTATGATAGTAGAACGGAATGACAAAGTTCTGAAACCATGAACCCTGATGGTAACATTAGAAATGGTTTTATTGTGTCCCAAAATTTGAATTAAACCTGGAAATGTTATATATTTTATACCTGTGCATACTTAAAACGCCATTCAAAATGTCATGAAGTTACTTAAACAGTAAGCAGATATTCATTAGTTTGGACTGTTTGTTTTCCAATACTAACACTACGGAAACGAAATTGGATTTGTGTTTTTCAGAAAGTTTCCAATCGCCCTTTAATCCGACCTATTTACTGACAACATGAATATCAGTCGTTTTATCCACTTAATCATTTGGTGTTCTACCTCATTGCCTCGCCTGAGGTTGAACATTACAGTTTTCAGTTCGTGAGTTACGTCTCAATCATCTAACACGCAGAAAAAATATGTAATGGGTGATTTTCTTACCAAACTACAGCAGAAATATTAGCTTTTCATGCTAAGGTTGTTATAATTATGATGTATTTTAGAGAGAGTCGTGGTTACCCAGATCGAAAAATAAATTAGAGAACACGACAAAAAATGTAATGTATTGTAATGTAAAGGGTCACGGAAGTAAGCAATTACGTGGTTTCGGCAATTCTGGCTCCAAAAGTTTGATGAAATCCATAGCACAGCGAAAGATGTTTGCTGTCGTTGTTAGTCAGTAGATCATTAGTTTCTCTGACTGTTGTAAACTTATATTCAGAAAATTATTTGTGTGCAAATGGCTTTTGTTTCGTCAAGTTCGCTGTTCTAAACTTCTGAGCTACATGACTCGTTCGGGACGTTTTAATCAATAATCATAATCGACGCTTAAACGATTTGACAGTTTTGTTAATCAATATTATAATATACACGACCAAAGCAAAGCCAGGAACAGTACCGGTATACCATTCATATATATTTTGTAATCTTATTATAAAAGACGAAATATTTATTCATTTCATTTTCATCGTCACATATTAAAAGGTTATCTAGAATGACATCTTCTCTAGATAAGGTGATGTGGGGTTAAACGCCAATTCCAAGATTCTTTCTGGTATATCACGGCTACTAGTATTATTGAAGGGAGAAAGCCTGCAACAAAAATGTTGCTATGCATTAAAGATTGCACGATATTTGAAAATTATTGAATACATTAACCACAACACGACTAAATTACACAACATGATTAACATATACAAGCAATCATGAACATATTGGTTACTTTTAAGGAACTTCCTTTACAACATACAAATAAGAACAAAGTTCAAAGTTCCTCCAATTCATAGCATGTTCTCGAGAGATGAGATGTAGACGATAGGTTAACGATTTAAAGCACTGCTGGAAGGTTCTCTCGAACAAGGCGAACTTTCAATTTTACCTTCTACCCATTTCTTGTCCAGCTTTTTATTGCATTTTATTATCGCTGATTTGGCAAGGATTTTGTTAAAATCTTCTTAAATACTTCACAACCCTTTTGTATTTTTCCTCTTGAACATTTTATATAACTCTATAAAAGTTGCAGGCAATGGCTATAAATGGTCATAAATGCAATCATGATAAAAAATGCTTTGCTTTTGTAAGACTTGATCAAAATGTTCACCAGATTTGTCATTTCTTGCATTTTTAGAATGACATTTTTGGGGTAAAAAATAGCAGTAGAAGAATTAAGCCCACTTGGACACAAATATTTATATGCAACGATCAATATAACGAGACTTACCATTTTATGTCGACTTATATACTTTGCCTCAAACAAATGTGTGATCTGAAATTGTTATTATTTTCGAGACACTTCCTGACCTGTATTTCACCTCTAAAGGTAATGATCGTTGATAACACTTCATCAAGGGAATACCAAATGCTCAAATATAAATGACATTTTAAGTCCTTTGGAATATCCTTAAGCCGCTGGGCTCTAAACTTATTCCAACATTTTCAGCTGAATGCGCATAATTATGTACACATGGGAATTGCCGTTAGTATTGATCGCACATGAGGGCTTATGCATGCCATTGTGTCAGTAAATATAAAACAGGGAATACCACATTTTTACAAGGGAAAAAAAGAAACTAGAAAATGAATAGATAGATTCTGTGCTTGTTAATCAGAGTCATTTAACGGAATTAGAACAGCTCTATATTTAATTTAAAGTCGAAGGCAAAGCGCAAGTAAACAAAGCACTGTAGAACCAAAATATACATGTTATGATTTTCAGAGAAGCCAATCAGAAACTAGTTTTTGCACAATTATGGTAGAATGTTATATAATAGTTGTGCTTGATTTGGACACCTAACGTGTCTACATTAGTAACCCCATACCAGCCCACTGATAAATCAAAAGAAACAATGATATGCAAAAACGGTTTCGCAAAGCAGTTTTAACAAGAAAACAATCTTCGAACTTAAACTAACACAAAGTCATTACAAAACTATAAAACCAAAGATCAAAGACCACCTCGAAAAACCGGGATCAAAGAAAAGCAATATGAATAGGAGAAAGCCCTATTTATTTTGTGTACCTCGGATTAACCTCATTGATCATTTCTGTGTTATCTGAGATAACAAAGAGCAGACACAAGGTGCATTCACTTTTGACGGTAGTATGATCATTATTTTCGTGTTAGTATAGATTTTCATTTATTTATGTAAATGACGAAGTTGAATATTTTTGTTTCCTGCAACTAAAAGTAATTAGTGCGCTTGTGGATAAATTTAAACAGAAATATCCAGATCGATATTCGTTCTGTATGGCTCAGTGAGTTCTTTAATTAAATCACGAAGATTTTAATTTCATACAGGAGTGTTTCTTATGACAAGCATTTCTCCTTCAAGTTCAGTTATCTTTATGAAAATTTTCATTTCAGCACCAAATTTGGTTACAGCACTTGGTCGAAATAGTGGATATTGAGAAGTGACGAAAGCATGTTGTATGATATATGAATGAAATCCTAATTATTGCTTATCATTTTACTCATAAACCATTTCGTTTTAAACATTAGTGAAATTATATTAACAATTGAATTTCATGGAATATGTGCTTGCCTTCAACACGAAGTAATATTTCCATACATATATTTACTTTTCGATAGCAATACAAACATATACTGCATTTACTGTATTTCAAAATCAGATTGTTTTGTCTTTTTTTAAAAGTTGTTAAATCTAAAAATAGTGGTGTACGTTCATTAAGACATCATTAGGGCAAACTGACCGACGTTCGGACAGTGTATCGATTCAAATATTTTGAAACTCTGCATTATAAAAGATAATTTTAATAAAGTAAAGATGAGCAAACTAAATTATCAATTAGTAATAATTATTTTGGATCTCCATCAAAAAATGCATTATTGTTCGTAAATTAACCGAAAATAACGGTTTTTATTGCCTATATGAAATCGCCCGAGGTTCGGACAGTTCTGACCTAACTTCGGACAGTTGCACATAATATTCTCGCATGCACCCTTAGCTTTAAATATTTATCAAAATGATCTCAGACATTCCTAAACACGCAGTGGTTAGTTCATGTACAATAATATCAAGGTTTTTCGGAAAGATGAACTTATTTGTTATCTGTACAGAGCATGCTTTCCGATGTTAAATTCTCCCAAAACTGCCACATGCGTCGTTAAAAAATTATGACATCACAATCAGTTTCGTAGGCTTTTGACACAAAACGCCGTACTCGCTAAACCGTATGTTTTGGAAATTAATAACTTTGTGAAATATGTTAGTTGTATGTGATTGCATGTTTCCAGAACTTTTGTTGGTTGAATTACAGCATTACACGGAAGGCACCTGAATCCTCTAAACATAATGTCCGATGTATATTTCAAACGAATTTTGCACTATGGACAGTACATATCTGGACCACTGTTGACTTTCTTTAAATGGCATAATGATTATTGGAAAATAACTAGAGTTTATAATCGTATTCCGAAATAGAAGATAATTTTTTCCGACAATGTTATGTTCGCTGCTATACTTCTACAAGAACACACACAAACACACTCAATCACGTAAACGATTGTCGGACATGGTCACAGGCGATTAACGTAGACCAAATTTGATATTCCTAAATCTTAGTCTAGTATTACCTTTGAAAGTAGATCGCAAGGTGGCAGAATTCATTCTCTTTGATCAGCACCTACTTCATCAATCAACAACATTAGACGTGGTGATGTAACATCAGACAAACTTTTTCTAAAAAAAACGTGTGTCCGGGTTTATATATTCTTCTGTTAAGAAGAGAGCGCTCCTGAGCAATAGTAATGGAAATTGCTATCAAAACAAATTTTTAAAAGCTATAAAGACAGTGATATTCTTTACTGAAACTGTAACCTGTTCAAAATTAGATTAAGTGTCCAAAGGTTGTCACAAAAATGATCATGCAACAGTTTGAAAGGTCAAGTTACAAAGACAAGCTCCGGCATTTAAACCAGCTCGAATGGACTAGTGAAACAATACATTGTGAAAATTATTTCGTGAATAAGCACATGCAAGTCTACGTGATTGCATTGGTAAACACGTTTATTAGTCTATGAGATTTTCTGTTACTGATAAGCTTCTGATAATAAGAATAGTGGGAAAACATCTTCTACAATGCCCGTGCTTATGCTAAGTTTCATTTCTTCAAATGTTCACATGTCATAAACACTTTCTTTGATTACTTTAAGACTAAAGAGCAAACACATTTCACTCAATCTGTATCAAGATCATTGATCAATAGCAGAATTCAGAATCATCTACCTTCATCATCGCCCATTTTATTTTGCGGCCTCATGGTACTTTTAAACATTATCTTTAATTGCTGATAACATAGCTGGTAAAAATTATGCCTCTTGTTTGGTAACGGTTGTGACCTTTATTGTATCAATATCTATTGTAGGATAAGCCCATGACCAACGAAAACGTTGACGGAAAGGACACAAGTATTTAATTGTAAATATTTGAGTTTCAAAGTCGTCATTAAAAGTCGTCAGAGTCAACATTTGAGTAGTGAAGTGCATAGTGAAGATGGATTATGCATAATATTATCAGTAAAGCTGCTTTGGAATATGTAATGTGAAGTGTTTAGCAGAAAAAATTAGGATCCAAACTTCTAAAGGCAAACAATATTCTTAACTCGTTAAACAAACGGTCTACGTGATTTGTTTCTATTCATTTAGAAATGTCAGGAGTAAATTTGTTTAGGAATTTTCTCGTCACGAAGAAAGAATGTGTAAAATTTGAAAGTGAATAGTTTCTGACAAATGTCAAATCTTCCCCATTACCACCTTATTAACGATCTTGAAACACATTTCGGTAAATGTAGAATTTTACTATTGAGATGCTAAAATGCTTTCCATTACAGAGAGTAGAGTCGTCAACAAAGTTTTAGTAAGAAATCAAGCATACCGAAAGAGGCTCTAAATAGAACGTTTCATACCATCACGATAATTAAACAAATTTATCTTCCAAAGTTCCAGAAATTCCTTCATTTCAAGATATTTGTCATTGCATTTATTTTGTAAGCTGATGAACACTAAAGTGATTCCATAAAAAAAAATGATGTTTAAAGATCACTATTCAAGCAATGTGCAAACAGTGTTTGTTGCATTCTGTCATAAAAAAAACTTAATGCAACTTTACGACTTTAACATCTCGCTTCCAAACAACCAACTCTCTCTCTCTCTCTCTCTCTCTCTCTCTCTCTCTCTCTCTCTCTCTCTCTCTCTCTCTCTCTCTCTCTCTCTCTCTCTCTCTCTCTCTCTCTCTCTCTCTCTCTCATGTCTTTATCTAAATTGTGTTAAGCATTCTCTCCCCACAGAGGTAGCTCCGTCATAAATTCCTATACAACCTCTGTCTTAATACGAAGGTTTCTTGGTCTAGAAATGTAGAACGCTGATTGGATGCAATCAAAGTAAGTTGTGTAATAGCCAACGCCGTTTCAAAAGTAATCATTCATATCGCCTAAGTTATTTCCTTAAGCTTTCCATAAGCTAAACTGTATTCGAAAATGCACCTTTCACATTGAGTGGTCTTTACAAAACACAAACGTCTCATTTTGCGGCTGTATCATTGCACAGGCCTGTTTGACAGCAAATACGTTATTCATGCATTCGTTGTTTTCATTGGCTGAAATATTGCTAGGAAGTTTAAGTCGCAATATTGTGCCGGTAGGGAAAACTGCCTGACGCCCTAGAAACCTTCATAATAAGACTGAGGTTGTATAGGAATTTATGACGGACCTACACACATATGTACGTCTGTTGGGAGAGAATGAATATTAAGATAATTTACCTCAATTCACTAATAGCCTCCATCTGATCTGTTAAGTAAACTCAGAAATTCTTTTAAAATTTTGAACGAGTATGATACAAAAAGTACAAATACAATAGTTCTTGTTGCAAAGTGTTTGCAAACTTTTGTCTTATCATTTGAATTCAATTATGTAATTTCTCTTATTCCATGGCCTTAACAATGATGACAGATAGTATTGATACTCTGATATGACTCTTTAAAATCTTAATTACACGAATGTGCTAAACCTTGATTTTGTGACTTTATAGACAGTGGAAGTTTATATGGTTTTTGCCTGTTTCAACCATATATGATATATGCTTAGTTATTACTTTACAGCAGTATGGAGCTCATATTGTCTTTGAAAATGAATTACATGTTAAGAGCATATTTTTCAATTTAAAAGGCCTTGAAAATATTAACCAAATATTATTAATGTGACTGTGTCATGTGTTTGAGGTTATGGCCTAATTTTTCAATGCTATTTAGGAAGATTCATTAATCTACTAGTTTGTGTTTTCATTCTTTAAATCTGAAAAATGAACCAATTTAAAATGACAACAAAAGCCCTTAGACATTCTACCAATCATTCTCCAAAATACTTATCATTTAAATCGGTTTTGCTGGAAGGATTACATCAGGTGCAATTCGATTACACCAGTGTCCATCCAACCGTATAGGGATTCATTAGAGATCTGTGTACAACATAAGCTTAACAAATAAATATTTCAGTCATCTCAGGCGAAGCTTATTTGAATATTGCAAACAAAAACAAGATAACACCACTTTCTAATTAATTGGTAATTAACATCCTCGATTCAAATTCAATATTTTTGGAAATTTAATGAGCACTTTGAGAACCAGCAAGAAAATGTTACTTCCTGTTTTCAATTTCACTGAATGAACGGAATATCTTTGAGGTTCTTAAAGGGATGTCTAACGTCTGTTAATTGCTCAGTCTTGAAAGGAGAAATGCATTCATTCAAATGGTTTTGCAGTTCATTGCGATAAAACTTTTACACAATCCTTTGCAGGGTCAGGTAAGTACTATACAGTGATCTTACAATTTTACAGATTTGTGGTTTGATTGAAAGATATTTTATTCATCCAAAATATGGATTGAGCACAGGTTATCCAACTTAGAAAAGCCCTCTCCAGATATTTACACCATTTATCTTAAACAGATTGGTTTACATTAACTAATGAACTGTCATTGATTTTCCTTAGATATATAAAGTTATTTCATTAAATCTAGTTATTGCTATAGAAACTACTTTGTTAAACAATTAACTAAATATTTGGGTTTGAATTTTGCAAGATACTTCCGGTTTCATCAATCATTGAATTCGTACGTTTGTTTTGTAGTGTCCAATGTTTTCTTCGGTCAGCAATCCGCAATCACCACACTCAGTACAATTCAAATATGTTTCCGTTATGAGTAAACTTCTGTACACTTTAAAAACAATTGTTCATGGAACACTGACCAAACGCTTCATGCTTCCCGTTCAAGTAAATTTACATACAAGATGCGGACACACTGTCTGGAGAGCCCATTTATATCAATATCATCAATCTTGCAATCTTCCTCTTACTAGGCAGGCAGACCGAGGTTTGAGATTTTTCAAAATCCTAGATGGTACGGCTGTTATCAGCATTAGGAGAACGCAATTTCCTGCTTACTATCAATACATGAATGTTTACCTTTGGGATCAATAGAAGACTAACCACTTACTCATTTATTTCTTCAATGTGTTTTGTGTTCCTTGAATTGTTCCTACTTCTTATAAATACTTGTTCATTTTCGTTTCCTATTTTTCTATTTTTATTCTGATTTTGACCTCAATTTATAAAGATATCAGATAATCAGCATCACAGAACAACAACAAATTGGTGAAATCAACGTTAGATATATAGTTCATAATAACGCAGCTTTCAACCATGTTGTAAGTGTAAGCTTATTATCGTTCCTGTAACATATGAAATTACACTTTTTATTGAATTTTGAATTGTGCAATGAGTAAAGTAGACTTTTGTTCTTCCTTTAGCTACTTGACTTTCGGTGAGGACCCACTCTCAGTGTTTTCAGTTTTTGATAAGCATCACGAGTTTGAATACAGAAGGTCCTCAAGACGTCAAGTCAAGTCAAGTTTAGAGTTCCATATAAAGTTATAGCCCTAAAGATAATCTTGCTTTTCATAACATTCAATTACAAAGCTTCTCATACAGGGATAAGATTTGGTATGAGAATTTGCATTTTCCTCTTTGAATCCTATTGTTTGGCAAAAACTCGTAATATGAGAGCCTGTCTCATTTTCGTAAGCAGAAATTGATGAAAATCAAAGTTCAATTCAACCAGGAATTTGAACATGTACATAATACCTATGTTTGTATTTCTTTGATTATCAGCACTCAAAAATAAGGTATTAAAAGCAAAAGACCAATGTATTTTAAAATGTTTAAAAAAAAACACGTCGGGAAATTCAATAGGGTTAAAACAAACCAATTAAATTAATGTATTCAGAATAAGTTGTGAAGTCATAATAAAAAAAATAAACACAATAGTGTCTCTTCATCAAATTCTTCTTTTCGAAACTTTAATTTTGATCTATCCATCTCTCTTGGTGTAGTTACTGACGTTGCTAGCAACAGTGTAACTGAATTTACTTTCCATCTGACAGAGTTTGGAGATGATATATATGTTATGTTATCTTGCGTTGATGCTTTGAAGGATGCGGGAGTTGAATTGACTTCACATTTATCATAAGAACGTCTTGACTGTTCCTATCAATACTGAATAATTTGACAGTGGCTATGAAGCATTCTTTCTCCTGTCAAATAATATTGGTTAATAGACTGCGTCACAGTAAGATTAACTAATTTCAGTGATTTGGTAACGAGACAATTCTCTACACATATTGATATGATAGGGATTGGATTCAAAGTTGATACCTTCGAGCTACAACAGAGGTCAAACAGAATATAGATGTCATGGAACATGCTGCAAGTAGGAACATTTCAGATGTAAATGTTTAGACCTTTTTGCAGATGAATTAAATTTAGCAGATATGGAATAATTCTTTGATTATCATGACCCAGGATGTATTAATATGTAATATGAACGAACTGTTCATTCTGCTTTACTTTCAAATAGATAATGCAACGCAAAAATTATGATATGTACATTTTAAGGTTTTAAACTAGAGTTTGCCTTACTAGTTATTCAGAAGGACATTTTCATGATTTATTTAAAATGGAGCTACGAATTACTCATATTTACTTTGTGCTAACATCCAATCAGATAACATTACTGAATAGAGTGTTCTATGGGGAACGGCATTTAAAAAAATAGAATTTGTCTATCGTTTATTAGAGATATGCACCTTAAACATTCCCATTATTCTTTTCATTACACTAGCATATAAAATAGTACAGAATGTACTAAGATGTTCATACGAACATGTTTGCTAGTGATGATTTTTATTTGGTAGGTTTTGGCCTGACGCCAATATATAATGATAAGTAAGGCATATTAACATTTGTAAGTTCTATAATAACTATTTTATTGGGAAACTGGAGAAAAAATAAGGACCGATGCAAAAGTAAAATATCTATATGTGTCGTTAAATTCACCTAAGATCAAATGCTTTTAAAGTAGTCAAGATACTATTAGTCCTGATTTGAAATGACTAGTGTCCAGGTATTCTTAAAAAGCAAGCAGGAACAAGCAGCATATCAACAGAAACAAAAGAAGTGCATAGTTTCAATGATCTGTAAGAATCGTAAATTATCTAACGATTAATTCAGGGATTTTTTTGTGAAGAATACGTGAGAAACAGAGAAGCAGCCTCAACTCAAAAGTACTTTTGCACTTCATTCTATGGTTCAAGCACAGAGACAAGTCAATAAAAAAATTCTGTTTTCCTACATTAAACTTTCAGTACTGATTGATTGAAACGCTCACTGTCTAGTAGGTACAAAGACGCCATGGCTTGCCATGTGTTAAAGTACACAAATGAGAATATGGATGGATAAATATTTACTTATTCCAGACATTAGTCCAGCAAACTAAAACTAAAGTTCAAAAGAAATAATGAACCTCAAGTTCAAAAGAAATTAGTTATTTTGTTTAGATTATATGACTTTTAGAATTGTTCTCAGATAATGGCTGGCATGATTTTCTATATTTTACTTTATTTACAACCTGCAAATCAAGAGCTTGTTTAAATAATTATACATCTACATAACACATAAACTTCAACTTTAGATCGCAATATATAATAGAATAGAATATTACTTATAAACAAATTTTATTTCAAATTTTGCAATGTTTTCATGTATATACCAAAAGCTATTTCGAAAGAAATATGAGTCACTTGACAGCAATTAAGAAACTTGTGAAAACTAATGTTTACACAGCTGGAAATCCTACGATATATTTTTCTCTTCAATCCCGACAAGAAATGTAAAAAAGATCGTTTGTTGTGGAACATATCAATGAACTTAAGGGCTTTCTTCTGAGACTGTATCAACAATCTGAGAGTTCCTTAGTAATATTGGACTCCTTTAGTTTTATTTCCAATATTTCACACATATTTGACATATTGTAGATACGTACAACAATAACAGTATAGCACTCAATGATATGGTGCTTTTGATTGCCATATTTCATTGATGATAAGTTGTCAAATACGCATTATGTCTAATCTACATTCATAAAGCTGTTTATAGTAGTTCATGTAAAATCTTTAATCTTTAAAATAGCAAGACATAAAGCAACGTTGTTGATCAGTTTCTCAAGACGAATACATGAGCCATTTCTTTGAAGAGGAACATCCTTTAGAAGATATGTGCTTCATCTTGCATAATCTTGTATGCAATTAGCAATTGAGCAGCAACTTTTATGTTGAAGTGCTCAAACAGGTTCCATACGTGTCAATATCTGTATTGCATAAATTGGCGCCTCACTTAAAGATGCTCCAAGACTTCTAGAATTGGACTCAATAACCCTGCAGTTGATAAAAAAGAGCAGTGCATTAGGGTGTCATATGAAGTCATTTGTATACTTCAACTTTTGGCAAAACGCTTCAAGATTGCTACAAGATAATATCGGTTGAGGGATCAACAAAAGATCAACATTAGTTATGATTAGAATAACTTAGTGTCAACTTGATAAGGATGATGAAGTGTATTGTCGTTTCTTTGCAAAATTGTACACATCAATTACTACAACTAGGGAGCAATCGACGATCATCCGACTTTTGTAAACTTTATTTTTCCCCAAAAAGACATCAACGATAAATCAAAGCGTGTCGGAGCTACCATATGCATATGTTGTCCAATGATGTAGGTTCAATTCGTATGCAAACTGGAACCTATATGTTCATCTCTGTGACCTTTCCTATTACCATTTCTTTCTCCTTTGATTAAACATATCTTTAGTAGAAAGATATATTGGTGAAGATGTTCCATTGATATTCTGTAGTTTTGAGAATGTGATTGTTTACATGTGTAACTTTGTGTACCAATTCTACACTATTAAACAGGTCACATTCTTGTATGTTGGTTAGGAATGTTTTTCAATTCCATGTATTAATTAACTCCAGATGTTTCAAGAAAAGGAAGCGTCTGGAAAACGTGTGATACATACATAAAGGGTAGCTATTTGAAAGCACCTACTCACACATTTGATCGCCATAGTTTACTATTTGACTTTGAAATCATTCTGTTGCGCTTTTGTTCTTTACACTTTTGGAATCTGTTTACAAATGGATTCATCAAGAATTATCATTATTTTTGGTAACCTTATGACCCATTTGATACCGTATATTAGTTCACATTGTAAATTTTAAACTCTTTGTTCATCATTAATTCACGCAAAACACTGTAAGAGACGTGAGTAAATAAAGGAATGGAAATTAAGATAAGTTCATATCAAATTTTTTTTTTTTCAGATGTTTGATTGAAAAGTTAGGCTGATTGATTGCCATTTTGATTTTATCATGACACAATCAAGACATGAACTTCGGTGCTTCTTTACATTAATGTATTGATAAACGAAAAAATGGTATTTAATTGGTTGACAGGACTATTGTAATTCTATTTCCTATACTACAGCCATTAGACTACCATACACAATGTACATGTAGTAACAGACATCCAATATGCGTATATTCACTACAGGTTCACTACATCCCAAATAAGCATTTGCTACATTAAAAGTCGCTTTACTGGGATTGAATTTCATTGGTGTAATTATAATTTCGTCTTTTTTATATTGCTATGTCCAATTTTTGACATTCTATTTTGCTCGTTTACATATTCTGTCATAATTGTGTGCTGTCATTATAACGACAGTGATTTTTTTCTAGTTTATGTTGAATTCCTTTTAACTTTTAGGAAAATTAACTTAAATCATATAAAAGGTTGCCTAGCTGCTTTGTTATCAACAATATGCATATGAGTTCCTATGAAGTGTTCATGTGATAAATATATGACAAAACATTGTTTTAAAATTGAATATTAGTTTTACATGAACATAACTATGGCATGTGGGTTTTTCCTGAGTTTAGATTTTGCTATTCTGCTCTGCTAGATGTAATGAAAACTTCCTTTCAAAATTTTATGTATTTGTACAAAAACAAAAGTTATTTTTACCTTAATCATGTTCCCATTTATCTGCAACTTAGATATCAGTGTTCCATCAGACGTTTTATACGTCGTATGGATAAGGATGAAGATAAACCAATGCTAAAAGGATGACCTAATGCTCTTTCATCAAGGAGACTTGTCTTCAGAGATTCGCTATGGATTGGAGATTCTTCTTCAATGTTCAGTTCTCGTTAATTATGCTGCTGTGATAGTTATTCAGATTGATATGATTAACCAAAAAGTAACCAACCTGAATTAAGTTATAACACATTTTAATAGGTTGATAGATTCACCATGTTAAATAATAAAAGATTTACCTTCTTCTCCAAAAATAGCGTTAGATAAAGTCGAGGCTGTAGAGAATATTTGTGTTTAATATTCGTAATTATTTATCCAAATATGTTGAAAAACATATCATTATGGAAAGTAATATTTATATATCACATATTATCTCCCTTTTATATTGCATTGTGCTTTTCATGAAGTACACTAGTTGATTGCCTAATAAAGTTTCAAGAAAGCATTTACCTGTATTTTGGAATACTTTGGACTACTTTTTATCAGTATTATAGCACATTTAATATTGCAGAGAAAAGATGGGTGATAAATAAGAAAAACTACTTCGGATTTTTTAATGTGAATCTTTTAACAGATAGGTTGAATTGCTGCATTTCCAAAAACATACAATATTCTTATATTGTTAAACAAAAGGTCTCCAGCAAAACGTTATATCATATGAAGTATTGCTATTCATTCGGAAATGTCAGAGTATTCAGTGTCCGTGAAAACAGTTTGCTTAAGAATTTTCTGATCACACAAAACCAATGTATCAAATTTGTTTGAAACTGAATAGTTCTGAAAAAGTCAAACCTTCCCCTTGACCATTTCCTAAAGATTCTGAATAGTTGTTTTTAAATGATGTTTCAATCATTGCAAAAGTTCTACTAATGAGACGCCAAAAACAAGTTCTATTACAGCATATAAAGTCGTCAATAAAATGTCAGTTAGATATCAAAGACAGCAAAAGAGGCTCTGAAAGTAAACTTTCCAGAACATGCCATTACAATAATGGAACCAATTTTTATTTCAAAGATTCAGAAATCATTTAATCCAAGATATTTATCATTGCATTTATTTCAAAAGATTATGAGCGCTAAAGGGACCAATGATCTAATACAAACAAACATTGTTTGTTGTAATCTTGTCTTGAAAAGAACTTCAGCTATTAAACAACCTTATCTCCTTTTCCCCAAATGATTTATAAATCTTTTATACCCTTTCCAAATGAACCGTACCTCATTTCACAGAAAACGCTCAGTAATGTTAGCATCCTGTTCAATATGTTTTTCAATTTTGTAAAAGTCAAGAATCTGTCCAGATGAAGTTTCCTTTTTAATAATCCGGATATTACCAGAAACTGGTTTGTCATATAACCAAAACGTATAACTTCTTTCTTCATAATATAAGTTTCAGATGTAGAGACTAACATAAAAAATCTGTTCATTTAAAGAGTCATGGTAATCTACTTGATTTTCACTTGCAAAACATTGACTAAAAGTCAGTGTAAGCTCGTAATCAGTTTGGCATTCTCACCTAGTTTGTCAATGCAAATTTTTAAGATAACAAATTCATATTGTTTGTGCAAAATCTGTCAATCTTAGAGATGAACAGATTTATAAGGACAAAATAACTTTGTTTTAGATAGATTTTGCTGATTGCACCAGAATTTCTGAAACAGCTAAACAGAATCATTATAGGTGTCAGAATCATCAAGATCTGTTTACACGATAAACTATAAAAAAATTGTTTGAATATTTGAGTTATCTTAATTGGAGAGAGTTAATTAAATGTTGCAAAAATAAAAAGAATAGTTATACAACTTTCTAATAGAACGGCATTTAAAATGTTCAATTCTAATTGAAGATTTTTTGAAATTTAATGAGCACTTTGAAAACAAGCAAGTAAACGTTACTTCCTGTTTTTGATGTGACTGAATGAACGGTAATTTCTACTTTTGGTTTTTTAGAGGGATGCCAAAACATTTCTGTTAAATTGCTATTTTTGGAATGATAAATTCCTTTCTTTAAAAGGGTGTGCATTTTACTGCATATACAGATATTTCATATTCTTTTTTGCAGGTCAGGTTGATACTATAAGGTAATTTCCCCAATAATTTTACCTAAAAATTAATCAATTTACTATCTATTGAATATAATTATATAATCAAATCGGATAAT
Organism: Phorcus lineatus; assembly: GCA_921293015.1. Lineage (NCBI taxonomy): Eukaryota > Metazoa > Mollusca > Gastropoda > Trochida > Trochidae > Phorcus > Phorcus lineatus. The sequence continues at coordinate 7,861,309 of OV121086.1, read as the reverse complement.
TATTACAGCAACGTTTTAACTTTACTTCTTATTGTCAAAGATTCAATATCTCTAAGTGTATACAGAAGGTTTTCATGTATAATCAGTCATCATAATTAAAATATCAGTTTCCGTCAGTGAATAAAGTAATTATATAAATTCTATTTCTATTATCCAATGTTAAATCACTAATCATCATACTCAGTTCCAATACTTTTTTCTTATGAGTAGGATAAAGTATCGTACACTTTAAAAAGAGGATTGACCCGGCTTCTGAAATTTGATACACACACTATTTAAAATGTTGATACATGTGAAATGTCATATGCTCAGTGTGACTGCACAGTGAAAAAAACTCTTTTTTCTCATGCAAGTAAAAGTGCGAACAACATGCGGAAACACTGGCTGGACAGTCCATTTACATCGATATCTTCAATCTTGAAGTCTTCCTGTTTCCCGACGGACGAAACTTTGTTTGTGTTTAATGCTGGTTTCTGTATTTAACATCAGAAGATATCGAGGAAAATCAAAACTCACTTCAACCAGGTTAAGAATATGTAACTATTCACCTATGATTTGATTAGTTTGAACAAAGAGAGACGTCATAAGAATACTTTGAAGGATGTAGGAGTTGAATTGATTTCAAATATATAAAGAGAGTGTCTCGATTGTTCCCAACAATACTGAATAATTTGCTTTGGTATGACGTTTTCGTCCGCCTGTCGATATAGTATTGGTTAATAAAATGCTTCACAACAAGATAAAATAATATCAGAGATTCGGTTATGAGACTATTATCTGCTGGTGTTGGTTTTGATTATTGTGTGCGTCAGTATCATACCTTCGAGCTAGGCAAAGGCAAACAATATATAATCATTAGTTTAATAAATGATACAGGTCTATCATGGATGGCTTAGGGAAAATTATATATTAGTAGAAGTAGATATTCTAGTCCTCTTTGTAGATGAATCAGCATTTCGAATAGAGTTATTTATTTATTAATGGAGCTACAGAATTGAGGGCATGGATGCAATGATGACAGAATTATTAACTTAATCTACGCAACTGAAACTAAAGATCGACAAAGAGGAAATAATTGTGTCAATGACCTCAAGTTCCAGTATGACATTTTGAACTTCCGATCGTAGATCTTTTTGAAATATCGTACTTCAAGCCTTTGAACTTGATAAATCTTTTTTGAAAGACTTATTCCTTTAAAATGTCCACATTTAACATTAGTTTATGCCAAAAGTATTATCTTCAGATAGTCAAAACATCTCGACCCAATCATGTGCAGACGCAGAGGCAGTACTCAATAATAAAAAACACTAGCGGTCATATTTATGTGAATAGCTTTTAATAATTCATCCATAGCTAAGTGGATAAGCATACAATGTAGCTTAACTAAACATGGAACGTCCGTATTCAAACTGTTTTGTCTTAATATTCTCAGGGTTACTGAGTAATACTTACTCCTCCAATTTGCCTTCCCAAATTGCATAAGCTTTATGTATAATTTTTCTATATACAACTGTACCAATATGACACTAGATAATAGTTGAATAACTTTTTATGGTGTTTACAATCCCCATATTTCATTAAGTATGCATCATTCATAATCTAACTTTATATCATAGTTTTCGTAACCTTTACCTATGAAATGATAATGAAAATATTTTGTTGACTGTTAACCAAGTCTGAAAGGAAGCCATTTCTCTAAATAATAATTGTCGTTTTGAAGTACTCATTTCATTATTCATGATTTTGTATGCCATTGTTGCTTTTGTAGACACGTTCTCAACTCACACTGTCAATACATAGATTGCATCAATCGGTGCTTCGCTTAGAGTCTTTGAGATATGGACTCAATAACCCTGCAGTTGACAAATTAGATCAGTGCATTTTTGTGTCATAGTAAGTGATTTGTACACTTCAACTGTTGACATTGCGCTTCAAGATTGTTACAAGATAATGTCAGTTGAGGGTTCAACAAATGGACACACTAGTAATGAAACATGATTAGAGAAACTTAGTGTGAACTTCACAAGGATGATTAACAGTATTGTCGTTTCTGTACAATAATGTACACTTCAATTATTACAGATAAGGAGCAATCGATGATCACCATACTATTTTTTTCTTCACAGAAAACAAGCAAATGTATATCACCAGTGACGGCGCGACAACATGCCACATTTTGTGTGTAAATTGCATAACATCGGCGCATAAGAAGACTAATTTCCCGTTTGTTTGTAAAAAGTATTCATAACATTGTATTCTATTCATTCAACATTATTTTACAATAAGCCATGTAGACCTTATACGAATACAAGTTTGTTCCGTTCAGTTAGCCTCACTATTATCAGTTGAGTCACTAGAATGTGTTGATGGTAAAAATAAATGTAACAGCAATATACATGTAGCTTTTTATGTAGATATAAATGAACATCTTCTTACTCATAGTTTCAAAGTTTGCCTTCTAGTCTGATATATGTGATGTATACGTCATTCAGATGCATTATAAAAAAACATAATAAAACTTATTTTCAATGTTCTTTTAACTAATTTCCTCAACAGGTTAGGTTTCTCGAGTAGAAAGGAATGTAGATAGACTATTGCAAAAACGGTAACCTAATGCTCTTTCATCTTTAGAGAATGTTTACGGCGATTATTCTATCGATCGTGTTCAGTTCTCATAAATCATGGTGCTGTGATGATAATGAAGATAATTTAGATTAACGAAAACGTAGCCTAAAAACAGTCAAATGCTTAATTTCTCATTAGTGTTTCAAAAGGGCATTTATCTGTATTTAAAAAACATGAAACATTAAGATGGCATTAGTTTGTTCCTCAAACACCAACAAACCATTGCCATTTATAATGATTTTTACTTTTTTCTTATTACCTGTTACTGATCTTAAGCTTAACCGATTACGTTATTCTTGGAACAAGTAACATGTTTATAGTAACTCTTGCATTGTTGTCATTCATGTTATCAATGTCAAACTCTGTCAATCTTATGTGTTAACATAAATAATGAAATTGTCTTAATTCAAATTGAATTCAATTTACTTCCTCACAAATCTAGGAATTTGAGCAAGACAATGAGAAATACACTGTTCTGATATGAAGGGCAATAAAAGGACTATTTCCTCTACAATTTACTTCCTCACAAATCTGGGACATAGCTGATAGAATAACGATTGAGTCTAGTAACCAGAAATGTCAATATATTTTGTTCACACTTTTGAAAAATCACAGCAGAATTCTGTCTTTGAGTGAAGATGTTGATTGTCTAAAAAAGTTTAATATGACCATTTCCTTCTGTGCGTGAATTAATACTTTGGAAATAAGAATGGATACATCTCGTTTTGAGTAAACTTTAGGAGTACGCCAAATTGAACAAATTATCAGTAATTCCATAGGAACCTTAATTTGAACCTAAAAAAAGTTTGCATTATCTTATTAATATTCATAAGGATTGTGACGTTTGCACTTCTCTTGTCTTCTTCAATTGGCAGAACAACAGGAAGAAGCATAAATCAAAATAGGGATAAGAATAGAAGAAGGACATGTCAAAAACGTCGAATGTCAAAATCATTAAAGCAAACTTTTCATTTATATCTCATTTGTCACCATCATGCAGCTGCATTTCATTTCATGTCAGGGTATTTGCATTTGAAATTTTTTTTTTCACAAAGCACTTGTATTTGATCCGATTTGGAGGTTCTCAATAGTTTCCACAACTGAGAATTCTTCAAAGCATGTGGGGCCTAAATCCATAAGTGCTTTCTAATTCATGAGCATAAAATGCCATTAATAATTGATAAGAATAGATTGAAAGATAATTGTTAGCTGGGGTTTAAATGGTATGTGTATATTAGACCAAATTCTCTGTCAGGATAACTTAACTCAAATTTACAAAACCTAACATACACATAAAAAGAATTAGTCAAAGTTAGTAATAATGTGTAGATGTGTAAGGCTTAACGTATGGTCAGCATTATTTTATCAAGTTCTGTAGTTTTTTAAATTATTTTGTTCAAGGTGTTTGGAATTTATTAAGGAGAGGAACATATTAACTTAATCTCATTTGCTCATGTTTTGGTCTATCGTTGTTCACTCAAGAAAAGGGTAATTTTCCCAAGGTTGATTTCCAATATGAATGTCAATATATACAGAATTTTATCAAATACATTAACATTATCTGATATTCTAAACCTTATACAAAAATTAGATTTGTCATATAATGAGAAGGATATATAAGTACACAGTTTAAACGACATATTGTCATGAAGTCATCGTTTATAATGTTTATTATGTTGGTTTTTTCAAGGAAAGCAAATAATTGAACATAATTACTTTTAACAGAATATTCATACGAAATATAAACAATATAAATAATATATAAACGTCCAATTGTTTTATTTTCACAGAAAAACATGCACACCAAAAATAATTTCCCTAACGCATCTCTTTGCTTAGAAATAACTCATTTGGATTATTAATTGATTGGAATGGCTGTTTATGAATTATAAAAACGTGACACGTGAGTGTGAACAATTATGTTAATTCTGATCGTACATTGCATGGATAATTAATAGGAACAGAATCATCCAAGAACAAAAGTGGATGAAAATGATCGGATTATGTACATTTTCTAAAAATACAGACATTTTATAGAAATCTGGACATCATCGATATTTGATACGTTAACTTTACCTTGATGCAAAGTAACAAGGAAACAAATCATCACTCTTAATTTGTCACTAAGTTATTCTAACCATTTGTCAGTTCTAGTGTTGGCCATTTGTTGCGCCCTCAACTGACATTATCTTGTAGCAGTCTTGAAGAGTAATGCCAACAGTGCAAGCGTACAGATCACTTACTATGAGACACGAATGCATCTCTCTCATTGATCCACTGTGGGGTTTTTTAGACCATTTTTCCGGTATGGTTAAGAGTCGTACATATGGATGCAATCCAGATACCAAAACATATGTGTGAAACGTGACTAGGATATTCAACACTGACGTAGCTGCTCGATTACTCATGGCATGTAAGATAGTACATAATGACACAGGTTTTGCTTTAAATTGCCGTCCTTGCTTCCTGAAATAGTTTCAATTTACCATATGAACTTTATGAATATTACTGATCGAAATATTATGATTGTATGTACATACATCATATAAAACCATAGTGTATGAATATTGGAAATCAAACAGGAAGAGTTCCATTTGCGTAAGTGAGCCTTAAGAGGCCAAGTTCAATTTCTGAAGAACTTCAACATTATTGATTCATTCTTAGAAGAAAGACCTTAAGTCCATTGATATGTCCGGCACCAAACGATATTTTCATATTTCATGTCGACTTTGAAGAGATAAATCCATGTTAGATGTTATCAGTGTGTTAACAAACGAAGATGATTGAGACATGATTATTTACTAAACCACTTTACCTCCAACCAGCTGTAATAATCGATAGATTTCGAAATTCACATTTTCTATCATAATAGCGTGTATTATAAACATTTTGTTTTAGACATTTTTTGAATGTTATATCAAAGTAACTTACTTTCCAAAACACATTAGTTAGTAGCCTGCCTCTGTTTTTCACCGGCATTTTGACAGTTGAGGTTTATTTTATATTCATAGTTATCTATTATCTATTATCATCACATATTCTCAGTAGGAAATGAATTTAATCTGTTGGAATATATACAATTCTTGATAACCTCGAGGCTCTTATTACACTTGATGTGTGTGAAAATTGTTTTTAAAATATTTCAGTGTAAGTTCAACATCCATGATCATGATAGTATTAAGTTGCTTAATTTAGCAAAAGAACAAAGAGATCGGAAACAGTTTTTACTCTTCTTCAAAGGCAAACCTCAAAAAGATAATTGTTATTAATGTGTGATGGTCGTGTGTAATTCTTCTGGTAATGTTTCTGTAATAGGTCTAAATAACCAATAAAACTGACAAGATCGAGGGAAATAAACAAAACATGATGTAACAAAAGTTACTTTAGAAGCACTTACAAGACCTTAGTCATTAACGGAAGAAGAAACTTCTTGGAACTGAAGGTCATTGTCATATACATTGCACAGCTACTGCTCACGACAATCGTGAAGGCATTCGTATTCTCATATCCGTGTTTCTTCTTCGTAACTCTATGAATTTCTTTTTACTTGCTTAAAAATTCCATTCAAGTCACAATTCTAACCTAAGGCGTACTTGCACCTCGTGCACTAAATTGTTTGTGTGCTAAATAGGAGTTTCAGTCTGTCAAAACTGCAAGCTGCTCAACGAAATACGATTGCTGTACTGGTGCAGAAGAATGATTATCCCAACTCTAACGATTACATGTCAACTCTAACGTTGCCAGCATCAAATTTGTTTTCAATATTTTTTCGTCTTGAGTAAAATAGTCACTAGGCAGATCATATGGTTATATCCCATTAGACAGGGAATCCGATTCGATGCTTAAAAGTTATTGATGTACAAAAACTAAGCTGGAACAGGCGCTGCAATCTAGTGGCAAATCGATATTTTGACCAATTGAAATAAAAGTTGTAAGTCATGTGTATGCATAATTGCATATGTCTTATTTCTGTGGTTCTCTTTAATATATAGAGAATACTAAACGACGTCCCGTTTAATAACATATTTATAAAACGAGTGTATGGTTTGGTATTTAACGAGCGAAAGCGAGTTAGATACCGATACCATTCACGAGTTTCATAAAAATGTAATTATACGGGACTGAGTTTAGTATTTTATTTATTACTCGCTGAATTATATCAAAGAAAAATCATACAGATCGACAGGATAGCCATTGTCGTTGCCTCGCTAACATTGTGACGTCATGTTTAACGATTGTGACGTCATGTGACGTCAATCAACACGCGATGTTATTACACAATGTGTAATAACTTTGTAGATTTATTAAACGGCGGTATCTTCAACGGGAGAGTAATAAATATATATATATATATATATATATACATATATATATATATATATATATATATATATATATATATATATATATATATATATATATATATATATACATATAATGTACCATAAGGAACATCCTTTTCCCCGGACAGATAACAGTTCGACTGGTATATTTTTTTTCAGATTATACAGGTTTGGGATTATTTTTGTTACATCAATTTTGATTTTAGAAGATCATTGTAGCTTCATTTGTAGTCATTATTGCAAAGTAAATCGTCAGGCCAAAATTACGACAAAACTCATTACAATCAAACATGATCAAATGACACAGTAAAGTCCATCAGTCATTGATATTGGTATTGTTACAAATAACCCAAAGAAATTTTGCAATAGATTCTTTAAACTTAAACAAGAACTGTCTCTATCATGTAGCATGAGGGAAATGTCACCTTGTGAGTACATAAGTGTGAATCATTTTGTTTTCATTTATACCTTCATTTTAAAAAGTTATCTAGCTTCCAGTTCAAACAATTGTCATTTGCAAAACATTTCTTACATGTTTGCTTAAAAGCATAAAAGAATTATAGATGATTTAGCGTATCAATTCATCTACAAACAATGTTACTTAAAATTAATCCTGCTATACATGATAAAGTTTTAATTGTTTAAATTATGATCATGTATTTGTTTCAGTGACGATGTTGAATTTTGGAATGGCACTGCTGTAATTCCAAATATACGAAGAAGGCCCTTTTAGCGCAATAATACCTACCTTTTTTCTTTTTAATGTACAGTGAATCCTTTTTTATCAGCAGCAAATGTATAATAAAGATTAATTAACAAAGGATCGGGTCATTTTTTGTCATTTAGATCAACATTACAAATTAGAAAGGCTTTCCTAGGCAGCTTACAATGATAAAAGCATCTGAATGCTCTTTCGAGAAGAGACATCTGCTTCAAGCATCAAAGAACAATAACGGAACACTCAATGGAAGGTAATCAACAAAGTAAAGGTTTTCAGAAAACGCAACCCAAGTCAAGATCTAGTTTATAAGATTTTGAAAGTTAGGAAATTTTCTATTTTGTTGTTTGGTAAGGAATACACATATCAATTATTAAAGGCTCCATAGACCACTGAATCTATAGTCAAAGGTTAAGTTGATCCTCACACCGAAAGGAGAAATTTAATTGTTCATATAAGTGACATAAACCTCGAAATGTTCATCAAATAAAATGCTGATATGTGCATCTAAGATCCAAACCATATGTAAATTTTATATTATGGGGCTAACAATAGGATAATAAATTGGTCACTTTACCAATTGCAACCTTTGACATTATTCAATCTTGTGTGAAACATACTAATCACCAATAGTATTGACAGGCTGATGAAAGCTTCATATCAACTGTCGAATTATACGGCAATATCAGGAACCGTCTAGACATTCTATGATAAATAATAAATCAAAAACAGTTCCAATATCAATCACTTACGGTTTACATCCTTCGATGCTTTTGCTATGATGTTGGATTCCATGATAGTGACAACAGTACGTATAAATCATATCTCCATTTCTATAGATATAGTTTGGATGTTTGGATATATCTTGTAGATGTACAAGCCAAATTACGCATGACATGCAAAGTTGTCTCCTACCAGGAGTTATTTCATAAAAAAAAGTCAAAATAACTTATCTTATTTTCAACATTTTTAACATTATTTACAATATATTGACAGATCTAGAGAAATATGTTTTCGAACACTTGACGCCTGTTTTAAAAAAGAATATATGAGAGTTTTTTATTTGACATCCAATGAACGATGACTATCAACATGTTCTCAATCCTACATGAAATGAGTGTTAACTTTCTATCATTATTTCTACGATTGAAGTTTGGTATATAAAGAGGCTAGGGAAAATCTTTACCACATAGCCCATGTATGTATAACACTCACTTTGACTTAGTTTTAGTATATAATCAGGATGAATTTAATATTCAAATGTTACTTTATTTATCTCTGACACTCCTGAATGTCTTGAATAAGATTGGTTAGGATTTTCAATTTGAGTGTATAATTTATCTTCTTAATATCCAGATTGTGCCTATCAAGCCTTAGTGATAACTAAAGTATCATTAAAATCATCCAATGGCATCCTTCTAAAACATTTCTATTATGAGCAGGTTTAGATATTAAAGATTTTACCAGTATAGCCTCAGTGGACTGTTTCATACTATTAACTCTTATGCTACATACGTAATATTTAAATAGGGTATTAAGCATATAACCTGAGGTGATCTCTTTTTATCGTTTAGTTCTGTGACAGAAGAAGGTGTCTCTGATGACTACTGCCAACGAGGACAATAACATGTATCAGCAATATTTAAAGATTGATAATACACTCAAAAACCTTGTCATGTGTGTTTATGGTTTTTTTGGGTATGTTTTTGTATTGAGGGCAACCGGGCCAACAAAAAGCTTAAGACATTATAAACCTTATAAAAGCAGTATGTAATGTTTTACAATATTAATCACACAGTTTTCCTACATAAGTCGATAGCAATAAATAATGAACATCTTGGGATACCCTTTAAAAGTTGTTTGTTAAATAATGTCCACGCATATCAGTGTTATGATGACATCAAAACTTTCTAAATGAAAGAATACAAAATCAATTTCTTGGCTTATCTTAGAGATAAATATGTATCACTATAAATCATAATAATGTTATGTAGTATTTATTAGAATAGTATTTATATATCACATTCATTTACATTAGTACGGTAGTCAATATCTCACTGTTCATAACTTTGCAATAATTTGTTGCTTCTTCATTTCCTAATGGCCTATTGTCTTAGTATTCACAGCAAATAGTTAATCTATTTATTATCTTTATTTCATTAGCGATTGTTATCTAACTGACAGGCTAATTCAAATTTATGAATATGATGATCATGTTTCATTGATATAGTCATATTCATATTCATATTTATTCAAATTCAGACATTTCGCCTCGTTTAACAAAAACCCTCAATCTGAAGAACTGGTGCTTCCATCATCAGTCAATGCAATTAGTAAAGCCTTGCTCTAGAGATGTGTAACTGTTTGAATGAAAACAAACATAACGTCTGAGTAAGTTATCGCATTTATTTATCTATGACACGTGTGAATATTTGAAATAATGACCTTAATCCTCAGTTGGCAATACCCGATTGTTTACTTGCGTGAGCTAATAAGTGAACGACTTTAGCCCGAGTAAGGAAACGTGAATATTCATGAAGAAATTATGTAAAATTTAGAGAGAAACCGTAGGATTTGTTTTGGTTTGAAAACTATATTTACATCGTGAATTTTCAAGTAGGTTCAAGGAATTGATTAGATCACTTTTGTCACGGTATTAACATTCCCAGACAAAATTTAGTATCAAGTATTTAGTATCTGGTACAAGAAAGAAATTATATCACCGCATTTGTAATTACTCGTTAATAGAATTGTAAATAATTTAAGTTGATATGATTCTATGTACAGCATAACATTCAACTTAGAAATTGTTGTTCGTCATTGAGGTTAGCACAGTAGAATGGTCAAAACATCAATTTACATTATGCTGCTTTGTGCAAGAAGACCTTACATAAATGAATACAAGTTTAAAAGAATGGAATATCCATGTACAGTGTTGTTTCATGAAGAGTATTTTCAGTGGATATACATTATCATTTCAAAATTGCTGATGTATTTTTCAATTTTCAAATGTCATCTTTCAAGGAAAAAATCTAAGTCACGGGATGAACTATTCATTGCAACTGCAAATCTTCATTGCTCAAATCAGAAATGTATCATTTGATAGGAAGAATTTTCTATTTGAGGGAGTATTCATATGACTTCTACAAAATGAGTGCGAATCTGTGTATTATTCCATTTGAATCGCAAATAATATCCAGACAATTGCATCTTTACTTTACGATGGTCTACTATAGTGACGCAACAGACGATGTTTTTCGACGTCACAAACTAGTAAATACGGGAACCCCTGCTGAAGCACTTGGCAAAAGTGTTTACCTGTGCGCATATGGCTTACAAACCAATTCAATGAGAGTACATAATGGTTGATAAGGCTACAAAATGATTGTATCAAGTTTCAAATTGATGAAATAAATACAGTGTATCTTCTTTACCTAGTAAGATTTTACCTCAAAACCATTTCTATAGACACTAAATTTAGCATTAATTCATTTCAGTTTCTTCAGACGTTTCCTACTGATTTCAGTTTTCAAGGATTTCTATTCGACTAATTTCTTTGTTGAAGAGTTTACATAACTTAATGTATGAACTTCATATGCACGTTGTCAGTTGCGAGACCAGAGATTAATTGAAGTGAAACTTTATGAGCTCTTATAGCTGAAGTGTATAACTGACCTCAGGCGAGAAGAGGAAGTAGAGGACTACGTGACCAAGATGATGATTTGGACTTGTTGCCAAATGATTTTGATCTAATCTAAGTCAAATCGGTTAGTCTGTCAGGTCGTCTCAGGCAGGTCTATATAATACAGAACTGATGAAATATTGTAGACATCCATGATAAATTTCAAACATTCCTCCGTGATCTTTAAGTGCCACAGAGTTTGTTTCATGAATTTGGTATGTGGCTTAAATACAGCAAAAATATCATATGACTTGAGGTAAGTTCAAATCGCCTATCTTAAATTGCATCTTTATCTCTTATTTGCTAAACTTTTCACATATTTTGTTTCGATTGTAAATCTAAAATGGTCATATAGATATTAAGAAGTCGAAAGTCAGCATCCCATTGACATGTTTAATAGTTAAATGAACTACTTAGCAATACCAACCTATTTATCTCGTTGTGCCTGCTACAAATAATTTTCAAAACTTACGTTTGTGTCCTTTGCGTGCGCCATTATCCGGTTTTCGATCGTAAAACTCCCACATTTGTTCCTGTTTATTGTCAATATGCAAACTGATAAGCATTGAGATGTTCATTTTCAGAAATAACAACTACTTGTCGATGAAATAGCACCATTTATGAAGTTTGACATATTTGACCCAACCAAAATACGCTGTGCCCCTTTTATGACACATACACTAATGAGAGTTTCACACTTATTCATTCAATCAGCTGTTTATTTCGGTTTACTGTAAACAAGTATGGTTTATTGACTTCTGTCTCTTCATAAAAGCATTTGCATACATTTCATAATGTAGATACAATCAGCGGATGTTATATCAATGCGTGTGTGCAGGAGTATCTATCATTCATTCGACGTCTGACTTGTTGAAATGATGGAAATGGTAAAGATATCATAACAAAATGATTTTTATTGTACAATAACAAGACACATCCTACACCTTGGAAAAGCAAACAGCTAGTAATATATACAGGATATATAAGGATATATCGCATAAACTATTCTATTGCAAAGAAAGTTGTTTTAAAAATGCCAGGAAAGTCAATCAAGCCTAGGAAGGACATTAGAAGTGGCACACGTAAGTTAAGCAATATTTGTAGATCAGAAACTAAAGTTATAATTGAAACTCAAACACAGAGAATATTAAACATACGTGTGTTATGTGATTATGATTTATACTAGCCTTTTTTTCACAAAGTGAAAGCATAGTAATATTGGTGAAAGGTGTAAACTAATTTCATGCAAGCAAGAGAATTCGAACATTTGAATAATCTTCTCTCATTGCTTGGTTTTCAAACAACACACTCAAAACCATATTTTTTTAAAGCGTCAAGGGTGTGAAAACTTTTCAACTATCTGTCAAAATATTATATATACGTTTAAGATGGGAATCACAGTAGTTAATTTGACTAATCGCTAGCTAATATCCTGGTAAAAAGAATGTACATGTCAAACTTATTATGGTTTTTACATCTGGATAGTTACCGAGTACCAATCACCCAAACTGTATTAATGAAGACCTTATTGAATTGGAATGTGATAGATGTGTACATAATTGACTATAATTAAGTCTAATGTCATAATTAAGTATTGAAGGATGTAAAACCGGAATTGTTGACATCAGAACGACTTCTGATTTATGATTTATGATAGATATGTCTAGACCTGTTCTGATAATGCTGACTAATTTGACAGTTGGTATGAAGCTATCGTCCGCCTGTCAAGGTGAAATTGGTGATAGAACTGTTTTACAAAACAAGACGAATATGTTAGAATTGGAAAAAAATGTGCGATTAAAAACTTTATCATAAGTAACCAGGGTTGATTTCGAGAAATATGATTTACAAACAAATTGTAGATGAATTGATGTGATTAACATATGAAAAAATATTAATTCTTTGCTTTTTTAACGTATGTAGAATCAATTCAAGTTCCACATACAGCTGTAGATTCATGAAAATGATATTAACTTGATGTTAGATAACTTTTATACACAAAAAATATGAATGTTGTTTACTCAAAAAATAATATTGCATTTTTATTATAAAGAGACGGCTCATGGCGGACTCAAAACTCTTTTGAATTCTGAAATTTATTTATTTATTTATCTATTTATTAACAATTTGTTTTTTCCGTGTCATTTTTTCATGTTTTCTTGTAATAACTTTTATTGAGATTTAGCCTGAAGATTACCTTTGATGAGTAAAACTTCAAACAGTTATGATTAGTAAACTGAGAAAATATCCATAGAAATAATAAACGTGCAAAAACAGGAAAATCACAGTACTCATTGTCCAGACATGCACTCGCTGCCAGTGAGCAATGTCAGTTCTATTACATCCTCCGTCAGGGCTTAATGTCTCAAAATTCACACTTCATACCTGGGAATTTTCATCATTTTTATGAAACAATAACCCATGTAGCGGCTTGTAACGAGAAGATGGAATTAGTGTTTGTGACGCTGATTTCGAACAGTCCTTTAAAAGCATTCTCAAAAACTTGAATTTACAATTTTTACAATTTGAAAGTAAACACACCCTAATGATGCACGACTTTTGAGCCAAAATCTGAAATGGTGAAAACATTTCCTCAAAAAAGACTAAACATTGTGGTAACACATCTTTTGAAAGTCTCTCACCTCTAATCGACCTAGCGATTTCATTGGCTAACTCAAACAAAGTGCGGGTATTTCGGTTATTTCCTGATGGAAAAGCCCAAGGTTGATAAATTGGAGAGCATCGAAACATTCAGCCCTTGGTTCCTCATGATGGTTCCAGCGTACTTTGCTTAACATCAATCGGCAGTAAAGGCTTTACAAAATCTCATCTTTACCCATCAAATCGAATTCCCAATCTCCCGGAAAACAACCTGATCCATTTCAGTAAAAACTGTATAAATGTTGTAAATGAATTTGATGGTGGCCACATGAGACTTGAATGGTATTCGTAAGGGTTTTGATGATTATTCTTCTGCACCGATACAGCAATCATAGCTCAATGCAGCTTGAAGTTAAGATAGATTGAAACTCTATTTGAGAAAGCATAAAATGTTGTGCACGAGGTGCAAAGACAACTCACAAGACTCACATGTCATGTGATTAGTACGAAATATAAATTTCATTACACTTCTGGCAGAGATGCTTACTTAATAGAGACAGTAGTCCAGACAATAAGAAACGTATGTTTTGCAAAAGAAATATGAATCCCTTCTTGGGTGTCCAGGGCCTGCTTTCACAAAGCAACCTTAACTAAGGTTAACCTTAACTCCCATGCTTTACCTTAAGGACTTACGATCACCTTAAGGCTTTGTGAAAGGAGGCCCTGAACTGTAGCTGTGCGAATACATGCGGCAATGACCTTAAGTTCGTAGAAGTTTCGTATAACGTTAAATTAGATAACGTCGATTAAGTGCAATGATTTTTTTCACATTTTGTCAGATATATTTTTTTCATATAGTTACTTTTGATATACGTTAATGTGAATTTTAAATAGACACCAGAGAAATAATTTATACGTGTACATCACAAATTATCAATAACTGCTTCCTTACAGTTGGATCATCTACGTTTGCTTTTGATGAAGAGTGAATGCTTAAACTGATCTCTTAATTCTTTTGCCAATTTGAGCAACTTCATAACTTTTATGATCTGAGAAACAGAACTTACATCCAACTTTTTTGGAAACAACGTTTACTCACATCAATGGTAAATTTGTAAATAAAAGCTCCAGCCTATCACGAATCGTCAAATTTAGATCAAATTAAATGACAGTGATGACAATAAATAAATCACAATGAACAGAAAATCATTCATCCCTGTCTCAAATACGGGTAAATAAAGGTCGCTTTTCCCGTGTTTGGAAACAACTTGACAAAAATTCAATGAATATCTAAAGCAAAAATCCATATAAATACTAAAGGCTGCGACGAGAGCAAATGCTTGCTATTTGAAAGCCAGGGATTATGACAGCTGGTCGGAGGCGAAGTAGTTCAGTAAATATTCATGTCAACAATAGACTAGTCACTTCAATAACGACATGAAATCTGAAAATATCGTTGAGTGTTGGACGTATCAGTAAACGTTAGGTCTTTTTTATGAGAATTAATCAGTAATGTTAATAACTTCTTTAGAAATTCAGTTTTCCCTCTTAAGCCATGATTTAAAGAATCTTCAATAATTCCCATTGTCCAATTAAGAGTGTTGGATAGAATAGTGAAACTGAACCATTAAAACGGAATGGTTACAATATATCACTTTAAATGTCTCATTAATGATTCCTCTTAAATACAAATCATATAAATCAAATTGAAGATACATCCAATATGAGAGTTATGGGACAATTTCTTGTTTTCAGTAATAATCGAGCAATGGTCTTTTACATGTGGCGAAGCCGAAATTATTTTTTTACTTTACATGCTTGCTAATAAATATTATACGCTCTTGATTTTATATGTTCCTTATAAGAGAAAATTGATTCAATGGAACCACACCAGTGTAATAAATTGCCTGTTGCCGATCACAGATGAAAACTAATACCTTAATACTGTCTCTCTTCAGTACCATTTTCAGCATCATTCACTACTCTTGATATAAAGAAAAACTAGTGACAACCTTTGACTCTTACAACATCATCTGTGATTTTCAATTATATTGTGCATTTTTTAAAAATTATGTTGAACAAACATTTCATCGGAAATAAGAATAGCATAACTGTCAAAGATTTTGTGATTGTGTTAGAAAGATAACGACATGTATTTTTGTATTTTTTAAATCTTGCCATTCTGATATGTGATGAAATTTTCTCTAAATGTGTTTTTGTTATTCAAGTTATCAATTATCTTGCAATCTTTAGTTTCCATCCGAAATAACACGCTCCAGATGATTAGAGTGACAATGAGCGATCAGTAGAAGGGTGATCTGATGACCAGAGGCCCGTCCTCAGAGACTGTTAATGGAGATGGGAAACTTAAAGGTTGGATTTTCTATCTATTGTGTTCCTTAACTTATATGACTGTGTTGACTTTTAACTTATGATTTAATAAATATTAAAACATATAGTAAATAAGAGCGTGAAAATAATATGTATAATGACGAAAAATAACTTACTCAATTATTTGATAAAACTGTCTTTAATAAATCATAATCTTATTGTCTGTTAATGGAGATGGGAAACTTATAGGTTGGATTTTCTATCTATTGTGTTCATTTCTCTTTACTTATATGACTATGTTGGCTTTTAACTTCTGATGAAATAATATATAATAAATAAGAGCCTGAACAAAGTATGTATAATTACGAAAAGTAATTAACTAAATTATTTGATAAAACTGTCTTTACTATATTATATATTATTGTCTGTAAGGTATAGGTTGGATTTTCTATCTATCGTGTTCAGTTCTCTTCACAAATGTTACTTAATTTACTTGTTGTTAATGATTTTGTAACTTGTAATATAATAGATATTGTATTAGACAATAACAAAGCCTGGAAAAGCTATGTATTACGATGAAAATTGATTTACTTAGTTATCAGATAATACTGTCCTCAATATATCATCATCTTTTTGCTGTTAATGATTTGTATGAAGGAAAAACCATCTTTGATAACTTCGTTTCCGTGTTACAAAAAAAAAAAAAAATGACATCATGACACATATATGATTATGAAATATAAATTTATAAATCTCACATCTTACAAATTATATCACAAATTCTTAGATACTTTGATTATGATTATGTTAATGTATCAGTATTTTGTATATATGGTGACTTTACAGAATAGAACCTGTAGCAGACATCCTTGTCTCAAATAAAGAATAAAGTTGAAATGTGCACTTTCAAGTTTTTAAGTATTTTTAAGGTATAAGTTTACTTACAGGTGGAGAACCTAAATCATCCAGTCTAAAATAAATTGAAATAATTGAAAATAAAGTCAACATGCTCCTCATCTTTATCACTCACAAAGCCCCCAAAATACAAAATACACTATCTAATTTTTTATTTTTTTTAAAACTACCTCGTATTTATTAATTATATCTATTTCATATACACCTTTGTGAAAGAAATAAAATAATCACCCGTACTGAGCAGTTCTAAGAGATTCACATTATTGTCTCTTTAGAATCTGTAATTTCTGCACTAATATGACAATGAAATCTTTAAGGAAGGGATAAACATAAAGAAGACGAGATTTTCTGATAACAAGGTTATCAGGTTTTATGTGTAGAAACTGTTCTCCTTGCTTTAGCAGTTCTCATACATAACATTTAGAATATTAAAAGTGAAATAGTAAATTTAACGAATTAACAAGATTAACCCAAATAATGAATTTACATAATGGATAGTTATTTTTAACTGTTTGTATTAGGAATTTTTACCAATATTTTTAAAATCTTACAAATTTATCTATTAAGTTGGTTGCACTGTCATCTAATTAGGAAATTAATTTATAAGAGTTTGCTGCAAATAGAAAGAGTCCTTTTCTTTTTATATATATATTATATATTTGTCAAAAATCGTATGGTGTCTGGTGTTCTTTCCAGTCATCAACAATTAGCACTGAGGTGTTTAAATCAAATAACTGTTGTGTAATGAAGTCTTTCTTACATTTACGTCTAATTGCAATTACATAAGGCTTGATTAAACACATGAGTATGTACATATTTGATTATCAAAACACTGCAACTCAAGAGACAGAAAACAGGTAAAGATTTCTATACATAAATATTGAGACTTTTACTTTTACGTTTGATAAGGGAAAGAGTTTGTACCGTTAATTGATGCCAAATGTTTGTGCATGTTCAGATCTGACGAATTGCATCTAACTTGATATTATTGATGTACATATAGTTGCAAAGAAATGGAAAACCTATTATTAAGTGTCTGTTAGTCATGTTTGTGTTTGCCATTTGTTACGGTCTTGGCTGATAATTATCTTTTATTGATAAAATGCTAATAGTGAACTATTTAGAAATATAAAATATATCGATGGAGGTTCTCACTCATTGAAGTATTGACAATTGTGATGACCTCAACATATACGAATATTATGTCTATACAAATATACTGATACGATATGCGTACGTTTATTTCCAAAGTATTGATTCACTCACAGAAGAACTACGTCAAATTAATTCTGTTTGGCATCAAAGAAGATCTTCAATAAAACATCTGCTTGATATTTGCTAAATTATGATAACTAAACGTACATGAATGAGACAAAAATGATTACAAGGCCACTCTGTTATATCATCTATACAAGTCTATATCTATATCCTATATTGAGTGTTTTGTAGGGAAGGGTTGTCCTTTTTATCGTCGTTGATATGAGAATTGTGTAGTTTCATTGTGTCTGACAATGGGTTGCCTAAAGAAATTTAGTTCCATGATGATTCCGTTTAAGACAAAGAAAATCACTTAAAGATTAACTACCTGAGAATGAAATAGAATTTGCTACTCATTCTTATTTACTCAGAAAAAAATCATATGAATTAAAGAACAAATGACATTTGTTGTAACTAGATTATAATCGATGTTTATTCAATGTACTGCCCTTTCATCTTCACATGAAAAGAAATCGATTTTCAATTAGAATTAAGACAAAACAATTACTGATGTTAAAATTAGTATTGCTAGAGTTGACATTGAAATGAAAATATAGGAAGAATGTTAGATTAAGTTATTCTGAAAATAAGAAAATGGTTACCACAGCTGAACATATATGTAACTGCACAGCTAAAACGTTGTTAGATATTTAAAATATAAAAAAGGGGGAAATGAGGGAAATGACACATTTCGTGATAAGATACTTTTTAACATATTTCGATGTACAAATACAAGTATTCAGAAAAACCTATTCTCTTTAATCTCTCCTTAATCTACTTAAAACTTCATTAAATTATTAATAAAGTAAGCATTTTCTGAATATTCTTAATAATTATTCAGAGTAACTTATTTTACGAGAACTTAACATGATCGATAGAATAAGAATCTCATCTCCATAAACAATCTCTGAAGACAAGTCTCCCTTGATGAAAAGGCGCTAGGTCACCCTTTTAGCCATAGTTAATCTTCATTCTTATCTCCTCTAGCACGTCAACCTTTGTTGGAACTCCGATATCTTGGAAGATAAATCACTATTGTATTTAGGTAAAATTATCTTGTGTTTTCGTAGAGAACGCATGAAGGACATATTATTCGTCACAAGTATAGGAAATATAGCAAAATCTTAAATTATGAAAATTACATGTTTTTATCAGGTAAATCTTTTATGTTATTGCTGTGACATATATTTATCACATCAGCAAATTAAAGGCACTCATCTGAATAAAGATGCAGTGAACCTTAATAGAACAGAACAAAACATTATTTCGTTGAATGGCAACGTTGGAGTTTTAACATTTACCTGTTATTTAAATTGTGTGGTTATACTTCTCATAATTTTGACACCAATCGGACATAAAGGGCAGTGCATATAATAACTGGATAATACATTAATACAATCTTATAAAAATCTGAATGGATGGAGCGATATCTCAAAAGTTAATTTCCAAAGATTGCATAGACAGCAATGAAATAAGTTGGAAATTAAGTACTCACTCTGATTTCATTCAAATCATATGACGTTTTCCCTTGATGTAGTTAACGCTTAAATCAATTCGCTTAACATGCGCATATGGAATGTGTATTAATGATACTTGTAATATTTAATTACAAGTGTTTATGTAGGGGATTGAGCTGGTGGCAACTTTTTAAGTGATATCATATCATATGTCTATGATATTCAACCTGCGAAAACAGAGTATCGTTTTGACATACTATGTTACAGGACTATGTTTTCACAGCCGAAGAGAAGCGATTGTGACAATTGGGTGTGGTATACAATCTATCAACATTATTGAAAGAAATCCTTCTTTACACCCTTAAAAAAGTTACTACATCAAAAATAACCTTTCTTCTTAAACAAAAAACGAAAATTGCGTAACTTAAGCCAAACTCCCACTAGGTACGATCGACAACGATCGTTGTACGAAAGCGTCATGTAGTCATCGTGTTGTTATTGTGTGGTTATTGTGGTGTTATTGTGTGGTTATTGTGCTGTTATTTTTTGGTTATCGTACAGTGATTGGACTGATCGTGCTATTTGTCCAATACGATTCGTTCAAATCGCAAACATGTTCTTGATTTCAGAAAATCGCGTTGTGGGCGTGTCGATCGTGGTGATTGTGAAATATATGTGATGTGATTGTGTTGATCGTGCATCAGCCTTAGGACACGACAACAACGCAACTACAAAACAACCAGAACACGATCGATAAATTGTCCCTCTTGCAATCGTACTTTTGTCGTACTCATGTTAAATTACCAATTATAGTGCTAAACTTTAGGACCACGATGACAGCTCATACAGAACACGGAGTCACTCGATGACTGTACGATCACGATACAATCGTTACACGATATTAGATTGAACTTGCATCAATAAGAGCGTTTCCCATCAAAACGTTTTCATCACGTATGCTACGCGTGTCCTATTTTCAGTCAACATGTCAGCACAAAGGTAAGGTATTGTTGGTAAGCGAGACGGGCGAATCGCCATGCTGCTGCCGACAATTCTGTTACCGAGCATACCGACTGTTTTATCCAGTTGTAGCTCTGTGATTAATTCTTACACAACCTCGTCTCGGGCTTCCAGCTGGTTCCCCTAACGGCAAAATATTGCAACATGAACTTCAATGTAATATTTCAGCCAATAGAAACGCTGCATGCATGGATAGAAGATTTGTCGCCACACATGCCTATGCAAAAATGCTTTGTTTTGTAAAGAAGATTCAAAGTGAAAAGTGCATATTCGATATATTATAGCCTTTTTAGTTCATTAGATATTTGAAATTATATTTTGTGAAGACTGCAAAGTTTTAAGATGCAAAAATAGGCAATATTTGTGAAAACTAACAAAGAATTTTCGACATGAAAGAATACCTTTAAATGATGGAGAAGAAAACAGGTTACGAATTACAGCTGCAAGATTTTGATTCGAGGTATGATATAATGCAGTAAGAATTCATTGTAGCCCATCAAAGTTATGGTAGACTTATAAACTGTATACTGCAAAAATCGCATATCAGAAAATGGGTGTTTAAGATCTTCATGCTATTCTGAAGATAATGTGCATATAACTTATCAAATTTATGTATAAATTCCATACGCACACGGTAACTGAGCCTTGATTCATAGGATATGATTGCACCGCTGATTTATCTTTGTTGTCAGTGAGTAAAAATTTTACAAAGATCGGATGATCATCAGTTTGCCTGAACTACTTGTTGGTACCTGCTTGCAAAGTAACGACATGACAATTAATGATTCTTATCAAGTTGACACTAATTTATTCTCATCATCTATCATTACTAGTGTTGGCCATTTGTTGAACCCTTAGCTGACATTATCATGAGGCAATCTTGAAGTGCAATGAAAACAGTTGAAGCATACAAATCATTTATTATTAGACACTAATGCACTACTCTAATTCATCATTAGTAGGGAAATTGGTTTTTTTCTCCGAGTCTTGAAGTATCTCTAAGTGAGGCACATGTTGATACAATCCAGATATCGTTGCTGTCCATTTGCTTATGGTATTCAAGATCATGCATAAGGAAACAAGTATGTTTGAAACGACCGTTCTTTTTTTAGAGAAAAACAGCTCATATATTAGTCTTGATTAAAGTGACAAAGAGTATGTTTCATTAATTTGATTGAGGATTTAGTAACAGCCAACATACCTTTTGGCCTGAATTAAGTTATAAGATTGCATCTTTATGTTTAAAATGCCGAATTTGTTATACTATCTTGTTTTCAATGACAATAGAAAAACAGCTTTAAAAATGTAAAGAATTCGAAATTATGTGCCCAGTTAACGCGTGTTTAAATAAAATGACCTACTTGACACTATTGACCCATATTTGTCTTTGTGTCTGCTGTAAATAAGTTTCAGAAATACGTTTGAGTCATTGACCACTGTCCGGTTTTCGATCACAAATCGCGACTTTAACCTGTTCATTGTCGTTTTATTGAACTGAAAAGCATCAAGATTCAGATTTCTGAATAAAACACTACTTCTCGATAAATTAACACCTCTTACGAAGTTTGACATATTTGATTCCAACAACATACTCTGTGCCCCTTTAACAGTCAACAACGCTACTCTTTTCATTGTAAAAATATGTTACAAGAACTATGATATACAGTTTCATGAATGCAGATTGTTACTAATTCATATTTAAAACTTATGATTAATGAAATAAGGCAGTCAAAAGCCCCATAGGCGTTACTGAATTGATATTGAGTGCTGAGGTGTTATGGTTGTATAGTACGGTATATACAACATGTATATATCTCCTGCATGAAATATGGGAATCAAACTAGAGGAGACAGCTCTTACAAACGAACTTTCACATTGTTGATTCAGTCTCAGAAGAAAGACGATAAGTTCATTGATACGTCCGGCACCAAACGATATTTTAATATTTCATGTCAGGATTGAATAGAAAACTTTATCCTAGAATTTCCAACTGTGCAATCAAAGGAACACTATTCAAACATAGTTTTCACAAGTTCTTCATATCCAACCAGCCAAGTTTAACGATTTAAAGTGCTAGCATATAGGAATCATGCCAGACATGATAAGAAAACAGGAAACAAGTTTAATTTTAGTTTTCTGGACCAATGTCTGGATTAAAGTAAATACATTGTCTAGCCATGTATGTATTTTTTTAGTTTAAAACATGGCAGGTGAGTTCAAGTCCTCAGATCTTCAATCAATTAATTGAATGTTGAATGAAGCGACACATATTTTATTCCTTTTGAAGCAGAAATTATCATTGAATCTTTTTGATGTCTCAAGTGGCAAGCTTTGATTTGTGAGACAATTCGTATGAGTCATTTTGGAAATAGTGCACTTGGTAGAGCATCCACTCAGCACCCAGAAGATCGGTTATTTGATTCATGACCGCATTGTTCAACAAGACGTTAAAATATCGGACTTGTTGCACATGTTGTTGACCCCTACCATGAAGTTTCAAAAATTACGTTTGAGTAGATTAATTGGCGCGCGCAATTGTCCGGTTTTGGATGGAAATATAACGATTTTAACCTGTTCATTATCACTATAGAGAACTTATATTCACATAGATGCTGATTTTCAGATAACATCCACTACTTCTCGATAAAATAACACCATTCATGAAGTTTGACATATTTGACTCCATACTCTGTGGCTCTTTAACATGTAAATTTCCTTTACTCGGCTGAGTAATTATCTATTTTATAAGTTCACCTGGACGAACAGTGGGTTTATATTGTATTTCATACTGGTTCATCTGAGTTAAAAATTATTCAAAGTTATGTCTACTTCATCTACAAAAATTGTACAAATACTTTTTTCTCAATCTTTTGCCATTTATGATTAAGGTCGATTCATGTGGTTTAAAACAATTTCCATTGTTTGAGTGTGTTTGGCACTGTGTTGTGGCTCAATGTACATAACACCACTTATAGATAATAGTCTCATTACCGAATCTCTGATATTATTCAATCTTGTTGTGAAGCATTCAATTTAGCAATATTATCTTGACAGGCGGAATAATGCTTCATACGAACTGTCAAATTATTCAGTATTAATAGATACAGTCCAGACGCTCTTATGATAAATTTTAAATTAATTCAACTCAGACATCCATCTAAGCATTCTTATGACGTCCGTCTTTATAATAGTGACACTGTAACATATCTCTCATTTCCCCGAGTATTTCAAAATGGATGTTAATTCAGTTTGGTGATTAGGTTCGTCAGTACCTACATTATTGAGTCCATCAATACTAGTACATATATGACACGTACAATAACGCTTTATAGACGAGAGAGAGATTCTTTATTTCCTCGAGCAATAACCAAAGATTTATAACAAAATTACATTATAAAGTAACATACACTATGCATTAATATTGCAGTTCTTGTTCTGCAGAAATAAGGATTTTCTTATTCATCCCTGACGTAAAAATTTTCCAAAGTACATGCATGCGCCTTCTGTTTTCAAATCAAAACAATCAGAGGGGTTCATAGATAATAAACTTGGAAAAACCACAAGTGTAATTTATCGTCATGTACTTATGTAATTTGAAGAGTTAACCCATGTGGAACCTGGACCTGAATAAAGATCATGGTTTAAAATTTTGGATTTTCACGTTATTATGTCACTGTTTGATTGATTTCAACTTATTTTGCTTTTATTCTGCAGGAACCGAACCTTAACGGCAAGATTTTGTGCTGTGATATATATTCAAATGTTGGCAACTGCATGTTGCGACTCCGTAACTTCAATCTGAACTACCTTTACATTTTAAATATTAACATTGTACCATGCCAATATAAATAACAAAAATAGAAACCAGGTTTACCTTTAACGGTTATAGGTACTACATATATTTGCATCTACTCTCATGTCACTAATGCTTCATCCTAATTTAAAAGTTCTTTTTGCAAAACAATTGTCCCGTTTTTGCCATGAGCTGTAAACAATCCCAAAACATCGGCGTTTATATTTAGAAATAGTATTTATGACGTCACAAACTTGAAGCACGATTCCCTCGAATTTCAACAATAAAATTTCAACAGGTTTTCGAGAAAAATCGTATTTTAGGCAAGAAATAATCATTAGACAACGTAACAAAGCAGCTTTCAAGCATTTCGAGCCACAGACGATTGATATATACTTCCCTGTATCTATACAGATCATTGAGATGCAATTATTGTAACTATTCGCGCCATAACCCGATCAACGTAAGTCGTGTGATAAGACCTTATGGTTGAAAGTAATTATAAGGAAGAAATCATCTTATTTTCTGTAAATAAATGTTTTCTCTATTAGATTTGATGGTTCTAAATGGAACAATCAGAACCATTTTTCGCAAGAAGTAAGAATATTTGAGAATACTTCAAACAACAAAATTAATGGAAAACATGAATACATTTAAGAAAATATACTACTAAACGTAAACATTCTATATATCTAAAAACAAAATACATGTTTTGGAAAAACGCTTTTTTTTTAAAAAAAACCCTTTTCATTTAGCATCTTTATACAAGAATGACGTTCTTGTGAAACTGGTAAAAATGATAGACGTTAGAAATCAACTCCATCAAACATGAACCACAATTTGGACAGCGTAAAAACCGGAAAGAGTCAGGACTAAAGATATTTATATAAATGGGCTCCTCAGACAGTATTTCCGGATCTTGTATTTAGTTTAACGTGAATGGGAAATATAAGACATTTTGTCACTCGGCACTCATCGAAATGAAACGATTGATCATATACTTACACATGTGTCACTGATCAAATTTTGATAGGTGTGTATTGGATTGTATTTGAAGATCAGTGTATGTTGCATATTCCATGTACAAATCTTTTTTCTTGCTTTTGAAAAGTGTACCGGTAATCATCAAACTAATGGATAACGTCTTGAATTGTGTTACCTATGATTACTTGTGATTATAATACTGAAGACATGCTCTAGGTTAAAACATCATCATAAAGCTGACGGTTTTCAAAAGGAGAATGTTCAAGGTAGCTTGCCATGCTAAACTTAATTTATAAACTATTTCACAGTTTCAGGCTGGGATAAATTGCGACTTTACATACGTAAAAGGAAAAGATAATAAGAAAGATAATGAACCAATAAGCAATATAATAATGTCCGTCAGTGGTTTGACGTTTTGTTTCTGATCTGTTTTCTGTTATAACAGCGCAAGGTCAATGTGAACTGAAGTAATATTTAGGGGATTTTCAAGAAATAGCAGTTTAACAGCATTGAAAACATCCCTGTAAAAAAGCAATAATGATTGCGATGCCTTTTACTAGATTGAAAACAGGAAGTGACAATTTCATGGTGGTTCTTTGCTGCTCATTTAATTGTTTGTAAATATTCAAATTGATCTGAACCTTTCTAAATACCATTTTATGAGGAAGTGGTATTAGTCTGTTTCTGTTTTAATCAAATCTCTCCTACTAAAAAGATTAAATATCCATCATGATTCTGTGTAGTTCTTGAAGAGACAGTGGTGCAATCGCATTGCATCCGTTGTAAGGCCTTAAGCATGACTGAACTAAGACAAACCCCTAAATCGACATCTTTGGGTTGGTATCGTTCCCTTAGATGTTTTCGTTAGCAACGTTTCCAGTGTAATGGAGGTATGTCTTCACCAAACTGTCCAAATTGATTTTATCAAAATGTACGTGTTCTGCTAATAGTTGAAATATGAGGAAAACCTGGGGTATTGAATTATTCCTATAAAGAATGTGTTTGTAAAATGCAATTAAATAACAAAGACCATGTGGCAAGTGGCTCTTTTGCTCTGCAGTAATAATTAAACTTAAACATATTCTGTGGAAACAGGCAAAGCTCATTTCAACATCCAGGTTTGATAAAGTTTTGGTTTTAAATACTTATCAATTAAACTGTCGTGTTTTCTACTCTTCAATGAATTATTGCTTTTACTCAACAGCAGATATATGAAACAATTAAAATGGTAAGAAAGTGACAAATCCACAGTCCATAGACAATAAGTTATAAACTTAACTAAATAAATCTTTTGTTGTGTTTCCTTTTGTCAAACAAGAAATATTTTATTTGTATAGTTTTACCCCTTAAAACTCGTCCGGGATTCTCAAAAGCAGATTTGAGTTTTTTAGAGGTTAGGAGACGGAAGACATTCTTTAAAAAAAACCTCTTTGAATATAACGACATTCGATACGTATATTTGACGATATATACGTCTCTACGTCTGAACTTATATTTATTTTATTTGTCAAAAACGTTACTCTCCTTGGTCATTTGACAGGTTAATTTCCGGCAATATCCGGATTATCAGACAGGAGACATTATCTTGACAGATTCCTGACTTTTTCACTTTATGGAAAACCCGAGGACAGAGTGCTAGAATTACTGAACGTTTCTGTTGGCTGATTTACGGGACATTTGGAAAGAGTATTGAGGGCTGTTTGGAAAAGTGTATTTGAGATTGTTAGATTCCAGTGACAGATTTAGATTTTAGACATATTACAATAAAATATAGTGAGCTTCCTGCTTCAACAGTTGATTTGGTCAGTATAAAAGCATCGGTCATATTAGCGTTCATTAGCTTACAATATATACAAAGGACGAACCTTAGAATGACATTTAGAACTTTTAAATCAAAATATCATCCTCATTACACAACGATAAATTTATCTGAGCTTTATTTTGATGATCAGGCCATGGCAGCGGAGATGGTTGAGGTCTAAAACTCAGAAGGTCAAGCTTACACATACGTTTTCATCAAGATAGGAAGATAGTAGGCACACAGAGACTGGTCAAAAACATAACTAGGTACCAACTGCACGTCAGGGAGAAGACATGGTGGTGGCCCTCTTAAATGCAAAGCAAATCAAACTCTACAAATGTTTCTGCCGTAGTTTACTCAACAACTGACCAAAGTCATTATATTGTTTATGAGGCAATGTAAGGATATTGTCTGCCTTAATATGCACTTCATGTTTTCTGTTAAGCAATTAGATATTACATGATATGTTTTATTATTAATGCATCACCCATCTTCCCTCATATTTTACTCATATATAGGATAATTTAAATGTTTAACACTTGATAAAACAATGATAGTTGATATATACTTCACAGTATTAAAGATTGATGTCTTTTTACGTAAATTGCGGATTTTGAAACCCAAATGTGTAGAATTATATAATTATAGACTTACATATTTTCATCAACGTGACCATACAAGAGATATTTGTATAAAAACGATTACAACTTCCTTGTTTGTTGCGAGACAAGAAACTTTATAGCAGAATTTTATCAGCTGCTAAATGTAAAGTTTATATCTATCCTGAGGCAAGAAAATGAAGTGCATGACTTCGTGTTAAAGTAGATGATTCAGAATTCTGCTGTTGATTAACGATCTTGATCCAGCCCTAGTAAAATGTGTTTGCGATTTGGTCTTCAGATAATCATACACGTGTTATTATTATTATTATTATTATTATTATTATTATTATTATTATTATTATTATTATTATTATTATTTTATAGATGTATATATGTTACGAACAATCTTGGGTATATCACAATCTGCAGATTGTTCGAACAATCTGCAGACTGTTTGCTCACAATCTAGGAATTCCTAGATTGTTTAAACAATCTGCAGATTGTGCGACCTGAACAATCTGGGAATGATCACAATCTGGGAATTTGTGTTTTAGTAGTATTTTCATCATTATAAAATGGGAATTATTTAGCTTATTAAGATTTTTCTATTTGGCAAGTATAAGGATCTATTCCTAGATTGTGATGAGCAATCAACTTGTCTCTTTCTCAAAATGAGGGGGTGTGGGGGCCGATTCCCAGATTGTGATCCCTATACTCCATCACAATCGGCCCCTATATCTATATTCCCTAAGTTTCACATAATGACGATATCTGAGCCCATCACAATCTGAGAATCGACTGCTATACCCTCTCAGTTTAAATAAAGGTGAGCTATGAGCCTTCACAATCTGAGAATCGACCCTTATACTCCGTCAGTTTGAGTTAAAGGCGAGCGGTGAGCCCTTCACAATCTAGGAATCGGCCCCTATATTCCCTAAGTTTCACATAATGACGATATCTGAGCCCATCACAATCTGAGAATCGACTGCTGTACCTTCTCATTTTAAATAAAGATGAGCTATGAACCTTCACAATCTGAGAATCGATTCCTATACTCCCTCAGTTTGACATATAGGGGAGCTCTGAGCCCTTCACAATCTAGGAATCGACCCGTATACTCCCTCAGTTTGACATATAGGCGAGATATAAGCCCTTCACAATCTGAGAATTGATCCCTATATTCCCTTAGTTTCATATAATGACGATATCTGAGCCCTTCACAATCTAGGAATCGTCCCCTATACTCCCTCTGTTTGACTTAAAGCGAGCTGTGAGCCCTTCACAATCTGAGAATAGATCCCTATACTCCGTCAGTTTGACATATAGACGCGCTGTGAGCTCTTCACAATCTAGGAATCGGCCTCTATACTCCCTCAGTTTCACATAATGACGATATCTTAGCCCTTCACAATCTGAGAATCGACTGCTATACCCTCTCAGTTTAAATAAAGGTGAGCTATGAGCCTTCACAATCTGAGAATCGACCCTTATACTCCCTCAGTTTGAGTTAAAGGCGAGCGGTGAGCCCTTCACAATCTAGGAATCGGCCCCTATATTCCCTAAGTTTCACATAATAACGATATCTTAGCCCTTCACAATCTGAGAATCGACTGCTATACCATTTTAGTTTAAATAAAGATCAGCTATAAGCCTTCACAATCTGAGAATCGATTCCTATACTCCCTCAATTTAACATATAGGTGAGCTGTGAGCCCTTCACAATCTAGGAATCGACCCGTATACTCCCTCAGTTTGACATAAAACCGAGCTGTGAGCCCTTCACAATCTGAGAATAGATCCCTATACTCCGTCAGTTTGACATATAGGCGCGCTGTGAGCCCATCACAATCGGCCAGTATATCTATATTCCCTAAGTTTCACATAATGACGATATCTGAGCCCATCACAATCTGAGAATCGACTGCTATACCCTCTCAGTTTAAATAAAGGTGAGCTATGAGCCTTCACAATCTGAGAATCGACCCTTATACTCCGTCAGTTTGAGTTAAAGGCGAGCGGTGAGCCCTTCACAATCTAGGAATCGGCCCCTATATTCCCTAAGTTTCACATAATGACGATATCTGAGCCCATCACAATCTGAGAATCGACTGCTGTACCTTCTCATTTTAAATAAAGATGAGCTATGAACCTTCACAATCTGAGAATCGATTCCTATACTCCCTCAGTTTGACATATAGGGGAGCTCTGAGCCCTTCACAATCTAGGAATCGACCCGTATACTCCCTCAGTTTGACATATAGGCGAGATATAAGCCCTTCACAATCTGAGAATTGACCCCTATATTCCCTCTGTTTGACTTAAAGCGAGCTGTGAGCCCTTCACAATCTGAGAATAGATCCCTATACTCCGTCAGTTTGACATATAGACGCGCTGTGAGCTCTTCACAATCTAGGAATCGGTCTCTATACTCCCTCAGTTTCACATAATGACGATATCTTAGCCCTTCACAATCTGAGAATCGACTGCTATACCCTCTCAGTTTAAATAAAGGTGAGCTATGAGCCTTCACAATCTGAGAATCGACCCTTATACTCCCTCAGTTTGACATATAGGCGAGCTGTGAGTCCTTCACAATCTATGACTTGACAACTATTCTCCATCATTTGGATGCATACACAAATAAAAACCTAAATAAACAATTCTCATTTTATAATGCAAGATGTACTACAAACAAGCAAATTCCCAGATTGTTATCATTCCCAGATTGTTCAGGTCTCACAATCTGCAGATTGTTTAAACAATCTAGGAATGAAAAAAATTCCTAGATTGTTCGAACAATCTGCAGATTGTGAGCGAACAATCTGCAGATTGTGATCATTCCCAGATTGCACGGAACATATACACCTTTTGTAATGGTTTCCTTTCAATCCTAGTTGTGATTTAAATTTTTCATAAAGCATTAGAATAAAATCATACACTCCATTGTTCTGATTGATGTTAACTGAAATTCACTTAGAATTTTTCATTATTAGTTTTTGTCCAACTCATCAGTAGCTTTCAGCTTGCGTTGACATAAAACCCGATACACAAACTGTTAACCGATGCAATGATATAAAAGTTGTATCTGGTTATTAAAAAATTAGACTTTATGCTGTATTGTAATTAGTCTACTAGCGTTTAAACGTGTATTTATAAAATAAGTAAGTTAAACTGGTATAAATACCGAGGCTTGTCGACCTTTTAAACCATGCGCAATTTTCGTGGTGACGTTGGGATGAATAAAATTACAATATAAATCAATAAATGTTGCAGTAAAGTATTGAATACTGTTGTTTGTTTTTCTATTCTTAAAGCGATTCGTTAAGCGCAGATGCCAAGATTTTGCCCTCTACTTGAGATGAAAATTAAGAAAGTTAGACAGTTTGTCTTTGGTTTATTTCAGAATGCCTTTAGGTTCTTGATTGTCTTTAAACATAGTGGGTGTTGACTGAAGAGAGTAAATTCCGCAACCTTGAGTGATCGACTCTGAAAGGTAATATTGCACTTTAAGAGTGGAAAATACGAAGATCAAGATTTAAGGATCTGGGTTATGCGCCGACTTGTCACCATGTCCGACAGACACAATTTAGCTATTTACATGCACATGAGGCAAACGGAAAGTAGAATTCTTTCGTCTTCGGTTCTGTCTGACATGGAGTGTCAGAGGATTTTCTTCTGTAAAATTTACTAACTTGGAAGTGTTTGAGAGTTTTGAGAACAGAAATTATCACATTGTCTGATGGATCACAAACACAAACGCTAGTTAAGATATTCTTAAAATTTTACTATGCTTTATTTTACTGTTGAAGGGTGGGGTTGGTTGAGCCTTTTTTAATTAAAGGAGTATAATTCTTAAAATATGTCCATTAATATATAGATGTTTTTGCAATTATAAGCAACAAACCATTTTCAACAACATTTAACATTTTCATATAATCTTAATTGGATACTTTTTTTGTTTTTGCAGACCTTTGAATAAAAGCAATTGAATCACAATCTTACCTAATCAAGTTTGTAAGAAATAAAATAGTTAGAGTAAGAGTGTTTATTTCAGAAAATGTTTAAAAGAGTCGTGGCCTCGGCAGCTCATCACGTAGCGAATCACTTATTAATTGTACGTTTGAGGACGTACATGTCAAACCGTAAGACATAAGCATTATGATACCTATCAAAGTTTGGACAGTCAACAAATAAACAGATGATTACATGTTTTACATAAAATTTAAGAAAATTACACCTCTGATTTCAAAATAAGAAGTATGAAAAAGATAAAAAGTCAG
This sequence comes from Phorcus lineatus, assembly GCA_921293015.1. Lineage (NCBI taxonomy): Eukaryota > Metazoa > Mollusca > Gastropoda > Trochida > Trochidae > Phorcus > Phorcus lineatus. The sequence continues at coordinate 7,828,900 of OV121086.1, read as the reverse complement.
TAACCTAGTTACCTGACTCCAATACACAGTGCAATGCAAGATGAAATGCAGACCTGTGGTTCTGACCTCGAATACACGTTAAACTACCTTTATTCAGGTTACATTGTGAGAAACAGTGATATGAACACTAAGTGATACATAATATAAGTCTTGTCTTTCTGTATCACTAAACACTAACAAACATCGATCCATTGTGTGAATAGTTTGTGTATATCGAAGATGCTTGTTTCCTTTGATCAAAGTGATGGCAGGGGTCACTAAGCTGTAGTTTCCGAAGTTAAACGGGTTATGTTAGATAGGTTTATTATCAAATGGAGACATGAGATATCCCAACCTTTTAGCCATACTGGTGTTGGTGGAAATAAGTTAAGTTTGTATTGCACTTTTAAGGATAATTTTAATGTTGCACACTATGTAGGACTTCCCATCCCCACGTCACACAGAAGAGCTTTAGCTAGTTTCAGATGTGGAGTTGCCCCGATTCGAGTTGAGACTGGCCGATATGATGGCACTAACATTAATGAAAGAGTGTGTATATTTTGTAAAGATGAAATCGAAGATGAATGCCATGTCTTAATGAAATGTCCATTGTATTCGTGTGAAAGGTCCATTTTATTAAGAAAATGTATAGCCGAGTGTGATAGTTTTGATGATTTTAGTGATGGACAAAAGTTACAATTTATCTTATCCAGCCCAAATGTATGTTTTACTGCTGCCAAAACCTGCCATTTTATTCTTTCTAAACGTCAATCTTATGTATATAATTCATGATTTTAACCCAATAGATTTATTTTTATAAATGTTATAACCATAACTTTACTTTAAGCAACTATTTTGCTTCTTGTAAATATTTTAATGACATTAGTCTCTCACAATCCCTTATAGGGGTGGCTCAACTTTTACTGTTTTATCTATTGTATTCTATGTATTTTTATGTTGAGGTGAGACTTTAATAAACAATCTGTCTGTCTGTCTGTCTGTCTGTCTGTCTGTACGGACAATCATCAAAACAACATTAAATTCTTTAAAATTTCGTTCTTTCACTTGCGTACATGTGGCAGTCCCTGCTTCATGTTTATTGACACAATGGCGTTCATAACCTCCCTCCTCGATCAATACACAAGACAATTCCCGAGCGTACGTATCTTCGCACCTTCAGCTGCATATGTGGATGAGTATGGCTGAGCTGGTTAAGGATCTTTCCAAGAAATCAAAATGTCATTAATATCATGACCTGTGTGGTAAATGCAGGTCAATAATCGTCAAGAGAATAACATTAACTGCAGGTCACCCATGTATTTGATGCAAAGTAAATACGTCAATAGGATAATAGCTTATCTCGTTGTAGTTTTCATCGTAAATATTTATTATGGTCCATGTGAACCTAATTCTTTCTACTGCCATTTAACATTGCTCTGTCATTTTAACAATTTAACGAAGGAGCAAAAAGGTATAAAAATTTATTAATAGGCTTATCATTGTTACTTTCGACCATTTATAAAACATACAATTTTTTACGATACAAACATGGAATGTTTTAGAATTATTCATCTTTATATCTGTACTCTGTTGTGTCACTTCACACTCTGCGAGAATGATAAACGAGGCCGATCCGTGGTAAAAGTGATAAATATCAAACGTTTCTGCTTTTTAAATTATTTTTCTTATTATTGAAATTGTCTTTAAATTTCCATTTTTACCGGATTTGGCAAACCACAGCATGAAGATGTTTGAAGATTCGTCCTTGATATAATCATCATGGGACACAGGTTTTGCATATCAGAGAGACTATTAGCAGGTGTTGGGGTACACATTGAATTATGTTGCCTTTGATATCTAAGTGAGATGGATGGAGATATGGCAGCCCACTGTGCTGTGGAGACAACTATGCTGTCCAGCTCTACCATCACAACAACAAGGAATTCTGATGTATTGTGTATTTTTCATTCTTTACATCTCCTGAACAAGTTTCGGTTTTAATTGAGGCTAAATAAGATTGCACAGAAGTATTTTTATTGTTGTATCTCTGTAACTGCAATTTAGACTACGGTCTGAAATACTCTGTATCAAGGCTGTTTTCACCATAGAACTATTTCTAATGTTAACATAATAACATAAGAAATCACATCGTCAAGGCACTAAGTTACTTTCAATGGACCATCAAAAATAAAACAAACAAAAAATAGAGTTTCAGAAAATGTCAAAATCGGAAATAATAGAATAGTAACTTTGGCATACCGGTTTTCATCTACTACATTTATACTGCTATCCTCAGATATAAAAACTGTCAAGGACACAATCAAAGCCAGGCAGGGTTTCATTCAAAGTTTCTTTGTGACTTATAAATCCTATCCATTACAAGTTTAATCTTGTCTTACTGTGAAAGATTTCTTCCTTTGAAATTTCCATTTACTGATAAGTCACCATGCTTTAACACGTCTCTTATGCATATAAAACTTGTCTTTAAAGTGAAGTTACTTCCTGCAAATGCATTTAAAAGTTACGTCTTGGTCAGACAGAAGTTTGAAATGGACAGACAAATCGAGTATTCTTTTTATTACTAATTTTAAAGTTGTGTCTTTCCTTTACATCGTGAAGAAAATTTAATGAAAAATAGGAATAGTTGCATAAACTTTTTGTCCAAGATTATCATTTTGAAAATACGTAATTTTTTTCGTAATTTGATTTAGCCACAGGAGATTGCCTTGCTTTACGCTTCACTTTTTAAGGCATGTAGTATGCATTATTTCATGTTTTCGATTGTCAATATAAAAAATTACTTACTAAAAAATCAAGTTTATTTTCTGGATATAATAAACCGCCGATTGCAGCATCGGAAGTGGCTCGTTGTACATGATTATGTAACAATAAGCTCCCTTTGAAAATCATAACATTGTAAAATCCGTGTAAATTATCTCATAAATAAAATGCTCTGCGGGGGACCGTATTTGTGAGGTCTTATTCTAACATGTGAGCTGTTTAAAAACTTACAAGATTTTGCTTTTAAGGGTACAGAATAACAGTGTCATAGTGTTAAATTAAACACCCAAAGGCGTTCTAAATTGAAGAATTACATTGGACACAGTCTTATAAATATCAAACAATGTACTTTAAATTGTCAGCGTGTCTGTTGTCGACATACGGCGAGCAGAATATTTATTTTTTTTCAAAACCAGTAAGACGTTGTGTTTCTTCTTAATTAAATAAGACATTGTTACAAAACATAATTTCTTGAAGTTATTTTTTTCCGAACAGAGTTTCTAATCAAGTAAGTTTTTGCCAAATACAATAATAAATAGATTATAATAAAAGATCACTTACTTAAAAAGCCATTTGCTCTGTAGCTTCTCAAACTTTGTACCATATATCATTCAACGTTGAGAATTATATATTAGAATAAAATGTTAATTGCATGCAATAATTATCTACTGCTCAAAAATACGTAATATCTTAACGTGGAGTGGTGACCCTTAGACCTATGTCAGAGGAGCCTTCGCACTCCTGGTAGGGACACCCAAGCTGAACAGGTCTATGGGTATATTCGTTCTAAAACCTGAATATTTCTCTCACTATGCCTTTCTTTCCGTCTTGTGCTAATTCTTTCGATCCCTTTCTCCCTGATCTGTTCATTCACTTTTGGATGCTTTTCATCAATTATTTAATATTGTATTTAAATATTGTTGAAATCACGTTAAAACCCAACTCACTCACTCAAGAACATGTATGGGTTCTCTGTGTTACTTTCTATTCACAATTTCAGGATAATGATTTTCGTTCATTACAAAAGGTAAAACATATCATTTTGAGAGAGGTATCTATGAGTTACACATATTTAACAATGTCAGTTTTAATAATCTCAAGTACAAAAAACCTAATTGATGAGCCAACTGAATGTGAAATGTTCGCTCAATGAACAAAACAAATGTTCATTTGAATTCGATTTTCACTGTTGACAATCCTTTTCAGTTCCTACGAGATCTTTCACAAACGAGTGTCTTCACGGATTTCAAAGTTTAAAAAGACACTATTTGTATTTTACTTCACAAAGGTTTAAATGAAATATGAAAAGTATTTTTTTATTCATCCTGAAAATAATGAAAGGGATGCTTATTGATATTGGATAAGAGAAAAAATATTGGTCATAACGGAGTTTGAAGTTTCGTAGTTTAGTTCAACCAGGTATATTTTTCAGACGCTCATAGTCAATAATATTGCTCTCCACATTCACTAGCATGCAAGAAGGTTGTCTTGTTCAACTGTAAAAAGTACCTTTACAATTATTTGGCAAATATTGATATTTTCTTCGACGTGTTCGATTAGATGAGGTGATTCAGGTTTAAAAGAGTATTTCACTTTATCACGACCGCTAGTATTATTGCAGAGACAAAGCACGCAAGTCTGGTGTAAAGTATGAACTGTAACTAGCGAATCATAGGTGGTACCTCGCTGAAACGTGTTTAATGACTGAAATTTGTTGAAATCTTGTTAAATCATTACTCAAACACTCACTGTTGCAATTTACCTAATTTTTTTAAACGTTTGATATAAGAAATGGGATTTGTGTATATTTTCTCTCAGTTAGCACTTTGTTCCGGGTAAAGGGGAACATTCTTTGAAGAAATACTAATAATTTGCAAAGAATCTGTTCATTTAGATGAGATACAGGACTCTGTAATGACTTGTCTTATGATCAGAGTGTCGACATATAAGACGTAAGAAATAAATTTACCATCCGAGAGAAAATTTTAAATAGAAGCTAACGACAATGTCGACCAGATTTATAGTTAGTAAACTCATCCCGTTTCGAAAGATAATTTGCTGAACTTACACAGTTCGACAAATTAGTGTACAAAATAACATTAAATCTTCGGTGAAGATCCCAATGTCTTTTGATAAATTGTCACAAAAAAATGATTGTGCTTTTGTATTTTTCCACTGTTATGGTATCCATGGAATATTGTTTCTCCAACTCAGCAAGATGGTAATCAACGTTGCAATTTCACGATATATTTAGACATTATTACGATATTATGAAAAAAATCCATTGCTTTCAACATCAAAATCCTTTAAATTTTGTTTGCGGATTTGTGTAGTGTGTAAGTGGTTACAGACCTCGACCGTGGGTTCAAAGTTAAATGAACCTAGCGCGAGGGTTTTCTTAGCGTGTGTTCATTAAAAGCTATATAGTAAATGGCTCTATCGCTGCATGTAATCTTTATTTCTTAATCTCATTAATATCCAAATGACGAGTTTTTTTCCAATGACGTGAATAGAATACTCAGATTCTAGAAATCAATGGGGTTACTCTCTGTATAAAGTTGGCCTGGTTAAACGGAAACCTTCAATCTGAAAAAATAATGTTTTTCTATTTTGCATTTGGTACAAAAAGAAAGTGGGTATCATAAATTCTGAGATTTTTTATGTTATGTATTTCACTCTTTCATGTTAAAATATTCTAAAGTAAAAATAATATTTTAAACCGTCCTTTGGTATTTGAAATACCTATTTACCTACCTGCTTGAGCTCATTATAGGAAAACTTAAGCTTACATCAAACACCTTGAATGTTCATAGAAACATTTTCTTCCTTATTTAGAGAAAAGCCGTAGAATTTGTTTTGGTTTGATATTGTCTTCAAACCAAGCTCAATATTTCACAGCTTTTCATTCCCTACGAAGCTATTGCTGTAAAACTGCGCTATTTAGTAAAAGAAAGAAATTATATTTTAACTAAACAGCACTTAAAGACATCACAGCATATTCACTTTGACATCTTCAAATGTGTACACCGTGGCCATTATAGTGCTGTTAGATGTTTCATGATCATTTCGGACACAGCAAAACGCTCTTTATGGAGACGAAAATGCACCAATAAATCCAATCATTTTCTTCTGACGTTTGTTAGCCACAGTATGTTGTTGGAGTCAAATATTCCAAACTTCATAAATAGTGTTATTTTATGGAGAAGTGGTGGTTGTTTCCAAAAATTAGTATCATAGTGCTTATGAGTTAATTATAGTGACAATAAAACAGGTTGAGGTCTCGATATGTGGTCGAAAAAAACGACAGTGACGCGCGTCAATGACTCAAATGTAATTTTGGAAACTTATTTACAGCAGACACAAATGTAAATATGAATTGGTAGTATTGATTAGTACTTTTAACTAATATACATGTAAAATGTACGCATAATGTAGACGTCCTAACATTTATAATGCCGTTTTTCATTTATCGTTGAAAACATAAAAATAGTACATTTTGGGAATTTGGCAGTTAAAGGTCCGAGTTATGTAGACGATTTGAATTTAATTGAGTACATATGGTAATTTTGCTCTTATATAAGGAAGATCAACATTCCTAAAGCATACTCTGTGTCACTTCAATGATACCAGACATTCAGACATTTACAAATGTGTACCCCGAGTATTGATATTCGACCGTTTTCTCTGGTGTAGAGGTAACATACAAATACGTGTGATATGTAGTTCAGATGTTCAGGCCTATCATAGAAACGGTGACATAATCAGCGGAATAGAAGGCAAATACGCTGAAATGGAGCAAAAATCATTCGACTGGGAAAATAATTATTCAAAACTGGAAGAAAATGCGTCTTGATGTTGACAACGAGACCAGAGATAACTTGAAGTGAAATGTTATTAACTATTACACCCAAAGTGTATAACTGACCTCAGGCAAGAAGATGAAGTGGATGACTCCGTGATCAAGAAGATGATTTTAGCTGCTTCTGTTACCTAATGATCTTGATCTAGTCTTAGTAAAATGGGTTAGTCTGGCAGGTCACTTTCGACAAACATATATATTAGTGCATATAGCCCGGGGACCAATAATACAATATGAAGTGATTTATTCTCGACAGTAACAGTGTTACAATTTTATAGGATACACACGTAAATGTTTATGACGTGGACCATAAACAATGGCATCAGAGGATTACATGTAATGTATATTTTTTATGTAACGAATGGTATGTAAGTCAAGTTTGTTTATGCATGTTCATTTCAATACATATTACATATTAAGTGTTTATAATGAGACTAATATGAATAGTTTTACGTTTGTTGTTTGATTTAAAACATACACGAACATGTATATCAAATGATTCATAAATAATACTTCTTATCACACGCATTCGCACCTTTGCAAATAACTAGCATTATGTATAACAGAAAAACATTAAGTGACATAGAGCTTCCTCTTTAAGATCCAATTTCTCTATCACACGTGCCATATTCCAAATATTTTGATTCAAGCTCTAAAATCCAGCTGACTAGCTTTTGGTTGTGACATATGGAGGAGCATAATCTTTGAACATCTCAACCATGTCTTTATAAATGGTTATAGGTGTCAGAGCCTCTCTAAGCAGATACCTTATCACAGCCATTGGCTCAATATGGTCAGTTTTCTTGAGAGAAAAAACAACACTTGATTCGTCCTTTCATGAATTTATATCTCAATCATGAATTAATATATCAATCATTAATTATTATCTCAATCATGAATGGTTGAGATATTAACAGCAAATGATAAGGTTCCAGCATGTCTTGATTCAATATTCTATCTGGTTATTCAGCATCTGAATTCCTAACAATCTAGATCTATGAGAAACGGGATTCTTACTGGTGTTCGCGATGTTATTTCCCTTTGCTAGCACTACGTTCTACTAACGGTGAAAATCCAATGATGAGCAATGTAATATTTATTAACGTATTCCCAATGGGTGATAAATTATATCTACGTGTATATTAGCTCTGACATTGCTTGTTATATTTATTTATTAATCTCTTTGAACTAAATAGCATTTCCGAAGACATGAATAAATTTTAATGCTCAATTAAATGTCCTGCTGTTATGTCCATTTTACATTTTGTCATGTTACACATTAACCTTCAATCAGAAGAAGTAGATTATTAGTCAATGCAGTTAGTTTATCCTTGTTCACGTGAAGCCCAGGCTACTTAGATTTTTAAAAACACAAATCACAAGATCTCAAATTTATGAGAGACAGTTACCTCATTTACTTGACTTAGACATGTTTAGATATTCTAAAATTGGTAAGTATTTGCAATACCTAAATATTTACTTGAGTGAGCTAATGAGTGATTTATTCTACATTGAGTCAGACGACGTGGATATTTATTTAGTTTTGTTCACTCAGAGTGAAGCCGTATGTTTGGAAAACTGGTACATATATCTCCATACATACATATATACTTCCCAAATATTGAGCATAATATTTCATGTCATTTTTATTCCCATCATAGTTAGGATTTCAATAAATATTTGTACCAGATAGGGAAGTTATTTTGGTAAAATAAATTATCTTTGACGAATTTACACAACCTAGGCTCCCTATCTTTTCATACAGGCTCTGCAAGTGATTTTTTTTAGTTTTTTGTTGGTCGAATTTGTTACAGTAGTTTAGTAAAGATAACACTTACATAAACAACTCTAATTATTTTTAGCAAATATCTAATAGTGTATGCGTAACTCATACGGTACAGCGATATTGGAAGCTAAAAGGGCTTTAGTCACACAAGTATAACATATATTATATCTTTACAGCATTACATTACTGTAATTAGAAAGGTTGCAATTCAATTCACAATGAATTTGTTGTTGTATTGTGGTCTATATGATATAGATAACCGTGTCCTAATCAAACACTAATGCTTCAGATGAGTGCCTCGTTAAATCACTTTCTATCTATTTCAACAAAACCATTGGTGTTCACTCCCTGGTTCAGTAGAAGATGGAGATATTATAGCTCACATCACAGCATGTTAAAGCAGTGTTAACTGTGTCCATCTACACTGCTGTTTGATGCAGAATGATCATCACGGACACAGCAAGAGGCTTTACATTTACATTAAAACATTTTTCTCCTTAAAATACTGTTTTCCCCCCTACTACAATCATGAATTTCAAATAAGAAGTTAGTTTCTTGCGTCAAGCCGCAAAGTAAACTAAAGCAAACGAGGCAGTAGATAACTCAACTCAATAGTAGTATTCAGTTTTATTGATGTACAACCACTGGATTCATTGAAGGCTAAAGGTCATTGACATAGGTTATGACTGTTTCTAATGAAATTGCTAACAGGTCAAATCATTCCCTAAAAAATTCTTTTTTTAAAAACAAATTTATACCAAAAATCAACTATTTCTTCTTACGTTTACCAGTGCTTCCAGGATTTCAGCCATTAGTGAATATATACTGTAAGTATTTCCTTTTTAAAAATTAAGTTCAGATGTTTGATGTTGGTTATGAGTCCAGGAGAAATGTGATTAGCTCTTAGACCGAAAGTGTATAACTGACCTCAGGCAAGAAAATGAAGTGGATGACTCCGTGATCAAGAAGATGATTTGAACTCCTGCTGTTGCTTAATGATTTTGATCTAGTCTAAGTAAAATGGGTTAGCATGGCAGGTCGTTTGGTTATCACTAACACGTTTATGAAATAGGTTTCCTTTATAAATGGTTGGTTTGAGATAACCTTTTTAATAACCGTTGTTATCTAAATTCCTTTACCAAGGGAACGGCTACAAATACAGTTTTTACTAATATATATATCGTTAAAAGCGTTGATAAAAAACAACAGCACACAACATTTTCTCCTACATGTTTCGATTTACTCTTCAGGGAGAATGACTACATTGTCTATGACGTCACGTCATTATTATTATTATTATAATGACGTGACGTCATAGACAATGTTAACGCTATACCATTAGCAACACAATGTATAAGTTACCCTGTTGATCACCATGTTGTGAAACCGGTTGGTAATGAACTTATATGAAGACCAATCTTCAGTTTGTTATTTTTAAAGAATATATATATATATATATATATATATGCACAAAAAGCATCATTACAGGCAACTTTTTGTTCAAATATAAATTTAAACAAACTGTCAGAAAATATTACTTTCGAAAATAAGTAAAAACCTCATACTATTTTCATTATATTAGAAATAATAAATGTTACAGGGAAAATACCGAAACTACATTGTAAATGTCATATTAATTTGTTGTTGTAACAGGTCTCCTTTACCAACGTCAAAACGTGACACGATAGGATGAAAGCTCAAGGTAATCATCCTAGGAGCTTAGAGATAAACTTCTGTCATTCTTCAAGTTTACTTATGAAAACCTTTAATTGGCAAGCCTTGAATGAACTTCAAGATTCAGTTGGTATTTATGTCTTGATTGCATGTAGAACCCAGCGACACATCCTATATTTCATATGCATAACTAGGGGTTATACAGTGTCAATTGTTGTGAACTATGATGCTTCATTTCACACACAAAGAATTCTTTGTATTAACATTTTTAAAAAAACAAATTGACATTTGCACTTTTATGTCAAATCATCACAAGACGAATAATATTATTACCAATGCTTATTATCATAATATCAATACTGTTCATATCAAAGTTTTTAAATCTTGGTTATTGTTGATTAATTTACATTGTTTGAATGCAGTTTTTTTCATGAAAAAATAAACTATTATGAAAGCACGAATGTATCAAGATGGCAGACAAAATTTACAAATATCTTGAATACAATTATAGATAATAATGAACACAGACGATAAACCTTTATAAATAAATTATGCATAATCTATAGCATCAGAATTAGGTAATGATGACAATTTGTAGGTTAGCTTACGTCATTCATTTCATAACAAGAATGGTAAACACCTTTGTACAAAGTAACTAAGTTAACCTGTTCTTTTTTTCTGAGTCACTCTCCTGACATTAACATGTTAGAAATCAATCTAACTAACTTCATTTACTATCCAGTGCTGTTACTTTGCTTTGATTCTGGTGTTTCATGAAAGGTAATCACTTTACTAGTTTTTAGTTATGTCACTTATATGGTTGTAAATGTCATTTTCCATTAGAAATTTAAGATATTTTTGCAATCTTTGAAAACAATTCTGTTTTCCCATTTAGTTGATATTTCTATCATGTATATCATGTCTAGCATACTTTTGCACAACCACATGTGTAATCCTACCCTCAACGATCAATAGAAATAAATAAAAATGTGGACAAATTAACTTTCATTCAGCTAGAAATAAGGGAATATGTTAAGAGTAAAATGGTTGAAATAGTTTTAAAGAACTCATTTTGGTATGTTTTTTCGTTTATTAGATATCCCCTCAATGACATGCGATCTTCTCCTTGAGACCATATAACAGGGGAATTTCTAGAAAATGTACAACCTTTTCACATCATACAATTACTGGATGCTGTTTTTCCAATGTTTTTTAACCGGAAACATTTTCTTTCAGTAAAGTGGACTTACTTGTTTTTAAAAAGTGTTCTACAACGCTCTATCATTATCCAATTCTCAAAGAGAATATTTGGTCAAACACAAACAGTTTTTTCCTTTAATTTAGGTTATTGCGATCAGTTTTCTGATTTCCATGCAAAGTTATATGTTGAAGAACAATCTTTGGAGGAGATGTAGATTTTTATGCTCACATTTTAACTTACCAGACTAATTTGTTATAAGTGCATTTATTCGCGTCGTTGCCACTCGTGATCTATGTTGTCTGTCTCTAAATAAAGTTATCTGAAATCTGCTGATCATCAATTGCTCTTTACTCGGTGTCTGTCTTCTTCATGGTAATAACAAAACAATCATTCTTCGTATGGAGTGAAACTTGGTTATTCTAATCGTTTGTTACTACTAGTTTCGGTCAGTTGCTTTGCCCTCAGCAGCAGTTATTTATAATGCCAACATTTGCATTACTATTTCACCCTTTGACTCGATACATTATCGCGATGTGGACCAGCTGGAACTTACATGGTCCTAGAAGGGGCAGCCGAGCTGGACAGGTGAACGGATAGTGGCCAGACCACATTTGAGACGTTCTAAGGTCTGCTGTCTTTCTCGCACTTTGCCTTTCTTTCCATCTGTTCCCTCAACCGGTCGATCCTTTCTATCCCTGATCTGTCGGCTCTCTTCTGAATGGCAGAACACGTGTTAATTAAATGAAATATTGCTGACAGCACGTTTAAAGTCACATAGAGTTATTGTTTCATAATTTAAATATGGCTTTAGTATGAGCCAAAATACCTTTTGGCCTGACTTAAGTTATAAGGTTGCATCTTTATCTCTAAAATGCAGAATTTGTGATACTTTCTTGTTTTTAATGTTAATCGGAAAACGAAAGAATTCGAAACGATGTGTCCAGCTAACGTGAATTTTATTTAAATGATCTACTTGACAAAGTCGGCAAATATTTGTCTTTGTGTCTGCTGTAAATAAATTTCCGAAATTACGTTTGAGTCATAATTGCCTCGCGCCACTGTGCGGTTTTCGATCACAAATCACGACTTAAACTCTATTGTATTATATTGAACTGAAAAGCATCAGGTTTCAGATTTTCTGAAACAATCACTACTTCTCGATAGAATAACACCCTTTATGAAGTTTGACAAATTTGACTCTCTATGTATCTTCACTTAAAATATTAAATCCTATTCTCCATAGAATATCGACACATTTCATGTGTTTGAGGTGAGTTGAAATGAGTTTACAAGCCGCTTTCAAGAGTATTTCACTCATTATTACAGTATTATTGCAGGGAGAAATACCGCAACACCGCTTGGAGTGTATTGGAGTGAAACCTGCGAGCATCGGCTTGAATTAGCGAACCATGGATGGTACTGCGCTGAAATTCAGTATAGCATTTCACCCAAACATTACTACCTTTAAAAAAGTTCTCTACTGCAGACAAAGTTGCCGATCGCGAGTGTTCAAACGTATGTTTAGAATTCAACCAAGAAGATTAATTTTGTTAATGAAACGGATTAGGTATCAATCTTGATTTTCATTTAAGAATTCTAAATTATATTTCTTTAAAAACGTTACATTGGTTCCATAATGATTCACATTAAATGGCATAACAAATATATATAATGATATTTAAAAATATAATTATAGGAAACGTATATAATAATGAAATATGTATTGTAAGCTATCTGTTTATGGTTTTATGTTTATAAATCATGTAAAAAGCATGTCTATGAAATTTGAAACCAATCTGGACATGCCTAATTTTCTTTGATAAGGCATGGCAGGTTGACCTTAGCATATGTAGAGGTGCATCTATCTTCGACCGAAAATGATTTAGATATAGAAATTTGAGGTGATTTACTTATTATTAATTATCAATTAATCATTAAATATGATTAAAGAGAAATTATAGACATATCATTCAGATACACATGATGTTTTAAAATATTTCATCAAGAAAAATAAAAACGGGATCGGTTTTGTTAACATCAGTAGACAACTAGACAACTACGTAAACGAACTTGTTGGTAGCAATTTAGTTTAGTTGCAATGTTTGTGTATCATAGCTATCTTTGATAAGTTTAGATATTCAAAGTACCAATATCAAAGGAAAATATGAAAAAGCAGATAGACCAAGTCATCGTGAGGAGGAAGGAATTCTAGGAACTTAAGGTGATGGATGCATATGTTTTTAAGCTACCATTCAGAATAATCTTGGCGACCCCTGTTCGTCTTTATAACACTTAAGTTTCTTGTTGCCTGGACAATAGTCTCAATTGAATGAACCTTTCAGTTAGTTTTGTGTCACATTTCATATGTTTTATGTTTAAAATGGCCTCAAACCTATTTCTAGGCGTCTTTGTACCTAATGCACTATTTTATGTTTTCTTAACGACAGTTTAATCCATCAAATCTTCAAGTAACATAAACAAGGCCTTATTGTTGGAGCCGTGAAGCAGAAATGATAAAACAAATACGATGATCATATGACCCGCTCAACATCGGTATACTATACTTTTGAAGTCATTATAATTTCTTTTGAGATCAATTTTAATTACCAAGGAGATCGAGATTATTATTTCCTTCTGCCTCAAACCACAATACACTAAAGCATGTTTTTTACTTAAAAGTTGTAAATGAATTAGACTTAGCGGAGCAAACTGTTTGCAACTTCAGAGTCATACGAATCTTCTTTACATATGTAGAGGGTATTATGAGTGTCCATGAGATTTTATTTTTACAAGACGATAACCGAAATGCAAGTATTTCCCAAGCGATAATTAGAATCGCTTATCGTTGGAAATAAGTATGTCATGGGGACAAATAAATTATTTTGTTTATCACAGAGGTAGTCAATACAAGGATAATAAAAATCTACTTTCCAATGTCGTCGCATTTCGAACGCAGAGTCTTGAGGTGAACGTCAAAGCATTGTTTATGACGTGGCATCTAAATAAAACAGAGGTAGATTTTCCCTTGGGCATCGTACTAAAAATATGAACCCCGATATGATTGCCCTTTTAGGTACTAAGATATAGACAAACATCGTAAATCGGAAGAATTAATAAATGTTTTCATATTCAAATCATATGCCAAAAGCACGTTATATTCTCCAACTTCCCGTGCCCATTCTAGATAAAAGTGTGTACTATAATCATGGTTTTTAAACGGGTTCCATAATGATTATCCAAATATAACAACTTTTCTGGACTATATATAATGTTCACATAATACACCTCTGACCGTATCCAATTCTTTGTTGCAGTGCAATCACAAATAGTTTCTTGACAGGAGGCTGAATGCTTCAAATCAGCTGTCAAAATATTCAGCATTTTAGCATTTTAGAAACGCTTTTGATAAATGTCTGAGCAATTCCGTCATCGATCATGTCTGGCCCCACATTGTTCAAAGCATTCTTATTGCGTCTATAGTGACAATGAACATATCTATCATAAAACCATTTTTTCAAAAAATGATGCTTTTTATTCAGCTGTATGTTTTCACGTAAATACCTTCAAAATACAGTCCATCACTACAGGTACACAATTAATTTATACCGAAAAAACGCAAAGAAAGCACTTTGGCAATAGATGAATCAAAATCAAATTCTTGAAAAACGTGTTTTTCCCAATCTTTTCTTCAGATAGTGCTAAGAAAGGAACTCCTATACAACTTGATTATTATTTATACAACTTATAATTATTGAATAATCAATCCTGCTGTAAAGAATTTGCAAACTGTCGAACAAGAGTTACAGACTCGTTTACTGTATTCAATTTTTTTAAATGATTTTCAAAGAACGAAGATACGCAATTGACACTTAAGAAGTTAGAATGATGAGCAAATAAGTTCTGCGAAGTTACAACTTCATTGCAAAGGCTAACTTGCTTGATCGGGGCCAGTTTCTACAACAGAAACGTCGCATCTTTATTACAAATAACAAATTGTAAATCCAAGTAAGTTGTGTTTCCTCCTTTTATACTTTTAAATTTGAACAAGTGAAGTTATATCAAGTGCACGACTTGTATTTTGCTTTCGAATTTTATGGAATAATGTGTTGGTTGTTTCTCTCATATTGCGTATCCTAGAAGTCAAAATCCTAGCCAAAATTGAAATTTAATCATTTTTCATACGTACAATGCAATCAAATTTCTTTTTATAGACTCCATCATAATTTCAATTTTGAAAATAATTTCCAACTTTATAGTTCAGCTTCATAACATAGTTATTTAATGCAGATTTTAAGAATGATTTTCCTACTGCAAAGACACTGAAAAATTCAGTGAAAGAAGCTGATATACACATTGATAACACGTTCTGTTTGTCTGGACAGCAGAATAGCATGTGACACTTTAACTGTATTCAGATATTGGTGGTTATCTCATTCTATCTGAATTTGTCAACCACGATGATTTAAAAGGTTCATGAAGTCAAACAAGACATTTTTTGTCATCGCATAGCATACATGTAGAATGGGAAATCAGTTACATGTATGAGATGGTTTTAATAATAACGGTGAAATTTAATTTTGTACTTTTTGTACTAAAATTAAGCGCAATTGATAATTCGATGGATTGAAAACAACAAGCAGTTCAAAGAAACTGACTTTGGCATTTTCAAGCTCACTGCAAATTAATGGCATCAAAAACCCTCTTTGAGTCATTTCTAATATTTCACAAAACACGACAGTGGTACGAGGTTAAGCTAAATGCGACCGATCACATTTTTTACCATAACCTTACAATGTGGTTCACATCAATTTGATTATGATGGTTCGGTCATACATTTGCATAGTCCGGGTTGAAATATCAAATTGATTGATATTTTATGTAATCGTTATCATGAAACATTTTTTAAATAAGTCCAGAAAAGAAAAACGTTAAGATAAAGTTAGCTCAAAAGTTTCAATGAATAAAGATGCAAAAAATACCTGTGAATCACGTTTTGAAACAGTTAGTTTCTGTCGAAATGTTTTTGAAATTATAAATAGTTTTGAAAAATAATCATTTTCTCTTTATCTATTTTTAGTAATGCTCCCAGTAGGTGATTAATTCTAGTTACATAGGAAAGAACGCTAACACTGCTTGCTGTCTTCATTTCTTGAGTACTTTAATATCTAACGGATGAACCTAATCCATGCTGTGAAAAGGGACATCTTTCTTGTATGTTGAATTTAATTTCGTGCTGTTATTTTCATTACACACTTGACCTTGTAACACAGAAACCTTCAACCTTAAGCAGCACTTTTCCTCATCAATCAATAAAGTTATTACGATCTTATTACAGTGACGTATGGCAAGTCTGAAATACCACAAACAAATGCTGAATATAGAAATCACTGGTATTAATTTATCTCATGTATTTAACTCTCCAAGTTAAAAAGATATTGAAAAATTGTTGTTATCATCATATGGTTAGTAAACCTTATAACGGACTAAAGCTCTTTTAAGTCAGTCGCCGTTGATATTTATTGAGATCACTTCTATCACTTTAGAGAAAAGCTATTGGATTTGTTTTGGTTTTTAAAATATCTCTTTACACATGGAGTTGTATGTATGTATGTCCATATGGCATGATGGAATTTTTTAAGATTAAATTTTATCTAATCTTTTTTAAACATTTGAATTTGAAAATACTGTTCTGAATAGATGGTTTGTTTCAGGCTTACCGAATTGTTCACTTGCGTGAGCTAATAAAAGACTAACACTCCCTCGAGTCAGTCGTGAATATTCATTGAGATTATTCCTTCTACTTAAGAGAGAATGGAAATATTTGTTGTGGTTTTTGAAAGTTTTTTTCAATTTGACGCATATGTTCCCTTAAAAGGATTAACTTATTTTTGTAAGAAGTTTTAAGTTTAAGTTAAATTCAAAATGTTCACTTAACGGAATTACGTTGCTGTGAAAAAGAACTTTACATTGGAGAGACATATAACAAAAGCTCAATAATTTATTGTGAAATCAAATGAAATAAAAAACACGTTTTATACACATAATATCTTTTCTGAAAAACATTTCAACAATTACTATAAAACATTTTTAAAGTCATATCTTATTCACAACCAGGTACACCTGTGCAGCAAATCTCTTATAACCTGGCGTCAGCTATTTGATTTTGAATTCAAAGTATTTGGCAGATAGGTTATATTTTGTAGATATGAATAATTACATCTGATAAGAGTGATCCAAAGCATTCACATATTTACGAATATGTACTTTAGGTACTTTTCTATAACTTTTGATAGATTTAGAATTATCATACAAGAACATTGTTGTTTTTATAACTGACCTGCGGCTAAGAAATGAAGTGGATGAATTCGTGTTAAAGTAGTTGATTTTGGCTTCAGCTGTTGCCAATTGATGCTGACCTAGTCTCAGTAAAATGTCAGTCTCTATGTTACCTCTAATTATCAAATTAAGTCTGCAAAATAATTTCTATAGGTATGGTCTGTAGAGATCGCCTGTGAAATTAAATTGATGATGTAAAACATTGTTTCGTACATAAACCGATATTCAAATATAGGTCTTCATTAGATCCAGCAAGTTTATTGTCAAGTCCTACGTAATATTAGGACTGTCAACTCCCATAAAATTCTATAACTTCGTTTAAGCTTTTATCAAAGTTACATATAAAAATAACCTAATTTCTAAAAGCAAAGCATTTACCTTAAAGGTGTAAAATTTGTTTCATAATCCTTATGTAGCAGGGTCAGGAAGGGAAAACGCCAAGGTGAATGCTGGATTCGAGTTCTTTATTCCAAGTGGCTTGGATATTGGGTACAAACTATAATCCCTGAAACCTTTATGATAACAAGATAATTACAATAAACTAACAACGCTTAAAAACATCAAATTATAATTTCTCATTTTAGGAAGATATTCATTTTTGCACTTCGTAAACTTACATGTCAAAATATCATAATTCTGACTGCTTACTGAAAATAAGGAAACCCTTTCATTTAAAAAACAACAACGTTTGCATTATTCAAAGTTTAAAACGTTTTTTAAAGGTCGTTTTGAACACAAGTGGATAAATCTGTTTAATAGTCACATGGACATTTTATATTGCTGTTTAAATAGTGTGTTCATATCGAAAAAGAAACAACCATACAGGTCAAAGATAGCATTTGAAGTTTCAAGTTACATCTGTAAGTTGTTGACTGTCCGCTAACCTCATTGGGAGTTGACTGAAGGCACTGGTTTCTGTAATCTGGAATGATCAATGCCAAAACTGATTACTGCACTAAAAGTTTTGAATAACAAGCAGAACAAACTTTTCTGTAAATGAGATAATGGTTGTTCTGATATATTTGTCATAGTGTCAGTTAAATACTTTCATATAAGGTCATTGACCAGGCATCCAAACACATGAATAAGTTTTATATTCGACTCGGTCTGCTACATTATTTATTGAATTGTAGACCAATTATCTCTGCAGTAGTGGAGTATCGAGGGTGGTTGGTATCGTTATATAATAATGATAGACAGTTACTTTGGAGGTTTGTTATTGAGACATTTATAAACACGTTGTATGAGTTTGTATCAAATTTGGAGGTTGTTTGTTGAATATCTTTTTATATGATCATTGTCCTAATATATAATATCCATGCATAAGAGTTTACCGAATCAAATAATGTGTTGTAGAATGTCAAAAGCAACATAAAGAGACCATCAGAGTCCCTTTATGATATTTCAGTTTGTTATTCATTAATAAATCCTTAAACAAATCATCACAAGAAAGTTAAACAAAGGTTCAAAAAGAAAGGCGAATTGAATACTCCGCACCTAGGAGATAAAAATGTATCGTCAGTGTCACAGATATAATTTGTTAATAAATGATTTGCAGTCACACTGGTGTTTAGTTACGGGAAATGACAAGGACAATTCAACAGTAGAAAACAATCAAGATAATCTAGTTAGAAGTTTATGCAGTTCTCCGGTACTTAATGCCAAACTGTTAATTTGATAAAGTTTTAGAAATTTTAATCGCTTCATGTTAAGCTTTTTAAAAGTACCATCCCTATGTTAAATGAAGGGTCGTTAATTTCAACATCTGCTTTTCATTTAAGTTTTGGAAAAGGAGTTCTTAGTTATTTTTAAACAGCTCCGAAATCACCTGTAACACTAGTAAAATTTTCATATTTTCACGAACTAGGTTATAGTGTCTTGAAGATTTGGGCATTTTTCACTTTATTTGATACGAGCTTGAAAAAAGTACTTGAGCATTAGGATGTGGCGAATGACGAAGAACTATAGAAAGTTGTAAGGGTGTCATTCACATCACGTTTTTGTAAGTTAACATTGTTGAAATAGTTAGAACGCACCACTGCCTCATATAGTTATTCGTATTTCTTAATACAAATATGTCAGTATCTGCATATCATTATTAGTGCCCATAGGTAAATTATGACATCGGAGTTAAACTGTTCAGTCAAGTCGATCAAGAAGAAAAATGGCAGATATTCTTGAGCAATTGAAGCCCCAATAAAAAATGTTTGTACTTTTGTTGAGCTTATTCAACAAGGAAACATCGTGCACATACTACTTTTGGAATCCCTGGTGGATGACAGTTGCTGACGGTTAAGTAAGACATACTTTCCGTAAAAACTGGTGTTTTGAAAAAATATATTCACGTGTTTCAAATTCAATTTACAGTGGTTTTTAAAACACAACTGCACAAGTGCGCTTGCATTGGTGTCTCCGTAGTTTAAAGGTACTTAGTAATTGAGGATTGATTAACCGAGATCGACAATTGTATATGAATATTTTTAATCACTTTAGCCAGTTTGAATGGAGACACGGAAAAAAACTAGTCTGATGACAGTTTTGTTTTATTTTTTTTACTTTCCCGACTCATGGCAGACTTTTATTCATAACATCTTATCATTTTCATTCATATTAGGAATAATTAAGCAGTTATTTTTAATCACAACACAAATATTTTACAAGTCTTTATTTCTTCTTCATTCTCAACTGTTTTCTTGTACATAGGAATGAAACAACCCTACAATAGATTCTTAAAACAGTTTCGTTGTCATTGTCACTGAACAATTTAGTTTTTACTTAACAAACTAGAAAATTCTCAACCATTCATATTTCATATATCCATGAGTTATCAAAAATCATATAATGATATTTTTTTAGCAAATTTGTTATAGTATGTGCCAGTAAGACACAACTAACAATCTATCGATTTATACAAATACTAAAAAGTTCCTACTCTTTACTTGTGATCTTCAGACAGGAAAACATAAACCATACAGCAGAATTATTAATCTGCACCTTTTCAATTTTAATGAAAGTGTGTTTATATTTTAAGTGTTGAATGATATATATGTAACAACAATTTCATCAAAGGGACTCATCATTGAATAATATTCTTAGAAAGAAGTTCACCATAATAAATCTAACATAGGACATATGATTTTATTATGTCACCACGTACATGCTCTCTGTTTTGAACAATTAAATCAAATTCATTCCTGTTATTTAAGTTTGCAGATTTTAGCATTTGATTCCTTTGATTTAATGTTTTAACGAAAGTATTTGATCTTTGATTTGATTCCCGGCGTCATCACTGTTTGAAGACCTTTCTTTTTGAGAAAAAATATAAAGAAGCAGAGTGCAAGAAATGTTGGCATGTTAAAGTGGTTTCTTGACACATGTCAATGTCCTAGTTGATTGATGTTTCCTTTGATCGATTGATAGGTTAAAAAATAACATGAGCCAGGTACAGATAATTTCGGTTTACAACATTATCATCTACATATAATTCTGGGAGATTTCCTCATTCATCATAAGTATTATATGAGATGGTCTCCTGCAAGTATATTGATACAATCTCGTTCATAAATCCCCGTTGAAAATACTTTTTTTTAGATAATTGCCATATGTTAAGCTCTATGCATCTTCATCTAGGAATTTTGGAAAAGGTGTGAACAATCTCTCAAAGGATTCAGAAAGGTAGCTATAGTTGTTCACGTATAGGTTTTCGCATGATAAGGAGGATCATAAACTAGAATCTAGCCGGAAAATTACTGAAAATAATGGTGTCAATGTCCAATCGTCCATTATATTCATACAAAGGAGCTAAATTAACAGGAGAGTGACAATCCCCATTGCATTTCAAAATGAAAACATTTTATGTTATTTAAGTGGATCTGTTATTTCATTTGCTTTATTCTGTCTTTTTGCCTGCTTTATTCATTTCTGAATGATACATTATTATGTTTCCTGTTCATAAGAAACACAATATATAAAATAATATGTTAATGGGATAACATTTATGTCACAGACTTATTTTGATAAATCGTTGTTATGTACACTACTTGGCAGAAGAAACGCCTACCAGATATCTTGTAAGATTCCGTAAACACTTTAAGCAACATAACAACAATATTAAAGCATAATGAAGTAACATCATTTATTTGCAACATTCCTGACTTTCAAAAGTTTAGAGCTCGTTTCAGCGAAATTGTGAGAACTTGGATTAGACACGGTAGACTGTACAGCAACATGATTGTTCAATATTTGGTGTGTGGCCACCACGGGCAGCAATACAGGCACGCAGTCGTCGACGCATTGAAATGGTTAGACGCCTGATGCTAACAGGAGGGATGCGTCTCCATTCTTCTTTGAGGGCTTGAATAAGTTCATTTCTGTTCATAGGGGGCACTGGTCGTTTTCGAATTTTCCTATTCAAGTGATCCCAAATGTGCTCGATTGGACTAAGGTCAGGAGACTGCTGGCCATATTTTGGGATTGACGTTTTGACCCTGCATGAAGTTGGTCGTCTGACGGGCAGTGTGGATCGGTGCATTGTCCTGTCCTGCAACAGCGTCCTGGGATTCTGTTGGAAGAATGGAATGACAATGGGCTGTAAAATTTGTTGAATGTATCCCTGAGCATTCAAATTACAATTTATAATTACCAGATCTGTCCTCCTACCTCCGCTGACGCCTCCCCAAACCACCACCCCACCACCTCCGAATGTTCTCACCTCTTGGACATTTTTGGGCATGACGTGTTCCCCTAGACGACGCACACACGAGCCCACTTCCTATTCTGCCATCTCATCACAGTGCGTGACCACGATAGTCGGTTACGTCGGTGGCGCGGGGTCAAGGTTACCCCTCGGGATGGTCTGTACGTCCGAAGACCATATCGCTTCAGGCATCTTGAAAATGTGCGTCTGCTGACAGCTTGAGGGAGTGATGTCACTGCAGATTTAGTTACCGTGAGAAACCGATTTCGAAGATGGATCAACCGGACGTAGCGGTCTTCATTGGCCGTAGTCACCCGTGGACGTCCATTTCTTTGCCTGTCTGCTGTCCCACCTGTGTCACGAAGTCGTCTCACTAGTCTTGTAATCGTAGATTTGTGACAACGGAAGGCTCTCGCAACTTCGTCTTGAGTCGCACCTTGCTGTATCATCCCAACAGCTCTTTCTCCACCTCAGTTAATCTTGGCATTATTCTTGTTAGATTTAGAACCAGAATGACCGAATGTGACAGTGCATTGTCTTCTTACACCCAAATACTGTACGTGAAAAGTGATTTTCATGTTCAATCAATTTTCTTGAAAATCACTGACCAAAGTCACGGTTTCTTTGCATTTTCATGCAATATAACAGTCAGAAATGTAACAGGAAAGCGAAAATTCCAACATGAATTGCTTTTTAGAAAATATTAAAAATTTTATCTTGAGGAAACTCGTAGGCGTTTCTTCTGCCCGGGAGTGTAAATAACAGATATATAGATACTAATTTTCTAAACCTTTCTCTCATTGGCAAAGACGATATCGAATCAAGTTCAAAAGAAAGTTTAGAGTTAGTTGAGATTACTCTTGTTTGCTAATACACTCTATGTTTAATACGTATATCAGAGACAGAGAACTAGGCGTTAGAGTTTTCATACCCAACTGATAGCGTTGCTAATTTGAATATCTCTATAATACGGTTTGCAAAAGTATAATCTCACTGACATCATCATTGTAATTAACATATATTTAAGAAATTAAAATTTCAAAACTGATTGCCTAATGATTTATTTGAGGTTATTTGTAATGTTTAAGAAGATATTGAAATAAGAGATGTGATTTATGAAACTGTGAGTAAATGACATAGTTCTGAGTTTTTTGCATGCATTTAGAACTTGATAAGTGTTTGACAATACCATTCAATCATCCACGTTTTAGAGCCCGATTTATTGTTTCTGGATAAAGCCACACTTTTATTTGCTGTTAAAGTTTAAACCGGTGTTAAAGATATTAAACTTTTTAAAGTAAACGTCTATATAATTACATTTTCAAATTCACAAACTTTCAACATTTAGTTATTAATCTAGGTGGATTTGAAAGATCCTGAATATCTGGTTATTAGAATGATATACAGTGTATTATTAATGATCTAAATATGTGACAAATCATTCAAAATAAGTTGTATCAGAAAGAAAATAAAAGAGGCCAAAGCAAAACGAAATGTTAAAATCTCATTTCTGTTCATATATATTTGTATTTATACAATCGGAATGATCATTTTTATAAACTTATATCATATGTAATTTAGAAACCCTTTTTTGGGAAAGGAAACTTGTTGTTTCGCCAATTCATTTACATAAAACATTTCAAGTATCATTTGGTCCACACGTAAGCGAGATTACACTTGCAGAAATAATTTAATTTACGAGCCAACCTTTTTCGAATCATTAAATGAGATGTCAATTCGTTTGGCTGAATCGGACACGCAGGTTCATCCGAACATTTTATAAGATTATCAAACTCCAAGACCATCAAAGTTGAATTATGTTGAGACTCATAGTAGTTAGATTCCACTTAGATTAATTCTTTTGATTTTAGACACCAGTTCATCCACTTGAATCGATTTTCTTGCGAAATAACTGGATAATTGATAAGTGTATATAATTTTCTATCTGAAGACTCGTAAAACGTTTTAAAAAGAAATCAACAATGACAATCATCTAAACTTTCAAGTGGTGTTTTCTCTTATAGTTTCCTCAGATGATTACATTTCAGTGTTTTATCATTACTAGGCCAGAGGTGGGCTGAACAATGTTCTTTTTAAGGTAGGTGATGAGGTATAATGATCCGTGATTAGATTTTGACTCCAGTCATTCTATGCATAACCTGGTCTGTTAAAAAATGGGTTTAATTCTAGTGTAATTATGTTCTTGTAAGCAAACATTTGATTTTTAGGTTGTTGGAGGTTATGTTCATGTAAATATCAAAGAGTAAAAAAAAGAAATCATTTTTATATTGGTCTATTGCGTACTTTTGAAATCTAGCATTCGAATTTGCTTTTAAGTTGCCAGAAGTTTGCGTTAAAGTACTTTGCAATAGATATGAAATGCTCTTTTGGCAGTTATTTCTCATCTTGAATCACGATATCATTCTATTTTACAAGGAAATAGTTTAGTATGTGAACCGCATGCATATCCGATTTTTTGTGGACCATGGATTTACTAGATAACAAATCAATTCAGAGAATTGGGAATAAAAATCGTAAAAAGCTTGATTAAAGTAATGGTATCGTGGTAACCCTCATTCGTCCATAGTGTCTTCAGGTACCAATCACTATTTCTTTAAGGCCATTATCTAAGTAAAAGCCAACCTGTGATTCATCTATTCTTTTGACATTATAAGCCTACTTAATCGTGCCTTACACTGAATATTCAGATCATTACAATTATTCTAGTTTAGAACACACTATGCTCTAACGATGTTATGATGCATAATTCAGCCTGATGTAGCCAAAGTTGTTTACTGATATCGCATGCAATAAGTTGCAAAAAAATCTGGATGTTTTTCTTGCATACCCCTCTTGTCCTATAAGTCTATTATCTTTCACGTTGTCGATTACGTTAAGATTGGATAGATGTTCTTTTTTTAAGAATATACATTTACAAAAAGTGAAGCCTATAAGGAGTTTAAGTCTTTACCAGGGAAGCAATGCAAACGTGTTAGTATATTACAAATACATTTATGAGATGAAAAATATAATCACTGATGTGACTACATCATTCGGAAATATTAATAAATTCATTATATCTCAACACGCATACATAGGTCGAAACTTTACTTGATGCCGTTTGGAAAATTCAATAAAACATCCAAATTACTTATTTGCTTCTTTTAATGAAATATCTATTTGAGAACTGCATTTTTCATTTCTTGCCAACATAATTATTTTGTCAAGAACGGTGCGAACTTTTCATCACCAAGAAAACCCATCCAACTGTTGGAGTATCTTCTCTTGTTCGTGACAAAGATATTTTTGACAATAAGCTGCATGTACTTTAGACTAAATCACATCGCTAAGAGCTCTAATAATTCACTCATGAACACCATGCCCTTAAGGAAACTGCAAGTAGAAGTTCTGTGCCCACATGTATTAGTTACTTTTTTTTTAACACAAAATATTTACGATTGGCTTTTAAGAAATAAAACATTTTTTCAAAAGGAAAATAGAATGTGCGAAGGCTTTTAAATTGAAAATGATTATCTAAGAAATGATTTCCTGTATCTCTTCATAATGTCAAACTGTCATTTACTTATCTGACATCAGATATGTCAACATGCCTACATTAGAATGTGAAAAGTATTCACTATCACAGATAGGTTAAGTTAATTTATATATGATTGATTAAAGCTAAATTACACAAGTTATATTATCAATTAAAAAGTGGATATACTTTAAGAATGGAATCTAGAAGATTGAACCTTGTAACCTAACCATTAAATACGTACCTATATCTTAAAATATACATTCACTAGGATTGGCATCCGCCATTCCGATCAGATGTTTTCACAAAGAACTTGCATGTATTCCCAAAAAGTCAGTTTGTGCACAATAAACACGACACAAATAATATAAATGAGAAATGTACGATCGAACATAACTACTGATTTCATTATCTCTCAGATGCACAACAATGCTTGAAGATGTTGGAATGATTCTGCACTTTGTTATCTCAGTAGACATAATTTCCAGGTTTTACAAAAATCCAATCCTACTTAAGTTCAGTTTTAGGGTCTGTAAACATTGCCACAAATCTTACATGTAAAATAAAATGTCAAACGATAGAAAACAATTTTGATGTATTTCATAGCAACGTTCCATTTTCTGACATAAAATTACATTCACATTAAACTTTAATAAAAATTTTGTCAAAAGAAAATAGCCTCACTGAATACCAAGATGAACATACATCATGTAGAATATACAAGCACGTTTGGGGCTTCTTAAAGGGGCAGTAGTACTTCTTTAAACATTGTTTTTCTTCAAATATGCCCAAATAGATTTACGCTTATGATTATTTTCAGAGGGTCAAAGACCTCTCTACTCAACACGATTATTTGTAGTCGTAAAAGTTTGTAGGAAGTATAAAGCAAAACCTGCTTGCTGACCAGTCTAGTGTGAACACAGGTAGGCAAATGGATTCGCGTAGCTTAGCCTATCATGTAACCTCTTTTAAGAACTTTTGTTTTTGTTAAAATATATAATGCCTTGCAATTGGTAACATTCACTTTGTGTCCCTAAAAAAGGCGTGCAGCCGCCATTTCAAAGTGTTTTTGATTGTCAATAGTGTTGATTTACCAAACGTAAAGACCGTTTGTGACGATTTCTATAAATATTCACGATTTTTTATCAAGTTTGCCAGTGCAAGCTTGGGACGCTTCATGATGCTTTTAATCAGTTCATCAGACATGAAACTTATCTAAACGAGAGAAAGATATATTTCATATCACCGAAGTAGCTCTTGCAGATTTTCTGTACACTATCTAATGACTGATTTGGTCTTCTGGTCTTTTGTATAACTCACCAGGTCTTCTGTATAACTTATATGGTCTTCTTCATATTTCATTTGGTCATCTGTATAATTCATTTAGTCTTCTATATAACTCATTTAGTCATCTGTTAAACTAATTTGGCCTTATTTGTCACGATCGCAAGATGATGCCTCATTAGGAGGTTTGGCTTTGTCGTTTTCTTTATAGCTCACAGAATATCCCCCGTAACGCTGTTTACAGTTGAAGATAGTTAACTACAATTAAGGCATCTATTAAACAACTGAGATTGTATTGCATTGCAAGAGCTATTTCAGATAAATGTCTACCGAGAAAGACTTAAAAATGTACTCTAAACATTGTTATAGGTAAAAGTTGTGTATGGTCAAATGGAACGGAACGTTGCAAAATATCTACGCATGAATTATTTCCTTTTGACTTCTAAATTCAACTTCATTTTACACTAGTTTGTGTGCCATTCTTAAATATATTGATGTAAAATCAGAGAGTAAAAATGCAGCGCATGCTGTATTTTTGGATTTCATTAGAAACAGTGCAAGTCCCCTTGCAGAGGATGACCTTTAAAATGTTTCAGCATTTGACATTTGATGTTATTTTATCCCTTGTCCATCTGGGCTTGATATTTTTTTACTAGATTTGTTGCAAACAAAACACTGTAGTTACCTGAACTTATATTATCATTGGAAAATATTTAACTAATTAGAGTTTTACATACGGGAAAATAATTTAGCCACTTGCGGAAAGCATTGTGATTTTGTAGGCGAGGGACTTGATTAATGTGTACTGGCAAATGACAAAATAACACTCAACGTAATTACATTTGCCAAATTCATAAAAAAAAACTAGCGTTATTTTCATCTGACCACCTCCAGTCTTTAGCTTCGTTCTGTTTATTAATTAGATAATCACTGTAAATTCCTGCCTAATTAATTATAGGGCTAAAGATAATTCAATGGCATTACCCATAACAGCTATAGTCACAGTGTCTTAAATTGTGACAAGACTTTGTTTGAAGTAACAAATCATTGTTTTTAATATTTCATATGCTTAATCCTGGTAATCTTGTTCAGCCTGTCGCTTAAGAATTGCAAACTTTACAGAAAAAGGAACTCCATTTATCAAAGCTACTTTATTAACAGTCATGTGTAAATATATTTCCGCGTTAAATTTAAGAGGTCCGTGGTTCGAAAGCTGCCTTTGTCTGCTGCAGAGAATTGTTCTGTCCTATCCTGCACCCATGGTTCGCTTACTCCAGCCTATGCTCGCAGGTATAACCGCAATGCATAGCCACAATGGTGTTGCGGGCTTTTCCCTGCAATAAAACTAGCAGCCGTGATATTAGTGAAATAATCTTGAAAGCGACTTTAAACCCTATATCACCTCACCTCAACTTAGAGAGGAACACTTCAGCCAAGCGTCGTGAATATTTGTCTTGAAAGTTATTTAATTAAAACAAAAGTGTTCAAAATTACTTCCGTTTTGTAAACATAGACTTGTATCAATAAAGAGACATATCAACACAAGAGAAGTTATGTTTCATAATCCAATGAAATAAGTATTTATCTTTTCAACGTCATCAACATTTTGATATATAATTCACTAGTCATTGATCCAAATACTTACGTGTTATATAATATACGAAGTTTTTTCCGTGTAGTCTAAACTAGCTGTAATGCTATAAGCCAGGTTTTTTCCATCAAGGAATTGTTATTAAGGCCATGTTCTGCTGACCTACGACAATTTGTTAATGATCAGTGAAAGCCGATTGACAAGAAGTCAGTTATGAATCACATGTATGTGTTACGTTTCTTCGGCATCACAACACTGCAATAAACCGGCCTTTATCCTAGTCAACTTAATTTTCCCAACTATAGGTATTCGTGATCTTGTTTTGCAATTTTTACTGCACAAATAATACCACAAAACGAATAATTACCGATCTACAATACGCATGCCACAGTAATGTTCCCATTGTACTTATGTATGGAAATAACCCATCAAACAAAGAGAGTCATAGGCTTTTCAATAAAGTCCACAGAAAAGCGTTTACATCCAACTGACTAGTTTTTGCGAGAGAGGAGCAACCTTTCTATCTATAGGTTGATATCGGACTAATACAATCAGATACAACTGAAATCCCTAGGTGTGATCCATCACTTATGGGATGTTTTACTCGAAGGAAACTGTCAACGTCTTCTTACATAACAACATAACAAAGAAATTAAACCTTAATGTTTGCTATAATGCTTTTGATACAATTTCTCGATTTGGTCTTTGAACTTTTTGTGCGTAGTATTTCGTGTTTCATCAACGTCCTCACATGAAGGCTGTTACTTTGTGTTTTGATGGAAAAGAAGATGAAAAAAGATAATACCATGCAATGAAAATTAAGATTATTCACATCAAAATGGATTGTTGACAGGTGCTAGTAAACTCGTTGACTGATAAGGTATTTGGTGCATCAGTGGAATCGTTTGTGTTGATTTAAGTTACAGATGTGCAACTATATCAACATAGCAAGCAGAGTTCTTTCATTCTAGAAGGAGACAAAGTTTCTAATAGAAGACTGTATAACTTCACAATGAATGTTTAAGTGGCAATGTGTATTGATCTTGGAATGTTTAGCCATGTAACCATCCCTACCCCTCACGATTTCGATTTTCTGATCATCAGAAAATTTTGTATAAATCACATATACATCTAAGTCACTAATATTTAAGTAAGAATGTTTATATATGTAATGGTTATGGCATATTATGGGTGCATTTCCTGACAATTTGTTTCGTCTTATTTCGTTTCGTTCCCATAAAAGTCCAAACTGATTGTCATGTAAACAATTTGCAATTTACCAATTCCTTTGCTGAAGCGGACATACATTTTAAGCTAGAAATATTATTCATTTGAGCAAACAGTCATGAACTTAAATTGAAGAGAATAGTTTCATTGTCGTTTTTACAATGGCTTATTAAATTCTTTTTAATTCTATTTTTGCAAATACTAAATCATAAAAGTTTCAAATATATGTAATTCTTTTTCGTTTCTAATGCATCCGTAATTTTACAAATAGAACAAGACATTGACACTTATGCTCTAAGAGGATATTAACTGATACTTGATTTAGTATCAAACTCGTAGGAATCAAATTGCTAACTGAAATATTATTGTCAACAGTATAGTAAATAAAAATTGTAATCAATTTTCAACAATCGTTTATTCAAATGAGTAAAATATTACATTCAATTTTATGTTGTTTTGATGTTTTACTTGAAATGATATTGGACATAACTGGTAGGTGTAATTTAATTTATCCATGTTGTCAAATACTTCTGAGCACGTGTAGATCTACAAATCAACACCTACAATGATAAATACTTATAGCTTTGTTTTTTTTGGTCATAAAATCTCCATTTATCCCGTGAGAGGTGTTGACTTGCAACAGTCCATGAAAAGTGTCGAAAAGTGGGTAGAATTCAAGCGTGGTTACAATGTTTTCTTTCAATTGCTGAGTTGTTTGTGTCTGTTCTATACAAGTATCAATTACCTCAACCACACGTCCGATCTAAGAATACTAATCTTCATCATTGTTTTAAATTCATGGTTAAGCGACTCCATGATTAACTTGCATTCATGTTGCGTTGCAGTTAGCGTTTTAACTATTCATCGATAGTATCGATGTTTGCATTGTCTACAATGCGATACGAGTGCATCGATACAAAATACATTCAGGATATTTATAATGCGAGAGTCTACGATAAATCGACGTATCGCCATACGAGAAAATATACCCCGATACTGTTAAAATAATTTGTTTAAAATAAATAACTATAAAAACGATGTTTCCTATATCTTATCGGCAATTTCACAGTGTCTCTAATGTTGTGATTTCCATTTATATAAGATGCATAAGAGTTTGGTGGTGGAACAATAACATTACTTTGTTATGTCCTATGTATTCTATTTTCATAAACTGTTGAGAATCGGAATTAGAATCGCAACCACAGTATCGTGATGATAATTAAGGTTCCTTGGCAATACTTCCATGACATATGGTCCCGCCTAATAAAACTGGAAACGGGATATATCTATACACATGTCTAGTTGTAATACTCAAGGAGAAAGAAATGTGATACTTATTTAACATTTCACAAAATCAAACTATATTTCTGCGATTTCTTTGCATGCACAACAAAAATTAGACATCTGCTATGATGAATTATATGATTTTCTATTAAACTAGTTTTACTTGATTTTATAAATGTCAAAATGTCAAAATTGTAAAAATCTTGAATAAAATGCAGACAACTTTAAAGGACTTTCCCTCTCTGTTAAAAAACTCTATCAACTTATAATTCGATATAAAGTTTGTCAAGACTGTTTTCCCAAGTTTCATTTAAAGTTTCTTTTTGACTTTTAGAGTCTACTCATAACAAGTTTTAATTTTTTCTTACTTTGAAAGTTCTGATTAGGTGATACGTTTAACATGCTTTAATACATCCTTCATGCATATGTAACTCATTGTCTCAAGGGTTTACTTTTATCCTGAAATTGCACGCAAAACGTTAAAGAAAGAATGAACTTACTTTATGCAAACCTATTGTATCTTCATGAGCGATTACCTTTATCTTTTTTCAATACAGTTTAGATTGGATAGGTTTTTAAAACAACACCACAATAAAAAGTTTATGCCACTGAGGTTGACATAAAATAGAATGTGAGGGGTTTTTAATCAGTGGAGAAAATGATAGATTTTATTTCAAATATGTCTATGAAATGAAACTTATTATCACTGACCTGACTTTGATAAAGTTATTATGTCATACATGTATTCATGTCACTCAGATGACATATTTCTCTTTTCAACATTTCCACAACCATCAAAATATCTTGTCACTTCGACTGCAAATGATGTAATTTGTTTTCGTGAAAATGAGTAATGTCGTTTTAAATACAATTATGAGATGAAAATTTAATCACCGATCTTATACATCTAAACTTATTTACTCTTTACTTTCGACAAAATTTATTATATTTATAACGCACAACAAACTGTGACTTTTCTTTATAAATAATTGGAAAAACAAAATTGTCTGTGTCCTCGCAAATGTGATGTATTGTCACATTGAAATTATTCTTTATTATCATTATTCGCAGAGGTTTTAGCGGATATTTAATTTGGTATCAAACTCAGTGGAAAGTGCAAGAAATATCGATGTCAACGAATGCAGTGAAATTCATTTGTACCAAGTGACAAATGTAACAATTATAATGTTTTTCATTTTAAAGGAGATAACATGTAATATTAAATGAAACTTGTGTGACAATGTTGTCACATATTGAACAACATCGGGCTGGGTTTTTTTCCAAAAATGCCATAATTTCTTTTGTCATAAAATACATGTCAGTTGCACTATGACTCAGTAAGCTAAGTTGTAATTATATTTTACAACTTTTTCAAGAACTGATCTCGTTTTAGAGAAAATATTCACCATTATCTTATACGTATTTTTCACGACTCTTTTAATAAGTTTAACCGAATAATTTTTTGTTGCAATAATCCTGGGAAATTCCATTAAGAGTAATGTGATTTATTCATTTTATCAAATTAAGGGTACTTTACAGTGTGTTTATCTGCCACCAACTTTGTCAAAAAACGATTTAAAAATCATTCTGACCAAATTTGTTTAATTTGTATGTTATTGAATTACGGCCAGCAAAGAACTCCAAATGCTACATTCCAACACATGCTATGTAATAAGGCAGAACACTCAATGATTAATCACAGTCATTCGTGTCATTAAACGAACCTCGTTTTCCCATCCATAAAAATAGTTTTGAAACGCCCTCAAATTTTGAAACGCCTTCATAGTTATACGGTATAGACAGTGTATAATTATGAAGGCGTCCGAATTAGGGGGCGTCTCGAACTTTTTTTTCAATTATTTTTTAAGGACCCGCATGCCTGTATGGTTAAATGGATAAATCTAACCCCGGTCTGATATGTCAGAAAATAGATCGAATTCAAGTGTAATTTTGATATTTTCTTGTGAACAATCATAAGACTGTTGTTTGCTTTGTTTGGAAGTTGTTATATACATTAGTCCAACACCAATTCTAATCGATGAATATTGATCAAATGTATTAGTGTTGAATTCTTCCTTTAGTTACTCCATTATGATGAAAACGTAGGTCAAAATAAAGTGGGATTTTGAAATTTCCTTGTATAAATCCCTGCTCTGTTAGGTTCCAAGTTACTGTAATTCCGTGCTCTCTTAGCTTCCAAGGTGATGTAATTCCCTGCGTTTTTAGCTTCCAAGGTGCTGTAATTCCGTGCTCAATTAGCTCCCAAGTTACTGTAACTCCGTAGTCTGTAAGGTTCCAAGTTACTGTAATTCCGTGCTTTTTTAGCTTCCAAGGTGCTGTAATTCCGTGCTCAATTAGCTCCCAAGTAACTGTAACTCCGTAGTCTGTTAGGTTCCATGTTACTGTAATTCCGTGATCTGTTAACTTCCAAGTTACTGTAATTCCATGCTATGTTAGCTTCCAAGTTACTGTAATTCTGTGCTCAGTTAGCTTCCAAGTTACTGTAATTCTGTGCTCAGTTAGCTTCCAAGTTACTGTAATTCCGTGATCTGTTAACTTCCTAGTTACTGTAATTCCATGCTCTGTTAGCTTCCAAGTTACTGTAATTCCATGCTCTGTTAGCTTCCAAGTTACTGTAATTCTGTGCTCAGTTAGCTTCCAAGTTACTGTAATTCCATGCTCTGTTAGCTTCCAAGTTACTGTAATTCTGTGCTCAGTTAGCTTCCAAGTTACTGTAATTCCATGCTCTGTTAGCTTCCAAGTTACTGTAATTCCATGCTCTGTTAGCTTCCAAGTTACTGTAATTCTGTGCTCAGTTAGCTTCCAAGTTACTGTAATTCCATGCTCTGTTAGCTTCCAAGTTACTGTAATTCCATGCTCTGTTAGCTTCCAAGTTACTGTAATTCCATGCTCTGTTAGCTTCCAAGTTACTGTAATTCCATGCTCAGTTAGCTTCCAAGTTACTGTAATTCCGTGCTCAGTTAGCTTCCAAGTTACTGTAATTCCATGCTCTGTTAGCTTCCAAGTTACTGTAATTCCATGCTCTGTTAGCTTCCAAGTTACTGTAATTCTGTGCTCTGTTAGCTTCCAAGTTACTGTAATTCCATGCTCTGTTAGCTTCCAAGTTACTGTAATTCCATGCTCTGTTAGCTTCCAAGTTACTGTAATTCCATGCTCTGTTAGCTTCCAAGTTACTGTAATTCCATGCTCTGTTAGCTTCCAAGTTACTGTAATTCCATGCTCTGTTAGCTTCCAAGTTACTGTAATTCTGTGCTCAGTTAGCTTCCAAGTTACTGTAATTCTGTGCTCAGTTAGCTTCCAAGTTACTGTAATTCCGTGCTCAGTTAGCTTCCAAGTTACTGTAATTCCATGCTCAGTTAGCTTCAAAGTCACTTTAATTCTGTGCTCAGTTAGCTTCCAAGTTACTGTAATTCCATGCTCTGTTAGCTTCCAAGTTACTGTAATTCTGTGCTCAGTTAGCTTCCAAGTTACTGTAATTCTGTGCTCAGTTAGCTTCCAAGTTACTGTAATTCCGTGCTCAGTTAGCTTCCAAGTTACTGTAATTCCATGCTTAGCTTCAAAGTCACTTTAATTCCGTGCTCTGTTGTTTCCAAGTTACTAGTTAGAGTTGCCATTGTAAAAGCAGTAAGTTTCTTTTTTTGGGGTTTCATATTTTTAATTACTTTAATACTACTATTGCATGAGTAAGTTATCTAATTGGCATAGACCCTGACATGAGATATTCCACAATATCAACACCATTCCTTATTTTTTCAATGTTGCAATTCAAGTAAAATCACTGTTTCATTCAAAGTTTCTTGGTGACATTCAAAGCCTATCCATTACAAGTTTAATCTTGTTTTTCTGTGAAAGACCTCATTCTGTGAAGTTTTCTTTTCAGTAACTTTACTTTAACACTTCTCCTATGTAGTATTAAACTTCGTGTTCCTAAGTCAAGTTATTTCCTGACGTTGCGTGCTAAACGCCTAAAAGAAAATCTGTACTTTTTCCATACCCATTAGGTCATCACGTTTTCATGGTCCATTATCTGTCGTTTTTCTTTACAATTTAAGTAAGATACGCTTATCCCTTTACAATACTAATAACAAGGGAACGCCGCCAATACCAAATAGAATGTTAGTTCTGATCAAGAACACAAATGGGTAAGTTTATCTAAAATAAAATTAAAATTCAGTGCAGTACCACCCATGGTTCGCTAGTTCCAGCCGATGCTCGCAGGTTTCACCGCAGTGTATAGCCACAATGGTGTTGCGGGCTTTCTCCTTGCAATAATTAAACAGCATATATAAATTCACACTGCTCTTAACCAAACTGCCTAAATAAGATATGGGGAAATCTTTGGAACATTAAAACTTCTCTTCTTCTGTTGTCAGCTATATCTTCTATTTATTTTAGAAAAAATCATATTTTAAAAGACAACTACTTGCTTATCTAATTGATTTTCACGGCGTATTTCTGCCATGAACGCTGCAGCTACAGAGAGAAAAAAGAAACCTTTGGCGAAGCCAGAAAATAACCCCATTTAACTTTACATCTTCTATCGTTCGTTACAAACTTTGTATAGAGTCAGCTACTTTAATACATCATTACATTGTTAGGAACGTTTTTATTTACATATCATAAATAAAACTTGCTCTAAAAGAAACCAAAGTTAAAAGGTCTTATGACCATACATATAAATGTAGAGACGTATTTATAACCTTTATTTTGATAAACACGCAAGATGCTTTTTAACTGCACAATTTGCTCTTCTTTACAATAAACTATTGTTCGAAGAATAAAATGAAACATACGAAGGCTTTTAAATGCAGGATTCCATTAGAAACACTAAAATTGCCCAAAGATAGTAGAAGCTGCATTGCTTCAAAATGTCTTTTAAGACTTTGGGTATCAGCTATGTCAAAAGACCTTTTCCATTAGGGCACGCGGAATATTAATGTCTTCAAAATATATATGATATCGTATTCTCTCATACAAAAGTCTTCAACAGATGGTACTGATTGTGAGTTTTCAAGCGATTTTACATTCTATAAAGCGAATCAAATTGTCATGATGCTTTGCATAATCATGACCTAACTTTAAACACTGCGCCTTTGTTTGTCATAAAAAAGGCCATTCAGTCAGCTTGTATATTTCAGCGGGGTGCACGTGCAGCACGAGAAGTCCATGCAACCTGAAATAGATCAGGCTCCCCTTTCTAAAAACTCCGCTGTGATCGTAAGTCCTTAAGGTAAACTTGCATGCAAGGAATGGTAGTTAAGATTAACCTTAGTTAGTCAAGGTAGTTTCGTGCAAGGAGGCAATAGTTTGTCCGATTTGAATAGAGGAGATAACGTTACAATTTTACAATATTTGTAGAAAACATAACCATACGGTTACGCCATACGAAAATAAATACTTATATTCATTATGAAAATTAATTTCATTCTGAATTATTATGCCCTAATGTCTAGCTTGTGTGTAAATATTTACCGACCTCGGGTCCAAGTTAGATGAACCCTCCCGCACGTAAGAATGAATTCCATCTACGAAATATGTATGTTCAATATCTTGATCAAATATTTGTTGATAACAATTAATTACGTAAGAAAATTATATGAAACATCTCCATTGATGATTTCCCCCGACAAGCAAAAACTTAAAAGGCACTGATGGGAGACTACAGCCAAGAATTTATTGTTTAGGCTTTGGAAAGTTCATATTATTTCAACGTTTAAAAAAATTTCTATTTCAATTATTCTATAAATATTAGATGAGTATTTTGTGCAAGATATCTTATACAGTTGTCTGCATGTTTCTCTTAATATTAAAAACATCGGTTGAAAAATTTGTGAGGTATTTTGTTAATTAAAGAGTCACTCCGTGAGTTGTTGGAGTCCCATATGCCAAACTTAATAAATGGTGTCATTTGATCGCGAAGTATCGACTGATACCAAAAGACACATTTTAAAGCTTGTTGGTTTTTTACAGTGACAATATGAAGGTAGAACGTCGCAATTATGATCTAAAACCGGACAGTGGCGCGGGTCAAATAGTCAAACATACTTTTGAAGACTTATCAAAAATAGCCAGCAGGGCCATAAGGAGTTGATAGTGTTTGTTAGGTTATATAAATAGTATCCATGTATATTGGACGTGATATCTACGCCTCTGCATTTATAAGGCTGTTTTTAGATTTTCATTTTCACCAGTATTTGACATTTATAGATGTCTTTTGGACATGAAAAGTTAAGATGTTTTGATTTTATATCACCACATATGACATTTAGGTCCCTATCAAAGGTAAATAATATGTTATGAAAATCACGGAGTGGCTCTTTAATATGGTGTATTCCTAATTGTATTTCAGAGCTCCTGCCATTTTCAATGACAGTGATAAAAGAAACATGACAAAAAAATTCTATAAAATTTTATCAACCTCACTTGAAACTGAAACATGTACAGGTTATGTAATAAATAAACATGTAATTATAAAAACATCACAATTTACATGATTAACAGATATTGGAATGGAGAGTGTCTCATTCAACAAAATGTGTAAACAAATATTTCATAAATGACACGGCAGGAATAGGAATACAACAGTTACTGTTTCGATAAAATTGGCCCTACTGCGTTTGATGTCAGACATTTATTTTTGCAATCTAGATATCTTAGAAAATATATGTACTGTCTGAGTATTCCCATTCCTGTTGACCACTAGGCACAAATTATATGAACAGAATGTGGCTCTTGATATGTTAAGCTTGGACTACTTGACCTCATTCTTTTAATTCCTTTTTCCATTCTCTGAAAGGGCAGCAGATACAAGGACCTCAATTTTTAAATCAAATATTGAAAATCAAGTAACATTCTTCTATTGCAATTTACTGCCATATGAAGAAAATAAGAAAAATGTTGAATGTTCATATTGAACTCATAAGGTTAATGAGTAAAAAAATACAATGTTTTCAGTCAATATTGTGATTGTTTCATATTTGCAACAGTTTTCAAGCCATTTAAATTTTTTGCACACTGTTATCTATGAGACAGACAGGAGCTACTTGCTTAATTACATATTTTTGCTTATTTAAGACAATTTTTCAAATGAAGGCTTCTTGTAATAGTTTCCAAATATTTTACATGTAACGTAAATATACATGATAATATATGGCAAACCTCAATTATATTTAAATTTTATTCAAAGTATTTCAAATCATGTTGACCCATTTTGCACTTGCACCTTTAAAATATTTCCACTTCCTATCTATTATTTATCATACATGTGCAATTTTGATTGATATTCTCAATCTATAAAAATAATAACAAAATATATACAATTATAAGTAAAATATTGTAAGTAAAACATGGACGGCCTCGCTTCTGTAATGGCACATAACAGTGATAGTGGTGGATTTTCAAAGTTGGACAAATTGCATTCATCTTAAGTAGGACGGTTTATATCACGATATGATGGACTGGGTTTGAAGATGGTGTTGGCATTAGATCTTCACTAATGACATTAATATTTCATAACGATGTGATATCAGATCTTCAATGATGACTCTTAGATATCAGTTGAATGTGATGACAAGTCTCAAGTGATGAAATTAAGTTATTACAAGAATGTGACAGTACACATAGTATATCTCAACTGATAATATAAGAATTTTTTATCTTCACCAATGATATTTAGATATCATTAGAATTTGATGTTAGTTCTTAACTGATGAAATTAAGATATCATTTGAATGTGATGTTATATCTTAAATGATGATAGTTTGATATCATAAGAATATGATATCAGATATACACTGATATCAAGATATCATTTGAATGTGGTATTCAATAGTGACACTTAGATATCACACTGTTACATTAGATCAGATACACATGACTGATGATAAACATCAATTACATCACATTATATCAAACAGTGATCATTCCAAGATCAGTGATGGACTTAACAGACTCTGTCATTTGCATCTTGCAACAAAAAATATAAAAACATCATATTCAGCTTGTCGAATATGTGATTTCATCTATTTGATGCAAATTCAATTTTGCCAGGGAAGGCATATATGATAATAGTGAAATCGCTGATCCATTGAGTGGCAATGATGTTAAGATAACATCAAACACAAGAAAAGCCATATCAAGAAGATGCAGCATTCCCTAGTCATCCAGCTTGAAGCGACAAAAAGGACAGAAGCCTCTCTGTAGATACTGCTGCTCGAAGTCATCAGTATGGAACAGCTGGAACATAAGAGGAAAATACAAGATTTATTAATTGCTCAATCGGAAACTTTAAATCATTTCAAAGCACTGTGACGCATTGAATGCATTCCTGATTACCAAATTTTTTCAATGATGTTTTATTATTACTGAAAGAAAAGCGGAGAGTGTTGAGATGGTCGTAAAAAAGGTTTGGCTCTCATGAATCAGGACGTCAAGTTGATATTCATGAACAAGTTTTCTAATTTTTGCTTTTCGAGTATAATCAGCATAAGAATTGCTTAGTGAAATTTTTTCAATCTTAAGTTTATCTAATCTGAACTTCATTTTTGTTGCAAACATTGAAATACGAAGTTTCATGTTGAAACAACAACTGAGGTTGAGGTCATGCTGTATTATAAAATTTCTCACTCAAAACAAGAATATTCCAGATAAACAACAACTAAAAAGCACCAATGTGTATTGTTGAAAAAACAACTAACATACATTTAATGTTGTACCCACTATTGCTTCAATCAAATGTTATCAATATTCCAGGTAACAACAACAACTGATCTTATACACATACCCTATTGATTCTACTGAATATTATCAATATTCCAGGTAACAACAACAGCTGAACTTGTACAAATACCCTATTACAGGAGGGGCAACACGTGATGGTGACGTCAGGGACAAATACCCTATTACTTCTATCAAATGTTATCAATATTTCAGGTAACAGCTGAACGCATGCACATATCCTATTACTTCTATCAAATGTTATGAACATTCTTGGTAACAGCAACAGCTGAA
The DNA here is from genome assembly GCA_921293015.1 of Phorcus lineatus. Lineage (NCBI taxonomy): Eukaryota > Metazoa > Mollusca > Gastropoda > Trochida > Trochidae > Phorcus > Phorcus lineatus. Next base: position 7,788,637 of record OV121086.1, on the reverse strand, counting down.
CCTGTACACATACCCCATTACTTACATCAAATGTTATCAATATTCCAGGTAACAACAGCTGAACATGTACAAATGCCCCATTACTTCTATCAAATGATATGAACATTCCAGGTAACAACAGCTGAACCTGTCGACATACCCTATTACAGGAGGGGCAGCACGTGATGGTGACGTCAGGGAGGAGGGTTCTGAAGAACTGGTATCTGAGCGGGGCCGGCCATTTGAGAATGAACACCTCAGACCTTGTCATGGACTGCAGGATGGTCCGATTCACGACCACCGGCTGGAACTCACTTGATGGTTCCTGGACAGAAATCAAAATCTTCACATACTGTGTTGTAAATATCAGCAAAGATCTTACCCTAATCATTTTAGTTTGTCAACAAACATCTAGCCGTTTTTGTCTAACATTTTGACAATTTAGCTTTTTTTGTACCAATTGGTTGATTTTCCTGTTTATGTGGTTACTGTTTGACATGAATTGGAACAAAATGTTGTATTGGTTTATGATAACTCATATACTCATTATTAGACGTTGTTAATTGGCAATCAAAAAACAGGAACAACCAAAAATGACAATATTCTTCAAAATCTTGAATGAACTGCTCTTACATTAGAAGTTTTGAGTCTTGACGTGAAGGGATCTTCTCCATCATCTATATCTGGTCCGTCTCCTAGACGTAGAGACTGAGCATCTGTGTCAGTCAAGGAATCGGGTAACTTCAAAGAATTTTTGTATAGCCAACAATAAATACTAAGGATGGGTATCGCTCCTCATTTTCGTATCGCAATTTATTCCGATACTAGAAGCGTAGTGCAATATATTGGTACTTTTCTTATGTTATTTTATCCATGTTCTCTTGACTAGATAACAGCAATTTGAAGAGTGATCAATGCTCAACTGGCCGTCGTTGTAAAGAGTGATAATTCGGTGATATGTATCGAACTTTTAACATGTGTGAGCTATTTTCACTCAGCAAGTTCACACCTAGTTTACAACTTTCAGTAAAATCAGGTTATTGGTTACGTTTCTCTGTAATTTTACAAGGAAATTGTAAATTTTAAAACCTCCAATATATTGAATATTTTAAGAAGAGTGTACCGGTACGTATCGAGTTCCTGTATTGCAATATACCGATAATGTTGCGCACCCTTAAGAAATACCCTCTTCATTCTGCTTTTGGAGAATGTGTTTTTTCATACATTATTCATTTAAAAGTTGCATGGTTTGACATCATAATAGCTTGGGGCAAAACTGTACTTCATTGCAAAACAGTTTTAATTTCTACTTTCTCCTTGTGAATTAAAACCCTGAATTGAAAATCTTCGACCAGGGTCACTACTAGTGACTTCATAAACCACTGCATCACAACATTACTCAAAAACTAACTGGGAAACAAAAGGTGGGCGGTGCCTTTGATCTTTTTATGAGGTTTTTTAAACTCTTGGTTAGAGGAACGTTGATTGTTCTAACACAAACTATTGATCTCAATTGGTATTTTGGGTGGGCAAATAGTCAAGAACAACTCTAATATTGATAAAGTATTATCAATATTTCTAACATTAATCTGTCTCTTGATATTGCTAACAAATGAGTAAATTCAGCTCCTAACTTCCTGGAAAAAAGCATATTTGATAAGTTCTTAAAAAAGAAAATAAATCAAAATTCTTCTCGCTGCTACTGAACTTCAGTGTCACTGAATTCAGCATGAACTGTTCTTGCTTTAACTGAAATACAAAACGGACTATTGTACATACATACTATTGTACAACCACTTTACAATGAAGGATACTGCCCATCTGAGACTCGTTCCATCGGCCAGTGTTCTCCTTCTTCTGTTTAGGTATGGACAAGTCTAGGATATGCACGGCCTCTTCATCGGTCATCCCTTCCTCAATCACAAACTCAACCACCGGCAGTACCTCTGGGGACAAACAACAAGAAATAATTTTTTTATATGATAAATATAATATCAGTAAAGAAGAAAATCTTTGAATGCCTGATTAATCTCCTTGGATGTATGATCGGGAAAATGAGATGAATTTTGAAGGGTATCATTTATTGAATGGCTGAACCAATTGGCAGTATGAGCTGTATGAGAAAGGTCAGGTCAGGTCTGGTTAAATGCATTTTAAGGCCCTTTCAAGAGTTTGTACTCCGTTATTTCAAGTTACCATATTACCAGTGGTGCAATGTTCGAATGACCTCAAGTGACTTACAAGTTAAAATGCATTTGCTCAAAGGAAAGGTGGATTATTACATAAAGCTATTATAAAACATATGTAATCAAGCCTTAATTTTACAAATGTGGAACCCATTTATCAAATTATTGACAAGCATTAAAAATCTTTGTTAACCCATTCACCCCTATGAAAAAAGACAAAATTACATATTCAAGTCTGAATCAGGCCTTTTTGGGGGAAAGGGTTTAAAATTGTTATGAATGTTTAGAAGTCACATTCTTAAGTACATCAAACTCACCAAAGTTGACAAATGAGTGTACAAAAGATTGTTTACAGTTGACACACTGGTTACCGCTGTTGTTGAGAAGTGGGTTGGTTGTGGAACATCGGTAACACAAGGGAAGTAACTCCTGTCAAACAAGAGACATGGCAATGTCTTACATTAATATCTATCACGCACATTTCCCTAATGCTTACTTTTTTATAATCTAAATCTAATCTAAACAGAAATGCTGTTGTTTATTAACCCTCAAGCCGCGGTTTACGGAATGGTCCGGGATGAAATTAAACTACGCCGCAGTTAGCCTTAGCGAACCCCGGAAGCCGGACTTATAGTCTGACGCATTTACTAATTAACGCAATTGTACCATGTAGCGGATCCCGGAAAAAAATTGCACGGCAGTCGTGTCGGTTGAACGCGTGTATTTTCGTTCCGGCTTTCGCTAAGCTGCCGATTTTTTCCCCGTTGTTGTTCTAAAAAATGGGGGCATATTTTCCGAAAGTTTTATAGATATTGGTCATATTTATCGTACCGAAAATATGCATTACAAACGCTCAATTTTTCCCCACTACCCGCCGGGCTTGCTATAGCCCTGGGGCTTATTGCTCCCCTCGCGCACGAGCTTATCGAGCTGCGCACGTTATTGTTTGCTCAGGCGTGCGCACTCACAACAAAAGCACACCTTGCTTTCGCACGCCGTATGATCTAAACCCTTGGGCGGATTTCAATACAGGTGGGATCATTTGAAAGAGGAGAAAATTGTCTTTAATTCAATATAAATTACGAATATGCGCTACCTGAACTGAATATACAGCATGTGCCGTAAATGAGGTGATTTTTACATATTTTTAGTTTTACACCATTTTGTCACACCAATTGTCACATGATGTGCTCAACTTATTTTGACAATTTTTATATTATAAGATAGAGAGAAAGATTGTCTTTCATTCCATGTAAAATTTGTATATGCGCAAAAATAAATAAAGACACAGCAAGCGCCGCACAAAAAGCTAATTTCTCTATTCAAATCATGTAAACTGAACGGCGATTTTGACATGTGCCTTTATTTCGTTCATATCTTCTCAACAGCTAGGCGTATTTTGAAATTGATTACCTCGTGATAAAGAAGAAATAATTGTCTTCGATTTGATGTAAAAAGGTTATATGCAGTATATAAAATAAAGATACAGCAAGTGCCGCAAAATTGCGACTTTTCTTTATTCTCTGTGTATTTACCATTTTCTCGCACTTTATGTCACATAAACTTCTCGGGACATTTTGAAATTTCATATATCAAAATATAGAGAAAAGGATGATCTATATTTCCACATAAAATTTGTATGTAAACGAAAATCAGTAAAGACCCGACGAGCATCACGCAAACAGGCAATTTCTCTATTCATATCTTGGTAACCGAGAAGCGATTTTTTCAACTGCTTTTTACACTTCCTATCTATTTAACGGCAGAGTGCATTATCAACATTTTTATATCACAATAAAGAGAAAAGGATCGTCTTCAATTCTATATAAAATTTGCAAATTACAATGAAACAATAAAGGAGCGGTAAGTGATGTCGCAATTATCAAAATCTGTTCTCAAATACCTGAGGGGACAATCTTTGCAAACTATATATATTCCAAACCAAGCGGTACATATTTATCATTTTCATATCAACGTAAAGAGGAAATAAATACCTTCATTTTCATGTGTAATTTGCCCATATTTGCATCAAAATAAAACGTGTGGAAATTATGCGACAAATGTCGCGGTAAGGCGATTATCAAAGACTTTATTCACTAGCTTTACCCACGTTTCGTTGGTAATAACTTCTAAATACACAGCAAAAGATTATTATGATTTATTTATCCGTAAAGAAGAACAAATTGCCTTCAATTCCATATATAATTTGCATGTATACAAAGCGAATAACTTGAATTATAAAATTGGAAATAAAGACAATTTCTGTTAAGTGTGAGTGTATTTTTCAGCGGGGATACCCCGCCTGCACGCGCTGAGCGCGTGCGTTTGCCCGGGGCTACTAGCTTAGTAATATTACTGTGGGGGTCAGAACGTTATCGGGGTTTATCACTACCCTGCTTTCGTTATTTATATCTTTCGTTTAGGATGGCGTATCGTAATGAAATTTATCGTAAAATATAGAGCAATAAATTAGCTTCATTTCCGTATATAATTTGTCTATGTGCACTCAGTGATTAAATGATTTTATAGAGTTTGAAATATAGACAATTTTTGAATAATCGTAAAATTCGTTCTAGACATATTTTTGTAATAATTTTTATATCGATGTCAAGAGGAACTATTCGCCTTTAGTTTCGTTTTGATTTCGCGCATGCGCTCTCACAATTTTAGAGTAACGGCGCTCGAATTAATAACAAGTTTACTTCGGTTATAGAAACCGTTCTAGGGGTGATATAAATTTCATTCAAAGTGCCAGGTAAGTATCATCCATTTTTAATACGGTATTCGCCGACTAGTTTTGTAGACAACGATATTTACATCCGTATTTCGCCACGTAAACAAACCATATATTGGCAAAACGGTCGCGACTCGCGGCACTGGAAAATTCAGCCACTGGTGCTAATTACGCATTAACGGTAGCGAGGCGAGTGCTTGAAAATTCAGCCACGGGGGCAAAACTGGTCAAAATAATATTCAGCAACTTGAGGGTTAATAAACTTATTGCATAAACAATTGGATTCATTCCTGACAATTCTCATTTACACGAGCAGATTTTCAAATGAGCAAGTCATTTGTGGGAACTATGTATACAATAAAATCAAATAAAACAGTGATACACCATCAAATTCTTAGGTTCAAATATACCACTTGTAGATCAAAATAGGTTCGATATAATAAAATCAATACAATTCACTTTCTAGATACTGATAATCCATGATCCGAAAAGGTTACGCAATATCCTCAAATCTATGCAACACACCCTTTAGAGGAAGATATTTGTAATCGTACAACCTGGATACAAAAAGTAATTTCAAATTCAAAACAAGTAAAAGACTCTGCTACCTCTCCATCCATGAAGGGTTTGGATCTGATGGTGACACTGCCGAGGTCAACAGCCTCCTGGTAGCGCTGAGGTACCCTCAGAGACTGTAGATTCTCATACGCATGACGTGCCAATTTGTACGCTCCAAGGTTCTTGCTCTGCTTGGCTAGTGTATAAAGCGCAGATCTTTCAGCATTAAGGATCAAACTTCATAACTTACTAGAAACAATGACAATCTGATAAAAATATTCCTGTATTCAAACTCAATGAAATGAGATAGAACTATCACCATAACTCCCTTTGTCTCTGATCAGTGTCTAGAGAAGTTATGTCAGGTTGTAACCTTTCCTCTTCGATAAATTTAAACAAACAGAGGCCCGCTATAAATATCAAATAATGCAATGGCTTTCTAACTGTAGGGGCAATGGGCTTGAGTGCAAAGGTGACCAGGTGACAAAGGTCCAGCAAGTTACAAGTGATAGGGTTGATCTGATTTCAGTAAGATTGTGTTATTCATTATAAACATCTTTCTTATAAAAATAGACTGAAAAATAAAAATTTGCATGGCCTTTACAGTTCACAGTAGAAAGGATACGCTTTAGACACTCCATGTGGAATATCTGTTCCCTTTGGTAAACAGTGCAGGAGATAGCGTGACATATTGAACAGACCTTCCGGCAACACTGAGGTGAATGGTTCGACCTGAAACACAAACATCTCATCTGTAGATATTGATTCATCTTGGGGTTTCTCTCAGATTACAATAAACTTAAAAGAGGTTATCAAATGATCTTAGTGTTGTAGTATCAAATGATCTTAGTATTGTAGTATCAAATGATCTTAGTATTGTACATAGTATCAAGAGCTCCAATTTTTCATTTTATGTAAACTTGTTGAGTAAATCAAAATAACTAAGGAGAATTCCTGTAATCTACTCTAGAATTGTTACTTGAAACTGATCTCATTTTTTATTCAAATACCTACCACATGTCTGTATATCGTATGGTATGCATAGTAGATCTCAGCCTTCCCCTGGAAGTCATGGAATTTCTGCAGCATTTCGTCTTGTCTATTCTTGTCCTCTGTGAATCAGAACACCAAACTTAACACCTAATTTGAAAATAATAATAATAATAAAAAGGGTATTTTTATGGCACACATATCCACGCTGAATGCATGCTCAAAGTGCTCCCTGTGTTATTACCTTGGTCTAACCCAAGCTGCCGATTAAGCGCTTCCAACACAATCTACACCAGGTACCAAATTAGTACTGCTGGGTGAACAGAAGCACATTACAAGTCTATAAAACAAATCAAACAAACATATCAATCAGATGTAAATTCCTAATATAGCTTTGTCATAATGTCAACTATACTATGGTTGAGTATGTTGAGATAAAAATGGCTCCACTTACTATGACAAATAGATTGGAAAGAAGAACACCACTTGGACAAAAGTGTTAACAGAAATTAGTCAATGGAGTAGTAAGCATGAAAGTTATTCCCTCACTGACCTCTAGCAATGTCAAGACACTGTATGGAGAGTTTCCAGAAATAATATCCAGCATCATTGAAGCGACTCTCCACTACAGCGTTGAAGGTGAGCTGCTCCAGAACCTTGACGGCTTCCGCCTGCAGGCCAGCCTTGTGGAATGCTGGGGGTGGGATGTGTAATAAATAAAGATAGACTAAAGTAAAAATTACCATATTTTTATATACATAAAGATATAACTTTTAACATACTGATAACATTCTTGTTTAAATGGGAACGTGCCCTTCATTTTTTTCCCATCAAAAATACCCCGATAGGATTGTCCTTTTAACCTTAGTTATAGTGACTGTGAAATATTTGTCTTGTCACCTTGCTGTGCCTCTTCAAAGCGATCGTTCTCTGCGAGCCATTGAGCGTAGGGAACATAAACCTCCTCTCTAAACTCTGGGTGCTTCTCAACCAGGGTGAATGCCTGAAAAAAAATTGTAATTTGTTAACTCCAAATAAATTTTACACTGAGCTAGGAAAGAATCAAAAACCTCTGGATCACTTTATCTTTAAGATCTGTTGGCCAATCCTAAGGTTTCATAAATTTGATTCTTCATTCATGAAAAGTAGGAAACTTAGAACACTAAAAGCTTGTATCTATCAAACCTAAAGAACAGAATCACTTGATCATTATAGCTATGAGATCACTTTAAAGCATTGATGTTTCCACTGAATTTAAAAACATATTTAGAAGAATCATAATATAAATACTTTTTTTTAGATAAAGAATTTGCAGCCTTTACATTCCGTTTTGGATACAGAAATGTTTCCACAGAATTTAAAAACATATTTAGAAGAATCATAATATAAATACTTTTTTATAGATAAAGAATTTGCAACCTTTACATTCCGTTTTGGATACAGAGAGAATCTTATCACATAGTAATCTGATATATATCATCAAGAGTTAAAATTACAAATATTAGAGGCTTGCCTTGGATATTTTAACTTTTTTCAAAAAGTGTTGATATATTTGATGTAAGAAGACACAGGCGTTAGATTTTATTTACCATTTATAATTCATTCTTCATTATGTTACCATGACATATGAACATCTCTGATCACTGCACAAACAATCATTCTCAATATGCTGATGTCATAGCATTTTGAGTCCAAGCTTATGACACCAAAGTATCATAATGTAATTAATTGATAATATAACACAACTATTCTGCCACATACTTGACAATTAAAGTCCATCGTTCAAAATTTACTGTCAAGATGATGACTCCTAGGATAATCAGGGAGCCCTAACTCCTGGAAAAGACGGTTATGGGTGACAAAAAAGGCTCACATCGTCCCAGTGCTTGGCCTCCACCCTCATACTGATGAGAGCCTTTATGTCGCCCATCTTGCTGTACACTTCTGCCGCCAGGCCGTACTGCTCCATACGAGCCAAGTGGAATGCACACCGACCCAGAGCCTCCCGGTCTGCTTTGTCCAGCTTCCGGGCCATGTCAATCATCCTGGAGGTCATATTTACATACATTAAGCACTTGTTCTGTTGTGGTTTCACAAATAGGCTTGTCTGATTCTGTCATGTCTTAATCTTTTCAGCCACTAAAAATAACTTTAGGAACATGACTAAGGTAACACAACTGTTACCTGTGGATGTCATATGATTCAATGCTTACAAATGTTGAACAAAATCTATTTCAAATGAAGACAAACATTCACTTTAGACACTAAAATTTCTTTCAAATCTTCCAACTGATAGTTTTTAAAATTGCAAAAAAAATATCCACAAATTCACCTGACAAAATGAAGAAAGATGCAGATAAAGCATATGTGAAATACTTTAACAGAAGATTATCAAATACATTACACTAAGATTTTAAACAAGTATCTTTGTGACAATGAGGATGACCACGGGCAATACACAAAGTACACTTGAGTTCTCAAATTGTTCTTGTGTTTACTACAAGTTGTTCTATCTAACTCACATGTCTGGCCAGCCATTCTCCCCAATGATCTCAATAGCCTTGAGATTCTCCCCCGCACTGATGTACATCTCAGCTGCAGCACGCGGCTCGTTGCTGCTCTTTGCCCAATCAGCTTGCTTTGTTATCAACAGCTTCTTGTCATGGGGATCGCCAGATCCAATGTACTCCTAACATTAGAGATGTTCATAATAACCAACAGTTTATCAAAGTAGACAAATGGATGCTTATAACCTAAGCAGATTTATAATGGCAAGGAAATGCAGTTTGATTATCGTGTTGATACTTGATGTCACATACTTGGTTCAGATCCAAACGGGTCTTGGAGTTTTTGTTTCACAATAAACATTGTACTATGATATAATAGACACTAACTGTACAGATAACTTCACGAATAATGTCATTGAGAGCTACCAGATTCCATATTTTAAGCAACATGATGGATAAATTCAAGCAAACAGACTGAACAAGTTTTAAAAACCCAATTTCTTTTAAAAGGCTAAAATCCTTCTAAACTTAAGTGTAGATATTTAACAATATAGTTATATAATTAATTTAGTAGGTAATTCACAGGTTTAGAATATCAATAATTTCTAGTAATTTAGTGTTTTTCAGTAATAAGTCTTTTGACTGTATGTGTCATAACCAAATATTCCTAATCAAGGTATACAGGTAATTAATCAAAAGGAATCATTGTTTTTTCATATAAAAAATTCTGATTGAGGATGTACACAAACCTTAGCCTGGTCGAACATGCGGAGATCTGTGTACATGCTGAGAGCCTTCTGTTCTTGACCCGACTTCTTGTACAACTTGGACGCATCGTTGAACTTCGCCTGGTAGGAGTAAACGTCTCCCATAAACACCATGTTGTCTGTCTCACCTCGCTTCTTGCGCTCCTGTAACAGCCAATTGTTGGAATGAAGTTTAATGAAAATACAAAATTTTCAAATTACAACAAAATGTCTTTAAGATGAATCTATCTTGATACTGAATTTCTAATTGATTGTTTGATTGTTTTACTAAAATGGATTGAAGATTTCACATACAAGACTTACATCATGAAATATAAGGACAGTTCCCAAATAATTAAATACATAATACAATAATAATACAAATACAATAAGGCCAATTTAATTTGTTTTTGTTTTGTCCTCTCTGAATATAAGGTATGAGTCACTCATTGGATGCATGAAATTTCGACTTAAGTATTAAGGATCATGTATTCCACAACTCATACAGACATATTTGAACTTTCATAGGAATATGATAACAACTGACCTCTATACTGTGAATGAGCTCAAGGTAACGGAGATCTCTGATCCTGATGAAAGCTTTCTTGGCGATGTCAAAGTCAAGACTCTCCAGTGCATCGTGGGCAAGAGCTTCCCAGTCTCCCTCCGTCACACCCAGACATGCTACCTTGTATGCATCCCTATCAGCCGATAATATGTGTAGGTTAGGATAGTCAACAAAATGATGAAGAATTTATGCATACCTAGCCCTTTTTGTAAGCAATAGTAGAACCCTTGAATAGTAATTTCAGTAAATGAATACTAATGTAATTATTTGGTAAACAGCTAAAGAGAAAAAACACCAGTTGCTATGGAACTCTTTGCGCATTAACTCGATAATACAGCTTTACTTTGAAAGGATACCGGTAATTCAATCAAGTCAACAGTAATGCTCACTGTCTACAATACGTCTGCTTACTTCCTGGTTTTGACAGTTGACTTTTATTACGAAATTTCTATCCAAAAAATTCTAAGAGTAGGCTTGTCTGCATATATCCTGTGTTAGCTGGAGGTATTATGCATAATGTATGTTTAGATATGTTTATAATTATATTGGATGCAAAAAGGCAATAGGTTTCTTGTTTTGACTGGAAACTTATGGTTAATATGTGTTACAGAAAATCATAGATGTGCCTGTTTGTCTTTGTATCTAGCAACAAAAATCAATAATCATTCCAAATATCATCATCAGTAGTTAATGTCCATCGATGAGGTAAAGTGGATCGAAACACTTGAAACCCCTTCTGACACTGAGTTCACATACATAAGAGCCCAACGACGAGAAAGAGAAGTTATCAAGGTGTTATTTAGAAAGAAACTTTCACTTATACCAAGTATACTTTAGTAAATTATATTGTTATATGATGTTATAGAAATCCACATCTGACATAAAAGTACAAAAACAAAAGAATTATTGTCTGAAGGTCTCACTTGAAGAGTTTCTTCTCCAGATACTGGTACATAGGAGCAGACTGGGGGACGTCCACCGAGGACATGGCGTATACGTGCAGGCAGAATATCTTAGAGCCACTGAATCCCACAACAAAGCCCTGAAACATTTATTACTCCAGTTTAAATATAGCAGAAAGAGAAATACCTTATCTCAAAATAATTGATGATAATCAAAATCTAATTGATTTGAATGATACTTAACAACTTAACATAAATAAATTTTAGATATTGTTTGATCCCAAATATTACGATGTTTCATTTTAGAAGTATTTCTGGGAAAGGATTACACTGATATCTACCAAAAACCATGTAAGGTATTTCCTTTATATCTAAATATAAGGAGGGGATCGATACTCCTAAACATTAATTTTTTCAACCAGAAATCTTTCTTAGTGCAAAAGCTTCTACACTGAATGAAATATGCTTCATACTCTACCAGTTCAAAAGTATGATTTTTTTCAATTAATGGGCAAAATTGAAGAAAAACATTCAGATCTCAGTACTCAAGTAACCAGGTTACAAGCTGTCATTCAAGCCTCGTTTCATACACAGGCTATCCAGCAAAAACCTACCTGTAGCTTCTGCTGGTGTAGAGGGAAGTTGCTGGCCTTGATGTTGAGCATACCGTTGCCAGAGAAACACAGCATGTCTTCATAGTGGGTGTTCCAGGCCACGCTGTTAGCATTGGGTTCCTGGGGACAGTGAATACATACATTGGATATCTTATTTCATATATGAATATGGTAAACAAATCATAATCCTTGAAAATCAAAAAATAGTTCAGATGTAGAATTAAATGGATGTCAAATATTTTGGAATACGAGATACTGCACTGATAGTAAAATCCTAATGTGAGAGAGTGAGGGAGTGTGTTATTGTTAAGTGCTGCTTGGCAGTATTTCGACCATTTAGGACATTTAAACTCCTATAAAAACAGTTCAAGACTGGCATTAACTGAAAAAACATTAAACCATTTCCAACTTTAAATGTTGATTCAAGCCTTCACAAGACAATCGTGTTTAAAAATAACAAATCAGCAGTCAAGCATTAATTTTAAAGCAAATAATAAGAGAACAATATTTATTCATATTTTGATCAAAGGCTTCTATAGAGTACCTGAAAAAGGAGTTCTTTGGTGTTGAGGTCGTAAACAAGACATGTGTTGTTCTCATCTACTACTGCTAGTTTGGCACGACTACAGCTGAGGTCAAGACAGCGTACAGACGTTGACTGTTTCAACAGCTGGATCGGGAATGGGTTGTCCACAAATATCTTCATGATCTGGAAAAGCAATCAAAATATTACCAAACATTATTAAGCAAGTATTTTAGAGTCAATGAAATGAGAAGAATAAGACAAATAATAAATTAAATAAAACACATCAAAAATAGAGTTATTGGTTATCACATCTAAAGATAAATGCTAGTTTGGGATTATTTGCCCAAGAATTTAGCATTCTGGTACTTTTTCATTAATTTAAGAAGCAAACCGATTAAATTCTCCCAAGAATTCCAAAAGGAAACAGAAGACAATATATTCAGGTAAATGAATGCTAATCAAGGGGGAATAAACTTCATTACATTTTTTTTTAACATTATCTCATTGTTGAAAGGTGAATTGAAAACATCTTTCATTCATGATTTCAAGAAGTAAATAAATAAGATAACAAGATTCAGTATACCTGTCCATTCTTGAGGCCAACAAGCAGTCCCTCCCGGCCGGGAGGACCCCCGATGACCTTGATGTATCTGATGAGAGACTCCATGACCCACTCCTTCTCCTTCACTCCTTGGAATGATAGACACTGCAGCTTCTTCTCCTGGGGACACACAGAGCAACAGAGTTGAGAACGATCTACCAGTTACAAGGAAGAAGTTAAAAATTCTATGGCATAAAATCCTATCTTATTCAATGCTAAAGTATTGGAATCATCTCCTTTTTGCAACTTACTTTTCTAATACTTTAGTAAAAAACTTGAGATCTCTTATAACTCTGCTTGAAAAGCACAATTATGGATTTAATCCTGTGAAAATACAGATTTTTTTCTTTTTCATATGAACTACTGGTCAATAAGAATTTGTACTGAAGGAGCGCTTGTGAATTGTGTATTGAGCTTGAAGTAATTGCCTGTTCCTAAAAGTATTGAGGATTGCTGCCCAACAAGTTCATTATCATCATGTTTTGATAGAAAGAAGGGAGACAACAAAGACAGAACAACAACTGAGAGAGAATGAGAACAAAGTATGGGAGAATGATGGGCTAGATTTTGGGCATGGAGATTCAAAACTATATTAGCACTAATATAGTTGTAAGCCACAGTTATCACATCTCAGCATGAAAAATTTTTCAAAAATAAGGGCCAAATTTATTACCATCCTTATCATGATTGAGATACAGTGCTATGAAGGACTGATGCTGACCTGACAGAGAATGATGTTCTGAGAGCAGACCACTAGGAGGTTACAGTCTAGTTTCTTGTTTATCTTCTCCTTCACACGGTAGTGCATATCTGCGGAGTCGTCAGAATAAAGCTCGTAGATGATGATTCTGTCTGGCAGTTGTACCTGTAAGTTTAAATACAGTACATTCACAATGATCTGGAACAAAATCTGTATCTTTTGTAGTACAATAATGCGCTATAACAGGGTCATGAATTTGTCTGTTCTTAACTCTTGGAATATATTACCTCTTTTCAGAACATCATATTTTTGGCAATGAAAGGGGATTTGGGGAGTTATGTTTTGTTATTCAAAGCTGCCCATGAGAGGTTCCCACAACCTGAAGCTGTAAAGTACTCACGGCCAGCCTGTGTCTGTATATTGCGATCTTCTTGACAAGGTCTCTGCATTTGATCCGAACTGGTCATAACAAAATTTGCAATAAGTGAAAAGATCCTCACACAATCTATTCAAAGGTTGTCCGTTAAAATGTCCTGGATAATAAAAGACTATGTTTGAGTGAGTTATTTATTATTCATTTATTATTAAATTATCATAAGTAGAAATATTATAATCTTTTAAGAGGCAAGATTATATCTTCAATATATATGCCTAACATTGTTTTGTAAAGGGGGTGAATAAACATAATGATTATTTATAATAAACTGATTAAATAATGATTGTACAAAACTGTGATTCTTATAGAAAAACATAAATATTCTCATTTCATATTGTGAATAAGACATGGCCTTTCAAAAAATTAAGTTATAAATCAACTCTAAAAAAGGCATAATCACTTCAACTATTAAAAATTTCAAATCAGCAAAAAGATTGAGTAACAAGTAACAACAAAACTATGAATAGAAAAGACTTCTATTCAAAAGTCAACACATGGTCTTGTCAATAAACAGAACATAAACCATGAACATCTCACCCTGGCTGACAACCATTATTCTATAACTACTCAACACTGAACGTGAGCCGACTGCAATGCAAGATTTACTTTATCATCAGTAATGGAAATAACTGAATAACAAAACACACTCTATTGTTCTCTGTGATTTTAATAAAACATGTTTAAAGGCATCATATCATCTTCTCTGCATTTTGTGATCATTAAAAAATTTCAAATCAAATATTAAAGTGTGCACACACAAAACAATTTTCACTGGGTAAAACATCTCATAACTCAAATCATTTATCCGAAATCAAAGAATAACATGTCAGGTATCAAGGGAAAACTGTTCACGACCATTTTATTATGTACGCCTTTTCATCACTTTCATCAGGGAAATACTTTCATGTAGCTTACAGAAATTGGTATGTCGTTATAAAAGAGATCCTTGTGTTGATTTAAAGATTGTCTTCCATTCAAAAATTGTTTATCTTTTTGTGAGATTCCTTTATTTCCCTATGAAAACATGTTACAATGACTTTAATAAGAATGTTTGGATTTCATACACATGTAAAAAAATCTCCATAACTATAAACTTGTATTCATGCTAAATAAACTATCATAAAAATCATCACTACTTCAAAGTTATTCCTTGGTAATTCTAAGCACTGTCAGCTACTCACCCTTCTGGTCTGTGATGAGGTGCTGTATGATCACATCAGTCATGTTGTCTCTGTACGCGTATCGGTCCTTGTACAGACCGTGTACGGTGCTGAAGATCAGCTGATAGTAAGCTATGGTTCCGTCTTGACATCCAACAGCCTTCAGGATTGAAATAATTCATAACTTACATTCATTCTTGATATAAATCTAAGTAAGTCAAAGTAATTATTTGCAAAACTAAGATAATTTCTTATTACAAATATGACAATCAACAGCCTACAAGAGAAAATTATTCAAATAACTCAGTGGGTTATTGATTCTAATCCTGCATTCGACAGCTTGTATGTAGGAATGATTATTCTCACAAAATATACTTTCTTTATATCATTAGTAGTACCTTGAGTAAGAAATTATGTGCATTTCTAACATAGATTCCAGTACCAATGTAGCAAAAAGCTCTGCTTACTGACAACATAGTTTGAATCAGGTCCAAAAATATTTAAGACGCCTATTCTTTAGTCACATTATGATAGTGCGCAAACTGACCACATAGTTTGAGTCTGGCCGGACTGCAGCTGACCACACCCATGAGGACTGGTCACCAATGACCCCAAGTTTGACCCCCTCCTTGGTGTGGAGACAGCACTGCTTGCTTGACCCTCCGACCACCACATACTCTCCCTTGGAGAACCAGCTGACGCATGTCGGGTCATACCCCAATGTCCGGTCCTTCCCAATCTGAAAATATCAAACATGATGTTAATGTTTATTATTAGATTTAATACATGAAAAGCAATGATCAAATTGGATTAATCAATGAAAGCTTGGAAAATATTTTCAAATGAAATAGTAATTGCTATTTCTTTTGTTGTATAATTTTAATACTGTCAATCATAACTTGATCACTATGATTTTGTGACAGGTAAAATGAATGCTTCAACAAGAAGGATTGACTTCAAAATTAATACTTATCAATCAAAGAGTCACAAGCACCTGTTTTCCTGAGAGTTGGTAGTAAGACAATCTCTGCCCCCAATCAGCTATAGCAAGGACATCATAAGGTTCGTCCCTGCAACAACAATAATCATGGTTCACAGATAGGTGGTGAAGTGAAGAGACCATCACAACACAACCAATTTTACAAATGATTAGATCAAAAACTGCATTTCATCAAATATATCCTATCTTAATTCATAAGAAATCAATCAGCAGCCCACCCTGTTACTTTCAGATAATGAAAAAATGTTCAACATAAATTTTTTAAAAATCAAATAAAATCTTAACTGATAAATTAAACCAAACAAAATATTTCAGAATGTTGTATCATTAATAAAGGAATAATTCAAGATTTTAAAAACAAAGACGATAATCAAATATTTTTATCCTCACACTTACCTGCTAGGATTCCATGCAAGAGACCAAATCGGAGCAACGTTGGCACCTGGTCTCTCAATCTTCACCTTCTCTTCACCTCCCTAAAGAGAGATGTAAGTTGGTACATAATTGGTCAAAAGTTGGTCAAAATAAATCAACAATCACTGTGGCAGTTAATGACTGAGTTACTAATCAATACCCGAAAGCACACCTAGGGTTAGAAGTCTAGCATGTGTGCAGTGGCTTCATATGATGGTTTCTTCACAAAGATAAAAAAAAGATACTTTGAAGAGATCCAACAAATTCACCGAAAAAGAAATTAAAAAAACACACATTACACATGAATTAAACTGAAAAGAGATTAATCCTGTCCTTGTTTAAGTAATGTTTGTCAACGACATAAAACAGCATATCAATAACGCTTGTCTGGGAAAGAAAACAACCCTTAGATATTGAAATCTTTACATAAATCTATGGATCTACAATAATTCCCAACATTCAATATTTTGATGACCATTACAGAAAAATCAAGCTCATCAAAACAAGGTCTTAAGTAGTGCTGCAGTAATATACGCAGATGATAGGTCTAACAAAGCCTAATCCCAAGCCATTCACCTGTGGCAAACCGTATTTCATACCTTGTTTCTAATGCTGACCAGTCCATTGTAGAGTCCAAGAGCCAGGTATTGTCCATCATTGGTCCAGCTACAGGCGGTCACTCTGCTGTTTACCTTGTGCTTTGATACAGACTTTTGTTCAGGGGACCACAATCCTGTAAATAGTGAAACTGGTTTCAGTGAAGCTCACATAAAATAACAGTTTCAGTTGGAGTATACAATTTCAAACAAGCTGAATAGAAGTTTACAAATATAAGGGAGTCAAAAGAGCATTGAAGTACACAATAATCAAATAAAGAAGATTCTAAAATGATTGAAAGTAAATTACCAAAGTCACTAACAGCACAGCTAGCCAGCTGATGAGTAACTGGGTTGTAGGACAGACACTGGATTGCATCGTTGTGTCTGCAAGACAAAATTTTACCATTCTTGTTTGAACCACATTCAACCTATTATCACAACATCAAATACACAATGTTTGATCTTTAATGACCAACCTTTATCAAATTACGTTGAACAGTTATTTGAGATCCCACAAGAAATATTCCACATATCATAATATATATATATGTTGATAACTATCATTGATTCAATCAATTTTTTAAAGATATTCCTTATGAAAAATAACCCCAAAAATTTGATTTGAAAAAAATTCATGTGATATAATTTGTACATTAATAAAAAAAACTTACGTGTATTTTAAGATCCCCTCGAGCTTGCTGGTCCATATAATAACGCTTTTGTCCGCTGACCCAGAAGCAAAGCGTTTACCATCTTTAGAGAATGCCACACAGTGGACTGTATCCTTGTGTCCCTTGAGAGGTTGGATAATTGTCCCATCATTGGCATCGTACACTAGCACTCTATGGCCTGCTGCTACTATCAGTTGACTTCCATCTGGTTTGAAGCACACACTCCAGATACTACAAACAAATATTTTAATCATAACCATTTCAGTAATTACAGATACTGTACTTGACATATCAACCGCCCTGGGCGCTTAGAAAATTGAAAATTTGAATATCAAAAATTGCTCTTCATAAAATTCAAAAGATTATAGAAAGAACTTATTCTGCTCCTACCTTTGTTCAAAATAATTTAGTGTTTAACGTTTTGGATTGTCAACATATGGAAGTAAAGACAGTCAGCATATTTGTGAGATTTAACTTGCATCTCCCTGACTAATGGAAGAAGGAGCAAGCCTAAGGTTTCAAATGCACCTCCTAGATAACACTGGCAAAGTTATAGGCAGGGGGCGTTTTTGACTTTCTGAGTTACAAATGTGATCGGGGGCGCTCTTAGGGGAGGGGGCACTTATTTCATAAATTAAGGTATTAAACTAGTTAAACTACACCTGTATTAATGAAGCTTTGCTGTGATGCACATGATGTCGTATTTTTTTGCTAGAAATTTCTTAATTAAAGTTTCAATTATATCAATAAATTAGCAATGTGTCGAGTGTAATTAAAATAGCTTTATATCTTCATAACTCTCAATTCCTTAAAAGTTTTAACCACATTCCAATTGAGTTACTGAAGCTATCATGCTTGTACATTTTATCAGTAATCAAGAGCTGTTGAACATAAAACTTTAATAAAAGATTGTTGAAAAGGGAAAGTGTTTTATTTTACTAAAAAGCAACATTTGCAAATTTGGGAAAACATCCTCATCTTTCCTGCATGACTAAAGAAGTCAACTGAACTGTACAGCAGTTACAGCCGTGTCAGGTAAAGATACTCAGAGGGTAAAGCTACGCACTCGCACAATACTTCACCTTGTAAATCTGGATGAGAGTTAGCTTGTAAGAGATTGATGTCTTTGCATCTTTGGATGATATCATGAATTTTTTAAAAGATGAAAAGGACTTAAATGTTGTTTGGTTGAACGAAAGACTGACAAATTGGTAAACTGACAAAATTCCTATCAAATAATCAAACATGGCATCATCAAACAGTGTGCCTCCTCACTATTTATAATTGTCAATAGAAACCAAAATATTGATCAAACTGTCACTTTGTCCTAACAATTAAAAATTCAGAAAACAGATTTAAAATCTATCAAAATCATAAAAATGGAAATGTTAGGTGTATTCAAACCCTGCCTGCGTATCTTTAGCATGGGGATCTATGGGAATAGGGGGGTACTCACATGAAATCTTTCAGTGTCACTGATGAACACACTTCACCATGTATATTTTTCATTAATATTATCAGTGAAACTCTAAACTTTAACAATGACATGTTTTTTATCCCATGTACTGTATTTTTCTCAGAGGAATAAACATGTAGGTCTCACCAAATTTACCTCTCGTGAAAAGAATGTTATTTGGAAACAATCGTCACGTGAGGTAAGAAGTGACCAATCAGCGACCAGATATGTCATCAGGATTTTCCCTCCATAGCCAAAGATCGGATGGATGTTTATGAGTAATACTAATATTTGTGTTTAAAACTATCATCTTTCAGACGAAGTTTTAAATTAAACTTTTGCTGATTAACACGAAAATGACTTCTATTTTTGTCTAAAATGTCTCATTACGGAGATCAGCCCGCTGTCGCGAGCTTCTCTTATATTTAGGGTGCCGCAGGCGCGTGCTTTTATATCATTCACCACAAGAATCTTATGGTGAGGGATTCTAAAGGTGCTCCAACATGTATCTCTTAGGTGTGTAGCTTTACCGGACAGCAATGTATAACTTTTACCAAAGAATACCTAACTAGAAAGGATTGTTGACATGTCGGGATCCATAGGTTGAAAAAGATAGTTAGAAACAAAGGGCTACAAAAGGCATTATTTGTCTCATATCTATCCAAGGGGTTAAAATCGAAAGATTAAGATGTTGCTTGAAAATGCACATTTGCCTCAGATTTTAAAATAATGTTAAAAGTTCAGGTTAATTCACAGTAGGCCCTATTACTGTAAACTTCAACATTTTCACATAATCATGTATTTATTGAAAAGGATATAAAATCAAAACTTAAAAGGTAATCATGTCCATGTTTTTAAAGGGTTAAAACATACGTATTCAAAGCAACAAATAAAATCAATGTATCAGTACACTTTACAATGGGACTAGTGATCTGATTTCACACACCGGCAAAATGCAGACGATTCCTTGGTAACAACCAAAACAATTACATCCTGTTACTTTGATGACAAACATCGCTCTCTTAAATATAAACAAACGAGTTAAATAAAAATATCTGATTACCATTGATCAACCTTATCCTTGTCTTGCACTTTATCTACCCATGTTGGCACTGCCCTCATCTTTGCACGAAGATGTGACAGGTCGAGAGTGTTTGGAATTCAACAACGCCGCGCATTTCTATGCGCCGATTCCGGAATCTCATTTCCGGTTCATCTTGTAACTCGAGTAACTAAAGATGTTTCTGTGACATTTCCCCTTAATAAACATATTGACGAAATCAAAGAAATTTTCAAACAACACTGTGACAAACCATCATATTCAAGTAAAACGATGTGTATAAATATTCTTATATATTGGTCCCACAATGTCTTTTTTTATCTATATTTTTTTTCTAAGGGAGACAATCCAAGGGGGCAAGCACCTGTCTTTTGTCCCTTCGTCATTTTACCGGAAGTTTTCTTACGGTCAATGGAGGGCTTTCTTCTAGTATCTTAATTCATCAAAATAATTCCATCGTTAGACCGTTATTACGGTTAAGACTTTCCCCATACTTCGCAGAAGTCGCCATTAATTTACATTCGAAAGGAAAACACACAATGTGATGGATCTTGTGCATCGAAAGTTCGCCAATCAAAGTCGGAATTGGCAGGTCACTTCTCATCAGACGGTTTCCTGCTAGTAGTCCGCGAACATTATTGTCTACGGTGAGTTCCGTAATCTGATGGGACGCTGTGCAACAGTAAATTAGAAAATGCAAATCTTGTTCAGTGCATTACTTTCAAAAGTGATTTTTGCACTGAGTTGCAACTGTTTCACTTGAAATGCAAAAATTCTAGAATTTTCTTTATGGTCATTAATAATCTATGACAATTAATATGATGTCAGTCACTTTTTATGACATGAAAGCATTGTTGCACTTAATATAGGACATCGTGTTAATGTGTTGATGGTATGAGGTTATTAACTTCAAATTTTTAAAGCATGCGATCAAGTATTATTTAAATGACCCAATATTTATATAATGAAGCTTTAGTTTATTCCAATCAATATTATATCTTGAAATAATCTTAAAAGTTAAGGTGTTTGTCATTAGTGTAAATCAGGTTTCAAGAATTTTTTTCAAAATTCTTCATGTGCGTAGTCATAAGTGCATATTATTTTATCATTGTGATCTTCAGAGAGTTGACATATCTGACGACTAGAGATAATAAGCATGCAGTTATGTTTTCACTGCACAATAAAACATGCAAAGATACTTGGTCATTGATTATGAGTCAACTTAGTGAGTTTCTTCAAAGAAATGTTTTGTATGAATGTATAGAATTCATGATTTGAATTAGTAAATTTAAACATTTTAATCTTAAATTGTTATGAATGCAGCAATTTGAAGTTGTATTTGTTTAGTTCCTCATGATTTGTTTTCTAAAATGTAATGAAGTATATAATATATTAGTTTTTACTGTACCAGTACCAGGACACTTTTTTTCAATACAAATTTCAATTCGTCACTGCTGTCATATTTATGAAGCGTTATTAAGATAACAATCATAACCTGTCTGATAAGTTTTCAAAGTAAGTTGAATAATGAAAGATGGAGACTTAGTATTCATAGTAGCAATGAAAGAGGAGTAGGTGTACAATTTTGGGAACTTGTTAGAAATTTCTTTCGTAACTGAAATTTTACAGGTTTAAAAGACTATTTTATTGAAAAATATGAATGAAATGGCAGCTCAATCCGGAACATGCATCTTAAAACATGTAAAATGTAGATCTCCCAATACATTTTACATAATATTTTCATTGATCATAGTGAGAACAGATGTTATGCTTTGTTAGAATATTGCCTGGTTAGTGGTGACATTGGTAATATGCTGTTAAGTTTGAATAGTATTTGACAAAAAAATGTTCTTGTTTTATGTATTTATTTCAGCTGTTTGTTAATCAAGGAAGATTTGTTAAAGTAAGACGAAAAAATTTCATTGAAATACATTGTGGTTTATTTCAGATTGACAGAATGTACTATATCAAAAATTGATAAGCTCGGAGTGGGTGAATGAAAGTACCAGCTCACCATGTCAGGGGAAAGCACAACGGAAAACATTCCTCTGCCCGTGCCAACAAGTACTTTATCGAGTGTTTTATCGGAGGATTTGTCCCTTGATTCCTATCTGGACTCGCAGAGTATAGAGAAAGGTGTTGAACTAGATGATGATTCAAATTTTGAGAAACTGCCCGACTATGAGGATGACCCAGCAATATCAGCAGCTGTGGAAGCAGCAGAGGCCGCAGTGGAAGCAGCAGAAGCAGCGGTTGAGGCAGCAGAAAATGTTGACGGTGAGGGAAGCAATGCAGTCGAAGACATCAGTTTAGGGGAGGAAGATCTGAACCTCCCCGATGATGTAGAGGATCTGAATATACCGGAAGAGGATCCCTCTTACCTTCCTGCGGAGGGGGAGGAGGAGGAAGAAGAGGAAGGGGGTAGTGATGCATCGGATGAAGAATCGGAGGAAGATTCTGATGAAGGAGATGAAGAAGGCTCTGGGGAGGAGGAAGAGGAGGAGGAGGGTGATGAGGAAATGACAGAAGCGACTGATATAGAAGCTCCTCCTGACCTCACCAGTATCATTGACGGTCCGGAACCAGTTGCCATGGATACAGATATTCCTGCAGATATTCCAGTGGATCTTCTCCCTAAAGAGTCATGCTCTGAGGAAGTGAAAGAGAAAAAGACTGAAAAGAAAAGTAAGAAAAGGAAAAAGAAGCAAAAGGGGGAGAAGAAAGCCAAAAAAGCAAAACGGAAATCTGGAAATAAAAGAAGAAATATTAGGTAAGATCTTTGGAGTTGCTTATGATTTTGGAAGTTTTACTTTTTATGTCAAATCACTTGCATAACTCCATATCTTTAAATCGTCAACTGCTAACTCAGCATTTACATGGACTGATTGAACTAATATCTTTGGGTTTTGCTCTAAGAAAAATTGTAAGCTCCTCACTGTAAGATGAGTAAAGTTTTAACATACAGAGTCAAGCATCCTACTTTTACAGTCACAATCAAGGTTCTGAAGGTAAAATGCAACATCCAATAACAATAACAAATAATAATAATTACGACAAAGTTTTTTGTTTACATAATATTTATAATGAAGGAATCAAAAATAGGTTTGATGCAGTAATATCCATTTGAAGTAGTGCATTTCTGAGAGTAGCTGAAACACATTCCAACTAGCTTAACCTTCAACAAGATCATAACTTGTAGAGTGATAAGCAATTGTTCTACTAGACATGGACTACTAATCGTAGGCCAATGTCTACTCCTGAATGTCAGCTAATGACTGATCAATGTTCAGGTCCATCATTAAAGAGGACGAGTTGGATGCTGAGACACTGGCAGCCCAGAACGAGGAGTTCGAGAGGAAAAAACGTCTCCAGGAGATCCAAAAGTCATTACTGGCCAAAAGTCATGGTCAGAAAGCCTCAGAGGAGAAGGAGAAAGAGAAGGACAAGGACTCACAGCTCAAGTCTCTCTTACAAGGTTAGTAACATACAATGAGGACAAAGACTAACAGTCTGTTACAAGGTTAGTGGAATTTGGTCTGTATCATACAATAAGGACAGAGAGACTCACAACTCAAGTCTCTGTTACAAGGTTAGTGAACTCTGGTCTGTATTATACAATGAGGACAATGACTCACAGTCTGTTACGAGGTTAGTGAACTTTGGTCCAAATTATACAATAAGGACAAGGACTCACAGTCTGTTACGAGGTTAGTGAACTTTGGTCCAAATAATACATTAAAGACAAGGACTCACAGTCTGTTAAGAGGTTAGTGGACTTTGGTCCAAATAATACAATAAGGACAAGGACTCACAGTCCGTTACGAGGTTAGTGGACTTTGGTCCAAATAATACAATATGGACAATGACTCACAGTCTGTTACGAGGTTAGTGAACTTTGATCTGTATTATACAATGAGGACAAGGACTCACAGTTGGTTATGAGGTTAGTAAACTTTGGTCCAAATAATACAACAAGGACAGAGACTCACAGTCCGTTACAAGGTTAGTGAACGTTGGTCCAAATAATGCAATAAGGACAAGGACTCACAGCTCAAGTCTTTTTTACAAGGTTAGCGTACTTTGGACTCAAAGCTCAAGTCTCTGTTACAAAGCAAGTCTATATGATGTATCACAATATTTATAAGAAGTCTTTGGAGGGCATTTTGAAGTTGGTTACAGAACAGCAAGATATTTCAGATGACAACTTTTTTATGATCATGAAAATCTTCACGAACGATGATGGAGTAAGCATACACCCTCCAATGTCACAATGAAGAAGTTGTTATCCAGAAAATTTTGGTGTTCAGTTACTTTTTCTCCTCGAAGCGCCATATTAACACCTCATGATCTTATGGCCAAAGTCTACTGAATCATCAATAGTAAACAGAATTGGAATAAGCGTATATTCAAAGGCAGTGGTCTTATGGGCAGCTTTGAACTTGCTAATTATGAATTATGTAAATAAGCATAACAAAAGTAGGAAACTTATCAAAGGTTCTACAATACTTCTTTAGATGATCAGATCGGGTTGAGAAGCAGACTGATTTAGGTTGAGGTTCCTGAATATTTGGAGAAAAATAAAACAGATAGTAAATAGACATGTCTTACACAGAAGAAGTTGCTATCAATAATATTTGTCATTTACTTGTTCATAGATGGTAATCCAACGCAGGCAAAATTGACGAATGTGTTTCAGGCAACTCTTTCTTGTATAAGTTTAAATGTATAAGCTTGGCAATTTCCATTACTGACTTTATGAGTGGAACATCTTTGATCCAGCTGCTGAAGAGGAAGCAACCAAAGCTGAGAATGATGTTGTTATTCTGGACGAGGAGGACAAGAAACCAGAAGCAGAGACGGAGAAAGGTAGCTGCTCTCATATCTAAATGGTTGAATAATGATATTGGTTGAATAATAATTATTCAATGAGTTCTGTTGGATTAAATTGACAAGAGGTAGATGTAGTTTTTTTTTTATATATTTGGTATCTTCGACATTTATGTTCTTCATGTTGTCATTCAATTTATATGCTCTCTCTTAATTGACTGGCATAGAGGGATAGATAAAACCTGTGGCAGTGTTTAAATATGCTCTAATTATTAAATGAGTTATATTAGATAAAATGGACAAGAGGTAGATGTAGATGTGGCATTGTTTTACTTTATTTATGAAATCCATGCTTTCTCTCCATCCAGATGTGTTCTACATCATTCTTGACAAGGCCTTGATGCCAATTGACATTGTTTAGCTCAATTATATTTATTAAAATATGTCTTCAATTTGTCAAATTGTTTTTGAAATCCCTACTTCTCATCCAGACGTGATCGACATCAGCTCTGATGAGGACTGCATGGTGATAGAGAAAGAAGAGGACAAGGAGGACGACGAGGTTGAAGAGGAGGACATGAACAATGGCGGCGGACACATCAACGACGAACTCAACTGTCCTGATGAGCAGGGTCGTGTTCTTGTCAACATCGGACATCCTGCCACAGACACAGATATCTTCCTTTCCGACAAGATCGCTAAAAACATCAAACCCCATCAGGTGAATTCTTTGAGTTTAACCTGATAGTTAAGGGAAGTGTACTTTATTGATAAATAACTTCTTCCATTCAAGATTTCCAAGGTATCTGCTTAGAAAGAGTAAAATAATCTGTACCAAAACATCACTTATGATTTTAATAGGAATGTGATTCTTTTTATCATTTGTCTCAAATTTTATTTTAAATCTGATACTGTGAAAAGTCAGGTTCAGTTGATTAGTTTTGTATGTAACAATATGTTAATGTAGCATCGCAAAACAAATATAATGAGAAATATTTTTTTGTGACAGTTTTTTTCTATTTGACAGTCCTCAGCTGTAGTTTTCAAGAAATCTCTTCATGAAAGACTCTTCCTATTCTATTTTGAATTCATTTGTTTAATCAAATCAAGGGGTTATTTTCAGATTGGAGGAGTACGTTTCCTGTATGACAATCTCGTGGAGTCTCTGTCTCGGTTCAGCTCAAGCGGTGGATTTGGATGTATACTTGCACACAGTATGGGATTAGGAAAGACGATACAAATGATAGGATTCATTGATATATTCCTCCGTTACACCAGCGCCAAGACAGCCTTGTGTATTGTGCCAATAAACACCCTGCAGAACTGGATGTACGAGTTCAATCACTGGGTCCCAATTGAACCCACCTCCGAGTTCCCAAACTCAGTTCCTCGACCTTATAAAGTCCTGGTCATGAATGATAACCACAAGACGACAGCAAGCCGGGCAAAACTGCTCAGTAAGCATTAATTTCTTTATTCAAGTTGCGAGTTTTTTATTCTTAAGGTTATGATTTTGTATGCTTGTTGTTATGGCAGAAGGAATCGTCTGAGAAAATTGTGATTTTGGACAATTACGACTTTGATGATCGCTGCACAATTATTATTATGATCAAAATCAATATCTCTGTGGCTTTCATATGAAATGTTTATGATCACAAATTTTTTTCTTACTGTAAGTTTTGATGAACGATATATGTTTGAGAATTTCTATTCTGATCATCTAACATAGGATTGGGTAGAGACTTGGAAAGTATAATGATCATGTGAAAGATGGATTTTTCAAATTTACATCCAGCTTAAAAGATTGTTTTAGATGATTTGTTCTAAACAACAATATGTTTAAAAACAAAAATAAGTCACGAAGTTTACAAATCTTGTGTATCAAGAAGATGGGATTTTCTGGATAACGACTTTATCTTAGAATTCACATTTCTTGAATATCAAGTTTGACAATTTTCTATCCTTGAACAGAGGAGTGGACGGAGAGGGGGGGCGTGCTGCTGATGGGATATGAAATGTACAGGCTCCTGTCGTCTCGCCGATCCTTCCCTGCTAAACCAAAGAAATCCAAGAAAGCTCCAACGCCTCAGTCTCAGGAACCAGAAGTCATAGATGTAGATGAAGAAGATAAAAACAAGTCTCTCATGATAGGTAAGCAAATTCTCACTGTCAAGTTAGTCTCACATGAGATGTCTCCCTGATGAAGGACCTATTGCTGCATTAGTTGCTGATTTGTGAGCCGAACTGAGCTTGAATTATTTAATGTCTTTAAAGTAGTTTTGATTTAAATCTATTGCTTGTATAATTTGTGTTTAATTGACCGTGGAAAGACAAGAGTGTTCGGTTGGATATATACATGTAGGCCTAAAGCAGTTTTGGTAGTTCTCTATTTACCTTCATCACAATTTTAAAGTAATTGACAAGAATTTTATTAATCCTCTCGTTATCAATGTCATTACCTACACTGAAATTGCAATGAAGAAGTTCAGTAACCATATAACTTCATCTTCATCTCTACGTCTTAGATACTGACATAATGCAATGTAATCTAGCTTCATTTAAGTACATTGTTTTAAAAAAGCATTTACAAGTCATTTTGTACTGACACCTTATCACTTACTAGCACTAATTTGATTGAAGATATGCAGGCAGCACTGGTGAACCCGGGTCCAGATATAGTGGTGTGTGATGAGGGACATCGTATCAAGAACAGTCACACTGGCATCTCTCATTCTCTTAAAAATATCAAAACAAGGTGAGCTAATTTTTATGTAATTAGTAAGAGCAGTGTACCTCATGGTCCAAAATTATTATCAATTCTGTCTTAGAGAGGCTGTCTACTTGTGATCTCAAGAGTTTAAGCAATGGAATGTGTAAGATTCTTTGATTAACCATAATCCAGAAGCGTCAATGTATGCAGAGTTGAGCCTTTTGAAGAGTACGCAAATTCTTGATTCCAAGTAAATGATTTTGCTCATTATAGAGATGAAAAGGGTCGCAGTTGGATGTTCACAGTTTATGAAAAATGGCACCTTTAAAAGGTACATGTGGAGAGAAGAGAAATAGAAACTAATTTTGAAATCATGAGTCAGGTTGATCTCACTGAAAGGGATTTCATTTGCTGGTTTTCTCCGAAGCCCAAATGCAGGATTCAAATATCAACAAGAATGCCATGATAATTTACTTTTAACGCAATTAATTCAATCACATGAAAAACATTTTCTATGAATAAATCAACTCCCATTTCAGACGACGAGTTGTTTTGACTGGTTACCCACTACAGAATAATCTAATGGAGTACTGGTGTATGGTGGACTTTGTAAGACCCAACTTCTTGGGAACTAAGACTGAATTCTCCAACATGTTTGAGCGACCCATAATGAACGGACAGTGTTCTGACAGTACTCTAAGTGATATTAAGTTGATGAGGCACAGAGCCTACGTGTTACACAGCCTTCTAGAGGGATTTGTTCAGAGGTAAGATGTCTTGATATTCAGAAATATTAATATGGTACTGGTATGGCTTCTAAACTTTTATCTGTTTTTTGTTTTTGAATCCTATTTTAGTGTATTATACAAGAGAAAATGGAGGTCGGACATTGAGTTAATATATGCAGGTATAAGATAGGCAACAGAGATTGTAACTATGAAACAAGTTTTGTATTTCTAATTTTGAATTGAAATCTTTAGAATTTGGGGGAAATTTTGTCATACGTTTACTAATTTGGATTATCATTTTAAGGTTAAGGTTGAAAATGAATCATTGTTTGAATTGTCAACCTTCAATTTTTAAAATCCTGTGCCACTTGTCTTTAATTTAAGTGGAAGTTAATTTTACAAATATGTCAGTGCTTATACATAGATTAAGGCTGAGACATAAGTTATTCAGTTGTCACCATGACGATTGATTAATTAGTTTTCAATAATGTTTTCCATGACTACAAAACCCATAATAGATAGCTCATTCATATTTTTCTCTTTTTTTACAGACGTGGTCACACAGTATTACAGAAAGCCCTACCCCCTAAATCAGAACATGTTTTCCTCATCAAAATGTCCAAACTCCAAAGACAACTGTATAATCAGTTCATGACAACAGTCGAGGATTCAAAGGGAGACGGTTCTTTCGGCACCATGAATGCTCTCAAAGCTTTTGCCGTTTGTTGTAAGGTGGGTGCAGGAACACTTTATGAATCTGTGATTAAGATGAATTGTGAGTGATTTATTGTCTAATGCTGCTTGGGCAGTATTTCAGCCATTAGCGGCGATTAAGATGAATTGTAAAATGGAGCTTATTTTAAAGAACAGTACTGTTCAATATAGAATAAAAATTAATTCCAAGCTTTGAAATTTCCCTAATTAGTGGTATGTTACTGAATAACTGCAATTTATTCTAAGGATAATTTATTGGTTAGAATAAATGCTTAAAACCCTTAATTTAGTAAACATCTTTACATATTCCTCATAGAACTGTCCCCATAAGAGCCTGGCATAAAAGGATTGCAATCACTCAAAATCACAAATCACTTTTTTGCGGCAAGATGATTTTCATTCATTCTGTTTCTTTGAAGTTGAATATTTTGCAAGCAGATGATTTATGAACTACAATGGTGTATATGTGGAATTATTTGCCATTAAGCTTGTTTCAGAGATGGTGGTTTGGTGTGAAAGTATTTTATTTCAGTGGCATCACCCTGGACTTCAGTATTCTCTAAACAATCAGTGTTTTCAACCTGAACTAAATGAGTGACTGAATTACTCATATTTTGTAGATCTGGAACCATCCTGATATCCTGCACAAGCTCGTCAGTCATCAGAAGAACGAGGCCACGCCTGAGAGTGACCTTGACATTGACACTGAGGGCGGAGGACCCAAGAAGAAAAAGCCAAATCAAAAAGCGCCTGATCCCGAAAAGAATGTCATCAGCTATGATTGGGTAAAACTTTTCTGAAATCACTGATGTTGTCAACTTCATTATGGCACATATTTAGTCATTTGGTCTGTCTATCTGTGAAATCACTGACTTTACTGTTTATCATTCAAAACTTAAGATAAGAGGAAGTGTAGCTTTTAGTTCACAACAGGCCAAATGTCAAAGATCGATTTAACATTTGTTTAAAAGAATAGGGTTGTTTTCTTGTTAGT
Source organism: Phorcus lineatus (assembly GCA_921293015.1). Lineage (NCBI taxonomy): Eukaryota > Metazoa > Mollusca > Gastropoda > Trochida > Trochidae > Phorcus > Phorcus lineatus. The sequence continues at coordinate 7,758,257 of OV121086.1, read as the reverse complement.
TTGCGGAGGGGGAGTAGAATATTGAATTGAGTTGTTTTCAAAGATTTCAAGGTTCAAAGAATTGGCCTAAATTTTATTTTTTTTAAAAACAAAAAAATTAGGGTTGTAGCCTTTTATATTGGAGAATTGAATCAATTATTATTAAGAAGTATCCAATGATTGTTTTACCAATATTTTCTTTTTGTTTTCCTTTTAGAAATATTGAGATGTTTTTGCTAAATTGTCATATTTATTTCTGCTTCTGATTTCTTTCACAGGCTCATGAACTTATGAAGGATTATAAACCTGGGCTCATTGAAAATGGCGGCAAAATTGAGATATTGTTTTCAATTATTGAACACTCATTGGCATTGGGAGAAAAGATTCTTGTTTTTAGGTATGTTTTCTAATTTATCTACATGATTAAATTTGCTTGCTCTAAAATCGATCTAGACCTAAGAATAAAATAATACTCAATATTTTGATAAAGTTGGATGAAATGGTTAGGAATATATGAGCATTTTGATAGTTATAGATTAAGATTTATTTATCAACTGACACATTGAAAGTATAATACGATACCCATACCCCTCTCTTATTTGTCCATGATAGATGATATGTTAAAAATTTGCTTTGTATGTTATGGAATGAGTTTTGTGTTTTTAGTTCTTTGTTGTGAATGATGAGTTTTACATTCCAGCCAAAGTTTATTCACCCTAAACTTGATAGAGGACCTCCTGGCCCAATATGACGTCCCCAGACCTGACATGCAGGAGAAATGGGCCAAAAATAAGTCTTACTTCCGTACGTGTTGCTTTTTTTTGCTTTATCCTTGAATATAGGCGTTCTAATTAGTCTAAAAGCTGGCATACTTGTTTGAGATTAATTACAATTAATGGTATTTTCTTCAATGTCAGTTTTGAAGGTTTCTACTTTAACCAAGAAGCCTTTGTATTAGGACACAGGGTAATCTAGTGATTCACGACAGAGCTACCTCTGGCGGAAAAGAATGTACTTCTACATATGTTGCACTTAAAATAAATGTTAGGCATCATTAAATAGAAAACAATGAAAGGTTACATGCTATTGACGTAACAGCTTTTCTCCAACCTTGTCCACAGACAGTTTATGATATCTTTAATTTGTTCATCGTTTTTTTAAGAAGGTATCTAGGTTCCTGCTATGTAAAGATAATGTTACTATTATGCTTACAAATGTTATCCTAAATAAATGAAAATGGCTTTAAATCATATTCGACCACAGCCTTATTCTTGTATACCTTCAGGTCTTGATGGAAGTACTCCAGGAACTGAAAGAGAAAAACTGATTAATCAGTTCAACGACCGAGAAAACAAGCGGTGCTGGCTCTTTCTACTCTCTACAAGGTGAGCAGAGAAATAAATACCAGCAAATATTGAAATAATATTGATCATTTGACAGAAGTTTTCCTTTCCAAGTATGGATGGTCTGAAAGTAGATTCAACTCTAAAATATATTCTTTGATTAGTATTTTACCATTACCTCTAGAAAAATAAAACAATACATATTCAATCAAATCTTTGCTCGATGGAATATATTTCAGTGGCATATCAAGGAATTATTTTACCTAAATACCTATTAAAAGGGCTGGTTATTCATCCTCATGGGTCACCTATCTTATGGTGGTTTTTTTTTGTTATTTCCTAAAGGGGGGTTTAAACCCCCTGAACACTTCCCCCAAAGTATCTGCCACTGTCTTAAACAATGAATAATGTTGAAAGAAGTAATAGTTTATGCTCAGGGAGGTTATGGTGAGTCTAAAAATCAATAACTCCTGAGCTTCTGAAATACATTTAGAATAAGTGTTTCAAATCCAAGATTCTTTCCTTGGTGACCATGTACATTTTAAATTAATTGTTCCAGGGCTGGTTGTCTGGGTATCAACCTGATCGGAGCTAACCGTGTCATCGTGCTGGACGCCAGTTGGAACCCATGTCACGACTGTCAGGCAGTGTGTCGAGTCTACCGTTTCGGCCAGGACAAGAACTCGTACATCTACCGACTGGTTACTGACAACAGCCTGGAAAAGAAGATTTACGATCGGCAGGTCACAAAACAGGGAATGGCAGGCAAGTTTCACCATCTTCCTTATGATACTGGCACATTTGGAAGACATTAAGAGTACATGTTTAATGGTAAAAGTTTAAGGATGTCAGAAAATTTTGTTGAACAAGTTGCTGAAACATTTTTTATAAAGTAAAATGGAAGCAGAAGAAATTTTGACATGTTGCATTGTTTATACAGTCAAATTGTTACTTAGTATAGAAAATTGATTTTATTATGATTTAACTTTGAAATGTTGTGCACAGCAATTATGACATTATTATTAAATATTTTCAATTCTATCTCAGATCGTGTTGTGGATGAACTCAATCCTGAAAATCAGTTCACACAAAACCAAGTGGGCAATCTCTTGCATTATCAGGTATGGTTAAGTCTCGGTATTACATGTTTGTTATTGTTAGTCATAGACACATCAGGGGGGATAACTCTTAACACACTATAAAATTTATCATTTGGCGTAAATGGTGGTGTGAAATTTATTAATGATTTTTTCTTTGTAAGAGGTAAGATTTCTTAACATTTCCAGTTATAAAACGAAAGGAATGTATCACTTCTTGTATTATATAAAATTTTATTCTTTGATCTCTGTTTTATCCTTACGATATAAATCTTTGTACATAGCAAGAATCTATGTTTGATTTCAGGATAAGGATCTTCCAGATATTGATTTTAGCAACGTTCAAGATAACTTTGAGGATCCTGTCATGATCCGTGTACTGCAGAACAAGGGGCACTGGGTCTCCAAGGTAACAAATAGCTGTTAAATTTTATCATCCAAAACTGTGTTCCACAGGAGATATAAAGGAGATATCGTTTTGACGGTAGATTTTGAACAATGCCCTATTACAGTTAAGTTCATGACATCACAATTGTTTTTGATCTTCATGTAATGACATCACAATGGTATGACGTCATAAACATGACGACGTTATAATGCTATGACATCGACACACAGAGAGTCTTAGAGTAGTGCAGTGTTCAGAAATACACATTTTTCTCGGAATCGAAATGAAAATTGATTTTGGATAATAAATAGACTCTCACCCTCGTGAGCCTTGGATATTTGTAAATTTTATCAACTCGTGTGGATATATTTGATATCAGAAGACACTTGCATGAGATTCTCTATGTACCTGTAGTTCAACCACTACATACTTTGATAACAAGGAAATCCTATTGCATTCAGGACATGACATAAAAAGGTTTAGAAATTACTTCAGAAGGGATCACTATTCCCCTTCATTGAAAGGTTTGTATATTTCACATTATTGAATAATCCTTTAAATGATAAATGATTGAACTAACCTTTAATTTTATAGGAACCTTTTACACATGAATCTCTGCTCATCGACAAGAAGGAACTCCGGCTATCGAAGAGAGAGAAGCAAATGGCTAAGGAAGCATATGCAAGAGACAAAAAGATGAACATCTCATACACCCGCCCCTCGTACGCAGCATTCTACCCACGTGGACCCTCACACACTCCCATGTCGGCCATGTATGTTGTAGTTACCTAATTAAATCAATTGATTGAATTCTTTCCTAACAACAGTCACTCAAGTCATTTCTTGTCATGTCATGACCTCTGTTACAAGTGGAGTAAATTCTTGGGTAGAAATACTAAATCATGACTGGTTGCACTGAAGGGAAGTAATGCAATAAGGAATGTTGAAGAAAATGCTTAAAGAAACAAGGAATGTGGGCATATCGTAACAGGGTACAAGGAAAAAAATTACTCTTACTGTGTTTGTAGAAAATGTAGAAATAAAAAACTATTAACATTTGATAACATTTATTCCTGTTTATAATTTACTTTTCTCATTAACCATGCTATTACATTAGTTTTTGAATTATGTCCTTAATTACTTGATCAAATTTTACACAGAAAAAGATGAACATATATGCTATGATTCCCTCACAAATTATGGTTTATTCCAGGGGTCCATATATCCGACGAGTAGGTCCATCAAGACCTGTCGCTAGCGTCAAACCGATGATCTCAACACCAGTACCAATGAGACTTAAGGCAGATGGAAAAACTCCAATAGGAACAATAGTGAGACCAGGAGTCACGGTGCATCAAGTCATCACAACAACAGGTAGAGTTACCTCCCTTACACCATCATGATATGTGTTTGGACGTATATGATTCTGTTTGTATTTATCTTTATTACCCTTTGGGTTTTCTTCTTTTTTCTTATCAAATGTGACAGCAAAACTGTAAATTTAAGACCACCCCTTTTCTTCTGATTTTATAAAGTCCCTTTATACCTAGACCCTACCTTAGCTCAAAAGCTCTCAATGATAATAGTTGCATGAGGCCTCCAACCTTTGAAACTCCAACTCTTTTCTAACTAGCCCCCCAGTTTGCTTTCTTCTCCATAGACCTCTTCCACATTGTTTTTGGTCTCCCTCTTTCTCCATCTCCTCGAGGGACCAATCTCATTGCAGTGTAAAAGTTTTTTTTCTTGCATGTAGTTAAGATAATATTTTTTAAAAGAAACCTAAATAATGTTGATTTATGATCTGCAGATATAGTGCTACCCGGGAACAACACCAACACGCAGGCGGGCATGCCTCGACGTATACCTGCTGGCCAACAGGTGCTTGTTATCAAGACACTAAAGGGCGTCTACATCCGCACAAGTGATGGCAAACTGTTCGCAGTGAGATCAAAGACTCCGGGTGGGGTTGCAGGGGTGGGTGGGGTAACTGGTGTCCCCACCACTGCCACTTCAGGGGTTATCACACTCAGTACTTCCAAAGCCTCTGGTGAGTATATGATGGACTAGGATAATAGGATTTGATAATAAGTTAATGTTTAGATCAGCCAATAAAGAAATGATCTTATCTTAGCCAACTTAAATATGAGCTAACATTCGATTTTATGTGGGGTAGTTGGAAGATAAGCAAAAACATGTTATCTGTTTGATGAGATATTGTCTTCATTTAACTTAGCTTCTTACTCTGAACTCACAATAAATTTTGTTGCTTACATATTTTCATTTTTTACCACCTTTGTTTTTTTGATCTCAAATAGTTTATCTTGAAGGTATAGGTAATGATCCTCGGTATTGGAAATAGTTCCTGGAATTTCATTTTATTTCTTTTATTTATGTGCTATGTAACAAACAGTTGTTTCAAGGAAGTATTTAGAAATTAGTCTGATGATTTGTACTAAGCATTATTTCTCACGTAACAGGTGCCCTTGGAGGGAAACCGAAGACTACCTGCACAACCATCGTCATTCCTAGGACCAAGAACCTCAACTCTAATGCACCAGCAAGCATCAAGATAGTGCGCCCAAACATCACACTGAAGACAGCCTCCACACCAGGGGGCGTGATTGTTACAAAGCCCTCACCAGGTTCAGGGGGAACGTCCATGCTTGCTTCCATCTACTCTCAAACTCAGGCTGTGAACAAGATAATTAAGTCCAATGTCAAGTCAAACAACGCCAAGTCTGAACCTGGTGACAAACCAAAGGCAAGTGAGTCTGGAGAATCAAGTCGGGATATATCTGCATCAAACTCGCCCAGATTCACAACAGACTCTCAGCCAGTGTCAGGGAGTTCGTCTCCCTCTGTGGGCGAGGACAAGGAACAGAAAGCACCTGAGTTTGGTGTGCTAGGTATTCTAAACTCTGGTAGGTGGACCAAGCCCAACGTTGTGGTTCAGTCGTCTCCGTCTTCTTCTGCTTCCTCTTCCACGTCATCCTCTGTTGTGTCAGTGTCAACTCTTGCTTCTAAGTCTCCCGCTTCTATACCTGCACCTTCACCTTCAAACCAGTCCCCAGCCAAGTCTAGTCCACCCACAGTGTCCATGGCAACTGCCCCTGCTCTCCCTGATAAGCCCACAACCCCATCCACTCAACTCGCAGAACCTACCCCCCTCACACCTGCTTTCACCCAGTCTCAGAGCAACACTCAACCCAGTGCTCTTCCATCAGCTTCATCTATGACTCAGATCCCACATCAGGTTCATGTTCCAGTTCAACCCCAAATGCAATCGTCAGTACAAACTCCAGTGCAGGCTCCCATGCAAACACCTGCTATGCCCTCTGTACCCCAGCAACCCATGCATGCCTCACTGCCTCCCCAGAAGCCACAACCAGTTCAGAACAACTCCCCTCCCAGCACTCTGCTAGACTTGGACTCCATGAGGACCACAACTGTCAGACCCCTCTCCCAGCCAAAGCCCTCGCAGTCTCTGTCTCAAGTCCCGCCCGTGTACCCTCCGCCCAACAAGCAAAACCCCATGCAGATGGGTCAAGACTCCCAGCAAGCTGACTCCACAGGGATGTCGGACAACTCCCAATCTTCCAGCTTCTCCATTTCAAACCTTACTAACAATTCATCCAATCAGATACGAAATCAGTACAGTAGTCAAGGACACATGCCAGATTCACATCATTTTGACCAATCACAGTCATCCATGCAACCAGGCCACAACCAATCACAAAATCAGTCGTCAGCCCAGTTTAACCAGTCACAACCTGCACCCCATCAGCAGTACCAGTCTCAGGTCCAGCCTCAGAACCAATCACAGCCCTCGAGACAGAACCCAATGGCCCAATCACAGTTCCCAACACAGAACTCCCAGTCAGGAATGCAGCAAGGGTCAATGTTTGGCAATCCTCTTGCCCACTTGACAGCGCAGTTCGGTTCAAGCCACCAGCCGAGTGGAGTATCCATGTCTCCCTACCTTCCCAAGCCGATGTATCCCGGCCACACCACATCATCACAAGACTCCGCCTCCTCCCAGGCTTCAAGTAAGTGTCTCGGGCACTGGTCAAGGGACAGGCTAAATAAGGGACTTTCATTCAGGTTGCTTCTTTCTGAATAATCATCAAAATTATGAGATTCAGATCCTTAGTATATTACTACAGTGGTTAGTAGATATTGCTGGCTCTAAATGAAGACATCTTCAGAGGCTAATCTCTTTGATATTTATAAGTTTCTTTGAACATAAAGGACGTTAGACGCGGAACATTTTATGTGAGGATTTACTATACTCTTTAAGATATTAGGCATCAAAGAAATGGATTGCTTTCATCATAAAGCTAGATTTTGACCGCTTTGAGAATTTATTAGCTAGGCAATGATGAAGGTATTGAGATGTGTCATTTGCTTTTTTCTACAGTAACATCTGTTTGAATCAGTCTGTTTTTAACTTGAGAACAACTCCACAAATATGGAACATTTTCTGAATGTTATGGACAAAATAATTTAGTTTCATGTTTTTAAGAATTGGCGTCCTTCATCAGTTTGTCTTTCTTTTATAACGTGTCAATGATTGAGTTATGTTAGATGTTCTTTTCTTTGTTGTCTATGGAAGTGTTTATTGTTACATAATTGTAGTAGAACTGTTGTCATCTTACATCACGCCCATTTTCTGAAGCACCCATCGATCACTGCTTTGTAATTACACGCCATAATTTTACTCATTTAACTGCAACTGACAATAATTTCACACTGCATTTTCTTCAATCAGAACTTGTCACCTGATGTTGATGTTTGAATAATTACATTTATTAATTGAACTGATTATGCCAGTGTTAATTTGACTTGTTCAGCATGGTATGAAATTTTTTGTCACCAATGAACTTATTTTTTCAGTATTTTTTCACACTGATTCATCTTTTATTTAAATCAATGATTTATGACAGTTTTCTTCATTTCTCAGTTTGACACCTCATATAAGCTGTAAATTCGTCATCTTTTAACCGATTCACAGAATAAGTTGCACGTATGAACCCAATGTTAAATTTCAGAAGCTTATAAGAAGCTTGCTTCTGGTACTAGGGATGGTTTCAATGAAGCGTCAGTCATTAGCTTTATACATCTAAACAAGCTGTTCTTAGAGTCCAGTCCAAGGTCACCGACTTACCAATTTTTTTCTTTGACGTAGCGCAAAAATCACTTAAATGTCACTGACTTGCTCTCTTTATCTATCAATATTAGCATGACCTCCAAACAAATGTCTGTGACTTAAACAAAAAGCTACTGTAAGCCCATGTCCGATTGTTTATCCGGTTTCTAAGAATTAAAACTCTACCTGAAATGCCATCATTTCAGATGCTTGAGTTCATCACTTGTACTGTATAAAGTGCATTCAAAATACTATTGATGTCACAGGCTCGATTGATCTTATTTCAGATTCAGAGGATGCCTCCATGTCATCCCAGATGTCGACCCAGCGCGGATTTGGCGAGTCTGATTCCTCCATGAACTACAATAACAGCAGCAGTCTAGGCTTTGGGGGAGGGGGCAGCACCAACTCCAACAGCTACTACAACATGGGCTCCAGCATGTCTCATCAGGGTCACGGGGGCGGGGCCAGCCAGCAGATGATGCACAACCCTTACTTCCCCGGGGGAGGTCTTGGATCCTACCCCTACCCCTCCCACATGTCTATGTTGGGACAGGCGCCGGGCATGAGCTACAACCCATACGCAATGCAGTCCCCCATGGCGAGCTCTATGTCGATGCTGGGAGGACACAGTGGAATAATGGGGAGCGGGATGAGTGGAGGGCCAGGGCAGATGTCGCAACAATCAAATATGTCAAATTCAGCATCAGCACCAGTCACGTCTGAAAACACCCTCACATCATCTCAAGCACCTGCGGTTACATCAAGCAACCAGTCGAACGTTCCCCAGATGCCAATGCCGTTCCATCCTGGCATGTATGGAATGGCTCCTAGCCCACTCAACCCATATCCAGCCATGCAGCCCTTCATGAACCCCTCTTCCATGTATATGCCGTACGGGATGCCGCCCATGATGCCATTCGGGCCCATGGGAGGGATGGGCAGTCCCATGCAGTCACAGTCTAGTCAGATGGGTAACTATGGACACAACAGTTACGGGCAGTCCATGTCTCAGGATGGATCAGGTCAGGACCAGGCACAGGGAAACACCAACAAGTGATAGCAGACAATGCTAGGTGTTGGTGTAGAGTAGCGGGAAACTGATATCGATGAAATGACCAAATATGGCAGATATAACCAGTATGTGGAAATATCTAGAATTGTAGATGAAGCAACACTGTTGTGTTACTGAGATAGTGCTCTTTGGTGATAGACAGCAAACAGGCAGACAAAGAGTAAAGTTCCATGTTCGAGCTGGCAAAAGCTGAAGGAGAAACAAAGAGATACAAACATGTGAACACTCAAAGGTGTTGAGAACAGGTTCTGTGAATTCAATAATGTGAGAAGGCTATGAATACGAAATGTGTTTTAGCTATTCCACAACTTTTGATGAAGCAAATTATGAAGTTGCGACAGGATCGTACAAATTCCTTGATATTTCGAATTAAACAATGATTCAAAATGAAATCAGGAATGTTGTGATAACTACTCACTGTCAAATATTTTAAGAGGTGACAAAATTTTATCGATATAAACATCAGGGTCATATGAAGAGTGACTTCAGTTATCAGTTCACATTTTTTAGATTTTGTGTGAGATTGACAGTGAATGAGCCCTTGTGAAGGACAGATAGGTGGTTATTTGACATCTGTGAGAGGATACTGATAAATAGTGCTGACTTTGCAGTTTTTAAAGGCATTAGCAGCTGATTAACAGACTATTTTGACTGGTGCTGCGAGATCTTGTGACATTTTACAGGACAATACATTCTACCATTGGATCAATTTCATGTGGAATATTTTAAGACAATATCTGGATGATATCATTGTATAAATCCCAGGTTAAGGGTATATATATACTGATGTATGTCACCTTCTGCGAACAATGTTGCATTTAGATGCTGGATGTATACATGTCTCATGTATATTTATTCATCTGGATGTAAAAGTCTGTGTTTTAGTGTTGAAAGTGGCAAGTTGTGTAGTTCATATCCACAAAGATACCTGACAATTCAAGAATGGGGTAAACATTATTTCAATTATCTGTGTGTGTTTGTAGAGAGTTTAGAGTAGGTAGTTGTTCACCCTTCACTTATATTCCTTTTGTGAAACAAGAATTGGCTGTCAATATTTATTGTCTCTTCTTCTGAATAACCATGTCGTATGTAAGTGTAGTGTACGTGTCAATAACTCTCATCAATTACAGCTACTTCTCTTGGCTGCTGTGTTTGAGGAGCAATATTATTTCCAATCAAGGCAATCTCAGTTCGAGCAACATTACAGATCAAAGCAAACTCAATGACTAGGAGGAACGAGTTTACAAGTCTTCTTTTTTTTTGTAAGACTTAAATTTTTAGAAAACAGCTCATTTTGTTAATTTTGTCAACGGGTTTATCATTTACTCCATGCTCTTGACATTTAAACAAAATATTTCTCAAAAACCTTATCACAGTTTATCAATAGCTTTTTGCTTTGACATGCCGTGTGTTTTCTTATTGCAAAACATGCGTCTATCCATAAACTTGCCTGAAACTCATGATTTCTTAATAAAATGGCCCCAGACCTTTAAATTTCAATATTTCGTTAAAGTTGTTGGGATGTATTTATTAGCGTAATTCAACTTTGTAGGTTGACCAAAAGTTTGTTATCTTAATGAGCTAACTTACCCACTAATGCTTTGAAATATCAAAGAGAGGATCACTTTTGATTAATGCTTTTGTAATTGAATGCTATAAATGTGATACTCTTAAACTGCAGTTTAAAATGGCATAATTAATCATTATTTTGCCTCAGGGAAAAGATCAAGCTAATCGTGCTGCTTTACAAACTAATTCATTAACAACATCAATATATTTATTATTAACAAAAGTTCAATTTAAGATATTTTCTAGTGAAAAAGTGAAATTAATTTTTAAACATGAAATTCAAAGATATTCAACAAGTGGACAACAAATACCCGGTACCCCTCCACGATTATTTCTTAAATGCAAGGGTTTTCTTTCATTTTATTTAATGAACCTTATTTGTGTTTTTAATATTCCAATAATTGGATGAAATCCATGTAACATTTATAATTACTTTAAAGTTTAAACAAAGATTACTTGAAAAAGCGTCTATATTGTTAGCTATTGTTGGGCATTTCCTGTGTGAAAGATGTACATATTTATTTAAGCAATGAAAGCCAAGGATAGATTTTGAAGATAACCATGTCAGTTTTATTGTGCAATAAGACATATTTAATCAGCCATTTTCAAATACATACATGGAAAATATATATTTATTGAATCAAAGTTAAGATTCCATGTGAGATACTTTTAAGTTAACCTACTTGATATGATGGTGGTCATATGATAATTATTTAAAATTTTAAATATTTTGAAAGATGCAGTGAATCATCTTTGGCAATAATCAGATATCAGGTATTTTCAGAATTCCAAGAAGCGTGCTAGTTTTGATTTATCATGTATCCAAATGATATGGAATTTCAAATAAGGTCGTACATCCCAAGCAAAATTTCATCATTGCATCTCTTTTCTCATCTACACATTTTAGAAGTTGTAAAGGAGTTTTGATTCATATTAGGATTCATGGACATTAAAGATGAAATTTATTCCAAATAGTTATGTCCTGCCCATGGGTTTTATTTGTTTCTCCTATATTACTTAGCTTAGGTGTTGTAACTTGTTCATGTAAATCATGTATAAACATTGTTGTCTATTTACATGTGCCATTTTCATACTCCAAATAAATATTGTTATGCCATAAAAGTTCTGTTTCACTCGTATATTTGAAGAAATGAATATACATTTTTATTAAAACTTTGCATTGCTTATAGAAATGCTTGCAACTGTAAGTTTGAAACACAAGTCAACAAATATAAGATTTTAGCTCTCTGAGTTTTTAGTTTGGGTAAAGGGTGTTGCCTGATTGACCTGCAAGAGTTTGGAAGTTACCACATTTTCAATCTATAAAAAATTGGTCAAAGGAACCTGTATAAAAGACATCAGTTTTCTGGGTGTTCTTGTGGAGAAGTACACAGTTTTAGAGGGTGGCCAAAGTATGCTAGTAATGCTTGAAATATGTCCCGATCGGTGCTAAACGACTCACTCACTTGACCAACGTTTTAACTTCCTTGGAATTTAGTACTTGAGAAGTCAATGTGGAAAGTTGTCAGATGGGCCATGCCATGCTTCTGGTACAAGCCTGATTAGCATCCAAATGGTTTGATCTAGAGCTGTGACGATATCCATATTGTGTTAAGGACTCTGCATAAAAATAAAGTTAATCTTTTCTATCAAGAATCACTAAAAAAAGTGAATTGTATCTGTATCATATTAAAATGGAACCCCATTGTGAAATATCTGTATCGTCACAACTAAAAATTATGAAAGCTTAACAACTGCAGTCCGAATAAGTCAGTCTTGATTCCAAATAATTAGTTTTACCATTTCTTTTAGAGGCTTTTTAGTATTTGGAATGCCACTAATTAATTATTGTAAAAAAATTTTGATGATCAATGACTTAACAGCTCAGATTTTTTTGTTTAATGCACAGTGACATCTCTTACATTGCATAGATTGAAATCTTGATAAACATGACATTGAAACCATTGAATTTGGAATTAAATAAAGAAACAAAAACTGCTCTCCATTTAACAGTATTAAGGGTAATGAACAAATCTTGAAGTGAGAGAAATACTCTGATAATATTGTCCAAGCAGCTTTCAGTTTCACCTTCGAGTTAATAAACAATTCCTAGTCAATAATGCTTCACTTATGACCAATCTAGATGTTGTATCAATATTGTCAATCAAATTTCAAAGCTTCAACAATCATGTTACCTTGTGAGGTGATGAAAAATAAACATTTCATGGAAAGAAAATTTATTTTGTATAGGTGCCACTTTTCTCAGATATGACCCAATCCTACACAGAACAAATATTTGTCTATCCTTAAAATCGAAAACTGAAGTCAACACACAAGTGATGAACAATCGTGTTTTTAAATAATTATCAATCCACAAGTGATGAAAACATAACTGATTTCACAAATAGAAGTCAACACACAAATGATGAAGAGCAATTATTTTTATTAAGAAAAATAATGGTCCTAAATGAATGATAAAGTTGATGATAAAATGTCAAGCACAAGCGGCTCTATGGAAAAGCCCTCCATAACAGTTGCAGGGCAGGGATACTTAACACCCTGCTATCAAAATGTGCATTTCATTATTCAGAATCAGAAAGGGGGGTAACTAAGTTTTCAGAAACGTGCAACTCAGCACTCGGAGTAGACGGAGAAACCTTAGCAGAATGAAAACATAACTGTGCAGTTGTGCTGACGACTTGTAGAAAAGGATCCACGTAAATTTTGGCAAAATGTGATGCCAACACTCTAATTCCTCACAAGAAATGTCTCTTCAGACTTAATCACTCATTCTCGGTATGTATCTAGTTAGGGTATTCTATTACACAGCAACCGATCTGATTAGTTCAATGGACATCAACATATCGCATTTATCATTTTTGCCACATCAACACTCTTGTTTCTTCCCTTGTGCTCTGATTATCAATGAAATAAAATAATTTCTCACATATTCCATGTATGAATATTGATGTAACTTACAGTGAAAACATGGGATTAAATATTTTAAGGTTTTCACTTATACAAGGGAAAAGAACAGAGTGTGGCACGTCATCTATCTAGTTACCAAGGTTACAGATAAACTACGTATCTCCCTGCTGTCCCAGAACGTTGTCAAAGTGACCAATTTCAATATTAAGAAAACCCAATCAAATCATATTTCCTAATTATAATGTTTGGAAAACACTTGTCAAACCATAAGATTTGAATTATTGAATGATGTGTACTAAGATCATTTCTGCAAAAGAACGGTGTAACATATAGATCATTGTTGCCTTAGTCTGTACAAATAAACACATGGCAAGATCCGCTAAAAATAGTACAAGTGCAGCAATTGAGCCTTGTTACCCAGGAATTATTAATTGCTAATCATAGACTATTTACAAAAGAGGCTTGGTCACAAGGGACGGTCTTGATGGATTAAAGAAGTATCATTGTGAATTCTGACTACCAATTAACCTTAATTACGAATGTTTTTTTTTAGCTATAATCGTGTTTACTGTTTAAAGCTTCGTTTTATAACTTATAATTTCAACAGTGACAGTAATTTTCAAAACAGGTATTGGCTATAAAAGCTTAACGTGAAGTATACACGGGGACAAAGGAAGTCCATACAAAGAGCTATATAACTGAATGTCTGTTTACATACATACATACATACAACACTCAGTATGTTGTAGAATAAATACACACTGGTTCAGCTCCAGCCATGCTAATCTAAGGAAGAAGACACTACGATATCACATACACTTCATATTAGGTCCTGTACAAACTACTGAAGCCAGTGTGTATGTATGCAGGAAGAAAATGAGCCCACTACTATTCACAGGTGGTTTGTGCAGTCAGTGAGAGTTAAAGGTATCTTCAAAATATCGTCATCTCAATTCAATACATAATTACACCAGTTATTAACAAGAAATGCCCAAGCTTATAAGAAAGTGCTCCTTCCCCGGGAAATGTATCAATGAAAGCAACAGAAAGCACTATCACCTCTCAGCCACGGCTACAAACTCACTTCACCTTTGCAATTTGTTACTGTTGGGACATTCAGAAGAAAAAAAATATGAAAGGACCAAATGAGATAAATGTTGACTTGGATGTGTTCGTTCGAAAACTGCCTCCTCCGTCCTAGAGAACACTGACAAGGGAGGTAATCCTGTTACAACTCGTGAGTTGAGTGGTCCATATGTACCAGATGTTGGTATTAGTCAGTGCCAGGCCGTCAGGACAAACAGACAGACAGACACCTCCATGGAAACATTGCAGACAGTTTGTTTGTTATCCTACAGCCACTATCCATATCCTAAGTCTTTTCTTACACTGGGATGTCGTACTTGCTATCCGTCAAATTGTAAAAGTTCCTGAAAGAAATAAAATTATTCTTAAGAAAAGAGATTTTTTTTAAAAATTGCTTTGATAGAAGTATTTGTTAATTTATGATTGGTAATTTGTTTTCAATTCAATTTTGATTGCTGTAAAACAATGTATACAATTGTACTTGTTGGAGTGTTGATTGCTGTAAAACAATGTATACAATTGTACTTGTTGGAGTGTTCAATCCTTTTCCAATCTTGTTATGGAATGATGTAAGATCTGATAAATCTTTTTTTCATTAATTCTCTTAATGTAAATGCTTGTTCAGGGGAACTGATTAGCTTTTAATGCTGAATCTTTTAGCAGTGTTGCATCCAGGTTTTGACAAAGTGGGGGAGTGACCTGAAATTGTGTAATTGTGCTAATAAAGTGATTTTAATTTTAGCGAAATAGCAGACAAAATTCAGTGCTCGGTACTGTTGGAAAAAACATCTATTGCGCATGTCATACACTTGTAAAAGCTATGTTATCATTTATCTCGGAAACAATAAGTCTCATTGACTAAGCCGAAATTTAACGAGATTTGCCGATTGCACTGGTAAATAGGAAGCGACTTTTACGATATTGCTTACGTGATCAAGTAATTTGATATTATTTAATTGATAAAAAATTTGGAAATTAAATAATCCAGGTAAGTTGCGCAGTAGTTTGTCTCGATTGCGTAATGAAATGTTTTTTTGCGCGATTACTCCCCCACAAAAATAGTAAAATTGCGCGAGTGATATATGAAGTAGCGCATTTCTCGCAATCGCGAGGCCTGGATGCAACACTGTTTTAGTTCCTAACATAGATGTTTGTAATGTTTTAAGAAGAAACAGCCTGGGCATGAGCTTACAGATACCGAAACACTGAATCTCAAAATAGCTATTTACCTGAGCAAAAGTAGATACAGAATAGTTTTGATTATTACAATTACCTGTTAAGTTAGAGTAAAGTGCATTTTGACTTCCCTCCATCATTTCCTCTGCCTTTCCTTTTCTTGCCGGAAGTATCAGGATTCTTTCTGTTTATCATTCGAACTAAGTCGGAGAATATCTACAACACAAAGTCAAAAGATGAACATCTTACCTTCAAACTAGAGACAAGACATTGATTTTCAAGTGACTGATATGAAAGAAACATGTTTTAGAATATTGAAAATCACTAAAACCACAGGCTTCATTTCAGTGAGGAGATAAGAAAATGAGTCTTAATACTGAAACTACTCACCCCTGAAAGTTTTAAAATAGGCAATGATTCAAATATTATGTTCTATTTCAAAACCTTTTTAGACATGATAATTATATATCATTTCCTCAAATACAACCCTTGTATACATGACTTGAATATTCCAAGGATGTTAAGTTAACTATAACCCACCAAAGCTGACATGGAATAGAACCTGGACTCAAAAAGAACTCATTAAGTAAGGGGTCCTGAATGAAATAGAATTCAAGGATTGTATTCAAAATGATGTGGCCCTGGTGTGGCACATTTCAATATCAACACCCTGGTTAAAGAACTGGTAACTTACTGACTTGTCTCATTCAAGAATTTGAATTCACAGGGTAGTATTTGGACCTGGCTACGATTTAAAATTTATTTTGAGACTGTCAATATGAATGAATGGTTTCTTTCTGCCAACCTCGTGCACATTAATCTTTGCCTTGGCGGAGGTCTCCAGGTAGCAGCAGCTGTTGTTTCGCGCATAGTTCATGCCCTGCTCCTTGCCGACCATTCGCTCGTCCTCCAGGTCACATTTGTTGCCCACGATGATCATTGGTACCTGCAACACAATCAAATTTATATCAGGGATAGAGATGAGAACTTGTCGGCCAGCCAATCACTAGTAGAAATGGTTAGGCAGGGCTACAGATAAGGGTCGTACACGCGTAATGTACGCCTATAAAATTACTAAGTAATTAAAAATTTAAAATAAATTCCATGCGTATCATGTACGCATTTACATGCCTGATTACGATTGGACATTCATTTCCATGCGTATCGTATTCCTAAATTTATCAAGGATGTTCTGATTCATGAATATAATAATTTCATGTTCAGGTTCATTTGACAAACAATTATCGATTGTTGATACCTTGTAAAATGTACTTCTAAAATTATGTAAAGCTTCGCTAGTTTCTGGCAGTTTCATTGGTTGATTACAACACTTTACACCTTCAATAAACAACATACAAACGTAGTCACACTTTGCAAGTACTAAAGAAGTGAGTACACCCTTAAAAGTTTCAGTACACCTCCACTTTATATTCAAGGTGTATGTACACTCACACCTACAAAGTTATCTGTAGCCCTGGTTAGGTGAGGTGATTTGGGGTTGAATGCAGCTTTCAAGAGTAGTTTACCAATATGCAGTGTAGCATTGCAATCTTACTGCATGTAGAACAGGTCACTACTGCAGACAAAGTTGCCAAGCTCCTGACCTGATCCTAACTCTTGATCCAAATCCAAATGCACTAAACACTGTACTATCCTGCCCAAACTATTAGAAAAGCCCTGATGAATTTCACTAATGTTTTTTGTTTGATATTCTGTAAAAAATTATTTCACTCATTCTTTAGAATATTGCTGTTAAATTTGAGGCATTCATTCAACACTACCATTGAAACAATCATGTCATTGAAATACAAAACTAAACATTTCACGGTACCTCAACAACTCTGTTCTCTCAAATTTTTAGAGTGTATCCTGGCTACTATAGGGCTACCTTTTGAAGTCACTATTAAGGTGAGATTGGGTGATAACAGTTAAAGGCTGTTTTCAAAAATAATTCACTTATATCTTGGGTGCTAGTATTATTTCAGGGAGAAGGTCTGCAACACCATTGTGGCTATGCATTGTGGTGAAACCTGCGAGGATCGGCTTGAGCTAGGAAACCATGTGTGGTACTGCACTGAAATTCAGTCCAATCATAAGGGCACCACGGGGACAGGTTATGAGATCAAAGACTACCTCAAGGGTGATGTGCTTACATTGTCTGTGTCTTTGACTCTAAGGATTTGTTCTCGGAGCTCCTCCAGGTCGTTGAAAGTTGACTGAGCGGTGATGGAGAAGACGAGAAGAAAACCTTGACCGTTTTTCATGTACAGGTCTCGCATAGCCGTGAATTGTTCCTGGAAAAACACCCCAGTTTATATAAACACAGTGAATTGCTCTGTGATATCTTCACAGTAAACAGAAATTCATACCACTTCAATGAAAAAAAAGATTTTCCTCAATTACTACTTCTAAGGCATTGCTGAATTTAAGTCTAACTAATATGGAGTGTTTGTCACTTCATTGTATCATATCAATATTACACAAAATTGATTACATTCAAAAATCTTTTTTTAATTTCATTTCACGATATTGTAAATTATAAAACATATCTATGGAATTACTTACAGTTCCAGCTGTATCAAGAATTTCCAGCATACACTGACATCCATCTACTTCTACTTGCTGAAACAGAAACCATTTCACAGGGTGAACTAAACTTATTCTACTACCAATAATGATTAGGGGTGCAACGATACAGGAGAGCCACGATACGATACATATCTCGATACTTTTGCTACGATACGATACATATCTCGATACAGCCTTAAAAACTACTAAACTAGTAAACTTGGACATGTCAGCACCCATGCTTGTTAAAGCAGACGACAGACGATCCTTTACTAGGAATAATTTCATTGGTTGGAAAAATCGAAACTAGTGCAACGGCGATTCTGATTGGCCGAAGTTACTAAACACGCCGTGCTGTTATATTTACTCATTTCTTTTGATAATTTAGACTCAATAAATTCAACGTTTAAATTGTTTAATTGATAATATTAAGAAACTTTGAATGTAGCCATTTGTCAATTATTTATTTTCTAACATAATTCCCAAACACGATGTTGAGAATGTTGACATTTCCATCCGAGACGGTGTTAGCATTTCATAGACGCCTGTAGAAATCGATCTAATATTTCTTTATTTATCAGGGTTTGTTTTCAAGAGTTCGTATTTGTTATGAATATTGCTTTAATATCTACGATCTATATATCTTTGAAATACTGTTGTCACAGTGTTGTGTTAACTTTTTATTAGCAAATAACCCTTGAATTTCTAAATCAACCTCCACTAACCTCATCCTAAATTCATCAGTAACTACTTCATTAAACACCGGTACAATAAACAACGTGGTCGACAGAATGCAGTACTAAGCTTTCGCTGTAATCAATTCTGATATGTGAATAGGTTAAACAGGGGAAATCTTGCTAAAATCGGGTAATAAGATTTCTTTTTGATTGATATGTGATTATGTGTGATGAAACGAATCGTGACGAATCGATTTTCAACTTTTTTGTATCGTGTATCGTATCGTGTTGGAAGTACCGAGATTCATCGGAACATCGGTGAATCGTTTCACCCTTAATAATGATTAAGGCTGCAATATGAAGGATATCTTGAGGCGCAAATATTAAGGGAGGTAACTGAGTTAAGTTTCATTTTCAAATTTCATCTTCACAAGAAAAAATTGAATGTTAATATATAAAGATATACTATTGAATATATACAAGACTTAAAAGTTTATTTTTCTATAAGATTAAAACATATCAAAATCATATAGAAATAAATCTAGTTCTTTATATGTAACTCAGTATGCAGTTAAATTAATACTTCCATTATTGTTATAGTATGAAATTTTTTCTTGAATGATTGTTTTACAAAATAAACAACATAGTTATCTGATTTTAAAATACAATTAGGATGAATTGTAAAATTAATCATGTAACTTCCAATGCCATTTGAACTATATATGTTATTAGTTTGAACTATTCTTTTGGTTCATAAGAAAACAAAACAATTCCTTCCAGTCAATGGAACATATAAAAAATACAGCGACTGTTCAAAAAACTTCGTAGGCATTAAAACTTTATTTTTAGTTCAAGTAATTTAGATTTAGTTTCTTCATGGACACATACCTTTCTGTAACTGTCTTCTATTGTTGGATCATATTTTTCTACGAAAATACCTTGAACAAACTGGACTGTCTGAAATCCAAAGAGAAAATAAATCAGTAAAGACACATAAAGATACATCAAACATTCATAATTTTTTTAAATCATGCATTCACAAGCAAACGATTTCCAAAACATATTTCCTAATGTTTTGATGAAGTTTTTCCATAACATTTTTCTCTGATATGAGAAAAATGTTAAGATTTGTCGTAAGTTTCAATAATCTAATATTAGCCTTTTTACGTATTCATTGTAAAACATAAAAAAACAACACTGATAAGAAAGCAAGGAGCATTGATTTAACACTCCCAAGCTTATCAGATTGCATAATCCTTCATTGCTCATATATGATATCTTTAAGAGCTTTGGGCGGGATCTTTTATCCATATCTAATTATATTAGTTATTCTCCAGTCACATATACTATCTTATGGAGAGAATGAATAACGCCCAAGGGAAAAAGGTGTGTTATATCCTATCTAGCCAGTAGCTCTTGTCTGGTGTCCTATTGCTAGTGACCTCCAGTTGCCTATGGCCTATAGCACATGCCTAGCCCTAACTAAAGGTCAAGTATTTTCTATAACCTCCCAGAAACTGGCTTAAATGTCAGCATGACCTAGAGAGTTCCACCCGGGATCTATTGACTCTACCCTGCATCTCTGTGTCAGTCTCTCTGCAGGGAACGGATCAATCAACAGTGACTCATGCAGGACAAACACCAGCTGTTTGTTCTGACTGAGAGAATTCATTGTGTATACAGCAATTGCATACATAGACAACAGGATTTGTGTTCAAATGTCAATCCCTGAATCCTGGTTATGATTTTTTTTATGTTTTGCAAAGATGCAAAAGTGAAGTTTATTCTACTAGAGTTATATATTAAGTTGACATTCAATCCACATTTTGACCCTAATATATTTAAAGTATTTATCTTGCTACCTTTTTTAAATGAATGACATTAGATAAAGATTTTGCAATCAACAAAGAACCGTATTAAAAAATTCATTCAAAATAGACTAACAACTTACGATAATCTTTGATATAGGTCCTGATTAAAAAAATCTCAAACTCTACTTCAAGAAGGAACTTTACAGTTAATAAATAAGTAAGAAGGGTTTAACATTTTACAGTAAATAAACCCAAACTATTATCAAGATTTACTGCAACACATTTCCCAGGAAATGAACTCTATCTACTGCAAGATTTACAGCGTAATAATGTAGGTCCCATGAGAATGCTGCCCGTGACATTTGCAGATCTATGTAACAAGCTGCAGTTGTATGGAGACAGAGTCTACCTTGAATATATCACCCTGTCACATCAATCTGTACCACTCTCATCATCTGGGCATCCAATTATTTCCTTATACACAGGCTACTTCCATATTCAATACTAAGGTTGGCTTGAGACATTCAACAGAAAAATTGCTTAGTCAGCAATATGACAATGTGAAAAGCTTATATATATATATATATATATATATATATATATATATATACTAGTGCGTAACATATACTGTAAATCCTTGAATAAAATAAAACCACAATTTGTACACTAAATTCTATTAAACTTAAAAGAGAATAATTATCAGTTCTGTCTGGTCAGTGCTGCTAGATGTAATTTTATTGGCTGGTTTTACATTATATACATAATATTTGTACATTTATTTTGGCCATAAAAGGCATTTGGTCTGATAGATATAAGGGTATTGAAGAAGGTTTGCAGATTAACATACGCTGATGAAGCAGGGTGATCTACAAGGATTTCATTCATTCAGTATTAATTAAGTTCTGCACACGTTCACAATATGATACTCACCAAGGCACTTTTGCCTACACCTCCGCTTCCTAGAACCACGATCTTGTATTCTCTCATTGTGGCGAGTTTGACGGACTTTTTATTTTATCTGAAATATAGACATTAAGATGTAATTAAGCTTGTCTCAGCAGCCTGCTTCAGCTATTGATTTAACAAATCATATATGAAAGTCAACCAGCAAATATAAATGCTGACTCCATGTTAGGTTTGATCGGATAATGTATAAAATACAGTGTTGTTCCTTGGTGATCAGATCAGGGAGTCAGATTGGCCAATATTGAACAGATGAAATCCCTCTTAATGGCAAAGGTATCCTACTTCTAACATTTTCAAGGGACACCAAGACAAAGGGGTGTGCAAATTTCTCCAGGACCACTTCTAGGAACAACACTAAGTACATTTGCACTCTTGCTCAAAAACGTTATTGAGACTTGTCTTGGAATTTATCAAGACAAGAGAAAAGAGACAAAACAAAATTATATGAAAGAATTTGTGAGATCTAATTTCACTTTCATTAGTGATGAAATCTAACATTTTATGACAAAATCATTTACAATATAAACATTCTTCTACCAAAAGACAGCTAAAGTTATAATAGAAATGAACTTGATTCAAACAGAAACTTAATAAACTCTCATAAAAACAATAATATCTTTTAAAGAAAAAGATAGAATCGAAATGCATACAAAAACTTTAACTTCCTGAAATGGATCTTTGTAAGCTATCAAGAGCCCAGTCATCAAATGTCAACACTGTTCATAAACAAAGTGCATAAGATAAACAAAGACAACGATAATATATTCAAGTTAAGAGAGGAATTCTTCTCCCTCAACAACACTTAGCACTTTTAGATTACATCAATCGCATCTCAGGCAAAATCTTTGTCCATTGGGCATACCACAATAATTTATTTGAAATTGAACCTTACTTTGAGAACACATCTATGATAATACAGTGGGAAATTTATTCTAATTATTCATAAAATCAAGTAAGACTTTCCATGAATACCATTAAGTTAAATATTCAATTTCATAACTTTATAATGTGTTTCATATTCAACAATCTATCATTTACAATAATGTTTTAATTTTTCCCAAAAAGGATTATGCTAAGAAATCTTTCAGTAGTTGAAACACTGATTGTTTCGCCGCAGTTTCCCATATTTTGTCATCTATGACCTTATGAAAATCATTTTTCATCATGTCACCATAGCAGGCCCTTAAAAGGGAAGGCAGGTTGTTTTCTGGATATTTCCATGAGATTTAAACAGAAAAGATTCTGCAAAAAAGAAATACTCAAATAACTGTTATAACCCATCTGACGAACTCGTGCAAATTTGTGTTAAACTCACTTCAGTCATATATATGACAAACGTCTTTAGGTAATAATCTGAATATATTACATCTACATTAATCTATATCCACATATCCTGGTAAGTAATGACAAAGCATGTGTTCGTGTGAGATAGCATTACTGAAAAATGACTAATTTTAACGAATCTATAATAAAGTCTCTCTGAGAAGTGATACAGAAAAAACAGCATACTCCTACATAATCACAATGACCACATATTTCAACAAAGATGCAGAAAGACAGCTTTTCTTTGAAGAGTTTAAATCTATATAAAAGCTGATCAAAACCAGCACATTAAGAGTACTTCCTCTTCAACAAGGATGCTTCAACTCCACCTACATAAGCAATGTCATTGTATCTATCAACTCCTTGACCAACTTAAAGACTTCCTCATTGTGTTTAGCATTGTGTAAATCAAGCATATAAAAGACTTACGAGTCTAGAATAAGCAAATGAAGGCTTTACAGCATATGAAGACTAAAATAGGGTCTAGAAAATAATAAAATTATTCTAAAATTTTAACTTTTTCAGGAAAATAATATATGATTTAAGAACCTTGAATAGTGCGAAAGAAACTTTCTGAAACTTTCCTTTACACTGTTTGGATAAACAGACTGATTTATCATTAAGGGTGCGCAGTATTATCGGTATATCGGTATATTGCAATATGGGAACAACACGATACATACCGGTACAGTCATCTTAAAATATCCAATATATCGTAGGTTTTAGAATGAACACTTTCTGTGTAAAATTGCAGAAAAATGTAACAAAAACACCCTTTGATTATACTGAAAGTTTTTAAAAAATTTTGAACTTGCAAAGTTGAAAAAGCACAGACATGTTAAAAGTATGAAAACAGTCGCTGAATTACCTCTCTTTATAAAACGACATCTACTTGAGCATTGATTACTGTTCTAATTGCTGTTCTTAGTAAAAAGAACATAGAAAAACTAAAATATGAAAAGTGCAATACGTATTGCAATTAGTTTTTCTGTATCGCAATATATTGCGATTTGGAAATGAGGACCGATACCCATCCTTATTTATCATTATCACTATGATTTATCATGATCACTATGATCAACCAAACTGTCAAATGAAAATTTTGGTCCTGTCAAACGCAGGGAATACTCACATTTATATTCTGACAGATAGATTAGTTCGCTGTGTTCAAAGTAAGAACCTAAGTATATTTCAAAGTGATAGCTAAGCCTAAACATTTACTTACACCTTAAGTTTAAAAAAATACATAAATTATGAGAAATTATACCTGTCAATTTACAACCAGTAATCCAGTCACAATCCAAACAGATAACACAACAATATACAAACACAGTGTTAGATGATTATTGATGAAGAGGTATCCGCGACACTGATTGCCAGTGTATCAGATCAATCAAGTGAAAACACCAGACAGCTCAGAACATTACAACAGCAAGCTGAGGTAGATTTGTGTTGCTGTAATATTGTAGGTCCACAGTAATCACTGGTGTAACACTTCCACTAGATCCATATGGTCGTGACACTGATTAGTTTGATTAGGAAGTACAATGATCTCACAAGATATCCATATGTTCACAGCTTTACGTAGGCACACAATTACACATCAATGTCTCATCGCAGTGATATGACTGACCTGTCACTGACCTGGTAGATAGACCTGAGTAACAACACTTACAGAGAGATAAACTGACACAGGAGGAATATTCTTCTCACTAGATATCCATATGTTTACAGCTTTAGTTAGGCACAAACATCCACATCACTTATGATGAATCTTTCTGCTACAGCATAGTCGATATGACTACTTGGTAGTCAAATAGGTAGACCTAGAATTATGACACTGAATGCTTAACCCACTCAGGCTAACTCTTGGATAAATTGGGAAGTAAAATGATAACATTTGAAACCCGAAAACCACAACACTACCAGTGAGTCTGTCTGATTTGACACTATAGATACGACTGTGAAGTCACTGCCCTAGACAGATCTGAAACCGACAGAGATAAACCCACTATAGCTTACCTATGGAAGGATTCGGAAGTACGGCGTTCTCTAAATATCAATTCATTCACATCTTCAGGAGACAACCACAACACAAACATAAGAATCTGTTAATTCACCACAGACGATATGCTGTACAGTCAGAAAGAGCAAGAGTTACGACACTGACACAGATAAACCCACACAGACTAACAGTAGGGAAGCCTGGGGCTCCAGGCTGGTGAGAGGCTTGTTTGGCCCACAAGTGACTTGTGTTACTCAATAGGGGCTGGGTCAAGAAGACTCATCCTAGTGTTATGATGCAGACAGTCCCAGACTATCCCAGTAAGTAGGTCACATCTACAGTACACTGGCGGTGAGAAGTAGGAGATCAATATAATGCAGGATAGTACCGTGGTGTGAGGGAGGTGAGGAGTCTGATGTGACTCACTGATGCTCTTGTAGATTACATTCTCCTCAACACTGCTTATAGTTGTAATACATCATGCAGACACCAGCTGGATGGAGGGAAACTTGTTCAAGCATCCAGCTATTGTTATTGAGTAACTATTCACAGAGCACTTTTCATTTATTTTTCATTAAATAATCAAAAGAGCGAGGGTAGAGGATTCAGAGGGTTTTGATCTCCATTTTTAAAAAAGACATTTAAGAAATCATAAGCGAATATCTGACTTTGCTTGTAGAGGAAAATGACTTCAAGAACAAACTGTGATTATAATTTTAATGTAAATGCCCTAATCAGGCTCATTATCAATGTCACATTTCAGCTTTGACATTAGGTGTATAACTTTAATGTCCCATTCATGCACTGGAATGTCAAGTACGGCTCCTGCACCAGCCTGGTTAAGTATGCTGTACATTCTAATATTTGAACTTTCCATAAATACAGGTTATTGTTACAAAACTTCTGCACAACTTCTCTTTCATACATAACTGTGTAGTTAAAATTCAATACAGATAATTTGATAGACCAGAAATATCTGTTTCTTTGAATCGATGCTAATTAATATATCATTTAAACCGTGAAATAACATGTGTACACCAAAAGTGTTAATAAGAAATCATCAATTCAGAATCCAAATGCTTATCAGTTCAATATAACGACAATTAACCGTGATTTGTGATAAAAAAATGGACATTGCCGTGCCAGTGACTCAAACGTAATATCGGAAAGTTGTTTACAGCAGACACAAAGACAAATATTAGTTTGTAGTAGGTCATTTAACTAATAATCAAGATAATTGGACACATCATTTTGATTTTTAACAACTAGAAGGCTGTTTTCTGATTAACATTGAAAACAAGAAAATATCATAATTTTGGCAGTTAAGAGATAAAGATGCAAGTTAAGGGAGACAATTTTAACTTAACTCTGGTCAAAAGGTATTTGGGGTCATCCAATATCCAAATAAAAAATCATGAAATATACTTTGTGTCACTTTAAAGGATCATCAACTCATCAAGCTCAACACATGACCCTAAAGAGCATGACTCAATGATTGAAACAAGAAAGATACAGTTCGATAGTCAAATGTGGACCCAAGTCAATGTCGACACTATTGGTACACTTACAAAGGCCCCATATAGAGAGATTACCCAACATAAGTCCATGTTTACATTCATGCGTCTATGTGGAAGGTGCGCCCACTCATTTATCACACGGGTCAGGAGACATGGTTCAGTCTGATCTATGTGACGTGACCCCTGCTTACCTTAACATGGACTGATAACATTACAAGTTTCTTAACTATCAAATTGCCTCATGCGAGACTGTCGAACACTACGGCTCTTGTCAAAGATAGACAGGGTATTATGTTTTCTTGAGTCTGCATGTCTGAACATTTTGCACGTGGTCATTACAGCATAAAGAAATAAAACCCTTCAAATGTGAAATGATCAGAGGATAATGAGGGCTTTTTTCAAATTATAACAATGGCACCATCATTATGTCAAATCAGCAATTTGATTGAAAATTGAGGACATAAAAATAGGAAAATGATAAATGTAGGAAGAAATAATTCTATGTCCAAATGTCAATACCTCCCACTTGATAAAAAAACAACACACCAATGAACTAAGTTTCTAAAAATATTTTTTCACTAATCATTGCAATGTAGATAGTATTCAGTTGACAAGTGTTCAATTCTAGAATCTGAATACCATTAAATGGAATCCCTTACTTGTAGATTTGACAATTACCTTCCAATCTTGAAATATACAAATAACACATCAGGTATAATCTGTCTTAACATAGGTCAAGAAACAATCATCATGAGTCTGATCAACACACCTGTTCACCTGCCACGCTCATGCTCACCTTGACATGGTCACTATTACACACATGTGTATGAGTCAGATTGTTTACACACCACTGGCTTAATCTAATGTTCATGATAATCGGTCTGACAAGCAACGAGCAGTTCTGAGCAACTGAAACGAATATAGTCAGTGGAGGGAAAAACTATATTGTATTTCCTTCTGCTTACAGAGGTGAGGTGATGTGGGGTGATGTCGGGTTTAAAGTTGCTTTCAGGAGTATTTCCCTTACATCACATCTGCTAGTATTTTGCAGGGAGAAAGCCCGCAACAACATTGTGGCTTAGGCTATCCACTGCAGTGAAACCTGGGAGCGTCGGCTGGAACTAACGAACCATGCGTGGTACTACGCTGAAATTTAGTGTAGCATTGCACCAAAACCTTACTGCATGTAGAACAGTTCTCTACTGTAGATAAACTTAACGCGCCTGACAGGATTCGAACCATGGATCTCTTCATTGAAAGCGGAACGCGCTAACCACTGCGCTATTCCGCTCCCTTTACTTACAGATGGAGCTCAGCAAAATTTGCATGACTTATTGAAACTGAAAGAGTTCAAGCTAAGTTAGGTCGTTTTTGATAAGTTAAAGTTTAACCTAAATATCTATTATGGTATCAGTATTTACTTCTCATTAAGGCACAACATTATTTTGAGTATCTATTTTTTCATTGTTTTTCCTTTTCCTTTCATTTCAGCCATTAGTTGTTTGCATACTTTGACATGATTACATCAAGCACTTGTATTGTGTGCTTTTTTTACTGTAAGTAGAATTTATTTGTGCACATTTTATTTCTGTTCATATTGGAAGAACTGAAAGCTTGTGTTTTTAAACAAAGGTTTCTAATTCTTGGACAGGCTGTTTAGGGCATATTTGTAAAACAAATCCACAAATGAAAACAGTTTTGAGAGTAACTTTGCAAATATTCTTTAGAGAATTATAAATAAACCTATTACATAAAACGTAAAAAAAAATAGTTTCATGAAAAATGAAAGCTAATTGATGACATTTCAGAAATTCAGTCAGAAATTTCAGATTTCAGTTTGTCAAAATGTTAAGTAGAACTCTCAAATATTTTGAAAATAATATGTATACTATGTAGGAAAATTTTCCATGTGAAAAGGTCATGCTGTAAAGGAAAATGATTCAGTTTATAACGCTGTTGTTTTCTTCTAATTGCATAATAGATATAATGGTGATCATCATTGAAATGTTAGACAAATCAATCAAGAACTCGGCCACATTATAATGTTTGCAATTGCATCCAGTGTTGTTTCTATTCGGTGCCCACAAAAAATTTGAGACTTAGGATACCATTATCATTGAGAGGGGTCCAATCTGTTCAGAATATGCCAAAATGACCCCCTTATCTAATCACGAGGGAACAACACAGACATCACACTTCAGTCATTCTTGTACTCGTGCTGCATTTCAGCCATGTTCACTGAGTCAGTGGGTATAACAAGAGCTGGAGGCTGGCAGAATAATTACTGACAAATCACTGCCCACGCTACACCAGAATTAACAATTAATCAATCTTTATTCCAATCCAACCACCTCCAGCAGAGATAAACGATACATTCTCTCTGAACGATTGAGTCACTGTTTAGTTACGCTTATCATGATGAAATTACCCTTACTTTTAACCTGCAAATCAATTTGTTTGGTACAACTTAACAAAGAATTACAAATGAAATGCCCTTTCTTCAATACTTAACTTCCATAAAATGATAAGAAAGCTACAAACCACATAAGTCCTATAAATTGTAATTCAAATGAAGCTTGAAATATTGAAATGTTGAGTAATTTTTGTACCAAAATGATACCCTTCAATTGATCCAATTAAAATAATTTCCTTTATTACAAAAGTTAACCTGTAAACTGTTTTATAGCCCTCTTCAATGTAGAAAACCATTAACTCTTGTCTACTGCCTTATCATTCCATTTAATATTGAATATCATTCTTTAAGCTAGGCCACACAGTGATGTTCCTGGCTGAAATGCACGCTAAAGGCTCAATTTGTCCAATTTTATCCCAAAAAAACCCCTTTACTAGGGTAAACCTATCAATTTTCTCCAAAAAAGGAAATCCTCAAACCTAGAGGCGTAGCAAATGTTCTGGGAACCTGTGTCTATGAACCACAAGGAATGGCTTGGCTGGTAAATTCAAACAGTAAGAGTTAAAATGATTAAAGAAAACAATTGATGTTCGTTAAGAGATCCAGGAGAAATTTGCCCACCCTTAGTTTTGTTTAGGTATCTTTTAAAATTTTGAGAGGTAGGATTCCTTCATAATTTGCAAGGTCCAATCCTTTTCATAATTGGCCAAAACAACCTCATTGACTAAATAGGAGCAACACTGCAAACACAACTGAATATAACTCATAAATCTACATGCGACCACACAAGGATGCTATCAAGAGTGATATGACAGGGCTATGAAGGAAGGATGTAAACTTGGAGGAGACTGGTCAGACAGGCAGTCCCTACATTCCTCATCTCTCTCATGCACTCTCCATACACTGTAATCAATGTAATAAGTGCCCTTGATACTCAGCTAAAGTTGTTAAAAGGGGCAGTTATTAAAATATGATTCATGGAATTTGTAAAATTCAAATTTGAGTAGGTTGTCAAGTTCTTACCGTATGCATTTTTATTTACAGTACTTCATGGTCTAAAACTGACTTCATGACAGTGAGCTTACATTTGACATATTTTACTTTTTTGTTGTCAGTCACTCTACAGTCTACAAGTTTGAATTTCTAATGAGAAGTGTTTAAGAAGGTGGGACATAAAGTATGTTGATGACAGTACTAGACCCTTAGATGTAGACCTTATGATAACCCAGGGATTGGGAAAGGTAGGGACCTTTGGGCCATTTTGCACATTCGATAAAAAAAACAACCATCAGAATTTCAAGTTCTACTACCACTGGCACAAAGGGGAATGGCCTATTCGAAATTCTAAAAATGATTTGAAGCCGTAAAAACAGCCAATTGGCAAGGTTGTCTTTTCAAATCCCTGATCACCATGTTGCTTTCAGGTTTTGGATGACGATATAGAATCACCTTGTGATATGACAATGACTTTAATTTATGAATAAACTCTAATAATCTTTATGATGATTCTTCTAATGAAAAATACTATCACAATAACAGTTCCTCTTTGATTGAAAATAGAACATATGCCATCTCGCTGACTGTGGAACAACAAGAGAGAGCGCAAATTTCATCACAAAACTTTATAAATTGTTAACTAATAGCAACAAATCATGAAAATATCTACCAATCACCTGTGAAGGAGTACTAAAGATGTTTACATATTAATTACATATAATCTCCCATTCTCCACTTTTGATATTCACTGAAAAAACTAAAAAATGTCAAAACAATAATTCTAAAAGTTCGGAAAGAATTGATTGATCACATGTATGAAGAAAATGTGTACACAATGTGCAAGGCAGACGTAAACATTGGCTGATCACTTGTTAAGACTTCACTAACATTTCAAGCACTGCCTGAAACAGAGAAGCTAGGAAATGGTAAATAACTTGACATTCCAACCACAGATTTGACCAATCAGAGCAGAGATATTTCTCCCTTGAATGCTGTGTCAACTTGATTCTTGAATCTGGGTCACCTGCATCTCCTCTATACAAACAACCACTGCCTCTTCTTGCAGAGTAGCTTAGCAACACGGGGTAATGGCACAATATAAATAAACCTACTTTTCCTAAATGTTCTGTAATGAGGATTAACAATTGCTAAATACTGCATGTTGTGTTCATGAAGTTTTAAGAACAAATAAATACAAGAAATAATAGAAAACATGCATCACTTCAAAAATACTCATTTTTTTTTAAATGTAGAACTTTAGAGGTATTATAAAGCTTTCTAATGATATCAATAATGATTATGTGACTAAATCTAAACACGACAAAAAAACTGTATTTAGGACAGAAGTAGACTGAAATAAGGACTCAGTGATCAACAAAACATTTTCTCAAGTTTGATGATCACAAAAAGAATTTGAATGGTTTACTAAGTCGTCAATTTAATACCTCCAACCTTTAAAATTTACTCAAGCAGAAAGACATGATCATAATCATAGTATTGAACTTCAACATGACTACCACTGTAGTTGAAGTTTCTATTTCAAGATATATGAAGCAAAAAGTTTTTAGATCTTATATGATCTACCAAAACATATTGTTTGCATGCATTCAATATAAAATATCAACTCTTTATTTCGAAGGTATTTTTTCATAACTTCCTTTATCATCTGCAGGACTAGTCTTTTTTATTCTTACTGTCCCCACTAACACTAGCCAATAAAGTCTCCTTTAATAGATCTAAAAACAGAAGTGTAAATAAAAACAACAGTATTTTCCTACATAACAATAATCATTTGATTCACACCTAATATTATGTCTTGGTTGGTAAAAGATGTACAGACGAACTTTAAATATTTGAGAATGACTACAATATTTCACAAGCCCAAAGGCAAACTGTCTAATTGTTTTTGTTAACCCAAAGTGATTTCTGCTAGCTACTAGTCCTGACTCCTGAAGAGGTTTTATTTTTCAGCAGAGTATTGTTTGTCGAGAGCCTTGCCCACCAGTGTGGCAATGTCTTGCGGTAAAAAGAAGCAATGACTGGAAATGTTAACAAGAAAATGACTTTAGTTTCAAAGTAGCATTAAATTTTAAGAAGTAGAGAATCTATGAAGATTCTACTCCGGATACTTTGCAAATCAATACTCCCAAATGTGTCTGAAACTCATCTAGACAACTTTATTTATAGCAATACCAAATGATAGCCAAGGGACTGAACTCTAATTGGTAACTCTATAGTTGGTTTTGATGGATTTCCTCTGTACATCAGGGCATGGAGCTCTTACAGCTGTCACTACCACACTGACCAAAAATAACTTTTTTGCCCAGAAAACTTTTCTAAACATCACTGTTGAGGTTTCAAAAACTGAAACAATGAAGTGTACAGGCTATCAAAAAAAATATGACGAACCTTTTACAAATGAGATTTTTTACAAAGTGAAACTGATAATTATCTCCTTAATTTGTAACATAATTTGTTTTAAAAGGCTGATTGTTTCAAATGTGTTTGTAATCCCTTTAAATAGAAGAGTATCAAATGAGTTAATCCACCCATAACCTGGTTAGTTTATGGCTGAGATAGCTTATTGAGGTTTTCCTTGAACTTTGTCCCAAACATGTGTAACTACTAACTATACTATTTTAATAGCTGGTAACTTTTTCAGGCTTAGCTGTATTAATGTACACGATTTTATGGATATTAGTTTTATTACTCATAATTGCAAAAGGATATTTAACATCATAAATATGTCATTTGTTTAATGACGTAAAGTTTAAACTTTTATCTATCTTAAAACTTTGTGTAGATACTACAAGAATTATAACATTAGTCTCAATAGTATCATACTCAAAAGGGTACCGAATTCATAATCATGATAGGGATGATCTCACAATCTCATCAGTTTTAATAAATTAATATGTACTATGGAACCTGTAACCCTGTTTGAAATGCCTGAAAAGTGACTGACCAACATCCAACTCTTTACTGAATGACCTGATATTTTAAACATAACAAAGTGGTTTATTTGGCAAACCATACAGTTATAACACAATTTCTGAAAAAGGACTTACATTACCGTAACCGTGACATGAATTTGAAACAAAACACAGACCAACATTACTGTACAATATCAAGTTGGTTTTCAACCAATGATGAGACATTACACGAACCAACCCCTGTCTAGCTGGACATTTCAGTCTCTTTTCTCATGTTTGCATTCCACATCTGGCATGATACGTGGCGTATATCGGTAAACGAACTATTCAATCATCTAAAACAACATTCATAAAGTATCCATAATGTTGTTATTGTGTCATATCTGAAAATTTTTAAACAACAATCGACTTTACTTACGCTTTGGCCTGTTTGATGGATGTCGGAAGCTTCCGCAGCTATGACGTCACGAAAAATATGGCCGGCTTCTTCTATATTTGGACATAGTCCCAGCAAGCACCTGCGACCTAACCCTCTCACTTCCTCTTCCTGTTTCTCACACTCGCATGCACTTCTGTCACACGCTTTCTCTCTTTCTTTCTTGTCTGTCCACTCTTCCCTTTTTTATTGCGATGATACTTTGATCTTATTTGATCGACCTTCGGGTTGAGATGATATTAAAAAGCTGGCTAGCATTTTATTGCGATGAAGCCACCAAACTAACTGGATATGATGCTGAGAATGGATAAACTATGGCGTCGACGGAACTTGAGCTGCTCGTCGGTTCGTTTCTCCGCCACGTGGGTTGAACATTGACACTGATCCAGTCCTTATTTCTTTTACGCTGTGGTTTTGCAAATAAACATTATGTTGCTTTAGATTCAACTTTTCAGCTACCACTTTGTTGTTTTGTAGGCCGGAACGTTAAACCCCCACCTACTCACTAAATTTGGTTGATTTGTTTGTGATTTTAGAATAGACGTTATAGTCATTATGTAATATGGTAGAATTAAAGCATAGATGATAGACACTCCCGCGGAAAACAAGACTGGAGCTTCAAGAGTCTTTACGGTCGTGGGGGCGAAATAGCGCAGTGGTTAGCGCGTTCGGCTTCGGATCAAGAGGTCTAGCTGTTGTCTTAAAGCACACAAGGGCTCGGCTACTTTGCAGCAGAGAACTATTTTACACGCGGTTTGGGTGCAATGCTACACTGAATTTCACTGAACCACCCATGGTTCGCTAATTCCAGCAAATGCTCACGTTTCACCGCAATATTTATGGTGTCCCGGGATTTCGTGTTGCCGAGATATATATAAGTGAAATACTCTTGAAAGCCGCGTTAAAGGAGCACAGATTATGTTGTTGGAGTCAAATATGTGAAACTTTATAAATGGTGTTATTTTATCGAGAAGTAGTTGTTCCAGAAAATCACAATCCTAACGCTCATCAGTTCAGTAGAGTGACAATAAACGGGTAGAAGTCGTGATTTGTGATCGAAAACCGGACATGGGCGCGCGCCAACGACTCGAACGTAATTTTGAAAAACTTATTTACAGCAGACACAAACGCAAACGTGTTGATATTTTTAAATAGGTTACTTACCAATATGTACTGTTAATTAAAAATCGTCTCATAGTTAGGACCGTTTTCCGATTATCATAGATGAAAAGAAAATATCATAAATATGGCAATATGGATAAAGATGTAAATTAAGAGATGACATTTGAACATAGCTCAGGTTAGGTATTTTAGCTTATCTAAAGCCACATGAAAAATCATGAAACATGCTCTGTGTCAGTCATATCACCTCACCTTAAACACTGTCGTGTATTCGGTAAGGTTACAAGATGGCGTCAAAAAAACATGACAGAGATAGGTGTCTGATTCCATTGGTTGTTTCTCATAATTGTCGAGGTTAAAATGGTTATATGTAATTATGAATAGTCAGGATATGAATAAGGAATATATTGGTGCACCGTTTGGTTGCACAAATTTCAAGATATAAGCTTATTTGCCAATTAAAGTTTAAGTTTATCACACTTATGTTTTCGAAGCGGGGATGACCACTCTAAAACTGTAATTTCCTACCCTTAAAGATCTTGAATGTTATAGATATCGTCACACACAGTTGCTATCGGTCGTAATAAAGATTTTCGTGCAATTAAAAGTGAATTGCTTGAGTAGTTAATTAGTTATTGCTAAATCAAAAAATCAACAAGGCAGCGGAGGGGACCCCGAACTAAAGGTTTTGAGAGGACCTTTTTGGATTGGGAGAGGATACGGAGGAACTCAATTTCAGATCAATATTCGACGAGACAAAACTCCTGATATTACAATTTTGAACTTGACCACCCATTCTAAACAAAGAAATTGAATGTTTAGATCCCCAGGGTGGCAAAGTTGGAATTTTGACAAAAGACTATTAGATAATTCCCAATGACGATTTAGGTATCGATAAGAGCTTCATTGTTGAACAAACCTCGCCTATCTTGGAAGTCCCCTCCTTACCGAGTACATGGTCATTTTACTAACATGCACAATTAAATTAAAATCGTCTCTTTAACATATTTAGTGCCATTTTCCAATTATCATAGATTAAAATAAAATATAATATTTCTGGCAATTTAGAGATAAAGATGCAAATTTGGAGATGCGATTTGAACTTACCTCAGGATATAAGGTACTTTAGCTCTTGCTAAAGCCACATGAAAAATCATGAAACATGCTCTGTGTCACTTTAAAAGTATAACTCAGTGGTACGCGTGATACATGAATGATGAGGATGATGTTCGATTCTTATTGAAAAGTTAAATTGTCATATTTAGCATCTGAGCTTTGAATCTAAAAAAAAAGGTCAACCCCACCACTATTTGAGGAAATTTGAAGATTGGACAGTGCACCCCTTCCCACATGTGACACGGTTTTGTATACCAAAGAATATCCCTACATAAATGTTTTTCAATAAAATATTAAAGTCATAGTCTCATTTTTGTAAGGCAACTTAACTGAACTAATTATTCTTCACGAACAAAATCTGATCACTAACACAAATATTTTCTGTCGCATTTGCAAAGATTTTCATTTTTATGCCCGTTTTACAATTTTGGATGAAGTAGCTTATTGGCGTAAGCCGTTTCAGACCGATGAGGTACCGAATCAAGTCCAATCCCATCGCGAGTGCGAAACACCGGAAATCCAGTAATTGTAGCGCCGATATTTATGACAGACGCATTCTTCATTGAGTTAACCACCTTTTTGTTATTTCAGTATTTGAAAAAGGGTAAGCTATTAGCTCTTTAAATTGGATATTCAGCTGGGAAATTTTATGTGTTCTTCGTCACGGCCTTGGCGAAATGACGTGGTAAGGACTAACGCTCGCAAAACACGTAATATTTGGGTAGGGTAGGGTAGTTTGAACTTAATTATTGAGGGCTAGAATGCCTGCAGAATTCTGAAAATTGTTGCAAACGTCAGGGGCAAGATTTCTGTGAGTGGTGAACTATTTGTCCGGCATGCATTACAATTTGCCTTGCAAAAATGAGACAATGACTTTAACAATACTTCGAGGTCACCGACTGTTATGATTTAAAGGGGCACGTACAGAGTACGTTGTTGGAGTCAAATATGTCAAACTTCATGAAAAGTGTATTTTATCGAGAAGTAGTGGTTGTTTCAGAAAATCTGAATCCTGTTGCTTTTCAGTTCAATACGTATAATGTAACGACAACAAACAGGTTCAAGTCGTGATTTGTGATCGAAAACCGGAAACTTATGTTTCAGATACACAATTGCACATTCTGAAAATGAAGGACAAGATAACATAAAAGATGTTTCTGAATTTATTTCAAACTGGACAGAGAAAACAAATTCACATTTTTACCAAATGTTCTGTTGTACAACTAGTATATATATATAGTCTTACGTTTTGTAACATATGATTTCATATGATTTTGTCATAACTATTGACCCATAAATCATGCTTTCTTAGAGACTTAAACTTAATCTCACATTGTTGCTTAGTGAAAGCTATAAACAAATGACGTCACACGGTCCGAGTACCCGTATTGTTTTGGCGATTACATTTACCCTGCACTCTATACAAAAGTAACTGTGGATAAAGATGGCCGGTAACCTGCCTCCCGTATGGCTAATCTTTGTTTTTATTTCAGCTTCATTTGGTGAGTTTTCTATGAACTTCTTAATAGTACGATTTTCCATCAAAAAAATCCATTGCATACATATTTTGACTGTATAGTCATTGTGAAAATGAACCAAGTTGTGTTCGAAAACAAAGCATACATAAAGCATACAACTATGTTGTCAGTCAGTCAGTTTTACTTCAAGTACATTCAAGTATGTTAAATAGCCTTATTATCAATATTTTATTCAAATTATTTTACACAACATAATATAAACAAATGTTTAATTCGTTTACTAAACGTTTAATTCAGATGAACATCTCGATCTACAGCATCATTTTTCTATGAAATAAAATTTCTCTCAAGAATAAATTGCTTCAAAAGATAAATTTGTTAATAATGATTTACCATTCATGCCTTTTCAGACTTGGCTCTGTGTGTGCAATGCCGCTACAATGTAGGACTGTACACGAGCTATAAGTATTGCTCGACGAGTTGTTGTGGATCCTTGACAGCACGCACCTGTTGTGAAAGGTGGGTGGTTCGTAATATTCTACGAGCGCTTCTTTTTATGACGTCTAGAGGCGTTGTTTTCATGTAAAGCAGTTTTATGGTGTAGATCACGTCTAAGTTAAAACAAAGGCGGTTCCGGTTGAAGGGTGTTCACTCTCGTTGTACACCATTCTTTCGATCGATTATTTAAAAAAAGAGGGTAGGGGTGGACTCGAACCTCCCTGGATCCGCTACTATTAAACGTTTTTGTTGATAGTAGGACCGCTGTGCGTTCAAACAAGAGACAAGCGGCCTTATACATATATAATAGCATGTCGGTCTCTTTACAAAGGTTACCAAAGTCATCTATTGATAGAAGAATGTCGGGCTAACCATCGTTATTCAATGGATAGTACTGAATGGTTGCTACATGTTTTACAAAAGGTTGTCTTTATGTTTTGTGTATATATGTTATGCATACAGAAAATACTCTTATATCAAAAGTTGACCCAAGACATAACTTTATGAAAATATTATGAGTAAATTTCTTTGGTATCATTGTACAATGTTATTTTATAAAGGCCTGTCTCTGACGAATTTGTGCAATTTATAAAAATACAAGTATTGTGTCTCTGACTTCTTTGTGGAATGTATGACCATATACAAGTACCGTGTCAGCGATAGCCATTAGTTGATTTTATGTACGACTCTCTCTATCTCCCTTCAGCTTGAATCTCGGTATCCTAATCCCTGCTGTGGTGGGAGGCTGCATCGTCGCTTTCTTCCTCTTCGTCGTCTTCACGCTCTACTACAAGAAGCGAGTCAACAGGGGCAGGGTCGTCATCGGACCTGGTAGGAACAAAACTGTCACAGGTTAGACCATGGGACGCTTCACGAGCTTTTAATGCGCTGTGGTTCAGTTTCTGTTTTAAAAAAAAAAGTTTATCTCTTCTATAAACGTTAAAGTGACACAGAGTATGTTTTAGGATGTTTTATGTTTCTTAAATAAGAGCCAAATGACCATATGTCCTCAATTAGGTTCAAATCGCCTACCTAACTCGCTCCTCATCTCCCAAATTGCCAAATTGTGCTACATATTGTATTTCTATGTTGTCAATGATAAATTAAAAACGGCCATATAAATGTAAGAACGTCGAAATTATGCGTACATTTTCCATGTATGTTAGTTAAAAATCCTAATGAATACTACCGATCCATATTTACTTTTGTTTCTGCTGTAAATAAGTTTCCAAAATTACGTTTGAGTCATTGACGCGCGTCACTGTCTGGTTTTCGATCACAAATCGAGACTTTATCCTGTTTTATTGTCGCTATACAGAAGTCATAAGCACTAAGATGCTAATTTTTGGAAACAACCAACACTTCTCGATAAAATAACACTATGTATGAAGTTTGGCATAATTGACTCCAACAACATACTCTGTAGCCCTTTAATTCAAAAAATATTTTCTAAACTAGAAAACACCTAATTTCTAAACCCGAGTATCCGTAGTGGTAAAAATCGTCTGACGACTTTCTAAAAGAAAATAAAAGTAATAATTGTAATAGGAAGAAAAACATATGTTGTAACGACCTTACCATACTAGGTTAAGCTACGCGTTTCCATTTCCATAAATCGAATGATTAATGGCATACCATGGCCATATACAGTTTTCACATGACAGTGACACTTTATTTTAAAATTACAGATAATTTGGTCCAGTAATGAGATAAGGAAATTATATCTGCTTAAAGTACTGTTTATTTTTAAAAAATCGAACAAATGAAACTTTTAAAAAACCGCGAACAGTGCCTTTCAACTATTAAGGTCCGGGTAATGGATTCAATCTAAGCGTTTAAAGATTCAAAACGATAAAAATGTGTTTAACATTTGGTAACGATTGACTTCTCTTTCATGAGATACTTTTATATCCATAGAAATACGCACTACAGTGCCTTCAAGAAAATGATTCGTGGGGTTGTTTATGGTACGCAACATTATGAATATTTAGTGCTTAGATCTGGTTCGTCTAGATAACTCCGTGTACTGACAATAACAATAAGTATAAACTTTAGTGTTTTATATTCATCCTTTTTTAATATTAAGAGTGAATCATTTGTCTGTTTTAGGCAGGATATTCTAAAAAACATATTCAATAGCTTCCACGATTTACCAATACTTGTTTTGTTTCAGTGAGCAGCACCCAGCCGACAGTTCCAACGGGCCCTCCTCCAGCCTACACCACGACTAACATCTACACCTCGGGCCCCCCTCCCCAACCCACAGGCAATCCCTCCTACCCCCCTGCTGCCTACCCCCCTCCGCCTCCTCCCTACCCAGGACATCCCGTCCCCTACGCTCATCAACAACACCACCCCGCAGCGTACCAGGCAAACACAGCGGTCTTCATGTGACAGAAAGACCTTTCACCCTCACCAATCTCATTAAATTCAGGCGGAACCTAACACTCATTCCTCTGCTTTTCTGAGATGTTCGTACTTTTTGAACATTGATTAAACATATATCGATTGCACCTTTGGCGTACTTTCAAAGCGTTTTACCCTATTTCGTCTTTGTAACCACTTCAGTGTATGATTACTGGCGGAAATGAAACGGTTTGACTTTGAAAATAAGGTAAAGCACACTCATGTTTAGTACGGTTCAGACAACTCGAATGTCAACCTGAAACTTACTTGATCGTTAACACACAGACGTATGAAAGAATATTGCAGAAAAGAACTTGAACATAGGGCATTCATAAAACGTCGACGGTATTGCTGAATAAAATACGGGAGTCGGGGCAAAAAATAGTGCCAGTCGTAAATAAAGATGATATTTTTGGAAATTGTTTCGTTATTTGTTATTTAGTTTTTGACCATTACATGTGTTACGGACACATAGTATTTACTCGTGTCAAATTTTGAAGACACTTACATGATGAAGTCAGAATGTAAACTGTGTATTCAAATTTACTTTCTTTTACTGAAATATATAAAACTATGAAAATACTATGTATTATGTTTATATTCATTTTTAGAAGTAAGATCATACACTTTTACAGTTAACTTAAAAAAATATAGATTTATATATTAAAAATGCCAGGTGTTCACTCTGATGTATGGTAGGGCGGGTAGGAACGTTAATCAGCGATCTTTGCCCAGGTCACAATAATGTCCTCGGTCTGAACCCAACTATTTGCTGGTATTTCGTCATGTGGGGAGAACTTTCAAAAAAAGTTTTCAAAACAGGCAACCCCAACAAAACAACGTAAAACCGACATACATTTATATCATCTGATTATTATTAATAACCCTCAATTAATCATGAATCATTTCAGATTATGAAATTTAAAAAATGCAGAACTGAAGAGTTTTATTACCATTAAAATATACCTATCATCTAAGAATCATCTTCCCACGCACGGCTTCGGATCAGGAGGACCATGGTTCGAATCCTGCCAGGGGCTCGGCAACTTTGTCTGCAGTATAGAGAACTGTTCTACACGCAGTCAGGTTTGGGTGCAATGCTACACTGAAATTCAGCGCAGTACTTAGCACCCATGGTTTGCTAGTTCCAGCCGATGCTCGCAGGTTTCACCGCAATGCATAGCCACAATGGTGTTGCGGGCTTTCTCCCTGCACTAATACTAGCAGCCGCGATATAAGTGAAATAATCTTGAAAGCGGCGTTAAACACCAACTCACCTCACCTCACCTCTTCCCACGCAAGGTGAAAATGTATCGAGATAGACTCTAGGGAGAGTTGGAAATCTTTTCATTTCGGTCGTGACATTGTGAAGATGCTTAGAATAGGTTGCCTCTGAGAATCTCCGCTACCGATATTTTCTAAAACTGAAACCGTGAAATAAATACATTAAATACAATAGATAAGTCACCTAGGATCTGACATCTATTTAACGTTGATACAACGCCATGGCTTCGACGTTGAATCCACGTCGAAACGACGTCTGTTTTTTACTTTGCCGCTAGTTTCAAATCAAATCATAAATGAAACACCATAATGATCAATCATATTTAAGCTTAGGTCAATTGCATTCAATGCCAGCTGTTGAGGACTAATTTTAGCGACAAAAATTCCTTTGGCTTCTATCAGAGGATTCATTTTAGTATTTTTATTGTTTAACCAAGTCTGAAGATATGAAAGTAAACAAACTATTCAGTGATTAACCCGGTATTTTTCATTATAAAAACAGTCCCTTGTACAACAGTCAATAACATAATCGAAAATCTAGCAGTTTTTATATTGATTATATTTTTAATGTTAGTTGGTGTCAACAGTGATTGACATTCCGCCGTGTCTGATGACAATGAGATATTTCCTAGGGCTTACCTGAAAGCTTCTGTTAATTATCCAATAACCCCAAAACGGTACATTATCCACCATTTAAGATCGCTCATATTTTATCATATAATCTTAAATGAAAACATTTACATACCCTTATTGATTTTTATTGTAACCCGAAGAATTTCATTTTTGTTTTAATGTAATGCTTTACTTGTGACTGCCTCAACTCTTTACTCCAATGGACATTACAATTTGAGATTTAATGTGTTAGAGGAACATGTTGCAGTCCATTTGTAACAAATATAATGTTCGTTCATGTTTGAGTAATAAAATCTGATACGCATGTAAAAGACAGTTACAAACGTCAAATAGACAAATTATATGTAGACGTTAACACAAAGTTAGCTTATTATTCAAAAGTAATGCTTTGTAAACTCTATTGTTTTAACCGAAAACCAAAAATATTATAGCTGAAAATCAGTTTTTGAGGAGGTATATACATGTATCGGCATGACGATCTTCCGCACAGGGCGATTTTGTTTATAATAACCTTCGAGGAACATTACTTGTCCTTTGAGGCTGAAGACAATTACGAAACATAGACTGACATAATTTAATTATTGTTAACTCTGTTGGATTTCGCAGTACCAAAATACGAATTTTTAAATGTAAGGCATGTGAATTGAAACTAAAGCGTCAAAGTATAAATTTTATTTTATATGATAAAGACACCTGTGATACTGAATAAAAACTCGTTTTACACAATTTGTAAATTCTTTTTCAAAGAAAGAAGAGCAACGGTCTTAAAGATATATATGCATTATCAGCATACAACTATACGTCCCATTCAGGTGTTTTGTAGTGATATGGCAACACACCTTGTCATTTTGACTGATGTAATTAAGTTCCCTATCTTGGGCTCCATTTCACTTACCGCTGTACATTGTGCGTTGTTTTCTCAACACTTTTACCATTGTAAAGTTGACTGATTACCATTAAAGATTTTTGTTACAGTAAAATTGTTTTACTTTTTTATTTCAATGAAAAAAACCTTAAGATTACCCATAAAGTACTACTGCACGATTTTTAGATGACGAAAAACGATTGGATAATTGATTTATTTTCTAATGCTTAGGCATAATTACTATCACTTGATTATTCACGTCTGTGATGAAATCGTACCGACATTTATATAAATGGTTGGATACTGGTATACAGTGTCGGTGTAATCGGAAAATCACAGAAAATAATAAATACAGACTGACAAATACAATGGAAGTTTATTATGGATCTCATGGAGTGTAATATGTAATTTTCATGACCATGAAACAATAAACTCCCTCAGTTGAAATCTTTGTGAACAATTTTTAAAGGTTACATATTTAGAATATCACGTGTATCACGTTAATAGAAATTCAAACAGTTTTTGCAAGCTTTTGAGCATACTTGTAAGCGGACCACACCAACGAAAGGAAAAAAAGGGAAACCTTCTTCGGGAAACCCCCTTGTCAAAATTAATATGCAATTTGATTGCAATTTCCTGAACACGAGTAGGCTCTCTGGTAAACCGTTAACATCTGGCGAAACATTATTGAAGTCCATTCCTCCAAACTTCTAGTGTGTCATAATAGAACCCATTTGTATGGAATGCTGGTTATCCATGCGTAGATAGCTGATTGGATAATGGCCTGCGAAGAGAGGTAATACATAAACATGTGTCAAAAATGCAGCTAAACAACTATCAAACAAGTGCAATATTCAAGATTTCAAACTAAATGCCCAATTCAATCTCCCCAAACCAGCTCCATGGTGCCTAACCCAACCATCGATTAACAAAGATTTAGCCTCAATTGTCAATAAACAAATGGGCCCTAACATCCTCAAAGCAATAGCAGAAAACTTCATAAGGACAAATTACTTTTGATTCACCCATATCTA
Organism: Phorcus lineatus; assembly: GCA_921293015.1. Taxonomy (NCBI): domain Eukaryota; kingdom Metazoa; phylum Mollusca; class Gastropoda; order Trochida; family Trochidae; genus Phorcus; species Phorcus lineatus. The sequence goes on along the minus strand of OV121086.1, from coordinate 7,714,389 downwards.
TACAGATGCCTCCAAAGATCCAGCTTCAGGACATGCTTTTTTATCCCACCTTTAGGCGTAGAGGAAACTTTCAGACTACAAGATCACATCTCAGTATTTGCTGCAGAATTAACTGCTATTTATCAAGCTTAAGTTTGGATGAAAAACATAAACAAGAATCAATTGTATTTGCAGATTGCAGCAGTCAAAGCTATACAATCAGGTGTATATGGGCAACGCAGTGACATTTTATATGACATTTTACATCTTAACACAATGTTGAATGAAACTTATATAAGGTGTGATATAGTCTAGGTTCCTGCTCATGTTGGTCTGGTTGGACACGAGAAGGTTGATCATCTTGCTAAGTCATCACTAACCACATTTCAAATTGATACGATGATATCTGTCCAATTCCATAAGGCATAAACAAGACAATTGATGAACAGTGGCAAAACGACTCAATCTAGTTAAAACTAGATGTATTGCACTGCCAGGTATATGAACAGTACATGTCAAATTGTTAGGAAACATATAAAAACCATGACGAAAAAATCGAAGAGAAGAAATCATTCTCACTCGACTTGGCCATTGTGGATTAAATGCTTACAGGCATATATTAGACAAAGATGTATCCCATGCCCAGTTATGAATCAACTGTTTTACAAATAGCCCAGAAAAAGTCTTTCATTTTTTGTTAGAATGTGAAGGTCATAACAATCAACGTGAAGACCTGAGAGAGGTTGATATGTCTTAATCTGACGTCTTCTCATTGAGATCTATTCTTGGGGAAAATCTAATATTTGGCAATGTTCAGGCATCGCTTTTAGATTTTGACAAAAACACAGGCAAATATGATATCATATAAATTTAATTATTTCATACCTTTAATTTAATTTCAATCACTGGTTTTAATGCTGGGCGTTTATATGTCTTATTTAGCCCAATGTCGCCATTAAATTCACAGACCTACCTACCTTAAAATGGAAAAAGGGTATAATTTGATAGTGCTTGGAAAATTACACTGTATCGAGATTGCGTTAAGCGTGGTTGTTGGATCACAAGCTTACACAGTTCATGCTTCCCATATCTTTGCAATCAATGATAAGCAGCTCAGGATTAAGGTACTTGCCTAATCGCATCAAATATTAATGGAGATATCAGGGTAACCTTAAGATTAAGATTTGGATTAAGACGTCGTTCAACAAAGCCTGTTTCATTTCCGCTTATTTTCATATTCTCATTTCAAACAATTGAATTTGTAACTTAATGAAAGTTTTATAAATTATATTCTCATTTGAGCAGTCATATGACGTTTACTTAATCAGTGAAATATATATATTTCATATATATATGATGTAGATTAGCGTGTAAGATGATTAGTTGTCATGTGTAGCACAAACAAATGACGTCACACGGTCAATTTGAAAGTGACAAATGAGAACATACTAGCTTTGTTGAACAGACCGGAATGGCGAAGTCTGGTTGTCTGGAGATGTTACTCATCTTTATATTTGCAAGCTTTTTCGGTATGTAGAATCAAGATATATGTCAGATTTAGATAATTTCGATTAGGCAAAGGGTATTCATCAAAGACTGCTTCAGTGATAACGACACTCCTCCACTTGTATAATTGGTTTTCAAGGGGTAGTAGCACGTTTTTTGATAGATCTATTTTCCCAATTATCCCCAATCAACAGTTATTAATCCAAATATATTATCTTCAGAGGGTCATTTTTGGTGTGAAAACCTTTAATCATTTGCTGAACCGATCATGATTGTTTTAAACTGCTTCTTTGAATTTGAAAACATTGTCTTGCAATTGTAAACATTAATATTTATATTCGTGAAATCACTTGATTCATTAAAAAAACCCGTTCTAATGCCCCTTTAATAATACAAGTGTTAATTAACATAGGATGGGTGTTGGATCCTATTTACTTATCACTTAACTCTATACTTTACTTCACCTCATGTTACAACTTAAGTAAAACCCTCTTTTCTTAAGAACACTTTTTTTGCGACATAGTTGCCAAGGATATATGGTTTTTAGAATTTATTGTTTCACTGTACATATAAGTAGTAATTGACACGCTATATGCATGTTGTAATTATTTGGAATGATGAATACCTATTGTTTCATTTAGGCTTGGTGATCGTGTAAATGATCAATCAATTGATCAGAAACAATGACTTCAGTTCATCAAACTTAGAGTACAACCCTTATTACATCCTTTGAAACAATGGTAATAAAATTGTAACTTGTATATACATGAATATCATAGTGTTTCCACCACTAAATAACATTAGATATTCATTTCTTCCTCACTATTATTTTAACAACCCATCTTTAGACAAATTTATATCTCTAATGTCTTGTAAGCATAAAGCATTACAACTGAAATTATGTAACTACGTAAAACCTGTCTACGTATGCTCCCGTAACTCATACTGTACATTTGTATTTTCTCTATGTCACATTTTGTGATCTTCTTGAGAATAAACCATTCATTCATTCATTCATTCATTCATTCATATTGAATCTTCGACATCGGAGTTATTAAAGAATATATGTCTCTATCTATATATCTTAAGTTAAACAATCTGTTTTGTTGTATGGTTATTTCCGATCAGGAAGTGAATACGATTTAATCATTTAGCCACAACTTTATTTCATCATATAACGTCATTATATGACTTATTAAATGGACATTACTGCACACCCTCGTATGAGAAAAAGGAATTTATCGCTTTATTACAGGATGCACTCTATCAGCCCAGTGTTCCTACTACTCTGGGGCGTTTCTGCTGACTAAATACTGCGCGACCAGCTGTTGTGGGGATGAACACAGCAGAACATGCTGTGCTACCGTGTAAGTAAATTTTATTTTTCCGATATTGTACGTACGCTTCAATCAGTTTCTGATTTCTTGATATTTGGGACTCTTGTCAGTTATTTCAATAAAATAACTTTAATTAAAGGTTTTTAATTAAAGGGAAAAGGTGAGATAGGATAGTGAGCTGTTGGTTGAAGGGGTAGGGTTGGGGAGCGGTGTTTGGGTGTTAAATCATCATGAATTAACTTTGAATAATACTTCATGTATATATGATGCGTACGTCGTGATTCAGTTCAGACGGGTAATACACACTGAATATTTGTTGTCATCTATCGACTTCGGTAATACTTGGCATATTCTGTTGAATCGCATTCACTCTCTTTTGGTTCAGTTAAACAAAGATTTAAAGATTGTTTTCAAATTTGGTCACCTAGTATCTCATTATCTAGCAAATGTTTCTACTACAAAACGTTACAAGACCCCATTTATCAAATATTTACCATTAACAAAAAGGAAATATAAATCATAACTGGCAAGTTTTCACTGCCCTATGAATGATTTCAATATTCAAAAGGGAAGGTACGAGCGAATTAAAACAGAACATATAATTTGTCAAAAGTGTAATTTCACACATAACGTCGAAGTTGAATGCCATTTTATGTGTTTGCCGAGCGTATTTATCGTTAAGAGATATTCGATTAAAATACACCCTGAAACTTTAAATCACTGATGAATAACACTGTAAAACACATCCAAAAAACGTGTCCTTAAAAATTAAAAAGCTTTTATGTTTAGAAAGAATGTGATACTACCTAGAATGTATAAACATCCGTGTAATAAAGGGCTGTGTCCTTTCGGTATAGAAATTAATATTATATTCAGTTAAGATGTAGTTTAACACAAATTCTGTTATGTACAACAAAGTACCAAATACGCCTTTTAGGAAACAAGTACACGGTTTGTATAATAGGTATTACTTACCTAATGTGAAATATGAATCAGTAACTGTCCGGTAAATAGGTAAATCAGTAAAACTAAATATGAAGTCATTATTATGAATTGCTTTTATGATTATTCTCCAGCAACGCCAGCTCCAGCTCAGTGGGCATGATTGTTGGAGCGGTAATCGGGTGTGTAGCCTTCTTTGCCTTCTTTGTCTTCGGACTGGCCTGTAATAAGAAGTTTCGACGACGTCGGATAACCCGTGTGTCTAACACTGGCGTCGTAGCAGGCAAGTGATTTTTTAAGGTTCATTATCAACTTTTTAGATAAATAAGGTATCTCACTTAAAATCACTTTAATTCGCAAGACAATTTCTTTAATCAAATGAAGCAGTTTTTAAGCGACACTTTCTTGTCAAGGACCCATGAATAATTCAACCTATCAGTTTTTAGATAGCCTACCAAAGAGGAGTACGTTTTTTTAAAAGGTTAATTCTTTCAAATCTCCCCCAATGAAAATTAGTTTATGCCATTTGTATTATCTTGAGAGGGTCAAAACACACCATTACCGATTATCCATAGTCGTTGAGCAAATAACCATAAATCAAGCGAAACCTAAACGATAGCACCATAAACATGTCCCTTCTGATGATATTTTTGTCTGTTATTCAGTGACTACAACGACCACGACTATCCCAAACGGCCCTCGAGTCAATCCACACACTACCGTCTACCCTCCCCCTCCCCCTCCCCATCATAATCCCGCCTTCCCCCCTCCAATGTATCCACCGCCTCCTCCCCCTCACTCAACCAACAATAACGATCCTGCCTACCCCCCTAATCAGAATCCCCCACCCCCTCCATATCAACCCCACCCACCTCAAACACACCCCGGATACGCAGCACAGCCACAAGCCCAGAGCGTCCACACCACTACAACAGTGACCGTCATATAGGTTAAGATGTAGATGATGCCGGCACTCTGCAACTTATTTATTAAACAAAGCTTGAAATGCATTAGAATCTCTATCTATTCTCGATAACCAAGGCATAATGTTCAGATTCTCCTCACAGTCACCCTTAAGTACCTTCCTCTCGTATCTAAATGTTTCATTGGGTTACTGTTTCATAAAACTCAAGAGCGAGTCCTCTGCGTACACATTTCCTTGATAAAGTTTCCCAGGGTTGATTGTCAAGAGTATCCGAACATAAAGCCCCGGGTTACCGAGGATGTAAGAAACCTGGTTGGCGATGTTTATTTATCATGCAACTGAGTTATGTAATGGTCGTTGGACGCAGCGTGATTCCACTGAAACATGGGCCGATGGCCTCCATACACCATTCTCTCCCAACAGAGGTAGCTCCGTCATGTATAGGAATTTATGACGGAGCTACCTCTGTCGGGAGAGAATGTCCATACACCTGAATAAAGAATTTACAAGGACAAAGCCTGTGAAACGGCATGCAAAGATAATTTGTACAGTATAATGGAATAATGATGTTTTGAAATATCAATACCACTTTTACAAATAAAAACTCTCGTTTGTTGTTTTTATGTATCCAATTACAGGAGGATTAGTACTTGTGTCCGACTGTGTTGGTTACTGATATGTCTCCTTTGATGGTAGTACTTTCTGAAGCTACAAGATTTCAATTTCAACTTGTTTTTAGAGTTGGGTTTCACTCCAATGCCAGAATTCTCTATTAACAAAACAAGAAATATTTTCAAAAAGGCACATATCAATTATTCGTTCAAGAGCACTTTCTATAATTTGTATCTATAAATAGTAATATGTTGGTTTTAATGTGAAGAATGAAAATATTTTTTTTAGAAAGATTTCTTAAATCCTTAATCGTTGTGTAAAATATGTGAATATTTCCCTGAATATGTGAATTACCAATTACTTTGAATGTGTACCTTAAATAAATGTATTTAAAGAGTGACATTCCAAAACATAATAAATTTGGAATATGTGGCTTAGTGATGTTGCATGATTTAAAGGATTTAAATAGTTTACACATGAAATTACTTTTTTGTGAGGAATTTGGAAGTTGTCAAGAAATAGGAGAGTTCTATAGATTTTTAAATTCTTTTTTTGTTTTGCAAAAGTGCTAAGTTTCGATGATTAAAAGGTGTTCACACAATGATGGCCGCTAGCAGTTTTTGTTCTTGTTTGATACTTTATACTTTTTTCTACGAGAACGGATAACCGGGTTGTGCAAATAATTGCTTTATCCTTTGATGACTATGCATTAAGCATCACCATACAATTATCGGGGGAAATGTATAAATCAAGTTTAAAAAAACTTGTTGATGTCCCTTTAAGCATCACACCTGTTATTCTGAGGGCAACACAACCAACTTCAAAATAGAATACATAAGACATGAGATATTCGTTGACTTTTAAATTTATTCTTAAGTATGATGTTATCTACATATTAAAATAATTGGATTAAAATAAATAAAACATTATTCACAAATAGACAAAAGACCATACCGTTGACACCAAAAACATTTACAAGTCTGATGGTGTTAGTTTTCAAAACAACAAAACAATTTTAGTTTGTTAATAACTTTTGGAATAATTTACTAGCACAGTCACTAGGAGAGAAATGCACCAATATTACCATTGCTGGTTAGTCACTATGTTGCATATAGCACTTGTGTACACATTCAACTGTTCGTTGATGGCACGATTTTACATTTGACACTAAGCCGACACGACGCTGATGGCGAGTTTCACATACAACACTTACAAAGTTTTACATTTAACATGTTTCAGTTTAACACTGTTATCTACGGTAGCAAGAGTTTCACATTTTATATTTTCAATGATGGACACGTTTCATATTTAACATTTTCAATGATAGCACGAATTTCACATTTTACACTCTCAATGATAGCACGAATTTCACACTCAACACTTGAATATTCAAATTGTCATTGATTACACGAGTTTAACATTGAACACTCAGTTGAACGTGCACATTCAAAGAAACATTACAAGAACGTTTCACAATAACTTGAATATTTATAACTTAACTTAAAAAGTTTTCAATTACACAATCAATGCTGATTCTTATGAGCAATGAATGAGTACAGTCGTTGAATCTGCGATTGCTGAGGTGTAAGCGAAAGTGGTTGTTGAGGCATCAATGGCGGCGGATGCTGGGGCATGCCGGGAGCAGACGGCATATTTCCACCATGTTGCATCATGGGAGGAGGAGCTCCTTGGGGGAAAGGGAAATAAGGCCGCTGCATCATCTGATTGGTTTGTCCCGGTGCAATCATTGAGTTTGGCGGGAGAAATGAGTAGGGCGAGGCCGACGACATGATGGCCGACATGGGTTGAGCGTTGTATGGGTTTACTGGAGGGTGGGGAGCCGTCTGCTTGTTCTGTTTGGCCTGACGTCTCATGCGGGCACGCTTGTTCTGGAACCACACCTAATAAAGGACGAAAATAATAAATTAGATAACTTCAAACATTTGAGAAATAGATATTCAAAGTTTAGATGTTATCAACATTTGTCAGCCAGTTACAATTGGCACTTTCGTGTGAGTGTTCATCATGTCACCATTACTGGATATCATATTCTATTCAATTGTATCTGAGAAATCAAATCAACGTTGTATACTTTAAAAAGTATGTTATACATCAATCATTTGTACGATAATATTCATTTCCAAAAAAGGGAATAATTTTTGGTTCGCAGTTACTCACCCTGAGTCTTTGTTCAGGAATGTCGAGTTCTCTAGCCAAACGGTCGATGGTGTCACACTCTGGGTAGGGGTTCTCCATATAGACCCTCTCCAGAGCGCGGAGCTGTCCTGGGGTGTAGCTGGTCCTGGACTTCTTCTTATAGCCTCCCATATCGGGATCCGGGTTTGGTCTCTTGCCCCTTGGCACTGTGAAGGAGGAGTTGGAGGAGGATGCGGTGGAGGAGATGGAGGAGTCACAGATGGAACTGACAGAGGAGCTCCGGGACATGAGGAGTGAGGCTTCACTCACACTCGAGTTAGAGTCCTCGTTCTGGAGATGCAGGGCAAGCAGCTCGGGACTACTCCTGGAATCGATGGAGGACGAAGGCGAGGTGCCCGTACTGCTTCCGGGGTTCACGTCGATTGCAGAGTCATCTGGAAAATTTAAAATGTTATGTAGTATTTCGGTATACATACAGTGTCAACTGAGTTACACAAAATCTCTAAGTGTCGAAAAAATTGTAAACGATTTGAGGCAATCATTTTCAGATTAAACACCAATGTATTGATAAAGATATGTCACTTCTAGAAATAATTTTGACATCGTCCTTTTAAATGTTGTACACTAAAGTTGCAACTTACCATCAGATGCCTTGCTATTGGTGGGACTCGGTGTAGCTTCCGGCGTTGAGGACATGGGAGGCATCGGCATGATGTGACGTCCGTGAACGTGGTGGTTGAAGAAACTTGGCGACAAGAACGTATTGTTGGAGAACATCCCTCCTGTCTGGTGTCCGGGTGTTTCAGTCTTTATTTCCGAGTTCGAAAAGGTTGAAACGGCTGGAGAGTTTTGAGGTCTCTGATGAACTGTTGGCCAGGATATGTTTGGCTGTGATTGAAGAGAAGATAGACTCTCTAAAGTTTTTGGAAAATCGTTCAGAAAGTCACTGATATTTTCGGAGTGACTGTAGGCTGGCTGATGTGGTTCCTCCTTCACGGATTGTAGCGGAGCTGCGGACGTCTGATCGTGTGTTGGAGGATTGTTTTGGTGAGGATGAGACGTTTCATTGTTTTGTACCTTTTGCTCCTGGTGGACATTCGCTATACCAACAGGAAATCCTTGGTTGAATGGCTGTTGACACATTCCGCCATTTGCCCAGGGAAAAGCCGAAGGTGGGAACATAGACGAATATCCGGCAGGAAGCCTGACAGGTTTAGGGTGTGCAACTCCACTTCCTGACAGTCTTGAGGCAGCAGTGTGTTGCTCCCAGAAGTTGACAGGCTGTGGTTGGTGATCTGGCTGAGGTTGAGGTTCACTTGTCAGGTGGTCTATGCCTTCGTCAGAATGTATCCCTTCATCAGGTTTCTCCGTCCCATCTTCACTGGAGTCAGAGCAACTTGACTGGGATAACTGACTGCTGGCTGGTTGGGAAACGTTTTTCTCTTTCCCATGACTTCCTTGAAGCAGGAACTCTGTAGAATGGACGGGCTGGGCTGAGGTACCCTTTATTTGGTCGTCGGATTGTTGAGCGTTACCGTACATATTTCTGTCGTAGCTTGGTTGATGACCTGGACTCTGGTGTTGGGAAGTAATCGGTCCAGCTACATCAGCAAACTGGTTTAGATGCACCTGCAAGGTATTCTCAGTATGTGTAGAAGAAACTGCATTTTCATCTCTTCCAGAATCAAGTCGAGTATCATACTGTTGTTGAGTTCCATCTGTCTTGATATTTTGATCGTCCTTTGATTGGATAGATGCAGCTGGTTGCTGGGTTGAAGGACGGGCAATGATAGGATGCACTAGGTAGTTGGAGTTACGGAGTCCCAAGGGCAACTGTGGTCTCGACTGACTGGCAAGGAGAGGGCTTATGAGATGGTTTGGTTGAGGAACTCGAATAGGCGGTTGCTGAGGGGCTGCTTGACCTTTGTTTAACACTGGAGGAAGGATGTGAGTAGCGACTTGAGGCTCTTTGACGGGGGATTCTGGAAGATTTTGAGGGATGATATCGGCCTCGTTCATTGCAGATTGTAACAGGGACATGGTTGACATTTGTGGCTGTTCATCTGTAGACTTTGTTGTGGTATTAGTAGAGGCTACCGGTTGTGCCACTGACAACTGGCCTGGAACCCTGTACATGTTGGCGGACGATTCCGGCTGGTCGACCACATGGGACGGATTCATCTGTTCCTGGTTTTGATCGTGCGCTTCTTGATGGGCTGACGACTGAGGTTGTTGGGTCACAACAGTTTCTGTTTGATGTGGCTGGTGGTGAAAGTTTGCATAATCAAATACATTGAAATTAAAGGCGTGTCCATTATTTTGCATTGCAATTGATCTGTGAGGATTTATACTCTGTTGTGACGTCACAGGAATAAAGGATGCTATGTTGTTCATGTTATCCACTGGCACTGACGCATTCAAATGGCTCGGGGTGCTGTTCAATAGAGCTGAGGTATATCCCGACGCAGACGACTCGTGGACTGAAGACGGAATGTGACTGAACTGGTAGATGCTCTCGGCATTATGGGAAGACAAGTGATCTTGAGCAGACGACAGCTGATTCTGAACAGACGACATATCTGGAGGGTACGCCATTGTCCGGTAGGATGTCGGGCTGGCTTCACAAGTAGCGGTGAGACTATCCAGATGATCGAGAACGTCCTCCTTACTGCTCTCTGCAAGGTGTGCCAGCCATGACAGAGTGTCAAGGTCGGGGATCACTTCCGTCTGGTTGCCAAGGTGAAATGTAGTACCAGATGCTGTCTGTGGAGAGAGAGAAGATATAATTGAAATTATGAAATTACATTTGAAACTGTTTAAACCTAATTTACAGCGTTCTCTCTGCGATGGAATAGTCATTTCTTTAAACAAAACAAGTAGCTATCATAAATAATTTTCCAAGACAAAATATTTTGGAAATAAATAAAAGAAATTAGCTGTTAGATACTTGGATCCATACGTTTCTTAGATGACAATGATAACTAAGACGTTAAGTGAATATTCATAATTGAGTAAACAATTCTATGAAAACAGTTTTTTAAATCAATAAAAACACGGATAATAAGTTTACTGTGAACATGTTTTTTATAGTGATCTCACATGACTGAAGCAGAACTAATGTGGGTGGCTCTAAGGGACTGTTTCATAGAAGTCAAAACAGTCGTTTTGCAAATATTTATTTAAAATTGAATTATTTTTTTCAATTAGATTAGGAAATCAAAACTTCCCTTGAATTTCAAAGTTTAAATTTACAGAAATAGATTTAATGACTAGCTTATTAACGGTTTAAAAGTTTAGATTCGACAAGCTCCGGCATCTGCACCAGTTTAGTATGCATTTTTCAAACCGTGAACAAACACATAATGAAAACTATTTCATAAGTGTATCGGTCACATATCCTCATTAGTCCAATCAGAAGGGAACATGTCGCTTTAATTTCAAGGTCACAATATTGCTTAATAAATAACCAAATTACATTTTCATCACTTAACTTTTAAATATTATATTCACTTGTTTTGTGGCAATATAAGTGTTACGAGGTTAATATTGTTTTTTAAGTACTACTTATGTGATTTGCTTAACTGTAGTTTCCGAAATGACGTTGTAGTCATTGGCGCGCGCCAGTGTCCGATTTTCGATCACTAATAACGATTGTGTTTTTTCTACATAAACTGAACTCATAAGCATTAATGTGGTTGTTTTCAGATGCAACCAGTTCTACTCCGCAAGATAAAACCACTTTTAAAGTTTGACATATTTGACCCAAACAACACACTTTGTGTCCCTTTAATGAAAGTTACAAGATGAACTGATAATTGACAAGTAGACACATATATACGGTATATATACATATATAAACATTTTACCTTCAAAAATATATTGAAGCAAATGAAAATCAAGTAATGAGAACACGGACTATTAGCTTCAAAATTATATGCTTGCAACGAGTGTTTGCACGATTCGTGAGTTTAAATTTCTAGGAAAAATGTACATATGCTACAAACATATGACATAAGAATTTTAACACATACTCCAACTATCAAAGGGCGTGTATTTCAAAGGGATTTGTGATGTCCATAAGTTAGACACGATTTTCTAGATAACAACTTATGCATTATGAAATTCATAATGTTTCGGTGTATATACTCGCTCCTTCATCAAAATCGTCATGAATTTCACAATAAAGAACTTGTCAAGAAAATCTAGCCTTCCTGAAATCCAAAGTTGTTCAAGAGAAAACTATATAGAAAATATATATCAAATAACATATATGATATATACCTGTTATCGTTGAGTACACTATAACTGATAACTGCTAATCCGACATCCAAAGGAAAGTTTGATGAGATATTGCAGTGGTTCACGGATTTTGTATCCCTGCTCATCCACCACTTGGTACAAGTATTTATGATACAAGAAGGAGTCAAACAATTCAATGAAGGGACAAATTACATCCAATCGCAAGCGAACTTAAAAGCTTTGACCAATCAAGAGAGGTCAAGTACTTACCACGTGGGATGACTGCATATTGGGTGCAACGATGTCAATTGCGCTTGAGTGTTGTATATTTCAGATGACCTCTGTAGATGATCGTGAATACTACTCAACCCATATATAAGATATACCTGACACCAAGGAGTCGACTCTGTGCCAGAGATAATTGAGTTGATGGGGTGTTTTGATTGCTTGATTGGCGCGTTGATTTCTACACTGGGCTAATCGTGTGTTGTTACATTTCCACGTGCGTTACGATAACTTGTGTGTTGTAAGAAGTGCCAAGGGCTCCACGAGGTGATCGGCGCACAAGCGGGACAGCTTATGTGAGTTTACTTGTGTTGGTATAAGCAATTGCATTTCGCTCTCATTTTACAATATACTTGAAATTTAACAAGAAGTGTCATGGAAAATGAAATCGATTTCCATTTTACGGAGCTGAATATAGTAGTGACATACATGAAGTCGATTGTAGAATTTAGCAGAGACATAATGAAATATCATAAATCATATTTAATCAATTTCATTCTGATTCTCTAAACGCATTCGTAGCAATATGAAACAATATAATTACTGGATTGGTTTGAACATATTTTTATTTCATGATGAATAGTTTTGCTTCTTTTAACGACTTTACTACAAAATCAAGCAATCTGGATACATAACATAACGAAATCGGGAAATACAAAACTGGTGAAAAACAACATCTTTATGATATACATATTAATGTTTAGTGTAAGGTTCTAAGTTTTGTTGGGTATGCCTAAAAGTTGAGTTGAATGCAGCTTATTATCATAAACGTTAATTAAATCTAAACTAACTTGGAAAGGAAATCGTTTCCTTTTAATAACTCGTGTGAAGGATGTTTCTGTTCGTCAAGTAGCTCAAGTTACCTATACCGTATTAAACTGTCGTTATGTCATTCCATGAATGAAGAAATACAGACTAAATATCGTTCTTAAATTTGTATAGTTCCGACATATGAAGAGATAATGTCATTTTTGTTTTTAAAGCCAAAATAATAATCAACTTGATGCTGTCACTCTAGTAGTGAAATACAGGTTATATAAAATGAGTTTTAAAAATATTAAACCAAATTTCATTTTTCTTCAAAGAGAAATATTAGAGTATTATAAAGCTAGAACAAAGTAAGCTTTTTCGAATGCACAACCAGTAATTTTTTTTTAAATTTGCTTAATATATGTCATTTTTTCCCTAAGTACATTACAGAAACCTTGTATTGAGTGATAAAGAGCGTATATTTATCCAAAAAAGTAAACGATTTCCTGATTTCCTCAACCACTAAAATTACTTTGAATTTAATTATCGTTTATAATCATAAGCTGCAGTTTACACAATGACTAGGCATACCCAACAACACTTGATAATTTTCATAATCCTATGATATTTATATCACAAAAATGTTTTCATTAGTTTTGTATTTCTTGATTTCGTTTTGTTCTGTATCCAGCTTGAAGATTTTTGTATTGGAGCGGCGTTAAAATAAGCCACATGGCTTGTTCGCCAATCCAAATTTCATACGAAATAAAAATATGTTTAAACCATATTTATCCATGTTTGATAGGTACACCTATTTTTATAATTATTTGAAAAGAACTGATTGTATTTATCTTTTTTTATTTTTAAAGTGTGATAAATCATTTCACATATCAATTATATTCTCAATGCGATGTCGGTTTCGTTATTTTTGGTGTTTGATTTGATGTATTTGTACCAATGGATACGATTCCAATTTAATATCTTAAACTGCCTGCACGATTTTTAGATAAACCACTTGAGGAAAGATAAGAAAAGGTTTTCTGATAATCTATTTATCTTTTGTTTAAAACGAACCACCGAACTTAAAACTTAGTAGTCTGCCAACTGCGCTTCTCAACAGGGACGTCGGAAGAATGCTTTTTAAAGGCTTGTACAGTGAACACCGTTCACATTGTGATTTGTAAATAAATTCGTTTTACAGAGGTTTCACATTTTGTTTTTGTCGGAAATTAATGCTAAAAGGGATGTACGTGCATTTTTTATATTTTCTACAGGAACCTTCAACTTCTTCATTATACAACAGCGATCTAATGGTATATCTAAGTCTTTTAACACGTTTCATATCTGTTTTAAGTGTATGGATAAATATTTGTACTTTAAAATTCTAATATATCTTAAAATATCTAAGAGATAACTGACAATCGAGATGGAAAGATAAACCTTTTTGGGTAGTTTATCTGTCAATCAAAGCGGTAGGTTTCCTGTATTTCTGTTATTCAATACCAGAAAACTGAATGTAATGAAGCGTATTTTTAGATCGATGACTTATCACCTACCTGTATCCGTACATTTAACTTTACTGATCTTTTCTTAACGTAAATTACTTAAATGGCATTGGTCCAAGACGAATCAACACGTATCTGAAAGGTGGGAGAGAACTGGAGACATATTATCTGCATCCATAACAGTTGCCAAAATTTCCAGTATTCCCTGTGATCATGACAACAGTGTCACGTCAGGCAAGGTTAAGGTTCCCATGCTGAAAAACGAGACCATGTCAAGCTCACCAAAAATTACATCATCATTTGTCTTCTCTGGAAGTTATGATAAAAAATTCAATCAAATGTTTGCAATATTCCATTACAAATGCAAATTTTTGCTGTGACCTTTAAAATTATGTGGATGTCTCCATAAACGACTGGGCCCGGCGTCCTCCCATATGAAGCTATGTTTAAGTTATTAAGAGAATCCTACAAATTGTTCTTGAGATATCGCACTGACAAGCTTAATATGCAGGTTTCAATGTATGCCATTGCTATAACATCTGCTGATTTTGTATGCATTATGTGTGAATGCTAAATGACGTCGGCAATCAACACGTATTTACAGTAAAACAAAACAAAGCAACATAATGATTAGTTTTCAAACTACAAACTACTGCAGAGGAAATAGGCCATATCCATTGATTTGTTTATTGAACTGTGCAATACGTTATGAGGTTTAATGCTATATTAAAACCAGTATGTCAGAATTACGGATTGATTTCTCAAGCGCGTATAATACATATCTTACATGCTATCTTTATGACCTGACAGCATGAACTACTCTGAGATATTGGAAAAGGTATTCCGACTACCCGTATCTATAAATAAACGGACAGATTAGCCTACCCGAACCTGGCATGCATAAGAGTGTACCCGGAAGTTGATGGTCAGTCGTTCCAATCCAACAAGATTCACGGTGTGAACTTTGACGATTGAACACTAAAACCATGGCCAGTAGCTGTGACTACGAAGCGATCTGTTTACTGGGCAAGGGTGCGTTTGGAGCTGTACATCTTGTACGCCATAAGACCGACCTTGACGATTTTGTAAGTATGTAGAGGCGTATTGCTATAAGGGTTTAAGGTGGCTGTTCTCCTGGCGCCTTGCCAGTTCAGTTTGTTGTACATTTGTTTAATCATATCCGTCCCTTGTTCAGGCATATCTATGGAGTATGTACCTATATCAGTTGCATTTTGATACAACTGTCTTTAAGATTTAAATATTTCGGTACTTATCTAAACTGATGTTTCCTTTAAATTTTCAACTTTAGTTGATTCATCAATTCAGTATCAATTCAATGCGTGTAAAGACCTGCTGTTACATGAAATAGGACAAATTAGTTGTGCATTTCTAGGCTAAATGTGTTAATTTAAAGTTTGTTAGAAATGTAAAGATTTTATAGTGTACAATGTCTTTCATATATTCAAACATGTTTTAGGACAACCCGTATCCCTTCACCGAGGGAAGGCTGAAATTAACAACTTGTTAGTTATCTAAATAAAAAATAAAAAATAACTGACTGGTTTGTCATTCGATAATACTCGAATAATGAATAACTGCCTGGCTCATAATTGATTAACAAATGGCTGTCTAGTAACTGTAATTCGTTATTCAAATCATAAAATAACTATCTAGTTATTTCTTCTTTTTATGCTACTAGCGCACTATTTCTCAATCAAATATTGTATTATACAGTTATCACGCCACCCAGACACATGCCCACTCCCCCACAGGTTAGGTATTTGTTATTCAAATTATAAATAACTGACTCATGTTTGAATAACGAATAACTAATTCGTTAAATATTGAACAAAACTTTATCCATTCAAATTGTTCTCATTGATCATCATACTCAATTAGCAGAACCCTAACAAACTAAATATATTTGTGATTTTTCACTAAATTCAAACTGACGAATAATTACATTTGTTGGTTTCAGCTCGCCCTTAAGACGATAGAGCTAGAGAATGCAAGTGACAGAGAGAGGGAGACAGCGATGCAAGAGGCTCAGGTCTTGAACGCGTTGAACCATGATCACGTGGTGAGATACGTCACCTATCACTTCGATGGAATAACACTCTGCATCTTCACAGAGTACTGCCAGGGGGGAGATTTGCAACACTTTCTTGAGGACACAACCGGAAGTCTCCCAGAACCCCTCATTCTCTGCTGGATGAACCAAACGGCTTCCGCTCTCGAGGTCAAAACATTCCATTTTTCCTTCCACCCTCGATAACCCAGGGTTTATCGATAAAGTTCCATGATAAATTTGGATACTCCTCGGCCTAGATGCAATTAAATTTTTCAGACGGCCTTTATAAACAAGCTCGTGTCCAAACTGACGTTGAAGCAATGTATCAAATGGGTCAGATAAAGTGCCTCTTGTTAGCTGCCTTTTCATTGGTACTCTCGGCTTCCCAGCGAATATACTCGACCGGCTTGTACTTCGTAAAATACACAGCAAAAGCCTTGAGCAGAGCCAGGGTATGAGAGGAAATTTTATCGAATGTTTACCAAGGGTTATCGAGGATCCTCTCTTTCTGAAGTAACATGAAACCTATTTGTTTTAGGGAACCAATCATATCTATTGTTACCAAAGACATTGGAAAGATAACTGTGTATCATACTTCTCATTCTATAAGCACATGGAACTTATTTCAGTGACGCCTGATACACGTGATAATTAGAATTGTGTACACATTTTAGATTGGTGGTTACACACAACGCGTTGCATTAAATGTCAGGTAACAATATGCACTTCAAAAAGCACTTTCAATCGGATGTTCCAAAAGGGTATATCTTGAGACAAAAACGTGACTGTTACAGCATATACATGGGAAAGGTATCCTTCATCGTGATTTGAAACCAGCCAACTTTTACCTGACAGGTGTTGGTGATATAAAGCTAGGAGATCTCGGAATTGCAAAGTGAGTACCGGTCTCAGAAAAGCACAAAACAAACAAATCTTGACGTCCAAAATTTAAAAAAATCCATCATAATGTCATCATTCACATCATTATGACCTCATATCTAACTTCAAACTAAAAATTCACCTAAAATGATTATGATTTAACGTCGGTCTTATCCTGGCTATAGGGTTCTGGAAAATGCAGCAGATTTTACTCGAACTTTTATTGGGACTCCCTTCTACATGAGCCCTGAAATCTTTGCACAGAAGGAATATAACTACAAGGTGAGATGTTATTGTCTTTATCATTTTAAGGGACAATGGCATGGTTTCCTGAAAGATTTGATTCATCAACTTTTCCCTTATTAACATTAGTTTAGCAATCGTATTATTTTCAGAGGGTCAAACATCTCATTACTCCACCCGATGAACCGTAGTCGTAGAGGAAAGAAAAACGTCAAGGAATAAAGCAAAAATCACTGGTGGCTATTTATTGTGAACACTTTTTAATCATTTGAAGTATAGGCAAATTGACTTGCTTACTTGATCATGATTCTTTTGATTAAAAACCATTGTTTTGAAATTGCAAACATTTATTTTCGTTTTCGTATGATCTCTGTATATATATATATATATATATATATATATATATATATATATATATATATATATATATATATATATATATATATATATATATATATATATAAAAACATGCCAATGCCCATATAAGTTAACCCTCAGGAACATATTGTCAGTTTTCGGGATAAACTGTACCAAAGAGTTTTTTCTATCTCTACATTGTCCACATTTGTTTTCATGACATATAAAAAAAGCAGAAAAGTGTGATAATTTATTGAATAATTGCTCCAAATCTTTATTCCAGACTGATATTTGGAGTTTTGGCTGCATAGTGTATGAACTGGCCACTGGAGTGAAAGCCTTTGATGGCGTAAATATGCCTTTTCTTGTCGCGAAGATTAACGAGGGAAAGGTAACCATGAACAGAAGATTGAAAATAACCTGTATGATATAAAAGTATATTACATTCTTCTAATAAAGTAGACTAAGAGACTAAAAAACGCGATGTTGTTGAAATTCCCGCAAAAAAACTGCCTTGACGAAAGTGGTTGAGGTTGATCAAGGTTGAATTAGGTAGTCCAACAAAACATTTCAGTAACATAAGCATAATGTATACATGTAACAGATCAAAACAAAAAACATGATTGTAGGCATCAGTAGTTAGCTGATACATATTCTCCCATCATCATTTTAGGGATTCAGTACAAGCCACGAATTGAACACTATGATAATTTTGAGAATTTCGACAATATGACCCTTTTTAGGCCTATTGGCAAAGGGGGCATCCTTGTCAACATTTTTATATACTACTGAAAATTGAGAACATTTAGTTTCCTGTGTTAACATCATTCTCTTCCCACAGATATAACTCAAAAGATTTCTTCCAAAAAAGTAGTGTTCATGGCTTGCGATACCGGATATTTATTCGATGCAACTAAAATCTATTGTGCAACGAGCCAAAGGAAAGTAACTAACTACGATTTTGCGTATAAAATAAATTTCTTACGATTATAAAATCGGATCTTCAGATGTCAGAATAATTTATTTTCGCCACAATAATAACGTATTTTGACCAAGAAAATTTGGCAAAAAGACCGAGATTGTATTAAAAATTTTATACTGTATTTTCTGATTTAAGTTGTATCATGATCATTTTGGAGTTTCAACCTGTCTGAAATGTTTAAGGTTTGGTCTCTCATTTTTGAATAACCTTTGCACTTATTAGATTGAAAGTGAGATACGCTTTTCTGTCAATCAAATAAACCTTCTATCTCGTAACCTATAAAATATGTCGCCACTCGATTGACGTCATCCGAATTATCCTATCGACATTTTTCCGAGGCATGTACACCGTAAAAGAGGTCAGTTTGAAAATAAAACACATGTTAAGTCATATCTTAAATTTTTCATTTGGTAAATAGCATGTATAAATCATCTTGTGCCACTAGTAAGTTACTGACTCTTCTGCCTCAAGCGCTGAGAAAAACAATATTTGTCAAGGAAAGACAGATACCTGAATTTGTAATATAATAATTTCTGAACGATTGACTAGATCATTTCATGGTCCTTAATCTAAAAACATTCTTTCTTCACACGTTGATGAAAAGTGTTTATATTTTGTGGAGGCCATATTTTATCAACCCTATTGAACTTTGTCACAGCCTCGGATGACAGGAAGTGTATTAGAAATGGGCTATCAAAGTAAAGCTATGCTGCATGCTGTATGAACCTGATATCTAAACGAGGAAACCTGTCTCGATCTAGGGTTGTTTTTCAATTTCTATAAAATCAAAAACATTTGTACAATATCTCAAGTCAGTTTGCACCCATATGTAATTTTATGAATGAATCCTACATGTGGAAAATCTTTGATGACACCTAGTAACAAGTGATTGGCTAGCTCTATACCCGCAATATCTTAAACAATTTTATAAACCTTGTAAATTAACCATATAATTATTATGATTGCAAATTAATTTAAAGGTGCCGCCCATCGGGTACAAATACAGTGCCCTCTTACAGCATTTAGTGAAGTCGATGATGAACAAAGACCCGGATGCCAGACCGAGTGCAACAGACATCCTAGCGAGCAGTCCAGTCAAGGGTGCAACAGGCAGACCCAAATCTGTAGGTATAAAATATAAATGCATTTTGAAAAGTGTAATTGTCGAGTAGGTTTTATTGGATTTAAGGAGGGGGAAGACTCATACATCTTACATCAAATGATGTGAAATGTGTAATAAGTGCTTTAATTTTTACAATGCACCTATATCATTTTCATCATATGCCTCGATTAAGCTTATATGTATCCTTATGAGCATAACCATATTCATTAACGATGGATTAGATATAGAGTTAAGAGTATTACTAATATTCCAGTAAAGCCATTTTTATAGTGAGATCTTCTATTTTATTTTTCGGAATACGCCCTGTCCCCACATACATTTTTTCCATTAATATAAAGTAATTTGTTGAATATTTGGTGGTTAGAGTCCAATAAAAAAAAAGTAAGTACCGCCAATCGCAAGTATGTTTTTGTTTCTTTTTAAGATCAAAGAGAGGTCTTATTCCGGAAATACCTTATAATACTTGAATTGATCACTTTCCAAACGTTAGGATTTCTAAGAACGAAAACAGGTATGCATCAAATATCAACGAGAGAAGGAAAATTCAAACTATCTGTCAAGAAGCAACAATTGTGTTTCAGCCGAAAGATTTGATGAAGGAGAGCAAACTGACGACGAAATGGGGAACCCACGAGTCTAGCCGGGACCTTGGTACTCTGCTTACAATGGACTCCTCTGGAAGTTCCACCTCAAGTTTGTTTGACACCGTTATCAAACTACCAATGGATTCCTTGGTTCTTCATCGCAAGAGGTTGGCAAGTGACAAGGAGCCCCAACAGAGCATATACAGCAACATCAAAGCTAAAAAGGGCCAAAAGTCAAAGGTCAAGGTCGGAGTAAAAGACCCGGAAGCTACCCTGAGGAAGAGTCAAGAAATACCAAAACCTTTTGAAGCATGGCCGTCAGTAACAGACACCCTAAAGTCTCTGTCGTTGTCATCTATGGCTGTAGGTGTCATTACGTTTTTAGTATAGTAATCTTTGTATATTTTTAATGGCTGTAGGTGTTATTACGTTTTTAGTATAGTAATTTTGAATATTTTCAATGGCTGTAGGTGTCATTACGTTTTTAGTATATTTATTTTTCATATTTTCAATGGTTGTAGGTGTCATTACGTTTTTATTATAGTGATCTTTCTATATTTTCAATGACTGTAGGTGTCATAATGTTCTTGATATTGTAGAACTGTCTTTGTTTCCAATGGCTGTTGGTATCATAATGGTTTTGGTACAGAACTCTTTGTCTTTGTTTTCAATGGCTGTAGGCTTACTTGTTTTTTATTAGCTGTTGACTGAACGTGATAGTAATTAAAGCTTGGTTCCACATTGAAGGGTAGATTGAGGTGTTAGATTAAGAACATTATTCATAGTTAACATACTTTTAACCAATTTACCCTTTGAACCGTTTCATAGTTGAGTATTACCTGCTGTTTGATTTTTAGATAGATGATGATAGGTAGTAGCAAATAAGAGATTCAATGAGAAGCATTTTAGAATTCAAAGTGATGAAAAATGTAAGCTATTTTTCTAAATATACTCATTTAAAACATCTCATTTTTAAATTTGGATTAAATTTTATTAAATAAGAAACTTCTCCCCTCAAAGATGTTTTATAACGTTGTCAAACAGTTCATACGTTGGTTCTCATAGCCTAATATATTATAAAAATCAAAATATACACTATTTCAGAGTTCAGATAGTGGAGCATACGACAAAGGGAGAAAAGGTGAGAAGGATTCTTATTGTGTTTAAAATAATTTTAAAAAGACTAAAGTGATAACAATAATCATTTGCAAAGACGCATCTAAACACCTGTAAGCTAAAATTCCATGACACTAAAGTGTCAAACAAGCTGGTATATTCGGAAATGTTTACCATAGCCGTAACAACCGGTAGCACTTGTCCCTCACATTGTGAAGTATTGCAAATGGTTCTTTTTTCTTTTGTTTTTGCTTCAGGATTCGTAATTAGCTAATCTACTCATTCATGATTTCACATGGTTCCCTATGAGATTTATTTACATGTCTCATCTTTCAGGGCACGGAGCAGGTTTTATCGCGGAACAGACGGAATCTCTGCGCAGGTAATTTTATAAAAATATGACGGAGTTTTACGGATAGCATATGTTAAGTCAAGTTGAATTTACATGATAGGACAGCTTGTGGGAGGCCACATTTTGACTCGACACGCTTCCTGCTCTATTGTTCGGTTAATGTTTTCTTGAGCTGTAGCTGTAGTGTTACACTATAGGGCGTGTAAGTCAATTGAATTGCTATCCGAGTTGCTTTCTTTATTTCAGTGTTTCATTGCATGGTGATTGCGTATTGCATCAGCCACATGAATTGCATTGCTCTTTGTGTAAACCAATAGAAAATGTATATTGCATTTATCTATATTTTTGCACTAGTTGATGTGTATCGCATTCATCAATATGAATTCCATTGGTCACTTTGTATATCTTCATAAATATGGATTGTATCTTTTAGTATGTATTGCATTCATCAATATGTATTACACTGACTATCGTTTATTGCAATGCTCAATGTGTATTGAATTAACAATTTTGTATGGTAATAACCATTGTGTATTCCATATTGTTTTAATTGTGCATTGCATTCGTCAACATGTATTTCAGTATCATCTGTTTATTTCGTTGTCAAATGTTTATTACATTAGTCAATATGTATTGCATAAGTTATATTTTGCACTGACAAATGTGAATTGTAAATATAACTATGTAGTTCATTAACCATTGCGTATTGCACTTGTCAGCATGTAAAGCAGAAGTCAATGTACAGCTGCATGCCAAAAGTTTGTTCACATACCTGAATATACTAGTGCAAATATCATGTAATTTGAGATGTCTTTGAGGTATCGTAGCGTTGCGAAAAAGAAACGTATAATATTGAATTTTCAATACACATATGCATATCCATTCTTCTTTAAGGCAAATGTTTATCGTACCCTACAATTACCCGTAACAATTTTGGCAGGTCATTGAAGTGACCAGGGGGTCGAAATTCCGAAAACACTAATTTTTATTTTCTCCATAAAATCCTTCATAAGTTATCAACTTCTTTAAAAACTAGTCACGTTTGTTAATTAGCACAAAGTCAATGTGATTATGTTGCTTTTAATCTCAGAGTCGATATGGAACATTTTGTTTGACATTTAACGAAATCGAAATTTCGAAAATGTGGCCCCTTCTATCTTTATCTTTATCGATTTTTTGCACGAGAGTCCAGACAATGCCAAAATGAGTTCAAGAATGGCTATTTCACACATGGACAGTGGGTGATCCCTTGTCAGTCTCGCTGAACTTATTCTATTGACGTTGAAACGAAACCAAAATTACATGATATTTGCACTACGATTCAGTGGTTAGTGAACAAATTTTCGGTATGCAGCTGTATATTGCATTAGTTGATGTGTATTGGATTAGTAAATGTGTATTGCATTTGTCAATTTCTATTGCATTTGTCAATTGTATTGCAGCCAGTGTGAATCTGGTGTTGGAGCTGACCTCATGAAGAAAGCAACAACTCTCATGAGCAGTGACACCGACATCTCTCTACTCAGGGTGAGCAGAACATCTGTATAAATGTGTTTAATTGTGTGTGTAAGGTGAAAGTTCAATCATAGGTAAAAGGGTTGTTGATGATAAAACAACAGCACAAAACGTTTTCTATTACATGAATCTCGAGATTCTCCCTGAAGAATAAATCGAAACATGTAGGGTTTTTTTTTCAAATAAATGCTTTTAACTACTATTCGGCGTTGTTATTCTTTTAATAATCATTTGAATAAATGCTGACTGTACACTTGAAGAAACCTAATTCTAAGTATATTATATTTATGTAATATATATATATATATATATATATATATATATATATATATATATATATATATATATATATATGCAAATATCATGTTATTTGGGTTTAGTTTGGACGTCAATAAACTAACTCTGCAAATCTGACAATGAATCACATATTCTCCATGTGTATAATTGCCATTCTATAATTTATTTGGAACCGTCTTGTCTCTCGTGCAATTTTACGAAATTTGGCATGATGAAACGGACCGAAGGGGTTATATTTCCGATATTCCAATTTCATGAAATTTCAATTTAAATATTCATGATCAAATCGCAGAGAAAAAAAATCAGCACAATCACATTGACTAAGTACATAGGAACAACTCTGACCTGTGTTTGAAGCTGTTGATCATTTCAAATGGATTTTGTAGCGAAAACTTTTAATGAGTGTTTCGGAATTTTGACCCCTGGTCACTTTATTGACCTGCCAAAACTGCTACGGTTTACTGTTTGGTATGATACACTATTTCGTTGAAGTACAATGGATCTTTACTTCTGTATTGAAAATTCAATATTATCCATTTCATTTTCATAATGCTACGATGCCTCAAAGACATCTCAAATAACATGATATTTTTACTAGGATACGTAAGTATGTTAACAAACTTTTGTTGCAGCTGTATATGCTTCTTCTCTATACATATTTGTTAAGAATATCAAGATGATTTATTCACAAGTAGAAAGGTCATTAGGTCTCATCAGGTGAATGATTAATATTATATTTTTACGCATTTGTGCTCTCGGTCTTCTTTAGTGATTCACAGGGTGTATGTATTAGCCAGCAATGTGTTTGTTACTGTTTACAGACCAGTTTGATGACACTCATGGGAGAAGAAATTTTCACTAGATATGGGGAGGTCATCCTGTTTCTGCGCCTCCTGGAGTCCAGCAAGCTATCCAAACCTTGAGTCTGACGGGGGCTGAGGTTTTCAAGAAGCTTCTATGCTTCTCTCTGTTCCATCATCATTCAAGCATTCAGTTGTTCCGATGATGAGGATTTAAGCTTCCTGGAATCTTTATATATGACGACTGATGGTAATCAGGGAAAGATTATATAGATACAAGGAAATTGAATATACTATGGGGGTTACGATATCTGACAATTCTGGAGTGAGAAGATAAATGGGCAGAAAACAATCCGATGAGCATTTAAGCTATTAATTTAAACTATTGTAGTAGGATAGTCACGCTCATAAAATACTATGCTAAAGTTTTTAATATATGTTGCAAAATGAAATGAATTTATAGTTGTTTCATATTTCTTCCTTGTTCTGGAAAAAGGAAAACTGATTGTGGTGAAATATCGCAAATCGCGTTTGTATCTAGGATATATATATAACAGACGTGAGCGAAAAGAACATTAGTCGATTTCGGTTATGCAACGAGATTTTTGTGATATTGCTTAAAATGTTCCTCAACATCTGTGAATTATAGTTAATTAAAGTTAATCATAGTGTCAATAGAATGCCAGATTGAAGATTAACTTATTTTTCTTTCAGCCTATTCAATTTTGCTAAACAAAAAATAGGCTAACAGATGAAAGTCGAATAATTTTAAAGAAATCATAAAACATGAAAAATAATCATAATAAAAAATAGTTGTGTGTGTGTAGTCGGTACACATATGATATGCATTTGGGATTCCTTATTAAAGTCCACGCAAGATTTATAACTTTATTTACAGGTATCAACTGTCACAAGTGTCAACTGATTAGACTTTCATAATCATGTTTTAATGATCGATGGTTTTTTTGTCTTTATTTTGCTAAGAAACATTTATTGTTCGAAACACGTAATTATCATGCAAGGATGTATCCTTGAATGTAAGTTGCATTATATTTATAAAAGAAGAAAAATCTTGACAGGGATAAGGGATAGTTTTGACAATAATGTAACAAATTTACTTTTACTATACCACGTGTTTATCTATATTTTCGTTTATTGGTTTTGGTTTGGGTTACAAGCATTGTTTTCTGTGTATCTCTCTCCTTCATTTAATTATGCTATTTCATATTAAAGTGTGTATTTATGTTTTCGTATAATGGTACCCGTCATTTTTCATATCATTTTTATCTTTAAAAATAATACATCTTCTGTGAGTATTGAGTCGTGTTTTGTTTTCAATAATTGATTATGTTTCATCGTTGTGAAGGTGAAAATGGATGAAGTTATCTCTTACAAATGAGACCATTGTTTTCGAAAACAACGTTATTAGGTTAATTTGTAATCGGATGCTTGAACGTAACAAATTTTCACAATAATTGGTAACCGTACACTGCTCTCTCTGTTCGCACTTTCGGAGGATCTTATAGATTAGCATTTAATTTCAGCCAATGACAAAACACTTCTTGCATGGTAAGCATGCTTTTTGTTAGTGACGAAGATATCATGTTTCAGACGCAAATTTACGTAATTGTTTTCTGAAAAGAAGACTTATGGACATAGCAGGTCGATTAACTTCTAGTTTTTCCGTGGCATACGAAATTGCAGAGGCTTTTTGAATAAATACTCTTGAAACGACCTTGCTGATTGCACAACTAACTATGATTGCATCCAATTAGGCTACTTGATTTCTCGCACCTAAAGTGCTCTGACTAAAACAGAGGTTAGCATAGGAAGGTACCTCCGAGTGTCGAGAAGTAGGCTATTTTTATACCATTCATTCGATTCAATTCCAATTCGCTTAAATATTTTAACCATTTTTTGGTGCTACATGTACATTGCTGTTACAGTTAATGTACTGGTCAGAATTTGGTAAATTATGATGTGGACATTCTTGTAGAATACAGAAGACATAAGAAAATCAAGTTCTCTCGCTGTAAGACGAGAAACCATTACATTAACCGCTTGTTTCAATGTTTTTATAAACGTACAGTCTACTGAATCAAATGCTTTTTCAAAAATTATTTGATAATAGCAGGTCTGGTATTTCCATACCTTCTGCATATTCCATTATAGCATTTGACATAGATAGAGAAGTGGTTAAAATCTCACAAATTTTAATTTAATAAATTAATTCTAAGAACATTATCTTGTGGTTAATTCGAGCATCATAAAGTCGACTACTTCATTGAATATGAAAGAGAGCTCACGAGCATTACTTTTATATGAAATAGAAATACTTTGTAGAGTCACTTTCATTTTTTATATGGTTCTCAAGCTCTTGGGCACATAAATGTCATGGAGACCATTAATTTCTGCTTTCTTTCGTTTAAGAATTGAAAATACCTCCATGCATTTTTTCTTATTATTTAGCCTTGATATTTTGAAGTGATAATAAAACTTCTCTTCATGTTAAGGATAAGTATTGCAGTTGTAGTCTATACTACAGTTGTAGTCTATAAACCATTACAATCTACAGAAAAGAGATTTACATAAACAACAAGTTATAGAAAGAAGAAGATACATATCTTTTTAAAGAAATGACATCTTTTAAAATAAATGACATTGAAAACTGCGGTTCTGTTACTTATTTTACTATATAATAAAAATAAAATCATTATAGAATATCAACATATTTACAAATGATTTGTGATATGACTTATCAACAATGTTTTGCAATAGCAAGGCTTTCCAGATTCGTTGAAGAATGGCTTCACTTCTAATTGTTATTTGTTTCAGAGTGTGCAAACTTCTTCATCAAGTTGTAAAATCTAAATAAAAAACATTTTACTTTCAATAGCATGTTTCAACTGGGATGTGTTATAATCGTGTACTGATAACATAATGTGTATAAACTGGGATGTCCCCATGAATTTCATTTTCACTAAAAATTACCCCGATAGGACTGTCCTTTTAAATTACATTACACGGTGAAATATCGAGCACGTCATGTAATTTAAAGAGTTTTAAGATGTAATGCACGTGTAGTCGTCACGCAAAGAATTACAAATATTATCTCATGTAAGAAACGATAAAAGTTTTCAGTGATCTCAGATAAGAAAATACGTAAAATCATTTCTATTCTTGTTTTACTGACCGTGTTCAAATGACAAGGCACCTTACCCAGTCTAACCAAAGCTGTACATGTTTAGGTTCGAACACCACGTGACGCGAACAACCAATTACATTCAATACACCAGGAAGTTCTAAACCGAAAGTAGTATTCTTAGAAATTAGAGAGGGACTTTCCAGTAGTTGCTGTACAGTTGAGCAAGATGGCGTCGGAGTACAGCATCGTGAAGGAGTTGGGGAGGGGAGCATTTGGGGTAGTGTACCTCATCAAGCACAAGACCGAGGAAGAAGTGGTAAGGGGCCGTGGCCTTCTGTGTGATTGTCGTGTACACGGTTACTATGGGCGTGTTAGCTGGGGCACACGGGCAAAATACTGATTTAGTATCTCTCGGCTGTGTAGTCCAGTGTTACAGTTATCTTTTCTGTCCATATACTGCTGCCACTGTAAGGACAGTTTGTACATTATAATACTCTAGAAAAATTGCACCGTATACTTATATGTAGGGTAAACTTTGGTCCTAAACGGTGTCACTCTATTGCCTGAAGTACTTGTATGAGTCACTTAAAGACAATTGATACGCGTTGAATGCAACAATATCTGGTATATGTCATAATGCATTTACAGTTCAGAGATATCGTAGTCTGATACATCAGGTATACCTGTGTATGTAGCCTATACGGCTGTACCTACTGTCCTTATGTCTGTTGTGTTTAAGACTTAAAGTTCTTTGTGGCTATTTATAGAGCCAACTGCGCAGTCAGTCGTTCATTCCGCTAGTTTGTTAGTGGTCGATTTAACAACAGATAACATCGCCTATGTCAATTGTGAACTAGGTACATGTAACACCGACGCAGTATTACGGCGTCGGCCTATTATATGACTTGAATATAGATCATATACAAATCAGATATATATATATAACACTAAAGAGCCGATTGGAAGTAAGCATTAATGAACAAGACTGCGTTTATAGTCAACAAAGTGCAATGTATCGAAAAGTTAAAGGAGCAGTAACACGTTTTTTTGGAGCGATCTCACATAAATGAAATTGACTGTTTAAAATTTTAAGACAATGGTTTAAAACGTAACTTTATTGGTTAAGCTATGCCAATACATTTCAAACGATTGAAAGGTGTCGACACAAATATGTTTTTTGCTTGATTCTTGATTGTTTCCTCTACGTCTACGGATGATTGCATTGAGGAATGCGATGTTTTCACCGAATGAAGAAAATAAATTTGGCATAAACTAATGTTTATTAGGGAAAATGTTAAGAAGTCTTTAAAAATAAACGTGCTACTGCTCCTTTACAGCCTTTAAAGGTTTAAGGTGCAGTTAAACAATATGAATACCTTATTCCAAGTTTATTGTGTAAGGGAGACGTTTATCGTATTTTCTCTAATTGAGGCCGGTTCTCTTGACTCTGTGGTATGACCGTTTGAAGACAGATGCCTCTTTTTATAGAAATTCTAATTAATTATCCTGTAATCTTAGTAAATAATGGAGTCTGTATCATCGGGATAATTTACAACATGTTTAAATATGTTGACAATCAATAATGAAGATATATTTACCTAAAACTATGAATACTCAAAAGATTATTTATTTGCATTCCTCTATTTTGACAAAAAGGATATATATAGAGAGAGAGATAGAGAGAGAGAGAGAGAGAGAGAGAGAGAGAGAGAGAGAGAGAGAGAGAGAGAGAGAGAGAGAGAGAGAGAGAGAGAGAGAGAGAGAGAGAGAGAGAGAGAGAGAGAGTAATCGTAATGACGTCAGTGACGAGGGTCTTATAAAGTAGACAACAGGGACCGGGGCGTCACTCTAGGAAGTACGGATATGTATCTCTGTATTCTTAGCTTGCTTTGATGTGTTCTTACTTCTGAGAGGTATCATGCGATATTGTATAGATAATTTACTTTAAACATATTTTATCCATAGAGATAAGGATGAGAATTCCCTCTATGACGTCATATCAATAATAACTGTGGTACTACAAGTTATATCGTGAATAATAGTCAGGTAGTCGTCTTAGTGAGTATGAAAGTAATAACATTTTGATAGAATATTATGCAGAAACTTTGTTTCAGAAGAAAGTAATAATTGTATATAAACAACACGCGTACAAAAATATGCCGAACAATATATATCTCTACATTTATCCATTGTACGTTTTAGATAAGCATTTAGATTTCGTCATTCTGTAGTACTGACTGTCAGGAATTCCTTTTTTTGTGTATATCATGGATAACTCCCAAACCCCTCGTTTTAATGATAGTTTATCGACTCGGTAACAAATATAACATTGAACATGAAGGTTTTATACCTCAAACGCCTAAACTTCACCTACAAAGCATAATTCGTGATAGTACCTATCACTGGTTGATTGAAGACTTGCTGCAGTACTCAAAATTTCGCGGCATGAGTGAAATACCCTCATCGGGAAAAAGTAGACACAGCCAGGAGATTCTGAAGGGATTTCAAGTTCAGGTGCAGAATTCTAAAGAGCCAGCACAGGGAAGTTTACGATTTGCATCAATATATAAACTTACAAATTAATGAGACAACCGCGAGCGATACCTTGTGTGTAAGTTGTGAGCTAACGAGGTTATTCATAACTATATAAGGTCTAAAAATTCTTAAATGCTTTAGTTCGCCCTGAAAGCTGTGGATCTTGGAAAGGCTGGCCCTGATGAGAAAGAGAGTGCGGAGAAAGAGGCCAGAGTCATGAGCGAATTGGACCATGATCACGTGGTCAGATACGTCACTTCCTACTTTAAAGGGAGAACACTCTTCATCTACACGGAGTTCTGTGAGGGGGGTGACATGACCCACTTTCTTGAAGACTCTGTAGGTAGTCTCCCTGAGCCTTTGATTGTCTGTTGGACTGCGCAGACGGTTTCCGCTTTAGAAGTAAGTGTCGCGGTTGTTTCAAATATTGAAAATTTAAAAATTGGTTGGAAAACCTTAAAAGATCATTGAAATACATTCTGTAATCTGAAGCCATGGTGATATGATTTATTTCCCTTCCAATAATTTAAAATTTGTGTTTGCCTTGCAACAAACCGATTGATTCTCTTCAGTTTTGGTTCTTATGTAATATACATGTATATACTTAATCATTTGTCCCTGATACAACTATTGCAGTACCTGCACGCCAGAAAGATCCTGCATCGAGACCTGAAGCCTCAGAACATCTACCTGAGTGGGGAGGGGGACATCAAACTTGGGGATTTGGGTATAGCCAGGTGAAATTGGAAGCTGTAAAATAATTCTCAAAATGTACTCAATATAACAGAAAAAATCCTAGAAAATTTCAAAATTTTGCAAAAAAAACCCACCATGGTATGATGTTAGTTCATAAACATTTTACTCAGCATGCATAATTATTCCAAAAGGGCCAAACATATAAACATTTCACTGGAAATCGAAATTCAGTTTTATATCCATAAAGTGCTGAAGCCAAAAGCAATAGTGTCATTTCCATATGTGCTAGTCACATAATATTTTAAACACTACCAACCCTTTTCATCACATTTCACATGTGTATTGTCAATATGCTGACCGTAAGCAATCATATGTTAGTTTTCAGCATTAGACATTGCCTTCGAAAGAAATCACCATATAATCTGAAAATCGAAATGAGAATCCAACAAAACTCGTAGCTAAGGCAAACCTTAGAAGTGACGTTGTTT
The DNA here is from genome assembly GCA_921293015.1 of Phorcus lineatus. Classification (NCBI taxonomy): domain Eukaryota; kingdom Metazoa; phylum Mollusca; class Gastropoda; order Trochida; family Trochidae; genus Phorcus; species Phorcus lineatus. The sequence goes on along the minus strand of OV121086.1, from coordinate 7,682,969 downwards.
GGCGCATATCAAAGCCAAATATGATATCACTGTAAACAACGAAGTAAATGACTGTAAAACACTTGAACCTAAAGGAGATTTTGATATTGAAGGGTGCTTGAAGCGGGAAGCGACTTGGCTTCTACTATGGCGGGTACTCCGTGTTACATGAGCCCGGAGATTTTCCAGCAGAAGGGTTACAACCATAAGGTCAGAACTGAAAAAAACCCTGAAAAGCGTATTTCGATTTTTGGTATGTAGCGTAACATACCTCCAAGATCATTCCAAATCATTCCAAAGTGCTTTTTGTTCTATTCTTCATAAATCATGTCATTTTAAGTTCTTTCCTTTGATGGCGAATGATATGATTAGACCTATTTTGAAATAACATGCTAATATAAATTATCTAAAAATAAGAATAGTGGAAAATACTTGTTTCACTGGTTATAAAACCACAGAAGTCACGTCAGTTGTCTGATGCAAAAGCACAAGTATTTGTCACATTATTGCTTTTGTGTACCCCTATACATGCCAATCACCACACGAGTTGTCAATAATATAGGCTCTGGTTAAGCAAACTTTACTAATTCAACTTTTTATTATTTGAATTTCCTACCAGTCTTTTACCGTTGTACATTTAGCAGTGAAGTTGCTGCTTCCTGTTTCAGACGGACATCTGGAGTTTTGGTTGTGTGGTATATGAGCTGGCGGCCGGTGAGAGAGCTTTCGACGCTCCAATGATACAGTTTCTTATCTTCAAAATAGTCGGAGGAACGGTAAGAATCGTGCTATAACAGTTCTGCTTAAAAGGTAGATTGATATTACTAAAGAATGTAAGTGAGGAGTATCAGCTAGTTTAGTTTACCTTTATTCGGACCTGTGTAAAAACTAATATACGTATTATTTGTAAATCTGCAACAGGTGCCCCCTATCGAAGGGGCGTATAGCACTGAACTGAAAGCTCTCGTGAAGTCCATGATGGCTAAAAACCCGGACGACAGACCAAGTGCTACAGAACTGCTCAATAGAAGTCCAGTGAAGGAATTCAGGGCAAGACCCAGAAGGGTATGTATTGCTATTTGGACAGATTTAATAATGAAACCTCCATGGGAGAAGAAAGCACAACTTGTACGAAAATGTTACTTTTTTAAATAGTCTCACGCGCATTTTATCATAGGAGTATGTTATTGTTTGAGTTGTCAGAACACACTTTAAACATACATTTGAGACATATTTCATGTTGTTGACATGTACCAATGTAGTATTGCTCTCATCGACAAAAAATTAACAAGTTATTACTATTAGTAAATAACACCAAGAATCAATAGAAATATAACGCTTAAGGATGTTTTTCAAACCTCTTTAAATGACTTCCAGCCAAAAGATATAATGAAAGAGAGCAAATTCAGGACAAAGTGGGGAACACAGGAGTCGACAGTGAATCTTCTGAAACTTCTTAGGAAAGCAATGACCGCAGGCATCAGAGAATTCCCCGAATCAGACATACAAATCCCTAAAGAAGCCTTAGCAGTATACAGAGAGAAGGTAAAGCGACAGGCCCCAGGCTTGAGGAAGCCGTTACCTGCCCTCGAACGGGAACAGGTACCTCCTCAAGCCGTTGCAGCCGCCCCTTCCGCTAAAGGTAATATCTATTCGTCCATCCTGGCACCAAAAGGTCAAAAGGTCAAGGCGAAGGTTGGAGAGAAGAACATGGACGTCACGATTAAAGCAAGACCAGAGGAACCTTCTGCAGGAGGAGCCGCCATTGCTCAAGCAGTGAGATCCCTGGCTGGAAGATCGGATGTGAGCATCACATTTATAGTGACTTTTGTATTATTTTTCTGACTTGGTTAATCAATTTAAAAAACAAAACTCTTAAAGGTTCTTAGTTTCATCCAAAAGGAAATACACATTTGTTTAAATATATTGAAAACAATTATACTCCATATGCCACCTGAAATCCCTGTTTTAGCTTGTTTCGAGAGATTGATATTTTTATCAATGTGTCTCTGGATAAAATCTTCTTGTTTTGTTGACAAAAAAGTTAACTCTTAAACTTTATCGATATAAGTACATGCATTTACGAACTAATGAAGTTTGAATGAAGATTTTCCGTTATGTTATTATTTTCAATACCATTAAAAGATATAACATAACATACTGTGGTATAGATGAATTTTGATACTGTTCCAAGTGTCTTAATACCACTTAATTAGTGGTAATTCTTAACATTAAAACTCTCATGTTTCACGTTTTCACGTAACTTATTTAAGCAGATATAAAAACCAATATGGTTTGGTAGTATTAAGTTAGGTCATTCAACGAATTTACAATCATGTAAATGGAACTCAGAAATTCTACCTTTTAACATTTATATGACCGTTTCCGAATTAACAATGAAAACAAAAAATAAGATATACATGGCATTTGGAGATGAAGATGCAAGTTTAGGGAGCCAATTTGAATTCCCTAAGGACATATGGTCTTTCGGCTATTATTTAAGCAATATGAAAACTCATAAAACAAACTCTGTGTCACTTTAACATTGATTCTAACAGGATACAGTTCAGGAGAGAGGGGATGGGACCACAACCAAGAAAGGTGATGCGATTACTTTTTTGTGGGTTAAAACCTTTTTTCATTGATACCATGGATTACAAAAAAGTTTTTAACATCCTTTTTTGTTATTCCCTACATTCAACTCCATGAAGGAGTAGGTATATACTCGGAATTCGTGTGTTTTTACAATAATGAAGACATTATCAAGACATTTTTCTTTTTTCCTTCTTATTATAAATGTGCATATTGTATTATTATTTTTCTAATTAATACCTTGTATTGATAAATTCGTTTAAGTTTATATATATATTTTTCTACTTCTAACCCTTTATGGTTATTGATACGACCTTATACAAATTCAAATTTTTCATTAAATCTATTTGATTTTTTTAATTGGATGAGCTAAGTCAAACTGAATACTTATTTGAACCCTTACGTTTCAGCTGTTGAGGCCAAGTTTTTGATGAGACAGATAGAAGTTTTACAAAGGTATCGTGTAACTATTTGACGACAATGTGTTTTCCGTGAAGTAAATGACATAGATATAACTACAGAGACATATTGAAAATATCATCTTCCTTAATAAGACAAATTGATAATGCAAACGTTTTCCATAAGAAAATGTATGATGGTTTTAATGTAGAAAGTGGAAAGACTAATAACCTGTTAAATATGTGTAAATTAAAATATTTTCTATCATCTTCATTCAACGAGATAAACATGTTTTATATGTATATATGTGATTTGATAACGTTAATTCACAAAACATCAGTGCAGACTTAAACACATTCAATTACAGGAAATTTTTTTCATGATGATTTAAGTCATGGACGTTTACAGAAATGTATTTGTCGATAATCATGTCATTAAATCTATCTTCCTGTATGTCTAACTGTCTATCTGTATGTCTTACTGTATGTATTGCTGTCTATGTGTTTATCTGACTGTAAGTATAACTGTCAATGTATATGTATGTCTTACTGCCTGTCTGTATGTCTTATTGTATGTGTGACTGTTTAACTGTATGTCTTACTGTATGTCTACCTGTCTGTATGTATCCTTGTATGTCCCCCTGCAGACACTGTGCCCAGGGACTTGGTGAGGACACATTAAGACGTGCCTATTCTATTCTGGAGACCGTACCGAACCCGGCTCAACTCAAGGTGCGTGAACGAAACTTTTCAAAGTGTCCAAATAAAAGTGAATCCCTGAAAATGATTAAATTAAGTAATTTAACCTCTTTTCATCGCAATTTCTAATAGCGTCCGAGATGCCTACTACCAAGCGATCTGTAAGTATATATATTTTAGTTGTTTGGCTACAGGTGGTCTAAGCATAGGCAGCTTCTTTTATTGGAATATTTGTCACAGTTCGAATATCATTGTATAAGTGTCCGTCTTCTATAGACTTATTCAGATCATGTCTCTCTCTGTGATATTGTGAATTCAATTGTTCTATGTATCCAGTTTTGTGAATTTTATACAGCAACAGCGTTGATATAAGTCTTTTGTTTCTCTGCCGGTCCAATATTCTACTTAAACAAATTTGATGTAATGGAGATTACATACGGAGAGAATTCAAGGAATATTATCAATAAGCCCGAAAAAAGTATGTAAGTGATGTCAGTCGCTTGATAACGGTGTCGGTATCTACACTATATATATAGTATCAATATTTTATATACAATGATAAAATATCACAAATTTACATGTAGAGCACGGACGTGATCATCTTGTCTCGGGCTAAAACAAAAATACGCTCCATGAGCATGTACCTTTACCCTATGACAGGACATGAAACTCTCTCCTCTTATACTAGCTGAACTCTTAACAGTAGATATGATTGAAGTCTTTTAAATACCAAATAGTAAAAGCATGTCTTAATAATATCTTCAACCTGTTTATAAGTAGATATGATTGAAGTACCTAAATACCAAATAGTAAAAGCATGTCTTCATAATATCTTCAATCTGTTTATAACTCAAGTCAAATCCAATTTATTATTTAAGTTTACGAAATATCGGGGTACGTGAGTGCTTTTAACATTTTATACTAGTGTCATGTTTTTGCTTACAGGCCCAGTTGGTAGGTCTGCTAGGCGAGGATAAGTTCCAACAGTACGGGGACAAGATCATGTACTTGCGACTGTTTGAGGTGGGACTCAACAAGGTACAGACCAGACTCGGATAGTCAGCTCAAAAATCGGGTACTCAGCTCATTGCTCGGGTGATCAGTTCATTGTTTGGGAATTCCTTGGTAGTCAGCTCATTGCTCGGGTAATCAGTTCATTGTTTGGGAATTCCCTGGTAGTCAGCTCATTGCTCGGGTAATCAGTTCATTGCTCGGGAGATCCTAGGTAGTAAGCTCATGCCTCGGGTAGTTCCTTTTCAATGTTGATTAAACTATAAGGCACTTATGCACGCTATTGAGGGAATAAACACTCGCTGGATGATTCTGCTGATGCATCAAAATACTTGTTTTTCTTTACAATTGACCTGCAATCAATACTATAATGATCAAATGGCCGACAACACTGAAGATATTAGCATTAGAAATTGTAACAGTGGTGCCGATATGCGAAATATTGATATATCGTAAGATATGTTGTAAGTGCAAATGAAGTAATGCATGATATTTGCACATAGATACATAGAAAGGTGAACAAACTTTCGGTATGGAGCTTTAGAATTAGCATTATCCGTTCATTATATTACATATGAATTAATTGTATGGGTTATTGCCTTTAAAGTTCATATCATCTTATAGATATTAAGTTGATATTCAGTTCTAAATTTCATGATTATGTTAAGTTCCAGACTGTTATCTTCAAAGTTATGGCATTTTTTTTTGTTTGAATATATTTCATATTCAATTACGAAATGGATAAGTATAAGTTATCAAATTCGGTAACCTTCTCCCCTGTGATGACGTGGAGCTTGTTGATTGGTCAGTTGCAACAACACATATCAATGAGTTGTAGTAATGTCACATTATATATCATATTTGATATATAATGGCTTCCCCGTGCATCCTTAAGGCAATTTCGTAAACAAGCTTTAACCAGTTGATCTTGGATAAAACAAACCGTACCATGAACGACTTATTCCTACTTTGTGAAATAATTAATGGAGTCCGGACAATAAGTATAAAGACATTCCGCCACTGTATACAGAAGCAAACCAACTAAAACAGATCAATGTCCAACAAACATTTTCAGGGAATATCCGGACTTTACCAGAAAGATTTGAAACAATTTTGATATTATGTTTTTAAAATGTGAATATCTTTAAGAATCATTTGTCCTTTGTGGACGTGATGTACAAACCTGCCAATACAAAGAGTGCATCAGCACATACACATATCATTGATAGTTCACGATTTAACATTTGTGTTTAAGTTGGAAGTCCTCTTAAAGTTGATTGATTAATTTATATTGTTAGGTTATTATGAATGTTTGAAAATGGCGTGAATGAAATGCATATTTCCTTATGAATACAATGATTGATAAATATTTTATTGTGTATGTAAATGCTTAATATAAGGAAAATTATAGTGTACCAATATCATACTGCTGTAACTGTGAACCATTATGTCTCAATTAACGATACCGTATTTTCTCTAAAAATTTCTGAGCTTCCATATGATTAAGTTGATTAATAGCCATGAGATCTGCTGAATATTAACTCTTTTAAGATTTCAGAATTCTTTTTTTAAAGCGACTTATTTTCTTGAAAACCTGTAGAAGGTATGTATAAGTTACAAGCTTTTATAAGAAAGAAAAATTTTTAAATTAACTTATTCTCTCTCCAATGAGGTGGGAAGTCACAAAATCCTAAACTAACCTCTGTTTCAATACTAGTATGCCTCGGACAATACTCACAGGAATGTTCGGTTCGTTCATTAATGACGAGTCACTAATTAATTGCAATTACATGAGGACCAACAGATTATTACTACTATTATCACTGTAATCTTTTCTGCACAGTGCATGTAGTTTTGCTCACCAAATTTTTGCTCTTGCTTAGACGATACGCGCGAAAACTAAACCCAACGAATCAGTCATTTTTTTATGTTTGCGCGAAAATAAAACCTCGCGAAGATACATGATTTTACAGTAATTGAAGAAGCCTGATTGGATGCAATCAAAGTAAATTGTGCAGTCAGTGACGCCGTTTCAGATCTTATCTTTCTAAAAAGACTCATTCATTTTTAATGCTTTGGGATGGTACTGTTTGACTCTGCACTTCGCACAGTTAATCCACTTTGACAGATAACCGTCAGGTAATATAGTGACTGACTTATGACAAAGGCCTCGGTGACAACAAGAAAGATTTCAATACAACAAGTGCTTTTATTGTCGGAAATTTCGCAGATAGATTTTGATCCACTTTCTCCCCGCTAGGGGGCACAAGAAGTAAAGCACGAGAAGTGATCGCAACAGAGGTTAGGTCAGGATTTTATGACCTGAGCTACCTCTGTGGGGGGAGAATAAATTTGATTATGCATTTCACAGTACAATTTGTTAATTATAGTTCAAAGACAAATCAATACATATGTATGTATGTATATGCTTTTCTGTGCATAACAGATATATGTTAATCTGAATGATCGTTGATTACATATTTCTAATACCTCAGATCATTTGTAATTTGAGATTTTATAAAATGGTTTTGAATGTTTTACCATTCAGAATTATTTCTATGTATTTTTCTGTATATATTTGTGTCGGATTGTAATTGTGAAATATGAAGGCCCTGTAGATAGATGATGCAATCTATATACATGTTTACGATTGTATAAACATCTTTTGAATAACATAATCAATTATGAAATTATTTTTCGGTCGTTTGTTTTCATTGTTTAGCTATTAAATGTTTATCAAAGTAAAAAGGCGGCAGCAACACTATGGCAACCGACGAACTATACTTATGTAATACTGCAGGCATCAAATTCTAGTTTTTGAAAAATGATACAGAATTGATATAAACATACAAAGCATAAATATAAGAGATTTTATTGCTTCAAAATATTAAACTAGTTTCTGTTGTTATAAATACCTATTCGTAACAATAATATGTCAATTGCAAGTAACTAATTAATATTACAAACGTGTCTGCAGTGTACATTACTATACATTGCTTAGCTGATCAGATGGCATGAAGACAAAAAGGACATTCTGAACATAGTGATTGCATATTTTGAGGCACTAAATTCTCTTTAAATTAGCTCCCCTTTCCTCACACAAAAAACACACCGACAAAAGTATGTATATAGATTTAATAACAATGATAACTATTAGAGACAGGCTGTTTTGCTATACTAGCACAATATTGAATACACAGTTTTACAAGAGAGGACAGTCTGTCTGCATCAGTAGAGGCAAATGGTTTACAGTTAAATATACGTTGGGTAATTGAACTAAAATCAAGAGATAGTGCAATGGTTTTGGCAATAATAACATAGCAATTAAATTATGATAATAACTCACGATTTAAAGGATGGGTTGGTGGAGTTTAAGGAAAACAATATATCAATTGTTTTTATTCATACTACTCGTCAAGTTGCTATTGTCACTTAAGAATTCGTTTAATTCTAATAAACATATTATACTTTTATAAATTTTCAAAAAAATTATTTTTAATAACAAAATAGCGAAATAGCGAATGATAATAATATCAAGCAAATATAAAGTGAACCCAGGATTACAATTTTTTCGGATTAAGGTAACCAACTACACATTTTTATTACAATGTACCATTTCCCCGTTGGTTGAAAAGAGGTGCATTTTCCTTCAATCTCTTTTCCCAAGTTCACACATCTCTCAACTCGTGTCTCGTTGGAAGGGCATCATCATTCAATCACTCAGTATATCCATCAATGATGCAGTTCACCTACCCATCCGGCGAGCCGAGTCCGATGTTGCTGAACTCTGATAGTTGAAAACTTATTTGAAAACATTTTTTCTCTTGCCAGTGGTTCTGTAGTTATTGTACGTTGTTCGAATTTAGCCTTAGAAGCTTCAAATGGTTTAGAATACAACTAAATAATCGTTAATCAAGAGAAGTAGAGAAGAAAATAAGAGCTTTTAGATGAACAGAGATAATTAAACAAACTCACTAAGAAATATATATGGCGGAGGAAGAATCCGAAGAAACTAGCTTAACTAACCTTTTCCTGATTTCTCAAGAAGTTCTAATGTAATTTTGGAAGCTGCTATCTTCCCTGGCAATAAAACTGACCATTCAGCCATATCACTGATTCTCTCAAATACTTTTAACCAAGAAAGAGGTAAAAGGTATCCATTTTAGAAAAAAAGCTTTTAATGAAAGTAAGATGCAAAAGTTTATTTTGCTCCATTTTGAAAAAGAATAAACAGAACAAGACTGCTGAGTTGGATTAAAAAAGAAGGGATTGTGAAGACAACATTAAAAAGAATATTTCTGAATATAGATGATACAGTTTAAATCATTACAGACACAAGTGCGATGATTACAGGTAGTATTTTTATCCGTGGAGATTTTAAAACTGTTTTCCTTGGAACACGATCCATTTTCATAAGACTGTAGGAAAAAGTCGAAACGAGTTTGATTTTTTGTAATACCCGAGAGAGAGAGCTAGTTTCGGAAATGTTTTTGACGTCACGAACAATTGTTTTGTTACATCACAGATGACTAAAATACGGGAACTCACGCTGAAACAATCGTTGCTACGAAACTGTGATAATGCATATGTGCACTTATGGAAGATATGTCACTACTTACGTTCAAACATATATGTGTAATAATCTCTATTTATTATGATGTCCATGATACCTAGTTTCACTAGATATGTGATATGCTATGCTGAAAGATAAGTAATGGGCAAAACAAGTGTTATTCACATGTCAATAGTGATATATTCATACAAACATATTATCAAAAGAAAATAAACGAACGATTTTATAGAGTTAGCAAGATAATGTAATTGATCAATCACTTTTTATCCGATAGAAATGTATGATTTTATGCAAGTAGTACAGCTGAAGTTTACGTTGGTTGTCAGTCTTAAGGATGTCCGTTCCTCAAATTTAAAGTATTAAACTTTTTTTCTAACTTGTTTTTTTCAAAGGTTTAGTGTGGGGTTTTTCGAGATATTTTAAGACAAAGATCCATCTGTCAGTCAGAGTTTTAACATGGGAGTCTATGGGAAAATTATGACCTTTTCGGAGAAATCTTAAATTTTAATTAGTTCCTGTATTAAACTTAAATTTTTAATATGAAAACATATTAGAGTTAACATAATCTTCATCCAGAAAAAAGCAAAAAATATGTATGGTACTGTGGCTTTTTAGCCGCTACGGTACATCATGTATTCAAACATTTTAATTAAATTATCAACATTCAAGCTATTTTTGGACTAAAAACATGCTTTCTCCCACCCATTATCTAAAAATATACCTGAACGCATTCATACAAATCGTATTCATTCAATAAAATCTACTTTCTAAGAAAAAAGAGATAATAGAACTTGCTCAAATAATAGTTACAATTAATATTGCTGAGTCAGCAAAATTGTGAATTATTTCAAAACGAAAATACTAGTACTACGTTTCTATATTTTGATGAATATTTAGTCTGAAATCATCAAAAGTGAGAAATTACCGCTCTATTTTGGTTTATTATATAAGAACATTATGATTAAAAGTTATTTGAATTTTGTAACTGTGACTGAGGAGCGAACATCCTTAAGCAAAACAACTTGGTTTCTTAAAACTATAACAATATAAGTACATAGAAAGATTCGGTTATAGAAATGTGTAAATATTTTTATATTGGTTAAAAAACATTTTTCTCTTTTGGATGTTAATAATAGTTTAAGGTATTTTTTCGTTTAGAGAGGACACATAAAAAAACCATGCAATTCATTATCTATATTTGTAACATGACTTTTATTGTTTGTTTGCGCTCGTGAATCCCATGCAGTTTCAATAAATATTGAATAAGGAGAGTAGCGAAATGTTCAACGTTGACTTTAAAAAAATACCAATGATGTGACTGAATTCCGTTAATTTTGAAATAGACATTAAGTTTACAGAAGGAATGAATCCGACCTATTTGTAAATAAGCCTCTCTCAGTCTCAGAGTGAATGATATAATATAATTTGCCGAGAATGAAATTGTGATAATTCTTAACATGATAATATCCTGTTTTTACAACATTTCTCGTACAACAGATACAAACTATCTTAACCCCTTTTATCATTTAATAACACTTTTTTTCTGAAATCGGTGGCATATACAGTAGTTTTAATCAAATATTGATTCAATTGAAGACTTATGAATAAGGGAAGTCATCCTAATTCTCATAAAACCAAGCACTGAAAATGCTCTGTTTTACATCCAAAAATATTTTGCATGCATACAAATGAACTTTCAAATGATCGTGATCCCCTTTTTCAGACTCAATGGAATATTGAGCTTTGCTTTGAGTAAACAATTTTGATTATTAGCTCATCATGCCTGAAGAGCCCGATCGGCATAATTGAGACATGGCACGGCCTCCGGCGTCAGTCCGAACATCTGTAAACGTTTTGCCTTTTCTTTCTCTTTCAGTGAATCACCCACTCAAATGGTTGAATTCTTGTGTACATGTACCTTGGAAAATTGGGATTATAAATTGTAGATTTATGATTTTGAGGCCCCTTATGTCATCGGGGTAACGCCCTAAAACCTATTTTAATCTTTTTATCAGAACTGAAAAGGCATAGAAAGCTGAAATCTTATATAAAGACTCTTTAAACCATGATCCATAGATTTGGTCAAATTCAAAACACCATTACCCCCGACAAACGAACGGATAGGTTCGAAAATGTATACCCCTCCACTCACAAAGTTGAATGATTTTGCAATCAACCAATCCCCCATTCTCTCAAATGCCCATCAAAGGCCCATCTTAAGACGAAGTCCCAACAAGACTACTTCCATCTTCTCATGAATAAAAAAATGCTATATAGCCATTGTGACCTGTAGATCTCAATAAGACTATTAAGAGTCAGGTGTGCAGGGGTCACACCTGGATACGTGTGCCTACATGTATATAGATATCTTCGAAACTATACATGCCATAAATATCTATATATATATATATTGTGTGAAAGTCTCTTTGGAGACTGTAAAATCTATTTTGATGTACATTATATCACCATAACTATAAGAGCAACAGAGCCAATGGCCGGCTCTATTTTTTTAAAAGACAGAAATTTAAAGGACATTTCAATCAAAGATTTCATGAAATTTCAAAAATATATACTAATGAAAAATATATTTTGGAAACTTACGTTGGCATTTTGTTTTCCAAATGTAAACTTTATGCACCCGATTATAACGCTGGTGATTATTACAGCATTACTGTAAGCATTCTGTTGTAAGAATGAAGCGCGCATAAACTCACTGCAGGTGCTCGTTCTCAAGGCAACGGAACGCCGAAGTCCGATGGGAAGTAACTCTTGCCTATATCCGGCCACTAGATTCTTCTGTTTACAAGACATGAATACCACGGATATGGACTCTATCATACATAATGTGTTGCAATTCATTCACAATTAATATATTTTTGTGAACAAGAATGCGATGCAAAAGTGATAACATGTGAAGCGGGGAACGCTTTTCTTTTGGATACATCGAAAAGTGGTGCGTTGTCTATTTTAAGTGTAAAACGAATACGTTCAAATGTAACAGGACACAAATGTACGGAATCCCGATATTTCTATTAATATTGCTTAGAAATACTGTACACAGAAATTTATAACAGATGTCAAAGTATGTTTCATTTTATCACGAGAACAACTCGTTAGAATTAATATTTGCGAGAAAGTGAATAAAATAAAAATAAGGGTTTGATAAAAATATGAAATTTTAATAATATACCTATATTATTTGTGTAAATATTACGTTTCAGTGATCGAATGCAATGAAACACAGCATGGATTACGAGGTAAAACAAAAACTGGGTGAAGGAAGTTTTGCTAAAGTCTTTCTCCTGTGTAGCAGCACTGAGGAGAGCAAGGTATGTAACACACCATTAACACATCTACATTGCACATCATGTTCCAATATAGTGACAATTTGACATAATTATGAAAAGTCATCCTTAACATCTTTACTATTATTTGCTGACAAATATGTAACATTTTTAGAAAACTTTAAAGAATTATGTTGGAGTTGTAGGTCTCTTGAGATATAAATTTGTGTCAGTTTAATTTCAGTATGTGTTACTAAATATGAGGTATGCTATGCATAGAAATGAATGATAGATATAACAATGTTGTGATGATGTTTAAATATTAGAACAATATTTTAAGTTTGTGGTGGAATATATAACTTTGTTATAAGATTCAATGTTGAATGTTAAATTATAACAATGTACTTAAAATGTGTATTCAAAATTATCGAATTGTTCTCAATGATATATTTTAGATAATAATGTTGCAAAAGTATAATAGATTTTAACATGTACTGTTATAATGTGAAAGTGATGATACAAATGTTGTTAGATTGTGTTAATGTGTTACAACAATGCTGGAGTTTTTCTAAGAAAATTAAAAATAAAGTGGGAAGTAAAAATAAAATAGTTGTTCTAATAAGTAAAAAGATACAAGAGTTTTAAAAACTGAATTTATTAAACATGATTATAAACAGTAAGGCTGAGTATTGCAACAAATTTTGTATTGCAATATAGTGTGATAAACTCATGTATTGCAATATATTGAATGAACTCTACATTCAACTTTTTCAGCTTCCCTATGGACAGTTTGAACATTATACATTTGATGAAATGTATTCAGATTTTCTGACAGTTTTATGTAAATTTTTGATGGCATCTAAACTTAAAAACTATCTATACAACCTAGATTTTCTTACACATTAAGCAAATTGGTAAGCTTTCTGAATAAATTTGTCTTGAAATTAGTTGGTGCGGCATATTGCGATAAAAAAAATAATATTGGAATAATTGTATTGCACAAGCTGTACCAGTATTAGATTTTGCAATATATGGGGAAAAATGAGACAACAATTATGATTGTATACAACAATAATGGTATTATATGGAGTAAATTTCTGACAACTTCTGCTCCGTGATCTGCTCATATTGAGCCTTATTATCAAAAACTAAATAAATAAAAGCCAAGTTAATACTCTCCTCTAATGTACAGATTTCAGTCATATCGAGCTCTAAAATGAAAAAAAAAGCAAATCAATAATGGTGTATATGTGGATGCTCATCTACTATTCTCGTCAATGATTTATGTATTTTATCACATCAAAGTGTAATTTTTGCACAGCTGAAATCAGTGATGATTTTTATGTAAGCTCATTTAGTATTCACCCAAAAAAGTATGAAATCAATCATAATGAACCTAAATATAAAAAAGCACAAATCAGAAATTGTATCATTTTGAAGCTCATTTAGTATTATCTTTCTAAAATGTATGAAATCTTGAAAGCGGCGTTAAACAACAACTCACCTCACCTCTAAAATGTATGAATTCAATTATTCTGAACCTTAATAGGAAATACTCCTAATCACTATTGGCATTACTTGGAAGCTCATTTAATATTTTCTTCAAACATATAACTTGAGTCCAATTTAGCCTAAAAATTACTGAATTGTATGATACGGTAGCTCATCTAGTATTCTCTTCTCCAGTATGCGCTGAAAGTCATTGACAAAGAGCGCTTCTCGAATGACGAGCGAGACAAGTGTGTTCAGGAGGCCAAGCTAATGAGGAAGCTGAGACAAGAAAACGTTTGTGCATGTTTTGATGCCTTTGAGTTTGAGAACCATCTTCTACTTGTCACTGAGTACTGTCCTGTGGGTGATATGTACGGTTACCTTGGAGACTGTAGAGATGCCACACCCCCTGCACCGGTGCCCGAGGATAGAATTACGAAGTGGGTCCATCAGATTGCAAAAGCTTTACAGGTTGGTTGTTCTTGAATTTATCATCTTCTAATAACCTTTATGTTTAAACTTCCCACAACAATTCTTTCTAATTGATGTTGAGAGCCTCAGTGAAAATTTGTTAACAAAAGTTTATGTGAGTGGAGAGAATAGGAATACATGTGAAAAGTTAGCTTTGTGATAAGGAGATTACTGATTGCACATTATTTTTGTTACCGTAATTGCACTTTATACATAAGTTGAATGAAAAGCTTAAGTATGGTTGTAATGAAAAAAATATGAAGTTAAAAAACAATATAACGCTGTTTCTTTATAAAAAAAACATATTTGATAGTTTATGAACTAAGCTTGAAACTTAGCCAGCCCAAAAATATTATTTGTAAATCTAAATGTTAAAATTAAAGAAAAACCTGAAATGTAACCAATTTGGATCATAATTAACCAGTTTTCGAGCTGGCAAGCTGGGCTTATAACATACACTGCATCAAAGAGAGCCTTAGGCAAGGATATGCCTGAAACATGAAACGCTGGGCACATTTGAGAGCAAACGTTTCCTGAACTTTAAGTTATCAAAGTGAAATAACTGAGTTTAAGCTAAGTGGTAGATACCCTGATAAATTTTTTCACTGTTCTTCAATGTATGGTCCTCTGCGTAGCTCAGTTGGCCGCTCTCAGTGAAGTTCAGCAACATCTGGCGTGGCTCGCCGGATGGGTGGGTTACTCGATCATTGCTGTATTAACTGAGAGTTCAAGGGTTATTCCCTGCCCCACACGTGTTTAGAAACTTGTGGTGTCCCCTTAGGCAAGGGACTTTATTCAAAATGTGCTTCTGTTCACCAAGCAGTCCTAATTGGGTACCTGGTGTGGATTGTATTGGCAGTGACCTTTAAGCTCTGTAATCGGCAGCTTGGGTTAGACCAGGGTAATAATGATTGAAAAGCGCCTGTTAACAGCCCAGCTGAAACTAGGCACTATATAAATCGATTATTATTATTATTATTATTATTATTATTATGGAATACTGGTTAGATTTTATCATTATGTCTGAATACAAGTTGCCCCGAAATTGTTGAAATATGATGTGTTTGTATGATGAACAAGGTCATGTAAACTGGGTTACCCAAATAAGAAAAGTTGTATTTGAATAAGGATTTGGTAATGTTTGGTTTTGACATCTTTGTGTACATAAAAACTTTCTGTCAGCGACTGAGAGATAATTTTCTGCAAGTGTGGCTTAGTGATTTATCCCAGAGCCCTAAAATGAACACTTATTATAATTCAAAAGTAACAATTTCTTGTGAAACATACTTAAGTAAGATTAATGAAATTAAATTTGGAACTTGTTGATCACAATTCATAGTTTAGAAAATTGAGAGAGGTATAGATAATGCAAAGTTCCCTGGAAACAAAGAAAATGTGTAACCTAAATTTTATTGAAAATGAATACCATTTTTGTCCACAATCTTATGTCTGCACTGATGTGCAATTTTCTGTACTGCCTCACAGTATTGAAATGAAAGATTTGATTTGATATCTTTACAATTTCCTGCTTCAACAGTATCTTCATGAGAGAAAGATACTTCACCGAGATCTCAAGACAAAAAACATCTTCCTGACCGATGACCTGACCATCAAGATTGGAGACCTTGGCATAGCAAAGTAAGCATGCAGTATACATTACAAATACAGAAATTCTGCAGAAACATGCATGCATGCACAAGCATGTCTAACATCCGTTTAGTTTTCATCAAGGATTAATGTAATCAATAAATTTATTATAGTTGAGAAAAATCATCCATAATGTGAATTGTTACACCAAATTGGAAGTTTTCCAATTGTACACTCAGACCTCGATAATCTGAACACTTCCGTTTTTCATCAAAAACGTTCGGACTATCACTGTATCTTTAATCATGATCAGGGTCTCCTTTCACAAAGCCCTAAGGTGATTGTAAGTCCTTAAAGAGCCACTCCGTGATTTTCATAACATAATATTTACCTTTGATACGAAACTAAATGTTATATGTGGTGATATAAAATCAAAATATCTTAATTTTTCATGTCCAAAAGACTTATATATGACAAATACTGGTTTTCCATGAAAGTCTAAAAACAGCCCTATAAATGCACAGAAGTGTAGATATCACGTCCTATATAAATGGATACTATTTATATAACCTAACAAACACTATCAACTCCTAACTGCCCTCCTGGCTGTTTTAGATAAGTCTCCAAAATTACGTTTGACTCTTTGACGCGCACCACTGTCCAGTTTTCTATCATAATTGCAACGTTCTACCTTCATATTGTCACTGTAAAAACTTTGCAAAGCTTTGAAATATGTCTTTTTGGTAACAGTCGATACTTCGCGATCAAATGACACCATTGATTAAGTTTGGCATATATGACTCCAACAACTCAAGGAGTGGCTCTTTAAGGTAACCTTACTGCAATGTTTAAGAATGGGAGTAAAGATTAACCTTAGTAAAGGTTGCTTTGTGAAAGGAGGCTCAGATTATGATGAGTTTCAGTCTTTGCACATGTTTCTCAGCTTTGCTATGCTTATCAACTGTGTTGTGTTCTCTCTTTATGCATTCCATTCTTCACTATTAGGTTACAGGTATGAACCTGTATGTGCAGTTGTCTGTGACCTAATGTGTCTTAGAGTGTTTGACAACTGGCATTTGTAACTATTGGGAGGATTCCGTTACAGACACAGAATTTAGAATTTGCAAACACAAGCAGGGCATTTATTCAAATTGATCAGTGATACAGAGCTGCACCATTAGGTCATTAGACCTTTCTGCTAGTTAAAGGGGGGTAGGGTTATCATATATCATCAGTCTAACTTGAACATTCATTAATAAATGCTTCATTTTAAACCTGCAGCTAAATTCCCTGGTTAAGTTACATCAGGGATCACAACTATTACCCTTGTGTTGTGTAAGAAAATGTGCATTGATTTATAATGAATCCTGCATATGAAGACTATTACCAGCAAACCTAGCAAAAAAACATTATTGCTTGTAGTACAATCTCCAAAGTTGACACCCTAAAGGAGCCTTGGACAGGTTAACCATGGACACTTACCAATCTGCCCCAAACCTTTGGATACCTATCTCCAGTTAAACTTCGTAGTAACTAAGTTGTGATATAGAAATTCACAGAAACCTTATCGCTTGTAGAACATTATCTATAGCTTTCCCAATAAGACAATCCATGGGAGCATAAACCCTAAACCTCCACTTATAAAACCCTTGAATATGCTTCTTCCTACCAAAGATTATAATCTCAAGGTAATCTTTGTAGTCATGATGTAGTAATAAAGTTCTGCACAGAAACTTTTTCTCCTAGCATATTATCTATATCACACCACCCATTTACCCAGGGAGTATTATTTAAGCCTAGACCAAACGCATTTACCATTCTGCCCCAAACTTTCACTTCTTCCTCAAAGCATTATGACCACCGGTTAAAGAGCCAGTCCGTGATTTTCATAACATATTATTTGGCTTTGATACGAACCTAAATGTCATATGTGGTGATATAGAATCAAAACATCTTAACTTTTCATGTCCAAATGACATATATATGACAAATACTGGTTTTCTATGAAAATCTAAAAACAGCCTTATAAATACACAGAGGCGGAGATCACACGTTCAATTTACATAAATACTAGTTATATTACCAAACAAACACTATCTACTCCAAACTGACCTCCTGGCCGCTTTAGATAAGTCTCCAAAATTACGTTTGACTGTTTGGCGCGCGCCACTGTCCGGTTTTCGATCATAATTGCTACTTTCTACCTTCGTATTGTCACTGTACAAAAGCAATTAGCTTTAAAATGATTTTTTTTGGTAACAGCCGATACTTCGCGATCAAATGACACCATTGATTAAGTTTGGCATATGTGACTCCATCAACTCACGGAGTGGCTCTTTAAAGGGGAGTAGAGTATGTTGTTGGAGTCATATATGTCAAAATTCAAAAATGGCGTTATTTTATCAAGAAAATATTTGTTGTTTCAGAAAATCAGAATCCTAATGCTTATCAGTTCAGAATAGTGACAGTAAACAGGTTAAAGTTGTTATTTGTGATCAAAAACCGATAGTGGGGCGGGCCAGTGACTCAAATGCAATTACGGAAACTTATTTACAGCAGACACAAAGACAAACATAGGTTGACAGTGTCAAGTAGGTTACTTCACTTATATATATGTTAATTAGACATAGAATTTTGCCATTTTAACATTTATAGGGCCGTTTTCCAACTATCATTGAAAACAATCAAATTTCTTTCAGCATTTTAGAGAAAAAGATGCAAGTTTTGAGAGGTGATCTGAACTTAACTTAAGTCATAAGTTATATTGGCTTTTACTCATAGGCCATGTCAAAATCATGAAACATTCTCTGTGTCACTCTAGTATTTGTAGTCATGATTAATTCTTCACATATTGAAATGGACTTTTTTTGATTCACATACTTTTTCATCTTACTGGAGAATTCATGGTTATATCTTTAAACTCTAAATCAATAATCTTTTCTAGCTATTAAATTTGTTCATGCTATTTTCAGAGAGCTGGATTTTACCCTGGCCCAAGCGGACACATTCCTGGGTACCCCTCTCTACATGAGCCCAGAGATCTTCCAGTTCCAACCATACAGCTACAAGGTGAGAAGAAAGAAACATGGGTTCAACTTCATTCATTTTATTGATTTTCAAGCAGTTTTACGATAATGATTACTGCAAGCCATTATCTTATCTCAATATTTATATGTTCAAAGTAAAAATCTTATATCAATATTTTTCTATTCAGGTTCAAAATCTTATCTTCAAAATTTTTAAAATCAGGATTAAAATCTAATCTCAATATTTCTTTATTCAGGTTCAAAGTTCATTCTTTCATTATATGAGTTACTGAAATAGTGTTTAAATTATCATAATGGATATTTGTTTTTATGTGGCATACAAAGATGAAATAAGACTACTTTAAAGTGCATTTGACTTTCTTTTATAAGATGCAATAGTAAAGCACAAAACGCCATTGTTGTAATATTGTAGATAAATTATGAGCATTTTAACCCAAAAATGGTAAAAATATTGCTGTTTCATTGAAACTATTATTGGCATGTATTTGAAATTTATTGATGAAATGTGATATGTTTTGAATTTTTTATTAAATATATATGAAAGCCAAATAAAATACGATAAAAATCACAAAGTATTTCTTTAGCAAACGTTCAAATAATTTTGGTACTTAAAACAAGCTAGGTGGTAAGAGAGCTTTGTCATCTAGACAAAGGTAGCTAAAAAGCTCAATGTGAATATATTATTGGCCTGTCCTCATATCGCCTACACCTCATTTCGCCTACACTGTTATCAAAACACAGTGAAACGGTGAAATGAGGGTTTTTTCAGGTGTAGGCGAAATGAGGAAATGAGGGCAAACAATATTATGGATCCAATTGTGATTCTTGGAGTTTCTACTACATTAACTATGTACAGCTGCTTTATCATTGAAGTTGGCAGAGTGCCAACAACTCCAGAAAATATTGGAGTGAGTTGTGATTTTTATTGACATTATAAATAGTTGGTTTTATGATGTTGGTTTAACCTTCCCTTGGATAATTTTATCATTATGTACGTATAGGAGAGTGGTCGGAACATTACACACCTAAGTCTATAAACAATCAGTAAGACATTGCTCTGTAGTTAAGGAGACCCATGGCCAGTCTTTTTAATATTTGTATCTATGCTGAAGTAATAAAGAGAGATTATCGCCCAAGGAAGTACGTCTTTAGATATTTATGAAACAAATGTAAAATATTTTGTTACCCAAGCTACAGCATGGGTTATATTATCAATTTTTCCATGAGATTTTTCTAGGCAAATGGCAGACTTTGAAGTGTAATGATTTTTGTATACCCAATTAAGCAATTTAAATTACTTATTTACTTAATATTATATACTCAAGAAAATGGGACACTTTTACCCCAACACTGCTACAGTGTTTTCACCAACAATTGGTTTTCTTTTACAAACATTGAAACATATGGACAATGACCTGGCAAAAGTAATATGTTCACATATAAAAAATATGAACTTATGGTAAAACATAATGATATCTACAAGCACTTCTTTTTATTGTAAACATAGTGATCTAAAAATATCAAGTTTTTTTTATCAAAACAAGCAGTTGTCACATGAATGTAATATGTTTGTTTTGATACATGAAATTATTTCTCGATCTCAGATGATTAAAAGGTTTTAATTCACACCTTAAGGACCGCCAACAGTTGTTGCTTGACACTTGATATTTGGCACTTTCCTCTACAACTACAAGTACTTGGATAGAGTTATGAGGTGTTTGATCCAATGAAGACAATGCATTTGGCATAAACATTACTTAATGTTGAAATTTTGATGAAAACATAATTTTTTAAATATGTGCTACTGCCCCTTCAAGACAACCATCGAATGTTGCAGGCAGACATCTGGAGTTTCGGCTGCTGTTTGTATGAGATGATGACGCTCAGGTTCGCCTTCGAGTCTCCCTCACAGCAGCAGATGGTCCAGAAAATACTCAGGGGCAAGGTGTGTATGTTAATGGCTACCTGAAACTACAAGTCGTTTCATCATTCAGTTGGAGGTATTCTCCCAGGTTATCGTGTGGACGAAACCTATGTTAGAATATGGCCACATATATCAACTTGTCCAAAATCTCTATGCAATAAAAGTTAAAATTATTGACACTTTCTTTGTTTCTTTCAGTTTTAAAATCATCATATGTTGGGAGCAGGGAGTTCAAGCAGTCCTTTTTTCAGATTTCTAGATAATAAGTTTGAACCCAACTTATTTATTCATTCCATATCACTGCATAATTGATTTTACAGATCTTGTGGAGGGAGGGGGGGGGGGGGGGGGGGGGGGGGGGATTGAGTGATGCAGGGGCTATTTGTAAAAAGGGGGATTATGGAGAAATTTGTATTCATTATAACACAAGAACCGTCATGATTTTAAGCAAGCAGCTACTAATTTGTAAAGGATTTATCATGATATAATTCAGTGAACATAACTTCAATGTACATCTGTATGGTAGACAAAAATACATTAGTTTCGTATCTAATTCAAAGATTATGCTTAAAAGCGGAAAAAATTGCTTGAGAAACAGCGTTCAAAATATCTGCCTGCCTGATAGCCAATTGCTGGTTAATTTCATATGGGTTGGAAAAGAGGTAAGCAAGCCAGTTCGGCTTGAGAGATTTAAGACAAACTAAGTTTGTGCATTTTTAAATTTTACGAGGGCTGGTTGATTTTTCCAAAGCTTGCTTTTAATGTCAAAAACTTATTTTGATCACTGCTGGGTGAAGTATTACCGTAGATCTAACTGTATTTCCTCCAATACATCTCTTCAATTTGGGGAAATACAGTTCTTACTGTAAAGTTTGTTCTTTTTGAAGTGTTTAATTCAGGCAAAGAATCGATAAGCATAATCTCTGATATGTCATCATTTCCCCCCCAGACCCCAAACGCTCCATCCCGGTACAGTGACAAGATGGCCGACCTAGCACGTAGCATGCTGCACACCGACCCTGAACAGCGACCTCATGCTGCCGACATCGTACAGCAAGTGCAGGTGAAGTTGTTAAAATAAAATTATAGCTATCTATAAAATAGTTGGAAATGTAATTTCATCAAAGAAAAGATATGTAGGTTTTAGATTTCACCAGCAATTAAGTCATCACATGATGTTGATATCTTCAATAGATATGTTTTTTCACTTTGCATTCAACTCAAATCTTTGGATAAATTTAGGTACATTTATTGAATACCACTTTGATAACCATTGATAACTATATATTTTAACATTTGCCTTTTATATAGATTATTACTATAGGTATTTCTTACCTAAACAGACAAAATTCGAGAGACCAACATCGAGTGAGACTAAGTCCTCTCCACGGAGTCGCAGAAGATCCGCAGCATCTCGAGTCAGCTCCGTTGACCTTCCTGACCTGTTGTCCTCATTGAGGTCAGACCGACATATCATTGTGGACTCTCTGATGAATTACTTCCAGAGCTGTACAGCCTCAGGAATAGGGAATGGCTTTGATATCAGTGTGTTGAACTCTACAAAGTCTGGCTTATCCCGGACTGTGAAAACAATCATGACTCGGTGTCCAAGTCAAGAGGAGACAACTCTGTTTACACGCCAGTTTGGGTCTGGCCTTCAACAGCAGGGAGACACAGTAGACAGCCCAGAGACCCAAACGTCTCAGTATGAAGAGACAGAGAACTCTGTAGACAATGTAGGGTATGGAGAGACTCCCAGTCCAGTGGACACAGTTAAAAAGAGTCCGAGGAAAAAAGACTGTAGACAAGAAGTTGTTTCAAAGGAGGACAATATTGTGAGTGACAGTGGATACGAGGATTATCACACGGACCCTGAGGAGGTGATACGATGGGCACGAAAAAATCTTGTGTCGTGTCAGCAGCCAACGGTAACAGAAGAAGATCATGTGTCAAACTCAAAACAGCAGTCAGAGTCCCAAGGAAAAGCTAGAAAGAAAAAGAATTTCTTGAAAGGTTTGTTATCATTAATAACATACCCCAGACATGTTGTTATAATTTGCATGGATTTAAACCTCATTAAGTTTGTTCAAGTTTCTAGTAGGTATTTTTTTAAAGTTATCACATCTCAGTTTCATGTTTGAATGATATCACATCTCAGTTTCATGTTTGAATGATATCACATCTCAGTTTCATGTGACAATATATCAGTGAGGAAAACATCTTCAGAAAGGGTCCCAAAGCAATGTTCAATTATCCCAAGAATCCAGACATTGTTCAGATGTGTCCTAATGCTTCTTTTGAGAAGGGTTATACAGTTCTAAATCATGATGAGGCAAAGCTTATATCTATACATGGGTATTTTCCCCATAGTCAAATGTAAGACAAAATTGTGACAAGCCATTATCATTTATTTTTTTCTGGTAGAGTAACGGGATAAGTTATAAAATGTCAATGCTAGTCAAAAACCGGATAATGATGTGCATCAAGTAGAAATTTTTTTAATCTTATCTAATCTTATCTAAAGCTTGTAGATGTTAAAATTCGAATGTTAGGAAAGGTTTTACATAACTTGTTTCCATGTAAATGATACGTGTGAGTGTGGCACAGACATTTGATTTTTTTGAAATTGTCATGTATTTGGTTTTTTTAACCATAATATGAGATTTTTTTAATGAATATCATCACGATTGATATTTTCACAATGAAAGCCATATAAAATACCATGGAAATCACTGAATATTTCTTTTACTACAGATGCAGCTGAGAAGAGGAAAGCCAAGAAATCCACTGAGAGTAAACCTCCCATACCCAAACCTCGCAGCTCTTCCCTCACCGTGAGTACACAAGGGCTGCATTCTTTGTACAAACTGTGTGCAGAGTAGCATGTGCCTTCAAATTCCTAATCGAATCACCCAAGGGTCACTCTTGTGTAAATTCTAGAGCCACTCAATACCCCGCCTACTTAATAGAGTGTGAGAGTAACATAAGTATTTTCCAACATGTTTTCATCAATAACAATATGGGTGAACTGGGTGTCGGAATCTTAAGAGAATTTACACGCCAGGTAAAAAGAGCAGCATATCGACTTAATTATTGTTTGATAATAAATCCTTTAACAGTGTGTTCTCTTTAAGAACAAGCTGACGACAGGGAACAGAGCCGTCCTTCTGTTGGCCTTATTGTTCGAAACCAGTCAACCAAAAGTGACACTCAGTTGAACATACAAGTCATTTTCTCATAGTGGCACTGAACATGTAACATTATACTCAAGTGAGTCAAAATAGATGCAGGCTCATATACAGAATACCTTCAGTCTATACTATACTTGTAATCTGAAATTAGTCAACCATCCCTTCTAATAATTTGGCATGCCGTGCAATTTTTGCAGTAGATAAGTTTATCAAAAATCACACAAGCTATTTGGGGTTGCTGTCTCCATTCAAAACTGACCCCAAATGAAATAAATCAGCACCTGGCTGACGAAAAACTGTTTGAAAACTGGAAACATTATGCTAAAGAAGATATTATATTAGGAGAGAATGTTTAAGTACTGGGTATATTTCATGTATTCAGCATTTGAACAAACAGACAAATCTTAGTCATTGAAAGGAATTTTTATGTTGCATTATCATGATTATGTTGGCAGTTATCTGTTTATATAATCAAAACATATTGATTGTGTGATTAAACTTTAGATAAAATGCTTTCAGAGTTTGAAGTCTGTGAAGCAAGGAGCAGATGAGATTGACAAGAGTGTAACTCTCTTCACAAGGAGTCAGAAAGTTGTCTTCCAGAAATCTGATCTCCTTGCAGAGGACAATGAGTCACAAGAGCTGCAACAGAGTTTGTCTGAATCAAGTTTAGAGAGGTTTGTCAACATTCTCATATTACATATGCCAAAACTGAATATTAACACAGATATATGGCGAGAGAGATTGTCAAGTAATCACTGATATATTACAAAATTAACGCTATGGTTACAAAATATGGTTAAAAATCACACTGATAAATTGTAATTATAACAATGATATATGAAAAGTATAACACTGATATATGGTAAATATAAAGCTTATATAAGGTAATTATGACCATGATAAATGGTAATGATAACACTGATGTATGGTAAATATAACAGTGATTAATGGTAAATGCAACACTGATATATGCTAAATATAACAATTATATATGGACAATTGAAAACTGATATATGGTAATCATGACAATGATAAATGGTAATGATAAAACTGATGCATGTTAAATTTAACAATGATATGACACAGATGCATGGTAAGTCGAATCTGATATTTGGTAAAAATAATACTGATGTAAGGAAAAGACAAGCATAAATGTACATAATGTACATACAGATAGCATGACAGAAAATCAGGCCCTTTCCACAAACCTTACTGAAAGAGTGGATAAACATCAACCAAGAATTAAGGGATCACCTGTTTAAGTCTACATATTCTAGGAAGAGCATAAATTCAGTAAATGTTTTTCAAATATTGGTAATGGTCATTGGTACCATGTATGCACAGATCATGTGAGAGTGACCTTGGAGTGGACATGTTGAGGAGAGCGAGGCAGCTGGTCAATCTGGTGAAGGACAAGAAGCTACTGCAGGTAGGGTCAGGATCAAGATATTTCATGTTGTGTATGAATTGTATGTTGGATACAAGAGGTGGGGGAAGGGGAGCTGGCAGAGGTGGTCTTTCTTAGTGTGGAAAATTCAAACTTTCAGAGGGTTAGGTAGTACAAAGACAACAGTATAACATTTCAAAAGGGGGGTTCGCCTATTGAAAAGTAACGGGTTCACCCTTGAAGTTTGCCAGTTTTATGGTCATTTTTTTAAACAAGATTGGGGGGGGGGGGGGGGGGGGGTGAAAAGTCCCCTAAACCCACCTTTTCGATCTGCTCTTGGAATACTCAGTTACTTCCAATAAGTACTTGGGCCCTTGAAAATAACTCTTGTTTCATACATCACAAGATGAGTAACTGAGAATAGTTCCCATTTATCCAAACTAAGAATTATTCAAGTCATAACATCCTGCTACATCAGCATAACCCTAATAAAGATCAGACCGAAAGCCTTATATCACTAAAAGCTGAATATTCATGGTTATCATTTTATATCATGTAATTTTCTCAGCCAATAAAGTTGTGTTTTGCAAGGAGCTTGAAGCTGACATCTCGAACTCGATGGTCCTGTCATCCGGATGTTGCCACTATTTGTTTATGAAAGTCATTTCATTGTCTGGTTATATAGCTAAACAATACATTTGGCGTGATAGATATCAGGTTATTATTGTAGGTCTGCTGATACAAATAAAGGTGTAAGAGGATGGATTCATAAGAAGGTGAAAAGAATAAAAGCTGACTATTAAACATCCTTTCAGATTTGTTTCTTTGTTTTGTCAGGCTCAGCTTCAAGACCTGATAGGATGGAGGAATTACCAGAAATATGGACAGTTTCTTATAGAGGAACAGAAATAGGCATGTTTTGTAACAGAATGGTGGACAGTACCCCTGAAAAGGACAGAGAAGAATAAATTTCTTACCAGAAATATAGTCAGTATCTCTGTAAGGGATAGAGATGAACACATTTTTTACCAGAAGTGTAGACAATATCTCTGTGAGGGACAGAAATGTACTTGTTCGTACCGTAAGTATGTGTTACAATATCTCTGTGATGGTGTACATCCCACACCAAGGATGAACAGAATTTATGTGAAGAACAGAAGGGAACATATCTCCAACAAGAACTATGGACAGAATCTCTGTGAAAAACAGAGGCAAAACTGAACAAATGTTGATGTAAAGTATCCCTTCCTAATGGTTAGGTGGTTAATAAAATGGGCAGTTCTTCAGGGCTGGATCATTGATTCATTGAAATATGTTATTCATTATGATGCCAAGGCATCTTTGCTTGATTTTCTATGAGGAATTAGAGAACTGACTCTGAGATAGATTCCTTGTGTATGCCAAATGTTTCAAGTGTTACCGTGACACATTCATTTAATGTCACTGTAAGTGCAGCCCGAACATCATTGTTTCTCTCAAATCCATTCAGTAGGACATTCAAGAGATCCATTTGGTTTGAGAATCTTCACCTAAGGTCCATAAGATGATTGAACAATGACTTTTCAAATCAACTGAGAGTGCATGAGAGTTGTTGTGTATGTCTTTCAGATCCATTAAGTGTGAATGTAAGATCATTTATGTGCAACTGTAAGTGTTTTGTCAGCTCAAATAAGTGTTTATATCAGATCCATCAAGTGTGACTATGAGATGCAGTATATGTTTATGTAAGATCCATCAAGTGTGACTATGAGATGCAGTATGTGTGTATATAAGATCCATCAAGTGTGACTATGAGATGCAGTATGTGTTTATATCCAATCCATTAAATGTGATTGCAAGATCCAGTATCTGTTGCTAGCATTTCCATTTAGTGTTTCTATAAGATCCAGTAAATGTTATCATTATTACCATAAAGTGCATCTTGATGGTCCCTTAAATCCTTATATCAGATCCATCCAGTAAGGGCCTTTTTTCAGATTAATATAACATAGATTTACATAAACGCAACATTGAGCCATTGTCTTGACAAATGTCCAATGTCTACCTCTTATGAACTTGTACTTAATGACTGTTTTTCCATGTATTTACAAGCCAACTGTGATATACTGTACATGTTGAAAATGTTGACATTTCTTATTTGCCTGTAGATATTTACAAGTTTGATATTAATTCACAAACCAGTTCCTGCTAACCCAGACATACACTTGGTCTGTCTTTGGTCATCCACTGAAACCAAACCTAGGTTTGACAAGCAAGTGGTGGGTTGTCAGAGGGGCCTTCTTTTATTTGGGCAACTTATTAACAGTCATGTTTGGTATTGCCATAGTTAACAAATATTTCTTAAGGCACTAGTTCACACCAATATTACATATATACGAATAACACAGATATTGCATATTTCTTGATATTACTAACGATCCACACTCAGGTTATCTCCCTGGGTAGTTATTTAACAAATATGAAAATATTCAGGTAATAATCTTGATTCTAAAAGACCAGAAGTATTTAATGCAACGTTAAATCCCCATGTACTATGATATCTGAAATTTTAAAATCTTACTTACAAACAGATGAGCGAAAACAGAAGCTGCTAATATAATCAAATTACTTTGTTTATGGTACATTTTAAAAATCTGTTAAGTTGCATGATTTATTTAATAAAACATGTTTCAATGCTTCTTCTCAGTTCAGAGTTAAGGTAAATTCAGGTAAGCCATTTTCAACTGCCCATATTTGGTCCATTTTGTGCACAGCTGACCATAGATTTTTATACCTGGAAGCCAACTTTGGCTGTCTTGATTTCTTCATTGTTGATAACAGGTCAATTGTAAAGAATATTGATTATTTCATTGCATCAATAGAAAGCTAAAGTCAGTGTCTATATCCTCAAATGCCTTAAAATAGCCAATTTGAACTGAAACAGAATGCTATAGTGCCTTTTATGTACAATTTAAGAATAGTTAGACAGTAACTAGCTGAGCATTTAGAGATAGGTTGCATGTAGAAAATGAATAATTCCTTAGAATGACATGTTTAAAGTTTTACACGATGTAAAGACCAAGGAAGAATGCATAATTATCAAATTGATTCAATTATCATGTCTGATACTGTCATGGTGAGCAAAAGGACAACACATAACCTACTGTCACATAAAAAAGGAGTCTGAATTACTTTAATTTATTTAGCAAATGAGGAAAACTTTGATTTTTAAAAAAATATAGAAAATATTTGACATTTCGCATCGAATACTATCTTCTTGAGTGGAGTTGAAAATTATATTTTCTTGAGTGGCCAAGCCAAATGTGTATGTATATAAAAAAAAATTCACAAGATGAGATACACATAGTATTCAACGAGAAATCTCATTATGTTGAATTTATCATATCCCCTATATGTCCAAACTCAAGTAAATTTCTTATATGTAGTCACCAAATCGGTTGGTTATCACGGCCATCTTATCATGACATCATGAAATGAAATGGTTGTAGAGCTATTTCACTGAGTAGATTCTCATTGATATTTCACTCAGTGAAAATACAGATTTTATTTTACTGATAAATGCATATTTCACCATAGAAAGTGTAATAATCATATTGTTGAATTATCACAAATGTAATTCTTAATGGAATGTGTCAAAACTAACTTGGGTCAATTTCATTGCATGACATTGGGAATAATAATGTTTTATCAAATGTAATTGTATCAATTGGGTCATTTAACTTGTATTCAACTAATTCTTTGCTATATATCTATTTCAGTATTTCATCATCCAAAACTGTGTTCCACAGCAGATATCGCTTGTGGACGATCACGCGATATCTCCTAGGAGATATCGTTTTGACAGTAGATTTTGAACAATGCCCTATTACAGTCAAGTTCATGACGTCACAATTGCTTTACTTCATCAAGTAATAACAACACAATGCTATGACGTCATTAACACGATGACGTAACAATGCTATGACATCACTCCACTGAGAGAGTTTTAGAGAAGTGCAGAGTTCAGAAGTAAACATTTTTCACGGAATCTAAATGAAAATTGATTTTGGATGATAAATAGAATCTCACCCTCGTGTCTTCTGATATCAAATATATCAACATTCGTTGATAAAAGTAAAATATCCTCGGCAAGCCTCGAATATTTGTAACTTTTATCAACTCGTGTTGATATATTTGATATCAGAAGACACTTGGGTGAAGTTCTCTATCTTTTTCTTGGTGAAGATATTTATCATGTTCTTACATTTCTTTGAATATTAGCCTAATATCTTTTTCAAAATTTCAAATGTTTGTTACTTTAATATCAGTCATATATTTTTATGCCAAAATATATTAACACAATCAATGCGAACCTTTTTAGCAATGGTAACACATAATTATATGCTTGTTTTTCCTAACTCATACCTCTTGTTTGATAATTATTTACGTAAAACTTTGATAGGTATATATGCAATTAGATTCTTACAATATTTTAGTCTATACAATTTGTGAGGGATTTTAGTTGATTGGTTTTATAGTATTATTATAAAAGGCATATTTTTTCATAACCTCCTGTGACAGTTTTTGATATACTAACATTATAATATTGGTCAGTGGAAATTTTATCATGCTTTGATGCTTCAGGAGAGATCCAAATGTGTTTGTCCTTGATAATTTGATATTACAGTACTGGCATTACTAAATTTTTGTCATAACCAAACAATTTATTGTGAAATATGATATTTTTATAATGCTTTTGCTTTTTGCACTTATAAAGAAACCACTTTTTATGATAAAGAACTTTTTATCAATACAACTGAATTGGAGGTTGTTTAACCATGTTTGTTAATTGTTTTTAATTGTTATGAGCCTTCTGAAGTTTGAGCAATAAATGTTGAAATTTGTTTGTTGTCTTACTTTATGTTATTATTTTATGTAAATGCAATACATTTATAGACTGGTGATGAGTTAAAAAACTGTTATCCTCACGTTGCTGTAAACTCTCAAGCTCTCTACCATTTGGATGCCGGAAATATAAACTCACAATATAAAAAATGATATCAATACCTCCTGTCCAGACAACATGTTATCAAAAATTCTTTTCATAATAATAAAAAATACTGCAGATAAAAGGCATCACAGGGGTGTGTTTCGCTTAGAAATAGCTTTAGAAAGACATATATACTTATAGACCCTGCATAACTACTATATAAAAGTATATATATATTTATATAGTAGTAGTGCGGGGTCTATATATATATTTATATAGTAGTAGGGCAGGGTCTATAGGTATATATGTCTTTCTAAAGCTATTTCTAAGCGATACACGCCCCTGTGATAGGCATAAGGAATGGGCTCATAAATCTCTTGATAACCAACACAGTTATTTTTTTATTATGAATTTATTTGAAACTGTTTAGTTTTGGTTTGTTTACCCTTGAATCACAAACATATATTAACCTTATTACATCATTTGAAAGATTAAGTTTGATATTCTGGGTAATTTAAAAAAAAAAAAAAAATGTAAATACTAATACAAAAATATGATGTTATCAGCCTTCAATAATCAGATTTAAAGTGACAGTTTGAGGGTTGTATTTCATGGAGTCAACATTTGAAGTAGTAGTCCTGATATTACTATCGAGGCTGCATTATTATCACCAAGCAAGATAAGATATGGCCAAGTAACTTTGGATACAAAGACTGAACACAGTTCATCCTGGATGACAAAACGAATACAATTGTCCCAGTCTGCTTAAATTTGACAGCTTTCGGACGAATAAAATTTAAAAAAATTTATTGAGGGGGATTCGAACTTACTCTGTCAGGGGCTTTCCACTCAACAACAATCTAACCTTGTCGAGAGGATAGCCCCTGATGGTATTTGTTCGAATCCAGCTTGAGTCAATATTTAAATCAGACTGACAATCCACCAGACCTGACTAGGGCTTGCTCAACAACATCCAAGCCTTTCTCTTAATATCCAGATATAGACCAGACAGTTTATAATCGTTTATTCCTCATGAAGTCAACATCTTGCTGACAAACATCAAAACTAGTAAAATGATTTTTGATGGACACATATTTGTTAACATTGACGTTAAAAACTAAACTTGTCTAGTAAGTGATTATTTGTTGGATGTTCTATACATACAGGTATGTTATTAAGCTCTAAAATAAGTTTAAAAATGCCACTTTTTTCCAATTTTGATGTCACAAATATTAGTAAAATTTTAGATTTAAAGAACGTAAAATTTAACACTCTTTTAAGATCAAAGGTAAAAGGGGCAGATCTGCATGTTTTTGGAAAATTTTATTTCTTAACATTTTCCCAATTAACATTAGTTACTTCCGAGGGTCAAACATCTCATTAATCGACCTGATTATGCAGATTCCTAGAAAAAATTGTCAAGAATAAAGCAATAACTCTCTGGCACCCATCCCTGCTTGAACATCTTTCATTTGAGTTAGGGAAATGAAATCGCAAAAGCTAGCTGAGTATGGTACTTTCGTTTTCGAAACTGCTCCTTTAATCAAAACATTGTCACGTAATGGCTAACATTTATTTTCGTTAAATCACTTAATTATTAAAAAAACGCGCTCATGCCCCTCTAAAATAAACACTGTTATTAGCTTTTTGGGTGGCCTTTTTTATTTCTCGTGAAATACGAGGATCGCCCAAAATTTCTTTTTATGATATCATCACCCCTGACTACAATGCACCTGGTCCGATAGTTTTCTAACATCATTAACCCCATCCTACAAAATCAGCGTATGAATCCGCTCTCCCTCCTTCCTAAAACTCTGATCTCTTTCAAGCCAAAACCCTCGTATCGCTAGCTATCTAACCAGCCAATGAGACGACTCGCATTCAGCAACAGCGGCACGATCCGGATGGAAAAATCCGTTGAGTGTAGGCTAGTAGCTTCAAACTCCTTAATCATCGATATTTCATTGGCTGAAAAAAAACAGGTGAGCATATCCACGAATATCAAGCCGCCAGCCATACGAGAGATTTAGCCTGAAAGAGATCAGGGTATTTATAAGGAAGGAACGGAGCGGATTCAATTACGCTGATTTAATAGGATGAAATAACCGACCTATAAACCAATTTGATGCAATGACATCTCGTTATTCTCAGAAGCAGTGGGACGATATAGAAGGTGATAGGTCTAGATTCGGAGAAAAGACATGGTAGAGAAGAATTCTGAACCAACGGTCCCTTGTAGCACTGATAGCAACCTGTAGGCGATGTTCACGAGAGCTTTACTCAGTTGACACCTTCGTTTCTGTTTGAAAATTTCCCGTATATGCCACATGTTATACGCCGTAGATTGTAGAACCTACTTCAAATTATCAATCATTATCCTAATACTATGTGAGTCCCAGAAGCGGTTGCCGTGACCCTTAACACTTAGACATAGTTTGAATATTTTCGGGTTGGATGACGATATGGGTTTCCAATTCATGCTGTGGAATTGTTGCACTGAATCTAAGTAATATACAAAGATGTCATGGTAGATAATGAAATAAGCCAAAATTAGCTTCGTTGTTTCGTTAATAAGATATGCAATTTATTTAATGTTCAGTCCTGTGGAACAACCCTTGTATCATCAACTATACCGTACGCCGAAGGGGAACTATTAATTATTGTCTATTGCCTAGTGATTTGAGAAATTTAAGTATATTGTATCTCAGAATGAATTATTATTAGAATTTTTCTATGATATTATTTCAATTTTCAAATATGTATTGAAAAGTAGATACACGAAGACGCATTGCAATTATTTATAGTCCATTGGAGTAATATACTATCGCGTTCAGTGCGTTGCTCGGGATTAATAGGGAAATCCCCGTTTTGGATAGCCGATCAGTGATTGGATGTTTTCTACGGAGTGTTTTGACATGTGGTAATGTAATAACCTGATAAACGACCGTTATAACGGACCTCGGGTATATACGGTTTCAGCCAGTCGTAACTGACAGTTTTATCTATATTTACATGCATGGCACAAGGAGGAGAACTCTTATTCAAAACAAAGGAAAGATATAGGCACGTCAGTTCATTGATTATGGCAATACATATACTTTGTCTTTCTTCGTCACGGGAGGTAAAGAGCTATTTTTAACCCTTTTAAATGGGTTACATTTGGCACACGTCCCGGACAGTATGTTTGTTGTCGACTATGTGTGACCAATCATTGCTCAATGCGCATTTGAACGCATAACGCTTCACAAGAGACAAACAACGTGTTAAGTTTGGCTCAATGCCGAAACCGATGTGGCAAAGTGCCAAGTCTAACGTATTTCTCATTGGTCCAAGTCACAGCCTTGATAAGCGTGTAACATAAGTCTGCCATGTAGTAAGATTCAGCATTCACTTTAAAACAAAAAAAGGATTTACAAATGGCGGGAAACAGGGATATACGGAAGCATATGCAGGACAATTTATCATCTTTCCCATTGCTTAAAAAGATAACGTTAGGACGGGTCTACTTAGCGACTGGACCCAGAGGTGAGAAGGTAGGTTATTACGTATCAAACAGGTAGTAGATACACACGGTATCATTATGTCATGCTAAGATTGACTTAACATACTTTTATACTTATAGTTACATACATATTTACATTGAGATACTTTACAAGATACGGGAAAATCATATATTACATATGAGTACGACTTCCATGCAAAGTGATGGTGGAATGCATTTCTCCGTTAGCCTAACATAGGGATTTATTGCTTGTCAACAGTTATTAAATTAATCTTAAGGCTGTTTTGTTAGTCCACTATTACCTTAGTTATGCAGAATATCAAAATCTTTTATTCCAAAAATTGTTAGAAATATTCACACTCCTATTTGCAGACGATACTTTTTAAATTCTGAAACAGTTATTTGAATGCAAAACCAGTCAGACACCAGTTTGATTAAAATCGACCCGTCAAACATGCAATGCATATGAAACACTTTATCAATGACTTTTGTAATAATTTTTCTCTGTTTTTCATAAGTATCATTGAAGTCATATGCCGAGATAAATGCTACCCTAAATCGGTCTTATGAACTTCAGCTAATTGTCCAATTATTTTAACGTCTAAAGTTTATCTATCTGTTCTAACATTACTTTTCTTTGCGTCTTTATGACTTATGACTAATGACTCTGATTTCCAAACACAGTATATTTGTCTTCATTCAACCATAACAAAGATGTAAATTTGAACGATAATATTTGGCGTTAGCTCGGCTGTGCTGTGTCATTGATGCCCCTGCAAGATTTCCACGGACTGACATTCAGACAGAGATGACGTATTTGGGAATCTCGGATGAGGTTACTAGTAGAGAGCCTCTGACATTGCCAACAATTTCCAAATTTTGCAATGTTGCGAACTTCGTTCCCGTTTTATATTGAACTCCAACACGTGATTAATCTCCATATCCAACTCGCAGACATTTTGCATGGTAACTTAAATTAATGATAAACAGAGGAAGAAAAATCTCAGAGCGCCTTATTGAAATTTTGAAATCTAGATCGTGTCATATATATGTACAACATGTGCAATCGATATATAATGCATGAAAATGTTACATGCATAAGGGATATATTGAATACAACAAACATTGGTCTTTATGATATTAACCTACTTAGATTGCTCGGGCAGTATTCTGTAGTAAAAAAAATACTTAAAATGTCAAATATATATGTAGCATTTATACGAGCAGTATTCTGTGGTAATGCTACAATTACACTGTCACACTCGTAGCACATCAACGGCGGCCAGTATTCTGTATTACTTACTTTGTCACACTCAAAGCACATCCAAGGCGGCCAGTATTCTGTAATACTTACATTGTCACACTCGTAGCACATCCAAGGCGGCCAGTATTCTGTATTACTTACATTGTCACACTCGTAGCACATATCCAAGGCGGCCAGTATTCTGTAATACTTACATTGTCACACTCGTAGCACATCCACGGCGGCCAGTATTCTGTATTACTTACATTGTCACACTCGTAGCACATCAACGGCGGCCAGTATTCTGTATTACTTACTTTGTCACACTCGAAGCACATCAACAGCGGCCAGTATTCTGTATTACTTACATTGTCACACTCGTAGCACATCCAAGGCGGCCAGTATTCTGTAATACTTACATTGTCACACTCGTAGCACATACACGGCGGCCAGTATTCTGTATTACTTACATTGTCACACTCGTATAGCACATACACGGCGGCCAGTATTCTGTATTACCTACACTGTCACACTCGTAGCACATCCAAGGCGGCCAGTATTCTGTAAGACTTACATTGTCACACTCGTAGCACATCAACGGTGGCCAGTATTCTGTATTACTTACTTTGTCACACTCGAAGCACATCAACAGCGGCCAGTATTCTGTATTACTTACATTGTCACACTCGTAGCACATCAACGGCGGCCAGTATTCTGTATTACTTACTTTGTCACACTCGAAGCACATCAACGGCGGCCAGTATTCTGTAATTCTTACATTGTCACACTCGTAGCACATCCAAGGCGGCCAGTATTCTGTAAGACTTACATTGTCACACTCGTAGCACATCCAAGGCGGCCAGTATTCTGTAATTCTTACATTGTCACACTCGTAGCACATCCAAGGCGGCCAGTATTCTGTAAGACTTACATTGTCACACTCGTAGCACATCCAAGGCGGCCAGTATTCTGTAATTCTTACATTGTCACACTCGTAGCACATCCACGGCGTCCAGTATTCTGTAATACTTACACTGCCACGCTCGTAGCACATCCACGGCGGCCAGTATTCTGTAATACTTACATTGTCACACTCGCAGCACTTCCACGACGGCCAGTATTCTGTAATACTTACATTGTCACACTCGTAGCACATCCACGGCGGCCAGTATTTTGTAATTCTTACATTGTCACACTCGTAGCACATCCACGGCGGCCAGTATTCTGTATTACCTACATTGTCACACTCGTAGCACATCAACGGTGGCCAGTATTCTGTATTACTTACTTTGTCACACTCGAAGCACATCAACGGTGGCCAGTATTCTGTATTACTTACTTTGTCACACTCGTAGCACATCAACGGTGGCCAGTATTCTGTAAAACTTACATTGTCACACTCGTAGCACATCAACGGTGGCCAGTATTCTGTATTACTTAATTTGTCACACTCGAAGCACATCAACAGCGGCCAGTATTCTGTAATTCTTACATTGTCACACTCGTAGCACATCCAAGGCGGCCAGTATTCTGTAATACTTACATTGTCACACTCGTAGCACATCCAAGGCGGCCAGTATTCTGTAATTCTTACATTGTCACACTCGTAGCACATCCACGGCGTCCAGTATTCTGTAATACTTACACTGCCACGCTCGTAGCACATCCACGACGGCCAGTATTCTGTAATACTTACATTGTCACACTCGCAGCACTTCCACGACGGCCAGTATTCTGTAATACTTACATTGTCACACTCGTAGCACATCCACGGCGGCCAGTATTTTGTAATACTTACATTGTCACACTCGCAGCACTTCCACGGCGGCCAGTATTCTGTATTACTTACATTGTCACACTCGTAGCACATCCACGGCGGCCAGTATTCTGTAATACTTACATTGTCACACTCGTAGCACATCCACGGCGGCCAGTATTCTGTAATACTTACATTGTCACACTCGCAGCACTTCCACGGCGGCCAGTATTCTGTAATACTTACATTGTCACACTCGTAGCACATCCACGGCGGCCAGTATTCTGCATTACTTACTTTGTCACACTCGAAGCACATCAACAGCGGCCAGTATTCTGTATTACTTACATTGTCACACTCGTAGCACATCCAAGGCGGCCAGTATTCTGTAATACTTACATTGTCACACTCGTAGCAAATCCAAGGCGGCCAGTATTCTGTAATTCTTACATTGTCACACTCGTAGCACATCCACGGCGTCAAGTATTCTGTATTACTTACATTGTCACACTCGTAGCACATCAACGGTGGCCAGTATTCTGTATTACTTACTTTGTCACACTCGAAGCACATCAACGGTGGCCAGTATTCTGTATTACTTACTTTGTCACACTCGTAGCACATCAACGGTGGCCAGTATTCTGTAAAACTTACATTGTCACACTCGTAGCACATCAACGGTGGCCAGTATTCTGTATTACTTAATTTGTCACACTCGAAGCACATCAACAGCGGCCAGTATTCTGTAATTCTTACATTGTCACACTCGTAGCACATCCAAGGCGGCCAGTATTCTGTAATACTTACATTGTCACACTCGTAGCACATCCAAGGCGGCCAGTATTCTGTAATTCTTACATTGTCACACTCGTAGCACATCCACGGCGTCCAGTATTCTGTAATACTTACACTGCCACGCTCGTAGCACATCCACGACGGCCAGTATTCTGTAATACTTACATTGTCACACTCGCAGCACTTCCACGACGGCCAGTATTCTGTAATACTTACATTGTCACACTCGTAGCACATCCACGGCGGCCAGTATTTTGTAATACTTACATTGTCACACTCGCAGCACTTCCACGGCGGCCAGTATTCTGTATTACTTACATTGTCACACTCGTAGCACATCCACGGCGGCCAGTATTCTGTAATACTTACATTGTCACACTCGTAGCACATCCACGGCGGCCAGTATTCTGTAATACTTACATTGTCACACTCGCAGCACTTCCACGGCGGCCAGTATTCTGTAATACTTACATTGTCACACTCGTAGCACATCCACGGCGGCCAGTATTCTGCATTACTTACTTTGTCACACTCGAAGCACATCAACAGCGGCCAGTATTCTGTATTACTTACATTGTCACACTCGTAGCACATCCAAGGCGGCCAGTATTCTGTAATACTTACATTGTCACACTCGTAGCAAATCCAAGGCGGCCAGTATTCTGTAATTCTTACATTGTCACACTCGTAGCACATCCACGGCGTCAAGTATTCTGTATTACTTACATTGTCACACTCGTAGCACATCCACGGCGGCCAGTATTCTGTAATACTTACATTGTCACACTCGTAGCAAATCCAAGGCGGCCAGTATTCTGTAATTCTTACATTGTCACACTCGTAGCACATCCACGGCGGCCAGTATTCTGTATTACCTACATTGTCACACTCGTAGCACATCCACGGCGGCCAGTATTCTGTATTACCTAAATTGTCACACTCGTAGCACATCCACGGCGGCCAGTATTCTGTATTACCTACATTGTCACACTCGTAGCACATCCACGGCGGCCAGTATTCTGTAATTCTTACATTGTCACACTCGTAGCACATCCACGGCGGCCAGTATTCTGTAATACTTACATTGTCACACTCGTAGCACATCCACGGCGGCCAGTATTCTGTAATACTTACATTGTCACACTCGTAGCACATCCACGGCGGCCAGTATTCTGTAATACTTACATTGTCACACTCGTAGCACATTCACGGCGGCCAGTATTCTGTAATACTTACATTGTCACACTCGTAGCACATCCACGGCGGCCAGTATTCTGTATTACTTACATTGTCACACTCGTAGCACATCCACGGCGGCCAGTATTCTGTATTACTTACATTGTCACACTCGTAGCACATCCACGGCGGCCAGTATTCTGTAATACTTACATTGTCACACTCGTAGCACATCCACGGCGGCTAGTATTCTGTATTACTTACATTGTGACACTCGTAGCACATCCACGGCGGCCAGTATTCTGTATTACTTACATTGTCACACTCGTAGCACATCCACGGCGGCCAGTATTCTGTATTACTTACATTGTCACACTCGTAGCACATCCACGGCGGCCAGTATTCTGTATTACTTACATTGTCACACTCGTAGCACATCCACGGCGGCCAGTATTCTGTAATACTTACATTGTCACACTCGTAGCACATCCACGGCGGCCAGTATTCTGTAATACTTACATTGTCACACTCGTAGCACATCCACGGCGGCCAGTATTCTGTAATTCTTACATTGTCACACTCGTAGCACATCCACGGCGGCCAGTATTCTGTAATTCGTACATTGTCACACTCGTAGCACATCCACGGCGGCCAGTATTCTGTAATACTTACATTGTCACACTCGTAGCACATCCACGGCGGCCAGTATTCTGTAATTCTTACATTGTCACACTCGTAGCACATCCACGGCGGCCAGTATTCTGTAATACTTACATTGTCTGTTGAAAGAGGACTGAAAATTTAATGTCTTCTTAGCCTCATGCGTTTTGAAATATGTTTTGGTGAGTGAATGTCAGTTTGCTGTATTATGTAGTTTTTGTTATTTCTTAAAACATTCTTGTGTATTCCATTTGAAGCAGCATGTACATTATAATGGTCTTTTGGTAAAAAATCATTTTCAAGCATATTTTTAATAATCTAAACTATGTTATACCTGAAGTCAATTCATTAAATGTATCACATTTCCAGAGCACCGCACTAGAGTTTTAAAATATGGGATAAAATGTATAAGGAAGAAAAGATATAAAATGTGATACAAAATGCATCAACTGGTTACTATCAGGTGTCTCTGTGTTTTATCTGGACTGTCCCATTCAATGCTAACAGATAACGGTCAAGGGATTAGACGTGCAGTGGACCATGTATTTGTTTTTGATAAGCTATAGGGTAATGGGCTGTAGATATTTTGGTAGACTACCCACGTAGCATATACAATGGCAGTATTCTGTAGTAATGACAAAGTTACATTGTTGAACAACTACACTAATAATATTGTCTGGTAGTTATATACCTATCATTTTCCCCTTCATGTTTACAACCCAGGAATTACCTCCAACTCGAATAACACAAGAAATTGATTGCTTCAAAAGTGTAAATAGTACATAGTCTTATGAAACTCTAAACACCGAAATATTTCTCATTTGGTAATTGTTTTAACATAAATCATTCATTCGTATAAGATATTGAAATAGCTGAATAAACGATGAGTTTTATTAATTTGTTCTCTCAGAAATGTGGTGAATGAAATTGCAATTCTACTTGTGAAAGCACTTACCGTTATTCCATATGGAATGTACTAAATCCAGCAGTAGACTTTAACTGTTCATAACATAAGTACAATATGCTGTAAATAGATTATTGCAAAATTTGGATTTTTACTGTACATGTCATGACAGTGCAGATCTTTCTAATTATGATAATGTCAATGTATTCTTTAATAATGACATGGTTACATTGTTGAACAAATATCATAAACACTGACACCATTCTGTATTAAAGATTTACTTACATTGCCATTTTGACGAACGGTTAAATTCATACATAAATATAGCGTTTTCGTGGCTAAGAGAGTTGACTCGTATTACTATTTATTAATGTGTAGCGAACCATCATTTCGTTAATCATGTTAAGATAAAGTCAATCTGTGACATTCTCATTCTCATTTCTACTAGACTGTTTTAAGTGGTAAGTTTTAGCTACAGGCCTAAAAGATGGGTCATATGTCATGGCTTTTCCTCCCACCAAAATAAAAGAAACACAAAACAACATTTCCTACTACCAACACTGTAGTCCATCTTCTGCTCTGGTCTTCATAGAGCAAAGTC
Organism: Phorcus lineatus; assembly: GCA_921293015.1. Taxonomy (NCBI): domain Eukaryota; kingdom Metazoa; phylum Mollusca; class Gastropoda; order Trochida; family Trochidae; genus Phorcus; species Phorcus lineatus. The sequence continues at coordinate 7,641,726 of OV121086.1, read as the reverse complement.
CTAAAGCTGACCCTCGTGTAACTTCTGCGTATAGGTGATATTGGTGATCAGCTGTATATTGGAGCGGTGGAAAGAAATGAGTCATATTTCTAGTTATCGCGACGTTTTTTAGAATTTCTGTGCTTTCAAGATGTGGATCATTCAATCGTGAGAGTATGCACAAGAACTAAAATAGTTCTTAAACCTATTTGTACTTATAACTAAGACAGCAAAGGTCTGAGATGCTGAAATTTCGTGTGTACTATATCTTGACCAATAAGCATGAGAAATTGTAAATTTGGACACAACCTATAACCTTTAAAATCCTTTTTGCACGAATAACGCCAACATGAAACGTGCGCGAAATGTAATAGGATATTAGTATGTCTAAGGTGAAAAAAGACGTTAATACAACTCAATAACAAAATGTTCCTAGCTTGCTACTATTCCTAGTGCAAATATCATGTATTGTTGGTTTAGTTTGTCATTAATGAAATAACTTGACGAACTGACGATCGAGAGATCACAAATTGTATGAAATGTTAATGGAATCGTTTGGTCTCTTGTGGAAAATTTCGAATATTTGCATGATGAAATAGACGGAAGGGATTACAATATTATAAATAATCATAGCAAAAAAAGTCTTTGGGAAACTGAAGACAAAGGTAAAAAACTAAATTATTAAAAACAAAAGACCACAGTTAATATTGATGGAAACAATGAAATCAATCATTAGATATTGTCAAACTAAACGTACCTTTCATTTATAAAGTATTTAACTTTAAAGGCACTAGTGCACGCTTTTACGGTTTAAATTGGCTATTTTAAGGTTTAAGAGGACTTATGCATTCACTTAAGCTTTCTATCGATGCAATGAAATACTTAAAATTCTTTACAATTAACCTGCAATCAACAATGAAAAAATTTAGACAGCCGCTGTCGGCTTGGACATATAACAAATCTAAGGTTAGCTGTGCACAAAACGGATAAATTATAGACAGTTGAAAGCGGCTGAACTATTATTATGTGCAGCTGTTGAATTTACCTAAACTCTGAACTGAGAACAAATAATGAATTATGTTTTATGAAAGCAATTTTGTAAATAAACCGATTTTATAACACAGCATTAGCATTGCTATTAGATTGACCGAAGCGGCTGCCGTTTCCGCTTTTTTGGTTATAAGTAAAATCTTAATATTTCCGATATCGTAGTTCATGCGGATTTATTGTAACGTAACATTAAATACTTCCGGTCTTTAAAAATCAACTTTACTACCTGAATACGTAAATATTCGTTAAATAACTTACGAGGTAGATTACTTGTGTGAGGATCTTGAATAATATCGAGAGAAATCCAGTATCTGTGCATTCGTTGTGTTAACGAAATATTGGTGTGCACTAGTGCGTTTAACGTTTACTTACAAATGAGGGCATAGAAGAACAATGTAACAGACAAAGCTATGATGTAGCATACGAAAGAAACTGTTTGTTAATATTAGATTAGACTTGATTAGATCTGTTGATTTTTTACAACAGGGCCGTTCAGAACTCATTTAATTTTTATATTGTTGTGATTGAATGAAGTGCCACGGGTTCCTTTTCGCCGTGAGAATTTTTGTGTGAATGTTATTTAGAGGCCTATTTACATGGCTGATCATTGATAGTAAAGTTTCCTATGGATTGCGTGTGATGAAATGTTGGCACATCCATTTTTCATAGACTGGACGACCACACCTTGAAAATAATATATATATAAAAACAGATTATGTCCATTCCTTGAATATTGTTTGAATATGAATTCCTAACATCATAAAACTTTGACAACAAACATGTTATATTATGAACATGTTCCATTTACTATTTTCCGAAAACGTATTTTAGGTACGTCTTTTCATTCACAGTGTATAGTTATTTTTTCTGCATCTATGCACATTTTATCTCTTAATTAAGAATTGTACAGTTGAAATGTACATACATGTTTTAATTCGATCTAAATTAAATCTTAGCTGTACTATCAAACTCTATGACACATTGATTGGATATATTTGCACACGAGTTCTTAACAATTCTTGTTTAAACGTTGTACTTATTTATATATATATATACCTGATACATTATATATATATATATATATATATATATATATATATATATATATATATATATATATATATATGATTTTAACGTTAACGCTGCGGCCACGCGACGGCAACTCCATGAACGTATTGCACACGTAGTAGCAGGAGCTGTTGTTACACACCTCTGCCGTTCCTATTACGCTTGTAACACTTCTGTCACGTCTAATCTTTATTCTGTCGTTCACTCTATGTTTAATTCGCGATCCCGATTTGCATTCAACGTTGCGAAACGTTTAGTTTGCGCTCTCTCCTGGATAGCATACCATTACCATAGCAAGAGCTCTCCTAAATGCATGCAATGCACTTGACTTTCAAAAATATCCCTAAAACATTACAAAACTCCTTCATCTTTCAGTACACCTTGAAGATTTCCTCGCTGAGTGACGCTACCGAGAAGGAGGAGAGGTACATGGTGACTGAGACAACGAACCTAAACCGCCTCCGCCATCCCCACATCGTTCAGTACGAGGACTGTTGGGAGGAGCGCGACCCCCAGGGCAAACTGAAAGTTCACCTGTTGATGGAGCACTGTGGGGGAGGTGATCTCCTCTCCTACGTCAAGAATCACGGGACCCCTGACACCCAACAGTACGGGACGTGGCTGGCTCAAGTTTCTTCAGGGTTACAGGTTAGTTCAGGTTGACAGGGACCCGACGTGGCATGAGTTTTTACGGCTGTTTAATATTGAAACAGGCGAATCTGATGTAGAGGATTGAAATTAAGCTTACCCGTCACATGGAATCGTTGATTGATCGATGATATCAGGAAAGGAAACGGTCACTCCATTGTTTTCAAAAAGATTTGATTTGATTTGATTTTATTCAATGTAATGAACTCCAATTCAAGTCCAATCTGATTCATTTCGATTCGATTCCATTTTTTTTCTTATTATTTCATCTGGTAACTATTTTATTTGTATGAATGTGAGGAAGTCAATGATATTATGGATGAACAGCTTCTTCATAACAAAATGGCGACGTTTGGGTATAGATCCTTATACCTTTATCAAGCATATGAAATGACAGGTACAGTCATGTATACAGGAAATACATATGGGTAATTTAAGAGAATAAAACTACAAGAGGGTAATATAACAATGATCTCAATGGGCAAAGTGTATCGAGGTCCAGGGAGATTCTATTGAAAAATAAAATCAGTATCACAAATATTCATAGAAATATTTTATATCCACTTCTATGAACTTGTTGACTCGTAACATAGATACATTTTCTACATACACTCTACCTACTTATTCAGCATTAATTCTGGGATCGAAATTCCCTTCCCTTCAATGACTTTCTTAATTCTTATGGATGGTGACAATAAACAAACTTGGGGAATTCTCCAGAGCTGGCCTCTGCCAAAATACAGGAAATCGTTTTTGTTAGGTGTGCCTGCAGATAGGCCTCCCTTGGGGAGGAATGGAAAGCCTTTACCGGTAATTAAATCTTGATGCATTTTCTGCAATTTCTGTACAAATTCTTTCTGTGCTGAATTTACAACAAACTCAGTCAATCAATTTTGCATCTTCATTGTTTTGATCTCATGATCCTGATCTCTGCAGGCACACTCAATTTGTTCAGGGCACACACAAATTTTACATTGGGTGCCTTGAGGCACATTTAGAAAAAAGTATTATTTCTATCCCTGATTATGTTTCAGTGTCTTGGGTCAATAATTTATTTATTTGCATGTTTTAATATGTATATGAACAAACATGAATAAAGTTATAGAAACATGATTATTGAAATTTTCCAGAATGATAGAGATGTGTTTTATTTATCGCTTGTTTTCTATATTTCTAGTATATCCACACAATGGGATTACTTCATAGGAACCTCAAAACTGCGAACATCATGGTTTCTGACCATATGGGTCATATCGTTCTCAAAATAGGAGACTTCGCAATGTCAAAGTAAGTAACTGTTTAATTTATTTATTTTTTGTCTCGAGCAACAAATATGAAAATGTTCATGTTCGTTTATCATCGTCGTCTCTTATTTGAATGCTTTGCTATATATAATTTTTTACCAAGGTACCTTCAAGAGCTTCTACAAGTATATAAGCGAACTCTTAATCTGAGATCTGCTCTTGTTAAAAAACTGCTCTTGCCTCAAACCAGAGTTACCTAGCAGATACATCATTTTCAGTTGCTGCACCAAAAGTATGCTGTTCCCTGTCCTCTGCAGCAACGTTTTTCAGAAAAAAATATCAGAACATACCTCATGTCATTGTTGACCCTAGCGCAGCTGAGTAGCTATACAATTTGAAGGTAGGCGCTATATATTTTTATCATTATTATAATCATAATTATTATTACTGTTGTTGTTTCAGGCTCCTCGAGCGACCTGATGCCATGTTATGTTCAATAGTCGGCACGCCTTACTTCATGAGTCCTGAAATCATGAAAGGAATACCGTACAATAAAAAGGTAAGGTTGTACACATGTGTTTATTTTCAATACAAGAACGATAAGGAAAGAAAAATAATGCTAGTCATAACCATAGATTTAGTCACAGTTCTTCTAACGGCGAGATATAGCGACGGGGGGGGGGGGGGGGGGGGGGGAGGAGTCATGAAATAGAAATGCAACGTTATATTTGATCCTTGCAATAATACTGAACTTGCATAACTGCCATGTTAGGGCATGAACAACTTCTTACTCGCCTCTCTACTTTCTTGACATCTTCACGATCAATACAAATGATCCAAATGTCCACACTTAAGGTTTAACATAAGTACAAAAGCACAAGGTACTTTCATTTTTATTGATGCTAACTCATAAACTCTTCGAACCCTCCCCACACACCTTTCATGTCTAAATCAAATTTAGGCCTCGGGCCAACGTATAAAACAAAATAAACAGTTCAATATAAATGTTAGTGAAAAATAGAAAATCATGTTTTATTATAAATAAAAAGGGAAAAGCAACCTCTCTCTATCCCACCCCACCCTCCAACCTGTTCTTAGATCCGTCTCTGAACACATCTGTTACGAAACCTTCCGTTTTACTTCGACTTACAGTCTGATATCTGGAGCCTGGGATGTACAGCCTTCGAGATGGCCACTGCGGGGAATATATTTGAATCTAAGACTCTAAAGACTCTCAGAAGAGGTCTCCAGGCTGGGACGGTAGGTGATTTAAGTGACACAGTGTATGTTTCATGAATTTTATACGTGGCTTGAATAGAGCCAATATATCATATGACCTGAGTTTAGTTCAAATCGCCCATTTAAAATTGCATGTTTATCTCTTAAAAGTTCTTTTAATGACCTTTATATAACAGGCAGTTCTTGTTAAAACTTGTTGCATGTTGTCATCCGATATATATTTAGTCTTGATATAACATCTTACTCGAACCTTGCAACTTTATATGTCCACAAGGTACATTGTTGCTAATTTCAAGTTTAAAAAGTACCAGTTTCTAATCGTAAATTTAATATTTCAGGAAAAGGAAGTGAGAGACAACATACGTCATGGGCGTTTCTTTGTTGAACTCATAATTCAAATGATGAAGGATAACTCCGAGGAACGTCCATGCGCAGGTGAAGTTGTTGAAAAACTGAGAAATCAAGGTTACATGTCGGAAGAACATGACTTCTCGACCCCAGCACCGTCCAGAGAGAGCAAGAAGAAATCTCGAAAAAGTTCGAGGGAATTGACGCGAGAAGTTGAGAAATTACCAGCGGTTCCAGAACAGCAGCAGGCTACAAATCTGCATGCAACGGCGCCATTTTTAACCAGAGACAAACAAGGACGTCCTTTAAGCAAGACCTACAGCCACATGCAGGGAGCGATTCGCAAGAATACAGATATTGATATCCAAAAGAATAGAATGGGTGAGGCCCGCAGGAAAATTAAAAATTCGATCTCAAAGAGAGAGGATGGCACAGGAAGAAATTCAGGGGAAGACAGGGAAAGAGTGAGGTATCAGCGTAGTTATAGTGAAAGTGATGTTAATTATTTGCCTGCCTTCATTCATTTGACGAATTTCCGTAGAGACGAGAAGAATGCATCGGCTTCAGGCCATGCAGGTAAGGGGACTGAGACGGCATCAAGTGCAACAGGTCTGTCTACAACCAACGGCTCGTCCAGTGGGTACCAGACCGACGAGAGCGGGAACTGTCTCTCTTCAATTGCAAGCTCATCGAGTCGAGCCGAAGCACCGGAAGTGGGGGACATTTCGATGGTGAATCAGTTTGAGTCACTGGACGTGGGAGCCCGGGACGACAGAGCTTCACCATGCGAATTTGACGGTGAGTCAAACGACAAAGAAAGCCTGTTGATTTGTTTTGATATTCAATTTGGACCTTTATAACATATGTTCTGTGAGTTTACTTTTGTCAATTAAAAATGTATTTAATGTTTTTATAATGGTAGTTTCAGTGATGCGTTTTCTTTGACGTTTACTTCATTCCTTTCTGAAATTGAACAATCAGCATTATTGTTTGTCTTTACAGAAGATGAATCTGCTGATCAAAATTTGAAACTTCACTTAATTCCGAAGATACAAAGGTATGCCTTTCACAATTTATTGTTTCACAAATATAAGCGGATATATTCAGTCAATTTTAAGTCAACTACAGCCTCAATTATCACACCTGTGCAGTGCATTATCTATGTGTTATTTTGGTACATTATGTAAATTGATATGCACCTTTCATGAAAAAGTGGTTATCACCACAATGAAGTTCGTCTATTTTGAATCGCAAGCATTTGGTCAGGGCAAGGGTTTGAACGATATTTCAAGCATATAAATAATCCTGAATTTTGCCTTTTCTGTGATGATGACTGAGAGGACTTCTGAAAAAATATCAACAAACATTCTTCATTTCAATCCATCTACAAATCCTCCAAAATAGAAATTGTCATTATGTTTCGTATATATATATAAATATTAACAAGGGGGAGACAATAAGTTCATAGAAGTGAGTAATGATACATCCCTGAGGACATCATCGTTGATGTCATTATTGAGATAGGCCATCTGCCGACAGTTTACAGACATAAACAACCCTTGCCGATCCTCAACTCGAAACTTACAGCCTATTGAAGACAGGTACCCTCCTGTTATCATGGACATTTCTAAAACTGAGCATCGTGCGGTTATCAACCGAAATAAATAAACGTATAACCATTGTGTTTAGGAACGAAGCCCCTCAATATTCTACTGTTGCAAAATGGTCAGAGTTTAAGCGGGGTCTTAGCTCCTTGGACGATACCCCACGGTCAGAAAGGCTTGCTTAAGCCATCGCAGATGACATGGTTGCACGGGTCCAGCGTCCGAGTGTAGAATAAAGGTGGAGGAGATATTTCCTGAGTATAAAGTTTGCACCATAATTCCTTAGCACTCGCACATGTCCAAGGTGTCTACAAGATGAGTGCTACAAAACTTAAATGCACAAGATCGAAACCAGAGATCTACAATGCTGATCCAGAAAACATTCTACCCGTCTTTTTACATGATGTAAACGTGGATTCATTACTAGGATCTTGGCACCAAGCAAGAATCCTTTCAATGGAAGCATAACCACTCTCCTACACAAAAGAAGTTCCGAACTCGGCCTTCATGACCAGCTGACAAGATCATAGCGACAATTTTCTAAGATTTAGGGGCGTGATACAGACTTGTTGAAGCAATTGATAGCGGCGATCATGTTGATTGCTGGAGTTATGCTCCTTCATGGCAACATTCCAGTGCCGCAAGGACATACACAGTCTCAAAGGCAAATGGGAAAAGTGCATCGACGTCCAAAACATATTGAAAATAAATCAATATCACAACAAATAGCTTCTGTTTAATATCCATTTCTATGAACTTATTGACTTCCCCTCGTATATATTTTCCCAAAATTACCAAAGGTGACGGAAGTTTCAGTGCTCAGTCATCGGATATGCATGCACGTCCATATTTGCAATCGCTGCAATGTGACTGAGAGACAAAATTCCTAACTGCCTATGCTACCCAAGTATGCCACGTGCTCTCCACGCTATACCCGTCAAATGAAGAACACAGGATTGTTAATGAAAATAACTTTTCTGTACCGTCTTCTCTTAGTAACCCAATAGATAAAAGCGCTATATTTATCTGTCCAGTCTTAACTCGCGCTCTTTCAAAAGTTTATTTTCATGTTTGAGACGTTTAAGATTTATCATTCTTGAAGCGTATGAGTAGGCTCTCTGTCAATTTAAAAAACTGATCGAGGCAGTAAACGAGCAGTGGATTCTTTGAACAAACAGGAGTGATGTCATCATAGTGAGTTAATTAAGTACATTTGTCCCGGCGCTGAACTATTCAACGATTATTTATTTTATATGTTGATTAGCGGAAATTACTTTGGCAGGTGCCACCCTGCCACCTATTCCTACACCTATGTGCATATATGTATGTTTTATTGAAACAAGCTTTCACCACTGTGCTGATTACAGGATAATTCTGAACCAGATAGGAGACCAGTTTGTCATGTTAGCAGCATATAATGCACTGGAGATCACGAACGGTGACAAAATGTTGGTGAGTGACCTTTACTAAACAGAAGAATATCAATTATCATCGATACTTAAACGTCGTCCTTTGGTTTAGCTCATCAGGCTTGAAACATTTAATTTTAAACACTACGGTTAATTATAAGAAATACGCGGTAAAAAATTGTAATAAAGATTCGGTAAAATGTAATACTGCGGTAAATTGTAATAAAGCTTCGGTAAAATGTATTAATGTGGTAAATTGAAATAACGATTCAGTAAAATGTAATACTGCAGTAAATTGTAATAAAGATTCTGTAAAATGTAATACTGCGGTAAATTGTAATAAAGATTCGTTAAAATGTAATACGGCGGTAAATTGTAATAAAGATTCTGTAAAATGTAATACTGCGGTAAATTGTAATAAAGATTCGGTAATATGTCATAATGTGGTAAATTGTAATAAAGAGACGGCAAAATGTAATACTGCGGTAAATTGTAATAAATATTCTGTAGAATGTAATACTGCGGTAAAGTTTGATAAAGAGTCGGTAAAAATAAGCACAGATCAAAGAATGGGGGTATTGACGTGGCGTGGTCCGTCCGTCCGTTTTCAAGACTTAAGCCCTTGACTAGAGCATATGAACCCAGATTTTTTAGCTCAGTCAAGTCAAGCAAAGTGTCAGGTCAAAATTAAGAAAAACGAGACTCTTTGATAAAACATTTTCAGATTAACGATATGATATTTTAAGCGTTTGTCTGCGTCTTCAAAGTGACACAATACACATACATTTAAACGTCTTTGTATCCTTCAAATATGCCACTACTTACGTAAAATAGTTTGTATCCTTCAAATGTCCAAATACTTACATACTTGCGCTGCTTATGCAAACTCTTTTGTATCATTCAGTTGTTACGCTGCTTATGTAAACTCGTTTGTATCATTCAGTTGTCACAATGTAAACGTAACTCGTTTGTATCTGTTCAATTAACACTATACATACCTGAACTATTTCTATCAAACATCACAATACTTATGTGAATGTTCTCTGTTATACAGGAAGAACTTGCAAGTATCCTTGGCGACAAGTATGAGGCTGTTATTGATCATCTGATTTATGTTCGTCGATTGGAGCTCCAGCTGAACGCCATGGAAGCGTCCAAGAGAACATTGAGGGGAGGAAGACTAAATCAAACTATTTGAATACAATGACATGCAAAATTGAAATAATATGTAAACAAAAGGTCATGCAAGAAAACTCGACGTATCATGTAAACACAAAGACATGCCAAAAACTTCGGCACACCTTTGAACACAAGATGTGCAGGACAAAGTAGAAATACCATGTGAACACAATGAATGAATGACAAATAGACACATCATATGAACACAATGATATGCAGGCAAAAAAGAAATACTAAGTGAACATAATGACATGCATTGAAATATAGACATACTGTGTGAACTCAATGACATATAGTAAAATAGAGACATATCAAGTTAACGCAATGACATGGAAGGAAATAAATGGTGATGATATTTGAAGACAATTGCTTCATGGATAACAATGTCATGCTATGTGAACACAATTACAGACTGGGGAAAAAAGACATATCATTTTAAGACAAATAAATGCAGAAGGATTATTAGGACATACTATGTAAATACACAGACGTGTAGAGAGATGAGGTCAAACCACCCGACACACTACTACTAGCTCAAATGATAGAGCGTCAAATCATCCCGGAAGACGCGGTTCGATTTCCAGTTACATCATACAAAACAAATTTAACAGATGAAGATGTTCTTAGTGAAATTATCTTCAACACCACAACAGACGGGTGCGCTTCGGTCCATGCTCTTTATTTCAGGACCCAACTTCCGGTACTTCCGGTTGTATATGCGTCACGACTCATTACGATATCTACAGTTAAAGGCTTCTGATGACCAGCCACTACAGAGGCTATTATCCTTATTACCAAAACCCAATTGAAGTTGAAGATAGATTTGGACTTTCCACTGCAGGACGTGCAGGCAGGCTGGGACATACTATGTGAAGATATTTTCATGTAAAAGATCTGGACATACAATGGGAAGACCATATAGTACGACAATAAGCCAACGTACAAAATGGACTTGCCTTAAAGACCTAAAACGGATCTTTTGATATAGTTTTGACATTGTTTTGTATTTTTTGCATCTGATTTGAATAACTCATTCACACTGAAAACCATGTCGGTCATGATGATGCAAGAGGAACAACGTTTCTTAATATAGCTTTGCTTATCAGTTTAGTATTGTGAAAATAAACTTGTTAGAGTTGAGATTTTGGAAAACCGGATAATGGCCCGCGCTAATGACTCAAACTTAATTTTGAAACTTGTTTACAGCAAACATAACGGCAACTCGTGTCAAAAGGTATTTTAAATCTTATTTTGTCGACATAAAACATATTAAACAAAATTTTGCGTTTCTTTGATATTGGTACCACTGGCATATTATCATGAGCCGTTTATAGAGGCTTAAAAGATCGGGTGAAATGCCCTATGGTCGATTTCGGAATTCGCTAAAAGGGATTGCAATTTGACGTGGACTCAACTTTAAATTTCTGAAATCGGCCGCTAAACAACATAAATACGGCTTTGTAATTAAATTGCCTAATTACGACCGGCGAGCAGAACCTGAAAGGCCCTGTGGTCACTGAAGCGTGAATCTTTCGTGACGTGCTAGTTGGCATATCATCATTCGCTCGTTATGTAAAACAACACTAGCCGATAGTAAATCTCGCAGTTAAACCGTTGGTTATACCTACTAAACGTTATCCAAACAACTCAAACCTTAAAGGAATCTATTGTTTAATTCATTGTCTCGAAATTTCTATTTTTGCAAGCGCAAGACCCTGATTAAATACTATGCTGTGTGCACTTTCCTACGGAATGTTTTTAAAAGTCACGACCCTGCGCCATGTTGTCAAAGTTATAAGATTGCGCTAACGCGTGAGATCCCGGAAGTATTTCTTACATGAACTATGCTCACTTATTGGACATTATATTGAGGGATGCACCGGCATCCTTATTCTCATAAAAATATAACCTTTATTAAGTATTAACGCATAATGTCCTACAGGGATTCAGAAAGTGAGATATCATTATCTATGGAATGTGTCTCATCATGTTCAGAATCGCTAATTTCAATTGACGGGTCCGATACTTTTCCTTACTTATATAAGCCAAATGACAGTTAGAGTGGCACAGAAATAGAAGAGACGACAAGCAATCAAAACGGAGACAGATTGAACAACATCGACCGGTATGAATTTCTTTTGGCATTTTCAATTTAATTTTTAGGCTATTACAACAAAACTAAGAATTTACTATTAATGCTAAATTGCATTGGACTGATTATTTAAAAAAAGAATTCTCCATTATATTTATATATTTTTTCAGTAAAAAGAAAATGAAATTGAATGTATTATTGACCATGGATTATTTGAAAATGATATCCATATTTTTATGTATTTTGGCGTTCACACAATTTTCTAAATGTAATGTAGGCATGTAGTGTATGGTGAGTGAGACATTATTGTTGATATCGTCGTAAGAATAGCTAAGTGGAAGTCAAATCCTATCACATTTGTAGGTCATACATCATAAATGTACATCCAAAGATAATTTCCTGGGTCCTGTTGCACAAAACTCTTAGTTAGCCTTAAGTCACTAAGGTTAACCTTAAAGTTAAGTTGTTCATCAATTACGACGTCTGCCAAATGTTGTCACAACAATCAAATTGGTTTAACTAGTTTGTTTGTCATTTATGACAAACAGGTGGCCGTTATGTAATCCTATCGCATTCAATTTCAATTCTTGATTTAATGGTCTCTAATTATACCTTTTGAATTTTAACGCCTTGGACCCGCCAAGCGGAATATATGTCCTGTCATAATGGCGTAACACTTGGCATTCGACTGGTACTTAGTTTATTGTCACGGCGTCCAGTCATTTTGAACCAATGAACTTGTAGAATATATATTCAACCAATAAATTAAGAGAAGGAGAATTGGCTCATGCACTTCTACGGACGATGACACACATTTTAAAAAGTACATCCTGAATAACGGGAACCAACATTCTTTAGGATTATGTACATAGGATGTTTCTAACGCTTGCGCCAGGTATGTTTTCATGTCATTTGTTGTTAAATTCAAAGACAGAGATATTGCAACACGGTGTGAGATGTTATACTAGATAAGAATATGATATGTGTTAGTTAAATACAAACGAATCATCTAATATCTACTAAGTTGTCATGAAAGTGAAGTGAAACAAAATTATTTTTTCTATAGTCATTAAAAAAGTTTCTACATTGTCTCCCGTTTATTACAAAAACCTTGATTTTTTCGAGACAATTTATAACTTCATATCGATAAATACATGTTGTAACACTACGTGATCTCCCATTGTAATTGGATCTCTCACCGACCAAGTTCTTCACCTTTTTGATATAAACCCACCAAAGAAAACCGCGTCCAAGGAGTGTCACAGTCCAATAAGATGGATTTGACGACTGAGAGGGAAAGTTGATATCATGAAGCCGTTATATATCGTATTTTGGAATTCTTTCGGTCATGCTATTGCCTCTATTTTGCTGTTGAATTAGCTTAAAAATACAGAGAAAATCAAAGGGCTGGACTTTCAGCTGCCCACTAGCACGTCACACACTGGGCGTGGCTTCGAGTCATGCTTCGGTGATTTTGTGTAAGCGTTCGCCAGTCTCATTAGGCGGCTATCCAAAACAGGGTTATAAAAGGTCTCCTAGTAGTCGAATTAAAGCGTATATTTTCTCATTTTTTGGCTCTATTGATTCATATAAGTGAAGCGAATACAGATACTAATTTGTAATAATCAAATTCATGCGTTACTTCTCCTCTTAAAAGGGACATATCAAATAACGTGGTTTAATATATCAAATGTGTTAAGTGTATGCTGTGATGAATCATGAATAATAATAATAATAATAATAATAATAATAATAATAATAATAATAATAATAATAATAATAATAATAATAATAATCGTTATCACTTAATCTTTAAGGGGAAGTAGCATATTTTTTCATAAGGTAAGGTGAGGTGATTTGGGGTTTAAGGCCGCTTCCAAGAGTATTTCACTGTTATCGCGGCTGCTAGTATTATTGCAGGGAGAAAGCCCGCAACATGAACCATTGTGGCTATGCATTGCGGTGAAGCCTGCGAGCCGAGAGTAGAAATAACGAACCATAGGTGGTACTGCGCTAAAATTCAGTGTAGCATTGCACCCAAACCTAACTGCCAGTAGAACAGTTATCTACTGCAGACAATATTGCCAAGCCCCTGGCGATTTTTGTTGTTGGTGTTTTTGTTTTTGTTTTCTTATAAATAAAGTGATCTTACGAAGACAAAAATAATTGTCTCCAATTGCAAAATAATGATTTTTAATTAAAAGACAGTTTTAGACGGAAAGTTCCATGTTTTTTAATCCCTCCCTCATATCATGTTCAAACCAAAATGGTTATATCCGTTGAGTAAGGAGGTGTTTCAACGCTCTGAAGTTTGGTACAAACTAATATATTATATAATAATATAATTTATATTTGTGAGGTATTTTCCGCTAAGGTTGAAGAAGGCTGTTATAATCTTCAACTAATTTTTTGAATTTTTTGGAGGTATTTTCCGCTAAGGCTAAAGAGAATTATCGCAATGTTCAACACATGTTTAATATTTTAAGAGGTATTTTCCGCTAAGGCTAAAGAGAATTATCGCAATGTTCAACACATGTTTGAAATTTTATGAGGTATTTTCCGCTTAGGCTTAAGAGAATTATCGCAATGTTCAACGCATGTTTTATATTTCATGAGGTATTTTCCGTTAAGGCTAAAGAGAATTATCACAATTTTCAACACGTTTAATATTTTAAGATTTTTATGAAGTATTTTCCGTTTAGGATGACGAGAACTACTATCATCTCTTGAAACCAATTTTGTCAACTAAGCATGTTACGTTCATTGGTCATGACCTTACGCGAGATCACGTGGATCTATGAGTCGGCTTAATTAATAATGAATGACATTTTCCATGCAGTATATAACGCAATAAACACTAAAGAAATATTACCAAACTCTGCACAATATCTTGATTCTCAATACCTTTCTTTCTACTTAACAAGACAAGTCGGTTACATACATGTATGATGACAATTGAAATTGTGTTGTGTTTTTCAAAGTTTTTGAGTGAGGATTTCACAACTATTTCACGGGAACTGAGATCAGTCTGAAACTCCGCGACGCCGAAGCTGTCAGACAGACTTGATACGGGCGAGCATTTAAGTGGTGCTTGGTCTAGATAGAGTCTAGATATTGTAAAGGTATACAAGGAATGCCAAATTAACTGTTGTACACTATAATTTCTGGAAAACAAGAGATTTCACGATGTTCCTTGGGGGACAGATATTTTTATAAAACATCTTCTTGAATTTCTCTTTATCAAACGAATGAAACAGCTTTGACACTTTACAAAACTATCTTGAAAACACGAAATACCTTAAATCAAACCCGATAACTGAAAATGAAAAACTCAAATTGAAACAAAATCAATGTATCACACGCACTACTCAAAAGAAAACACGAGAAACCCAAACTGAAAAATGAATAACTGCTTCGTGAATTTAAAAAAAGTCATGCTCTATCAAATCTTGTTCGTAATATGGTTTAGGCATTGAAAAAAACCCAATAACTATCAATTTATTATCAATTTTACTATTTTCACAATCATTACATCACAAAACAATAGTTAATAACGGGAAAGATAATGAAATAGATCAATAATGACAAAAAGTCGACGTTTATTAAGATTTAGTACATTTGTACACTGCGCATGTCTTGCCTTTTAGTCAAACTTGAACTCATACGAATATTCTCAAATTAATATGATGAAACCTTTCGTAATACTTAGTTTTTTATAACCACATAACATGGAATTAGAAAAGAGCTTGTGTGATAAGTGAGATAGATTGCAATGGCGTCATCAACAGCAGGATGGCGGGAAAAAGCCACTAGTATGCTGTAGACTGGGTCGACTGACGGCCATATCGCTCTGCATACGGATGTCATCGTCTCACCATTCTAAGGCTGTGTAGACGTTTGCAGCAGACTAGAACAACACAAGATCGACCTAAAAGCGGGAGATCACCGGTAACAACCAAAAATTAAGACAGGTACCTTCGTCAACTTCACCTCAGGAACAGGTTTCAAACAGCAACAGTGTCGCTAATACAGATGAAGGCGAATTAGTTCCTAGACGGTGAGAAGAAGGCTCTAACAATATGGACTGAGGCCATACAATGCAACGTTGCAGTTGACTCGCCGACATTGACAAACCACGGTTGTTTGGACCAGAAATGGAAGGCGTTGGACATCCAAATTGCCATAGGATGTTATTTTCAGATGAGGGTCGGTTCCAGCCGCACTAAGCTGGGATGAGAGGGAGGCACGTTGCCGCGTACAGGAGGTTATCCCTTTCGCGGCAACGCAACCACCATCCTTGTTGTGATTGACGGCAATCTCACCGCACAGATATACATTGACAGGGTTTTACAGCCAGTGGTCTTCCCATTCATGCAACACATTTCCAACACGCTTTTTCAACGGTACAACGCACTTCATGTGGAAAGACAGAAGTTACAGTTCCTCAATGTAAACATCGTACGTTCCGTCTTCGCCTGCCAAATCGCCGGATATGAATCCCATTGAACACCTCTTGGATAACATTGACCAAAGGATCCGGTAGCAACAGCAGCATATAAATAGACGTCAAAAAATATTGCTGCATTGATGGACGAATGGAGACAGATATCATCTGCTTTCATCAGAGAAATGACGTTTTCTGTGAAGAGGAGAAGCAGTATGTTTTAAATGTCAACGTTTCAATTCCTTTTTTGTTATTATGTAAATAGGACAATGAAAATTGATGACATAATTATCAGTAAATTGTCAAGACTATCATTTTTTTTACAAAAGACTTAACACAACAAACCAAGTTTCTCTGAGGACATAACTTTCTCTTATATTCAAATTTAAAGAGGTGTAACATTCCTTTAGGTGTTTATTGATTGTATACTTGTATTTAAAAAATGATTCGGTACTTAATCTTTGCTTTAAAAATATTTTTTCGATATTAAAATATCTTCAAATAATTTTTCTTTTGCTGTAATACCTTGAATACGAAACGCGCATTAAATACTTTGAAAATAATTCAAATATCTCCATCTATCTTGACAATTCGTCTTATCATCAAATACAAAAATATTTATGTGTATCGCTACAACTATAATGTCATACATAAATCATATATATATATATCATTTACATTATATAAATTTTGATATTCCTATTGCTAAGCAAAAGCTGACACAACATTAATAATTCAGAATGACCTGTTTGGGAAATATAAACCTTAACATTGAGCAGGATTTGGAGGTAATATTTTTAATTAGTTGAAAACTTTATTTCTTTATCACATATCTGTATTAACTTATTTACAGATTTAAATGAATTTGAAAATTTCTTTAGTAACAAAATGAGTTTTCTTTTAGAAACGCTCCTACTTTATGTCCCAGAAAAAGATAATTAAGTGAATGCCATTTTACCAATATGTCATTCATTAGCGTCATAGTGAAATTTTCTCAATTAAATGAATGATTTAAAAGTGAAAATATACTACAGCATGAAGGCTGTAAAATAGCACAAAGTTTGTTAAAAATATAAAATTCTTTGTTCTTTTTCTCTCTGAGTTGTCCAGTGTATCAGCACCTTCACCCTCCACCTCAAGAATGCTTCCATGAGTCCTTCATGTGAGGGAATGCGTTTATGCCGTCCATCTCGGATAATCATTCATGCTCATCAGTATCTAAACAATGTAACGTACTTAGTGTCAATGCTGAGACAGTCATCTGAACTTCTACATACGAAACGTGAAAAACAGTAAAACCTTATTCCCTCTATACAGCTGCATACCTACTTGCCTACCTTAGTTCATTTCTTTGAGGCAACATAGCTTGAATAAATAAAAATTGACACTGTAGTGTTTTGAGGTCAGAAACAACGATTAAATGTTCTTTAAAATACTCTAATTTCATTTCACACAGTTAACTTTCGCAAGCTCGTTGAAGTGACGAGGGGTCAACGTTTCAACGGTCAAGTTCGAAAGTGTTTTACTCTCCTTATAAACATGTAATTTGTCTCTAGTGACCAACAGTTACAAACATTAGTCATGAAATTTGTCTTATACTTATTGGTGCTAGCCGAAGTTTACATAGTCCTGGGATGGGCACCCAATCTGGAAAGTCGACATGTAGAAGTCAGACCAAATTTGAGTCCTTGTAAAACCTGCTGTCTATCCCTCACTATGCTTTTCTTTCCATCTTTTCCCTCAGCCAATCGATCCCTTTGAATCTTATCTGTCCACTCTTCTTTGGATGATTTTCATCCACGTAGTTAATAGTTAGTATTTAACAACTGGAATATTGTTGAAAACACGTTAAAACCGAGCTCACTCACTCACTCAAATTCTTGCCATAGATCGAAAAAATGCTCTCTCCAACCTAACAAACAAATAATGAAAAACCGAAATCCAAATTACATGATAGCTAAGTGAAAAAACTTTCGGGATAGCTAGGTGAAAAAACTTTCGGTATGCAGCTTTAAGGCTCAAACTAACAGACATTCATAAATTTTATTTCAGTGAATAGGACAGATTTACATTCATTGATACAACGGGAAGGACTCTCATTGGACAAGAAAACCTATTTTCAAACGAACATTGATAAACTATGGCCATGCTTGTGTTCATGTCGCACTGTGTGTTTTTAGATGGGAACCTTCCATATTTTGTTGTTGAGAAGACGAAAGCAATTTCCCTAATCAGTTGTTCGGTTACATGCAGTTTCATTAAAGACAGTTCACGTTTTTGGTATAACCCGACTATACAAGACAGATCAAGAATGGCTAGCAACGAAATACAACACACACAGACGAAATCAAAACGAAAGGAATCAAAAATAGGTGTCAATGGTGGAATATGTTATTGTATGTCTCTGAAAACTGAAAACGCCTCATCATTGAAATTCAACAACTCGCGACTTTGTCTTTTCAATTCAGGTAAGTGTAAACATTATCCTTTCAGCAGAATATTTACAGGGCAATGCAATTGTAAGAAAGACAATTGGATAATGACAATACCCCTTTACTCATACCTGTAATATCTTACAATAGAAGTTATTATCCCCAACAAATATATACATCATGTGTTATATCTTTCCATTGAAGTTATTATCCCCAACAAATATATACATCATGTGTAATATCTTTCCATTGAAGTTATTATCCCCAACAAATATATACATCATGTGTAATATCTTTCCATTGAAGTTATTATCCCAAATAAATATATATGTCTTGTGTATATCAGTTTTTAAATTTTGCACTAAAAATCACTTTCACTACAAGTACAAATTATTCGAATCAATTGTTTCCTTTTTTTCGATACGTTAGTTGAAACAGAAAACGTCTTGAATATTTTGCATTTCAAAATTCTTAAAATTTTCCAAATCAGAGGAAACTGTATCCGTGCGTGATCACGGAGAGTAACCACGAGATAGTTATGTTTTAACATTTCGGTTTTCTTACAATAATCCGTATCTGCCGGGATACCGCCAATATCAGTCGGAGTTCGGCATATCAGAGATGGGTCTTTGGTTTGGTGACATGGTGCAAAATATGAAAAATGAAATATTGTTACCTTTCTATCATTCATCGTACTTTTCGAAAATAACTTAACATACAATAGAAGCATCATAAAATAACTACATCATATCTGGTTAGAACATTTCCTTACAGCAAAGGAGGAAAGTAAACATGATGAAAGACAACATCTTTTCCAGACAACCACAGTGAAATGTGAGTAATTAAACCATGTCATCAACTAATACGGTGATGATAAATAACTTTCCTCTGTTCATGTGTCAATCTATTCATGCATTCGCCAAAGCTCGTGGAATCTTGTTAAATGCGATCATATCCTTTTGAGCGGTGCGTTTTTAGGTTTCAACTCCCTTTTTACCAAGCACAATGCTGAGGTCAATGACATTTTTTTGTACGTGAACCAATGAGCCGCAAATGCGATGCAAACAATTGACCAGTGGTGAAAGTTTTGTGCTAAGTTTATGATATGACTATAAATGACAGTTCATTTCATTTATAAGCATTCTGCTTAATGTACAACAACAGTTACATAGTACAGTGGGTTGCATATATCTTTACCTGTAGTGAATGCATTCAGATTGCAATCTGATCGCGGTCGAATGCATTCAGATTGCACTCTGATCGCGCCTGACCGCGATCAGACAGTATTTTGATCGCAAATGACCTAAAAAAACGCAAAATAACCGCAAAAAAAACGCGAAATAACCGCAAATGAACGCGAAGCAGCGGCGATCTAAATCAAGAGTCGGTAGATATATTCTTTCAATAAGAAGAGGTTTTTGTTCTAGCTACGCAGTCGTTGCTCTGAATGTTTCGTGCAAATAGGCTTAATATCATCTGAAATACAGAAGCAACGTTTTAGGTAAACCAAGGGCTGTAGACAGAGAATCACTAGAGAGGTAATTTACATGCACACTCGCCAAAAATAGTAAGGGATGTTTTCAAATTTGATATCATGAATTACTTTATAATGTTAAACTGACATTTTTAAATTTAAATACCCTAACGTATTTTGTCCAGTATAGTATGTTTCATGAAAAATATTTGTAATATCCTATATTTCTTATAGAAATTTTAATCATTCTAATTTATTTGCCTATTTTCACCAAATGCAAAATACATTTATTCTTCAGTTATTATTTTTTTAATATTGAAAATAAAACTGAGATTTTATACTAATACTTAAGTTACATGGAATAGATTTGTTGTTACACGAATGTCTATTTCTTCCTTCGTGGCTTTAGATATGTCAATAATTCATCTCTGCACTCATAAGTTCAGTGATAAAACGACGAAAAGCAGCCATTCCACCATTAGTTATTTCAATCACTTTGTTTTCTTTGAAAAAAATCATATTTTGATATTACAATGTATTTATTTGCCCCTTTGTGTCTCATAGGCCGTTCGTTTTTGTTTTGCTGTTGTTTCTTCTTCATCTACAACTAGTACACAAACCAACCACTCACACAGTGGTAAAAGCGGCGAAAAATCAGGAAATTTCATTGAAACTTAGAACAATTCAACTCATCAATAGTTCTCCTTTTCACGTTTGCATTTAACTTTTTAACGTAAATCATACTTCACTTAACTTAAACTTATTTCATTATGTATCTGTTAAAGAACAATGAAACACTTGGTAAATAGGAATAGATGCTTACAACAATTGGCTACTAGTTGTAAGTTTTATGTCAAGATTTAAGATTCTCAGTTTCCCCTGAATAAACATAACCCCGAATACACAAGCAATTAATGAATTAGCGCTAAAGGGGTCTCGATTGCAGCAACTTCTTGCACCTTTGATCAACAGCCGAGTACCACCCGTTATTTGCCACCGATTGTCAACTTCTAATTCGACAAGGAATAACTAGGTGTTATTTGACTCATGCACGATTCGCTAAGCGCTCATATAGTAAGTAGTGTATCAGCATCAAGGCTTTAGAATGTGGAAATGAAGAAAGGTTCTTTCAAGAGGTAGCGGAACTCAGATGAAGAAATCACAAAAGAGACAGTAAAACGAAGAGTAGAAGTCTATGAAATGACAATTGATAGATATCTAACATATTTATCTTCATTAAAAAAAAGTAGTTAATGCACAAAAAAACGAATAATGATTATAACGCTTGGGTTATTTGAAGTCAACGAGGTTTTGCTCGTAAGATCTACCTATGCTATCCACATGTTTACTGTGTTTTCGGTCAAGGTAGGCGTGAATTCTGTAACTCGTCATCTGAATCACAAAATTCAACAACATTACTTTATTTTACGTTGACAACCTCAAAATAATATAAAAACTGTTTTTATCTACGTTTGTTATCATTTTAAAGAGTGTATTTAATTCATTCTTTTAGATCTCTATTTGATAGTGGCATTTTAAAAGTAATTAAAAGAATATGAAATTCATTTTAACATTTTCGTCAACATTGCCTTCATTTCGGCGAGCCTTTATTAACATCTAATCTTTCCAGAATATAATACCATTAAAAGTAATGTATTAGCATTCAACAAATTGCAAAGCTTTACAACAGCGCACACGGTACATTTATATATTTATTAAGCTGGAGTTTGGCTGTGAAATGAACATTAACTGTAATATGCCTTGTTCTCTAAACAAGTTTCTTGTTTATGGGTTAGCTCCGCTGAGAGTCGAAAATGGGCGCTTTGTTATATTGCATAGTCCTTTGCATACTGATGAACGAATATAACTTTTATCTAAATGAATAAGATTTGTATTCATAGTGATATTGACGAAGTTGATTTTATCTTGGCTTCCCCAGAGCTTTCGTAATATTCTAAAAAACGTACTGCAAACTTGTACCATAATGTATAATTGAGATTAACTTCTATTCTGCGCTGTGTTAACTCTACAACATTGCAGTCACTTCGTTAACCCTTTCAATAATTTTTCAATGTGGATCTGCACCTTTATATCTGTCAATTTGAGAAGAGATACACATCTTTACAAAAACAACGCAAATCTTCGATCGATCAATACGTAGATAAACAATGGTCAATAAAGGTTGTTAAATCGCATGCTTATTGTAAAGTCTTTGGAACTGTATGCTTCAAACACACGATCATCTGAAGTACCTGAGACACAATACACAGAGCTTGTTAATTTGTCGTCTGAAAGTCGGCCGGTAAGTTTAGACTAGATGTTGCACATGTTAGGTACGCGTAGCTATGTCTTGCATAATAAACATAGACTATCACCTCCGACGGTTACAGTGAACAGGTTCGTTCATTTATCATTGAAAATATATTACCTTTTTTTGAGCGTATTCCATTAACGGGGTATAAAAGGTTTAACTAAACCTTAATGAAAGTGTATATTGTCACGACTTTATGCGCATTTTATTCCGATAGATTATATATGTACATAGATATAATGATAACCAGCGTAACCAATTAAGCTTCAAAGGATACCTCTCTGTAACAATAATGTTTGCTTGCTAAAATAATAGAGTCTACAAAATTCGTCTTCGTTGACCCAAAATACGTACTCTCTGTGCCTTAAATGGCAGTTTAACATATATTTTATAAATGATTTAAAAATTTGAACAAATGCCCTTCAAAATCCGACCCCTGAAATGAGCAACGCGAAAATTACTTGACATGCGTTGACATAATCGTTCACATTCAAGGCATTATAATTGTTACCACTGTCTACATTAAATTTGAATTAGAAAAAAATCATAAAACAAAGCCATTTTACCCTAAAATCGAAACAAATCATCGATATACACCTCTCTACATCCAATGTGCGATAACACAGTGTTGATAGCGGGGCAAATCTGAAAATTTCTTCAAAACTGAAGATAGTTTAGACCAACAATGCAACAATCACAACATTTACAAATCGATCTTTTCAAACATTTGTCCTATAGTTCAGTAAGATATTTTCGGAAGCAAGTAGGAATGTTGAATTTGAATAATGACACATATATCTTGAAGTTGATATATGACTCTAGTAGGTGTGCGGGTAAATTGTGTAATGTTTGCTAAAAGGCTCTAGGGCAAACCAATATTTCTCAAACCTTCACATAGCACAGATAATGCAAATTATTTTCATCCGCATAAATGACTTCGGTCTTCACTTTTAAAGTATTGTTTGCCATTTTGATGTAAAGATTGATGTATTTCATTTATCATTAGAATGTTGAATCAGCAAAGCATAAAAACCGCTAAGAGTCGAAACATGTCTCTTCGTTGGTTTTCTTTGAAATGAAAACAATTGCAAATTGAATCAAAATTTTGCAGTTTTCATAAACCAAGCAACCGTATAAGGAAAGCTTACTGTGGTCTCCTCAGTAACGGTACAAAGACGGATTTACATTTTGTTATACAATCGAATGCTGATATACCTATTGATTCGTCCCGCGCAATTCATACTCATGACGTCATCTACTTGATCGCAGCACACAAGTCATACACACACGTAAGACTGATTTAAAATGTGGAAGATTGCTAAGGAAAGATGCTTGCATAGAAGATATGACTCACTAGTACTTACTTAATGGTTTAAAACAATAATGATACATAATATTAAAAACGGCAAGTACCTCTATCGTTCTTAGGCAAGAGAATATTACAAACCTTGGATAACAAGGTTGTAAAACTTTCATAAATCTAAGTCACCAAGTGGACTGATGCTTTCGAAATTCAATGTAATACACTTTAGTTTGCATCGGTGTTATCAATTAGAGTGAATGCTAGGTATATATACAATCCAATTGATGTGAAACTTTTCTACAGTAAACTAACATATCATTAGACATGTCCACAACAGATTTGAGAAATTTTATAATGTAACAGTCATGTTCGTGGTCGGATCACATATGAACGCGAATGACCGCGAATAACCGCAAAAGACCGCAAAATAACCCCGAATAACCGCAAATGACCGTGATCAAAATTTGTCTGCAGTTGACCGCGATCTGAATGCATTCTGATCGCGATCGAACGCGTTCAGAATGCAATCAGATTGCGGTCGAATGCATTCAGAATGCATTCAGATCGCGGTCGAATGCATTCAGAATGCATTCAAATCGCGGATTTCAGGTAACTAATTCTGCAAGGGTCTGTATTAGAAACACGACAAATTCAAAGAAAACACTTTTTACAGATAGTGAAAAAGTTAAAACTGGTGAAAGACAAGGATTTACAAAGAGAACGACTATTAAATGTGAGTATTTGTATAGAATTTTAGTTTCTCTCTAGGCTTTTCTAAGTCTATAAGTTGTGTCCAAAAGCGTCGCATGAACATCACAGAATGTTGTCATTTAGTTGAATAACACTTATCGTATAGACTAAGAAGCAAAGTACTTTTTTCATCATCATTTTCGTACATTTATTTCACTCAGTGGTGTATCCAAAAGTATGAGAAAATCCCAACGAAACATTACACAAAGTGCCAAATTTACAACAAATTACTGATATTAATTATGATTTATTAGCCTCTGAATATAGGACTATTGTTATACCTTACATTGAAGTTCAGATTAGATTTGGTCAAGCAGAGTATGCAAAAACCAATATATTCAATAAAAAAAACTTGGTTTCAGCAAACAGTGATGTGAGAAAAACAGAAGCAATTGTGAACAAGAAAAATGGTAAAGGTAAAAACTTATTTTTCTGTGTATAGCCTTTTTGGACTGGGTGTGTTAAAAATTCTTAAAGTGTAGTGTGCGAGCACTTTAGCAAATATTTCGCAATCAATGTTTTTTTCCAATTTTTTGAGCTGTGTAGAATTATGCTGGAATTTGATAAAATTATACTGGATTTTCAAAGCATTTTACTAGAATTTATAACACAATTCTGAAACTTAACTTAATAGAACGTATATCGTTAAAATTGTATGTTTAACATGTTCTATTATGTTTAATTGAATCTTATAACTGTCCCCATTGGAGAAAACTTTTAACTACATGCGAAGCTGGGGTAAATTGCTTATAAATTGCGATTAAAGTATTCTATTAATAATTACCAATGCTTTGCCTGTATTCTGTATATCATGTATCCATCAAAGCTTGGCATAATTATATTTTGTATTCCGCATAATGGTGATATCATTTGTTAGCAGATAATTTATTTGCAAATCCTGCAGTTCTTGTTAAATAAATTGAGGTAATGAAACTTTAATATTGCAATAATAAAAGAAGTTAAAAAGATAAAAGAAGTTTTAATACTAAATATAAAATAATATGCTTATATCGTTTCATTGGCAATTGGTTTCATCATTGTAAAACTATCTTTATAAAAATCAGGATGTAAAGCAAATTCTATACTTGCTTCTTATGTATTTTGTGTACATTCATGATTGAAATTAAGGATAACCGTTCAAATAATGTTTCACAGATCAATATATATATATATATATATATATATATATATATATATATATATATATATATATATGAAAAGTTGAATTGGTTCAAACGCAAGGTCACATATAGATTAAATATAACATACTTCACATAGTCGTTTGAAGAATCATTTTAATCCGATACTAGTATTTCGTTAATAGTATTGACTCATCAGGGAGACATATATCTCTAACTACAATTGAGCTATTTAAAAACAAAAGGGATTATGTCACATTAACATATTGCTCAAGGGGTAAACTCATAAGAGAGTGATTGTGTCAATCAGAAGACCAACAAGGAAGAACCATGATGTCACCTGATTAGCATAATTTACAATATATCCTTGTACATTGTACGTATATTTTGTTATAAAAACGCTTGTAATGCGATGTTAACGATCATATCGTTTCATCCCTGATGAGTCAATACTATTGACGAAATACTAGTATCGGATTAAAATGATTCTTCAAACGACTATGTGAAGTATGTTATATTTAATCTATATATATATATATATATATATATATATATATATTATATACTGATTTAGGTGGAAGTATCACAAAATGTAATGTAATGTAATGTACAGACATTTTGGAGGTAAATTCATTCACGTTTAGGAATAATTCAATATTCAAATTAATGGAAAATATGTCTAACGCCTCCAAAAATTTAATATATGTAATAACATGCGCTGGTTGTTGCGAAGACACTGGTCAAACGGGGGGTACATTAAGGGCGAGAGTCCGAGTGCATAATAGATTAAAACACAAAACTATAGATGTATACCCCTTAGCGCACATATATCTGTCCTATATACAAAATGCACACAGATAATGAAGAACTGAGGAAAATAAACGCTATACCATTAGCAACACAATGTATAAGTTACCCTGATGATCACAATGCTATGAATCCGGTTGGTAATGAACTTATGTGAGGACCAGTTTGTTATTTTAAAAAAAAATATATATATATATATATATATATATATATATATATATATATATATATATATATATATATAATATAACATACTACACATAGTCGAAGTATGTTATATTTGATCTTTATGTGACCTTGCGTTTGAACCAATTCAACTTTTCATATATATATATATATATATATAGAGAGAGAGAGAGAGAGAGAGAGAGAGAGAGAGAGAGAGAGAGAGAGAGAGAGAGAGAGAGAGGGGGGGCGGGCAGAGAGAGGGACAGACAGACAGAATATGATAGAATGAGAATAAAATGAATTGGGTACATTTGCTAACAAGCGTTTTCTACCATGATGGCTTCTTCGACTTCGGATGTCAGTGTTTGAAATAATATTAATGCAGATCTGACCTGTGCTTTCAGAAAACAGACCAAAGCATGGACATCCAAACTGCAAGGCTAATTCAGATTGCAAGGGAAAGTTAAAACTCTGTTGGGATGGCACGTGCAAATGCAAACCATCTTACCTATATGACATTACGACGAATAGGTGTAAGAGAGGTAACAACCCTTTTCATTCACTTTCCACAGACACTTGCAAGTTTGAAAATAACAATGTATTAAGAGTGACATTCAGTGTTTTTCATGACATATCACATATTACATATTACTATTTATGCTGATCCCAATTAATTGTGTGTATGTGTATATATGTATGTATATACCTATATTGTAACGTAAGAATGTAATGACGTCATGTTGTACACGATGACGTTGCTTGATAACGCATTATTTGTTGTATGTATGGCCTGAAGACGCTCGTGGAGCTTAAAGCGTTAGCCATTAAAATGGATTGTTTTTATTTCTAACTTCACATTTTTCTATATATAATGCCTGGGAGCTGAACATCAATCTCAAGATTGTGAACCTTTTTCATATGTATGTATATATATATACTATCGTATGATGAAATCTACTTGATTTTTAATTAATAAACCTTTTTTCTCATTTCAACCTCCGTTGCTCTCGGTCAGGATGCAAATCATTTGATATGTCCATGACCGCGTATCCAAACCTGAGACTGAAAGGACACAAACTTCACAAGAGCTACCGCTTCAAAAAATCCATGCCCCATAAAAAGGCCTTGAAAAGATGCAGTTTAAAGTGTATCAATTCACAAGTGTTCTCAACATTTGCAAGTCTCGAAGTTGCCACTGATAGATATCAATGTCATGTATATTTCGAAAGGAGCACAAGGCAAAAGACAAGTTTCTACTCAAGAGATGAATCAAAAGGTTTTATATTCCTCGTATTGAAGTGTATATAGCATCGAAGGAAATCAGAGAGACTTTATATGCTTCAATTTACGCAAAACGGAGATAACGCACAATAAAAGTATTCACAAATTTATATGAGTTGGATCTTTTTCAATTGATAGAAAATGACCCTCATCCAATCGAACACTAATTCGCGGCCTCATGTTGCTTTACTCTTCACAAATCACCCCATAGAATTTTCAGCAGGAACATTTGTTCTTAAATAACCCGCCCTTGAGTCTTTTCATGAAACAGTTAATTAATGAAATAGCTTCATACCATATGTGGAAAGATATGTTTGGTAACGCTGACCTTTTAAGCGCATGCTAAAATATTTGAATTATAATTTCAAAGAAATCTATTCACCTAATTGGGTGGCTGTGAATGCATAAGTGTGAGCAAAGAGCTACGGTTACAAGCCAACCCCCTCAAGGTGAGGTGGTGAGGTGAGTTGGTGTTAAACGCCGCTTTCAAGATTATTTCACTTATATCGCGGCTGCTAGTATTAATGCAGATAGAAAGCCCGCAACACCATTGTGGCTATGCATTGCGGTGAAACCTGCGAGCATAGGTTGGAACTAGCAAACCATGACTGGCACTGCGCTGGATTTCAGTGTAGCATTGCACCCAAAATTCACTGCGTGTAGAACAGTTCTCTACTGCAGACAAAGTTTTCCAGCCCCTGGCGAGATTCCAATCACGACCTCCTGATCCGAAGCCGAACGCGCTAACCACTGCGCTATCCCGCCCTACCAACCCCCTCAACGCAAGTCTAAAGGTCAATGATAGTGCTGTCCCCACTGCTATGAATTCCTTCCGTCTAATATTCTTTAGTTATTTTGCTTTTGATGCAGTAATTAAAATGAAGAATACTGCTATGAACCAGCTGGAATATGCGTGTCTCGTGGTGGCTTCTTTGTATGAGGATTGTACAATAAAATCATCCATCATACCTGTGTTATCTTTACTCCTCTTTGTTTTACATTAACCAAGAGCCTGCACAGTTCCCGTAAGAATACATATCTAACATCACATGGTGAGAAACGTCGCCAACTTACTGTAACCGGAAATGATGAAACTGGGTCCTAACTCAATTACGTTTTTTTCGCAGACTGATCCAAGTTACCTTTTTTGGTAACGAGTGGCGCCGATTTTGTAATACCATATTTATATATAATATAGCAAGGTGATATGATGATATTAAGAGATATACCCTATATCTAGAGTCTTGGGCTTGCTCTTCACATCGCACAAATCTGATAAATCACTCCTTAAAATTTGTGGTTATCCTTAGATCTTCATAGACAAACGTCCCTTATTAACCAAGTTAAATACTTATGGGTTCTGCCTAATATGATTCTTAAAAAGAAGAACAGACGCACATAGTGACATTTTTCAGAGATTTTATTCAAAAATGAAATACTAGATAAAAAATTAGACCAAAATCATACAAAAATGTATGAAGATAACAGTAAATGAATATGCATTGCAGTTAAAGGAAAGAGGTAATGTTGGATTTGCGTTGACAAAGCTATGACACATTGAAATATGAAAAACATCCATCAACATTCGATGAAATTACATTGATTAAAACATTTAATTTTACATATCATACCCTATATATATCAGAGCTGAAGGCTCATATATGTTATGATATGAAAAAATCATTATCTTGTAACCTTTGTTGAGTCCCTATTTTAAGAATAAGTTGTTTTCATGCGAAAATATATTACTAGAAAACAAATATGATTTCCAAGTTAGGTTAGTGAAAAATACTGTGACATAAACATTACGCCACTTAAAAATTACCGTTTAGAAGCATATGTTATTTTTTCAGTGTTTTTTTAAAAAGACAATTACAGTAAAATAGCACACTTAAAATTGTTTGTTGAAGAATAAAAAGCATACAACTCACACCACTATGAGGTAAGGTTACCTTGAAAACTATAATCTAAAGCTTGAAGCATTGGAAGCTGCAACAAGTTGGATTAAGACAAAAATAGAAACATATAAAAAATATGTATGTAAACAATAAATCCAACTGATAAACTCGTCCATCCAAGAATTAAGAAAAAGTGTATGGATATAAAACTTCTTACTCTTAGATATGACTTAGATATAGATTCATATATCGTTGTCAAGGGAGTAACAAATGGCACTTGAATCCATTGCCAAACACTAACTTTACAGCATAAAGAGGTTTTTCATGTAATACTTTACAGAAAACAGAAATTGCATATTCATTTTTAACAAAGTCGATTCGTCGATACATAATAATAAAAAGATGTTTCACATACACACATAAGTTCAACAAGTTCCAAATTTGTCATTGATTATCCATAAAAGAGTTCTTTTAAATATCTTACATTACAGAAAAAAAATGAATAATCACAAAAGGTCATCATTCTGCAATAGTTTACAGAATGAGGAAGTTGCTTCCAAAAAAAGTCTTCATTAATACCTACAAGGGAAAACGTGTCGAGGTTCATATTTTTCATACGATTTCCTAGGGAAGCAAAGGCAGAGCAGCACCGAGTCTAAGGATTGAGCCTACCCCTGTTCCCAGCTTCTCTACAGCCACGATGAAAGGACTAATTTTCGATGGATACCCTGATTGACAGTTTAACATTTAAGTCAAGAAATTGCACTTACAACAATTGGATGTCATGACTATTTCACACTATTTTTATAATCATTTTGTAATGATTAAAGAACCTGTTACATTCAACATTGACAATGAATGTTAATATGTTAAAATAATTTTCAAGGGTTAAAGTTCACGTATAATCAAATATGATTAATCAGAGTCCTCTAAAGGCTATGTCTGACTTTAGTTTTCAATTATGAACATTCCCTCAACCCTTATCGTGATATTGACCTTTTACAAAATTACTTTCAAAGGGTATAAAAATCATGAAATAACTAAAATTGTTAAATGCTCAAATAAGACATTTTCGCAAAACCATGCTTAAGTAGTGACCCTGCTGTGACTTTGACCGATTGTTGCAAAAACCTCATCAAATCTTGGACTTTCCAAGTAGTTGATATATAACAGTTACGGGTCTCATGACATCCAAACTTTTCAATAACCGTGTTTACAAAGTTTTTTTTACCGATTTCATAACTAGCAACCTTTACCTTTGACCTTATTTTTAAAAATGTCAAAGCTATTCCCCAGGGGGATAATTAGGAAGATATGAAAACTTTAGTGGGAAAAAGTTATAGCAAAAACAAAGCGAATGGCGGCGGCGATGGAAACTGCATAAACACTGATTGCAGCAGTGAATACTTAAAATCACATTACAATCAGGACATCACGTTATAAACAATACTTTGGCGTTACGTTTGGTCTATGACCTTGCATCACTCGTGTCGTAAAAATAGTATGTAATGGAAACTCATATGATGTCCTTCATTTTTTCAATACGATACAGTATAATTAGTTATCCATATTCATATCCTTAAATCAAATGTCAGTTAACGACGTAGCCAATCGGTTATATACAGAAGAATGAAACAGAGAAATAACTATGAAATATTACAAACACATTATCATCAACAGCATTAAACAATTGCAAAACAAAACAAAACAAAAAGTATGTTTACATAAATTGTTCTGTACTTCGAAATTTCTTCAAATTAGAAAGTATATGTTAGTACTAAACTATCAGTATCAAGTATTTTGGTGGTAATAATAAAGTGGATACTTATCATCACATTATCTGCAAAAGAAATAAACTGGATGCATATGACGTGCATAAGAATTATATTATAAACATTTGGAAAAACAAATATAGCAACATCATAAAAATTAAAATTACCATCGTAAAACATGTCAACTGCGAAATTTCAGAGATGGCACTTCCGTAAATCGAATACAACAAAGGGTCTATCTCATGAAAGGGGCAGTAAACTTTGGTATTTTATGTGGAGACAAAACTCGAAGGGACATTCTGTTCATATGCAGATATGTCGTTACTACATGATATTTCATTTGATTACCGTACATATGACTGAGTATAACATTTGGTTTCTTAAAAAAGATATTACTATTTGACAAAGAATAACGCTTATTTTGATCACAAAAACCCGCATTGTCAAGTGAAACCAATCATCGACGCTACGGGCGTGTAATGCGATTCTTCGACAAAATAAGGCAGATCTTCCCCCGCAGGACGTAAAATTGCATCATCCCTATCACTGGCTAAATTAAGCCGTGCTGCCAACCAGTGCAGCGCCCTCTTCGGCGAAAAGTTGTAATTCTCTTATGATTCTCATTGGACCATCGCGTTCCGCCAAAGCAACCTTGGCTACAAGCACAGAAAAGTACGGGAAATGCTGCAAGGCCTATCTTATCAAGTCATCGGGGCTTGCGTAGGAGTAGGTCATGCGTGGGAAGGCGGATTAGGCACAGCTGATAACTCTTAGCAATTATATTTCTTGATACGTTCATGTTCTATCAATCCATTAGTTATATTTTTAATCTGCTAATAATTTTTTACAGCAGATTCTTTCAAGTAAAGCCATACAAAATATCCCCTTTTCATGTTATGTATTCTAGGAAGAACTGTAACACGTAATAAGTAATAAGTTGAACAAATATATAGATATCTTCAAGACGATTAGATCGGATGTAAGAATATATTCTTTTGAGCAATTCTACAAGTTTAACTATGTGAACGTAACCAATATTATGACGTTGATTCATGATATAGCGTGACCTACTTGTCTTACTAACTTTGTGATTTCTCAAATTTTGCCTATGTAAATGTAAGTTGGACGAAGTTTTTGGCCAAAAATGTACTAAACCAAAAACTTGATAGTGTATTTTTGGACCCTGTTTGTTCGTGAATACGTGCATTTAATGCTGCGTGTAGGTAAATATAGGAACAAATAGAAAAATAAGGGGGAAAAGTTTGCTTATGTACACTTTTGACATCATAAACAGCTGATCTTAATCACAAATGATCAAAGGGTAGTAGATTAAAATGGTTTTTTTCATCAAACAACGAGGAGGCAAATTCGGTTGTTGAAAATTGTTTTGTAAAGTGCTTCGATACAGCATTTAGTACAACAAGAGTCATCAGATGACATATCCCACCGGTCCCCAATGATTTGTAACAGATATCTGGTCATTATAAAATACAAAACCATTGAATACAGATTCAGTAAGATGTGATGAGCAGTTTTTGAGTTCTACTCTAGAAATGAAGATATTCCTGCAGAGCGTCAAATTAAAACTTGTTTCCAAAGAAACTTAGACAATTTTTCCCCCAAATCTGAAATTATCAAAAGTCAACACTTCAGTAGGGGGATAACGCATATGAAAAGTTTTAGAAAGATCTGAGCAGATTATGAGAATTACTCAGGAAACGAATCTATCCCTTTTTAGAGTCCTAGTTCTACATATCTCAATGGAAACGAAACAAATATTTTTCAGAATTCTGGAAATATCATGAGGCTCCAGTCCAGTAAATGGATAATGAGCATGAAAAGTTTCAGAAAGATATGATCAGCCGCTTTTGGTGTTCCGTAAATGAAGCTATCCCTGTACAGCGCCCTTATTCAAAACATTTGGAAACGAAATGTCATTAACATTTTCCGAGTTCTCAAAATGTCAAAAGGCACCACTTCAGGTGGTGAGTGATACTCATGCAGAGTTTCAGAAAGATCTGATGAACGGTTTCAGAGTTCTGCTCCGCAAACGAAATTATTCCGGTACCGGTAGGATGATAAGTAGATCATTTAAACGATATCATATTTGAAAAAATCACATAAAAAACAACAAATGTAAACATAAAACAAAAACTTAACAAGAAACAAAGCGTAAGGTTTGCTTTGGGGAAACGTTTGTCAAAAGAGAACAATACAAAATAAAACAAATATGTTTCAGGTATAAAATCAGTAAGACGATGTTACTTCTCGATCGTATTTGATCTACCACGAGAACTGTCCATGAGAAAGTAGTTTCAATGTAGTCTTGCGTAGCATCCAGGCTTTAGATCGGTTTGGCTTCACTAAAGGACAACAAAAATACAATTGGTTAGTTGCGTCAATCAAAATTATTTGAAAAGATTATTTGGATAATTGTAAGTTTATGGAAATGCACCGAGGTTCGAATCGTTTATTTGACCGAATAGAACATAAAAGAATAAAATAATAATTTTGCACTCTTACATGGTATTCATCTGATGACATAAACATATATTTCAAATTTAAGCGATATCGGTGTAGAAGATTTTTGAAAAATTCTCGAGCTTGTATATAATTTTTCTAAAATCTTTGTGCGTCACCCATATCTCCCAAATTTGGAATATATCTTTAGCTCAACATATGAAAACGATACTAGAGTAAAAAGGTTCACATTTCTGTTTCTTAATTTCTTATTTGGTCAAATCAGCGATTCAAACCTAAGTGGGGGAATGCCTTTCCAACTGAGTTTAAGAATTTTGCTTGACCGAGCTAAAGAGATACAACTGAAAAAACATGATATCATGTCATTAGTTTATCATATCGGCTTTGTGATGTCTGTATCATGAATTGATATGGACCTCATTACGCTTTATACACCCTCGCCCCTACCCACTCCCAACCCTTGTGAATTTCTCGATCCATTACCATCATTTATCATATATAACAATATCGAATATTTTACATGTTATTTAACCTATTAAACGCTTCTGTTCTCGATTTTTCTTCATAGGAGTCTTGGTGATTTGTGAGGTTTATCTTTTGACAAAAAGTTTTTAGTTGTATAATACTATGACACCTATCACAAGGACCTGTTACCTGAAAATGAGGCCTGGGTTGACTCGTCCGTACATGGGGTTGTTCAGACTCTGTCCCATCAGGACACTGACGCAGCTTTCTCCTTTGCGGTTGTCCTTCTCTTTATCGGTTACCACTGCAACACGCCCGTGAAGGGGTTAAGATCATGTACAACTGTATCTTGTATATGAATGTATAGTAAACGCTACCTGAATAGCAACAACATGTATATTTAACCCTTGTGACCACATTACTGTTAAACTGGATAATGACATACATGTAGATAGTATTTTGTTATAATCAAGTATTTCCGTATTAACCCAGTTACAGATCAGAAGCGATTCGAAATTAAGGGGAAATACAACGCACCGAGGAACTGTAATTCTGCCATTTCGGAAATATCAGATAATAATGAATGGGATTTTATCAATTGACCTCTTATATATTACTTACCATGGGAACAGATCATTTATATCAATATCAAAATCATAAATTGCGGAGAGGCATTACTGTTGAAAGTTTTGAAGCGACAACGTCGGCCTTTCTTTATTTTGGCGTCTGCGAATGTTCAGAGATGTATTGGCCCGGTTTAACTTGTACCTGCCCAGTTGCCGCGTGAGTAAGTTGGTGTTCAACGTGATTTCAACAATATTTCAGTAATTAACACGTGACAAGCATCCAAAAGAGAGTGGACAGATCAGGGGGAAAGGGATCGGAAGAATGCTGGAACAGACGGAAGAAAGGCTTAGTGAGGGTTAGACAGCAGGTTTCAGAACTCAAATGTTCTCTGGCTTCTACCCGTCGACCTGCCCAGCTACCCCTACCAGGAGCATGTAACATAATATGTCTTATTATTTTAAAGTTAATTAAACTCAGATACTGTAAGTGTCTAATAAATGTTTAGTTAATCAAGGGTGGATATCAGAACAGAAGACTCACCATGATATGTTGGCGACTCTTCCAGGTCATCTTGGCTTCTTGTCTTCTGTCCCAACTTCCGGTACATGTTCGGTGTAGGGAGTTCTTGATAATCACTCTCAACAGCGCTTTTGCCGGGATTTTCAAGGTGGGAACTAGGAAATGAGAAACCAAAAACAATCAACAAATTTGCTTTGTGTATGATATCGAACCATTTTGTATGAAATAATCACGATTCATGTTTTTCGTCTGAGATTTAAGTCAAGACATTAAAAGATGTATTTAAGAAAAGACAGAAAGTGAACTCACTTGTCAGAAGTGCTGGCGTACGGATTTTCGAGAGCTGAAATAAAATAGAAAATTGAAAAATAATTCAACGACAATAAAATTGTAAATCTTTTTTATGAGTCCTTATCACATCATGCATATTCATCGTAACATATGCAAACATAATCCATCCAGCATATCTACTTCCTAGCCCCTATTTTCATGCTATTCTCGACATTTTCGTAGAGCTAAGTATTATCCAACTTAACTTAAACAACAAAATAACATTGCTTCAAAGTGACATTCAGAATGTGATATACAAACATTACAATACATGATAGTCCATCATACAACACAACGTCCATGCATAATCTTGCACAAAACAACTTCTTCATAGTTCAAGTAATAACTACATAAAAAACAAAAGTCTGGAAATGATTTCAATCCCCGACCGGTTTCACACTATTCAGTGATCATCATGGGGTCTTTATGACGTTGCCATATATATAGGGAGATCCTTCAGTGTTACCTTTTGTACAGCTTGGTTGCCATTTGAATGATGTGTCCCAAGGACGCAACTCAGTTCTTGGAAAAGCTTACAAAATTTTGACTATCATGCTTAACCCTTCCCGTCGTGATTTACGTAGAGTATGATTCAAAAACCATAATTTTTCTTTGATACCAAAATACTATACTGGACAAAATGAATTCGGGATATTGTCAATTTTATATTTAATATTTCAGTAGGTGATCAATTTAAAGAAATGTCATTATTTATTATTTCAGAATTGCCATCCTTTCAAACAATTTGCGCAACTCGCGGGATATTGTTCGATAATAACTTTTAAGAGTATTTTGTCATTATACTGAACTACCCGTCGTACTGTTCGTCTTAAGTAACCCTACAAGGAGCTTTAAATTCCGACAGACTCGGCTCTCATGCAGGGTCTCTGAAGCACTCAAACCACTAAACTACGTCTTATCATACCTAAAAGGGAATAGAGGAAACAGTTCACCCTGTTGATTCAGTCTACCTAATATTCAATAGAACTTGTAAATCTAAATCTCTGAGTGTGAACGGAAGTATAGGCCAATAGAAACGACCTCTGAAGCAAAACAACGACATTGGAATATTGACACGAAATCTGATTTTCGACGGAGACAGTGGCCAATCGATACAGAATCTTAACCTTGACGGAGACTTGATTCAGTCAAAACAACCTCTGGAACTCAGCCGAGACTTACAAAAACAAATCAACTTCAGAACCTCGAAGGAGACATTGACCAATCGAATCAGCCTAAGAAACTTTACCTGAAATATTAGCCAATCAAAACAGAGTATTAGCTTCAAATAAACAATACTAATATGCACCTATAGAACGTTGACATAGATCCAATGACAACAATGTTAAGAACCAATGCATATTAAGTTGATACGTAATAGTGTTAACTTGCAGATATCGTCCCCCTGTACATTGCAACAAACATCTATAAAAGCAGAAAGGAAAGTATAAATAACAAACCTCTGCGAATCTGCCTGTGTTTAAGGTAGCTGAGAATAGCGATAAGGAACGTGACAAGTAACACACCACCGCCGCCGATGGCGATCCCCAACCCAAAAGGGCTAATTTTTTCTTCTTGGTCTGAAATATGCATTGTGAAGTAGTGAGGAAGGTTATAATTACGGGTCACATTTTCAAATAAGAACAAAAGATATTGTCGCGTGAATTGATGGACATCAACAATTAGAATTTCAAACTGAAAACGTTTTCAATTCGAATTTATTATGTCAACGTTAAAAGTATATTATCATAATTCTTAATTGTTTTTACAATTGTTGGTTGGAAGTTAAATGGAATAACCTTCATAAATCATTACACTTTTATCTATGTTCTTATCGACGTAAACAAAATTGTATA
The DNA here is from genome assembly GCA_921293015.1 of Phorcus lineatus. Lineage (NCBI taxonomy): Eukaryota > Metazoa > Mollusca > Gastropoda > Trochida > Trochidae > Phorcus > Phorcus lineatus. Next base: position 7,603,869 of record OV121086.1, on the reverse strand, counting down.
CTTATTACTTATTATACCTACATATACATGTATGTTAGATAGAATGCAAAATTTTCTATCATCATTTCGAATTCATTTTTCGCATAAACTACATCAGGGCCTTCTTTCACAAAGCCCTAAGGTGACCGTAAGTCCTTAAGGTAACCTTAGTGCAATGTTAAAGTATGGGAGTTAAGGTTAACCTTAGTTAAGGTTGCTTTGTGAAAGCAGGCCCAGATATCTACCTGCTCTGATGGTCATTGTCTTTCCAAAAATAGATTCTTCATCAGCTGAAAATAACAATAAAACAATAGTTAAACATAATCCCAAACATTAATGCATAAACGTTATGATACAAATCTCTATATCTCATTTAAGGGTGGGTAAATTACTTATACCATTTCCGAAAGGCAGAGTATGGGGCTAACGGAAATGGAATTTGGTCAGCGGTTGAGGCAACCGTGAGTTGAGAGTGAGATTGTTGTTGGGGAAAGCTAAGGCTCATCTCACTAATAACTTACCGTAAACAATTATGTTAATTAACAAATCGTCGATGTATTGCAGTCAAAATGCAACCAGTGATACGAGCAAGGTATTCCATACAAGGGAAGTAAACAACAATTTACTTGATTAAGTAAGTTCTGTAATTAGCCAACCTTCCTGCTCCAGGACAATGTAGATGTAGCTGTTACCCACGTAGTTTGAGGCGGTCAGACAGTACACGCCTAAGTCTCCCTCCTCCACCGTAAAGTGCAGCGTGGCGGAGTAACCCCTCTCTCCGTCTGGACAACAGGACACCAGTGTTAATCATTTCGGTAATGATTTGAATATTTTGAGTAATTAAAATGTTTTCCATAAAACACTACATGTGTTGAGTAATAACACCATCTATGAGAAAAATAAAATCATGTTGAATTTCCTTACCTAGGGAAACCCGTTTATAGAGAACAACCAAAGATAATATACTGACACATTCATATAGCCCTCCATTTAATATTATACAGTCATTTACTAAGTACCCTCTGTTGCTAGTTAAGCAGGGTTAAGACAAGGCGGTGTTTTCTAATACGTTTCTGATCGAATCTGTAACCTCCCGAACTAACGGTCATAACTTACCAATAGGTCGACGTTTGAGCTTAGCACATCCACATTCACTGGCCCTTCGAGGGTCGAGGGTAAAGGCGGATGAAGGACGAAGCTAATTCGAGACTAACCTGTCAGTTCGATGTTAGAATCCAGCTTCTCCCCGCTTCGCACCGGTAGGAGTTTCCCCCCTTGTACCCTGCTCCAAGTGAGGGAGGGGGAGGGGGAGGAGAGGAGGGGGACTCTCAGCGTCTCTTCCCTTCCCACACTAGTCAACACCCTCCCTGAAAAGGGGGACGAGGCGTCCAGGCAGGGTGCGCCTGTGAAAAAAGGAAAAAGAACTAGAATTTGAAAATAAATCTTCCCGCATGAGACCCGACCGTGACTCTATCCCTTACGACGACCCAGATAATGACCTTACATATAATACAGACTTTATAACTCATGTCACCCCAAACCTTATTCCACTTCTAAAAACGTCTTTGAATTCACACATAAATTCGCGTTACGAAAGAAATTGGGAAGTCTATTGTACATTCCTTTTTACAAAAAATCTACGTAACCTACTGAGAGACCTTAAAAACATTTGAGCAGAGCGGTTGGAATGATAGAGTTTCAAAGTTTCAAATAGTCAGATTATGAAACTTTTTAAGTGGAAATGGTTTGATGTATGGTATAATTGAACAAATGATCACATTATGCCATGAAGAAAACATTTCATTGGTGTCCCTATCCCTAGTTTACATACAACCCCGTGCACTCAAGGTATGTTATGTTATGTTATGTAATGTATGTATGTATGTATGTACGTACGTACGTTATGTATGTATGTATTATGTATGTATGTTATGTAATGTATGTATGTATGTATGTATGTATGTATGTATGTATGTATGTATGTATGTATGTATGTATGTATGTATGTATGTATGTATGTTATGTTATGTTATGTTATGTTATGTAAGTATGTATGTATGTATGTATGTATTTATGTTATGTATGTATGTATGTATGTATGTATGTATGTATGTATGTATGTACGTAAGTACGTATGTATGTATGTATGTATGTTATGTATGTATTTCAGATCTTCAGACATTATTCAACCTGAAAGTAACACAATCAATGTCATGGATCCATCTTAATCGAATGTAACTAATGAACTTAAGATCCGTTTAAATCGAATGTTACTATTTTGTATCATGACAGCCATTGTAAAGCATGAATGAATGTATGTATGTGTGTGTGTATGTATGTATGTATGTATGTGTGTGTATGTATGTATGTTTGTATGTATGTTTGTATGTATGTATGTATGTTTGTTTGTATGTATGAATGTTTGTATGTATGTATGTGTTCATTTATGTATGAATGCATGTGTATGACTGTATGTATTCAAGTATAAATTCAAGTATGTATGCGTTGCCCACAATTGTCATCAGAGAAAATATAACATTTAAATATAAAAATTGTCAATGTCCAATTAGCACTGATTAATTTTCAGTGGCAAGGTGATTGAAAGAAGTTAATCCACTAAGGATAAACGTATCGCTTTCCTCTCACAATAGACTTTCCTTAGTAACTACTCTTAAATCGTCACCACTTGTACTGCTTGGTAAAAGGCGAAACTTTTTGTAAAGGGGAAGTTTAAAAATGTTTACTTAGACAAAGCTTTAACCCTTCTAACTCTCAGGACACCTAGCCTGGAACCGGGTTTGTGAACTTAAGCATCCGTTTTAACTATGGTCTAAAGTCCAAGCATTTTAGATTCAAGCTATTCCAATTATCTCTTTCAATGGCAAAATCAGAGATTACTTTCTCAGGCACATATGACAGATGTCACTAGTACTAAAGTACTCGCGGAAATAGAAATAATGTCCAGTGTGGCGATAACCTCGCAATTATGAACACAATTGAAGTTTGAATGCTGAAAGTTCATTGGCCATTTCAAAACGAAATCCCCCGAAACAAATCTCATTGGGAGAAAATCATGTCACCTTGAAATATTCTCGAATTCCAAATGTTCTCATGCAAGCTACGTCATTAAAATAGCTGTAACTACAGTTCTTTCGGAAATATTTATAAACTGCTTTTTGGCGTATACTTTGTATTCTGGAGCACAATTTAAGTGCAAATGCTTGTCTTTTAACTTGCCACAGTTGTTCTAAACATTTTCTTCTATTCTTTTTCTCCGAAAACGTTTACAGTAAAGAAAATCTTAAATTCATACACCTTGAACATTTTTAAAGTAAAATTTTGAAAAATTTGTTCCAAACCTTTTCTTCAGATCTTTTTTCCCGAAAAAGTTTACAGGAAAGAAAATATTTTAATTCTTACACCTTGAAATTGTTGAAAGTCAAAATGTTGTATCGAATGCAAGGTCAAATGCAAATGAGCTGGGATCTTTATTATATTAAGAAGATGTTATATCTAATACGGTGAAGTAAGTTATGAATCCACCGTTATGGATTGTGTGATATTAACGTATCTCCACTGTTTAAACTCCAAAGCTATTGTTAAATACTCTAACGAGTTCTGGATCACCATGAAAATAACTATTTTGACCAACAAAAACAGGTTCACTTTGGTTCAACAGGTTCACTTAGAAAACTAATTTTTAAGGGGATTCACGACTTTCAACCTTTATATTGTTTCTCGTCTGAATCGATAGCATTAAAGGGGCTGTGGCACGTGTCTTCATCTAAATAACGTGATCTCAGGAAACGAAAATTTCCGCAAGACAATGGTTTTTAATCATGATAGGCAGATTTAAAACGAGCTTAAAATGGTCGATTAAGCTGTACTAAGCCATTTCCCTATGAAACGATGTTCACACGGGGTAGGTGCGTGGGTTATACCTTTTGGTCGAGGTAGAAATCTTCTAAAGTTTAATGTGCTTATCTAGAACGGTGTTGTTTTAAGAGATTAAGACACTGCTTTTCACGGAAGAAGAAGAACACTATATTTTATTTACGTGTCACATGTTGTTATAAACATTTGGAACATTCTATTAAATCACGTTTAAAAAACAACATCCAGCTTTAAAAGGCTTATGAGACACGGATGTCATTGATAATCTAAAACAACATAAGATAAAAATACATACATTGTTAAAATGGTGTGATGACACAGTCGCAAAAATGTTTATTATACAAAAGATAACTACATGTTAATGTTGGACCTTTACGTCTATTAAACATTTTGATTAACATGGCAGAAAGAGATATAATTATAAATACATTGTCATTTAACATTAAATAAACAAATTGGAAATGATCGCCAGTGCAATTGCTTGATACTTGATTATTTCATATACGACTACGGATATTCGGGTTGAGTAATTATATGTTTTGAAGATAATACATTTTGCATTAAATAAAATATCTCAAAAACGTTCTACAGCCACTTTAAAATGACACCATTGAGATATTTCGGCATTTGATCCTCCTACAACCCGCTGAGTGTCAAACAGATTTGTTAAGTCATTGCATTAAAGGACATCGTAAACGATCTGGAGTGTACAAAAGCCAAAAAGAGCGGTATTGAGATCAGAATCTCTGTAGGGTACATGATATAGGTTCGATTTTCAGGATACCAAGTGGTTATTTCCAGATGCTAAGTAGTTATTTCAAATCGTTACTTGGTCATTTCCAAATGTTAATTGATTATTTTCAGTTGGTAATTTGAAATGTCCAGACACAAATAGTTTTTTTACAATGCCTTAATAATCTCCGTATACAAGTGATAGGTTCGAGTTTTTTAAATTCAGACTTCTTGCAATTGTGAATGATTCATCAGATTATGAAATCATTTAAATTTGAGAAAATCACTTTTTCACAAACAAATTCAATTTAGAAATGAATAAAAATTATCTTGAATTTATTTACTCAGATGATAAGACCCTTATGAGTATTTAGTACTGAGATAGTAAGGCACTATGTGTATTTAGTACTATAATAAGTCAGTACGTGTTTGAATTACTCAGATAAGGCAGTATGGGTATTAAATACACAGAAAATCAGGCGGTATACTCCGATTTACCCCCTCAAATGTTACACCCCCCCCCCCCCCCTTGCAGTAAAATTAGTTTAAGTTTAATCATAGTTTAAATGGTAAAGCTAGTGTCGAAACGGTCATTAACCTTAAAAAATGACGTATGCATTTTATAAGTAAACAATATATGTAGAATAAAGTTTATGTTCTTGAGAATTTGTCGGTCATGACAAGGAAATATTTATACCGTCCTCAAGTTAATTACAATTTCCGGTTTCATTTGTGAACAATGTCATCTTCAAGAGGTCATTATGCACCGAGTACTTTATAAAATCGAAGTTAAAGGGCTGTTGCTTTCTGTGCATTTTTGCTACGTCTTCTGATCAAAATAACGCCTTCATCCAAGAGACACCATGTACTGACAGATGTACACAAGGACGCAGGATACTGTCCCTTCCGTATCAAACATAAATATATCCCTGTTATTAATTATCTTTCTTCGATAACAAGGATATGTTTACAGAGGATGTAAGTTTTGATTTCCAGTTTCAAGTGCGATGTGTAAAAGCACAGATAAAGAAGACCTCCGTACTTTCAGTCTTTCAAAAGTTCCGTCCGACTGTTAGGCTCGCATCAACATGCTATCTTTAAATATATTTTTGGAACAATTGAATTATTCTTATATCATCAATAAATCGATAAAAAATGCATGGGTTGCAATCAATATCTTGCTTTCAACATCCAACACCCACATCACAGTCCTTTATATTCACATATCATCGTTACATAATAAAAAAAATTTCAAGAATTTAAAAAAAGAAGAAGAAATTAAAGAAAAAGGAAAGAAGAAGAAGGAGAAGAAGAAGGGGAGTTGGAGAGGAGAAGATGAAGAAGGAGGAGGCAGAAGAAGAAGAAATATTTGTCAAGAATATGAAGAAGCTAAACGAGAAGAAGAAGATGGAGGAGGACAAAGAGAAGCGAAAGAAGAGGAAAAGAAGAAGAGTTGCACACAATACGCATGAACTAATATATCGGCAATATTACATACAATCAGCAGATCAAAAAGGAAGCCGCTCGGGTTAATGTAACAGCAACACTCATACTGTGCATTAGAAACCATTTTAAATTGAAGATAAACCTTCAGAAAGAATATATTTAAACTTGTTTCCTGTTTAGAAATTATGTTTCTTTAAAACTCTGTTAATTCTATTTCGAATTAAGCCGTTTGAAATAGGCATTATTTACACTCTTGTGCATAAACGACTCTCACGATTTTTTCTATATCTTCTAAAATCTTCAGCCGTCTATACTTATTAATTCGTTATTGATCGCAGATCAAGTTTTTTAGAAAGTTGATGGGAGTAGATAAGTCTTTTTTATCAAAAATTGCCAATTTGCGCACGAAAATGCGAGTTAGAGTATCTTTCATTTGATATTTAATTTTGACTATTTTCTTACGGGCATCGCCAGCAATAGTTTTTTTTAAACCTAATACTTTCGCACTCCTCACATTTTGTATCATGTTGTGTCCCACGTAGTCTGTTACCTGATATTGTTTGATGGGGAAGTACGTCCAGTGCGTGATTGTTAGGTAATGTATAATATCATATCTGACAACCCATGTCAACGTCACCGTAGATTTGGATGTACGGTCGGTTAATAGAGACATCATTTTCATATCGAGATAACGAAGTTTCCGTTTTGAGACGAAGATAACTACGGTAGCTCAATGTGACATCAGACTTGGTGGTTAGTGGAAGAAAACTCTCTCTCTCTCTGTCTCTCTGTCTCTGTCTCTGTCTCTGTCTCTGTCTCTGTCTCTGTCTCTGTCTCTCTCTCTCTCTCTCTCTCTCTCTCTCTCTCTCTCTCTGTGGCATATGTTAAATTTAAAAAGAGTTAGCTTTAATTGCATCGGATTGATCAATTTAGAGAATGTAAACACTAACATGCTTGTACTGCATATTTTGTAATCAACATGGTCTATGTAAGTAAAAATTAGCATCTGTTACCAGATCATCTGTGTATGACTGACATCTAGTCACTGGAAGCATTATTTCTTATTAGAAATGGGATGTAAATTTACCATTTTAATACGAAATAATCTTGTTTTGTATTTTCAGAATACATATCTATTTTGTCTTCAAGTGACTACCATGTTTGTCGACTGAAGTGAAAGGCTATTTCCGATTCAGTGAACATTGAGTCCAGCTATGAATATAATAGTGTGTTTTAAGTCAGCAACTATCATTTCTTTAATCTCACTTACTGGAGTTTTGCCTTAGCTGAACATATTTTATTTCAACAATTTTCAACAAAATAAGGTTTTAATTTCTGAAATAATCTAGAGTATATACTATTTTCAAGTTCAGTTGAAACTTCAGACATATTCGGACACGAATGTTTCTTATTTGCAACAAGGACTTATATACGTCTTTATTTGCAACTCAACTCAAATTGATTCATAAAAAACATAATTTTAGAAAGAACTAGTCATTGGAGACTAAATAAACTATCGTATTCACAAAGGTCGAAGATTGGAATGAATTACATTCTTGTTCACATGCTATGATACCGACACAGACGAAGGGATTACGCACAAGAATTAATTGTTCGTATTTTCTCGCCCTGAAAGTTTTATTCTTGAGTCCTTGTGGTCGTGACGTCAGAACATGAAGTAAGATGTCAATAAAGCTACTTTACATTCTTTCCAACAGAGGTAGCTCTGTCATATAATCCTGTACATCGTCTGTCCTAATTCATGCGTTTCTCGGTTGAGAAATTTAGAAATCTGATTGGATGCAATCACTCAAAAATCCTCAGATATCTCTGTATGCTTTCGGAAGGTCAAATTTGAGTGCAATATGGCATTGCTCTTGGTACCTTGAGTCTTCTTTACACAACTACCTCTGTGGGGAGAGACTGGCTAATGTGTGGAAATAAAGCTACCGAACGAGTCGTATCCCGTTTGGAGCGATACACAAGCCATTTGAGACATTGATTTTACAAATTATGTATTTTATATTAGCAAAATCGTTGTCACACATGCTTTTTGGGTAATAATCTGAAATTGGTATTCCTACGAACAGGGAATTTTAATAATTTGTATATATTGGATTCGTTGTAGTAGTTTGAACGAAGGAGGAATACAGATAATACTCACTATGAACTTTGACCTCAACAGACACCATCTCCGACTTCCGGGATGCAGGGTTTTCTGCAACGCATGTGTAATTCCCCTCAGTTTCCGGCGTAACAGATGTCAGAACAAGGCTACTACTTTCGGTGTTGTTGCCATTAACATCCACGTTGTCGTTGACCTTGAACCACGAGTACGTGCATTCTGGAATACACTCGGCCGTGCATGTGAGAGTGAGGTTCTGCTTTTCGACAGCTATGGCGGAGTTTGATGGACTGACAGCCGGTGAGTCAGGCCCAGTCGGATCTTCAAAGTAATAAAGGAGGTTTTTTTTAAAATAGTGGATAAGAAATACAAAGCCAATTTGCATGCCATTTTATTTAAAAGATACATAAAAACATACAATATGCAATAGTAACATGCATTTTGTTTAGATAACAGTTGATATATCTGGAGATCAATTAGGCTATAGCAAGACGTTAGCGTTATTCACCACAGTGCGTTATCTTGTGTATCTCCAATGGCCTGAGAAAGTGCCAACGAGTAGCCCAGGCCCGTTGCACAAAACACGAAGGGGGCCGTTAAAAGCCGCTCCGTGATTTTCATAATTCATTTACCCTTGATACGAACCTAAATGTCATATGTGGTTATATAAAATCAAAACATCTTAGCTTTTCATGTCCAAATGACATATATATTAAAAATACTGTTTTTTCCATGAAAATCTAAAAAAAAAAGCCTAAGAGGTGTAGCTATCACAGATGGATACTAGTTATGTAACCTAACAAACATTATCAACTCCTAACTGCCCTCCTGGCCGTTCAGATAAGTCTCCAAAATTACGTTTGACGTATTGACGTTCGCCACTGTCCGGTTTTCGATCATAATTGCGACGTTATACCTTCATATTGTCACTGTAAAAAAACCAAAAAGCTTTAAAATGTTTTGATCAAATAACACCATTGATTAGGTTTGGCGTATATCCAACAACTCACGGAGTGGCTCTTTAAAGAATAACGTTTATCCAAGAATGAAGCATGCGCACCTGTTGGTTCTATGGTAATTGTGTTGCTAGCCTTCTGATATTCACACAGCCACGAGCCAAGATTATCGTTTTGTAGCTCCTTTATGTCTAAAAAGAAGCTGACGGGATCATAAGAGTGTTTGACGCATGCGCACGAATATTGCTTGGTATCAGCGGGATCGTATTGCATACAGTCATCTCTTGTGACAACACATAATGGAGACATATTCAGCTTAAACAGCAACACCCCCGAGGTGTCCGAGTCCCAGGGTCCTCGGGTGTCGCACCGGAACCGGAAAGGCTGTCCAAGTACGGCATGCGTTGTCATTCTTGTCAGTGTGAGATTTCCGGCGCTGCTCTGCCCTGAAAAATGATATGAATTATAAGATATCGAGGAAAAATATAATAAAAGCCAAGATGATAACACGCGGATCATATAGCATAGAGTTCATGCAGCTAACTGACATCTATAAAGGCAAATACATCATAGCGTTGAGGATTTATTTGTGCTTGTCCATAACTATATATAACATTATTTTAGCCAATGAAATGTTACTAGGATCCGAAGCAATAAACTCATCGAAGGTCCTGGCATTGTCTTCTTCTTCTAGGAGGTGAGGTGAGTTGGTGTTTAACGCCGCTTTCAAGATTATTTCACTTATATCGCGGCTGCTAGTATTATTGCAGGGAATCAGCCCGCAACGCTAATGTGGCTACTGCATTGCGGTGAAACATGCGAGCATTGGCTAAAACTAGCTAACCATGGTTGGTATTGCACTAAAATTCAGTGTGGGATTGCACCAATACAAGACTGCGTGTAGTACAGTTCTCTACTGCAGACAAATTTGCCAAGCGGGACTCGAACCACGGACATCTTGATCCGAAGCCGAACGCGCTAACCACTGTACTAACCCGCGAAGAATGATCAAGGAAGAACATTGCTGCTAGATAGTCTAATAGCATATATGATCACCCATAAACGTCACAAACAATTTGTCAGATCAAACACGATTTTGTTTAATTAATATGAGAAAGAAAGCAGTTGTCATTCCAGTGTTATATATCATTATATATTGTATTTATATGTCATATATATTTTATACTTATTATGCTATTTATGCTTATTATTGTTGATCTTTTACGGTATCGAAAATCCCTGAGATGAAAATAATCTCCCGTTTATATGAACACACGGCAACATTTTCTCATATTTCCTCGATAATATACCTTTACATCGACGTACGGATACACAACTGATATTTACATGTCACCATGGTAACACCGGATGGTTAGGGTTGCTACGATACAGGCATTTCATGATACAGCCCGTATCACGATATCTAAGAACGATGCGATCCGATAAAATACATTTCAGTTACAGTTAAAGGCACTAGTGCACGCTTTTACGGTTTAAATTGGCTATTTTAAGGTTTAAGAGGACTTATGCATTCACTTAAGCTTTCTATCGATGCAATGAAATACTTAAAATTCTTTACAATTGACCTGCAATCAACAATGAAAATATTTAGACAGCCGCTGTCGGCTTGGACATATAACAAATCTAAGGTCAGCTGTGCACAAAACGGATAAATTATAGACAGTTGAAAGCGGCTGAACTATTGATATGTGCAACTGTTGAATTTACCTAAACTCTAAACTGAGAACAAATAATGAATTATGTTTTATGAACGCAATGTTGTAAATAAACCGATTTAATAACACATCATTAGCATTGCTATTAGATTGACCAAAGCGGCTGCCGTTTCCGCTTTTTTGGTAATGAGCAAAATCTTAATATTTCCGATATCGTAGTTCATGCGGATTTATTGTAACGTAACATTAAATACTTCCGGTCTTTAAAAGTCAACTTTACTACCTGAATACGTAAATATTTGTTAAATAACTTACGAGGTAGATTACTTGAGTGAGGATCTTGAATAATATCGAGAGATATGCAGTATCTGTGCATTCGTTGTGTTTAAGAAATATTGGTGTGCACTAGTGCGTTTAAGTTCAAATAGACAGACATAACAGACAGAACGTTACAGTAGTATGTATTGCCATGAAGCCAACGGTATATTGGCAATCATAGCAACGCAGGCAATACTTACTTACAGGCAATATTTTTTAACAATACAGAGCTGAACGTACTAAGATATTAACTGAGTTTAAATTCAATAGCATTATAAATTTTTACTTTATTAGGGTTGGAGACTTTATGGAATGGAAAATGTGCAATTTTTCATGTTTAAACACTCAACCAATTTTTTTTAAACTCTATGACTCTTACAGAAAGTCCTATTTCTTACAGTTAATTTCGAGAACATCAATTATCTTATGAAGCTTTTTTTACATTGTCTCCAAATATTGAACATTATCAGAAAACAAGAACATTCAGATTGCGTCTGCAGCTCCGTCAATGAATGCACCGCTAAAATTACTGTTATTTCTATTCATCCTTTAACATGTTCCTCGACGTTTAATATGAATAGAAGAGGTGATAAGATGCAACCTTACCTTACTTCAACTGAATAGTTCAAATCGTCTCTGGATTTTTTTATCTCTAAAATGCCTTCTTCATCCACGAATGACTTCATGGCACTATATACTATATGGGTTTTTTCTCTTCCTAAAAATACGAGTATTTTCCATATCTAACTAATGAATAATGTGCTTACTCATCGGATATTGGATACAAACTGTAGACACACTTCAATTGGAGTTGACCATCCGCGCACATTGCAATTCTTCATCGCACCGCGAGGTGATTGACAGGTAATACCTTACATTCCACGTGCGTAAATCATGCTATCCATGTTCTGCACGCACGCTCCTCACGTGACTCGTCAAATTAAAAAACACAGAATTCGTATTGACAACCAAATCTCTATTGTCACATATCCGTAGCTGAGTGGATAAAAGCGCTGGTTGATCAATTTCTTATACCATTGTGTTTTTTTCCAATCCTAAAGCAATTTTACCCAATGTAATATAAAACGTCCCTAAGTATTGACGGATCATTTCATCTAGTTTTAACTAGATTACAATGTGACAAATTAATCAATTAATCATCAGAAAAAACTAAATTGTTAAAGATAGTTTAATTTTAAGACAATAAACTGACTTCATTAGTATGGTTAAATTCTTCGTGAAAAGAAAAAAATATTGAAATAATTGAATGTTCATTTTATGAATATTGCGTTACAAATTGAAGATAGTCGATGGGTCAGGATTCAATCAAGGATAATTCGATTATCTACGGTTTAACCAAATCTGAAATATCAAACCAGACAACTCTTCAGAAATAATTTATATCCAAAAAGTCATCGGAGTAAGAACGTAAGAAAAGTTAAATTGAAAGTAGAAAATATTTTATTGTAACAACGTTTTCAAACAGGACGAGTGCATGTCGACATTTACTGACTAAGCTCCTTTACTAAAGATATAATCTGAGAAATAGAGTCTGAAATAATACGAAATAACCGGAATGGCAACCGAAAATATTTCATCATAGACTGAACATGTAGCTGTCTGCGAGACATTTTGATTTAAATATGCATTTTTCAGACGATGTCAAAACATCCTTGAAACTCCGTACGCGCTTTATCGGTTGCAAAACACAGGTAATGATAAATATTTATCTGGTGTTGCAACATCTTTTATCAGTGTGTATATATTTGTTTATGTGGTTGCTTCTGTTTCGACAAGGACTGTGCAAGTACTGAAATTGTATTTGTAAGGAATGATAAATAACGTACCACAGTTTATCCCGAGAAACAAAACCAGAATGGCCAACCCGCCGTTCATCATGAAACCACTCTTGACAGAAGACCTGAACCTTGCAATGCCTGGACTCGCTTTTGTTTCTTTACAGGGAAGAATGAATATATAAACTGATCCAAAGATTGAAATAACGAAATTTCGCACATGTGACCTGTCAAGCAGGAAGGCTAAATTATTACCGGGTAGTATCATTTCTCACAACACACGATAAAGACAAAATTCTGTTTTAAATGTCAAAGCTGAACGGAATGAATACCATGATGAACATTTTCGGAATTCATCGTTTCTTAATGCAAGCAAATCTAATTAAAAACCTACATCATGAAACGTGATGGCAACCTCAAAATGATTTGAACAATTCGACTACTAGGAGACCTTTTATACCCCTGTTTTGGATAACCGCCTAATGAGTCTGGCGAACGCTTAGACAAAATAACCGAAGCATTACTCGAAGCCACGCCTAGTGTGTGACGTGCTAGTGGTCAGCTGAAAGTCCAGCCCTTTGATTTTCTCTGTATTTTTAACCTAATTCAACAGCAAAATAAAGGCAATAGCATAACCGAAAGAATTCCAAAATACGATATGTAACTGCTTCATGATATAAATTTTCCCTCTTAGTCGTCAAATCCATTTTGATTGGACTGTGACAATCCTTGGACGCGGTTTTCTTGGGTGGGTTCATATCAAAAAGGTTAAGAACTTGTTCGGTGAGAGGTCCATTACTATGGGATATCACGTCGTGTTACAACATTTATTATCGATATGAAGTTCTAAATTGTCTCGAAAAAAATTAAAAGTTTTTGTAATAACCGGGAGAGAATGTAAAATGTAAAAACATTTTTAATGTTTACTGTAGAGAAAATAATTTTGTTTCACTTCACTTCATGACAACTTATTACTTAGTGGATGATTCGTTTGTATTTAACTAACGTATATTATATTGTTAGCTAGTATAACATCTCACACCGTGTTGCAATATCTCTGTCTTCGAATTTAACAATCAATGACATGAAAACATACCTGGCGCAAGCGTTAGAAACATCCTATGTAATCCTAAAGAATGTTGGTACCCGTTATTCACGATGTACTTATTTAAATGTGTGTCATCGTCCGTAGAAGTGCAGACAGACAGACAGTAAGAAAGACAAGTATTTTATTAAAGTCTCACTTGTGTACATTCATTTTATATTTACATAGTAAAGGCAATAAAATGCACAGATGCGCTTAAAAGTACACAACCAATCACTTGGTGATTTATGAGAGACTAAAAGCAAAATAAAATTCATATGCATAAAATACATATAAAACTATACATACGTTAACAATGGGATAATATTGTAGATAACCATAAAAGTAAGAAAGCAAGTTTACGAATATAAAAGATGACGGCGTTTTGATAAGATAAGATTGCAGGCTCTGGCAGTGTGTAAAACAATATTATAGTCACTAAAAAGAACGTAAAACTTTAAAGCAAAAGTAAAACGTAAAACTAGTAAAATTAGAAAATATCTGGGCACATTTCCTTAAAAGTTCATGAGCCAAATCTCCTTCTCTTAATTTATTGGTTGAATATATATTCTAAAAGTTCATTGGTTCAAAATGACTGGACGCCGTGACAATAAACTAAGTAGCAGTCGAATGCCAAGATTACGCCATTGTGACAGGACATATATTCCGGTGGGTCCAAGGCGTTAAAATTCAAAAGGTATAATTAGAGACCATTAAATCAAGAATTAAAATTGAAGGCGATAGGATTATATAACGGCCACCTGTGTGTCATAAAAAATAAGACTATTTATACCAGTCTGATTGTTGTGACAACATTTGGCAGCCGTCGTAATTGATGTACACATGGATGAAGCAGGCAGTGTAAACTGGGCTTCGCATGTTAGATTGTTACTATTTCAGACTGGTTATTCATATGCCTCAGTCTGATTGTTGTGACAACATTTGGCAGCCGTCGTAATTGATGTACACATGGATGAAGCAGGCAGTGTAAACTGGGCTTCGCATGTTAGATTGTTACTATTTCAGACTGGTTATTCATATGCCTGGATGTTTCAGGAATGTGGAAATGTATCTAAATTCATGAATTTGTTCAAACAAACTTGCATAGATTTAGACATCCAATCTTGGTATGGGCAAATAGAATCATCAACATTTCTTAAAAACATATTCATCCTTTAAAACTATATTTGGAAAAGAAAAGTATTTAAGTTTTGACATTAATAAGGATTTGAAAAATGTACTTGTGAAGTTTCGATGCATGTCACACAATTTGAGAATTCAGAAAATGCGTTTGAACAAATACACTTCTTATTCTGAATTATTATGTGAACGTTGTAACTTAAGAACTGTCGAAGATGAATTTCATTTTGTTCTTGTTTGACCTTTCTTTCGGGATAGTAGAACGAAACTCATACCAAATCGATTTTGTCAGTTTCCAACGCATCAAAAGTTCGTTGAACTTTTGTCTTGCAAAAATGAAAATGTACTTAGAGGTTTTGCTATATACTTAAAAAGAAATTTGTATGAAGAAATTAAGCTCGCACACCAACATGTTCATGTACATTGACATAAGTATAAATTATACATTATTTTTGTATTTGTACTCTGGGCCACGCGGCCTCCAATGCTGAATAAAATCTCTCTCTCTCTCTCTCTCTCTCTCTCTCTCTCTCTCTCTCTCTCTCTCTCTCTCTCTCTCTCTCTCTCTCTCTCTCTCTCTCTCTCTCTCTCTCTCTCTCTCTCTCTCTCTCTCTCTCTCTCTCTCTCTCTCTCTCTCTCTCTCATAGCATCACATTTAAACACTGTCTTTCGCTTGGAACAAAGCAAATAATTAAAGATATATTTAACATCAATTCATCGGAGGTTTGAGTTGCTTGGATGACTTTAGATATGTTTAAACAGTTGTTCAGAATGTGATATTTCCTGTTGTATTTTCATTAAGGAAGTTTTGCTTCCGCCGACAAGCACGTCACACGGCAGGCCACGCAGCTGAACACGCCTCAGTGACCACGGGCTAGTTCAGTTCTGTTCACTGGTGCTAATTAGCTGGTGCATGGAAAAAGCCGTATTGAAGTTGTTTATAGGCCGCTTTCGAAAATTTAAACTCAAGTTACTGGCAAATTAGAATACGTATTTTATGAATCACGAAAGTTGCCATGGATCATTTCAGTTGATCTTTAAGGTTATGGGTCATAAGGCCTCTATGCATTCTAGAAAATAGTAATGACTCGCATAAAAGCGAAAGACACAAGCATCGAGAGATTCAGAAAGATGACGAGTGTTGCCTTATCGTTGTTAGAGGATTTATCAACTTGTTATCACATATCGTGTTATAACATCGCAAGCAGACCGATCCAAGTGATGTCATAAACGTCTAGAATGGCGTGAGAACATTAGCAGCGCGGCTGCAATGATCATATCAGCGATGTTCTTGCATTTTTGACAAAATAATTCAACGAGTCATAAATAATGTGCAACTTTAATGGTATTTTCTAACACGTGAAAAGTATCGGTTTTATTATCTGAACACTCATTAGTTTCTTACTAAAAGAGTGTTATTAAACTGGACTTCGTTTAGCATTCTCTTTTAGCAGCATAATATGTTAGTTTTTATCAAAAGCCAAGGAAGAGCAGTGATCTTATGTTGTAATGATACCAACAACGTTTTAAATGTATCACCGCGTATATTGATCAGCTAGGGCCAAATCCCAAAAAAGTCAACACGGTAAGTAAATAATTTCTATCTATTGAATGAAACAAAGTCAATTAGCATAAGCACGCCTTGAATTTGGTAGGTTTGCATTCCATTATGCCATAGATCGTCCTGGTAACTTTACCAATATACCTTCTTGTTATGAAGCCTTTTTGCCTTTATTGATTATTTTCGGTAGAACCCTTTTTATTCATAAAAGTAGAACCTAAATTCATCAACTGATAATTAATATCTTACACTCCCTGACTGCCGACTGCCGTTTCGTTAAGATCGTGATGTTGACAGTACTAAAAGTCTGTTGGTGGATGTGTCTGTTTGTATGTTAATAATAGAAAGTGCAATAACATAACGCAGCGTGTTTAAGTTCTACCAACATTTTACTTGTATCCATTCCTCTGAGGTCATTCTAAATTCAACGTGAGTTTGCATAACTCGTAACCACCTCTTCCTAATTACCGTGAAAATACTTTAGATAATTTGTTGTTAACTGAAAGTGAAGTCTGTGATATCTTGCTCTCGTTTAATACTAAAAAAGCTAAGGGCCCAGATGATATTAGTAATAAACTACTAAAGATTCTAGTACGGTCTCTACATAGGCCCATTACAAAGTTATTCAATCTATCACTGAAGTTATCACAATTCCCCGATATTTGGAAATATTCGGCAGTTGTACCGATTCATAAAAAGGGGTGTATTTATGATTGTAATAATTACAGACCAGTTGCTTAAACTTCTTGTTTAGCCAAAGTTTTCGAAAAATGTATATTTAAGCATGTTTATAACTTCTTTATAGATAATGAAATTATATCTAAACATCAGTCTGGATTTAAACCTGGAGACTCAACAGTATACCAATTAACTGAACTTTATCACGTTATAGCAAAGGCTTTGGAGGATGGTAAAGAAATCAGAGCTGTCTTTTGTGATATCAGCAAAGCGTTTGACCGTGTTTTGGCACGCATGGTTATTAGTAAAACTTGATCACCCAGTTTCCATTTGTGAAATAACAATTCTTGAACTCTTTTTGAGGATCGTCTTGTCTCTGGTGCAAAAATTCTAATTTTGGCATATTGATAAAGACATTTCGATTTTGTTAAATGTCAAATAAAATGTTCCATGTCGACTCTCTGACATCAAAACCAACATAATCACACTGACTTTGTGCTAAGGTACAAACGTGACGTATTTCTAAAGAAGATGATAACTTTTAAAGGATTTTATGGAGAAAAATAAAAAATTCGTGTTTTCGTAATTTGAACCCTGGTCATTTCAATGGCCTGCCAAAACTGTTACGGGTAAGTGCCGGGTATGATAGACATTTGCCTTAAAGAAGAATGGAAATGCATATGTGTATTGAAAATTCAATATCATACATTTATTTTTCGCAACGCTACGATACCTCAAAGGCATCTCAAATTACATGTTATTTGCACTAGTATAACAAGTATGTGAACAAACTTTTGGAATGCAGCTGTATCCTCATGTTTTCTATCCGATGTGGGTTCGGCTCACTGTCACTAACAATAGAAAAAAATTAAACACAATAATTAAACAAGGAAAGAACATTTCTCCACGTATCTTTAAGAGATTAGATGGACTCCACGAAGGACGGGCTCGAATTAGCTCCAAAAATCATTAGTGACCCTTATCAGTAACTGTTGATAATTGACAGGGAAATGTAATTATTACTGAGTTGTTTATCATTATCCAGCTGTATCGTTGCTGATAAAGTTTTATAGGCAGAAATGCTATTATTAAGTTTTCTTACATCTTGATTATGTTTCTGTCGGAAAAGAACCAATTGAATCGATAATATGACTTTCTGATCGATGATCGAATCAGGAAGGTGTGGGTCGGCTATCAAGTCACCAAATCGAATCGTTGTAAATTATATCCATTAGTCATGACTACAGGGGACAAAATTTCTATTTAGTTAATGGTCTAGCTATGTGTATTTCCTCCGAAATGAAACAAATAACTGATGAATTTATATACAAACACACCCCCACACGCACACCCCCACACTCACGCACGTACGAACGCACCCGCATGCAGGCACGCACACACACGCACCCGCACGCACGCACACACACACGCATGCACACCCCCACCCACACCCACACACCCACACACGCACCCACACCCAACCCCCACACCCGCGCACCCCCCCCCCCCCCCCTAAGACAAAGACAATGTCTTCATAAAATCATTTAATAAATGGGCGTATTGTCTGTACACACTACTTCCTGGTATGATATTGGAGGAGAGAGGGATTCACGTAAACTGAATGAAAGCTATATATTCCATCCCCAATGAAAATATAATTTCTTTTTTCATGCGACCGATTCACGATTGGTGGCTCTCAAAATTAAAATGAGTTATGCCTCATTTCATAAAGATAGGATTATAGAGTGTAATAATTTCTTTATTACCGTTTCTATTTAGTTCTATTCTATTCTATTCCATACTCAAACAGGCCCTCTACAGTGACTTCAAGAACAATTGATTAATGACGTCAAACGAAACGTATGCGGTATTGCGCTACAACAGTCTATGCTAGGCAAAAGTGATATGCGCACACGTGCACATGTTAAAAATATGTCATTACTTACTTTTCATCATTTGGGTACTAAAAGGATATATAGGTTGTCTATCATACCTGAGTTCTCTCTTAGTTATCATCATTCTCTCCCAAAAGAAGTTGCTCAGTCATAGATTTCTATACAACCTGTCTTAATTCGAAGGATGCTCGGGCATGAAGCACTTTCCCCTAGCGGGACAATATTGCATGTATTAGATATACCCACACTTCCCGAGGTGTATCTTAAAATACCTGCCTATATTTCAGACAATGAAAACAACGAATGCATGAATTACTTATTTGATGTCACACAGGCCTGTGCAAAGAAACAGTCGGAAAATGAGGTGTTTGTGTTCTGTAAAGACGACTCAAAGCGCAAGGTGCATATTCGAATAAAGTTTAGCTTTTGGGAAGCATACGAGATAACTAATGCGATTTGAATGATAACTTTTGAAAAGGCGTCGCTGATTGCACAACTAACTTTGATCGCATCCAATCAGCGTTATGAGTTATCATTAACAAACCATTTGAATAAAAATGTTTGTTTCATACCAGTAGTGCTTTCAATCGTAAAGTATGATAACATGTATATACGTTAATCATTGCAGGTCATCCTTCTATCAACTCAAGCTGGACGAAGCCAGACCAAATTTGAGCCATTCTAAAACCTGCTCTCTTTCTCCCACTGTGCCTTTCTTTCCGTTTTTTCTCTCATCCCTTCGATCCCAAGAATGGATGGCTTCAGATTTCTATACAAAGCTTTTTAAAAATATGATGTATTGATTAACCCATTAGCATAAGAGGGACATAAGATTAACAGTGTGCTTGATCAAAATGTAACGATATGATAGGTTAATGATTATATCATAGATCTTTAGAAAAAAGGTCAGGACCAGTCTGCTTGTTTGATGATAAGTAAGTCGATAAATCGTTTTGTTAATGCTAACTCCTCACATATATTCCTTATGGTGAGCGTGGAGCCGAAGTGATGGTTACAAATGGAAAATGAAAAGAGCGCAATGAACGCAGAATGGATGAGGAAGCCGCGGGTGCCTGCCTTATGTTACCAAAAAAACGTAGAACTGGGGATAAAGCTTGATATTCTATCTTTTTTTAGACGCATATAAGATGCTGTTAATAAGGAGAATTGCGGCAAATGTTTACAATTTTCACTTTTGATTTTGTGAAATCCTTTGAAATATATTCTACCAAAAGGTTGGTGTTCAAAAGAGTCCGAATATTTTGCTTAATTTTGAAAAATGGAAATTCTCAAGACGTTAACTGGTCCACAAACTAATAATTTTGGAACTTTTGAGTGTCTTATCAGTAACCTTGTATGGTGTTGTGCAGGAGCTTGTTGTAGTTCCTGGCATACAAGCATGTTTTACAATTTTCCTTTTAAATTTATGATTCAAGTACGTTTTGTGAATTATTGTCGCTTTTAGTACGAGGCATTATATCATCTAAAAAATTCATTTTGTACAGAGAAAAAGAAGTATTTTTCAATTTGTCAGGTTTTTAGGACATCAGTATGTAAAATTAACAACATCTGGGTCACTAAGGAACAAAATCTATTATTTATAACCCCAATTAGTCTTGGAGTTATTACAACGTTTTAGCTTTCTAGGCTTTTGCTTCTGGATAAAGGTGAACATATGTTTTATGAGCGTTATCCACGTGACCCTTCTTAGACGCAAATCTATATTTCATAAACCTCTCTTATAAAGGAGTCTGTACACATCATTTCAGCTTAACGAACTATTTGGTCCTGGAGAAGATCATTCTAGGGATTTAAGACGTCGCCCCTGTGGCCTCTTGAAAGGGCCACCTGGTTTCCAAATCTGTAAATTATAAACCTAACTAGTCAAGGGTCAAAGTCTCTGTACACATTATATATGATTTTCTGAGTCATTTGTACACATAGTAGAATATAAAATCGAAATAATTCAGGCCTGATGAACTCCAAATGATCCGCAAGCATCTACGACAACGTCTTGAGAGAAAATCTAGGTAACCTTTCTAATGAAAAGTAATATCAAAATCAACGATATGGTAATTAAAGCTTTATTTAATCATAACCAAAAGAAACCTTTGTAAAAATATTCTTAAGGTCAAGATGTAAACGGTAGAATTGATATGAAATAAACAGTTGTCATATCCACTGGCCAAATTACATAAAATCTGAACAATTGCATTTCATAAATTATTAGTTGGTCCATAAAAGAAAAATAATTTTCCAAAGTCATTCAAATGGTAGCCGAAGTTTTACTCATTAAACGAATGACGTTTATTCAAAGTCATAGGATCACTTTTGCAAGGCAATTTGTAATTCACGCCAGGCAAGTAGTATATCAGTCACATCAATGTTTTCCCCGATGTTTGCAACAATTTTAGATCTTTGCCTGCATTCTAGATCTCAATATTGAATTTCAAAACACCCCATCCTCGCTGTTGTCGAGCGACTGGGTTACTACATCATTTCGCTAAAGTCAGGGCGTAGAACACATGAAATATCCAAGCTGTTTATGCAAAGAAAATAGTTAACGCTTACCTTTTTCAAATAACGAAGGAACATAAATAGGTTATAAACTCATTAAAGAATGTATCTGTCAGAAATAATAAAGACGCAATTACTATATTTCCAGTCTATTGCACTCGCGATGGGGTACACTTGATTTGTTGCCCTCCGAGTTGATCCCATGACTTTAGTAGCAGGAAAAGAAAGATATTTATATGATAATTTTAATTTTTCAGGAACACATCCTTTAATCGTGCTTTACAAACATTGTCGAAACATAAATTCATTCATTACATCAACTTTATTTGGTCTTAGACGATTTAAACATGAATGAAATGGTAGACGAGCACATAATAAAACAAGAGTGCTCAACATACCCCTCAGTATGCATTATAGGTTAGTAACACAGAAAAATAAATTGGAATCTTTATATTCCGTCACATCACGTCCACCAACCGTCACCAACACTGACGCTAGCCAAGCTGCAAGTACGATCTGGTTGGCGAGTCGACCGAGGTAAAAGTATAAAGACTCATATTTAATATGACATTTCATGCATAACATATAGAATAACAGATAAAGTTACTATCATAACATTTGTTCAGCTTCTTTTGATGTATTCAACCGTATCTCAAGAACTAAATGTTTTTACGTCATGGACGTAACATTATACTGATATATGCGTCTACGTCAACTATTGCTCACTCGCTTAGTGAAACCGGTTTCATTTGCAGAACTGCCTCCCTTATCCCCCAATATAAAAGACAAATCTAAGGCAACTATGAATTGAGAAACATGTGTAATAAAATAAATACAATATTCGGTCTATGTGATACAATTTATACATAAAGAGGTTAGAATCCTCCTGAAATTTCCACTCATTTCATATAATTCGTATTTATTTTTGTATATTAATCCCTTGATATTATTCAAACTGATTTATAAGTAGAGGACTGTTTATTGTCAATATGAATTTCTAGTAAAGCGCACTCCCCAAGGGTGATCACTCTTTACACGTTCACGTTGGGGGAAAACAATTATATGTCAAATAAGACATATACTATGAATGAAAAACAAACAAAAATAAGATCCATTGTGCCGGAAATAACTATCATAAAATATTGATTACCGGCACACTTAATATGATATATGGCGAAGATAAACAATACTATTTCTATAGCCTATAGTTTGTTTCAATGAGCTAATAAATTTTCACTTAATAAAATAATAACTGATTTGATTAATCCATAAAAAATTGATTTTGCTTAAATGTTCAACTCGATTTAACACAAAATGCAACCATGCATTATTAACGTATTCTATTGGTACTATCCACCAAGGACACAATAGAAACGAAAACAAATTCAAGTTAAATATAACAAATTTTTTGGGAAGAACTAATACCACGCTAAGCTAAAGATTTTTAGTAGTAGTAATATACTTATCATTCATAACCTTATGATGGTCTCTACAAAGAATGAGTTACTTGTAATCTTTGGTCGAAAATGATGCATTTCCAAAAGAGAACAAAATGTTTTACACATAAAACATATTAAACAAAAAAACCTCTAAGACTTATAAAGAGACACCCCGAGTTATTGGAGTCACAAATGCAAAACATTATGAATGGTGTCATTTTTTCGAAAAATACAGCTGCTGAACAACAGTTTGTTTCATTATGTAAGAGTTTCCATAAAAATCATCATACTTGAAAAGTTTTAATTCGTCAAAATTTCATGGCAAAATACTAGGCTAACTTTTGGATCGAATTATAAATGAATAGTGTCTATACTCTATAATCTCATACTCCAAAGGTACAGTTAAGATTTCCCAAATATCGAATTGGGCCAAAATTTTAGAATGAGAGTTTTCTTTTTTACGCACTAAAATATGAATTAATATCAAATTGGCAAACTTAAAAGACTGGGTATTGGTTAATATCAAAACTTATTTTACTTTTTTTTTCAAAATATTTTTTATGAAAATACTTATTGTTCAAGAACGTTAATTTTTTTTTGCAGTTTTTGTTACCCCAGGGTTAATTAAATCCCTATAAAAATACGAGTGTCATCTTATGGTATGTATATAATATGATAGGATGATGTGAGTTTAGCTCCTACAGAGAATTAAGGCTGTTGTCAGGTTTTCAATAAAAAATATAATGATTGTCATATATGGAGTACTTTAGGATTAAAATATGAGTAAAAACGTGAATAAGTTTAGAATGACTATAATCATAATAACTGTTTGAAAGCTAAATGTAAATCACCGAGTGTTTCCTTAAAAGAAACAGTGTGGGTACTGTCAAGATTATCAAATAAATCCTATTGTTGTCTTTGTACATTTGCTTGATTTACAATGTATGTTGTATATAAGCAGGTTATCACAAAGTTCAATCCTGGTAAATTTAGTAATTAAGCAACAATAGTGAAATTGTTCAGATGGTTGTTGTTCAATAAAATAAACTGGGCATGGTCTAAAAAAAGGGGAAAAAATACCATGAAACCTCCTCATCGTTAAGAAGGTTGATGATGATGGTCTTGTTACAAATACTCAACTACTGCTTCGTATCCATGGGTATGTGCATAATGTAAAGGGGATTTCCCGAAACGGTCCTTGACATTTCAGTCTGCCCCATTTTGGACAAGGTATTCAACAATTGTGGCATCACCATGTTCACATGCATATTGTAAAGCAGATTTTCCACACATGTCCTTAACATTGATGATCGCCCCTTTCTGGAACAGGTACTCAACTATTGTCTTATATCCATGTTCACATGCATAATGTAAAGGAGTTTTCCAGTGTCTGTCTCTAGCATTCATCTCTGCACCTTGCTGGATCAGACGTTCCGCCATTGCAACATCACCATGTTCACATGCATAGTGTAAAGGAGTCTTAGTTTGCGTATCTTTGATATCTACCTTTGGTAATCCTAACACCATAAGTTCAACGAGAGCAACATCTTGTCCATATGCATAATGTACAGGAGTTTCCCCATAACAGTCTTCACAATTAACGTCTGCACCTGCCTGGACGAGACACTTAACAATTGCAGTATCACCCTCTCTGCATGCATGGTGTAATGGAGTTTTCTTTTCAAGGTCTCTGATATTGACCTCGGCGCCTGCCTTTACAAGACAATCTACCATAGCTGAATCACTTCGTTCACATGCACAAAGCAACAAAGTTTTGTTTTCATTGTCTCTGACATTCACCTTTGCACCTTTCTTGACAAGGAATATAATCATGATAGTATCTCCACGCTCAAATGCACAATGTAATGGGGTTTTCCTTTCATTGTCTCGGACATTCACATCTGCTCCGTTTTTGACCATACATTCAACAATGGCAATATCTCCATAGCTACATGCATAATGTAAAGAACTTTTCCCTTCATTGTCTCTAACATTTACCTTTGCCCGCTGGACTAAATATGAAACCAGTGTAGGATCACCACGTTCACATACATAATGTAAAGGAGTTTTCTTTTGCCAGTCTCTGACATTCAAATTTGCACCTCCCTTGACCAAACACTCCACCATTGAAGTATCAACTCGCAAACATGCATAATGTAAAGGGGCTTTGTTTTCATCATCTCTTATATTCAGATCGTCACCTATCTGGACAAGAGACTCAACTGTTGCAGTGTCACCACGTTTAGACGCAAATAGTAACAAAGATTTCATTTCTTCGTCTTCAATTTTCACATATGCACCTCTAGGGAACAGATATGTAACAATTTCTGTATAACCACCTTCATTGGCATAATGTAAAGGAGTTTTAGCTTTATCGTCTTTAATATTCATCTTTGCTGCTAGATTGACTAGACACTTAACCATGGCAGCATCACCGCGTTCACATGCACAATGTAAAAGAGTTTTACTTTGATCATCTCTGACATTCACATTAGCACCTCTCAGGATAAGACTTTCAACTATGGCAGTATAACCACGTTTGCAAGCATAATGTAAGGGTGTGTTCCATACTTTGTCCATAGCATTTACTTCAGCACCTCTAATGATCAGGACACTTAGCAAATAAATAAAACCTCCTTCACATGCATAATGCAAAGGAGTTTTCCCTTCACTGTCTCTGACATTCACATTTGCACCAAACTGGACAAGACATTGAACCATTGAAGGGTCATTACCTCCTTTACATGCATAATGTAAGGGTGTGTGTAATTCTTTGTCTACAACATCGACCACTGCACCTCTTTGGACCAGGTACATAACTAGAGAAGTTTCACCACGTTTACACGCATAATGTAAAGGAGTTTTCTTTTCATCATCCCTAACATTCATGTTTGCACCTCCCTGCAGCACGAGAAAATGAACCATGGCAAGGCGACCATGTTTACATGCAATATGTAAGGGAGTATTTGATCCCTTGTCTATGACATTCACATCTGCACCCTTCAAGACCAGATATCTAACAAGAGCAATGTCATCTTGTTTACAAGCAAAATGTAAAAGGGTTTTCCTTTGATCGTCTTTGTAATTCACATTTGCATCCCTCTGGGAGACTAGACATTTGACAATGGCGGTATCACCAAGTGCTAATGCATAATGAAGTGGACTGTTCAAATCTTTGTCTTTTAAATTTACCCCTGCACCTGTTTGGACCAAATATTTGACCATAGCAATATCACCCATTTCACATGCATAATGCAAAGGGGTTTTTCTTTCAATGTTGTTGACATTTACATTCGCACCTTTTCGGACAAGGCATTTCACTATGGCAGTGTTTCCGAATTGACATCCATAATGCAAGGGTGTGTTCAATGCTTTGTCTGTAGCATTTACATCTGCACCCCTCTGGACCAGACCCTCAAGGATAGCGATATCACCACCATGTTTACATGCATAATGTAAAGGGGTTTTATCTTGACAGTCCTTGATATTTACGTCAGCGTTTGACTGCAACAGACAATTCACTATAGTAGTGTCACCACGTTCACATGCATGATGAAACATGGTTTTTCTGTCATCTTCAGCTCCCTGGACTGGAAAACAAGAATATTCCTTTTCACCTATAGGATCTGATATTTTTACACCAGATACGTTTCCAATAGAACTCCTGATTCTTTCAGCAGGATTGTTTTGACGAGTTTTTCCCTGTCCATCATGAGAGTCAACCTGATCAATTTTTTCAGAACTTAAAGGGTCAATTTTAGCTACCGTAACCAAATAAAAATGGATTTTTTCAATATTGCAACTCGTCCAGGTTTTGATCAGCTCTTTTAATTTACCAAGCATAATATTGAGCAACATGATGTGTCCATTTTCTTGAGCAACCACAATAAGCTGGAACATCGAGTTCAGGTCACATGATTCAATGATAGCTCCACACAAGTCTTCATTGTTTCTCTCCACCAGTACGTTTAGCGACGATATCATTCTCAAATCAGTAGAGTTCAATGAAAACTTAGCCGTTAATAAATGTTGTACAATGTGACATCTATTTTGTATCCATGCCGCCTGCAACACATTTTCTGCTTCTCTGCCTGGGGTTGCAAGTGCTTGAGCAAGTTCATTCACTGCAACATCAAGAGATTGACTAAACTGACTTTTTCTATCGTTAAAATTATTGCAAATGTATTTAACAGACTCAATGTCACCTTTTCTAATGACAATATCAAGAACACTTTCAACTGAATTCAACTTCAGTTGAGCATTCTCATCTGCTAAAAGTAGAAGTTTTTCATAACTTTCTGTAAAGGACTGTGCAGCTCTGTGAAGAGGAGTGTATCCATTTTTGTCTCTCGCATGCTTTTCAGCCTTTTGTTGGATCAGGTACAAAACCGTGTCTTCTGATCCATATAATGCAGCTAAATGAAGAGGACTTTGACCTGTCTCATCTCTGCAGTGTACATTTCCACCACATTCAACAATTAATTTCAAAATATTCAAGTCATGGCAACCTGCAGCCAATAGTACACAAGAGTCTGTCGAACAATTAACTCCTTTGCTGTTAAGTAATTCGATCATTTTAACAAGTATGGCTTGTTCTTGAGAAACCCATATCCATGAAGGTTTTGTGTTATGGCACACGATGAGCAACGCTCTGCAAAACTCTTCTAACTGCAAACGATTGTCACTTTTAATCATGACAAGTACCAGTTGTTTGACACATTCAATGTGTCCGTGTTCTAGACTGACTCTCAAAAGTTTCCCCAAAGAGTCTACATGTTCTCGTGAAAGAATCCCTGAAGCCATTTTTACTAAGTTTTCATCGATTCTTGGTGCAACACAAACTGCCTTGAAACAATCAAAGGTTATTTCTGCTCCAAGTTCAATAAGTTCACAAACGAGCATTCCAAAATTTGCATAAAATGAACACGCTAAAGTTATGTTTGCATGACGTGAGAACAATTCCTCATCTTGTTTCATATGTTTAAGAAAATGAATAGCAATTCGGTCTGCTCCATTCAAAACGAAACATGCAGGTATCGAGTCAATGGATAACACATTGATGTATTCTGAGTCAAATGTTCTCTGCATTGATTTATTTGTTTGTTGATTGAGACTTTTGTTCAGCAGAAAATTGACATTAGTGTCTGTGAGATATTGATGTACATAACAACTTTGTATCTCTCTGTTAAATATCGATATTTCTTTCCTCATGTCAGCACTCAAAAATGAATCAAAGTGTTTGACAAAGCAGACATCCTTGAAAGCTGGATGTGATATAATTAGTGTATTGTTAGAAGACAAGAGTTCCTTGATCAGGCGCGAAGCAAGCTTGTCAAAATCATTTCGTGGTACAACAACTGAAACATTGTGACATGAATTTCGGTCTGTTCTCACATATTCAAACAGCGTCCGCACAGAGCACATTTCAATTCCTTTTGACAAATGATTCTTGCAGAATTCGATAAACACAGCATCTTGAATAGAGTTATGCATAAATGAAAAACATTGAGTTTTGTCATCAAAAATGAGGAACGTTTGACGCAGACTCTCTGCAGAGTTGAGAAATGAACCAAGAACTGGTTTTACTGCACATACCTGAGCGAGTTTGGCAATAGTTTCCTGATCTCCACTGCTTTGTTCAAATATATCAAAGACTCTTTTTGGAAGAAGGTTCTCATAAAACATTACCAAAAGCAAAACCAAAAATGCATCAGGATCCTTTCTTCTGAACGTTGATATGTTATCTGACAGATATTCCAGAGTACAGTTGAAAAAGCTGTCATCAGAATTCTCTCGTTTTTTTAATGAAAAGATGTGGCAAGAAAGTGGAAATGACACAACGTCTCTACATCGAGCTATTTTACTTTTCTCTTTGTCACTTATTTTTGTCTTCCATTTCCTCGTATACTTATCAAGCATTGCTAGTCTTTCTATTTCTGTTATGTCGTCAGAAGAAAGATTTACTGGTTTACACCTCTTGAAGGGTCCATAGGTTCTGTTTGGTTCTTCCCGAAAAAAGATATTGGTTCTGAAGGCAAATATGACACAAACAGTTCCAGCCTCAATCAGCGGATGCATCATGGGGAACTTCTGCTCCCATCTTGTCTTCAGATCCTCCACAAGGTTGGTCCTTCCGAATGCATCATCAATGAATATGACGTATTTCTGGTTCTTGTATGTGGATCCAGAGAGATGATCCCACTGATTTGGGTCAGTGAGTATAAGTGGACGCCGAGAATCAGAGTTGAACAAAAACATCAGGAGATGCAGACCAACTGTGGTCTTCCCTTCTCCAGGACCTCCTGTCAGCAGCAGCATACCCCAGTCCTTCAACATCTTCTCACACTCCTTGATCTTCTCTGTCTTCACAAACAGTTTTGTGTTCAGGTCCCTTTCCAACCTCAACTGACTTTGCTCTGGAAGAACAAAAGGATTCCCCCTGAACTAAACAATGAAGTATCAGCACATATTTTAACAAGTATACATCATGTCTATACTACTGTCAATTAATTTAGTTTCAGATTGCACAATTTAGTTTTGTATCACACATGTTATATATTTGTTATGTTTTCATGAAAAAAACATCTGAAATTTCATTCTTTTTGACTGTTATGGAAACTGCTTATTAGAATTATTGAAATGTAAGCACCCTAATTGTAACTAGCTTTCATATCAGGCGTAATGTGTCCATATAACTACGTTTGCAAATACATTTTACAGAAATTAGTAAAGACGTCTCGCTATGCCCTTGGTGAGAATAGGCTATCATTAATAATCGCCGAGTAAAATCTAACAAAGAAAAACAAATTGTATACAATTATTTGACAGCGTAGGTCTGAAATAAATATTCGTCTGCCCTGCAACCACCTGTTTTGAAAAATCCCCCGTTTGAAATTATCCACATCGATATGCGAATATTTCAAGATGCAAAACAATTTTTACTAATATTGAAAACTGAAATATTCTTCTTATTGCACAACTCACCCTGTAAAGTTTTTAATGGGTCATAAGATCCAATGTCTGCAAATATAATGTACATTTTTAACAAGAGAATATACTGGTAAAGAAATAAGCTGCTTTGTACATAATACGAAGGGAAGTCATTAAGGGACAATGTGCAAAGTTACAAAAATGCGGAAGCAAATTTTAGATATCTGCTCCGAAAACGAAGCTATCCCTGTATAAAACATTTCCATTGGAAACCCAGAATTATCAAAGGCAAAGACACCACTTCAGGAGTCGTGTAATACCAATGGAAATTCTCAAAGATCTCGCTTTTGAAGTTCCTCTTGGGAAATAAAATTATTACGGCCGGATGGACAAGGCGACTGTCACTCGTCTTATATAAGATTTTATCTAGCAAATAATAAAAACATTGAGATTTCTTAACCTTATACAAATAGTGACTTGTAAAATTACAATTAATTTTTTTTAAATGGCCTGAAAGATCAAATGCAAATTAATGCCTATCGAAGTTACAATTCTCCTCATTCATAATCTTTCTCCTTACATGACTTTAAACTTACGAACTTTTAAGCCTCACAAAGACGTCGTAAACATCAGTTGGTTTGTTTCATAGCACGAACCATTTTTACCTTCATTGATATGAACACCTCCGCTCCCTAGAAAGTTGTAGACGGTCGTGTCTCCCGAGCTGTTGTTGATCTCTCCTGCAACCAACAAGTTCACTAAATTTCTCTCATATGTAGGACGTATTCATCTAATTGTATGTTGCAGCCAATGTATGGTACGTGATAACGTAGGTTGTTGCTGAACAATGTTCAGTTAACATTATTAAATTAATTTGTTTGGAACAGCTTTTCTTAACATTAAGAAACCGAATTACAATATAAACATTCATAACTTATATCAAAACAGGATAATTCTTCACTCTATTGTTTCTGCGATTACAGTATGAAATGAAAATCATGGGAATACCTTTTGAGTGATATCGGGATCTGCTTTTATGCTGCATGGCTGAGTTTGGAGATTTCCTCTCCACTGTACCATCCGATGGGGTCTGCACCTGTGGTAACCCGTCACAAGATGAAACTGTTCCTACGTTAATTGCTGATACTTGTTTTGACATGTGTATCCAATTCTCAGGAGCTTTTTCATCAGGGGATTCTGACCCTTGTAGTGACTCGTCCTGAAGAAGTTTTGATGACTGATAATTGGTTGTATTCTGTCCAAAGAATGTCTTACTGCTCTGAGCGGCTTGTTGAACAGAAGTGTTTTTATCTGAAAATGGTCTACCTCCTGTACTTTCGCCCATGAACGCGTTTTGGAAAGCTAGTTTTTGAGAAACTGCATGAGGAAAACTAGGCGTCATGCATTCAAAATTATATCCAGAAGGTGCAAGTCTTGGGTTACTACAACGCATAGATTCTTTGTGAATCTCTGTCTTTTGTATTTTTTCTGCAGAATGAAAACTTTTGTCATCCAATTTGTTGGCAGCTTTTCTCTTTGATATTTGTTTTTCATCGTTGGCTACATTGTTCAATAAAGATGTACAATCTTGCTTATTATATGTACAGTTCACACCTTCCTGGCTGGTATCTCCATCTTTACATTCATCGTCTTTTACTTTCTTATCCTCTTTCTCCTCATCGTTCTCACCCATTTCTTTATCCATTGCTGTATCCTGTGTGAAAGCAATTATTTCATTAATCATTCACATGCTATAAACATTGTTAAAGGCATCTTCCCACGCATTGCCTTTGAATTTAGACAAAATCGTTTTCAAGCACATTAGGCGTGTTATTGTCAGTCCAGATGGATGACTCCATTTAGTTTACATGAAGTGTCAAGGCTGTTCGAAATGTGAATAGCTAAAAATGTTGTCGAACGTATTTACAAAAATGTTGCCGAATTGTTAATGATGGTACGATAAATACGTATGCTTCTCCCTTGGGTAATACGGTCTGATGGTACATTTGATTTTAGAAGTGTATAAATATGGATGAGTCTGATAGTTGGGTATTTCTTATGCACCATTCCAAACAGTAATGAATGCCCACACCGCTCGGAAAAGGCATAAAATATCAATAAATGATAATTAAAATATACAGGGACAAAATAATTTGGAAGATAGTGCTGATAGATGAATAAAAATATTCAATTAATCGTTATTCAGGAATTAAATAAGCCTAATACTTGGTTTAGCAGTGTTGCATAAGTAAAAGAGAGAATTATGTGAGGTGCTAGGTAACAAGTAGTCATTTAGACCAATCTATAAAACATACTCGCTTGTATATATGTTATCAATTACTTGCATTCTCAACCAAACTCACTCTCTCCCGTAGCTCCGTCATGAATTCCTATACAACATCTGTCTTAATACGAAGGTTTCTTGGTCTAGAAACGTAGAACACTGATTGGATGCAATCAAAATTAAATGTGCTATCAGCGATGCCGTTTCAAAGGTTATCATTCAAATCGCCTACGTTATTTCCGTAGCTAAGCTTTCCAAAAGCAAAACTTTATTCGAATATGCCTCTTCCACTTTGAGAAGTCTTTACAGAAAACAAACGCCTCATTTTGCGACTATATCATTGCACAGGCCTGTGTGACAACAAATATGTTATTCATGCATTCGGTGTTTTCATTGGCTGAAATATTGCCAGGTAGTTTAGTTGCAATATTGTGCGAGCAGGTGTTACTGCCGGGAGCCCGAGAAACCTTCGTTTAAAAGACAAATATTGTTTAGGAATATATGACGGAGATAACTCTGTTAGGAGAAAATGAACCGAACTTGGTCATTGTGAAATCTTCGAAAGTCATGGCAGCATTAGGCAGTAACAGATAGCGGACACTTTAAAGAGTATGTCCTTTCGGCTATCCGTTCTTCATGGTTTTTTTGTTGTTGTTTTTTTTTGGGGGGGGGGGGGGGGGTTGGCATAAAAGATGGCACTGTACTTTTAAGAATTTTACAACATGACAGATAAACTCTATTTATGGAGAGAATAACCACAAAACAAAAGATTTATGATAGTACCAATCAACAATGTATTCACACTAGTAGCGCTGATGAATGGCTTCCCTTTCATTTTAGTGTTTTTGCGTCCATTAACAAGTGAATTAAACTTTACTTTTTGTTATCCCCGCATTCTTTCTAAGTAATTTAAATATTAAATGTGTTTCTCCTATATATGTACCTACTCTGCCGTGGATAACTGTGTATAGTTAAGACTTGGCCTGAATATTATAAAACTCACCTTTTTGGATCGTACAGTTACGATTTACACATACTCCGGGTCTTTAGAACAAACTGAAATGGGTTGAAAGTTAAGAGCGTGGCAAGCCATCGACAGATAGAAGCCACATGAGTAATATAGTTCTTTAAGAGCAGCAAACTGCTATATTTCTTCGTTTAATTACGAAATCAGTTTCGTTTTGCTATGGATAAACCACTGTGCTAAAAATACTTAATTGCGTTCAATATAAGCGTCATTGATCGGCCTCGCTTACGAACTTAAAACGAGACATTCAAGTTTTTAAGAGTTACAGCCCTTTAATTTGTACTCGAGAGCATTCGCTTGGGACGATATTCATTGTTATTCAGGTTATCATTGTGCGTGTACAGAATTCGGTACACTGACATGTGGAAATGTACATACATACACACATACATACATACACAATATTTGAAAAAGAGTTAATATTTATTATAATAATATAAATAATTTTTGCGCTTAACATAGACATACTCATCAAGAGATTCTCATAATTCTTTCCAGTTATAAGAATAATGTTTATGATTAAACGAAGCTGCTTCAAAACGAACGTATGCAAAAAAAGGTCTCCACACAATAATGACCGCTAGTAGTTTTGCTTGATACTTAAATATTTCCTCTACGACTACGGGTGATCAGGTTGAGCAATTAAATATTTTGACCCTTAAAGATAATACATTAGGCAAAATCCGTTTTTTATAAGGGGGAAATTTGAAGGATTAAATATGAGTTCGACAAGACACAGAATTGACATAAATATGTTTGCTAGCACATATTTATAGACACACTATGTTAGTTTTTAGGTGCCGAATCAATGCAATCCCATCGCGAGTACGAAACACCGGAAAACAAGTCATCGCAGCGCCGATACTTATGACAGACGCATTCTTCACTGACTTTACCACCTTTTTGTTATTTCTGTATTTGAAAAAGCGTAAGCTATTAGCTATTTTCATTGGATATTCCGCTTGGAAATTCTATGTGTCCTTCGTCACGGCCTTAGCGAAATGACGTTGTAAGGACTAACGCT
The DNA here is from genome assembly GCA_921293015.1 of Phorcus lineatus. NCBI lineage: Eukaryota > Metazoa > Mollusca > Gastropoda > Trochida > Trochidae > Phorcus > Phorcus lineatus. Next base: position 7,569,368 of record OV121086.1, on the reverse strand, counting down.
CGCAAAAACATAATAGTCTGGTAGGGTAGGTTAGTTTGAACTTCATTGTTGAGGGCTAGAATGCCTGCAGAGTTCTGACAATTATTGCAAACGTCAGGGGGAAGATTTCTGTGAGTGATGAACTATTGTCCGGCATTTATTGGCCTTGCTAAAATGAGACAATGACTTTAAAATGTTGACATAAGTAAACATATCCGGCAAACGTATTCCAAGGAAATATTCAACATTAGAAGAATTATCTCTGTTCCTGCATTTGCATCGGCAATGTTTTTACTGATAGAGGTGAGGTGAGGTGAGTTGGTGTTTAACGCCGCTTTCAAGAGTATTTCACTTATATCGCGGCTGCTAGTATTATTGCAGAGAGAAAGCCCGCAACACCATTGTGGCTATGCATTGCGGTGAAACCTGCGAGCATCGGCTGGAACTAGCGAACCATGGGTGGTACTGCGCTGAAATTCAGTGTAGCATTGCACCCAAACCTGACTGCGTGTAGAACAGTTCTCTACTACAGACAAAGTTGCCGAGCCCCTGGCGGGATTCGAACCAAGCACCTCATGATCCGAAGCCGAACGCGCTAACCACTGCGCTATCCCGCCCCTTTACTGATAGAAACAGCTTTGAAGGATGTTGTACAAGCAAACAATATGTTTGCTTCTGGAAGGTTCACACTCACGTTAGACCAATGACCGACTATAAGTAAATGTAAGTAATGGATGACCAATTCTATAGGTTAAGAAGTAGGCGTAACAGATGGATCAGGAGACACTGAACGGGTGGACAATCACCGACAAATAAAATTGGAAATATGAAAAATAATTTTTGTCCATTTTATATAGCTTTATTTCCATTATCATGCTCACAGCGCACAAGAATATTATTATCCTTGAGGAATACTTCTTCAATGCAGCCTATTAGGTGCTTCGAACGACAGCTTAGGTCCATACTTTCCCGTGTTCATGTACCCATTTGTATACTTGGGTAGACTAAGTGCAAGGTTGATGAACCCGGACGAATTTTGTTAAATTCCAGCACTGAGTTTCTTAAGATCTGAGATCTCAAGGCCTAACTCCTACATGTAACTCCATTTAGGTGTCGGGATGTACATAAATGAACATTCCATGACATACCCCAATCAGAATTAAATAAATTTTTATCTAGTTGATATATCCACATGAATTTTGTATGATATGCTTTTGAAAATCCCTAGGCATTAATTTGGTGCCAAAATCATTGGTATTGGTTTATTGTTCTTGGAGTAAACACTATTTTTCCACAATACATCTACAAAACAGTTTGATGTGTGCGCCATTTTAACTTTCTGATACAGTGACAAACTGTACTTCTAGTGAGAAAATGAAGATACGTTTTTTACCTTTCAAGTACAGAAACATAATTGACTGAAATTTGTTCCTACGTCTCTCAACTGTATCTCCATAACATTTAATCACAGTTTTGATAATCATATATATGATACGTACCTAAGGGTTATCATGTAAACAATGTAAATTTCCGTACAAAAATGACATGTCGCCTCTTTCGTGATGTCGTGTAAATATCCTGTCCAAAAATCCGATTGACTCATTGTCCCGCGAAAAAACCCGAAAAACTTGAAAATAATGACCCGTTACTTCATTATTTTATAATTTACAAACATTTTACGGATGACGCGTTAAGGTAAGTCTCCTTGTCCTGTAAATGCAGGGGCGTAGGAGCGAATTTGAAAGTGGGGGGGGGGGGGGAATGAACCCCTGAAATGAACAAGCCTTGATGCAGGATTCACACGAGCATTGAAACAACCGTCTGATGACGTCATAAGAATTTTGTGATTTATTCTTAAAGGTACTTGTTGAAATTTGTTGAGACAAAAGTTGACCATATTTCGTACTAAAGTAGCAAATTATATTGAAAGACTGTGAATGGATTCACAACGTGAAGAGAATGAACGTCTGAAAACCTTGTTTTACTCCTCTAAACCTTGAACCACAAGTGCACAAGTTGTTATTTCCACATAGATATTTACTTATTGGTATCATAAAAACATTGAGTAATAATGTTCTGAATCGCAAACTTGATCTGGTTTATGTCAGGTTTTGTGAAGGTTACGTGTAATGGTATAAAGATAGGGTAGTACGAAGCATGCAATCACAAACTGTTCGTCAATTTTCCCTAACAATAGAGACATTTTAGGGATTCTAGTTCATACATAAAAAAAATACTTTCCTGAATTACTTTTCTGACGTGTTCACTGTCAACGAAAGCTTCACAACCTCATAGATTTGCTCGATAACCTTAGACATTACTTTTCTTTTGGAAAAAATCCCTGATATAGGAAAACAACTTCGGGGCGGAATTCTTTCCCACAGAAAACACCCCTACCACGGCACCATTGTCTTGGGTTGGACTGTGAACTTATCAAATCTCAATCCTATGAGGATAAAGGTATAGCTCCTTTTCTTGGTAGTTGTAAGAGGGTTGGAAACATCAGCAAACATGCCAAAAAACACTAGCGAGCATATCATTCCAATAGTTTCTCTGATTGTCAAATTTGTTATACATTATAGTTGGATTTTTTCTAGATTTTCATGAAATATGTCATATTTCACTCATTATTGGGGCTACAGACCAACATTCTTTTGGATACACAAATGACATCCTTGCAATATTAATATCTTTAGGACTATGTCCATGTGATTTATAGGTATAATTGTCCGTCCTCCAAAAAAGTTATTCTCAACAACCCATATCATAATACTTCATTTATGATACAAAATGGAACGTAGGGCTGAACAATAACATCGGTATAAACTGTGCAATACTGTAATCGCAATAGAATTTTCATTAGAAAAATGAATCGCCCAACAAACAGAAGTTCATAGATATAGATTAATTGTTACTTGCATATCAAAATGCAAGAAATTGACCTTGTTGTGTAACATAGAACATCCGTCTTGAGCGTATATAGAGGATATTATATGAGTATCCATGACATATTATGTTTACGACACGAGTGCTTAATATTAGTATTTCCCGAGCGAGAGCGAGGGATATACTGATATTAAGGTACGAGTGTCGATATGATTGCCCTCGTAGGTAATAATACACAATATTACCCCGCCTAAACACGGGAAAGAATGGATCTAAATTAAAATTCCGGGTTCCACCACGCCATATGCGTGTTGAAAGTCTTTTAACAGTCTTATTAGTATTTAACAGTCACTCAAGGGAATCATTATTACTGAAGCTGTAAAAAAGCATTAATATGATAATGTTGAGAATTTAAAACTCTTAAAAATAAAATATTGTATGTTTTCATAATTGTGCAACTGACATGCGGTAAGGTTTATTTGTTTTCATTCAGGATGTTTATAGCCAAGAGGATGTCAACCAAATTGAGCTTCCTATAGCAATACCCATTCCGGTAGCGAATTAAATATCTGGAGGGTAGACATCTTGCCAACCCTATAATTCAGTTGAAGTTATAAGCAAGACAAAGTGTATAACTTGTCTTCATTTAACAGAGTTAATATTGGAAAATTTAAACATCTTATGCCAACTGGGTTTTTTTTGAAAGGGCTGAAAGATAATCGGGATATTTCCTGAAAAGCCCACATTTGGTGGGAGGTTAGGAATAAAAAGTATACAAACTTCGGTCCCCTAGAGGCAAAGTAACCCCCCTCCCCCCTTCTCCCAACACCAAATTTCACCTTTGGCATGCAGCGGATCTTGAGGAGAAGTTAAAAATATGGAGCCGTTGGCTCTGTAGTTTATCAGGCATTATAATATTTCATATCAGATGAAATACACATTGAATTTGATGGTCTACTCCGCAAAGGAGTATTTCACACATACTTTTAGCTTTATTTGGTGTGTAGTTCCTGAGATATCTAAATGGTAATTGGTGTAAGAAGATGCAAGTAGGCTGTAGGTTGTTGCCTCTGTGGCCCCTACCACAACACAGGAACACCACATCTACAATTTATAATCCTCGGAATGTAATGAGTCTTTCCACAATATTTTTTCAGCTCTGTAACCCTTTTCAATCATAAGATGAAAGTTACTTTTCAGCCTACTAGGGACCACAAGATAACCAAATCTTTAATCAATAATATTAATGATGTAAAGAGTCAGTATTTTAGCTTTCTAATACATTTTCTTCGTGAGAATGACAAAAAGGTTTCTTTGGCGTGGCCCCTTTTTAGGGGCTTGCGCCACCAAATCTATAAATTAGAATCCCCATCAGCTAAGGAGTCTATACACAAGGTATAAGCTTTCTAGGCCTTTTACTTCTGAGGAAGATGTAAATAGGGTTTAAGGGTATTACCCTGTGCCCCTAATTTGGGGTCACAAGGTACCCAAATCTATAACTTTGAATCCTTATCATCTTAGGAGTCTGCACTCAAGGCATGAGCTTTCTACACCTCTTGCCCCCGGAGAAGAAAATGAAAATAGGTTTTGAGGGTATGGCCCCTGTGACCTTTATTTGGGCCACAGAGTTTTAAAAAAATTTATCAATTAAGGAGTCTGTAAACAAAGCTTAAGCTTTCTAGGCCTCTTGCTTCTGGAAAGAAGATAAAAATAAGGTTTAATCGCACGGCCCCTGTGGCCCTTATTCGGGGTCACAGGGTCAACAAATCTAAAAATTAGAATCCTGATCAGCTAAGGGGTCTGTACACAAGGTATGAGCTTTCTTTTCCTCATATTCCATGAGACGAAGATGAACATAGCGTTTCAGGGTATGGCCCTGTGCCCCTTATTTGGGGTCACAAGGTACCCAAATCTATAACTTAGACAAGATATATCAGCTTATTCGGGGTCACACGGTCACAGGGTCAACAAATCTAAAACTTAAAATCCTGATAAGCTAAGGAGTCTGTATTCAAGGTATATTCTTTCTAAACCTCTTGCTTCTTCCCTTATTTGGGCCACAGTGTAAAAAAATCTATTAACTATAGTCTCTATCAGCCGAGGGGTCTGTACACAAAGCTTAAGCTTTTTAGGCCTCTTGATTTAGGGGGGAAAAAATAAGGTTTAAGGGCATGACCCCTGTGGCCCTTATTCGGGGTCACATGGTCAACAAATCTAAAAATTAGAATCCCCATCAGCTAAGAATTCTATACACAATGGTATAAGCTTTCTAGGCCTTATACTTCTTGAGAAGAAGACGAATACAGGGTATTACGGTATGGCCCTGTGCCCCTTATTTGGGGTCAATAGGTACCTAAATCAATAACTTAGATTCCCCAAAACCTAAGGAATCTGTATTCAAGCTATAAGCTTTCTATGCCTCTTGCTTATTGGTGAAGAAGATAAAAATAGAGTTTAAGGGCATGGCCCCTGTGGCCCTTATTTGGGCCACAGAGTCGACAAATCTATAAATTAAAATCAGCTAAGGGGTCTGTACACAAGACATAAGCATATGTGGAAGAAGGTGAAATAGGGTTTTAGGGTATGGCCCTGTTGCCCCTATTTTGGGGTACAGGCCTTTTCCTTCTGTAGATGACGAAAACAGGTTTATAGGGTATGGTCCCTTTCACTCTTAGTAGGGGTCACAGGTTCACCAACCCTATAAATGAAAACCCTATCAGCCATTGAATCTGTACACATGGTTTCAGTTTTCTAGGCCCGTGGCCCTTATTAAGGGTCAAAGGGTCTCCAACCCTGTAAATTGAATCCCAATCATCAAAGGAATCTGTACACATGATTTCAGCTTTCCAGCCCTCTTGCTTCTGCAGAAGATGAAATTTTTTTTCAAGGCATCACCCAAAAGACCCTTTTTAGGGGTCACAGTGTACACCAAGTCTATAAATCAGAATCCCCATCAGCCAAGGAGTGATTACACAAGGTGGGGTGTGGTAACTTAGGGTTTAACGCAGCTTTCAAGAGTATTTTACTTCTATCAAAGCTGCCAGTGTTACTGTAGGGAGAAAAAACATTTTTGTGGCTATGCATAGCGGTGACACCTGTGGATAGGGGTCACCAAATCTATCAATTAAAACCTAATTAGCCAAGGAGTTTGTACACAAGATTTGAGACTTTCTGAGTCAATGAATACAAGGAAGTCGAAATAGTGAAAATTTTACAAACGGATAGATGGACAGAAGCCGGACCCCATGCCATACCATAAGCCCATTATCCTTTCAGGGGAGATTAGCTAAATAAATAATTTTATGGATGTAGAAATGGATGAATTGATGAAAAGATGACGGACGCCATGCCATGCATTGAGCCCTACTGGACGTTCAGGTTTGATGAGCTAAAAATAACAAAAATTTACAGGAGAATAATATTGATGGGAGAAACATACACTGAATGATGATATTATTAGTTCAAGAAGTACAGAATGTTGCTGAAAGTTAAATTTAGAGATGACTGGTTTCAATATAGTGGAAAATCAAGGTTTAAAGTAAAGATCTGGATCAAAAGTCAAAAAAGTACTAAAGGGCTCACAACACCAGATCTTAAATTTCAAACCCTCGATTAAACTATGAGTGTATTCACAAGATTTCAGATACTTTAAGTCTTTCCTTCTCAAAAAGATGATGAATGTGTCTTTAGGCCACAGTTACCAAATCTACAATTCATAAACCCCATTGGCCAAGAAGCATGAACAGCAGATTTCACAGATGGATGGAAAATGGACTATGCCACAAACCCGTTGGACTGTTTAGGTATTAAACTTTAGAAATAATTTATTCTTATTGTTCGCTTATTCAAGTTTGTCAATATTTGTGCAACTGAAATCTACCAGCGGAATATCTAGTCCAATAAATATTTCTACATTTTTATTCTTCAAATTCAAAAACGTTTAAGACATGTTTCTCATGAAATATGTTAACTTTCCCTATGTTGATTAAACCGTAAGAAATCTGCATGTTATTGCATATTTCGAAATGTAATGTATTTTGGATTGGTTAATTTATAAATAACTATGTTAATTTTAAAAAAGCTTAACGCTTATTTATTAAGTTTTATGACAGTTGACGTGTCCAGTGCAGAATCAATTATAAATCTTTTCAAGGTATGTGTTTGTCTTGTATGAAATGATTTACATGCCATGAAGGTCCAACTATAAAAAAATAAAATTTTATTTTTGTAAACAATCTTCAACAACTTCAAAAGGGAAGATTTAAAATTCAAAATTCAACAAATGCATCACAGCCAGAATGTAAGAAATCTGCTGCAGCAAATCTTTGGCACCATCATCATCGAGCCTCACTGGAATCCCACAGCACTTAGCACAACCTTACTCTGTGCATTCCACTCAGAGCCTCTTGGCATAAGGGAGACAACTCTTGTCAAGACAGAACTCTCATAATGAAAAAAGGAGCACACAGGTCTTGTGGCACTATCAATGAGGATGGTTATCAGTTTTGGTCTCCAATGAAACCATTGGCACATTTTGATCTTCAAGACACAGTGAAAATGTGAGTTTGTCACAAATATTATCTATGCACTTCACTCCCTCTAGTTCGAGCACCTGGTAGTTTGTTTGGAGGGTTTGGGCAAATGGAATTAGTACACCAATTATCTTGGAATTTGGAAACAGGGACAAAAGTTACACAAAATCCACAACTGAACAGTTGCTCTTATTGCTTTCATAGAAGGAAATGAGATCAATTTTGTGATGAACAGGACAAGTGAATTTATGGAAACCTCCTGAACTCCCAAAGAGACGGACTATGAGAATGTAATGCAAATCACTGGTCATCCAAGAAATACCCATTTGTTTGTTTCAATCTTGCCTCCGTCATTGAATCTGTACAGATTGCAACCATGTCATCAAACAATCAAGATCACATTAAATTCACACACTTACGTTTATTTCACATGCCTAAAAAATATGAATACACATCACTTTGTTGCGATCATATGTAAAATCATCTGCGACAATACTGAAGCACTTGTCCACATTACATTCATTTTAACTTCACATGTGCTGCCCCAAGCACCACATCGCTGCTTCCTGGACCGAGAAATACTCACAGGTTCATCAGCTGATAATGTTAACCAATACGCCATGCACATAAAACACAACACATAACCTGGCATCAAGAAGAAAGCTGGCTCTACAAGCTGGAAACAAAGCCCTAAACCCTTACATCGGAATCCAAGCAGCTACTGGACACACACACAAGTATTACTCAACGCATACAGTCTAGAACATGATCTGACACATTATCTTCTCACTGGATGATCCACCCACAGTTTTCCTACAATCAATTTCCAACTTTGACAACATCTGTGTTAATTCTAAACTCAACTCTCAAAACATTGATCTCTCAAAATCATGGATCTTGAATTTGAATTTTCACACTTTGCTTGCACAACAATGCTGAACATCACAGACTTGTGAATAGGTTGACATAAATTTCATTTTAAATGAAAAGTTGACCTTTTCCTTGAAGTCGGGCAATTTGAAACACAGTTGTCATTGTTGAAAATTTGTCTGTGGGAAAAATCAAGTGTAACCATGGAAACATTACTTTCAGCGGAGGATTCACATCACAGAAGCTTCCTTGGAGAACTCCATCCTCATGAAATAGAAAAGCTGGCAACATTCTACACAGGGCGAAGTTGAAACATTTAAAACGTTTGAATAGCACAAGTTCACAGTTCACATATCATTGATCTGCCCAACTGGTCGGCATGGAGATGGCTTTGCTTGGAACCACTGAACATTTGCACAGTGATCTTGAAATGGAACACAGCACAGTTTTAACACTTTATCCCATAAGCTTATCACACGGATATGGATGCTCCTCAGAACCATGGCAGTGTCTTTGTGATCGGCTACCTGAAACAAGATATTATTGTATTAACATGAGCATTTCTTGAGCTTTCTTAGAAAACAACATAATGAACATTTTGCAACATTCTTTTACTTACAAGGATAATGAAAACAATTACTTTGAAACGTAATACTTGACAATTTTCAAATCTTGAATAATTACCTTCGCTATAAAGGAATGAGGAACTACATCTACCTGCAACAAAAGAAACCAAAATACTTATATAATGGAATTTTACACATGATAATTTTGTTCACAGTTTTTTTTTACTTTATTCCAAGCATAGGATTATTAATGAACATAGAAAATGAAATAAATTCTATAAAGAATAATGAGGCATTTTACAACATGTCTTTGATGTGATGAAGAGACAGACAAACTCTGAGTTGAAAAGCTCTAATACTGAACATATGACGCAGTGATTGAAATTTTACATGCATCAAATTTACAACTATGACATTTCTCTTTCCCTACCTGATATACTCTGTGTAAGTCCAGTGTCCTTCAGAGAAAACTAGGGCTGTATCAGTTAACATGGAAAAGCAAGCAACATACTGCTAAAACAATCAAAAGATTTAGAAACATCAAACAGTCATCTTGAGAATAAAACAGAATATTGGACTGCTGTAGCGTTAAAAACAAAAGCTGTCTAAATACCAGTTCCTTGGCATGAGTTGGTTCAACATTGTAGATATTATATATATACAATTTCAAACTTCTATTTACAGTTTCGCAACTTAACAAGATAGTGAAAGTGTAACTTAAAAACCATTGTAACAAATCTTACTTATAGGCAAATCTGATTACAAACTTTAGACATTGAGTCTTACAGATCTCCACAATATATTTAATTATCTTAAAACAAACAAGGATCATCTATACCTTCAAAATTCATAACAACTTGACATTTACGCTACCAATGAACTAACAAGTTTCAGATGTTGACAGTTTTGTAAGGAATATATGTTGGGATCGTGATCATCTGATGTCTAACAAAATAACATGACAGTTCACTTGGTGTAGAGACAGATAATATTGTGACATGCTTGTATAAGTTATTAATCAAAATACTCTCAAAGCAGTACTCATTACATCTTAATTTGGCCAAACAGTGCTTTGCAATATTTCATTAATAAAAGACAATCTGTTACAATATCAACTTTTCTTGAAATATTAAAAAGATGAAAACTTAATGAATGAATTAATGGAATACATACATAATAACTATTGGATTCAAACGAGCAAAATAACCTTTTGATTCCTCGTTTGTAAAATATATTGTTTGAAAGAAATTTATTGTTTGTCAGTCAATGTGTAGTTTAGGCAGCTCCCAGGACAACTACGACAACCAGATAGTCTTCTTTTGCAGGATCAGGGGGAAGTTGTGGTGCTCTCTTCTGCAGAAAACTGTAACCAAACGAGCAAGGGGGGAAAGCATGCAAAACGCCTATGTTGTTCTTGTCTTGTGTAGGATTAGGTGGAAGGGAGATAACTCCAGCTGCTTCTTTCTGCTTCAGGTATGTGACCAAGTTCTTAAGTGGTCTAGGTTGAATGGCACCACTTGGATCCTCATAGTTCTGCAAAGTGCTTGGTAGAGCGAGTAGGATACAGTGTCCATGAGGACCTGAACTCTGAATACGACGTCCCACATCCTCAAGCTTTGGTTGGTCAAGTCGCAATCTCTGCGTTATTTTCAGCACTGGTGACTCTGTTGTTGTTGGATCTCGCATCAGGTTGTCAACCAGCGTCACATCACCACTTACTACATGCATGCGAGCAGCAAATGAACTACTTTTAAGTATCAATGCACCATTCCAGGCAACTGGTAAACATTTGGCCAAATCTGGCAAGGAATTCACATGGTCGTTTATGCTTAATTCCTTTTCACTCACATCCATGCGCCGTCCATTTCTGCCAATTCTTTCATCAAATTCTCTCCCTGGGTCACCACTCGTCCGACGCATGCGATCATGATCTTTAATACCATCACGTCCCATGTAGTCATGCTGTCTGTCTGGAGACCGAGACCGCCCCATTCTATGAGGACCAAGATCCCCTGGAGATCTGGGTCTTCGGTATCTATCACTCTGTTCACTGTAACGTTCCCATTCATCTCGTCCCCTCCTGTCGGAATCTCTTGGGTTATCTGGGTTACGGTACGGATTCATTTGTTCACCCCCAGACCCATGCCAGTCATCTCGTCGAGATCGTCTTTCACCCATACCGTCTCCACCCTGACCTCTCCATGGCACAATTTTGTCCTCAAAACCTCTTCCCTGATCTTGATATGGGCTGTCTTGATCAACTGTTGCTGTAATTTGGTTCGGATCAGCAAAGTCTACTCTTAGTCTTCTATTATGACCACCCATCGGCCACCCACGCATGTCTTGACAAGCTGCTGTTGCAGCGTCAACACCGTCATATAAAACGTATGCATAACTTTTGCCATGGGGCCACTCGATCCTGTGAATAACACCAAACCTATCAAACTCACGTTCCAAGGTTTCATAACTGACCCATGGTCCCAGTCCACCGACCCAAAGACATGTTGTTGGTGTAACTTTTCCATATCCTATTTTACATTGAAATTTCCCAATATATTTTCCTGACATCTCCACCTTAGCCTTGTGCGCACAATCAAGATTTGAAAACTTTAAAAATGCATATGCATTTCCTTGGCCTCTCTGGGGCCTCTTGATGTCAATATCTTCCATGGAACCATACTTTTCAAATATCCGTTTCAATTCACTTTCCGTGATGTTAACATCTAGATTACCAATGAATAAAGTTCTTGTAGCTTTATCATCAAATTCAGGGTCAACATGATCTAAATGATGAGGAAATTTCTCATTTGGTGCACGTCTTTCATTTGTAGGAGAGAAATTCCCTTCCCTTGGTGCAAAATCTCTCATTGGCATTTGACCACGGTCACCGCTACCACCTCCCCTACCTGCCCCTCGACGATTTCCCATCATGTGTGGCGGGGGCGGGGAACCACCGGGACCCATTCTTTGTGAATGCCCATAAAACTGTTCTCTTGGATTGTACTCACTGTTGGGACTGTTACTTCTAGTTCTCTTGTTGAAAACTGGATCAACTCGAACTTGACGTTCAAATAGAATTAATTTCCCTTTAGCATGTTTAGCCATACGTGCATGTTCAGGGTACCTGAAATTAACATATGCAACCCTTTGATCACCAGATACCGTTACTTTCACATTCATTTCCCCATATTTCTTAAATTCTTGCACCAATGTATCCCTCAACAAAGGGTCTGGTATTTTACTCGGGATGCTACTAATGCAAAGGGATCTATATTCATGTGTTTTGGATTGATCTCTACTGGGTGCATAACCCTGATCCATCATTCGTTCGTCCCTAAAATGTGCTTTACGGGGGTGATCCATGTCCCCTCGGTCAAACTCATCCCGCCGGGGAGGGTAAGATTTATTGAATTTCCCACCTCTATCACGCCGGTCGAATTCTGGGCTAAGTCTGTCTCGCATATTGTCATGGTCAGGTATTGAATATGCAGACCGGGATCTCTTACTCCTCGGGGATGCGTCTCGGTCCTGTTGGCGCTTCATGGTGTTATTTTCTAAAATTTATTTGCGCTGGTTTCAGAAATGCCTACACTTACATGGCCGCCATCTTGATTGACGATAAATAGGATCTTCCGCCTCACATTTCATCTTCTGAATGTATAGAAGGAAATTTTAATGTCTTGTTAAGTGCCTAGAAAATATTTCATATAAAAATTATCTAATTGAAAAGAGAAAATTCTTTTGAATAAAATATAAACGGAAACTATTTTTTGCGCATAAATAAATTAATTCCGAAGAGGAAAAAAGACGCGCGTATGAATACAAGAATGAAGAAACGTGATAACATAGTTACCTCCCTTTGAACGAGAGAGCATCTTGCATGCTTGTACATGCGTTGAACATGCTTTAGCCAACACAAGGCACAACATGTTCGCCCATTGGGTTATAAGTTCAGTTCAGTAACTACAACAACTCATGCATTATTTTTCTCCACGTTGATAATAAGCAAACAACACATCTGATAAGCCGTTTCATTTAATTATACTTTATTATCATAAAATATATTTCTTATATATCCATCACTTGATTTATAAATGCATTTTCAAAATGTTTTAATAGTAATCCAGTGGGATGCTTGAATTAGTTTTAAGAATATATTGAAGAATACACGAAAATTGCATGTACACCTGCGAGATGGTTTTATACCTGCCACGTAAATATAAATTTGAATTATTTATGGATAAGACTAGACTACACAATATTTTGAATAATAACGTAGACATTGACCCTGTTATTAATTGTTAAAAAGTGACATGACATTGACATGTTTCATCGTTGATATGCTTAAATCTTTGATAAAAATGTATATATCTTAAAATTATATATGTATGTATTGAAAAATATGAAGTTAGAAGTAAAAATATTCCAATTTAATGGCTAGCGCTTTCAGCTCGACGAGCCCCTACAGGCCATACATACAACGGATAAAGATATACACCTGGAATTAAGTGTTGCAGCACAAGTATTGTCATTGACAGTGGGCATCAAAATTAATCACATTCTTTCAGTAAGGATCCATTTTCGAATTTACATGTTTATTTTAGATTAATTTATGTCTAATGTGGGAAAACCAACAAAGTCTTCATGCAGTAATACATAATTGAAAACTTTGAAAACAGATATACAGGTCAAGTAACACCCGTTAAACAGTCTAATTTCTTGAATGAAAATGTTTTATTGTAACAGCAATGTTCGATAAGTAGAGGTGCGTGTCGACGTTTATATCTTACATTCAGTGACTGTAATACGGTTGACCATTCCATATGATTATGTTCGTATTACTCGTAACAGCACGTAAAAATGAAATAAACTGCTTTTCTTTCTTTTCATGGTATCATTTGTTTTGATTACCGATGACACAAAACAACAAAATGTCATTATTTGATGTCGCCCACACACATGATTGCCGCATTGATTTCTCAATGACTGAACAAGACGCTTAGCTGTGTGTGGGGAACGTTATTACGCAATTAATGGCCGTGCATTAAAATTTTGTCCAAAGAGCTCGAATTATAACTGGTAAGCTTTCATGCGTTCAAATGGATTTCAGAACACTGGAGAAGTCATGAAAAAGCTGTTTGTCAACACCTTCTTCCTGGTGTATAAAATCCTTTATTTTATCTTTATAAAATTATTCATATCAATTTTGCATATGATACATTCATAAATTTCGATATTTACGCCAAACGTGTCATCTTCTAGAAACTAACATTGAATTTTTCATGAGATCTAACCTCATCAATCAAAAGATTCAGTTTCAGTTTTCTTGACATAATGCCATCTTTTCCTCATTAGGTACAGTTCATACAACGCCGCCATTGGTTGGGGGTTTATATCAGTAATGTATCTGGGGGGATGTGGGTTCGGTGGGAGGGGGTGAGAGGAGAATTCTCGGGAGGTTTGACCCCATCCTCATGTGGATTTTTTACAAATAACTGACCTTTTAATCACTTCTAAGACTTGGTCTGACATCAACATCGAGATAATACAGTAATATAATTCAACAAGTATATCCCTTTCATCCCATCTGATGAAGTAAGCCTATACTCCGAAACGTTGTGAATTTCATGAAAAATAATTTTTTATCCAGAAAATCATGTCTACCTTAAAATAAGGATCCTTTGTCCTTCAATTTGTCTCATTTGCTTAGATAGCTTTGTCGAATATGCATGACATGTTCGTTGCAATAGCATGGTTATCTTGAAAGACAAGGAAATTACCTCATAACAAAGCTACGCCACAATTGAGATGCCTCAACAAATATCATAACTTATTAGGGTTTAATTTCTTAGAAAACGCTGTACACAAATGAAATATAGATCATTACATTTGCGTCGATGGGGAAATGAGAGTTGTCATCACGGCATATTTATTTTCAATTAATTTGAACTTTAATTTTAGATAGTATCGAAAATGGTGTCATATAGGAAGTCAAATGTGGTCACAATTATTTTTCGAATATTCTTTTTTCATCGAACTAAAAATGAAATATGAATGGCACTAAAAAAAACCACTCACCGTTTTGTTCAGAGAAGATGTAGATATTTTGATTTTTTGTTAAATTAAACATAAATTGATGAAAAATAGCATACTTCAGAATTTTCAGTTTACAAAGGGAAGGGAAGTTTTTAAACTTGATTTCCGATTGTTATAAACAAAGTTGAGATAGAACAAGGTTCGATTACAAACATGATAACTAATAATCGCATATTACTTTGATTATCACTGATTATAATTAAGCAAGCGGTTCCTTATTTGATATATTGCTGACATAGCACTATATAACATCACTATATACGATAAAAAAAACAACGTTTCTGATTCACAATGAAATTTAAGGAAATTGCTACACACACCTTTAGTTTAGTTTGATTTAAAAGTTTAATCATACTTTTTATCATGATGTTGCTAATATTTACATAAAAACGTCATATTAGTCGTAAAATAAACAAAGGACAGAGATTACGCCTTCCTGTTAAAGGGGAAATACTACTGGCTTTGGGTTGGCTGCCATCTTTTTTTCCTTTTGTGAACTTGTACCTTTGCACATTACTAACAATAAGAATTTATTGTTTTGATAGAATATGCACTGTGGGAAGATTTCAGGACGAAATAGAACCCCTGCTTGTATTCAAAGAAATACGATACACCATATCGACTTATGAATATTGGCTCGTTATAACGCTATTTGTACTGTGTTCAATTATTTTGGTTGCTTGAACTGTAATAAAAGGGCAAAATATATGCAGTTTACAACCGTTTTCCTCGAAATCAAATCGATAAGAGTGAAAGAAATACACATGTGAAATGCTTGTTGCCATCGATGTTCTTATGTCCGATTTTACATAATCTTTAGAAATCCGTTTAAGCTGCATTTTCTTCAAGTTTATAATCTCACAGCCGCGGTTTATAGTTTATTTATTTATTTATTTATATATAAATATATACCAACTTTTTTTGCTCTTTATTTCAATGTTTGTATGAAACAATAGAATATAGACTCTTTTCTGCAGATTGAGAACATGACGTCAACATTAAATGCCTGTATTTGGTCTCACCGACGTTGTAAGCGGGTGTTTTTCTTAAATAAATAATCTGTCATGACCTATATAGTATAAACGTTATTCTTCCCCTACCCCCATCGAATTTCCCCATATCAGCAGTGGTGCCGTTGTCTCTTCGCCGTTATTGCTGATTGTGACGGAAGTTATAAAATGTTCGTTTCTGAATGTTTGCAAATATGCAAATTTTTAGCACATCCGCGTTGAAAATAGCATTTTAATGATATTTACATGATGCATTCAGAAGACCGTGTTATTTTAACATCTGTCATAATTGCATAACTTAATCATGTAATGAAATGATAAACGCCAAAAAATTTTTTTATTTCTATATCCTATACATTAGTAACTCTCATATGTAATTTTGTAATTATTTAACACTGCCAAGGCTTCAATAAGAACGTTCTTTACTGTTATATTTAGAAGATTGCTGGAGTTTGGCAACACCTTTGCTTTAGCCTTTGTTTACAAAGGCTCTGTGTTGTTGATACACGCGTTGTCACGTGACTAGGAAATCTAGCCGCATCCCCACAAAATGCTTATATCAATTGTTTTTTGAATTAGGGGGCAAAAGGCTGCCCAAACAAACACATTCCAATTGAGGGCGAAAAGTGTAAAGCATTTTCCAAAACGGGACTGTATGCATTCCTAATTCAAACCTGCCCCACATTTCTTCCTTTAGTAAACGTTAAATGTCGGCTTTTTAACTTGAAACATAATACGTCACTTAAATATCATAATTGAAATGAAGAAAACAATCTCATTGAAATATGTTCTAAATTGCTGGCATAACGTAGTGCAGACATAAATATCTCATTTCAAGGAGATTCGAAACTACGAACGCCTTTTATTTCAACAAAATTCAACTCTTTTCGTACATATTTATAATTCCCTTATATCAAACTTCATCCGTGGTATGACATGGATTCTGAAAATTACGAAGATATTCAATATGAATATTCCAAATGAACAATTAGAACATGTATTTTGTAAATGTCTTCCTTGGTTTTAAACAGATTCCGAAATAAACATTAATTTGACGTCATATCCGCCTGTTTATTCTATGTTAATTAAAATAAATTAAAACAAATACTAAAGTTGATTTTATACTGTTAGACTGTTTAGAAAGACGTTGAAATAAGGTTCGCAATTTAATTAACGGGATTTTAAAATAGTCATGGTATGGTGTGTATTTGAAAAATAATAATGACTGAAAGAAAAACTATATGAATTATAATTTCAAAGGAAGGTCTTTTAGATCTACCATTATCTGAACAATGGAATTTGAAATATATGATATTCATTAAAAGGTTATTTGTAAATTATATTGATATATGATGGATAAATAATAAATGAATGTGTTTTACATGAACATTAATTTTATTTTCATTGCTTTTGGAAAAATGCATTATCAATATGTTGAAATTAGATTTATTTATGTATACACATTATTGTTTCATAATTTACAAATTTGGAAAATGTTTGTTTCTGATATAAGACATTTGTAAACATATCGTCCTGTTGCGACATAACCTATAGAACTAACGATGAAATACAAAAGTTGCGACACTTGTTTTAAAGAAACAAAGGGAGGCAACCGGTATAGGTATAACCAACAGGTGCGTTATTTTTATCTTATAGCGTCACTTCCGGTTGCGTCGACGAACAGACATCCGCCTGCTCGCTCAAGCGAGGTATCGCGTAGTTTTTCCGAGATTTGTTGCCAGAGAAAGTTGTTTGTAATTAATATATACCTAAATACCTTGGCTTAAAATGATGGGCGACAGCCATCCTAAACCCTTACAACCAAAGAAGAACCCGATATCGGACGATTACCGAATAACCGGGAGTGTTTTAGGGCTTGGTATAAACGGAAAAGTTGTCGAATGTTTCTCGCGAGCTAGCGGCGAGAAGTTCGCTTTGAAGGTAGGCACAATACTCGTTATTACACTTGATGACTCAAATAGAGACACGAGATCCCTGACACATTCACCAATGACAAAAGCCAGAATAATCATGTTTATATTTAATGAGACTACTGAGGCAAATTGACAGAAGTGAGAACTATTTGACCCCTCCCACCTTTCTCACTGTATCCAGTGTAAGGTTACTAGTTGGGATCCACTGGATTCATTTGATTTGGCATGTCAATATATATTTCAATTATGAATTGATTGAATATCTTACATAAGGATGATCTACTCGAGAAAAAGAATGTGTTTCACTCTGTCAAATAATGTTCTAGATGACAACATTTGTAACACTGACAGTGTCAGATAGGATTATTTTTGTTGATGTTAGCCAACTGTAGTGTAGAATACATTCAATGAACACTATCCTGAAATTACAATGTAGTCTAGCATGTTGACAGAAGAAATCCTTTGTTGACATCTAGCCTCTAGGATCTGAAGCCTAATATTAAAAAACACATCAAACTTCAATTGAGACAGTGATGGAAAGTTACATCCATTTTCTACTATATCTCACAACTGTTACGCCTTACAATGTTTTTATTGTTATTTTTAAAACAACACAGCACCAACTTATTTTTTGACAGATGGACAGATATCTGATTATCAGTCACATCATCTTTGGTAGTCCTAGGGGTTCATTATTTGCATTATTTGAAATTGTACTTGTAATCTTTACAAAGTTGGTTCTACAGAGCAAACATAGTGAAATACACAACTATGACATTATTGACACCCCCAAACGTGGACGTTCAACATAAACATTAGTATAATGTAAATTTGATAGGATCCTGACTTAAATAAAAGGATATTGCCGTTATTGGATATTGTTATGAGTCATGGTATGTATAATTTGAAACTGTTAACATGATTAACATGGATTGATCACCTCTGACAAATCTTTATCCACATTTTTCAGATGTTATTCATCATCATTTTTAGTGAAAAATGGTAGATGCAAAACATTGATCCATTGTTTCTCTACAGCATTAGATTGACTTACACAATTAATCTGTAATACCTCATAACTTTATAAGATCAGGATTTAGAAAATAATACGTTGTTTTAATTTTTAAAAGGTGTACCAGATTATTCAAGGATGTTATAAAAAAGCTACTAGTTTTCTATGAGTTGTCATTTTTGTGAGTTGACAGCTCAGAATGGTCAAATACAAGCTAAGGTCCTTGAAAAATTTCTAGATATTTACTTATGTAGTACATTAGTTCACTAGATGACAGAGTTAATCCAAACTGTTATAAATATAAACATTGTCATATTAGGTATCACATCATCTGCAATGGTATAATTAAGGTTTTTTTGTTGACAATTTGAAATTTTAGGATTTGACCTCAACAAACATGTATTTTTAAGTTGCTCTCTGTATATACCAAACTAATAATTCTATTCCAGTATCTATATTGAACACCTCTCCTTATATTTTTATCCTTCTTCTTTCTTGTAAACTCAGCTAATGTAAATTGAAAATTTGTCCAGGTTCTGAGGGATGTACCAAAGGCAAGGAGAGAAGTAGATCTTCACTTTCGAGCGTGTCAAGGATGCCGACACATTGTACGCATCATCGACGTCTACGAGAATAACTACTCTGGACAAAGATGTCTTCTTGTTGTTATGGAGTGGTACGTGAGACAATATTTTAAAAGATTTCATTGGTGAAAGAATCGCCAAGTCCTAGGTCATTGACTTGACTTGAATTTTTACCTTGACTCAACTAATTTTAACAAATATTGTTGTCTTGTCTCTTTTTGAAGAATAATTTAAATATTGGCTTGACTTTCATACAGACTTTAATACAGACTTTAATACTTACAGAAAAAAAGCCAAAAGTTATACAGGGGCTCAGAATACAGGATAGCGCAGTGTTTAGTGCGTTTGGCTTCGGATCAAGAGGTCCGTGGTTCGAATAACTCCAGGGGCTAGGCAACTTGGGCTGATGTAGAGAACTGTTCTACACACAGTCAGGTTTGGGTGCAATGCTACACTGAATTTCAGTGCAGCACCACCCATGGTTCGCTAGTTCCAGCCGATGCTCGCAAAAATTTCAGGGGTTAAAGAAAAGTCAAGTCCTATGTCACTGACTTAAAGAGCCGCTCCGCGAGTTGTTGGAGTTATATATGCCAAACTTAATCAATGGTGTCATTTGATCGTAAAAATATGGACTGTGACCACAAAGACACATTTTAAAGTTTATTGGGTTTTTTTACAGTGAAAATATGAAGGTAGAACCTCACACTTATGATCGAAAACCGGACAGTGGTGCACATCAAATAGTCAAACGTAATTTTGGAGACTTGTCTAAAACAGCCAGAAGGGCAGTTAGGAGTTAATAGTGTTTTTTAGGTTATGTAACTAGTATCCATGTATAATGGACATGATTTCTAAGCCTCTGTGCAGTTATAAGGCTGTTTTTAGATTTTCATGGAAAACCAATACTTGTCACATATATGTCTTTTGGACATGAAAAGTTAAGATGTTTTGATTTTATATCACCATATATGACATTTAGGTTTGTATCATAGGTAAATAATATGTTATGAAAATCATTGAGTGGCTCTTTACCACTTTTATCATGACTCAACCAAATATAACAAATGTTAAACTTGTTGTCTTGCCTCTTTTTGAAGAATAATTGAAATATTGGTTTGGCTTTCATACAGACTTTTAATACTTACTGAAAAAAATGCCAAAAGTCGATGACCTATTGAGACTGAAAATGTTTTTAAACCCTAAAATGCCTTCTTTCTTTCAATCTGCTTTATCAATGTATTATTTATTTGCAAAGCTCTAACAATACAATAATATTTTGCTATCAAAGTAAATGCCTCGTAACAGCTGGTTACTTATGGGTAAGCATACATTTCATGTAATGGTTCAGTCACCTAAATCTCTTTATGCAAGCACTCTGAAGCAAAAAATCCAACTCAACTGGCCAACTTCCGGGGACTGTCATTATTGTCTTAATTCTAGTCCTATCATTTAATGTTTATTAGGTCTGTGCAAAATTATCAGAATATCTGTATATACTATATATGCAATACGATTTTCATGTTAGCAATATATTGACCCATAGGATCTGAACAGGAAATACATTGATAGGAAATACAAATGACTTGTTCTAAGGTTAATTTGCTTTTGATGTATATAAGATCATATGTTGGACTGTATTTTGAGTGGCAAAGACTATTTTAGAATTTATGCTTAGCCAATTAACCAATTTTTTTCTTAAAATTTTTGAGCTATGTTTAATATCTTGAAAGCTTTAAAAGGATGTTATGCTTGAGGACGAAGGGAAATCATAAAAAAAACTTGGAAATAGAGTTGATTCAATATTGCAATTTATCACATTGCAGGAGATAATTATCGCAACCTATCAAAACAACATGACAAAATTTGATCCAATATCCAACACTAATGGTTATATAAAGCATCATGAGTCTCAGATGTATTTGTTCTTATAAATATCATGGTATTGTGGGAACTTCCAGGATACAAGTATGTCAATGTAGCATGATGATTATCCAAATGAAAAACTAGATAATAAGATCGAAAGGATATTCAAATACTTAAAATTACTTGTATGAAAGATATCAACGAATGATGATATGAAAAGATATGTATGTGATCTTTAACAAATTAACCATACATTAACTTATAACTTGATTGGACATTATCAGCAAAATTGAAATATTGTTGTCATGAATGTTAGAAAATAATGAATTCAAAAGATGGGATAAATGTAGGATCTGTTGGTTATTCAGTATCTCGATGCCCACATATATATGATATATCAATTTGAAAGGCACGTTTTAGGATACATAAAATATTAAAAGATGTTCACAGAATAAATCTAAGTTGCTTGAAACTTTGATATAGATTTAAAAAATACTTATTCATGCAAAAAGGAAGACCTCACTTCACTAGGAAGTTGCATTTCCTGATCTCTGAATACCTCATACATCATTGTATAAACTGGGAATATTAATTGTTAGCAACAATTTATGACTAGATAAATTGTGTCATTTCATGGAGTGCATCAGTATAACTATTGTACTGTGGTCCCCATATTTGGATACAAATCATATCGACGGATTGCAATAGTCCAATGAAAATTCATATGAAAATTGCTACTTTTTGGCACTTCTGTCAAAACACAAGTTTTGACGGTCTAGCAGCAAGGTTTGAATTAGCCAGTGATAGATACTGGTGCAATTCAAAGTTATGCGGGTGAAGATGTCCCAATCCCTACCCCTCAGCATTTACAAAACTATCCTGTGTCAGCTCTTTAGCTTTCCACAGCTTCACATGATTGTCCTCTCACAAATCCTATGACAGTTAACCTACCAATGTCAAAAAGGGCTCTGCACCCAATGATGTTTGAGGCTAAGCAGTTAGGCTTTAAATTTAACATTGAATCAATGATTGATTGACTTTGGTCTGGCGTAAGGTACACATTGTAGAAGAAGTAGTTCATAAATTTGGCTGCCCTTGGCTTTTAAAACTAATTATCATAAAACCATGTGATGGTTATAATTTCATTGCCTGTAAATTTGTAAAAATTGTAAGAGCTACATTGAAACATTCAATCCCTCTAGAAAGACTGAACATGTATTACACACAGGGCTTTTCTAAGAGTTTTTTCCTTAGCGTAAGTTCATTTGTATTTTGTATTTGTAAACATGCTGTCCTGTGGTCATGGGAGTTGCAATGTTTGATTTCTTTCTCTTCGAACATAGGTACTAGAGTAGACCTGAAGTCTATTACGACAACTGTAAGATCTGTTTTAAAGTACCGTATTCGACGTGATAAGCGCCTGGGGCGCTTAAAAAATTGGTAAAAGGGGGCGCTAATTAAAAATAAAAATTGTCCTTAACTTTAGTCTTGAAAGTGGTTTCTTATGATACATATGTCTTTGAAATATGGTTTTATAACTTTTATAATTTTGATTGTGGCTGGGGGTCTTGAAATGCCCTGTATTCTTCACTTTAGTGGAAGTAAAAGACTTATTGCAAGACTGAAAAACCTCACTCAATGAATCAGCATACAAGGTAAGCAATGTTGAGAGGTGGGCGCTAATTCAGGACTCATATTGTTCAGTCAAAAACGTGGTGGGTGGGCGCTTATAGGGGAGTGGGCGGTTATTAAGTCGAATACGGTATATCAATTTGCAATTTCTTTGACAGCATGATGGGTGGTGAACTATTCACAAGAATTCAGGAAAGAGCTGACTCAGCATTTACAGAACGAGGTAAGTTTAAGTAGTTTACATCTTAGTAGGTGTCATAATATTTTGATGATTTAATTTGTCGAGGGATCAAATTGAAATTCATCAATTATTGTACACCTGGTTTAATTGCTTTAGT
Organism: Phorcus lineatus; assembly: GCA_921293015.1. NCBI lineage: Eukaryota > Metazoa > Mollusca > Gastropoda > Trochida > Trochidae > Phorcus > Phorcus lineatus. The sequence continues at coordinate 7,546,066 of OV121086.1, read as the reverse complement.
ATACATTACTCTACAGAAAGCTTGGTTCAATACATAGTCCACTTGAGTACAGAAACCTTCGTTCAGTTGGTATTGCTGTACAGAAACCTTGGTTCAGTACATATGGCTGTACAATTTGTCCATCCATAAACTAGTCGCTGATCTAACTTTTTTTGTATGAACCGCTGACACTAAGTAGATGAAAACTTGTGTACTGCTATCTCGTCCAATATGATTATGAATTAAAATCTCATGATTCTGTCGCTATAATGACCACTTCCCCTTAAAAACAAAGAAGTTGGCTCTAGAGAACTCCGGAGTAATGCAGTAGAAATGTATTTCTCAAGTTGTCTTCTCCAGAACAGTCATTTGGTCTAGAAATTTGGATTCAGAAAATTAATCTATTTATTCTACTTTTTCAGAGGCTGCTAGTGTTATATATGATATTGTAAAGGCAATACAGCATCTGCATTCCATGAACATTGCACATAGAGATGTGAAGGTAAGTGAATAATTGTCACATTGAAATTCACATAATTCAAATAGAATACCTTACAAAATCAAATTATTTAATTTCCAACACATTTTGTTTTACTGATGAATTTTGAATTTATATTGTAGCTTTTAGTTTGAGGTGATATTGTTATTTAAAGAAGTTATTTAGATTGATACATAATATTTGTTGATAACTTGACTTTCTAAACTTTTTGAGTGGATAATGGTCAAAATTGTCAAAAATCAAAGTTGTTACATTAAAACATACAGTAGAGTGATTGACAGTGATGCATCAATGAAAAAGTGGGTTGACCTTTTTAAAAGGGGTTCCAACCTTGTTGAGAGTCCACCATTTTATGGTCGATTGAAAACAAAATTTTCAAGATAATTGGGGAGATTGTTCGAACCCCCTGAACATCGTCACCTCTCTTTCCTCACTCTCCCCCTGAATCTGCCACTGATTTTATACATCATTATGAAAAAAGTTTGTAAAGTTCATTTCAGATTTCAGTAGGAATCTTGTCTGTGGTCAGTTCTCTCATATTGATCAGAATATTTCATTTTTATTTTCAGCCTGAAAATTTGCTTTACACAAACAAGAATGAAGATGCAGTATTGAAACTGACAGACTTTGGCTTTGCCAAGGAAATCAGTAACTTCAAATCTCTACAAACCCCTTGCTACACACCTTATTATGTCGGTGAGTTAAGATTCTTATTTCTAATACCATTTAAAACATAACCTGATTCTTTTAATGTTGAGTATGGACAGCTTCAACACTACTCATAGAAACCACTACTCATAGAATACAGCAGCCTTGATATGATACATGATATGTTTACATTGAAATCAGATATGCAACAAGATACCCAAATTCAGTCAGTGATGTTGATCAAAATTGAAATCAGTATAGATATGCTGTCATGAATAAAGTGGATATAGAAAAGTTTGAAGAAATTTTGAAGGATTTGATAGCAATTTGTATGGATTTCACCTTTAACAATAACTCAGATACAGCTGTCACTCCACAATGAAAAATGAGTGATATTCTTAAAGTATCACAACAATTTTGCATGATATGTATTGTATTGGTTGCCATGTGTCAAGATGTTTTTTTATTGTCTCAAGCATCATTGGAGCTTTAGAAAAAAAAAATAAGAGAGTAAATGAACCTTAATCAATATTTTGGAGATACACATTTCAGAAGCTGTTTTTCTCAATCATTTTAACAAAACAAATTATTGTGTGTTGCAGCACCTGAAGTTCTGGGTCCTGAGAAATATGACAAGTCCTGTGACATGTGGTCCCTGGGGGTCATCATGTATATACTGTAAGTAGTACACTAAATCAATAAAATAAAATAATATTTAAAAATCATTTGCTGATCGTCATTCCATAACCGATCAGAAATATACAAAGGTATGCAAAACATATTCACTCTTTATTTGGAAATAAGTAATCTTGAAAATGCATTTATGTATGTGACATGTTTGACATCTTTGATCACTATTGACAGATTGTGCGGCTACCCCCCATTCTACAGTAACCATGGTGCTGCCATATCTCCAGGAATGAAGAAACGTATCCGTAACGGTCAATACGAGTTTCCAAACCCAGAGTGGAGCAGAGTGTCAACAGATGGTTAGTATTAACATGTTTCCTGTCATTAACAGTATTAACATTTTTATTACCCTATGATAATATACTCATTACAACACTGACAGTCAGTAGTTATTACTTAATATGTTGTTAAAATCATGATAATATCACACATATTTATTTATACATGAACCTGAAAGCATTGAGTTCAAAATACATTGACAAATATAATTTCACTGGAAATTTTTTCATATAAAGGATTTGTAAACATATTAAAATTTTTTTTTTTTTACCTTTGCAGCAAAAGAATTGATTAGAGGATTATTAAGAACAGACCCTGATCATAGACTTACCATATCAGAAGTGATGCAGAACAAATGGATTAAAGTAAGTACTGTTACATAATATCTTTCACCTGTGGAAGAAAAAATGGCAATATGTTTTTACCTATTTATGGAAGATTTAGGTTTTATCCTCCAGAAAGCCGCACAAGTGGCCAAGGTGATGCAGATATGCCTACCCTTATGATTTTGCCGCACAGCTTAATTATTTGTGATGTATTCAACCTTTTGATATTTCTGAATTTCCTTAAGATTTTATCAAAAAAGGCAAAACTCTGAATAGGTCACAGGGATTGGGAAAGACACCTTTGACGATGGGCCATTTTTAGAGATTTTAGTCATTTTCAGAATTTTGAATGGTTCTTTCCCCATAGTAGCAATGGTAAAATTTCAAATTTGAATGGGACATTTTTTCATCCAATGTGCAAAATGGCCCATGGCTCCCTGCCTTTCCCAATCCCTGTGACCATGGTATTTACAAAGTCATTAAAGGTATATAAAGCTGTTCCATGTGGCCATAGGCTATCTAAGGGAATAAGTCTGCTGATTGGCTTATATGTTGGTGAGGGAGAAATACAAAACAGATGTTTACATTAAAGAAAGTGAAAGTTGATAGATCACTTTTCAGTATGGCTTGACTAACATATAAGGATACCTTCCTTACTATTTTGTTTAAAAGAGGTAGGAAGGTCTGGCTAATCTTTCTGTCAAAATACAACTCGGGCAAAAGGTTCAAAATCAAGACAGAAACTGTAATTTTTAAAGAAAATGTTAAAGTGAAATGTCATTTTCTTTGCTTTTGAAAAGTGAATACTTACAGAAGTTATTTTAGTTTAATTTCAACAGAAATATTAATCTTTTGAAGTGTTGTTGTCAATTTGAAAATCAATTTGCCAACATTTTGACATTATGTTCATTATGATTTTGAATTGAAGAATACTTAATTATTGTATAGTGTACATTTTGTCTACAATTTACAACAATGACCCCTCAGCAAGACCAGGCAACAACTCTGTTTAGATATTGGAAACATATATAAATATATTTTACTTTCCTTCTTTTTTAATTTTGTTTTATGAAAAAACTAAAGAATATTTGATAATCCCTTCAAAATATGGTAGAAACCATCAAGAGTTATCTCCCTTTAACAGGCTTTGTTTCGCTACAGCATATTCTAGAATTATTACCCTGTTGGGCTTTTTGTTCCTAAATCTTCCAGAAATCTTGTTTTAGTTTTTCTCTCTATCTTGTAATGAGTTAAGAATCAGCTGGGGGAAAAATGTAGGTTGTAACAAGACTGTTTATTTACTAGTCATAATCATAGGTATATAAGCCCATTTCAAGATATAAGATTCTTTTTTCCATTGCATTAAAGCCCACCAATTCAGAATTGGGGGGAAAATTACACCCTGAGCTGATAATCTACGAATAACACTGCCAATTGATATAGTGACCAATCGTTCCAGAGTTATGTCCCTTGTATAATGTTCACTTTCTTGTGTAGGATCACACGCTAGTCCCCCCGACCCCCCTGATGTCAGCGAGGGTGCTGCGTGAAGAAGAGGATGTGTGGATGGATGTTCAGGTGGGTACTGTCAAAAACAGCTGTATTACTGTACAACATTTGTGCATAAGTGCTGTTGATTGATATATTTGTATATGTTCATTTCATCAATTATTTGCAGACTAAAAACTGAAAATTCATTGAATTCAATGGAAAATAATTTTTTTTTCTATCATTTTTGTATGTTCTTCAAAATCATAATTACAAAAGTAATAGGTAGTATTTCTTAAATTTATGATAAAATTGTAAAAAGTACTGTAATCGAATATTTTATTGATTTTAGACACAGGGTAAATTTTAGTTAATTGTATAACTTTTCCTTAGGTTAAAATGTGATAGAATTTGACAGAACTGCATCAAACCATTTTTGGGGATTTTGAGTATAGGAGAAATTATTTGAATTTCGTGAAAGAAAATAATGTACCGGTATTTAAAATTCATGATCAAATTATATTTTACAGGAGGAAATGACAAATGCTTTAGCAACCATGAGGGTAGATTATGATCACTGCGTCAACATCAAGAATTTAGCAGACACTAATAACCCAATTTTAAATAAGCGTCGCCGCAAGGAAAAGCCAAAAGGAGCAGAGGCCCAATAGGAGTGTGTATCACCGGCAACTTCCACGCATCTCATCCCTCATACTGCATCGCCATCCTGGATATCCTGGTGATATCATCAAGAAGGCCTGGAATATCATCATATAACATCCTGAGATAACCAGTATACCATCTAAAAATCACTATCTCATAACATGATACGGTAAATGATTATGTACCTTCTCCATGTGCATCTTGTTTGAGGAAAATCTTTGAAATACTCGTTAATTTGAAATTTCATATTGCAATATCTTCAGATTTGTATATTTGATAAATTATATTGAAAAGTGTAAAAAAAAGTATGGGATCTTTGAAACATTTTGGAATAGATCACCTTTTATTGTTTGGGTTTTGTAATGAACTTTTAAATTGGTATTCACTAATATCAATAATCTCACAACTTTCCCTGTTGTGTCTCATGGATACTAAACAATGGAAGTAAATTCCTGTGAAGTTAAACACAAATCATTGTTCAAATAGTAAACAGCTCGGCAAATGTTTTTTAAGCGTGCATTAAATATACTGAAGTAGGAACCATTGGACCGACCAATTTTAATGCACTACATGATGCATAGTCTATGATGCAGTGTCAATGATATAATTTCTGCAAATATGGTTGCAGTTTGGTGGATGAATAAATGGAGGAGGATGTACATTTATGTCTTAAGACAGTAATTGCCTCTTGAAAACTTTCATATACTGATTTAGTCTGATTTATAAGCTATTGTGATAATTATCTAATGTCAATAGTCTTGTCTGAACAAGATGATGACACACTTTAAAAGCAAGTGAAAAACTACAGTTAGTGTAGAGGATTTTATAGTAAAGTTAGTGAGAGTTGAATGCATACAGTGGTGGATCTATGAACTTTTGAAAATTGGGGGTTCACCTATTGAAAAGCAAGGGACACAATTTCTGGGGTCAATTAAAAAAAAAAAATTCAAGTCCTGACATTTCAAGGCCCCATCCTCCCGACACACAATGTCAACCCGAACCTGAATCTGCGACCGGCATGTTCATGTACCAATATGCCTATCACTACCCAGTGAAACAAACTAATGAACAAATGTTTAAAACAAACTAGTTAAAACATAATCAGAAGAGTTTTTTCCAAATTTCTATTTACTTTGAGATGGAATAAAGTGTTGATAGATGCAATTAAACAGTGCCTCTGTTGAAATTGGTATTATTCAAGGAACACATTTATACCCCTACTTTGAATGTTTACTGGAATCATGTTGGAAATTTATAATCTTTGAGTGTAGAGAGGTTGTTAGTTGTTTTGTAAAGAGAAATATTCCTAGCAAGGGAACCTTGCTTTGTAAGCATTTTGATTTATCTTTTAGTTTGACCAGTTATGAATGTTTATTTGTAAAATGTTTATGAAGCATACAATAGCTTGATAGATGAAAATATTATTTGAAAGATATGTGAATAGCTTTTAAGTCAACTTGTTTCATTATCTTCACATTTATATCCAAACTAAAGCACCTTTCATAACTTTTCATCAGTTAGGTTATGAAAGTGTCTTAAGTGTTTATATATGTCTACGTCAATCGGAGAAACCATTAACAAAACATGAAGAAATTTTGTTTCAACTTATTAAGGACTATATCATATTCTTGTAAGTCATTGTTTGCGGAATGTTTATCAGTGAATATGGATATGAAAATAGTTATATTATAAATATATATATATGTGATGTTAATGATGGTCTTTTAAGATAAGGTTTTAGGTCTTTCAAACATTTTTGTTTTTGAAAATGTGTTTAGACATTCTTTCCATTTGAAATCAGGAGCAACAAATCAGTATATTTCTTCCGTTATGAACTAGATATGTATATTTGATCTTTGCTTACTAGCAAAAATATACATATTGCTTTTGCTTTCAATTTTTATTAGAAATGATTTCTTTGTTTAAGCAAAACTGAATCACTGTTAATGATTTCATCAAGCTGGTTCAGTCAGATTCATTTTGTAAATGTTTTGGTATGATTCATTAAGTTGTTTTGTTCTGTTTGTTGAGACTTACTGTATAGCTTTGTAAATAGTGTTTTTAGAAAATGAGTGAGTGAATCTACTGTTCGCCTTGATTACATATTTACATATATATTACATTTATAGATTTTCTCTTGCCATTTGGTTTGTACAATTTTAGATTGGAACACATTTTAACAAACAAATTGTTTGCTTTCTCTTTGATGTCGGTTTGCCCAAGATTGTTTAAGACTTGCTGTTTTAGAATCTGACTGGGTTTTTTTAAATAGACATTTTTTTATTCAGTAAGATTTACACTCATATTGCCGGAACTGTCTTATCAATGCATGCTTCATAATGCTGAAGTATATGTCACTGATATAAGACTGTTTTCCCTTTCCTGTTAAAATATGTAATTGTGCCATAGTAACTCTTTTTATTTTAACACCATCCCACATTTTCTTTGTTTTTGTTAAATGCAAATTCTGTTTTTGAAAAAAATTCTCATAGAAAATGATTGTCAATGGGTATACCATAAAAACATCCTTGGATTTTAATCGAAGTTAGTTAAAATGTTTTTATAAACTGACAGTTTTTATTGGATATTTCTGTGTTTTGGCCCTTGCATGCTAGATTTTGATTCTGTACGTGTTGAATTGTGTAGTTTGTGTAAGATCTACAGCTTTATTTGTAAGTTGAAGGATTTAAGAGAATCTGGGTAAATTTCAAGCGGAGGCAACTCTTGCAAAACTTGCATTTTCATGTATTTTTAAATTGTTAAATATTGTTTCCATGTATGATAATAGCTTTTTCACAGGATGTCCGGTATAAGATATAAGACAGATTTTTAAAAATCTTGTGATAGAATGTTTCAATATTACCAGGTGCCATTTATTGACTCGAATTGTAAATAGAAAGTGAGTGAAAATTTGCAGTACTGAAGCGAGATTCACTGAATGTTTGTTCACCAGTACCGATCACGTAAGTACTGTCAGTGCATTTGTCCTCCAACAGCTGACATATGGATAAAGGTCTGTTCTTACATTTCAACTTGTAGTTCCAACTTCAGTTTGTTCAATTCACTTCCAACATTGGTGATAATGCATCCCCTGTTGTTAAAAGAGATTATGTCTTGAACTTTACAAATTTTGTGTGAAATTTTGTATTAACAAAGAGAGATCAAGGAACATCCATGCTTTTGAATGATTTTCATTTTTGGTGAAATATCTTTTCATACCTCCATTTAAATCACAATGAATTAGCCAGAATCCATCCTGCTTTATTTGTGGCGGCCAGCTAAAGCGACATTTAAAAAAATATTGTGTTAGATGACGAGATCAAGGTAATCACACTGAAACAAAGGTTACATCCAAAAGTACACATGTGCACATACAGAACATATGGAATTGCTTTTGTTTAACCATATAGACAAAGAATGTGCTTGACATGGTTGGCATTTACACATGTAAGGTTGGAGGTCATGTTGCTGAGATATTAGGTTCAGATCATGTAAGGAAAAGTGGATGGAGCCAAATGTTTAACTTATAATTTTACAAAATTTAGTACATACAAGTTGAACTTTACAAGTTGTTACTACAACTTCTTTGAGTGGCATTATAGAAGTTGGTATGATGAAGAAATAGGATATTTATGGATTCATCACTTGCTTCAAAACGGTGTTAGTATCTACACCAAAACGTCGCATCTCTTTGCAATGAAGAAGATTTTAAATCCATAAATTTCCTATTTTTTCTTGCTACTACAAGTTGTAATGTGTGAATTGTTCCTTCAACCCCTGTCCTTCCCTTTATATCACATGTAGCTGAATGTCACTCATTCCTGTTGTATCTGTGCATAGACATTTGATAATTGGTGATGTCATATGAGGGATTTCAACAGTCTTTTTGAGTTCGAACTTATATGTTTGTATAGACTATGTATTCAGCTAATTACTTGTTTATTTAGTGAAAATTACTGTAAAAACATTTACAATCAGAACTTAGTTCCATCAACAGTGTAAAAAAAACTTCAGTTGAATAAAAGTTTCATATATTGGACCAATATATTTGAATCTGTATGTTTATTTGTTTTTGCCTTCTTATACCAGTATCTGTGTACTGTTTTCTATTTCAGACAATATTGAATAATTGTAAGACATCCAATCTAATTTCTATTAATGTTTTTGGTTTACAAGGCTAAAGTGTATTAAAATACCAATTTAAAATTTATACTGCAGTCTTCTAATGTAAATTGTACCCTTATTATTTGAGGGTAGAGAACATATCTTGTATAAAATATTTAAATTTGAATGTTTTGTTTTCTTTTCTTTATTCAATGTATCCATGGGTTGGACTTTTCTACTTATCTGTTTTTACTGTGACTCTGGTACTGTCTACATATCATTTCCTTCAAACCCAATTTTGAATATCTCAGTTTTTGTATCTATGATAGTTAATTCAAGTTATCAAGAAAATTAGGTTTATTTGTTGATTTTATCCTAATAATGATATCCCTGATTCCCTAATTTTGGAGTCACAAATTAAGATATGAGTATAGAAAAGTAGTATTTGATTTAAAAAATAATAAACACCTTTTATTTCATCACAACCACAATATAAGTTTTTGAGTTAATTATTATTAGTTCAGAAAACCTTATTAAACTTTGATGGATGGGACATTTTTTAAGTTAGTGCCATCACTACAAATACAGAATCAACTAGAGTCTTCATGGTGAATGTGGACAACAGTCATTTTTAAGAACGTTAATCAAAAATGGAGAAAAACCGCAATATTTAATCCAATGAAACATGAAGGATACCCAACTTTTTTAATCATGAAACGCCGCTAATGGCTGAAATATTGCCCAAGTGGCGTTAAACAATAACTCACTCACTTTAATCATGAATGTAAAGGAAAATTTTTTTTAAAAACAACCTAGTGGTGAAAATTGGCTGCACACATAAAATCCCTATTCATAACCAATCTAATATTGGGTGATCACAAAATTTTATTTTACTGAAATATTCGTTGAAAACCAGTCACAGTTGACAGAACCGTTCAAATGCTCATTTTTAAACATTACCAACTGTACAACAAACCTTGATTTTATCAAGGCAGGAATCAGTATTCTTTGCTCAAATAGTGCTATCCTTGTTACCGACATTACTAGAGAAGAAAAGATTCCTGGTCGTAACTTCCTTTAGGAGGCAAGGATGAAATGAAAATTTTAAAGATCCATAATCTTTCACGTTTTTGAATAGCATAATGTCCTATCAGGGATACCTAAATCTAATTCAGAAGATAAGGGATAGTATTTTACTATTTTTATGAGCTTTTAGATTTCATGACATTTATCAAGACCACTCATTCTATTTTAAATTTTTTTCACCGCAATGCATAGCCACAATGGTTTTGCGGGCTTTCTCCCTGCAATAATACCAGCAGCCGCGATATAAGTGAAATAATCTTGAAAGCGGCTTTAAACCCCAACTCACTCACTCACTCACTATTTTAAAATTACTAAAAGAAAACAAGCAAACGATTCGAAATATATGAATTTATCACAACAATTGATTAAATGCCAAAAGAATCTAATCGAAGTAAGTTTTTCCTCATCAGGAGAGGAAAATGTATTCAAAACACTTCTCGGAGGAAAAATCATGGCTACACTAGAGTTACCTCCCTTTTGTTTACGACAACCTGTCACATGACTTGATAGCATTGTCACATGTCATGAAAATGGCAGCAGGTCGCATCTTATGCTTGCTCCTCGTTTGTGTGTCGAGCTTTGCTCAATATCAACCCAACTGGGAGTCAATCGACTCTAGGCCTCTGCCAGCCTGGTACGATGAAGCTAAGCTCGGTATCTTTATCCACTGGGGCGTGTTTTCAGTCCCAAGTTACTCGTCGGAATGGTTTTGGTGGAACTGGCAGGGAAAGCAATCTACCCCGGCAGTCCGATTCTTCATGGAACAAAACTATCGACCCGACTTCACTTACGCAGACTTTGCTCCGATGTTCACAGCTGAATTTTTCAATGCAGAGGAATGGGCTAAAATATTCGAAGGTTCTGGTGCCGAGTAAGTTCCTCGATTACCATGTTATTGTATCGACACTGTTACTAACTAAAATTGAAAGTCTTCATTCCACGAAATGTCAATACAATAATCAAGCATCTAAAACGTCCCGTTTAGCAAAGCGTTAACAAAATGAGACAGGATGACAAAAGTTTATGCTATCATTTTTATTGAATTTTCATATATCAAATAATTACAAGGAAAATATGACACCTTCATGTCTGTTGGTACATCGTCTTGACACAATACATAGACCATAATGATTTAACCGATTTGAAATATGTATTATGATTATATTACTAATGATACTGTTCTAAAACCAGAGGTTTTGGTAATTTTGAGACAATTTTATTCTCCAGGTATACAGTTTTTACAAGCAAGCATCATGAAGGATTCTGCAACTGGCCATCTAAAGTATCATTCAACTGGAACTCGATGGATGTTGGACCAAAGCGAGACATTGTTGGTGAGGAATTAGTGAAATCTTTCACTTTGTTCCTTGTTCTTGTTGTTGATATAGCTTAAATATGACCCAATATACGATATGTGCATAGGCCCTGCTATGTATACCACATATATACCAATATGGGTGTCTCAGACTCTCTGTTAAGGGATGTAATGAATATGTGCTGATCTGAATAAAAAAATTCTCACTCTGCTTGCATATTCATCCCCAAATGCCTCAAGCATGACTTAATAGTTACCAAATTAAATCAAACACAAGCCTTATATTTGCATAGCAGCACAAGTCACACTTTTAATGTCCAAAAGATACACTGTAAGTTGTTTGAGTTACATATGCCAAACTTTATTAAAGGTGTAATTTCATCAAATAGTGCAAACTTTTGCTGAAAATGTCTCTTTAAAGCTAAACAGATGTTCAGTGACGGTATGAAGGTTTGTAAACTGGGGAATGGTGTGCATCAATAACTCACACATTATTTTTGATAGTTATCTAAAGCAGATGGGACAGCCCCAATGACCTGCTTAGATATGCCTTGCTGCATTCCTCAAACTTTTCTGTGCTTGTTGTCCAGGCTGTTAAATGAGAAATCATATTAGAATTTCAATTTTTTGCCAAGGAGGGCACTGCACTCAAAACAAAATTTTTTATTTTGGCAGTTTTTTCCCTCTGGTTCCCTTAATTATTTATTAAGTTTTATCATATGTTAAGCGCTGAAAATACTTAGAAATTAAGATGTAATATTTATTGTAAATAATATATGTGAACTGTTCCAGGTGAGCTTGCAAGTGCTGTAAAGAACAACACAAAACTACACTTTGGTCTGTACCACTCCATGTTTGAATGGTTTCACCCTCTCTACCTGCGTGACAAGGCAAACAACTTCACAACACAAGACTTTGTCAGGGTGATTTCTCTTTATCTGTTATGTTGAGGTTGCTATGGGACCAATATATCCACTTAAGAAGTACACGTGTGAATCTCAGTCTGATTAGAATCGACCGTGTTCCAAGGAATAAAAATTTCAAAATATTGAGTCTATCTCTCTAGGCTATCCTGTCCACTAGGTCTGACCGCACCCTACTGTAGCGCACGTTCTTGCGTAAACTAAGCTAACCAATCACAATGCGTGCGGCAAAAGCATTCGGTATCAGTAGCTAGGGGCAAGTAACTCCCATTTACCATCGTCAACCTTGATCGCCGCTATCTTTATTTTAAACGCGATGATGTGATTGGTTCGCTATTGACTAGGTTTTGTCTGCGCTAAACTGGTGTCGGCACGTGCGAGCAGTGAGGCTGCCTTCAGACCGATGTGGAGAGGATAGCAGACAGATAGAGTTCGAATCTCGATAGACTCAATATTTTGAAACTTTTATTCCTCAGAACACGGTCGATTTTAATCAGACTGTGTGAACCTTAGCTGTGAAGGAGATAACTTTCAAGCTCTACCATTTAAAGTTTTTTGGGTTATGGTTAAGTGAACTGAATATGCAAACTAGATTCTTGATCTTCTAAACTTGACTTCAAAACACCACATTTAACTTTAGTTAGTTTAACTGAGTTTCAGTTTTGGTATTCAGGGAGATAATTCTTATTTCCAGGACAAGACAATGCCCGAGCTGTATGAGCTGATCAACACATACCAACCTGACGTCATCTGGTCTGACGGGGACTGGGAGGCACCAGACACGTACTGGAACTCTACGCAGTTCCTCGCCTGGCTCTACAACAGCAGGTGCCTCTTTAAATCTTTTTAAAGTTTTGATATTTTTTTTTTAATGATATATCTGGTTGTAAATTTTGAAGAGATGCAATATTGACTTTCCCTTTCACTTCATCCAAGATCATGATTTGTTCCATTGTTGTTGCTAGGGGCTTCGGGGAAAAATGAATTCATATAATTTTCTGTGAATGAGGTCAATAAAAAATAATTATAATTATGGTATTATTATATGTTAATTGATTATAAAGAAGTGCTTTTTGTTTCAGCCCTGTCAAGGACACCATTGTGACGAATGATCGATGGGGGAAGGGAACTTCCTGTAAACATGGAGGTTTCTACACATGCTCAGATAGATATAATCCAGGTTTGTTGATTTATTTGTACATCTGAGAAAGATTTATCATGATTGTTGCTAAAATTAGGATTTGAAATCAACTTAACACTTTGAAATTAATCTCGAAGACATAAATATACTGAAGGCTTTTGGGCTACTCTTTATGCTTTGAGATAGTGGTTTAAGCATCAATTTTGGCTAATTTTGGAAACATATCTTCATCTGTTTAGCAACTTAAAAATTTGACTTACAAGTATTTTAATTATAAAAATTATTTTTAGGATTCTTTATTGTAAGTAACTCAAGATCAATCAGGACTCTTTTTTTCTTTTTGTGGGTTTGGGTTTTTCTGAGAACAGCGATCAACAATTTCTTGAAATTTTTTTAAGTGTGATATTAATTTAAACTCTCAAATTCCACTAGAAAACTTTGCTATTTATGATTTACTTTTTATGAAGCCTGTGCTTATATTTTGTTTTCATTTCATTCAAAATTAAATGTGTCTATCTAATTTTGTGTGTCTTTCTCTCAACACAGGCACCCTGCAGAAAAAGAAGTTTGAGAACGCCATGACGATAGATAAATACTCCTGGGGGTTTAGACGAAATGCTCGCTTTACAGATTACTTTACCATCAATGAACTCCTGGCTACATTTGTCGAGACAGTGAGGTAAGATATTGGTAAGATATAGAGAGTAAAAGTTGAATACATAATGGTAATAGAATTTCAAATTAATTTTTAGGTAAGTCAGTTAACAATTTGTAGTGATATGTGATCTTTGCCCACATAAATTTTTGTTTGATAAATAACGTCATCCCATGAAACCGTTACCATAGATAGATGTTTGTATATGCAAGACAATGTTTTTTTAAGGAAAAGCAGTAGTTCTAAATTGATTGTAGCAGGTTCAGTCCAGCTATGCAGATTCATTTCCCTACCTCAATTGATTAAAGGTTGTTGTCTACAATGGCGTCCAGAGACTTTTTTTCCATTCGATATATTTCTTCTACGACTAAGGATGACCAAGTCAAGTAATGAGGTTTTTGACTCTCTAAATAAACAAATGTTTTTTTGAGCAAATTTGAAGAAATGGATTTCAGTAAAATCACATTTTTGGGTTACGTATTTCAGCAATTTTACAAGGAAATCTATAATTTTAAGTTCTCCGATATTTTGGATATTTTCAGAAGAGTGTACCGGTACGTATCGTGTTCTGCTGATAATATCGTGCATCCTAAGTTTCCATATATATAACTTTGTTCAGCAATAATTGTTACATCATGAGTGACAGTACTCTCTCATCTGTGATGTCGTAAAACAAAAATGGGACATTAAAGGTAAGGAGGTGGTTATCTGCATGGTTTGATGTAATTCAAACAAGCAATTACGAAATTTGGATGAATGTTATATATGACTTTAAAAACTCTTTCAAATTAGTTTAATTGTTTCTATTATTATTTACAAATAAGCTTGCTTTCTGTTCCAGCTGTGGGGGCAACATGCTAATGAACGTTGGCCCTACTAAGTATGGAATGATCGTCCCCCTATTCCAGGAGCGACTCAAGCAGATGGGAGACTGGCTCGCAGTCAATGGGGAAGCTATTTATAGCTCACGACCTTGGACCTACCAGAATGATACTGTGTCAAACACCACATGGTGAGTACTTGTCCTAGTTTGTTGCAGTATAATAATGTTTTCTATGTTCCTATCTTATCCTTTTCAAAATAGTATGTAGTTCACTATGAATTGTTTTTGATAAGTTTTGTCAAAATTGACATTTTAAACGGATGACAACAACCAATAGGCTTGTGAAAAAGCCAATTCGGGTCTTGTATCAGTTACACAAAATCTCTGAGGTCCAAACAACTCCATGAGAAATGTGATATTTGGAGTGAAGCAAATTTATGCTTTTCCCCAAGAAAGTGTTTCATGGGGAACTCGAAATCCTGTCTGAAAATTCCTGGTAGGGATAGCAGGAGGACAATTCAATCAAGGATGCAGAGATGGGATTGGGTAGTCATTAAAAGGAGGATAAATTGGAGTTAGCAGCCAAGGATCAGAATTTGGTAGTTGCATTTTTCGGGGCTTAAACCCCATACATCAGGTGAACACAAGAAAAATGTAACTAAAAACTTCTGTGTTTCCTGCTCCTCCTGCAGCTGATTTTATATGTTGATGACAACTCCTCAAAATCAAATGACCCCTTTATCACCAAATATTATATTCTTCGACTGTTGGGTATTTCTTAGGTTTCATCTTGTGAACACATGGTAATTCAGATAATACAAATTTCCTATGTAAGCTGTATTGCGAGCAATAAAGAGTTATTGTGATATATTTTTTATCAAAATCAACATTACTGTTAAGGTACACAATGAAGGAGTCTAGTTCCCGCAGAGTGTATGCCATCTTCCTTGAGTGGCCAGAAAACAACACCCTATCTCTTGGACGACCCCAGACGACATCAGCAACAACAGTGAGCATGCTGGGATATGAGGGAAACTTCGACTTCAAGCAACGCAAACCGACTGGTATTGATATTGAGATTCCTCCCATTCCTGCTAACAAACTGCCGTCCAAATATGCCTGGGTGCTCAAGATAACTGCTCTAGCTAATTAGAAGTTTGAAGGATGCAAGTGGTGTACTTGAAATAAAGACCTTCAGTTATGAACATAAAGATACTTAGCAATGGCGGATCCAAGGGGTAAGGAGGTTCAAAAAGTTCAGCTCTACTGAAATTGCATGTAAGTAGGTAAAAATCCTCATAAAGATAGAGTTGAACTCCTCCCTTGATAGTATCTGGATCTTCCATTACTCAAAGTGGAGGTACACAGATTGGTAGCTTGTTTGAGTTGCAATTAAGAAGTTCAAATGAATGAAATGAAGACAATTTAGCGGCGAAGCAAATTTTTAGAGGAATCAAAACCAGAAACAGTGAGAACCTTTGGGATAAACCCACTTTGTAATAGTTGAACAGCCCCCCCTCATCCCAACCAATCAAATTGCTTGATCAGACTCTGTAAGAGAAAAATGATATTACATTATGTTTGTCAAATATGATGTTTATCTCATCAAGTGGCGTGTTCAAAATAACGAAAGTTAAAAACAGTTGCAAAATACAATATATCACGTTAAAACAAACCTTTTTACAACAAAAAACACGTAATAGACTCAATTTGACCATTTATTCCAAACCTTTTTGTGTCACCTTGACCTTCTGACGAGTGACAATAAAGTATATCGCCACTGAGTAGAGTGACAATAAAGGTTATTGCCACTGTGGCCTAATAGAGGGTATATTTCACTGATAGAATAAAGTATCTCATCCTCAATTATATAATATATTATATATGCAACGTAAGATAAATAGTAATAAATTTATTACCACTTTTCAGTAATGTCATAGGGGCTAGAACAAAGATTATCAATTGAAAATAGGCTTTTTTCCTCAGCTTCTACCTCTACAACACTTTTTGGGTTGTTTAAATTTTCTCAACTTTAACATTTATAGTTTATAAGATCGAACTCTCTTGATGTTTTTCTGTGTAATGAAATGACTTAATAAATGTATTTGCCAAGACATTTGTAATTTGTTGATGAGATGTGATCATAATGCAGACATTTAAACTTTTAAATGAATCGCTACATGGATATTGAGTAAAGGAGCATCTGCCTAAAATCAGGTTTTACGATAGTGCCAACCAACAATAGTGTTGCAGGCTTTCCTTCTCATTTGAATAACTCACCAAAACATAGGTAAAATGAGTTTGCTATTGAGCCACCAAAGTGGTCTTATCTAATACATTGAGGCCGATCCATTTTTTTAACCGAAGGATCAGAAGCATTTTTAATGAGTTTCTTCAAGTTTTCATAAATATTTCCCATTCAAAGATTTGAAATATGATTTGATCAGTAATCTAGTATATGACTAATCAATGTCCACTTATGATTTTAATCATGAATTCTCAACTTCTAATCATTGAGATTTTTTATCTATCATCAAATAAGAAACATGAATCAGCACCTTATTACTTCAATATTGATACTGTATTTCTGAGCAGTAACGCATTTGTCTTTCATTCGCTCTTACGTCATGAGTTTTATTCATGTTTGTATTTTCTGTGATGATTATCTACACCATGACATTGCAGATTCTGTTTTTTATTCTGTAAATATTTCATTAACATGTTTTTCTGTGATTCATGACATATGTCAGTAAAATAATTCCATTTAAGAATGTTTATTACACTTTTTTCTTAAAATTATTGAACACATATTATTATAAAGAAAACATTTTCCAATCTTTAGTGATTGACTTCTATACAACCTGAAATAGACAAACTTGCATTTAATTACTATATATATTTTGTTTGATTTAATGCAATATGGTAATTACATTCTCTTTGAAATGTTATAACTTTTTGAAACATGTATATTTTTACTTACTTTAAGTAAAGTTGCACACAAGTATTAACGTAAATCTCTATCATTCACAAAGAAAATGATGTTTTTCACTCAAACATTCCCAAATGTGTAAATTTCCCCCTCAAGGTATAACTTATGCCTGTCAAAGTGGCTTGTTAATCTAAGCCTTGAAGCATTTATCGAACTTTTCTGTGCTTGCTCTGGTAATTGCCAGATTTATTGATAATACAATGAGAATTCTTATGAAATTGCAATGTTTTGTCAAAGAGAGTGATAAACTAAAACAGCAAAGTTTAATTAGAGACAGGCGCAAGGTGATACTGTGACTGGTTACATGCTACATGTATGCTTTTGTGTTTTTTAAGCGTATGTAGTAGTAGAAAATGTGTGTATATTTAAAATAAAAATCTTTATATTCGCCCAGTCTTTTCTTTTTGTCTGGTTATCACCGACATACAATCTCATAGTCATGTAAAAAATTCTCTATTGTTGAACAAATATGCTAAACTCTGTCAGGATTCAAACTCTGAATTAAGTTGCCCAAACCATGGAAAGATAAAATCACATAAGGTTTGTGTGTCCATCTGGATATTGGTAACTTTGTCTTCTGTAGGGAACCTACACAGGAAGGTCATGCTTGGCCGCTCCATTGAGCTAGAGAGATACTCAACTATTTTCATCTTTTCCAACTGAGCCTGGTCGGGTAATTTCTTCCAATGTTATCTCTGTTACAAGTTGAGCATCTTCTTGTCTAGAAATGGTGGCAATCAGAGGTAGTTTTACAATCAGTCTTTCAAGTAAAAATTCGATTTTCTACTCGTATGTGATGTGCAGAGACTCGTCAATTTTGTAGTCTATTGAACAATTGTTATATATCCTGTACAGTGCATATTCTGCACAGTCGAGCCACTGTTAATTTGGGTGGAAGCTGCGCGGCATTGTGCATTTCCAAATATTATTTTATCCCGTGATATGAAAAAGCACTGAAAAGTAATCCAACGAGATAATTTATTCTGACAATAAACAGACTGAGAACATTTAAAAACACTTTCTATATGCAATACATACACACAGGGTTAAATTAAAGCTGTGAACAATCATCATAGTTAATGTAATGTGATGCACAATCATCATAGTTAATGTAAAGCCGTACACAATCATCATAGCTAATGTAAAGCGATTCACATTCATCATAGTAAATGTTAAGCGATGTACAATCATCATAGTTAACATCAAAGTAAATATAAAGCGATACACAACCATCATAGTTAATGTAAAGAGATACACAACCATCATAGTTGATGTAAAGCGATACACAACTATCATAGTTGATGTAAAGCGATACACAACCATCATAGTGGATGTAAAGAGATACACAACCATCATAGTTGATGTAAAGTGATATACAACCATCATAGTTGATGTAAAGAATTAAAAAAGCACAGAATAGTCATCCAACGAGGTAGTTTACTCTGACAATAAACAGATTGAGAACATTTAAAAACACTTTCTATATGCAATACATACACACAGGGTTAAATTAAAGCTGTGAACAACCATCATAGTTGATATAAAGAGATACACAACCATCATAGTTGATGTAAAGCATTAAACAACCATCATAGTTGATGTAAAGCTATACACAACCATCATAGTTGATGTAAACCATTAAACAACCATCATATTTGATGTTAAGCATTAAACAACCATCATAGTTGATGTAAAGTGATACACAACCATCATAGTTGATGTAAACCATTAAACAACCATCATAGTTGATGTAAAGCGATACACAACCATCATAGTTGATGTAAAGAGATACACAACCATCATAGTTGATGTAAAGAGATACACAACCATCATAGTTGATGTAAAGCGATACACAACCATCATAGTTTATGTAAAGCTATACACAACCATCATAGTTGATGTGAAGCATTAAACAACCATCATAGTTGATGAAAAGTAATACACAACCATCATAGTTGATGTAAAGCATTAAACAACCATCATAGTTGATGAAAATTGATACACAACCATCATAGTTGATGTAAAGAGATACACAACCATCATGGTTGATGTAAAGCGATACACAACCATCATAGTTAATGTAAAGCAATACACAACCATCATAATTAATGTAAAGCGATGCACAATATCACTTTTGCAAAACGAGTGCAGTCACTTAATATAATGCGATTCACAATCGGCATGTGATGAGTGGCAATGCATGATCATTATAAGTAATGAAACGCGATTCACAATCAACAAAGGTAATGTAAGGGGTCATCTTGCCACAATAGGAATTAAATAGGCAATTGGAATATTGATTCGTGAGAAATAACACCACATCCATTGCTATTAATTTTCCCAAGAGATCTATTACAGCATGTCCACACTTGTGCAGGTGATATAAGGTAAACAATCCTTTGTCACACTCTCACAAGCTGCTCACAGAAATACCCGCTCATTTTCCTTTCTTGAACACGTTTCACGCTTTATAATGTATGCATCTTTACC
The DNA here is from genome assembly GCA_921293015.1 of Phorcus lineatus. Classification (NCBI taxonomy): domain Eukaryota; kingdom Metazoa; phylum Mollusca; class Gastropoda; order Trochida; family Trochidae; genus Phorcus; species Phorcus lineatus. Next base: position 7,525,968 of record OV121086.1, on the reverse strand, counting down.
GAAACTGTAATTAACATCTGCTTCAAAATTCTATATTCATTAAACATCAAACTCCACAATCAATAGTGTTTAACCAACCTGCCAAGCTGATTATACGTCACTTACATATATATCCGGATAGAAAGACCCAATACTTATAGCAGGGTTTCAAGCAAGGTGAAATCATGCAACCGTTCTTTTTCCTCATGGTTTGTTTTCAGCTCACCTTCGGGTTTGAGGTATTCTGTTTCATCTTTTGTATTTCCCTTATAGCATTTTTTTGTAAACCCTGTTTTAGAATTTATTCTGAAAAAAATTAACCTTCTATTAAGCAATTTGCAGTTTAAACCTAAACTGAAAAAAATAATAGAAATATTGTCTTCGTGTAAATTAAAATCGTATTATAAAAACCTCTTTAAAACAAATGTTCCTCAAAAACAGAAGAAAGTTCCTGGATATCAACTTCTTTATTGTGAAATCCCAACGTTTCGGAGTATATGCTTACTCCATCATCAAGCTGGAATCATCCCATGTATTGAAGGAATAAGCATAAACTACGAAACGTCGTGATTTTCACATAAAAAGTTGCTATCCAGAAACTCTTCTTTTGTATATGCCAGTTCTAAATTCTCTTCAAAGACTTAATGTTTCCTTTGCCGCAACCTGTTAAAGGAACCAACGATAACACAATTCCAGGGAGAGAAGAGATAAGAAATCCTTCTCCATAAAATATACAGTATGGGCTTGCTACGAAAGGATATATATATATATGAAAAAAGTTCACAATCTTGAAATTGATGTTCAGCTCCCAGGTATTAGATATAGAAAAATATGAAGTTAGAAGTAAAAACAATCCATTTTAATGGCTAGCGCTTACAGCTCAACGAGCCTCTTCAGGCCATGAAGAGCTCTTCACATCCATGGCCTGAAGAGGCTCGTTGAGCTGAAAGGGCTAGCCATTAAAATGGATTGTTTTTACTTCTAACTTCATATATATATATATATATATATATATATATATATATATATATATATATATATATATATATATACGCACACACGTTTATGTAATTACTTAATCATTTGATCTGTTGAAGGTCTATGATCGAACGAAGCGAGAAGCCGGTAAGTCCTTATTTTGCTAATTAATGTCATATACAGTCAAACCATCCTGCTACATCAGTGTATATGAATTCGCAAAGCTCTGAAAGACACATGTCGCTGGCGGCTAATCATTAATGGTTATCTCTAGATAGCTGTTATATTTTCAGCCAATGGAACGTCATTATGTAAGGCGCTTAAAGAAAACATAATTGAAATGCTAAATTGATCGAAACTATATTATAAACTAGTCTCCGCCAGTTCTGACAGTTCAACATATATGTTCTTATCCATCAATAGTATTTTGTTGTATCTTCAATCTGCAACTTTACCTTAGAACAAGTCATATCTAATTTACATCTTTTACATCATTTAATTTTTCATTGTTAAAATTAACATCACATTGCGCTAATTGTATTTCACAGTTTTTACTGGAATATAAAGATATACCGATAAAAATGCACAGCCCTAGATAACGATAAACATACTCTTGTAGAAGGTTCCTCGTCGAGATAAATGTGTTACCATGTGTCCGCGAGTTTGATATGGAGATTTATCATGTTCTTCGTTCTCGTTTGATATTCAACTCGGACACATCATAAGTCTCAATATGAAAATCGCGGACACATGGTGACTTATAATACCGATACTAATGCACAGCCCTGAAAATAATAAACACTCACGTACAGGATCTTGTGTCGAGTGTCTCACCAACTTCAACACAGAGAGGTCAGCGGCCACCTCGCAGAAAGAGAGATGTGGGTAAGAGCCAAATATATTAGCCTGGAAAAGTTCGTAATTATGATTTACTTACTAAGTAAATAAAGATACTACGGTGGCATATTAGGGCCATCTTTTTTATTTTTATATTGAAATTTCATTGTTGGGTTGTTATTTACTTTAGATCTTGATATTGCAATAATTGATTAATATTATTGAGCTATCTTTGTAAATGTTGTACCGGGAGATAATTTCTTTTGCAATAAGGGCATAAATCTATGATATTTCAAAGCACTTAAGGATACTAAATATTTTTATATGTTCACTCACCTGTCTTTCATTCGTGATGCTTAATAGAATTCAGAAAAGCTTCAACATCGGTATATAAATGGAAACCTAATTATGAAATATAAGCCTACATAATGAAAACATGAACTCCGACATCAGCCGTTCTAGTAATCGTAAATCAAGTAGAACATAAAAACGACAATGACGAGAATGCTCGCGACAAACTGCATTCTGAATTTGAGTTTGAATAGATAAACGACTTCTAAACAAATGCAAACCAAAAATTAACTATGTTAGCAATTGCGATTCAAAAACGTTGTAACATATTCTTAATGCCCAGTCTGATTTTCCGTATTCTTAGAAAACATTTCTCATTTCAAGATAAAACTTCATGAAGCCATTTTAGTGTGAACACCTTAAGTTTTTATCATTCAGTTAGGGAAATAGACTTGCTTGGCTAACGGAACTTTCAAGGTTCGTTAAAAGACTCCTTTTACTGAAGAAACCATATTGTCTTGCAATTAGTAACATTTCTTTTCTTTTCGTGACAGCCCTTTAATGACAACCATATGGATATGAATAACTTGAATTAGTATATATATTTCATTGATTGTATGTTTGACACAGGACGTAATATTTTAAGCAATACAATTCCCTATTGCTGTTCTTGTGTAATTCCAGAGCTTTTAAGAACTACATCACGTGCAGAACCAATACGTCAACTTTGTGGCCCGGATGTGATGTCACGTACGAAGATGGCAACGCTCTTAGCTCATATTTCTATGCCATTGAAGAAAAACACTGCGGTATGTTTCTATATTTTTTCTCTACATTAATTATTCTCTTCAAAATTCTCGCTTGACCCCGGACTTGACCCTACACTTTGCCGTTTCTACGTCTTCTTTTACTACTGCTGCTGCTGCTACTACTACTACTACTACTACTACTACTACTACTACTACTACTATTACTACTACTACTACTATTACTATTACTACTACTACTACTACTACTACTACTACTACTACTACTATTACTACTACTACTACTATTACTATTACTACTACTACTACTACTATTACTACTACTACTACTACTACTACTACTACTACTAATAATAATAATAATAATTTTCTGCTACTTTTACTAGTATTGCCACTATTACTACTGCTACCGCTACTGCTGCTACTTCCATTACTGTTATTAAAACTACTGCTACTACTACTGCTGCTGTTGCTTCAACTACTACTGCTACTTATGTAACTCCCTCTACTGTCATTGCTACTGCTACTATTACTACTACTGCGACGATGACGACTGCTATTACTTCGATACCACTATGCTCTCCCAATGCTAGCATCACTACTACTTTTACTGCAACTGCTACTACTACTTCTACTAATACAACGAAATATACGATTTCAACTACTACTTCTGTTACTGATGCGAGAAAACACTCTCTTGAAGATGAATTTTCTTCGCTTTATCTAATAATCGCAAATTGGTATTCAAGATACAATCAAGGTTGATTCACATTAAGATCTATGTTAAAGCGTCAATAGTTTCAAACTTAAGAATAAATCAGTGTTGTGGAGGTCAAGTCTGTAATGGGCATTAAAAAGTGTCATACGTAACCAGGATTTTCTTAATAACATTTTTATTGTGATATTACTGCGTTATAGATTTTTGGTATTTTATAATTCAAACGTTTGATGGTATTTCCAGTGGTTTCGGACACATGCACGTGTCAGAAAAATCGTTGGTTCCAGACAAACCAGTATCTGAAAAGCAGGTAGGTCAAGCGACACCCCCTTGATTTTAGTTATCATGAAAATTTAATTAAACATGCACTACCTCTTTGATGTCAGAATGAACTTTAGTCACACAGAGTATGTTTAATACGTTTTGTATGTGGTTGAAAGAAGAGCCAAAATTCCGTAAATATGTCCTGAGTTAAGTATAGATCGCCTTCTTAAGTTTCACCTTTATCGCTAAGATGCTAAAATCATGATATCTATTATGAATTATGAAATGTAAAGAGGTCATATTCTGCGTACCATTTACATGTACATTAATCAATCTCATGAAATGAACTTCTTAACACTATTAAGGTACTAATTTTTCGGAAACAACCCGTACTTCTCGATGAAATGACACCTTTTATGAAGTATGACATATTTGACTCCAACAAGATTCTCTGTGTATTGGCATCGGAACTGGGGCGGGCAGTGGGACCAAAACAGAGATTACAACACATATTGAACCCTCCCACCCGAAACCCCCAACCGCTTGAAATCCTGCTCCTCCCATATAGGTAACTTAGGGGCAGCATATTCGCCCTCACCCTTCCCCAGATGGACGAATGAGAACTCTTTTGAAGCGTTCCAACGGCTATGCTGTGTCCCTTCAACAATGTTCAAATCAAGATCTGAGTGATTTACAAAATATATCGTATGTTGTATGGTGTCGTTACTTTTGTTCTTGAGTTTGGCTATGATACTACCGAGTGAAACGCACTATTTATCAATGCAAAAGTGTTATATAAAAATGACATCGCAACAGTGATAACTCTTTCTGTGCGGAATGAGATGTAAAATTTCCAAATATCACTTTCACAAAATGAATAAAGGCTTAAACTATAATTTTGCTTTACTACGAGGAATGTATATAAGCATGATAAACTTGATCTACTGTTAAATAATTTCATCTATTCGGCATCTCGATCAGTCGACACGGAACGAGAAATAAAGCATTGGCATTTAAGTATACATTATACAATTATTGTATCAGTATTTGTTACCTTCATACACTTAGTGAATAGCCTTCAATTTCAGTGTGTAAATGTTTTCCTTAGAACTTAAAAAAATACATGTAGTTTCTGAGTGAAACAGTGATTGTATTTACTGCAAACGTATTTCATACACTTATCAACTGATTACACGGATCTACTGCAACAAATTAACTCCATTCTCTCCCGACAGAGGTAGCTCCGTCATAAATAACATATTTGTTGTCACACAGGCCTGTGTAATGAAACAGTCGCAAAATGAGCAGTTTGTGTTTTGTAAAGACGACTCGAAGTGCAAGGTACATATTCGAATAAAGTTTAGCTTTTGCGTAAACAACTCAGACGATTTGAATTATAACTTTTGAAACGGCGTCGCTAATTGCACAACTAACTTTGATTGCATCCAATCAGCGTTCTACATTTCGTGTCCAGGAAACCTCCGAATTAAGACAGAGGTTGTATAGGGATTTATGACTGAGCTACTTCTGTTGGGAGAGTTTGATAAAGTCAAAAACTCTCGTTTGATTTATTTACTTATTAATACCACGACTTGTTCTCTTGGACTGCAGTACCTATATGACTTACATGAAGTGCCTATACGATGCGACCATGCCGGCGTGTGACGGTTTCACTTCTCCTCTTGACCTTATAGAGATTGCCAAACGTTTCAAGGATAACGCTTTTCGTGAGTACCACGGTTTTAATACCCTTTTTAATAGGCGTATGTGATCACTTCTTGTCTTCACAAATTTTATCACATTTCGTGAATGAAATATGTGTGGTACCATACTTCATTATAAAAATGAGTCTTTACTGTGATTCAATAAATGTGAGAATTTCTTGGGTGAAATAAATTACCGCGTCGTATTGCAATAATTAGGTGACATTTAGTATAGTATTTAGTATTTAACATTGCAGTCCGTGGCTAAATTAGATTACTTTTAAAAATCTTTGTTAATTATCTTTAAATGTTATGAATGAATTCGGTACTCATTTTTCAAAATAAATAACAATATGTTCATAATATATGCGTGTGAAGCACCATGAAACCCGGGACAATAAAGAAACGAAACGGAGACTCTCAAATAAAAGGTTACACCTGCTAAGAGTTAACTGTTATACAGTTGTGTCTGTGTTTGTTGAACAGTAAGTTATGAACTGATTGTTTTTAGTTTTTATTTATGTATTTATTTATTTAGAACGAAAGGAAAAATTATATATATTTGGATGTATTATTCTCACATAACGATCCCTTTTATCTTTAGGAAGCAAACCCGATTGTACCAAGGAGTACGAGAATTCGATGCTTTACAACAGTGGCAGTTACACATGTGGGTAAGTTCCCGGTTGAAATATAACCTTAAAGGCACTATAGTGTACGCTTTTACGGTTTAAATTGGCTATTTTAAGGTTTACGAGGACTATTTAAACTTTCTATCGATGCAATGAAATATTAAACCTTCTTTACAATTTACCTGCAATCAACAATGAAAACGTTAAGACAGCCGCTGTCGGCTTGGACATATAAAAATCTATTGTTAGCTGTGCACAAAACGGATAAATTATTGACACTTGGAAACGGCTGAGCTAGTATTGTGTGCAGCTATTGAATTTACCTAAACTCTGAACTGAGAACAAATCATGAAATATGTTTTATGAAAGCAATGTAAAGCGATTTAATAACACAGTATTAGCACTGTTATTAGAATGACCAAAGCGGCTGCCGTTCCCGCTTTTCTGGTTATAAGGAAAATCTTAATATTTCCGATATCATAGTTCTTGCGGATTTAAGGTAACGTAACATTAAATACTTCTGGCCTTTAAAATCCACTTTACTACCTGGATACGTAAATATTTGTTAAATAACTTACGAGGTAGATAACTTGGGTGAGGATAGTAAGTAATATCGAGAGATATGCGGTATCTGTGCATTCGTTGTGTTTACGAAATATTGGCGTGCACTAGTGCGTTTAAAGAGACGGGACTATCGTGACCGAAAGTCGAGGAAAGGAAATTCGAGGGACACCCCTGTATTTACCATCCTGCCAAATCAGCGTATATGACTCCGCTCTTTTATCCTGATTTCTTTCGGGCTAAATGCTTCGTACGGCTGGATTGGCTCGATATTCATTGCTAAGTTCACCTGTATTTTTTCCACCCAAAAAATGTCGTTATGCAAGGAGCGTAAACGTACCATCTTGAACTCAAGGGATTTTTCAAATTCGTGTTGTGCTGCTGTTACTGGACTGGTTTATTTTCTACGCCGACAGCAGCCATTTTAACATTTTCATTGTCGTTTACACGTCTATTGCAAAGAAGGATAAGTTTTTCCTTGCATCGACAGAAAGTTAATGTGAATATTCATATACCTTAAAATAGACAAAAGAAAATGAAAAGCGTGCTATTGTGTCTTAATGATTTGACGAGAAATATTAAATAATAAATGATAATAATAAAAATAATTCAAAAAGAAAAACATTACAGGTGCACTACGAGTGTGAAAAGCCTTGAAACAGCTTGGGAAGACTTTTTTGAATAACTTTATTCATTTTTGTTCATGTATATAAAAATTCAAACATGCATGAGAGATTTACTCATGGCAAAGCATTCCTGATAAATCTTGTCATCATAAATCAACATCTCCTCTAAAGTGCTGCACCCCTGAAGGTGAATTTTTTTCGGGACAAATCTTGCATTAGATCATTTGAATTTGTAACTGTAGGATTGACCCCCTCTTAAATGGGCATGGCAGGCATTTTCACTTAATTTTTAAAAAATCTTCTTCTCCGAAACCAATTGACAATTTTTAAGAGTAACATCCTTTTGACATGGAGACTCAAATGTGTACATTTGGGGATGACCCCCTTAAAATGTGGGCATGGCAGGATGTCTAGCCAGAGTTCTTAAACTAAGTTTATGGTTTTGGTCTTGACCCGCCTTCAATTTGGGCGTGGCGGGGTGTCCATCCTCAAAAATTTAATTGTCTTAATCCTGAAGAACTATGTATCATAATATTGAACATACGTAGCCCATGAACTACATAGCCCATGGGTATCATATTTTTCATTTCATAACATAAGCAAATTTCCCAAGCTTCGTCAAACGATACTTCTCTGGAATTCTTCATCGACAACGACGATCAAGCGGATGTACACCTTTTCCGCAACTCCTCATTTGCTCTTTTGTCCCACCAGAAACGTCAAACAATACCTCTCCTGTCTTAGTGAAGTGGCCATAGGAAGCGACGAGCCCCCCTTGAACTCAACTGAACGAGGCGACGTACAAACCAATCTGGACGTGGATGAGCATTGTGGTCAGGACTTTGTATTGATCTTTCTTTGAACTTCATACGTATTATCACCAAAACGTCTAAATCCAGTCTTATTAAAATCCAGTCTTATGGAATGAGTTCGAATCCCGCTAGAGTCCATTTGTTGAAACTTTTTTTCCTCGGAACACGGCCATTTTTTTTATTTTTTGAAAATAAAAAAATCGACTGTAAAATTGGTGAACTTCAATAGATGAACCTCCCAAGAGATTCATCTTTGGTTATAAAATAATGTGTAATTGAAATAAGGAGTTCATGAAACAAAACTGCCTTAAAAAATTCGAGTCGTCAAAGGTTTGAGTTCATCAACAAAATGTATGTTTCTTCCAGAACTCAAAATGACTGACACGTGTCAATGTCAAACTGCTTTCCTGGTGCGGAACCACACTGACACCTGCACGTAAGTGATGCACTGTCGTGTACTCGACTTTGTTCCAAGATGGCGACGAAAACAGTATGACAGAGATAGGTGTCTGGGGGGGGGGGGGGGGGGGGGCTGGTTGAGGGTACTTCTCCAAGATGAGACAATAAGCTAATAAAATAATAGATTGCTGATCTCCAATAAGCTACAGGTCTCTAACTAATTTTTTTTCTCAACATATTTTGAAAGGATTGACTTTTTCCAAAATAAATTTGGTTGATGCCCCATATAATCTTGAAAAATATCTTTTACAGGTAAAATTGCTAAATACTTTCATATTTCGTCACAATCACCAAACAGTAAGAAGTGCTATGCGTTTTCTTTAAACCGGAAGATGCTGCGTGCGTTGCTATAGTAACTGCATGGGCAATTGACAATCAAAGACAAATAACGTGCGTTAACTTTAACATAGTGGATATTCGTAATTTATTAAAAACAAAAATCGAAATTAGAGAAGATTCAACTAGTAAATGAGACCACAGGGGCGTGTATCGCTTAGAAAAAGCTTTAGAAAGACATATACACATATTGGCCATACCCACAGGGGCGTGTATCGCTTAGAAAAAGCCTAAGAAAGACATATATGCCCATAGACCCTACCCTACTACTATATCAGGATATAGTAGTAGGGTAGGGTCTATGGGCATATATGTCTTTCTTAGGCTTTTTGATATAGTAGTAGGGTAGGGTCTATGGGCATATATGTCTTTCTTAGGCTTTTTCTAAGCGATACACGCCCCTGTGGCCATACCCTAATACTATCTAAAAGAGACCATACCCTAATACTATCTGAGAGATAGTATTAGGGTATGGCCCATAGATGTATATGTCTTTCTAAAGCTATTTCTAAGCGATAAACGCCCCTGTGAAGGAGGCGAGATTGTTGAACATGTTACATCAAATCATTTTCCGTTAACAAATGAAAACGTCAGGTTAGTTTGACTGTAAATATTTCAAGGTATAAAAAGATTTGCACTACTGTTAACTCATCTTTTTCCTGTGATATTTTAAAAATGATAAATACATAAGTTGAAAAAAGATCCCTAAAGAATTCATAGCATTTAAACTTTCCTTTTGCTTTAGAATTTTTATTGATTTAAAAAAAGTAGATCATTTCTATATTCGAGCTACGTATCACACATTTAACGTCGTGTAAAGTAATTAAGATACTTTTAAAATGATGTTTTCGAATGATTTACTTTCTCTTCACACAGGGCCGCCAGTCAATTCGTAGCCTGTACTGAAAACTCGTTTATGGTTGGATGTGGCGGGGAGGAAGTCAATTCTATTCGTTCTCTGGCCCAACTCTTGAAGAGACAACACTGCTGTGGGTATAAATCATGCTTGTTTAAATTGCCCCATAAATATCGAGATTATATCGCGGCAGTATGTTACGAATTTCATGAAACGAGTATAAAGTTTGTATTGCCCGAGCGAGAACAAAGGTTATTCACAAAATGCATGCGTTTTCTAGAAGTAATTTGGTACACTTTCATGTTTAATGTAAATATTTAGAAATCGTACTGCTTTCCGTACGGAGGTCTTTGACCAACATTGAAGACGCGCGAAATGGTTTAATGACGTCACACCAGACGAAATACGGCACAAGCGCCGAAGCAAACGTTGCTAGGCAGAAGAGACATGGGAATATACACATATATAATCTGTTACAGCTAACGACCAAGCCTACAACTGTCATGGGGCTGAGTTTTGTCACATTGATATGGCCAGCATCAACATGGACACCATCGACTTACAAACGTCTTCGTGCAAGTATGTTTGCTGTAAATAGGGTTCGCAACAAATAGATATAATGTATATATATATATTACATTACAAAAAATCGAAGCAAATTTAACAGGATATTAAGAGAGACAACTGAGTGAGTGATTGGGCGAGTTATTGTTTAACACCGCTTGGGTAATGTTTCACACATCAGCGTTGAGAGACAATTGATAATCGTTGGGGCGTTGCAATCTCATTGCAATAGGAGGTAACCTATCACTTTCGTTTCTGATCTGAATACCGAGAAGGAGTCGAGTCAGCCGGCCTTGTTGAGGACCCTCAGAAACCCGCTGAAAAATCAAAATCATGCTGATTCCTTTCAGCTTAGTCACTGATTGGCTGGAGTGATCACATGATATCCCTATGGGAAGTATTCAGATCAAAATGCGGCGAGGTAGGAGTGTAAAGTTCAATATAGCGTAAATGAGGTAATGTTTAATTGGATTAGTTTAATTTTTCGAAGAACTGCGTTGCAATTGAACATAGGTTTTCTATCTATACGAATATCTCTATCTATCTCTATATTTGTAGATCCTTGAAGAGCTACAAGACTTGTATGAAGAACTCAATCCCGGAGACCTGCGGCGCTGTCAACAAGACAGTAAAGTATCTGGATAAACTCATAGACTACCCGATGCGTTGCTATGAAGTAGGCAAGTTGTACAAGATTACCTATTCCTTATGGAAATATTACAAAACTATAACCCAAAAATATCCTCGCTCAGAAGTTTGCAAGTGTCATATCTTCATTTAAGGTTCTTCTCAACGACCTTCTGAAAGCCTAAAGAAGCCACATGTGCGCTCGATTGACGTTCACTCTGCTAGGTACACACATGCACATTTGATAATGTTTAAAAATCTTGTATCGAATAAATGGTATTATTTGTTTGGGAATGATGTCGCCGCTACCATTTATAAACATTAAACAAAAAGCATTAGTGGTGTCACATGGTCCTGTACTCATTTGACCGCCATTAGTGAAGTTCAGAAAACTTTGACGATTCTTGGCTTGAAAAACTAGAAGTTTGAAGGTTGATTCCCCACCCCTCCTCAGAGACACGAGTTGAGAAACCTGCGGCGTCATCTCGGGCAAGATTACTTTTTTCGAAATGTGCCTCTGTTCACCCAGCAGTACAATTGGGTACCTGGTTTGGAAGTAATGGTAGTGTGACAGATAACCATAAAGCGCTAAATCGGCTGCTGTTTTGCATGTTACCGAGGAGTTGAAGATGAAAAAAGGAATGATGTTTGTCCTAACACCAGGAATACAACCATTTATGGTGTGGAGTCCAGCGAAATATAGCTATTATTAGCGAAGTTAATTCATCAAGTATCTCAAACGATAGGCCAACCAGCTAATCTAGTGGCATTTTGTATATTGAAATCGTAAAGCTTAATAAGCACGAATATAAGTTGAGCTACATAGCGACTAAATAAGTAAAATGAGTAATGGACCTGTACACTTGGAGCAAATTCATTTAACGAGCACAAAGGTTTAGCTATGTATTATTAGCCAATGGGGCTACTTCTGTGCAAAAAGTTAAATCCTTCCTTTTTCTTTCTTTTTCATATTCAGAAACGTACACTGCTCCATCAGGAATGTACAACACTGAATCAGGAATGTACAACACAGATTCTGGAATGTACAACACAGATTCAGGAATGTACAACACAGATTCTGGAATGTACAACACAGATTCAGGAATGTACAACACAGAATCAGGAATGTACAACACAGGTTCTGGAATGTACAACACAGGTTCAGGAATGTACAACACAGAATCAGGAATGTACAACACAGGTTCTGGAATGTACAACACAGATTCAGGAATGTACAACACAGGTTCTGGAATGTACAACACTCAGTCCGGATTGTACAACACATCCCCTGGTATGTTCAAACCAATTAGTCAATTTTTAAAAGTCTTTCTCGCTAAATGTCTGTCAACTGATTGCAAGTATTGAAACTGTGTCTGGTATTTATGTATTCGATGGAGTTTTCAATCATCTATGCACCTAAACCGTACTGCTGAAATTGCTGACAATTGTGACAGACGCCATTACTGAATGCGGCATTTAAAGTGACGCAGAGTATATTTCATGGATTTTGATTTAGATTAAATTAGAGTAAAATTACCATCTAACCTGGAATAGACAACTAAAATGTCTGCTGTCTGCATTATCTAAGTTTGCCCCTTCTGTCCATTGATATCGCGAGTAGAAAAAGACATACCCTACCTCTCTGCAGCTAGCATGAGAAGTTAATTGAAGGCCTTCGGTCTACTATCTGCTATAATTTAGTTTTTTTCTGAAAAATACCATGAGTTGAGACAAGCCTACTGTCTGCTGTACGATGTCATTCAGATTATACGCTCTGTCTGCAGGTACCCTGGGTGGAGACAATTACGTGCTGCTCGTGTCTGCAGTCCAGACAGCTCGGCTGGAGGCGGAGGAGACCCTTCATGCTGCGGAGGAGGCGGTGGACGCCATCAAGACTGCCGAGAAGATCCTTCAGGACTTGTAAAAGACATACCATTGTTCACTATTTCTGCTGATAAATCAATGCATGCAATTATATTGACGCCTATGTTGTGTTAATTTACCGAACCTTGTCACGACGGCATGGCTCCTGGTATGGCGCCTTTTCACATGTTCTACTTCTCTGAAACTGATTCTCCCCCATAGCAGAAGTTCTGTAAAGAGGGACCTTGTACCTAGGGGATAAAGTTCGTACATCTGGTTCTGAGCCCCTTCTAATTTCGGGATGTTTTGCATATCTTTACACCCCTTACACGGCCGGTCTCCAGATACCAGTTGGAAGAAGGAGCTAAAGTTTTCAGAATATAATCTCACTCACGTTTGTAAATTTTGTCTTGACCCTCTTCTTGAAAAGGGTCGTGGCAGGAAGTCCACCACTCAAACCTTTTAGGGTTAAAACAATTGTAAATTCCTTGAGGGGACTCCTAAAATGTCGATGTGTCAGAATGAGTATTATAATTCCGTTCAGAAGTTTAGCACCCATGGAAATATGAAAATGAATATGTGTAATCATAATGTTGTGATTCAGTTCCAGACGAGCCCAATGTAAAGTCTATAGTACCTATGGTAAGGACTTATAGGAACTTAATCAGCTCTCCTCAACAAATATCCTCATCAGCCCCCTAGCCATATTTGCAGAGGTCGGATCATACACGTGAGGTTGACAGTTTGAAAACAAAGGTCTTAATTCGAAATAATTGTCGATCTCGCGCTTATGGCCACCTTTACAAATTAAGGTCGATTTGCCTAATTGGATTAGCCGTTATGTTTTCCCATTTTTATAATAACACGCTGGTTGACAATATCGTGGACCAAGAATGAAACAAAAGTACTATGAAAATACAAACATTTTCATATACAAGCAATTAAAAATATATTATAGAAAATATGACAACATCAAAAATACTAAACAACTGGCGAAGTTCAGGCCTAATTTTGATGTTTAAACAATTAACTTAGTAAGACATTCGAAAGTAGAAACTAAAGATATAAACTCATCACTTTATCGTATACACAAATTCATATACATATATGCAAATACAATAACACATTAAACCTTGCTCTATGGATACATTTTAAAAGTACTTTTACAAGTGAGGACAAGTGTACTTCATAAGTGAAATTTCGTAAGACAGGAGCCTCATTTTCAGGATTGATATAGGAGTTTATTTGATATTGGTGTTGGACAAAAGAGTTCCAAACCATATGGAAGGCTGGGGAGGGGGTTGGAGGGCAGTGGGAAGGGGATAGAAATGAGGCATCAAATCGGAATGACAGGAGGGTATGCCTTGCTTTTTTCAGACATGATGTTTGCTATTTAATTCCCATTAGTGACTAAGTTAGGAATAGAAAGCGATCTGCAAGAAAGTCGGATCTTTCAAGTGTTTTACACTATAATATTTTTCATATTTTTAAGAATTTTTAAGATTGTTTACTACCGGTAATAGTTTATCCTTTTAGTTTGAAAAATAATATACTTTTTGCATAAGGTGTTTAAATCTAAGCTAAAAAATTACCTTCCTACGTGGAAACAAGTTTAAAAAGGAATTTAACAGGAATAAAGTGTGCTTTGCATCAAACATTTTAATAGTTAAATTTCTCAGTTTGTCAATCTTCTCTTTAAGCACTAGCTCGTAATTAGTTCAATGTTTTAAGCATTCAAATTTGAATTAATCTGTTGTCTGGAACGACTTACAGTGTCTTGTAACCATCATGCAGGTAATGTCAGAGCTTTACAGAACTTTATTGAATTAAAACGATAAGAAATGTATTTAGACGGTAATACTATTTTTATAAAACGACGTTGACATTAGACGACATGAAACAAATAGACACGGGATCAAAAAATGGTAATGCATGAATAGATTTTAACTCGTCTCTAGTACGAGACTTTTACGGAATCCAATAACTATTGGAACTAGTCCATTAATGGATACATTTAACTAATCCAGGTTTGAGTATCTGTCCATGAACTTTGGTCTAGAGGCTAGTAATCATAGCAAGCAGGTAACAACAATTATGTAAAATTGCCCTATTTCTGGGGGCTTATACGTTTCTGTGAAAAATCTAACTTTTCGAAATACATAGTCACGCTTTCATGGCGGGCATGCTTTCAATGCTTTTCATTTCAAAATGCACGCAATTAAAATTTCTTTAGTGAGTTATTTCTGTGAGCTCTTTTAGCCCTTTACATGAGATAAATGCACTGGCGAGTAAATAATTATTATACAATGAAGAGTCAGGTGAAGGGTAACGCCTCCCAAATCGGACAATTCACGTTACAAGATATGCAGTGGACTCTTGTACTTGTAAGCGGTGGACTCTGTGTTAGCAGTTCACTGGTAGGTTAAAGATTGTCAATAACAATAGCCATTGACAACTTGCTCTTCACTGAAACCACCTCTTATCGTTAAATTGACATAAGGTATTATTGTTTTCCTTTGATGCAAAAACACATGTGCTCATCTAAAAGACACGTTTTACGAATATGCTCAATATATAAACTGAACTGATATATTGTAGAAACCCAAAGATATTTCCACAATTTTCAAAATACAATGCTATTACTTCCAGTCACTAGATACAGTGAAAAATTACCCTTGTCATCAATTATATAGAAAGTCCTTAGACATGGCTTGTCAAGTCGTGTATTAACAAACCAGAACCACTCACATGGAACATGCATGGGATCCTCTTCCCAGGATAGATGGACGGCAAACCCTTGCTCTGTTCTAGATTCATTTCAAGGGAAAATGACCTGCTTACTAAACCCATATTTCATGGAGACTAAGTTCAAGGGTACATCATGTTTTTACACAATACAGTTGTCTTCTATTAATTATGTCACAATTCTACTGAAGCCTATTTCTAAGTTTTAGTTTTTTGGTTACAATTTGACAAAGAAAAGAGCGCATCAACTCAAAAAGGAAAAAGAAATTAAAGCAGTTTTCATAGTTGGTTAGTTTTGCCATTAAACTTTTCAATGGATGTGCTGTCTATGAAGGTAGGTGTTCTATACGTATATATGTTATACGACCCAGGAATTATGTAAATGTATTACAGGACGGTGTTAAGTAATAGGGTAAAAATTAGGACACACGAAACGAACCCAGTCCCAAATATCGTGTTGATATTTAATTTGGTCTTTACCAGGGAGACTGTACTAAAGTCAATGTGGGGGAGGGGGAATGGTTAGGGCGTTCGTAAAAGAATAAGGGGGTAAAGGGGCTTGTAAAGGGGGGTCCCCTTTTTGTTGACTGAAAAAGGATTATATGTAATTGTTATCTAGGATTCGCAATCATCTGGTATTTCAGAATTTTCAATTTCAAACACATACATGTGCAAAGAATGTCAAAATTACAGTTTTTTTGCAAATGTCTGTACCTCATTATAGGGAATACACCTGTTTCGCATATACATGTACAACATGGCTTTTATGTTTATCATATTTACAGATCCCACTAGTCCAACTCTAGGATTTAATGAACAATACAGATACAGGACTTTTAAGGGAAATTATACCGCTTTTCTTTAAGTTATGTACCTTTCATAAAAAAAGCCAAATTATTGAAAACATTTCTACCTCTCTGACAGTAATCCATCTTATCTTTTTGCTGACTTTCTCAAGTAAACAGAGTTACGACATAATCTTAAAGCTGTTTTATGGTCAATAAAGAACGCGTCTTTTGCTTTCCCGCGACAATCGTCGTGCCGTTCAAAAAGCACTGTCGTGTACTCGGTAAGGAGGGGACGTTCCAAGATGGCAACCAAAACAGTGCGACAGAGATAGGTGTTTGATTCCATTGCTCGTTCCTCCTACTTGTCAAGGATTAAATGGTTAGATTTAACTTTGAATAGTCAGGATATGAATAAGGAAGCAGCGTTTGGTTTCACAAACTTCAAGAAAAAACGTAATTGCCATGTAAAGTTGAAGTTTATCGCACTTTTATTTTCGAAGTGGAGATTACTACTCTAAAAGTGTATTTCCCTACCCTTAAGGATCTTGAATGTTAAAGATATCGTCACACACAATTGCTATCGGACGTAAGAAAGATTTCTGTGCATTTGAAAGTGATTTGCTTGTGTAATTATTTAGTTATTGCCAAATCAAAAAATAAACAAGGCTACGGAGGGAACTCGGTTTTAAATCGGCGGAGGGGATCCAGAAATAAAGGTTGGG
The DNA here is from genome assembly GCA_921293015.1 of Phorcus lineatus. NCBI lineage: Eukaryota > Metazoa > Mollusca > Gastropoda > Trochida > Trochidae > Phorcus > Phorcus lineatus. Next base: position 7,508,840 of record OV121086.1, on the reverse strand, counting down.
AGGGGATCTTTTTGGATGGGGAGTGGACTTAATGGGGTATGGAGGAAACTCAATTTCAAATCAATTTTCTGTAGACGAGACAAAACTCCTTATTTTACAAATTTTAACTCGACCAACCATTTCAAACCTTAACTAAGAAATTGAATGTTTAGACCCCCTGAGTGGCATAGGTGGAATTTTGACAAAAGACTATGAGATAATTACCTATGACGTTGTAGGTGTTGATAAGAGCTTCATTGTTGAAGGAACCTCACTAGATCTCTGCAATTCAAACACGGTAGATAAGTTAAAAGTGTCTTTACTTAATATAATAATCATAAGAGCCAGAAAGCCCCATTGCTATTATATTAAAATGCTCAACGCCATCAACTGCTCTGTTGTCAAGAATAAAAAAGATGACTTCAATATTCAAACAGTATTGGATGCATTAAAGAAAAATGGTCACTTGCAATCAAGGCCAGGTTTGAACAAAATGGTTGCGAAGACAGGTTTTCCTTTGGATTACATTGCATTTTTGCTATTTGTGGATGTTTAAAAAAAATTGTCTCTTGGATATTCACTTTCAATGAGATTTTAAAACAAAGTGAAACAATTTTCTCGTTACGGTACACTGTAGTTGGCGTAGTCCCACCCCGTGTATTTTTATGGTTAAACTGGTGCCTTATACTTAACTGTCCGCAACATAGTTCAATGTTTCTACAACTGTTACCATGATTCGGCGATATACCAATGGTATCGGTTTGTATCCTAATGTTGACGAATCTGTCAACTTTAATATGCACATTCTTGTTGTGAAAAACATGAAATACTGAAAAAGGCTTTTTAAAATAGTTTTTTTCTCTTTTATTCAAAATGATCTTTTAGCAATCAGTAATGTACATTGATATCACAGATGTTATAATCTTCCTGAGTATAACACTCTGACAATACCACACTATGGAAAACATAAATTAGATATCACAAAAGGGATAATCTTAAATAAAGTAAATAAAGTAGTTCCTGGACTAATGGGGTATTCCACATAAATAGCACATACTATGCCTATCAGGCTGCAGGTATTTGTATTCATTACAATTAGCAATGTCAGGGAAGTTGTTTTCGGCAATGTTATGATATCTTAAAAAATGGTGATGACATGAAGCTTACAGACAACATGGAATTCAAATCCAGGAATTCTGATACCAGGAATGGAAACATGGCAGTGATATGATTTCGCGGTAAGATCTCTAAAAATTGACAAAAAGCGTCCGGGATGGAAGAATTCTGGCCAAGAAATTTTACATTGCAATTTAATTCCTATCAAGAACAATAAAATAGACAAAACTCAAAAGTGAAATTGTTACCTGTGTATACATTTGATATGTATACATATAATATCCATTGGGATTCAAATATGATTGAATGCAGTAACCGTTACATGAAATCTTGTAAGTTCGTATTAAATCTGAAATTGAGTTCCCTCCATACTCTATCATGTCCACTCCCAATCCAAAAAGGTCCCCTCCCAACTTTTATTTCTAAGTCGAATGATTGCGTATCATGGTCCATTTTCAAACAGATTTCTTTCGGAGGCTGTTCAATGCATCAGCATGAGAATTCTCGCAAATAAATGAATATGATATAAAGATTATTGTCATGACGTTAAGTCAAACAACTTTGCCTTGAGTGTTGACTGAGTATGCAAATACTTCAAGATTACACTGTTAATCATAATTACAATATAATTATTAATAACGATCGCCATTGTTCACAAAAGACGTTCTTCTTTGCATATCATGATCGATTTTCAAACTATTTAGGCTGTTGATTGCGAAGACATGAGGACCTTTATATGCAAATAAATGAATATGATAAAATGTTTATTGTCATGGCATGTCAAACTGACTCGGAATGAACCTGAAGATTATAGTGGTAGGTCATTTATTACGGAACATTTAGCATCTTTGAAGTGGGGGATGGAGCGGTTTCCTTTCGAATAACACAATGTCGCAATGCATAATAATGAGACACGTGTCGCAAGCTTTTGTTGGTTATCATTGTAGAAATGTCGGAAATAATTTTCCTTAGTAAGCATGACATTTTTTATCCTTTATATAACATAACATTCTATGTTCCTTGTACTAACACGTTATACAACATTTACGAAAGGAGATATTTTTAAGGTTTCACAATCATATTCCGATTGTTCATTGACAGTATTCTCGAAAATGCCTCACAGTATGATAAATGCGTAAAAATCATGAAAGTGATGCGTTGTCGAATTTGTGCAAGGTAATTATCCTCGTGCACACGATTCATTTAAAACACGCACCGAAGCCAATACATGGGCCATTCAAGAATCAAGTCCCGCCCACTTTAGTAAACGGTCACGAGACGTTGGTCACGTGAACATTTATATAACTAAGGAAAATCTATAAATAACGAACAACCCGGTATAGTAAAATACTTCACTGCACAGACGAAACAATCCAGACGCAAGACATTCCTAACAACATGAAGTCGCTTTATCTCCTTGCCGCACTGGTGTGCACGTGCACTGCATTTACACGTGAGGATATCTGGATGAATATGCACGGTGTAGAGAGTCGGGCAGGAGAGAATATCCCCCAACTCGCACTCAAGCTTGGAGAGAAGACGCTTGTTGATTTCGTAAAAAGAGCTGGCTTGGCAGACACCCTCTCCGGGCCGGGTAAGTGATCTCATGTCGACCCTGCTACCCCGTGTCTTTATGCACGGGTAGTCGCGGTTGCTGCGCTTTGCGAGGTTTGTTGGAGTTTAAGAGTCTGAAGTGTTTTCGATATTTGATATTAATAATTTAGCTCCCCTTCCTTTGCCGTGGCTATAAATTCCTTGTAAACAGGGAGGGGGGGGGGGGGGGGGGGGGGGGGGGGGGGGTGCAACATAGGGATTTATGATCTTATTTAAGTATAAGACGAACCAACCAACTAAAGACTATGACCTTGCTTAACAAAAGTCGGCGGTTGCGAATATATTTTTTAAAAAGGCAATGCGTATTGATATCCAGAATTTCACGAATAGATAAGCTTTCCTTAGAATTCTTAGAATCGTTCTTAAACATTTATAATTATTTATGTAATGAAAAAGGTACATAAATACATGAATTATACCAACTTTCAAAAAAGCCCTCGTCCTATCCGTCCACAAGTGACCAGGTCCATTTCTTTAAAACATTGCCTTAAATTCATCACTTAAACTTTTTCACTGATGCATACAGCACTAGTATTTCAACCCGAATATCTACAATGCAAGCGATATTTTTCTTCATATTATGTATTTTCAGTTAATTTGAACAGCAATATTAAAGATACAAGCAAGGTAACATCTCGTTTTACCTGCCAGAAACGTCAAATTCATTAATCGGGTTCAATACGGTGAGGACAATAACAACGTCGTAACTTTAGTGCATAGACATAAGAGTACATTCGTAACTTTAGAATATCGTAACGACTTCGTGCTCCAGGAATCTCTATTGTTCTTGTTAAAAACAAAATTCTCCTGAGTTTAGTTTTTACGATTAAAATATGACCTATTATCTTTAGTCACAGTACAAGTTCTGTGCTACATGTTTTTAGTTTGTTAACTTCGGTAAACAATTGTACACATTTATGTAGATTTCAACCACTTGTACAATAGTACACAAAAATTCGAGCCTATCATGCGAAATCGCCGACCGGAGACGTACTAAACAATGAAAAGATATAAGCATAGCGTATCGTAAAGCAACACAAAGCCAAGCAGTAGAGTGGTAATAGCCGCTTCTAAATTTCGATGCTTTCATAACCGACATAAAGCTATTTCCTGTTATACAGTTGCTATAGGTCGAGTTCATAATGTGGGACAGTTATGTATGTGTTATGGATACATTTTATGAGAATTATATAAATATACTTCTTTGCATACTTCTTTGGATATGGCAGTGTGCTTTCGTAAATTATGCTTGAGCAAAGATTACAAAAACTAGCTTGTAGCATGTTTTTTCCTTAAACAACTTTGAGAGCAATCCGTCAGCATGTATATTCAGGAATGATATTCAAATCTAGCCAAGACCACGATATATTAATTGTATAGATCATATAAAAGCTTATTCTAACATGAATGATACCTTTCCGATTGACGTCTACGTAGAAAGATAAGACGCACATTTCATCATTTATGTGTGCTTATTCCTTTTGAGATTTATTAATAAATAAAGGCAGAAGATATTCTACAGAAAGTTTAGAATATGCCCATTAAAGAACTCTGTTGTACAAGATGACATCTATTATGCTTTTTTATACCTACATTTTTCTGATTTACCAAAAATATAAGTTTCTTATCAACTTTAAAGTATACTACGATTGTCTAAAATTTTGTTTAAAAAATGAAATGTAATTGATAAAAGTCATATTCGAAGTTTTTCATTTTATATCTCACCAGGAGGTCATTTGATAGATATGTCATTGTTATATCAAAATATTCATATCCATATTCATAATATCAAAGGTTTAAGGTCAAGGTGCGATATTCACAGCAATAGAGACTGTAAGATGACCATTTCGAGTATGCTTTTGCATGGACATTACAACATCCAGTGACCCTATCTTGCAGGCCCCTTCACCGTGTTTGGCCCTACAGACGCCGCATTCGCTGCGCTACCGAAAGAATTAGCGGACTTGCTAATGGCGAACAAGACCCTGCTGAAAGAGGTTCTTCTCTTCCATGTCCTACCCAACCGTGTTTACTCCTCGCAACTCTCCGACGAGCTGACTGCCAAGACGGCCAACGGCAAGCCTCTGAGGGTCAACATCTATAAGAATATGGGAAAAACCGTAAGGATTTCAAGATATCAATAACAATTTGATTTTTGGCAAGAAAAGATTATTTTATATGCAAAGAGATGTATGCTCATTTTAAATTTTAAATGATCTTTTCATGATTTTTCTTCTTGTGATTTACAAACTTGGGTTCTTCTTCGTCGATACAGTAGATTTATCAGACACGGGCATTATTATGTCCGCTCATGAGGGCCTGCGAATCAATCGGGACGTATTTAAATTTCTAACAGACGCGTCTAAAGTCAATTTACAACGAAAGAAACCGCTCCCTCCAATCGTAATCAATTTTAGATCTACACTTGAATGGTAAAATTTATCAAATTAACCCTGTTGATTTGAATTCATTTGGACGCCTTTCCTCAATTGTTGTATTTGCCTATACTAATTTTGCATCCATTAAGTAGAAGACAACGTGTGAATATCATCTTTACCTGCAAGCTAATTACTACCCTCTATACATTCCCCAGGTTGTGACCGCCCAGGGGTCTCCCATTACGCTGGTTGACCAGAACGCCACTAACGGTGTCATTCACGCTTTGAGTCGGGTCATGTTGCCCCCTGTCGGCACAGTCGTCGACGTCGTCGTCGGAGTCCCTCAGTTCTCAACTCTAAAGACGGCTGTATTGGCCGCTAACCTTCAAGGAACCTTAGCAGGTAGGTTTACTAGGTTCCATCAGGCTTGCTCCCTATTTAGTGTTTTCAATTTTGGTTTTCTAAACTGTTAGCTTTAGCATTTACGTATTGGCCGTTTCTGGTAAAGGTGTCGATTAACAGATTTTACGGCTGCTTCACGATTTAAAGTGACAATAACAGATAGTGACTGCATGTCTGAGAGGAGATAATGAACATACTTGTACTGAAAAACATGAATTGAAGTTTTATAACCGTAATTGATTGCATGTTTATTAGCATTGTTGACAAATAATTCATAGGTTGATCACAGACGTTATCCTTAATTTTAAAGTTATCGATCATATTTTTGAAACATATCATTTCATTTGTGTCCAGTATGTTACATTTTTTGTGACAAATGCTTCTTTTAAAATGGTTAGAAGACATATTTCGGTATGTATGGATTTTACACGTGTGTGTAATCTTATCCGAAGGTATTTGCGTCAATGTATATAAAAGGATAACTCTTACTATGTTAAAATGAAAATGTTTTGACACCCCCAGGAAGCGGACCATTCACAGTATTTGCTCCGACCAACGATGCCTTCGCTAAGCTGCCGGCCGGAACTCTGGAGGATCTTCTCAAGAACCCCAAGAAACTGACATGTATGAGTTCTCAGTTTTGTCTTTAATATACAAATGAAAGATTAATCACAATGGTGAAGTTTCTCAAATAATTAAGTTTTTTTTAAGTTCTTTGTGCTGTTAAACGCAACTTTATACGATCGTGTTTACAAAGTACATTCTCTCCCTTCAAAGGTTACAAAAATTGTGCCTGCCTACGTTACCTCTGGTACAATTGGGTTAATTTCTCGGTTCTTGTTCGAGCTGTTTGCCGTGGCCAATGAAACATCATATATTTTTGACAGACTTCTATCTTGTAAAAACTAATCAAGAGGATCCGTTGGAAGCATGGATGAATTTGTATGGAACGCATTTTTCCTGGACATTGGTTAAATTCGTCTGAATTCTTTCACCTTTACCCTGTATAGTCTACTGGGTCCAAATTTCTCTCGTCAGCGTTCGATGTTAATCGCATAATTCTTACTCCATGTAATAGAACCTTCTTCTTCTCATAACTTATATTACTTTTTTGGCTTAGAAGTACAGAATCTTGATTGATTGAAATATAACTCAGTTGTGCAATCGGCAATCATCAAAAAGAGAATTGGAAATTCTTTCTAAAAGTTGACATCGGCGTCACCTCAGCTATGAGAATGGCAGATAGTTTTTACGACATAGAAACAAACCTGATGTAAAACCATATTTGATTGAATAAAATAAGGATAGCATAAGTGATTCAAATATTCAGAGGATTTTGAAAGAATGGCGAGAGAGGTCCACTTGTAATTGAGAACACTAGATAAAACTGGATTAACCTCGGTGGGAGAGCATGAATCTCGTGAAGTTCTGACTACCTTTTTGACGACTGGCTGTCAGCTCTCGTATTTCAGTTTCAAACACACCTTTCATCCAAATGTTTCTATTTCAGATGTGTTAACATACCACGTGACCAAGATGACTTATTACAGTGCCGGATTGTACAACAATGAGAAACTCACAGCACTTAACAACAAGGGTCTGACCGTCATGACAGGGTCAGGTAAGATGACCCCATGATATATATATATATATATATATTAGTTAGTAATTGATTCATACAAAGGAGTTTCAACAATCAAATGTGACAATTACATTTACACTTGATATTTTTTAAATATTTTTATCTGTTTAAATGTAGATTGGCTAGGGCGTTCCTATGTATTGTTAGAGTTTTAATTCGTTCTCAAATGAATACGAGTTTGAAATGACAGTTTTAGCATAAAAGTTGACAATACTGCATCTAAACTAAGGAGCAAATTCTACTTAAGATGGGATAGAAACTTCATGGTTTTAAGTGGTCTGGGATGACTTTGAAATATTCTAACTTTGGAAAAAGTGAAAACAATTTTTTCAAAGAACCTGACTTTGAAAAATGGCTTTGTTATATATAACAATGGTGTAAGCGTTACAATTACGTTAAGATATATGGTTTAATTCCCTTAAATTTATACAGATTTGATAACATGTCACCGTTTTGATGAAATATATTTCAAGATCTCTTGGCGCTTGGCATATTATCTAAAATAAATTGTTTTTAAAAAGTGTATATCAAAACTGTTTCTTCATCTTAAGGGTTATGTTATTTTTTTCAGGTGGTGTGAACATCGTAACTGAGGGGGGAAAGCCGTCCGCTGTTACCGTAGCCGACGTAAGCATCACCAATGGAGTTATTCATGTTATTGATAATGTCCTTATTCCTCCAGATATGGACCTTATTTACTAGCTAGATATGAACTAATTCCATATTTTCAATTCACAATCACAGTTCACCTAGTTTGTTGTATACCATATATTATATCATTCTGTAAAAAATCTAGCTGAAGGATAGATTTTTTTGTTGCAGCTTGAATAAATATGTATTTTCTTATATCCCGTGTTGCTGTTTTAATTCCTTGTCGTATTCAAACGCCAGGATCTGTATGCTATTGAACTTTACCAAAATGACATATCTTTCATCAAATTTTGTGGCTTTGGTACAGGACAATCTCATAATGTTGATTTTTATATTCAAGTCAACTCATAGCAACGTATTTATTTTAAATCACAATCGAATAATTTCCCTTATGTATAAGTATAATTTTATAACTGCATACACCAGGCTTTATATCCAGTCTGATTAAAATCGACCTTGTTCTGGGGAAAAAATATTTTAATTATTGACTCTAGCGGGATTCGAACTGACTCTGTCAGAGCCTTAATGTCCTCACCACAACGGTCTGAAAGCACTCGTTTTCAATGATTGTAGAAAAACCGCTTTGAAGTTGTTAACCGGTAACATGTTTGCACCTAATTTACTATGTTTATTGATACTAAACACTATCAACATACAGTTTTCCATGTATCTGCTGTCCACAGAAATACGTCTGAGTCATTGGCGCGCGTAATTGTCCGGTTTTCGATTTTTAAAATCGCAATTTAAACCTGTTGATTGTCTCCATATTCGGCAATAAGATGGTGGTTTTAAGAGACATAAACTTATTCTCGATAGAAAAACACCATTTATAAAGTTTAACATACTTTACTCCAGCAACATACTCTGTCGCCCATTAATATAGGGACCGCATTGACTTTTGATAAACGTGACCCAATAAACATACTGTTACTTTAAAATCACTAGTGCACAACAGTATTTCGCAAACACAACGAATGCACAGATACTGCATATCTCTCGATATTACTCACGACCCTCACTCAAGTAATCTACCTCGTAAGTTATTTAACAAATATTCTCGTATTCAGTTAGTAAAGTTGATTTTTAAAAGCCGGAAGTATTTAATGCATCGTACCTTTAAATCAGCATAAACTACGATATCGGAAACATTAAAATGTTGCTTATAAAGCGGAAAAGGCAGCCGCTTGGGTCAATCTAATAACAATGCTAATGCTGTTATTAAATCGGTTTATTTACAACATTGCTTTCATAAAACATATTCATGATTTGTTCTCAGTTCAGAGTTTAGGTAAATTCAATAGCTGCACATAATAATAGTTCAGCCGCGTTCAACTGTCCATAACCTATCCGTTTTGTGCACAGCTGACCATACATTTTCATATGTCCAAGCCGACAGCGGCTGTCTAAACCTTTTCATTGTTGATTGCAGGTCAACTGTTAAGAATTTTAAGTATTTCTTTGCATCGATTGAAAGCTCTCTTAAAGTCCTCTTTAACCTTAAAATAGCCAATCTAAACCGTAAAAACGTGCACTAGTGCCTTTAAAATTTACCTTCGACAGATATAACAAGAGTTCTCTGAGAGTACAATGTCGCCATTTATACGTCCTTTACATAAGCCTGAGATGCATCGACATTAATCATATGCTATATACAACAAGGCTTTTCAGCAGGCATTTCAAGCTCCGATGTAAATCATATTTTATACGTTTTCGTGAGGTGATGTAGGGGATTTACGAACACGTTACAAGTAATAGTTGCCCATCTCTCATTCGACATCCATTTTACGTTTGTCACCCTCATAATTAGCTAATTCAGTTCAACAGGCGAGTTACAGCGTCATCGAAATCATAATCTTTCTCTAAGACTGGGGGAAAACAGGTCGCGACCTCTTCTTATTGGTGTATTTCCAACGTGCAATTGTTTGTGAAATGCACCAATTAGAGGCGAGGTCGCGACCTGTTGACCCCAAGTCTCATAGAGAAAGATTATAAGGACACGTACTCTTACTCTACAAAAAGATTGTCAAAAGGTTTAAATTGGCTGTCCTAAAGTCAGTAATGCACATCTAATCAACATTCCCTTTCGATTTTCTGCATCACATGTCCATGAAATTATAGTTAATGATCAATTGAACTATTGGAAAGTGTAATACGTAAGATGCGTACTCTTTTCGGGGACGTGCGGAACCTGAGAACGTCTTCGGTTTCCCGATGCCACAAAGAAATACATTTGGAAGCAAACTAAGGCATTTTCAATGTATCGAGAACGAATAGTCTTGACATGGGGTTTTCAACAAACATCGTTTTAATTCATAATATTGAAAACCATCTGTTGGACACTTCACTGAGAAAGGGATTAGAAAATTATTAAGAACGAGGTATTGAACATGTCCTCTTCTAGGAGAGCTCGTTTTTTAAAAATAACGACCTAAGCTTCAATTCTTTCAGTCGCAGACTTTTCCAATAAAACTTTCAATAACTAACGCTAGATATGAAAGTAAGGATATGTCTACACCTCTCTTGATGTACGGAAATTTACAAATAAATCGCCCAAAGAATAGAAATTGAGACTAAGTGTCAATCATTATGTCAGATATGTCAATTTATAACGCCTTAAAAGGACGGTCCTATTGGTATTTTTTTGTGGAAAGGGGACATTACCGTTTATACAAGTGTGTTATGCTTACATGATTGTAACATTGCCCAGTTGAAACATGGTACTGGCGAAACATTTTGGCTAATTTAGATTTGACAACTAGATAAATAAGAGCGCACACTCAGTAAAATAAAACAAGAATGAGAAGTGAAACCATTAATCACCGCTACGAGCGTTAAAAGCCTTGCTACGGCATAACAAGGCATTGTTGATTAGTCTTATCATAACTCATTTGTGAAATTTTCAACATTTACTTCATTTTTATGATGTTGTAAAATTAGTAAATTTACAGCGCTTTTTTTTCCATGTCAGTTTCCCTCAAAGCAACATGACTGACCGTAGCCGATAGTTAAGTCTCTTTAAATAAGTGTTTTGTTGAAAGTATTTGGGCACTTCCTGATTTTCCATCTTTCTAACCGTAAACTTTTAAAGGTACTGTAGCACTTTAAAAAAATTTCATATCCTCCATTTTTCTTAATAAAATCATCAGCGGGTCAACCATCTCAATCCAATTGTTTGTAGTCGCCTGCAGCCATTTTAGTGTGAACACCTTTTAATCACTTAAGATAGGGAAATGGATTAGCTTGGCTAAACTGAATTTTGATGATCTTGCAATTGTTTTCCTTTAAATAAGATCACTTTATTTCCCTCTGAAACATGCTTCTGTGCATTCTCTCTTAACAGAGGTAGCTCGGTCATTAATTCCTTTACAACGTCTGTCTTAATACGAAGGTTTCTCGGGATTCCGGCAGTTACTCCTAACGGCACAATATTGCAACTTAAACTACCTGGCATTAGCCAATGATAACACCGAATGCATGAATAACATATTTGTTGTCACATAGGCCTATGCATTGATACAGTCGCAAAATGTGGCGTATGTGTTCTGTAACGACGACACAAAGTGCAAGGTGCATATTCGAATAAAGTTTAGTTTCCGGAAATAACTTAGCCGATTTGAATGATAACTTTTGAAACAGCGTCGCTGATTGCGCAACTGACTTTGTTTGCATCCAATCAGCGTTCTACTTTAATTGCCCGAGAAACCTTCGTATTAAGACAGAGGTTGTACAGAAATTTATGACGGAGCAATCCCCTGTTGAGAGAGAATGGCTACTGTGTCTTAAAAATGACTGTTTTTGGTAGACATAAACCACGACAAACCTTGGTCATTAGCCGGATGGTGACGAATGATATGATCCCGCCAGGGGCTCGACAACTATGTCTGCAGTAGAGAACTGTACTACACGCAGTCAGGTTTGGGTGCAATGCTACACTGAAATTCAGCGCAGGACCACCCATGGTTCGCTAGTTCCAGCCGATGCTCGCAGGTTTCACCGCACTGCATTGCCACAAAGGTGTTGCGGGCTTTCTCCCTGCAATAATACTAGCAGCCGCGATATAAGTGAAATAATTTTGAAAGCGGTGTTCAACACCAACTCAACTCAACAACGAATGATATGATGCAAGTTATCAATTAAGAGAGTATTGTTCTTTTAGTCACAACGTTAACTTAGCTAGAAGGGAAAACGGAGCATTATAATATACCGGGTTTTTTTAATTCAAAGATAACTTCTCATCAAAAATTTTGAAGAAAACAAAACAAGATTGATTTTATTTATCAAAGGTCATGTATGTAATCAGACAGATGACAAAAGACTTGAAACCCTTCCTGATTTGGGTATAGTTTACATACATCTCTAGCAGGATTAATGTATCAGACAAAGCAAGTTGATATTTACATCTCAACGCAAGTCTGACATGCTGTTCCTCAAAGCATTGATAAAGTTGAGTTCAACTGTAGCCCATTCCCTTTTACATTGGCGACCTTCAACCATAGCCTTACAATCTCCTGTAAGTGTTGGAACGTGACCGAAGTTAACCGGTCGGTAACAACATACACATCACACACAAATTTATTGGGAAGACAATAATGTCTCAGAATAGAACATAGTTATCAGTATCGGTGTCTACTCTGTACTAATGCAACCTTGTAACTAGAGCGTCTCTTCTTGTTCTTGGCACATGTTCAGATCTATCGGTGAATATGTATCAACACAGTGAACGGTGAACATCATTAACAAACAATGGATTCCAAGGGCGTAACTAGGAAATCTTAGGTTGTAAGCACAACTTAAGGATTAAATCAAATGTAAAGTTACCATCAAAATTATCTATGGTAAGAATAACGAAATGAGGAAATAAATATTTTGAAATCTACACTATACTAAAGTTTCAAAAAAATGTTTTGTAAGATTATTACTTGGATGCAAAGTGATTTCATCAACTTGACAATACGGCGCAGATGTTTGGTCTGAGACACGCGAAAGACGCTAATGCCACATTTTGACACTTCTATAAACAATAAACTAGTCATCATGTGATTCGATTCGTGCGTTTTGACGACTGTCACCAGTAATATTTTAGAGAAACATTTATTCAAGAAACGTAAATGTCAAATACTGTGTACGTCCAGACAATATGATGTTTATACTAAATGTTTTAATTGAATTTAGAAGTGTAAGCACTTGCCTTTCGTGCTACAAGGTAGTTACGCCTCTAGATCCGTAGCACCCCCAACACGCCAAAGACTCAACATATTCAAAAGTCACACCAACCCTTTTCAGGAACGAACTTGAGAGTACCGGCGCAATTCATTAGTACCTTGTTACCATGGACACACATATAATACTTATTGGAGTTTTTAGGATGGGGGAGTAGTTGATGGGGCAGTGCGGGATCGCACTGTTGACCTGTGGAGTCTGCGGTCGGGGGCCTGCAGCCAGCGTCATGGTAGATCTCCCCGGGTCCACACTCCTGCAGGAAAGCGATGTTGTTGCTGCATTGGTAGAAGCGATTCTCCTTGGTCGGGTGGGGCAGGTACTTCACCGCGCCGAATGGGCAGCGATCTGGTGACACAAACGGGCATAATGTACGGAATAAAATAGATGACGTGTCATATAACATGTTACAAATGACGACATTCTGTCAAGTGCATTGGTAACACAGAAAAAAAACCCGGCTTGCTATGCTACAAAGTTTGCTATCAATGCATTCAATGAACCCGAAATTGCCAATGCTCATGAAAAAAATACCTTTTAAAACAGTTTTTTTCTACAGTTTGATTTGGAAAAAAAGACAGTATCCATGTCGAAGAGTTTAATTTCTTCTTCTCTCAATTTCACCATCTGTGTATTCTAACAAACATAGGAACATACACTCACCATGCTTTGCAACTCTTCAGCTGTCAAGAAGTTAGCATACTTTCCTCCGAAGGCAATCTTGATCCCTTGTTAACCCGATCACCTTTTGTATGCCAACTTATTAGTGTAGCACGCATTACCATGAGAATAAACTCACGGGCAAAAGAAACTATACCAACATTGTTTTGTTGTTATCACCATTATCAGATATGTCACATAGATAATGTGATACTCGTTTGAAAGACAATTTAACTGACCTTGTTTTGATCGAAATTTGGAAAAGGTGGCACGTACAGTTAATGCAGTAGAATGCAATGAATGGCACTGGGGGTAAATGTCAATTTGCAAAAATAAACAAGTCTTTATAGAGGCTACAGAAAGCGCTTTTATTCACAAAGGGAACACTGGAAAACTGTCAGTATCTGGTATGGCCCCCGTTGCTTTGAATACAGGCCTGCACACGTCAACGCACAGAATTTACAAGGTGCCTGAAGACGTCATTAGGGATGGCTTGCCATTCCTCCGCGAGTGCCTGGATTAACGTTTGCCGACTTGATGGAGGTGGATTTCTCTGCCGTATTTGCCTGTCCAAAGGATCCCACAAGTGTTCGATCGGTGATAAATCCGGTGATCTCGCTGGCCATTGCAAAAGGTTGACGTTGTTTGTCGTAAGGAAGTGACTCTGGCTGTGTGGGGGCGAGCATTGTCTTGGAGGATTACTCTTGGATTTCTCAGGAGGTAAAGGAGCACCACAGGACGTAAAACGGTGTCGATGTAGCCTTGGGCATTCAATTACGGTATGGTCCCTGCACATTCCACCCCAAACCATGACGCTACCGCCGCCGAATGGCACAACCTCCTGGACAGAACATGCGGCCGTTATCTCTCCTCTCCGATGATAAATGCGCACTCAGCTCTGTGTAACTGAAACCTGCTTTCATCTGTAAACAAAATTCTTTGCAAGTTCCTGTTCTGCCACCGCCGTACCATTCTTGCCCACTGGTGACGGTAACGTCGGTCACGTCGGCTCAGCATCATCCCGCGGAAGGGCCGGTACGCTCGAATGTCATGTTCACGAACACGTCTGGCCACTGTCCTTCTGCTGATAACACGGTGTAACGCTGTTGCTGCTGATGATGTCACTGTGACGAAACGATTACGTAGGTGAATCGTGCGGATGTAGCGGTCGTCGTTTGCGGTTGTGACCCTGGGTCTTCCACTTCTTGGCCGGTCCTGGGTCCCACCTTTCTGTATCATTCTTGTGTGTAGTCTGGTTATCGTAGTGCGGGTGCAGTTGAAGATATGAGCAACGTGGGTGTGACGTGCGCCCAACTGCAACATACCAATCGCTCTTTCTCGTTCCTCTGTGGTAAGTCTCGGCATATCAATTGTTGTGTTCTTTACGACTGAGGTCTAAAGCATGCAGATTCGTGGTTTGTATACAGTTTGGTGCCAAATGAACGTGACCATTTTGCTCGAAAAACGTGTGACAAAGTCCATATTTGGTAAGAAACATGATTTTTTTCTCGGTAATTATGAAGATGTGTTCTTGTGACATAATTTGATAATAAAAATTCCATTTCAAAAGCTAGTTTCAACTTTTTAAAACAGAAAATATTTTGGTATAGTTTCTTTTGCCCCTGAGTTTATAATCGAATGGACGATTGCCTCTTTCGCCAACAAGTGTGGCAAATAGGTGCGCTATGCAGCAATGGTTCAATATGCCAGTTATGGAGACTAGTCTGAGTTAAGCCTTGAATTCTTTTAGTACTAACATAATTTTTGAAAAAAAATCTCTCACCTCCACAGGCTTCTATTCCACAGTCCAAGGTTCTATTCTGAGTTCCCTCCCCTTCACAACTGCACTTAGTTTCGCTTAATGCGACCTCCGTACAGTTACACGACGTAGTGACGTTATCTGCACCCTCCGTACAGTTGCAAGACGCAGTGACGTTATCAGCACCCTCCGTACAGTTACACGACGCAGTGACGTTATCAGCACCCTCCGTACAGTTGCACGATTCAGTGGTATTACTAAGGGACGAGTTGTCGGCCGTGCAGTTGAGTTCATAGAGACAGACCCTGGAGCGCACCTGTAACAAGGTCCCCCCTCCACACAAAACGCTGCACTCCCCCTCGTTCTCCCAGTCCGTCCAGTTACCCCAGCCTTCGTCTGAGGAGAAAAAAACCACACGTGATTACACAAATTCAAACTCGATTATATACCAATCAAGAACATATGTTACATACTTTAGAAAACGTTTTTGAAATTTTATTCAACCTCCAATGTTTGCCGCAGCATTCTAAATATGTAAACTGTTAATCTTAAACTAAGATAACTATTTAAAGGGTAGGCCACCTAGAGTGGATTATGCACAGGAATAACACAGGGTATATGTATCCTCGGTCACACAGGACTCTATGTTCCGATACTTTGACTTGTGAAGAATATCGGTACAAAACCCCCGGGTGACCGAGAATGGTGTACATGTTATATATCAAATATAGATATCGCTACCCACCACATGTATGGTTGTTGCACAAGACAGACTGGGTCACTGAAGCAACGCCAACACAATTCTTCCCTCCATTAGCCGGCGCTGGGTTGTCGCAGGTTCGAACCTTCTTTTGGGTAAGGTAGCCTCCGCCACAGGTTTTATCACACTCGGTAATGTTTGTCCACTGGCCGAAGCTTGACCAGCCACCGTCAACTGCAATGAATTAATCAATTAGTTTTTTACAATGTAAGTGAAAGGACCAGTAAATGGTTGAATACTTTGTAAAGAGTAAGGAACAAGATTGAAGGTCTATAGACTGAAGAATAAGCAGGTAATAAGGTAATGTTGAGGGCTTGTTGATAAAAAGTTCAAGGAAGACCTTCGTAAGATTTAAGTAAAAGGTTAAGGACTTTCTGAAGGTGAATGTACAAGGCTGAAGACCGTTTGTCGAATATTTTGTGAAAGGTAAGTTACCAGTTGTTAACTTTGTGAAAGGTAAGGTACCAACCGATAACTTTGTGAAAGGTAAGGTACCAACTGATAACTTTAATAAAGGTAACAAAGATATTGTATAAGGTTGAATATTTTATGAAAGAAACGGTATAGTATATGTAAATGACCTTATCAAAGTTGGGATGGTATGGATGAAAGAGAAAATTAAGGAATCTGCGTAGTGAAATTTACTGTTCGGTAACTCTGGAACAATAGGGTACACGGTAGGGAACTTTGTGATCGGATAATACGATTTAAATTTTGTTTTTGTCATTATCAAATCAATCATTAGTAGGGAATGAGTAGATGTCCCATCATTCAAGTTTCATTCAATTGAAGCTGAACCCTTTCCTTACATGTGGAAATTGAATTGGGTCAAGCTCTGTGTCAACTTTCAGGCTCTCTCATTTGAAATGTAGATGCTCCACATATGCTATATAAGAAAACCACACCATCTGTTTGCCTTTGGACGACAGTTTGAATATTCTAAATGAACTAAACTGATACTTACTTATGCAAAGAGGTTTTTCACATGGCCTTTTTTTCGTCTCCCTGCTTCGACCCGCGCACTTACTGCCTTTATGCGCCGGTTTAGGATTGTCACACGCACGTATTCGCTCCTGCTCTACTGATCCCGACCCACAAGTAACGCTGCACACACTCGAGTCCTTCCAGAGTGACCAGTCTGACCAACCGCCATTCACTGCACAGAACAATAGCCATTCATGATCACATTGTTGAGACAATATACTTATACACTTTTGAGATGAGATGATAATTTAGTAAAAGTGAGATGAGGGATAACTTAGTAAATGTGAGATGAGTTAATAACTTAGTAGATGTGAAATGAGGGATAACTTAGTATATGTGAGATTATTTGATAACTAAGTAGATGTGAGATGAGGGGATAACTTAGAAGATGTGAGATGAGTTGATTACTTAGTTAGTTGATGTGAATTGAGGGATAACCTAGTAGATGTGAGATTAGTTGATAACTTAGTAGATGTGAGATGAGATGATGACTTAATAGATGTGAGATGAGTTTATAACTTAGTAGATGTGAGATGAGGTGATAACTTAGTAGATGTGAGATGAGTTGATAACTTAACAGATGTGAGATAAGGGGATAACTTGGTAGATGTGAGATGAGTTGATAACTTACTACGTGTGATATGAGGTGGTAACTTAGTAGATGTGAGATAAGGGGACAACTTAGAAGATATGAGATGAGTTGATTACTTAGTTAGTAGATGTGAGATGAGTTGATAACTTGTGGATGTGAGATGAGTTGATAAATTTGTGGATGTGAGATGAGTTGATAACTTAGTAGATGTGAGATGAGGTGATAACTTTGAGGATGAGAGATGAGACACACCCCAAAGCTTACTTTGACTTAACTATACTAAAAATAACATAAAGTTATCCTTATAGTATTGCTATAGTTCTTCTCTACATTACGTGGTCAGTTTACAACAGACTCCAGAAACGTTAGTTTTCTTAAGTAGAATAATGAAAATACTTTATACTTTAACGATACTAGTGAGATTCCAAACGTATTGATACACATCCAAGACAATGAAACGTACCAGGACAAGGCTGCATATTACACTCCTGCGAGTCCGTCTCGTTGTTTACACCTGAACAATCATTTCCCCCATAGAGTGGAGCTGGGTTGTTACATTTGCGCATGCGTCGCCGATCCATCGTCCCCCCTCCGCATTTGACACTGCACTCTCGTGTTGTCTTCCAGAAACTCCATTCCGACCATTTTCCGTGAACTGCATCGATTTGAATATTATATGTAGTCTATCACAGAGTGCGTGAATTTCTTAATACAAAACATAAGAATTCCTTATTAATTTGTTTGTATACAGACACGAGCTGACAAAACATTTTATTTCATTGCGACAAGAGACTTTTCAAACCCCAACGATTAGTCATGATAGAAGAAATTTACCTATGGTACAGTACAATTCCTACGTATATGCAATATTATCAGCTTATCAACCAAGGCGATGTCAGTAGATCATTAGTTAGCTATCTTAATAAAGGCTGAAGTTATTACCGTTTCACATCTTAAGAGCGCCCGGTCGCTTGTTGATTCAGGAGAATATGTTTTAAAGAAACATAGCGCTGAAAATGTGTCTTAATCGTGTCTTTTCTCTTTGTAAATTGCCTACTGACTATACTCCAAGTAAGTGTTATCAATATGTGTAAATAATAAATTATCACACGTTTTTATATCTATTGACGTATGCCATGATGTTTGTGGTATGATATATTTAATTTGAAGACCAATTGTATACAAAAAAAGAGGAACAATACCGGTTCTTGTTCTTGTTCTTGTTACAACAAATCACACTGTTGATCCATGTCCGTGTATCTATGTACGCTATAAACTCGAACGTTTTGAAGGCGGGTATTTAAAGGACATTTACTCGTAGAAGTTGCATTCAAAAGAAAAGTAAGATATCATCGTCTTCATTGTGAAAATACACAACGTTTTGAAGCAAGCCTACCGAAACGTCTAACAACTTTACCTCTCATCATAGAAACACACATTTGCTTATAAACCCAATATTACTGCTTTATAAAGGTTAGGGTCTGTACAGCATATATGTATTTCTTACGTAATTTGTGAGACACAAGTCCCTATGCTTAAGATTGCATACCTTTACACTTCTCTGTGGCACAGTCTATGGTCCTGTTCTGAGTTGTCTCCCCCTGGCAAGGTGCCCCCTTGTATGCTGGAGCGGGGTTGTCACACTTCCGGTCCCTCTCCTGAAGAAGCTTCCCCCCGTCACACGTCACGCTACACTGAGTCACGTTCCTCCACAGGCTCCAATCTGACCACCCTCCGTCCACTGTAGACAAGTGCGAGGTCAGTTAACATTGGTCAGTCTTTCCAATATGAAAGGGGCACTTCAATCTTGGTATTAAAACACGTCGATAAAATAAAATATGAAGCATATCCAAACCTTTGCACATTTCCGTGTTACATTCGAAGCTCCTGTTCTCGGCCCTGGGACCGCTACACGGATCTCCTCCATAGTTGGGGGCTGGGTTGTTGCAGTTGCGTGTACGCTCCTCTGTCCGCATCCCACCTCCGCACGTGACGCTGCAGGGGGTTTTCTCAGCCCAGTTTCCCCAATCGGACCAGTTACCGTGCACTGAAAAGACACGAACCCAAACAATGACATTCAAGTCGTACTCTTACTATATACTATGTAGATATATCGAAAATAAATTTAAATAAGGATCGACATAATTCATACATATTCTTATTGCATCCGAATTCAAATAAAATAGTCTTAAGAAAATAAATAAACATAAGTGAATATCAAGTAAATCTTGAGATTAAAAACATTTCTTCGGTTGTTTGCACTACTCTTGAGCTTCCTTTTATTGGGCTTACAAAATGCAACGATTTTCAGTATAACTACGAAAACAGCATGTAAACGTTGGTTTTTCTGAATATCAGTAAGGATAGATGAAGCAAGCAGATACCGCTTCACAAGCCTGCTATGTACATGTAGTACACATAACTAAAACTGCAATGAACTCCCCCAATGGACTAATCTCTTTGAAATTAGTCAAAACTATTGATTGTACATCGCTGCGTTTCTGATCTGAGAAGTGCGCCATAGTGGCCATGCCAGGTGACCTTTGCACTCCGAGACGGAATCTTTTGTTTGAATTCATCAAAGGTGAAAGTTCAAAGTCAAAACCAACTGACACGATCCGAGCAGGACTCAGATCAGTAACGCAGAAATTTATAAGTGATATGTCAACTTTGATTTAAATGAGATTGCATCAGAACTCGCTTGTACACATCTCGATTTAAGTGAAGAATAATTCAGTAAACATGTACATTGTTACACAGACATTTCTTGACTAGGAGGATCCATGTTGTTTTATAAAAAAATCTTTTTCCAAGTTGTTCTATGTCTCAACAGACTGCGTTGATATGCGTTGGTTCGAAAAGTGTATTTTAACAATACAAAATGATTTAAATATGGATTGATATATTAATATAAGATGTATATTTTTTTCAAATTAACTGCGATCTCACCGGGGCAAGGCGAAGCACACACGGTGGTCCTTGTATCTGTTGCATTGCCCCTGCACTGAGCCCCGCCATGAGAGGGGCGGGGACGATCACATTTCCGGGTCCGGTTCTGGAAGTGAGAGCCAATCCCGCACGACACCGAGCAAGGGGAATAATCGCGCCACACACTCCATAAACCCCAGCCGCCATCAACTTGAAATGTAGAATATTCCTATTATGACTATCAAAATGAGCTGTGGGATACGTCTTGTTAAATACCTTCCAAGACGTTGTCAAGTTACGAATGCTAAAGTGTATATTGAAAATTGGGCGGAAAATAAGATTTAAATTGTTTAATCATGATATATTTAACGTATTGATATACATTATGACACAATGTTCTGTGTTGAAAGGTTGTGTATCATGAATAAATAAGTTGTCATCATTATTACTGTTTTACTCTCTCCAATCATAATGCCTTCTTAGACTAAATGAGATTCATTTTTAATACAATTTACTACTACTACTACTACTACTACTACTACTACTACTACTACTACTACTACTACTACTTCTTCTACTATTACTACTACTACTACTTCTACTACTACTATTACTAGTTACTACTAGTATTACTACAACTACTTCTGTTACTACTACTACTACTACTACTACTACTACTACTGCTACAGATACTGCTACTTCTACTACTACTACTACTACTACTACTACTACTACTTCTACTGTAATTCACGTAATATCGTGTCGAATTTTCCTATTGAATTGAACTTTTTTTGTACATACCTGCTTTTGTCTTGTAGCATGTTGTGGAGGTGTAGCTGTAAAAATGTAACGATTAATTTCAGGCCATATGGAAAGACATTCAAAAGTAGTAATTTTAACTTCTGATGGTTCGTAAGAACATATCATGCACGTATGAATTATTCAAATAAATTTAAAGATAACTTATGAATTAATATAAATTAACATAAATCATCTAAAATAGTTAACGGAGTAGAAATATAAATATCCTGCTATATTCTTTCCCGAGGGTATACCATGACACCGACATTCTCAAGATTAGCATATTCATGCAAGAATATGTTGATAAATTACGTACACAATTTTTATCTCTGAAGGCTATTTACGGGTCCTTTTCCATCTTAACATTTCTTTTAACTATTTTTTAACCTACGTAGATGGATTACCCTTCATCTCTCCCCTTCCCCATTATAATAACTCTCATATCCCTTCATCTCTCCCCTTCCCCATTATGATAACTCTCATATCCCTTCATCTCTCCCCTTCCCCATTATAATAACTCTCATATCCCATTTTCTGAAATACACTGACGAGCAAAAGAAACGTCACAATACCAACTACGGTACATTCCGATCAAAGAGTGATAAATACGACTGAAACGGACTATAGAAGCCAACCAAACTATATCTTAAATTTCAAACAATAACTATTCCTGATTCTGAAAAACGCACGCCTTTATGAAAGCGTTGATTTGGTATCTCCTTAAATAGAAAAGATTGGAGGGTAAAACTGGGCGTTTCCCCTTTCAATATGGCGTCCTACAGTAAAGACGCGTTAACAAGATGATGTCCATGAAGGTTATTTAACATCGATAACATCATTTATCAATTAAATTTCAACATTTTCTCATTATACATTCTGGCCTTAAAACATTTTGAAAAAGCGATTTCAAGACCCTTAGAGTTTTTGAACGGAAAAAAAAGTATTTTACTCAGATGTATGACATTATGAGAACTTATTTGCATCTGTATCTCACAGACATACAAAGTCGTTTTTTTCTGTCAGCAGTATTTTGTTTATAACTCTTTGATAATGTTGGGACGTTTCTTTTGCTCGTTAGTTTAACTTTAACCCATCCCTTCTCGTGTGTGTAATGTCCAGGCCTTACAAGACAACCATGACTTTCGCGCCCTTCTTATAATTATGTTGGTGGGGGGAGTGTACAAATACCTTTAAACATGGGGATTTGAATATGTGAATTGGCCCTGACCACCTTTCTGTATGGACGTGGCAATCAGAATAGATGCAACCTTTTTTCACGACACCAGTCTTCCCAAAAAGATTTATCTTTCAGAATCTAATATTTGTAACTTGAAAACTTAAGATTTGGATTTTGGATTAACTTTCAAGAAGGAACATGGTAAAAATATTTTCCATTCTGTCCAAAACATGTAATCGCTCGGAAGTTAAGCTTTTTAGAACATTCAGATTCTCAAGCAATTACATGCTCGTGCGTTCCTCATGCCATCACATAACTAGTGTTAAACTTGACCTTGTGACACTCCGTGTGTTTATGTCAGTTCCCACGAATAAGTTGCAGAAAGAGAAATATGAAAATGTCTTATGGTTACGTCATAAAATAACTCATTTTCATAACTAAGTAAACAACTTACGTCAATTTCCAGCCGTCCTTCTTAGCCTGGTTACACGGGTATGACACGCTGCAAGGAATAAGGAGAAACATTAAAGGAAAAGAGTAGAGAGAGTCCTTTGTTTTCAAACTATTAGAACTATAAGAGAAGAGTTTAATTTGTATGAGGCTCTCATGACCTATAGTGTAACAGACTAACATGAATGCAATCCATTTTTACTTAATTTATTTTAACTCACATTCTTCCTAAAAATATTGAAACTTTTTTCATGATTATGACATATGTCATTCATTAAAGGCAATACATATTTGAGTAATGTTTGACATAATGTTTTTACGAAGAAAATATTTGATATTTGAGACAAACAAATGGAACGTGAAATTCATCTTCGAATTGACCCATGTTATACAATTTACAAACAAAGATTCTTACATCATTATCATTTGATTTGATAATGATAATGATTTAATATTAGGTTGTATAAAGAAATTTCAAATTTACAAAATGATCTAATCAATAATACGTTACTAAAAGGAGAGAAATTAAGTTACTATGATATCTTAAAAACTCTGAATATTTATTACTTGCTTGAAATTTTGAAAAGATGTATCTTTCCTTTCTTTGACGACATACTGACACATAAAATTTCGCCAACGACATGGCTCTTCTATGCTACATATATATCATAGCATTATCAGACAACCAACTATATTCTCTGCGTTTATCCATTATTTTTAACATTTTGTTACTCTCGTAACGATAACGATGATTTGTCATTCTAATCAACATCATCCAAAACTTAAAAACAAGAAGCTTTGTAGTAGTATATAGAACATACTTCCCGACTTAGAGCCTTAATATGAAAAATTACCAACTCTCAAACATCGTTTAAAGGTAAAAACTGAATTTTCACAATAGAATCATGTCATTTCGATCCCCAGAATTCAGTACCTTACATACTTCCAGACGTCACCTAAGATAGCCTTAATACGAAATATTACCAACTCTCAAACATCGTTTAAAGGTAAAAAATTAATGTTCACGATACAATCACGTCATTTCGATCCCCAGAATTCAGTACCTTATCACAAATGGCTGCAAATTAAAATATATAGTCACGCTGATGTTTGTTAAATTTGCTAGTTTTTATCAAAAAGCTTTCGTATTTGAACCATTGCTTTTGAAGCTCATGATTGTAATACTGAGCACGAATAAAAACGCTAAGCTTGAATATTTATAATAAGTAACAGGTTTAAAATGTTTAAACCAATTTTACCACCTTTCACGATGTGCAATTATTCCATAAGAAGAAAATAACATTACACTTGGGCCATATAATAGCGTGATGTTAACTCGCTGGTATCAATTTGATTTCAAAACTATTTTACTTCTCTCGTAATGAAATTTATAAAATTCATTTATATTACGTTCCTACTCTTACAGAATTGTTTTTAAATAATTACGAAACAAAAAAATACTTACATAATAGCAGAAGTGGTGTAAACAAGAAAGCCAAAAGCAACAAGTTGAAATGCCAGAGAAGGCATTTTGTAAGAATAATGTGTATATAAAACAACGCCTCTACCTTTATACAAGGTGCGTCTTGAGCATAACACTCAGAAACTGTCACTTCCCATCATGGTGGGACGAGGAGTCAGAAACAACACATGGATAACTGACAGAGGTGAGTGATATATCGCTCAAATGTCACACTTTTATGTACATTTTTGGATATAGCTATTGTGTGCTCGTGATGAAAGCTCTTACATACACGGTTGCGAGAGCTAGCATATACTGTCTCTATAAGCTATGCGTATTTGCATTTAATCGCGGGGAAATGAATCGCTTTTGCCGTAAGGACTTGTGAGACTTAGAAGATGACACATATAATACTATTGATCAATTTCAGCAATTATCGTCCTGTGTTCCCTCAAACGACTACTCGAGTTTGATAAAACAGAATTCTAGAAATAGTTATTCGTTGTTAGAGATCGAGTTTTCAAAATTATATTGTTGTATGGTACTTCTTTTTCGTTGGTCGCGACTACTAATGCCCACCGGGAAAAGGCCTGCAGTTTTAGACAGACAACTTTATGCACCAGTGGTTATGAATTGAACAGCCTTCAACCTTTCATCGAAGAATGTCCTGACAATTGTGCTCTTATGTCTACAGTGTTTATCGCTCCTCCATCAGTAGATAATAATCAAATTACTCTAATACATAACTGCTATGTACACAGGGGTTCTAAAGGTGACAAGTTCTCTTGTCATTTCTCCTCATCTCTATTGGTAGTTTCTATTCATGGAATCTCACTCCCACATAGTAATTTCGGTTATGGGTGAGTCAGTGGGTTTCAGTATCTTTAGAGGGCGCGCAACCCTCGTACACCTATGTCAGCACCATAGCGCGCGCAACCCTCGTACACCTAAGTCAGCACCATAGGGCGCGCAACCCTTGTACACCTATGTCAGCACCATAGGGCTCGCAACCCTCGTACACCTATGTCAGCACCATGGGGCGCGCAACCCTCGTACACCTATGTCAGCACCATAGGGCGCGCAACCCTCGTACACCTATGTCAGCACCCTGGGCGCGCAACCCTCGTACACCTATGTCAGCACCATAGGGCGCGCAACCCTCGTACACCTATGTCAGCACCATAGGGCGCGCAACCCTCGCACACCTATGTCAGCACTATAGGACGCGCAATCTATGTCAGCACCATAGGGCGCGCAGCCCTTGTTAAGTTTTAATTTACGTTGTTAACCCTCAAGCTAAATCTTATTTGAATATTTCAAATGTAATTTATTTCACTGCCAACAGCCTAGCAATGACATTTGTTAGTGGGTTTAAAGGGCCCATTGAATATTCAGCGACTCTCCTGTAATCATTAGCACATTTATTAACACGGGTGTTATTCATTTACTGTTTTTAAGTTCCATTCATACATGATTTACTCTTCAATTGGAAGTGTAATGTATCGTCCCCATTAAAAAGAACCTCAAAAGGTTGAAACATCAACAAATCTTTTCAGAATCTTTCAACTTTTCAAGGCAAAACTCACTCTAGTTAATAAACAGGATGAATTAAGCCTGCTGCATATTGCAGAAATTGGTGGATTAAGTTTGTTGATGGGCGATAAGGGGCAAACCTCATGCAGATTTTTGAACGGACAATCAGTGTCATCTGCAGTAAGCAAAACAGCTGACACAAACAACTTAAGGAAAAAAGTCTTGAATAAGCCAGTTATAGAGACCTCCGCGAGATATGACTTCCGAGATAGACATAGCATTTGCAATAGACATGTGTGTTTATAAACTGCTGTATCTATATACAAGGCGCACCCTCAATGCGCATTGATGTTCTAGAAATAAAAGGTTTATGTTAATTATAAAATCTGAGATAAGAACATTGAATTCTAACATATGAAAGTATTAAATGTCAGTTCATCAAGTCTTTAGGGAATTATTATCAGACAAGGTGTAATAATAATAATTTAAAAACAGATGATTTTGCTTCGATTAACCATTGATTTCCTTCAAACAATCTTAAAACCACCGATGTCATAAATCCTTAAAAATATTAAAGCACCAACTTAAGAACCAACATAAATGTTGCAAATTTTATTCAAGGATGACAACATCGACATTGACATTTACTCCTCCTGTTGGACTCAGCAGTCTCCCTCGAAGTCGCACCAGCCCTTGGCACTGTTGTATTTCAGACCTGTGGGACAGGGCATCGGAATCTTCCTGTTGTTGTTGCACAAGAAGTAGGTGTGGCAGTCATCAGGGTTTCTGAGCAGCAGGCCCTCTTCGATACAGTCCGAGTCCGCATCCTCGGCTGAAGCTGCCGAGGGAGCGTTGCACTCTGTTTGAACAAACACCAGCCCCGGAGGACAGTTCTGGAGGAAGGCGACTCCGTGGGCGCACTGGTAGAACTTGTTTGGGTTAGTCGTATGATTCAGGAATCTGCTTCCTTCCTCGGGGCATAGCTCTGTGGAGAAAAAGGAATATTACATGGACAAGGAAGAGAAATGTACGTAGAAACAGTATGTGAAACATAGATTTCTAGTTATCACCACACGACTTAGACTAACTACTAGCTACCGATGTTGTTGAAACAGTTCTTTAGATCATTGAGATCAGTGAGAAAGGAACATGGTTAATGGTCAAAGCTGCCAAAGAGTCTCACGGTCCACATGACCTTTGACTTATATATTAAGTCAATTTGTAAAAGAACACGTTAATTCATTTAAAGATACAAAAGTGTGTTTATCATTGAGAAGAAGTCGGAAATGCAAAAGGCGACAGACAGGCGGACATCACCCCATGCCCTTGTACACCTAATGAGCTAAAAATATGTAAAAATTATGACCATTAGTCCAATCGTCAAAAATCAAATATTTCAAACGCGATTGATTATAAAGTTCATCTGGAAACTCACCACCACAAGGTTCCGTGTTACAGGGAACCCTCCTCTCCTCCGTACTGTTACCCTCACATCCGGTGTCCCGTAAACAGGTGCGTGCTCTCCTCTGCAGTTGGTTGCCCCCTCCGCACAATACGCTGCACTCCCCCACCTCCTCCCAATCTATCCACTCCTCCCATCCATCACCTGTGAACAAATGATTGGATTGTGCTTTTATGTTCAAGCATTGGACTATGTGATAAAACCCTATGAAATATCAGTTGGTATCGTAAACCTAAAAAATACTACGTCCAAATTCACTCAATGCATGATGATTCACAGGTAAACAACTGATAGATTATTTGAGACATACCATTCTTCAATGCATGCCTATAAGGAGACAATTCTTGACGAATGTACATGATATTCGGTGATATCTGATTAATGATCAATTCATCAAATATCCACACACACACAAAAAACAAATAAAAATTTCGTAGAAAACTTTCATTTCTTGGCGGGATTTAGAGCCTCGCTTAATCGTTCTATGACGTCACCCTATTGTTTCAGGATGTGATGGATGACATCATTTACTGGAACCTGTAGAATCGCATGTTATTTCACTCAGTGAAAATACGGATTTTATTTTGATCGAGAAATGGCGTATTTCATGATAATTACATATATCGAAGCAAAAATTGAAACACTTCAAGTACTCCCTGTATGACTACTCAACTCAATCGTCATTCACAAAAAATAAGTGCAATTTGATAATACCTTCTACGGGACAATCTTCTGTCCCACAATCGACTGTTTGTCTTTCCATTTCCGCGCCTGGACATTCTTTGCCTCCGTTAGCCGGTCTCGGGTTGTTACAGGTTCGATTCCGCTCCTGAGTTTTACTTCCTCCCCCACAGGTTGCAGAACATTCGTCCATGTCTTTCCAAGCACTGAAGTTTGACCATCCTCCGTCGACTGGAAAAAAGTGAGTGAGTGAGTTGGTGTTTAGTTAAAATGTAAACTGATTAATTTTGTATTAAGAAGTCTCTTAGACTTTCACAATTTGCAGTTTCACATGTAGAACGGAGATTGGTGCTTCCTGTTTTAATATATGCTTTTGGCATAAGGTATAGGACAAATGAGACCTTGCAATGTGTTCCATCACAATGTTAAAATCGTGCAGTATTTGTAGTAATTGTCACTGAAATCTTCGTATCCTTTGCATTTCTTGGAATTCAACATCCTCGATAAATCCAGGTTGCGTTCAATCTTCATTAACACTCTGGATTCATTGAACGCTTGACCGATGTTCAATTACCTCCCTTTTATTGCTCCGCCGTCTTTCAGTAAGCAGTCAGATTGAAGATTTGATAGCTAAGAAAGATATATATATATAATTCCAAAATATATGAAGGAATTTATTTTACTTAATATCTTATATCTATGCACTTAATCGTTATAGATAGGATAGTTACTGGCATTTACCATAAAGTAAAGAAATTGAGAATGCCAGGCACGAAAAAAGGTAACCAAATCTTAACATTTATGAAGTTATACTTCAACTAATCTTGCATTACTTGAAAGTGTTTGACATAAAGTCTTCTTAATTAATTACGATTTTATACGAGGGTCTCCATTTTTTGAACTTAGAACTGAAAAATTAATAATGAATTTCACTTTTGAATCTTATTTTACTTCATTGAAAGTTTGAATTGGGAATAATAGCTGATGAAAAAGACATAAATGAATCTAATAATACGGACTGAAAATGAGAAATTAGCATTTAGCCCTAGTTCCTGAATTTCAAAGATAAGTGCCTGAGATTGTATTAGCACGGTACTCCTTTCCATATTTGGTAAGGATAGCAAAATATAACCTTACTTAAACATTGCAGTAAAGTTAACAGTCAGATTTTCTCGTTTGACATATAATTGGGAAAGTACTTTAAGAAATATTTTTTCGAAACCGTTTTAATGGATGATAATACGTCCAAACCCTAAAGAGTGGTTTTAATCTTAGTTCGCCTAATTCAATGAAATAGACTATCCGACGTTATAAGTGTCACCAGTAAAGCGAGGTGTGTTGTTAGAGAAAGCTTTTCAATGGTACGCTCGACATCCCAGCTGCTAAGTGATTGGATAAAACAAGAGCCATGGGAGCCTACAATGGATGTGACGTGATATGGGTTTAACGCCGCTTTCAAGAGTATTTCACTTATATCACGGCTGCTATTATTATTGCAGTGAAAAAGCCTGCAACACAATTGTGGCTGTGCATTCCGGTGAAACCTTCAACCATGGGTGGTATTGCGCTGAAATTCAGTGTAGCATTGCACCCAAACCTCACTGCGTGAAGAACAGTTGTCTACTGCAGACAAAGGTACCGAGACTCTGGCGATATTCGAACCACACCATGGTAAAAGTAAAGACTGGTCGGATATCATCGAGGATGGGAGTATAGCTGAAGTAACTGAATTGTTTATTTTGGTACATGATGATACAAACATCGTTCTATAAGTCCCCATACATGTTCAAAATTTAGTCTATTTAGGACATTCTCCCAAATATTTTTTATGCCGAGCCTGTTAACATGGCCCTACATCAAGTAGCCCTCTGAAAGCGGAAGAGGGGAAGCGCAATACAAAGGGCAATAATCTGGAGGTTTACCCACAGTATGCCACCAAGGTGTCGTTTATAGTCCTACATGGTTTGTGCACAGGGTTTTACCAAAAATATTTTAAAAATTCAATTTCCTTTGTTTGTCGAACAATACTTGTAACGGTTTTGCTATGCATTTTCACGATAGATAAACATAACCGTGTGCACATCTGAAGTGTACATTTCACATGTCAATCTTACCTGCATATCATTAAATTTCATGTGATATTGGATGACCTCGTGACCTTACCTTTCACAGGACAATCGTTAGGTGCACACACAAACGTCCTTGTTTCCATGGCGTTGCCAGGACAGTGCTTGCCTCCGTTAGCCGGTCTCGGGTTGTCACAGGTTCGATTCCGCTCCTGAGGTTTACTTCCTCCCCCACAGGTCGCAGAACATTCGTCCAGGTCTTTCCAAACACTGAAGTTCGACCAGCCTCCGTCCACTGAAAACAAGTGAGTGAGTGAGTTGGTGTTAAACTAAAATGTAAAAACAAAAATCAAAGTTTTATATAAACTCAATGCAATAAACTGATCAAAATTGTTTTAAAACGTTTCTCGACTTTCACAAGAGCATGCTTATTTTGAAAAGATAGAAGGATTTTAAAGTTCGACATGTAAGTGAACCATTTTCAAACATTGCAAGGGCATGTTGGAGTCTTTTGTTCAACACTTCAGTTCACTATATCTTTTGTGTTGACTTTGGGTATGTATTGAAATTTACATTCAAGCGACATAACGTCGTATGATTTTAATAAATAGTGGAGTTAATATCGGGTTTGACGCCATTTACAGTCAATACAAGCATAGACAAAGGTAAGACGGCGAATGACGTCATTTGGGATACGTTGCCATTCTTCGTAAAGTGCCTGTTCCAGCTGTATGGTGACTGATTGCTGTTTGCGATGTCTAAGTCGTCTTCCCAAATGGTCGAATAGGTGCTCGATTGGTGATAAGACGGGAGCATGATGGCCAAGGCAAAACCTTGGTATGTGGTCTTGCGTTGTCCTCTTTAAATTGCAGATGCATCCGTATGAATTGAACCACAACAGGTTGTGACACTTGATCCGGGTATCTCTGGGCTGTAAGGGTCTTACGAATTGTCATAAAATTTGTGCCCAGACCGTTACGCTGCCACCGGCATAGGGTACAACGTCTTGGACACATGCTGCAGCCTGTCTCTCACCTCTACATCTGTATACTCTCACTCTGCCGTCTGCTTGGAACAGGTAGAATCGACTTTCATCGCTGCAGATCACTCTTGCCCAATCACGACGTTGCCAGTGACTCACTCTTCTTGCCCAGGGTGGACGGTTGAGGCGATGTTCGCTGGTCAAGATCATTCTGAGTTACAGTCGATATGCCCAAATACCGGCAGCTCGAAGACATCTCATGACAGTGTTCCTGCTTATATTGTGCCCTAACGCAGTTGATGCCGTTGACGTCTTGGTGACGAACCTGTTGCGCAGACTGTGAGCAGATATCGGTCTTCTGTTGGATTTGTCATCCCCGGTTTTCCGCTTCTAGGACAGTCAGATGTCAAACCAGTCTTGTTAAGGCGATGGAGGAGTAGAAGATTGATCGTTTGTCTGGTGCAAACAAACGTCCCTGGCAATCTGGCTATTTGAAACCTCACTTGTGACATTCCAATCATTCTTTCTCTATCTGCTACAAAACGTGGCATTCCCTAACAGATAATGTATGCCGAGACTGTCAACATGACCCTACATCAAATAGCTCTCTGAAAACGGAAGGGGGTGTGGGGGGGGGGGGGGGGGGGGTTGAGGGGGGGGACAAAACCACGGGCAACACTCCGTAGATTTACCAACAGTTTGCCAGTTACCTGTCGCGTGTCGGAACATGGTTAGCACACAGGGTATTACAAGAAACCCAATCGTTTAAAATATTAAATTTCACTTGTTTGTAGAATACTCCTGACGGGTTGCTTTCCAACGGACCATTTTCACCTAACATAAACATCTTCGTGTGCACATCAAACATACACAATTCTCAAATCTTAAATTTTAACTGTTTATCTTCGTAACATATCATATTGTTATTTGATGGCTTCATGATCTTACCTATCACTGGACAATCGTAAGTTGCACACACAAACGTTCGTGTTTCCTTTGCGTTGCCTGGACAGTTTCTGCCTCCGTTAGCCGGTCTGGGGTTGTCGCAGGTTCGAGTCCGTTCCTGAGGTTTACTTCCTCCCCCACAGGTAGCAGAACATTTGTCCAAGTCTTTCCAAGCACTGAAATCCGACCAGCCTCCTATGAGGGAGAGAGTTGATGTTTAGCTAAAGTGATAGAAAAACATCAAAGTTTCGTGTAAACTCAATGAAACGAACTGATCAATTTGTAGTAAGAAGTCCCATAGACTTTCGCAATTTCTTGCCTATTTGAAAGTTTGACATGTTAGTGAATCATTTTCAAACATTGCAAGGACACGTCAGAGTGTTTTGTTCAACACTTCACTCCTCTCTCTCTCTCTCTCTCTCTCTCTCTCTCTCTCTCTCTCTCTCTCTCTCTCTCTCTCTCTCTCTCTCTCTCTCTCTATATATATATATATATATATATATATATATGTTTGTATCCACTTGAGATATATTTGGAAATTTACATGGACAGATCAGGCGGCGTTACGTTGAATGATTTACATGAATAGTGGAGTGAGTATCGGATGATACCTCCATTTTAGTCGATACAAGCATTGACACGTCTCCTCAAGGTAAGACATCGGACGTGGTCTTGCATTGTCCTGTTGAAAAATCTTCCCTTGCTGCTGCATCGGTATGAATGGGACCACCATGACCTGTAACACTTGATCTCTGTATCTCTGGGCTGTAAGTGTCTGACGAATTGTCAACAAATCTGTCTTCTGGGTCGTCGCAGATCCCGTTCCAGACTATGACGCTTATACAACCAAAGGGACAAACATCTAGGACAAATGATGCAGCCTGTCTCTCGCCTAAATGTCTGTATTTTCTCACACTGTCGTCTTCTTGCAACATGTTGAATCGACATTCGTCGCAGAAGATCACTTTTGCCCAATCAACATGTTGCCAGCGACTGACTCTCCTTGCCCAGCGTAGAGGACTGAGGCTATGTTCACAGGTTAGGGTCATTCAGAGGAACAGTCAATATGCCCGGATACAAGTAGCTTGAAAACGTCTCAAAACAGTGTCCCTGCTGATAAAATGCCCTAACTCCGTCGATGACGTCGACTTTATTGTAATGAAACTGTTGACAATAAATAGTGTGCGCAGATATCGGTCTTCTGCGGAAGTGGTCCCCTCGATCTTTCGCTTTTAGTACTGTAAGATGTTAGGCCAGTCTGGTTTCGGCGATGGAGTCGAATGTCCGTTTGTCTGATGCAACCAAACTTCCTGGCAATCTCTCTCAGACGGTAGACGGATAATGTTTGGTCATTGAAGTGCTTACCTATGTCCCAAACTGAGTTTATTTGGGACATTCTCCCTCGGATTACTTATGC
This sequence comes from Phorcus lineatus, assembly GCA_921293015.1. Lineage (NCBI taxonomy): Eukaryota > Metazoa > Mollusca > Gastropoda > Trochida > Trochidae > Phorcus > Phorcus lineatus. Next base: position 7,475,182 of record OV121086.1, on the reverse strand, counting down.
AGAGCCTGCCAACATGACCCTACATAAAGTAGCTATCTGTCACCTTATCTTCTCCTTAAGGTTTTGCTTTCTAACGGACCATTAACACCATACATAAACATATCCGAGTGCACATCAAACATACACAATTCTCCAGTCTTATCTAAATTGAAGTCGTGACTGCATATCTTAATGAAATATCATATTGATATTGGATGGCCTCATGATCTTACCTTTCACAGGACAACCGTTAGTTGCACACACAACCCTCCGTGTTTCCTTGGCGTTGCCAATACAGTTCCTACCTCCGTTAGCCGGTCTCGGGTTAGTGCAGGTTCGAGTCCGTTCCTGAGGTTTAGTTCCTCCCCCACAGGTAGCAGAACATTTGTCCAAGTCTTTCCAAGCACTGAAGTCCGACCAGCCTCCTATGAGGGAGAGAGTTGATGTTTAGCTAAAGTGATAGAAAAACATCAAAGTTTCGTGTAAACTCAATGAAACGAACTGATCAATTTGTAGTAAGAAGTCGCATAGACTTTCGCAATTTCTTGCCTATTTGAAAGTTTGACATGTTAGTGAATCATTTTCAAACATTGCAAGGACACGTTAGAGTGTTTTGTTCAACACTTCACTTCTCTCTCTCTCTCTCTCTATATATATATATATGTTTGTATCCACTTGAGATATATTTGGAAATTTACATGGACAGATCAGGCGGCGTTACGTTGAATGATTTACATGAATAGTGGAGTGAGTATCGGATGATACCTCCATTTTAGTCGATACAAGCATTGACACGTCTCCTCAAGGTAAGACATCGGACGTGGTCTTGCATTGTCCTGTTGAAAAATCTTCCCTTGCTGCTGCATCGGTATGAATGGGACCACCACGACCTGTAACACTTGATCTCTGTATCTCTGGGCTGTAAGTGTCTGACGAATTGTCAACAAATCTGTCTTCTGGGTCGTCGCAGATCCCGTCCCAGACTATGACGCTTATACAACCAAAGGGACAAACATCTAGGACAAATGATGCAGCCTGTCTCTCGCCTAAATGTCTGTATTTTCTCACACTGTCGTCTTCTTGCAACATGTTGAATCGACATTCGTCGCAGAAGATCACTTTTGCCCAATCAACATGTTGCCAGCGACTGACTCTCCTTGCCCAGCGTAGAGGACTGAGGCTATGTTCACAGGTTAGGGTCATTCAGAGGAACAGTCAATATGCCCGGATACAAGTAGCTTGAAAACGTCTCAAAACAGTGTCCCTGCTGATAAAATGCCCTAACTCCGTCGATGACGTCGACTTTATTGTAATGAAACTGTTGACAATAAATAGTGTGCGCAGATATCGGTCTTCTGCGGAAGTGGTCCCCTCGATCTTTCGCTTTTAGTACTGTAAGATGTTAGGCCAGTCTGGTTTCGGCGATGGAGTCGAATGTCCGTTTGTCTGATGCAACCAAACTTCCTGGCAATCTCTCTCAGACGGTAGACGGATAATGTTTGGTCATTGAAGTGCTTACCTATGTCCCAAACTGAGTTTATTTGGGACATTCTCCCTCGGATTACTTATGCAGAGCCTGCCAACATGACCCTACATAAAGTAGCTATCTGTCACCTTATCTTCTCCTTAAGGTTTTGCTTTCTAACGGACCATTAACACCATACATAAACATATCCGAGTGCACATCAAACATACACAATTCTCCAATCTTATCTAAATTGAAGTCGTGACTGCATATCTTCATGAAATATCATATTGATATTGGATGGCCTCATGATCTTACCTTTCACAGGACAACCGTTTGTTGCACACACAACCCTCCGTGTTTCCTTGGCGTTGCCAATACAGTTCCTACCTCCGTTAGCCGGTCTCGGGTTAGTGCAGGTTCGGGTGCGCTCCTGAGGTCTGCTTCCTCCCCCACAGGTCGCAGAACAATCACCCTTGTCCTTCCACGCACTGAAGCTCGACCAGCCTCCGTGCTTGGGAACAACTGGTTGGCAAGTGAGGACCATCATAATAAAGTTTGTAAGGTTTTGTTAACTTTTGATATTAAATATTATCACAGCATTGCCTTCTCAAACCTTCAAAGCAGCTTTCATCCATTCTTTATTGAACTTATTGACGTTTTATCATAACATTTCAAATTTGATCTGTAAAAATTTTGTTTTACAAATATTGGCTTTACTGAACGGTGAAAACAGATTATGCATGAGGTATCCTGTATTGTTCAATATTTCATAATAAATTTGAAGGAAGATGTCACCAACCCGTTTTGTAGCAAACTGAACGGTAGTAGTATCTGGAAAATATGTAACACGTGATCAAAATCGAATGAAACTAGGTTATAATAACCTAGCTTAGTAAATACATACTTATCATTTAGTATATCAACTTCATACAATTCCTGATCAATTGGCTCTCCACGATGGTATAAAATATTGTTTAATTAAGTTGTACATATAGTTTGGGCTGTCATCTATTAAAACTACTTCAGTTAATTAATTTCAAGATCAGTTGTTTTCCCACTTCATTTCCACTTCACATTGAGTCTGTCTATAAACCGGTTATGATAGCGAGGATTTATATATAATATCATAAATATAATCCAGGAAGGAAACATAGATGTGATGATGTACTAAAAGAAACTTACGTGGTTCTCCACCACCTCCTCGCGGACTTACTACAGGAATAAGACACTCTGGAATGAAAAAAAACATATATTAAGTGTTCGAGCATATAGCATTCGTAACATACACAAAACATTTTCATATTGATGCACAAGTGCACATTTCAAAGTAAAAATTATAAACTCACGGGCGAAAGAAACGCTGGCTTCCAAATTTTCCATTTAATAAAAGCACATGAAACAGTATGTGATATAACGAGATTTATTTTGAAAACACAACAACTCCATCAAGTTGAAAACAACTCTGACAACCACATGATTGAAAGTTTCGAAAGTATGAGTATTTTTGTGGGTGATATATGTTTGTCCATAATATGATCATGCTTTTCTTGTTGTCAAACAAAAACGAAGTATAGAGTCACATTTAATCGTCAGTATCGAGTGTGCCCATTGGTACGTATGCATTCCCTGACACGACGTCGTACAGACCAATCTCCTCACGATGGCTGGGGTGATTTGACGCCACTCTTCTAGTAGTGCCTGCGTCAACGTCTGTCTGTCCTGTGGAAGATGCTGACGTTACCGAATTCGTCTCCCACAGGTGTTCAATTTGATTCAGGTCAGGTGATCGGGCTGGCCAAGGTAGAACATGCATGTTGTTGGCATTGAAAATGTCTCTTGTAACACGTTCAGTGTTTAGGATGCCGTTATCCTGTTGAAACAGCGTTCTTGGATTGTTATGTAGGATTGGAAGAACCACCGGGGTCATAAAGTTAAGGGTACCATTTATTGTGTCACCAGAAATATCGCCCCAAATCATTACGCTGCCTCCGCAATGGGGTTGCACTTCTTGAACGCAGCAACATAACGCCCATGTACCCGCAATCGGCCGTCAGCACTGAACATCTGAAACCTACTCTCGTCGGTTAACAGCACTTTGTCCAAATTTTGTCTTTACCAGCAATGTACAGTGCAAGCCCTCCCCAATCCGTTGAGCCGATGTTGTTGGGTCAAGGTCATTCCCCTCAAGGGTCGGTAAGCTCGGAAACCAAAACGGTTGTGACGTCTGGCTAAGGTCCTTTTGCTGACGGGGTGTTGAAAAGCATCTCTTGCTGATGACGTCACAGTGAAGACTTCTTACGTAGGTTCAGCGTAGGCGAGTACCGGTCATCGTTGACTGTGGCTACCCGCGGTCCCCTTCGTAGTCTGTCTGATGTCCGGCCAGTATATCTTAAACGTCTTACCAGCTTCTCGATTGTGGTTTTATGGCAATTCATAATTTTGCAACTCTTTCGCCTGAGTATCACCTGTCTGAAGCATTCCAAATGCTCTCCCTCGCTGTTCAGTCGCCAAACGTTGCATTCTTGTTGATGAAAGTTAAACGATACAAAACAATGGAACGGTTCCATGGACAATTTATACTTAATTTTTGCACGGATTTTTTCTGATTCATTTTCTACAGAAAAAGGGTAAAACGTATTTCACTAAATATTCAGGATGCAGATTCGCCACGACCCCCTCAGAAATGTTTGAAGCTTATGTGAGAATGTTTCTACAAGATATCTAATCATGGGTTTGGGTCTCGATCTAAATTTTTCAATGTTTATAAAACCAGTGTTTCTTTTGCCCGTGAGTTTATATGCATGACGTCTTTGTAGTATACTTCAGTAACAAAACGATACAATAATACGTTATTATACATGGACTTCCATATCGAAAATAAATGAAAGGGTTATGAAAGAAATCCAGCATGCACGAACTCACAATGTCACTGCTGAAAACGCATTGCTGAAAGCAGCTTTTGAATATAACTGGTACTGCACTATTGGCTAAGAAAGAATAGTCTTAATAATGAAATATTATTAATTACACCAATTTCTAAAAAATAACACAAAATAATCATAATTGGATTAACAATAGTTGCTGTTGTGTTTGGTCTTCGGATTATATGCAAACATTTATTTGCCCATGTTGTATTTCAGATGCTAAACGCTGAATTACTTTCTATGAACTTTTACTGGTAAAGGATTGCATGAAAGGATAGTAGGAGGGAGTAGAAAGGATAATAGACACGCTTTTTTCCAAATTAACTTCATATCGAACCAAACTGAAAACTACGATAACGTTTTTAATAACATATAACACATATAAGTTGGCATTGCAGCAGTATTTAACGAAACTGGAGCTGAATAGAACTACTGTCTTCTCATAAAAGAAGACTTCAAAATCGATTCAATTATGAATAAAAACTTTTGTTTCACAAATACGATGACAAAAATATTCCCAAAAAGTTTGACTTTTAAAAAAATAAAGACTTACAAAAAAAAAAAAAACCTTTTTTTTTAAACACCAATATCATCTCCTACGGAAGTGATAATAAAATTAATGTATGAGAAACAGTTGCAAAAATATTCGTATTTAATGAAAAGAATATAAACATTTATAACGCTGTTAGGTGTAACACGTAAAAGTAAATTGATCAACCTTACCAACTTTTTCCAGAAAAAAAGCAATATTATCTCCATCAATAATAATTTAAGAAAATAGATATACAAAAGTATACGCGTCTCATTTATACAAAACACATGTACAAAAATCATAAATATCCTTTAGTAGGTATGTATATTTGACGAAAAATTCTGCATAACGTTACTAACATATCCCAAAAGTTTGTTCACCTGCCTGCGCATCTTAATGCAAATAAGATTCTATTTGTGATGCCTTTGAGGTATCATAGGATTGCCGACACGAAAGGAAAAGTTTTGTGTTTAAACTTTAGAAGTGGGGTTTAAATAAACCTTTGACATAATTTGATTCAATTTCAGTATATGAAACAACAGCTTTTCGTTGACATGACAAGATCAAACTTGCGAAAACTGCAGATGCCGGACACAGCATTTTTAATACCAGTTCAATTCGATATTGAAAATGGAATATTGAAAATCGAATCTTTCTGTCTATCTCTTCCTGTCAGAGTCTTATAACTTTCTTTGGTAAAAAGAAATGAAGACCTAATACCCCTTCTGCCCTGGTCAATTCTTACAAATCTACGGTTAACAGAATAGTGATGACGTCATGTTAACCGTGGATTATTAAGAACTGTCCCGGCAGAAGGGGTGTTCGGTTTTATTTCCTTTTAATAATACAAAGTCAAGTATTTTGCTTCAGAAAATGACAAATCAAAAACGTCTCAATTGTGAAATTAACTTATGAATGTATGTGGGTCCTGCTCGTGTAATTCTCCTTTCATAATGTATGGTTGTTTTTTTGTAAACAAGGGAAGGTGATGATCGTTTGTCGATACAGTTGAAATAAGGCAATTGATTTGGAAACAAGATTACATGATATTTGTCCTGAGACAGAGAAATAAATGAAAACACTTCCGGGGTGCAGCTATCATAAACTATCAACAATATCTCCCTCAAATTATAACTTAACCAAATAAATACAATCAAAGACAAAAATTATTTGCGTCTCAATAAAAACATTTTTTTTAAAATGTCCCTGTCGACACATGCTTAGCGAGCCTTTATAACTATCTATAACATAGTAAAGACAAAAAAACATGGTAAAAAACAGCCTCGGAGATAAAAAAAAACTTACGTGGCAGACCGGATCGCCTGAATACAGGCCAGAAGACAGAGGCTCGTCAATATGCATCTACTGACCATGTTGAAGTTCTTTCTCACAGATCTGAAATGGAGTCCGGGTTCGAACCTATATATCTGCTGTCACCAAACTCGCAGGTGTGAACCAGTTTTACGGGTAGGGCGACAGATGCAGACCACTAGAAAGAGTCTCATGCGATCTTGAAATCAGCCACTGTGAAGCTGCTATGTTGATGTACAGGGTTACCAGTTTGTGTCGATGAGAACGTTTGACATTCAGTGATTACGCGTGTTGACAACTGATTTATGAATATCCGTATTTCAGTTCTTTGATTGTGACAAGATAGAAAAACTCTATCGAGGTGATGGATTTTGTTACGCTTTAACCTTTCAATACATAAATGCAAACATCAACAAGTGAATAATTACTTCTGATGCTTACACGACGTTTGTTAAAAATGTTTATGACAAATTTATGTTTCATGCACCAACTCCTTGTAACCTCTATTCAAGTTAAAAGTAAATAATGTCAAGCAGAAAAAATAATATATTGGTATAGATAAAAGCATAAAAAACATTATAAAGAAATCGCTGTGATTTTTGAAAAGTCTTTCAAAGACTATGATGATTTTGCGACGGTAACCATAATAACACGTCAATTAAAACTCTTCCTTCTGTACAAGCAATAAACACCATATTTGCCAAATGAGAATCTCAAAGTCAGTCCATAAATGTGCTACACTAGGTTACGCATATTTCCTGCTTAAGATAATGAAGCAAAGTTTAGATACAATTTAATGAGATTGTTTAAAGGAAAGCTTGATATCTGACAACCATATCTTGTTTTTCAAAACTATAACTTAGCTAAAACGAATTACATCTTGAGAACACAATAAGAAAATTGGGCTTAAAGAGCCACACCGTGAGTTGTTGTACTCATATATGCCAAACTTACTCAATGGCGTCATTTGATCGCGAAGTATCGACTGTTACCAAAAAGAAACATTTTAAAGCTTATTGGTTTTTTTACAGTTACAATATGAAGGTAGATCGTCGCAATTATGATCGAAAACCGGACAGTGGCGCGCGTCAATAGTCAAACGTAATTTTGGAGACTTATCTACAACAGCCAGGAGGGCAGTTAGGAGTTGATAGTGTTTGTTAGGTTACATAACTATTAACTAGTTTCCATAGATATTAGACATGATATCTACATCTCTGTGCATTTATAAGGCTGTTTTCAGATTTCATGGAGAACCTGTATTTGTCATATGTCTTTTGCTCATGAAAAGTTAAGATGTTTTTATTTTATGTCACCACATATGACATTTTGCTTTGTATCGAAGGTAAATAATATGTAATGAAAATCAAGGAGTGGATCTTTAACGTTACATGGAAATACCCGGAACTGAACATAAATATTTGCTCCGTTTACTGGTAGTCTTACTGTGATGTGTAAACCTCTGAATAATCTAATACCAAGACATTTCCATGAAGGCTTAAAGACAAACAGAAAATGTTTTTACATGTTCTGAAATTTATTGAAATGTTAAGAAGGATATAGAAAAATCTTGAAATATGTTGAAATATAAAGCTGTCTTTCGGATTAATCGGCAAAAATCATTAAGCACCATTGTTTTCTCATTGGCGGTCTAATCACCGACTTAATCAGAACAAATTATCATGATATCGAATAAAACTCATGATCTACGTTATCGATTGGATATCACTTTCAAACGAACTGTTCATTAGTATTTAAGTGAAGCATGAGTCATTAAGGTGTCCAAGGAAATATGTTAAAATGTTTGAATAATTAAAGACACAGTAGCACGAAAATGACACAAAATGTAACCAATTGCAAGAAATTTAAAAAAAATAAATATAAGGGTTTATTACGCGATAGTAACATGTTAAGTTAAGCTATGTGGATCAATTTTCCAAACTCAAATGATCCAAAGGATTTCACACTAAAATGGCCGCACTTTAATCTATGACTACGTGAAATTATAAACGAGTAAAGATGTTTTACTCTCTTAAATGTTTATTTGCATTTACTTTCATGTTACTCACACTTGAATGGGGAATGTTTGAGAAATTATGATATTCAAAACATTTCCATTTAAACCCTTTTCAGTAAAGCTAGCAGATGTTGACGCCGTATCGTAACAACAACCTAACATAGTTTACAGTAGAGTATGTAGTAGAATATTTTATGAATAACAAATGAATAAATGCATTGATAAGAAACTTAAATGTTTTTAAAGATTATTATATAAATAATCATAAACTTATTCCTCATAAAAGGACTATCATAAATTTAACACGTTTGAGTTATTCTGTATATTGTTTTGTACTTTCATCACTCGGTTTTGAAGGTATCAGGTTTCCTGGTAGTAAATGCCTAATATGTACACCAGTCGTCTATGAACGCTGATGTTGCCGGTATCACTGCACTCTTATCAGGTGGGAAGATTCACACTGAATGATGCTCGTTGCATCAATCGATATATGTTGCACAATGTATTATGCTCGTTATTCAAATGGCTGTCACGATTGGCAGAATTTTCTTTTCTTTTCATCTTCGTTGACAAAATACTCTTTAAGTTTACATGTATCATTCTCCGTAATGATTCACTATTGCAAACAATTTTATAATAAAATATTTTACAGATATACGAGGGTTGTCCCAAAAGTTTCCGGCCTGAATACGAAAACATGCCTGAAACGCAACCATACTGTGCGTGCATGAAGGACCTTCATTGACGTGTAAATGGCATGAAAATCACAAGATGCATACTCTTCAATTTCGTATAATGTCATTCAAAGGTACCCTCAGATCTTTTACCGAAATGGAGAAAAGTGAATGTAGGGCTGTTATCAAATATCTGAGTTAAATACACTCCAAAGGAAATTCATGGGGATATGTTACAAACATTAGGTGACTCAGCTCCTTCATATAGCACCATTGAAACATTGGTGTGCTGAATTTAAACGGGGTAGAGTAAGCACTAAAGACGAGCCCCGTCCTGGTCGTCCATCTGATGTCACCACAGGTCAAAACATTGAGGCTGTTCTTGACACAATAACACAAGACAGGCGAGTGAAACATCAGTTGAACGAATTATATGAGGACCAAAAGAGAAAACGTGTCATGGTCAGCAACTTCTTGACGAGTATCGCGCAGACCCAGAATCATTTTTCGCTCATGTCGTTACTCAAGATGAAACCCGGGTTCATCAGTTTAACCATGAGACAAAAAGCCAAAGCATGCAATGGAAACACAGCACATCACCCACCCCTAAAAAGTTAAAATCTTCTTCCTCCGGTCGGAAGGTCATGGCATCCGTTTTCATGGACTCTCCGGGTGTAATAATGATTTATTATTTAAAGAAAGGTTTTACAATCAATGGCACTTACTACGCAAATGAACTACGACAATTACGAGAAAAAACCAAAGAGGGGTCAACTGCGCAAAGGTGTGTGGCTGTTGCAGGACAATGCTCCCGTTCACACCGCCCAAATTGCAGTCAGTGCAGCACAGGATTGTGGGTTCAGGATTCTCCCCTACCCTACCTATTCTTAAGACCTAGCCCCCTCAGACTTCTTCCTCTTCCCACGACTGAAAACAGAGCTCCGTGGCCAAAGGTTTGAGACTGACGATGACGTCATTGCTGCGGTAGAGGAGTTTTTGGGGTCTCGTGATAAGAACTGGTTTTCAGATGGGTTGCAGATGTTACAAAAACGCTGGAGCAAATGCATTGAGGTCAAGGGTGATTATGTCGAAAAATAAGTCATAAAAAATTGAATGTTTCTTTGATTTTGATGGTCAGGCCGGAAATTTTTGGGATAACCCTCGTATGTTAGAATTATTTTAGGCACTGTGTCACCTTTTTTGTCTGTTTTTCCATTTTGTATTCATATTTCCCCATTAGATATGAGTTAGCGAAACATAAAGATACAATGTATTTCAGGGGATAAAACTGATTTAAACAAATAAATCGAATGCATCGTTTATAGTGTGAACAGCTTTCAATCGTTCGAGCTAGTGACTTGGATTTGGGTGGCTTTATCAAATCTGGTACATTTGTCTTAGAAATCCTTTTATGGATTTAAAATATTGTCTTTCAACTTTTTTGACATCAATTTATATCTATAAGAAGACGGTGCTATAATGCCTCTAAGAACAAACGTAGAGATAATTACTAGGACTGGATGAATACTTTGACGACACAAAGTTTGAATGGACGCATGTGTTGCTTTCCTTGGGTGAGACACGTCACCACCATGGTCTTTTACGATACGACATGCGTTTTAACGTTAAATGCATTCAAGTGAAACACTCATAAAATGGAAAAACGTTCGATCTAAATAGCTGATCAAAAGCAGAGAGATTGCATTGTTATTATGAATTAATAAAGTAACATATTTTCATCCACAAGGATATATTTCAAACGTTTTTAGAGAAACATCCTTTATCAATTTCGATATATCACTCACGACAAGCGATTTCACGATGATGTCAAATCGGAATCTCTCGTAAGAAGAAATATAAACTTATTTATGGCTTACAAGAGTTGACACATAAACTGTCAGGCAAAAGAAAGGTTTCACCTTAGTTGATTTAATCATATATATAAATTTCGATTACAAATGTTTTAAGTTTTAGACGTCGTACGCTAAAATCGAACAGTGCAGGCCTTTCGTTATCAATCGAAGAATACGTATGCATGTGTTTGCAATTTTTTTTGGAAATTGAAATTTTGAATTTAATTTTTTTGGAAAAGTATTTTTGATAACCTACAATTCTTAATCGATATATAAGATATGTTATACGTAAAAATCAACAAACATAACTTGTTTTTCACACATTAACGCCCTTTTAAACATGGTAGGAGTCATATTGGTGTAAATTTCATTTTTCACCCCTGTCTACTTTAGTATTACACAAAGATATCTTCACATTAACCAAACAACGATTAGTTCATATAAATTATTGTAGACATGATTAATGTTGATAATTCAATTATAAAATGCGTAACATACATTAAAAATCGTTGTAAAGTCGAAACCAACTGATGTGAAACCTTTCTTTTGCCTGTTAGTTTACATGATAGCGCTAGCTTTGTTGGAGAACCGTTTGAGTGGCATTACAAAGTCAGGTTGCACATAAAAATATGGTAACCGTCACGCACTGATGTAACCTTAGTTCAATCTTAAAATAAGCCTCCACTCTAACTCTGCACGAGTATTGTCGATGGATAACTCAGACTCCAATGTATCTCTTATAAAATATGACGCTAAAGTTAACTGAAATGTCCTAAATGATATGTGCAACGACCCCAAAGAGATGACATATTTTGGAAAGTAAAATAAACGCCTTGAAAACAATCTAACACTACAGAGCAGATATTCCTTTATTCAGGACCATACGTCATATCACTAGCATTTGCCATCGTGATGGACACATGTCCTCTTCGCTGGATTGTAGCAAGTTTTGGGAGGACACTGCATTGAACTTGAACCGGAACTTGGTGCAGTCCTTCTTGTTGGCCAGCATCATGAACCGTTTACTGGCACACTCCGCGAGGTCTTTCTCCTCGTGGACGCACTTTGAGAGTTTGGAGTCGAACACCGTACCCTCGTTGCACTTATGTAGGTAGGCGACACCATTGCTGCACTGGAAGAAGCGCTTCTTGTTCAGAGGATGTGCATGGTATAGTCCCTCCGAACAGAAACCTGCAAATGAAGAGATTACAATAATCACACTTAATTGATGATACAGGAAAATTTGTAAACTCAACGTTAGCAGAAAATGAATCTTTATTTGAAGAAAAATATTTGAATTGAGAAAAAAACATCATTCGTGATATTATTTGTATCTGAGGGACATTGAGTTGGTTATTCTTTTTCTTATCCAAATTATATTTAATTTTAAATAGAATTTTCGGTACTTCTAGATATACCTTCATGACGGCGAGATGGAAGTTAACTCAGTAATTGTATTCATGCGCAACGAACAACGATTTTCTCAACGTCCTCATTCGCCAAATTAAATGTAGTCCGAACAAATCATAACGTGCTTCAGGGTACATTAAGAAAAACAATCGTATATGATAGAAATAGTAAAATAACCCATATTTAAACACTTTACACCATATGTTAAACCATATGAAATGTTTCCTATGTAGACTCGTTGACACGTGTATGGTAAACTCATCGAACGAATGAATAGAAAGTAGTTATGGCAGCCAATCAGATCTCGAGTTATTTTTAGAAAAACTGAAGTTCCAATGAGCATAAAGGAATGTTTAATACCCGGCATATTTGTGCTAACTCGAGTAAGATTGTATTATTGTTATTACTTTGACACTATAGTAAAAAACAATAACGTTACTGACAAGAAAGACTTACCTCAATAGTTCTGCAAACAGAAATACAAATAAACAGAAATTACTTTTACAAAATTACAAACTTACAAAAGTCCTATATGTAAGAGATGTATGGTTATGAAATGATTATATAAACTTGGTATGACCACATTGATTTAAATGTTATATCATGGAGATTATAGTATATATGGAGAAAATCGTGCACATCATGAGTGTTAATTCACTACCACGTGATCTCCACGTGAAACATCACACTTATTTCACAAGTTGAAATCGTTGAACGTTCACAATTACATTTCCCTTTAGAAATGCAAATATTTATTCGTTTTTTATTCATACCACATGCCCCGACTGTGAAGTGCACAGCGTAATCAAACAAGCGATGTGTTTGCATGAAGCAAGTGACTCTCAACAGGAAATTATCAGGCGCTTCAATTGTCACCAAAATACTGTTTCAACTCTTAGACAGCGCTGCCGCAAGACATATTACGTTAACGACCGACCGCGAACATGGCACCCAAGAGTTACAACACCTGCTCAGAACAGATGGATACGGCTTACTATCTTGCGTAATCGTGTGTAAAATCTCTTGACAACAGCGAGAAACATTCCTAACTTTACGAGAATCCGCCCTAACACACTCAGAAATGGCTAAAATCAGCCTGGACTCCGAGCACATCGAGCCGCAATTCAAACAATTCATACAACGTCGTCGACGTAATCAGTCGCAGTGGTGCAGGCATCACATCTGGCGATGTAGGAGGAACGTACTCATATTGAGACCGCCAACGTGTCTACTGCCGACATAAGAAAGGCTATACTGAATCCAGTATCATTGAAAGGTATACGTTTGGTGGTGGTTGTCATGACATGCTAGACCGCATCTCCAGGAACTTTACCCCATTAAGCACATAGGGGATGAATTGGAACGGAAATGACGTTGCAAACCGCTCCCTCAAGTGACATTGAAAGAGCTTACAGCAGTACTAATCAGGATTTGGAATGACATGCATTCTTGACACGTCTGATTGGATCGAAAAGGCGTCGTTGTAACGCAACGATTAAGCCAAACGGAGGGCATACCTGATATCAAGGTTGGGAAATTCTTCTATGACCCTCTGAGTGTTCGTTGACCTCTAGGAGCACTGACGTTCTAAAGTAAAGGTTATTGGCCGAATTTTCATCACTAACGTGTTTGTGTATCCGTCCAATAATTTTAAAATGGACTGAATGTAACTAAACCGTAGAAAGAATTATGACAAGTGTACTGATATTGCCGAGTTGCTCATTTGGCACCACAAACAACTAGGTAATATGGACGACCACTGTGACCTCAACACCTCTCACCTGCACACTCGTGTTGTCCACTGAAACCTCAACACCTCTCACCTGCACACTCGTGTTGTCCACTCAAACCTCAACACCTCTCACCTGCACACTCGTGTTGTCCACTGAAACCTCAACACCTCTCACCTGCACACTCGTGTTGTCCACTGAAACCTCAACACCTCTCACCTGCACACTCGTGTTGTCCACTGAAACCTCAACACCTCTCACCTGCACACTCCTGCACGTTACAGTCCACAGTCTGGTTCTGGTAGTTCCCCATCACACTCTGCTCCCACGTACGCTGGAGCCGGGTTGGTGCACGATCTGTCTTTCGTTCCGCCTCCACAGAGCACACTGCAGTCGTCCATGTCCTCCCATTCCTCCAGTCAGACCACCCTCTGTCAACTGGGGCAGAAATAGTTATATACTGACGTTCTGGCACCTTCTTATGACCTCAATTCGGATTGAAATGATAAAATGTTTAAAGAGATACCCTGCAACAATTTCCACGTGTCATTTTTATCTATAAGTAATATAGTGAGGTTTTAGCCTAAGTAGATTCTCTGAGTAGAACATTCTACAGAAGTGTCCTATAATATCTCAGAAAGTGAAGATATAATCATACGTCGATTTGAACGCTGATATAAAAGTCATGTGACACTGTTTTAGTGCAGGTGCTGGTGCAGGTCCGGGTTGGAGTCCTGGACTGGGTTCTACCTCCACAAGACACTGAGCATTCTCTGTATTCGGACCACTCACCGAAGTCGGTCCAGCCGCCATTAACTGAATATAACACGAATTCAGCCAGAAAGTTGTGAATTCAGTTGCAATTTAGGAAAGTTTCTCCTCCTTACGAACCAAGCCTTATTCAACATATAAAAACTTGTATATGTTTAAAAGGAGATTATTAAGTATTCACTGATAAAATGGTTATGGTAGGGTATAGGCTTTTCATGTTCTTTCTAACTTCATTGTGGGTCGAGTTTGTTAGCTAGGACAGACAGCTGTATATATAGATACACATTTTTTTGTTTAATTCTATTTACCTATGCTATTATCATACGTGCCTCAAAATTACATACAAATTGTATGTGTTCTTATTCATCCTGTCTCAGGTTAAGACGTATAGCTGACGCTCCACTCTAAAAAGAGTGGACCGTCAGCTATACGTCTTACCCTGAGACAGGATGGTTCATATTATGATAAAACATGATCTTGCGGATACGTATAAAAACTGACGAACTTAAAGTAAAAAACATATGTTAGCTTGTAAAGATAAGTAAACATATTGTCAAATCAATAACTGTGAAATGAAAAGGTACACAATCACTAACAGGTTAAACATCTATTTATCATAATTTATGTTAAATCTACATAATCTGCATACCTTTTTAGAATACAAGTTATTAGTATTGTTAAAAGCGTTTTACAAGAACACATAAATAAAAATAGATATACGAAAAATATGTTCATATGCTTTAATAACTGTCCAAGCTAATTCAGGCAATCCCAGACGGACAGCACAGAAGCCAATCATCCTACAACAATCGAGTAATTATAAGGGTTCAACAATACTCGGCCACAAAGTCATGCCTCTTATATATCCATCTTAATATGCCATTGATATGAAAACACTTAATATTAATACCCCATGGAATTGAAAACACTTAATGTTAATATGCCATAGAATTGAAAACACTCAATAGAAAGTAATATATGAATCAGTGTAAATATACTTGAAAATCAATAGTTTGGTTAAGAGTGATATCGCCAGTAGGCTCAATAAGCTTAGTGTCATAACCACAGTAAGAACCGAAGTACTTTAAGCTCGATCTTGA
Source organism: Phorcus lineatus (assembly GCA_921293015.1). Taxonomy (NCBI): domain Eukaryota; kingdom Metazoa; phylum Mollusca; class Gastropoda; order Trochida; family Trochidae; genus Phorcus; species Phorcus lineatus. The sequence goes on along the minus strand of OV121086.1, from coordinate 7,459,413 downwards.
GTCTTTGCATAAATGATTTGATCGTTTGCATTATTGGAGTGTAGCTAGGGTTCTGTATATAAATGTTCACCTGTATGTTTGTTTATGTGTACCGAAATGTCTCTCTATGTGGATTCTTCAGCTTGGTCACTTACTGGAATATTGCGTTTTCAATGTCATTTGACAAAACTACATGCAAGTGAACTTGTGAAATATGTTTGAAAAGACCATGGAAGACAGATTAATTAAATAACATTGTTCAATTCCACAGAATATCTGCAGGCTTCAACATCATGAGTTTGCATTCTTTTTATTTATCTGTCCATCAAACTGTTAAAAATCTATGTCCTGAATCTGAAACTGACCTTGAAGAAAAGAGACAAACCATTGTAGTGCTGTGCCATTCAAGACGCTATGTGTCTTGTGACGGTCAATGAACGTGATCGATGGTATTAAACACAGAGGACAAATCCAACAGCATTAACACATTCACATGATCAGAGTCTGAAGAATTTATTAAGGAATCCACCACCCTTAATGTAATGCAATGGATTGTTCTCTGTTTAAATTCATATACACGTTCCATACACACACATATACATATGTACGTGTATATATATATATATATATATATATATATATATATATATATATATATATATGTATGTATGTATGGCCTGAAGAGGCTCGTTGAGCTGGAAGCGCTAGCCATTAAAATGGATTGTTTTTACTTCTGACTTCATATTTTTCTATATCTAATACCTGGGAGCTGAACATCAATTTCAAGATTGTGAACTTTTTTCATATATATTTTTATTCTTTTATATATCTTATCATAACATTCATTTCTACCAATACACTGGTCGATATGAATTCCTCGTATTGTATTAAAGAAGATTGATCCAGTCAGATGCATCCGATGTTTTTTCTTTCTTATATACATTTTTAAGTATATATTATTTTCAATAGTATGTATAGATATCAAAATATCATCCAAAACACCGATAACACATCCAGAAAAAAGTCAAACCTAACTACTTATGTTTAGATGTAAAAGAGCTATAAGGGAAAGGAAAGGAGTCTATTGTTCTTCTATGATCTCAACGACAAACACATGAGCATTCAGGATTTAACGTGTGTTGTTTTTAAAGAGCCAATGAATACGATAACCTTCAAGGTTTATATTATGTTAACCTGAGAAACGATATAGTGTAAATAATCACATATTTTACTACGACTTATAATGGAAATATTCAAGGCTATGCTATGCTATATATTCAAACATGCTGCGATAGTCAAAAGTGATACAATCCTGACTTCTCAGTACTATAGAAGAACAAGAAAATAACATAAATATAACATTTTGGAATAATACATTATTTAGCTAATAGTTTCGCCGTGTTTATTTGGATTTTCATTTCTAAACCGTTTCATTAGATCAATAGAAATATATCCGGTTTTCTATTCCATTTATTTCGTTGCCTTGATTTTATAAAAAAAGGCACGGTTCATTTGCATTCAATTGACTTTAGTTTAATGAATGAAGAAGAAGGATATGCATCAATAAGCTAACTAATTAAGGTCCTTTTGATGGAATTAACATATTTGAATTAAAACTTTACATTTTTTATTTGCGTCTTCTTCTGGGTCATTTCCTCTCAACGGATGTGCGGAGGTAACATATACCATGCTATTTAAAGAAAGCTTGAGAAGTCTTCTGTGATTTCTTAGTTTCAATCCTCTACATGCCCATATCTGTATATATTTCCTTCATTTTTTGGCACTAAATTATTTCATTTCCTTACTGAAGCATTTGCAAACAGAAGTGGCTTTACATTCTCCACATACTTAATGGTGATAGGTATGTATTTAATCGGTGTTCCGGAAAGAGATGTGCGTAAAAAATAGTATTCTACACTTGAATTACCGAAGGATGGACTCGTATGGTGAGATGTGATGAACATGTACTGTGTTTTGAGAAATAATTGTTTTGATTGATGGTTTCCTCTCAACAAGTTCTGACAACAGGCCGTATAGATGCATGTTCTGTCAGAAGTTTAGTGCGGGGAAAACGTCCTCATTAGCGGACCAATATATTTATCTATTTGAACACATCGTCGCTTTTAAATCATCAGCCTCTGATTTTAGTACCGAAAGCATTTGTCAGAACATACGTCAGAACATGCGACTATGAAGTCTGTTCTCAAACCGTTGTGTAGAGGGAAGCTCTACAGGGGAAATTTTTATATTTTAAAACGTTTATTCTTCGGATCAAGGTTGATTATAACGTGACCTATTTTTGACGTTTTCTTAGCCTAACCATATGTGAATAAACATGTATTATCATATATATGAAAAAAATGCTCTTTGTCATATTTGCAAGGTACACCAATCTGATTAAAATCGGATGGAATTCCGCTTGCATAATTTCGTCGAGTTGTTTGTCCGGGGCTTACGAGAAAAAAACCCAAATCAAGTTGTAGGCTATTTAAGCCAACACCCTAGTAGCGCACATTGAAAATGGACAAAAGCTGAATTTGATTTCAATCAGATTGCAAGCACACAATTTTTGTCATTTTTCTCTCGACGTAAAACCGACTTTACTTGTCCTAATAACTAAAGCAAACATTCCTCAACTTGTGTTTGCTGCGTCACCCTTAATGTTGAACTGAACTCTCATGATTTTCAAACGACTTGTTTCGTGCTGCATATAGGCGTAGGGCATGCAATTCCCACGGATTGTTTGGTAATTGACATAACAAGACATAAATTAACCTTTGAGACTTCAAATCAAATGATACTTGGTACATAAGGTAGTGATAGACTTAAGCGTTAATTGCTAATATCAGCGATAAAGTTATCAAATCCTTATTAAGCCACATAAGTATGTTAGATCTGATGCCTTAAATTTCCAATTTCTTGATATCAAGTTAAACGTTTTTACTGATAATGAACATTCAAGAAGAAAAGGAAAGTGATTTTAACATGTATGAAATCATATGAAATTTTTAGATAAAGAAGTTAGTATAGATATATTCTAAAACGAAGTGTAAGCTACGTCTACGAACTGTTATGCACAAAGTGTGTTATTCGTTTCCCCCATATGACCAAATAATCCAAGTGTCCCCCATAGCATACACTGGTCATCAAAATAATTGCACCGTAGAATACTTTCAGTTTAAAGGTTTTTTTTAAAAACAACATTTCAATAAATGAGGACGGAACATTTATTATTACCATGAGTATATTCCCCCACGAACAGAAGATAACGACACGGGAGATAAATACGACTGAATAAGATTTACAGCATGTCTTCAGAAGCCAATTGAACTATATTTCAAATCTCCAAACAACATTTGTTCACGTTCTGTTCTGGAAAACACGCCTTTTAAGATGTAAGACATTATAGAGTGGGTTTTATGACGTCCTACAGTAATGATGCGCTGGCAATGTCCAAGAAGGTTTAATATGTCGATTACATCTTTTATTAATTGAATTTCGATTTTTTTCAACTTCTATGCCAAACATTCTGGATCAAAATCATTTTGAAAAAGATATTTCACAATCAAAATGTATTTTGACAAACATAAATATAAGGGTATCATTCTCTGTATGAAATTTGTCAAAACACCTCTACAAAGCATGTGTCTTTCTCTGGCAGCAGTACTTTGCTTATCAATCTTTTGAAACGGGACATTAAATTTGTTTGTGAGTTTATTTTTGAGTATATCTGGAAACATAAGTGTCATCAGTTACGGTACCTTACATACAGACTCATCTAAAGATGCAATCTGCTCAATCTGAACCAAACACCATTTCTGAATCATGAAACAAACAGAATCAATACATGCTATGTTTTTATTCAAGAATTTCAACATTCATATAAAGTTACAAAATCAGCTTTGAACATAAAGGAACGCTTTAGGCATCACATGTGCCAATTATGCATGCGCCCATGTCAGGATCATATTTGGTTCCGGGAGCACATGACCTCTCGTACTTGGTGCCATGGACACACATGTAGAACTTGTTGCATTCTGCGTGGGCCAGCTGGACGTACGTATTAGGGGGGCAGCTTGCCTCTGTCTCCATCTCTTCGTGAACGCAGACCTGCTTCTCAGAGTCGTACACGGTACCCTCAGCACACTCGTGACGGTGCGCCACCTCATTGCTGCACTGGTAGAAGCGCCTGTTGTTGCCGGTGTGGGCGTGGTAGTTTGCCTCACCCTCTGGGCACAGGTCTGGTAGAACACATCAATAAGATATTGTGAGGGACTTTCGGGTGAAGGTTAAACTATAAGAGCAGTTCAGCTGGAATTATTTAAGTTTTTCTCTTGTGACGGTTCAACTATACGAACAGATCAGCTGGAATTATTTTACCGAAGGTTCAATTATACGAACAGATCAGCTGGAATTAAATATTTAAGTGAAGGTTCAATTATACGAACAGATCAGCTGGAATTATTTAAGTGAAGGTTCAATTTTACGAACAGATCAGCTGGAATTATTTGAGTAAAGGCTCAACTATACGAACAGATCAGCTGGAATTTTTAAAGTAAAGGCTCAACTATACGAACAGATCAGCTGGAATTATTTAAGTAAAGGCTCAACTATACGAACAGATCAGTGGGAATTATTTAAGTGAAAGTTTAACCATACGAACAGATCAGCTGGAATTATTTAGGAGTCTTTTATGTGAAGGTTGCACTCTAAGAACAGATCAGCTGGAATTATTTAAGGGTGTCCCATGTAGATGTATAGGAAATGGAACAGATCTAGATCAGTTTGCCTAATGTCTCTCTGTCTCTGTCTCTGTCTCTCTGTCTCTCTGTCTCTGTCTCTCTGTCTCTCTCTCTCTCTCTCTCTCTCTCTCTCTCTCTCTCTCTTGCTATATGAAGGACCATGTATGAAAAGATCAGTTGGAAAAATTCAAAGATTTCCCATGTGAATCTCTAACGTATTAACATTACAACAGATTGAAAGAACATTTAGGGGTTTTTAATGTGAAGTTTCATTCTGCTACAAATCTTGGAACATGTCAGTTTGAATTATTTTAGAATCTTATTGTAAAGAGTCATATATTTACAGATATTGAACAGATATTTTGAACTACCGTAACTCAGTAATAGACGCCTTAAATAGACGCCCTTGCATAGAGCTTAGTGAAAAAATTAAACGCCTGCCTTATTATAACGTCAGGTAAAGCGAATCTAAAGTCTACAATCGTTGCTCCCTTCATTTTGTACCTCCAAAATATTAATACGAAATATACGCCCTCTATAAATAAGCCTGTCTCAAATAGACGTCTATGGTGTAAACAGTTTAAAATGAATAGAAGCTCGGCTTGTATTTAGAGTTGACGGTATTCTAGTTTCTTATGTAAAGGGTTATAGGGTTATTCATTTTGGAACGGATCAGTCTTAATAAATCAAGATTCTTTCGTGCAAAGGTTGATGGTCTGGGAACAAATTCGTTGGAAAAACAATATTTATGGTTTATACTGTACAGATCATGGGACTGATCATTCTCAAGTTTATCGGAACTCATACTAGCAAAATCTATGTACGTTTGAAAATATCTCAGTTAGATTTATGCAAGAGTCAGTCGTCACAATGACAAACATTCGAAGGAGAAAGAGCAGAGAATGTAGTATATGAATGACATAAGTATGCAAGAGTTCCACTTTCGATGAACAAAGTCACATAAATTCACCAATCGAAATAGTTGGACCTGACAATTAAAGACCATGGAAATACATGCCTAACCGCTCTTTTGACATCGCAATCAATTAATCAATATGGACGACTATCTAGACAACTCACCTCCACACTCCTGCATGTTACAGTCCACAGTCTGGTTCTGGTAGTTCTCGCCATCGCACTCTGCTCCCCCGTACGCTGGAGCCGGGTTGGTGCACGATCTGGCGCGTTCCTGGTCCTTCCTTCCTCCTCCACAGAGCACACTGCAGTCGTCCATGTCCTGCCACTCCTCCCAGTCAGTCCACCCTCCGTCAACTTGATTAATACAGACAAATACATTAGAGATAAACCTGTGAGATGCTCATATCAACAGGACAGAAATCAGTCGCAGTTGTAACGCTTTATTCAATTAAAAACGCAATCCGTGTCGTAAATTTTTTACCACGATGCGTTTTTTTGATAGAATTGCGAAATTTGGCTCATCTGTACCAGTGGTTATGTGGAAAGAAATGCCATAAGTGGCCACTTTGAGGAGAGGGTGGTTAAATTTGTTAAAATGAATAATCGGCTTACTGGGACAGTTGTGTGTGTTGCAGTTACGCTGGCTGACATCTTGAGTGTCACCTCCGCAGGCTTTGCCACCATAAGCAGGAGCAGGGTTGGTGCAGGTCCGGGTTCGAGTCTTGAACTGGGTTCCACCTCCACACGACACAGTGCATTCATTGTATTCTGTCCAGGCAGTGTAGGGGGACCAGCCACCGTCAACTGATGACCAAAGTGATGTGTAAGTATCAACAAATACGTAATGAGGAATTTTAATACCTCTGAGAAAAAACACCCAGTGTTTTCACGCCTGACGGTTACATTTTGAAACCAATGACCTTTTATATAAGTAATAATAAATGTGCGTTCCACCGAACGCTACAAGTTGTCGTGTTCACAATTAGAAGAAAATATTGCAAGAACTTTAGATATCGCGACTGTTTTTATAAATGTTAACCAAGTCCTGAACAGTTAACTATTTAAACCCGAAATATGATGATATTTGGCATGATTGTTGGAAACCTCAAACCCCAGTTCAAGTACTTCTATCGTGTTCCTAGGATTAGGATATATTCTCTCTATATGGATACGAACTCGACTCCTCGGGGATGTTCCTATTTACACCGGTCTTAAAACAGACGCATGTTCCTTTGAAAGATGAGTAAGCTAATCGCAAAGCCTCAGGTGACATCTTAAGTTATCAGAAGCTAGGGACAAGAAGCTCCTGATAACCATTCTTTCTACGGCATGACCTAACATCCTTCTTTAAAAACGCACTTATATGATTAGCCCGCTAATGAGAAAGCTTTGACCCCTTTACCTGGACAATTGTGTGTGTTGCATCGGTTCGTCTGGGTGTCTGTAGTGGAGCCGATACACGCTCGGCCGCCATAGGCTGGTCTCGGACTAGTGCACGAGCGGGAGCGAGATCTCACTTGCATTCCTCCGCCGCAGGACTTGGTGCAAGGAGTGTAGGCGGACCACGCGCTGTAGCTGCTCCAGCCGCCGTTCACTGAAAAAACCCGGAGAGAGTGTTGGTTGATTTTGGCTTGGTTATTGTTCTTTCGGTTCTACTGCTGTTACGCTACTGATGTCATGACGTGCACTACCTCTTTTCTATTACCTGCATACTATCGCTACTAATACCTTACGTACGCGCGTCTACTAAGATGGTACCTCTTCACTATTTCCTAGTGATTCAACTTCTGATTTACGACTACCGGTTTAAACACTGAAAATGTACTACTACCACTACTTCTACGATTACTACTATTACTACTACTATTCAACTAATACTACTACTACTACTACTACTACTACTACTACTACTACTACTACTCTACAAAAGCTACTACTATTACACTACACCAGTACTACTCCTCTACTACTACTAATATTACTAGTACTGTAAGTACTATAGCGAATGTTATTGCTAATACTGCTCATAATTCTACTACTAGTGCTACTTTAACTACCAATACTACTTCTACTACTACTTAAATTTCTCCTCTGGCTGTTGCTACTGTCATGTTTTAGCTTTTTTAGTTTGAATTTGAGCTCGCAATAGTGGGACTATTTTTCTTTATATGAGTTGATTATTTGCAGACAAAAATCACAACAAACCTGGAGCGTAGTAGTAGCAGGTCTTCTGTTGTGTTCTGAAAGAGAAAGAAGAAAGTGTCAATCATGTTTAGATCGCTGTTCAGCTATCTTTTACAGGTTTTCGGGAAGCTGGTGAAAAGTTGAAGAACACTTTTCTTTCAGATCCCTTATAGCCATATATAGTTTATTTATAAAAAAATATCTATTGAGCAATAAAAAGATAGCATTAACTCGTAACTATGGTATATTGTAAGACGCTTTGGTAATCTCATTCTTCGTTGTTTAACAATCTATGTCGATGTGGACAAGACAAAAACAATCGAACAAGGTTTATACCAAAATCAAAAGAAAAAAGTTATCTTGACGTATAAGAAAACGGTCTAGTGAATTCCTGCTGAAGAATGTCTATTTGTGGAAACGTAAAGCTAATGAGAAGCTGGCGATACCAACAAAACCGGTGTATGAAATAAGGATAAGAGTCTGATCCCTAAAGAATGAAGTAATGGAATGGTTCGGAGATGCTGGACTGACCTTAAAGGGGCAGTGGCACGTTCTAGGTAAAACAGGGATCCAACGAAATCGAAAATACATGCTACCAATTGGAAGGCACTTTTTCAATTAAAAAAATCTCAAAGGAACGTAACATGTTCGTTTGAGATACGCGTCTCCATATCTCTATTCTACCAAATGATTAAAAGGTTACCACGCTAATTTAGCCGCCAGCTAAATAGGTGTTTGAACCTCTGAAGATGAGCAGTTGGTATAAGCATAAATTTAATAGGAGGAAATTTGAAGAAATTTATTTTTAAAAAACGTACTATGGTCTCTATAACGGTTAAGCTCACCTGTACTTGGTGCACCGACTCCATCCCCAAAAGCCGCAGCTGGTCGTGTAGCGGACTCTGTAACTACCGCATGACCTGCTCAGGCTGAAAATAAGAAACTGAAATTTCATAATCGGTGACAAAAGCTCTGAAATACTAATCTCAGTCATACGTCAATACCCCCGCAAGCCAAAACTGTCGCCAATAAAATCACCTTTCTGCATTTCGTCAACTCTCTGCGCCATTTATTCAGACTTAAACTTAGTAGTCTTCTAAACATTCTCCCAGAGATTGATACTAATTGCTTATGGGGCCGATGTACCCAAACCACAAATTTGGTCAATGTAGCAAGCATTAAATAGGCATTGATGGAGACTGGAGAAAATATAACGGGTGAAGTTTAACGTAAATCTGCAACCACTTTTAAGCGTTGTTTAACAAAAAACGGTTCTGGGTTGAAATCCCTCGAAGTCTCTATGCTTAATATTTTTTGTATGTACTTACATCTTCTGTATGTAGTTACACCATCTGTGTTTACTTACACCTTCTGTATGTACGTACACCTTCTGTATGTACGTACCTTCTGTATGTATGTACACCTTAGATGTACTCACACCTTCTGTATGTACTACACCATATGTATGTACTTACACCTTCTGCATGTACTTACACCTTCTGTATGTACTTGCGCCTCCTGTATGTACTTACAGCTACTGTATGTACTCACACCTTCTGTATGTACTTACACCTTCTGTATGTACTTACACCCTAGCTGGAGTTGCCAGAGGCAGCACTGCAAGCACTGTGAGGGCCAGAAGCGAGACGATACCTGTTGCCTGCATTATGCTGGTTCTAGTCCACCCAGGTGAATCTCTTGCTTATATACCTACACTTACCTGTCTATCAATCACAGGTAATGCGATCAGAGACAGTGATACAAAAACCTAACATCATATCCTATCGCTTAATATTTACTCAGTGGATGAAATTGGAATTATCATTTCATGTCACCGAGAAAAAAACTTTATCCAGGATATGCAGCTTATAGGTAATATGACATTCGGATCTTCAGTGTATCGCAGTGTATACATGTTATGTATATGTTTATTCAAAGGCTGAATTTTGATTTATGTTGTCCCGTTTTATTTACATACAGATCTTCTTTTCAAATATTTTTTTCAAAAGAAGCGCGCACTACATAAAACATTTATCATAACCCTTAACATGTCAGAAATATTTGCTCAGAGGATATTCTCTGCCTTATACCTTAGAAACAGATTGTTTGTTGTTACTCGATACTTGTCATCAGGTAGTGGTGATCATTAAATGGAGGGAAATTTAATCCGCGGGACACAAAAAAAACCAAACAATTGACAACATTGACAGAGCTCAGTTTAAAAGCAGAATGTTGGACGTTTGAATGTAAAAGGAACGGTTTCAAACAATATTCTGGGAATCATTTTGTTAGATTTTGCGATATATCGCTTAAAACATCAGCAAAATGATATCAGAATACCTAGATATAGTAAATCAAGTGACTTACAACGTCAAAAATTGATATGACCTCAAGATCACGGTATTTCTAACATTTAAAAAAGGTACGTAAACATTCGGATAAAAAAACAAAAGCTCGTGCAAAACTAATGGCGTATCTTAACAGCTCTCGTTGAACAATGGACGATTTAACCATTAAGCGCATACACTGCAGTAATAAAGAGAAAGTTACGTGAGTGAACATACCCTTAAAAACAAAAACCATTTTACTAACCCTGTTTGGTAAATGATATCATCTCATTGCAACTAACATGGAAATGCATGCAAAAATCTAAGCAACCCTTTTATTTATTCTTTATTTATTCATTCATTTATGTAACGTTTTAAAATAAATGTAACTCACCATTTCTATACGATTTATGAAAACGTCTCCATTTTAAGGAGGATGAATTACATTAGCAGATCAACATGCTCTTGTTTTAGTTAAAAATCTGATAAGATTATGTGTGACATATTGGACATTCTTTTCTACTAATTATGATAAAATATTTCATAATTACGATTAAAATGTAACATAGCTGATAACGTTGCCTTGGTTAATTGATACAATGTACACCCGTTAATGAGTTTATGATACCCAAATTTGGAATTGTCACTTCAAAGTTATGATTATTTGTATAAATTGATTATTGTTAAAACTTTCTCTAATAAGGAAATGCTAAATCTAGATTATGAGTTTATCAGTCCTAAATACGCACTCTCATGTGGTATATAATCAAGGATGTATATAATGAGAAGATAATACGTCCTCAGTAAGAGACGTTTTATCCTAAATATAAATCCGCGCTCCTCATAAATGGCTTTTGTATCTCGTGTCTTAATTAGTTTTAGCACTATTTATTACAGGTATATCAAAACCTAGATATGGGATATTTTTTCATAGTTGGTTATCCCATTTAAATACGGGTTTTGTCCCATGAGGATTTGATGAACTTTTCAAATGAACAATTATAGTTCATTAAAGGAATATTGATCTCTCAATTGCAAATAATCTAAAAAGGGATTATGATATTCTAGTTAGATTACCGATACGTTTACTATGTTGTTACATGACGATAAAAAGTCATTACAACAAATGCAGACTCGAATAAAGTCCATGCCTCAACATGTAATAACGTTAAAAACAGAACATTTTCCGTTATATAGCATGAAAGTTCTAGAAAAGTTCATGTTGGTAAAATTAGTATGCGTTATATCATATGCACAAACTACATTTGAATCATTTGCTCTATGGTATAATCTACAACGTACATGATAATTATTGAATGAATAAAGATCATTAAGTCAATGGTGGATACCCAGCCCCCCCCCCCCCTCCCCCCTTTTGATTTTTTTTCAAACATCGACCCCATAATCCTCCCTCCAACCCGATGCCCAAACCTTCTTCATACTTGGTTCTAATCCAAGTGGAGACACCAAACATTTGTGACCTGGTCTTTACACTGTGTTGGGTACCTGAATAAGGGATGCATGGACCTATTGGTCGCGCGAAGCGCTTAGTAGCAGCATCGTAAGTACAATTCCCTCAGGGTAATAAATGTTCAGCGCTTTGAGCATGTGCCTTGTACATGGGAAAATCGCCATACAAATGCACATTTATTATCTATTTATTTAAAATGTAAGTTTTAAATGAAAGGTCCTAGGCTCTAGTTACCTAGAGAACCACGACTTTGTCTTCATACAGCCTGTGAATAAACCTGTAAATGACGAAGACCTCAATGTTTCTCGTAGCAACATGAATTTTATTGTCTCAGGGAGATGACATACTGTATATACAGGATGAGTTCTATTTGTATTTGAGGTGAGGTGATTCGGAGTTTCAACGCCGCTTTCAATAGTATTTCACTTATAACAAGGCTCCTCGTTGTAGTGCAGGAAGAAAGCTGTGGTACTCCAAGGTTTTTGAAGCTAGCATAACGTTATCTAATATTCCAACACATTATTGATACCGTTTTTCTTGGGCATAAAGATGATATATTCAAATTAAGGGACAGTAGCACGTTTTTTTACTCAAGTACGTCGCTGAAATGTATTTGAAAATTATTGTCACCAACAGTAAACACCCCTCTGTTAATCTGGGTAAGAAACAAATGTACATGTTTGAGTAAAGCCATGGGAATCCTAAACGATAAAAGGTGTTGACATTCAAATAGCCATCAGTAAGTTTTCAATTTGTACAGGGAACCGTTTCCAAAGACCACAGACAATCGGGTCGTGTAATGGGATGTTTTGTGCTTTATAGTAATTATAAAGACCATAAACTTTTATCATAGATACCAAATGTAAAAAAATTTAACTAGCAAAAACCTCTTTTAGGACAATGACTAAACGAAATCAAGCATTGACATATAATTGCTTTGGGAACATTAACAAACATTTAAGCTTCTGTCATTTAAGCTAGTAAAATATCTTTTATTATGTATTCAGTTGTATATAACCTCTATAATAACGGCATTTACAATTATAGCTGGATGTCATGTATCTAAATCCTCAACAGCATAGGTCTAAGCTATGTATGGCTATCACAGTCTCCTATTTCATCTTCCTGGCTCAAAAGATCTGCTCACTCTATTTTAACAGATAATGCCAAACAAAATTGGAGCTCTGAGGTGGAAAATTCAAAAAAAGGTTTATTATATTCCCTTTTGAAACCACAATTTGAACTTGAAAATTACTTAATGTCCCTGCCCCAAAATAAAGCTATCCCATTACTCCTGTTTTGAACTTCATGCCAACACTTACCGATTGCAAAAGGAAGATGGAGTAGGATACCTAAATCTGAAAGAAAATGTAAATTGTGTTTTATGGAAGATATTGGAGATGAGATTCATTATATTTTTAATTGTACATATTTCACTAAAGAAAGAGCTTTGTATATACCGAAACAATTTCTGAAAAGACCAAATATGATTAAACTTCAGAAACTATTCATGTATAAAAAGATATCGGTCTTAAAAAAAACCTTAGTAACTTTTGTAGAATTATTATGCAAACTATTAAATCTTCCGGCTAATCATCTATCCGCTTGTAAAATGTATATAACTGTCATTTTGTACCTCATATGCCGAGCATCTCGGCCTGAGTGTAATAAAGTTCTGTTCCGTTCTGTCGTATTTTCGGGTAAATAAAATCTTGAGTAAAGACAGTCTGCACTGCAAGGTCATTGAAAGTAGAAATGTCATATGATGTTTACACCAATTGTTTTCTTAACTACTTTTCTCAGCGGAGGTAATGTTACGTAGTATTAATACTGCTTACATATTAGCTTAGACATGACACCCGTGTTTATCAGTGGTGATCGTCTCGTATTCTTGTAACATGATATGATCAAACATATTTGACAGCGTACATATATGATTGGTTATACATGAAAAATAAACAAATATAAATAACTTACCCACTGGAACTTATTTCATCATGAAATGTGTACCTTCCAGTGGTTTCCTTATCTGTCTTAACTGCTATCACCTTTTATGCATTTTGTGTTCATTTCACGATAGTTTAACTTCTGTTTTGTAGTTGTAATTAATTATCTTCATAAGAATATTGATGTTTTATTTATTCAGTGGAGAGAAAATAGCCAGCAGGTGTTCGTGAATAAATGATTACATAAAGTGTTAACATGTGTTACTCATGTATTGATTCAGTGATGAAAAAATACTTTCAAGACAAACTTCGCCTGTATTATCAAAGTGTTATTTTTAAAACTACACTTTAAAAGAGTCAGTTGGTCAATGTTCCTTAGCCTAAGGACTTAGATTTTATCATTTCAGACACATCCTTGTCAATTCAGAATTTATAGCTTTATACTTGATCCCCTGTACTGATAATTGTTAGGTATAGTGGTAAAGTGGTCTAGTGGTTAGCGTGCTGGCCGCTCTAGCAAAGGGTCCGGGTTTCAAATCCCGGTGGAGACACCAACAATTTGTGACTTGGTCCAAGTCACTTTAAATACATTGCATTCAGTCCACAAAACTATAAAAATCGGTACCTTCAATACGGGTGATCATGTGTAGCGTAACGGCAACTCCGTCAATTCCGTCAGAGCAATAGTATGAAGCATCTTAAGAAACTGCTTGGCAGTTCAATTTGTGCGCGTAATATATAGATATACATGAAGTATCACTTATGACGTTTAGAAAGGTTCTCAAGACATACATTTAATGAGAACAAAGCATGTCATGAAAAAACCTCCAAGCCAAACTCATAACCAATGTCCCTGATTTCTTTATGAATATAACTTTATAAATTAAAGATATAAAAAACATTCGACACTCTCATGTGGCTCTTAAGCTATGTTGTTATAAAAATAACAACAACGAACAAACATTAAGGTTAAAATTTTCTATAAAAATACGCTTCATTACAAACAATGGACGTACCCTCTCGTGTTCGTTACGAAAATTGATCTAAATTACAAACTAAGTAGATTTGGGTCGTTTACACAATGAATTGGAAGGAATTCTGCCTACTGATAGTGTCACGCCTCTCGTAAAAACAAATATTTTTTTGGCAATCTGTCTGCTAGTTTTGAATGGATATGACAACGAAAAGGTTACTCATTTGCCCTGTTTACACGTATAACTGTTCATATTTCGCATTTTGCAAAGAATTGAAATCATCCTAGTGGTTTCATCGCCATAGAAGTATTTTGACAGAAATGCAATCAAATATGAATCAAGGACATATTTTAATGAACGCAGCTTCATCGAAAAATACTATCGGTAACGTTCGTGTTCTTGTGATATTTTGGGAACAAACGGTGTTGAATAGAGACCGACTCGTACATATTAAGGAAATGTCCGTGGCTTTTACCGTCGACTGTGTTTAGTTATATTTTCAACTCTCTATTTACACAGAGACACTTTACATGTGTGAATAATGGATGTTTTACGTTATCAATAAGGTATTTTTGGAGTACGGGGTCGAGGTTGATATAATTTATTTATTAATGCATTAATATTGGCGGGTTCGATTAGTGTCATTCGAAGATAACTTACGTTCATTTACGGATGTCTAGCTTTCGATTTGAATACAAAAAATGAACTAACAATATTTTATACATTATGCAATTTGAATGGAAAATGAATTATAAATTGTTTCTGATAGACGTCATTAGTGAACGTATAAAATCAAATATGATTCTTAAAGAAAATATACTTATTGGAAAATGGATTGAGACTGTGTGTGCACATTTTTCATTTAATCTTTGGCTTTTTGGTTTTGAGGGAAATCTATCTTTATTCATTAACCATGTGCCTCATAGAAAAAGGTTTACGTTGAGATAAACCTTTAAAGTAGGTGAATCATTTAGTACACATTTTAGTTATGCAAGTTTTAAAAGTCTTATATTATTATAAAAACATTATATCACATTTTACGAAAGATAACAGTCTCACTGAATGATGCTGTCTTGAATCCTGCATTGAAAAAGTATTGAAACTTCCTACGTCTCTACCAAATACTCCAGGATTATATGAAAAAGATAGAGTAATCAACATATACTAATCCATTGATATTTTTTCTCGAAGCTATTACAATTACTAAAGGGAGATAAGTCAGTACAGAGGCGGAGGACAGTGAGTACCCGCCAGTAATAAGATATCGCTCTGATAATCACGATATCCATTAACCAAAAGCATCCAGGAGGGAGGGGCACTGATGTATATTTACGACATGTGTTTGCCTACTAGCTTTTTTATGCTCTCATTGGCAACGATTTTGATAAACATTTGTCTAGTTTCCTGGAAGGCATAATAGAATCACTTGATAACGATCATCTCGTGAGATCCTTTTAACAATGTATTTGTGAAAATAGATGATTAAATGTAAGTTTTAGTATATGAGAGACCATTTAAATTGTTTGAGGTATTGAATATATATCCTGTTGACAAAATTTGCTATGGGTAAAGAAACACTTCTAATAGAATCGTGTTGTCCGGTTTTGACGTGTAAAGTAAATAGGTGCAAATCCGCTATTGGTGCATCGAGGATAGCAATCAACAGATGGTAATGAATATGCATAGTTTAGAAATAATGCTGCAACAGATTTACTTGATTGATGGTCTGTCAGCAATTTTATACAAAATTACAGGATAGTTGCGTGCATATACCCAATCCTCTCACTGTCATTGCAGAGTCAGAATTGAGTTTTGCTTTGTTAAACTACGCATTAAAGGCAAAAAAACGAAAACGAAGCTAAGAAGCTTTGCTATTGGAAGGGAAAAGGTAGTATACTATGATATATATATATATATATATATTTAGAGATAAAATTCGTGATAAATGATTTTTTTTTATTTACCATACCATCAAATATCAATATTAGAAATTGAAATATCCCTTACTACTTTTGTCCCTTATGAAAATATAAAACTCAATGTTTTACGTTAATACATATTAAGATAAAAAAATCATCCAAGTGAAAACATGGCCATAAACATGTTTGCATGTAAATGTTAAAAATGGTTACAATCACCGCGGGCAATATCCTCTTTCTTTCTGAGTTTCTTTGTAATACGCAGCCAATTACGCCCTCTGAACGTATTATGACGTATTCCTTAGTCATTTCCAGGCAGTTGTATCCTGGTCTAACATACTATATAAAAGATATGATTTTCATATTTCGGTCATATTTATAACTTTAGTTCTTATTTTTTACTTGTTTATATTAATTATTTATTTAACATTAAGAGGTGTAAATGAACAACCTCTAAAGTAATCTCTCACATTTCAGCTCTTTACAATCGTAATAACAGAAGTCTGCAGACATGAAGATTGCCATTGTGATGTTTGTAGTTGCCGCCGCCTTGACTGCTAAGTGTTCGGCCCAAAAAATGTAAGTGGAGTTACAGATATTATTTCGCATTTTGAAATTCAACGGTCCAGAGATCTGTATATTCGTACTTACAATCAGATTTATTAAAAAATTGTTTTGTGCCTGAATTGTGTAAATATTTTATGTATGGCAGTTTGCACTACTTACATGTAAATATTTCAAGAGCGATATAAATGCGCAGCAGATGTCGTGATATTGTCATAAATATGATCTTATCCTAAATATTTTTCACTTTTTCATTTCATTTAAAAAATTAATTTTAATTCAAGTATTGTTTTGATCAACAATAAGAGTTTTTTTTTATGGAAATGTTTTTCATCTGTCTATTTATCCGCATGCTTTTATTCTTCTGTCATCTGAAAATGTCACATACGCTTCTAAGTGTTTAAATAGCAAATTGAATATTTATGCCACGGTCAAAGAAAAGGGGTCACACTGTTGACCATTATGGTATTCTCCAAAGAGATTATATTTTGTATGTCGTAACATTATTATATTGAGTTTCACACGAATTACAAACCTTGCACAATTTGGTCAAATTCCTGGGTTTCATTTTCTTATTCACTATAAAAAATGAAAAGTTAAAATAAAGCATCTTGGCACTTTATTCTTTTGAATATTTTATAATAACGCTCAAAAAAATAATTGTTTGTATTTGTTGAAATTAATATCGTCGCTTTGATGGACCATCCATAACCATTATGCTTCGATGATAGCTTTTCCATTTTATTGTCATATCTTTAAGACATACTTCTCATTGTATTTCGATCTTAACATACGTACTTTCATAATTATTTCTTAACGATCCAACACTCACGTAAGTACATAATCAAGCAACGTTTACATATATTAATTTCCAATTTTTTTCCCATTCTCGTTTGTCATTGTCATTAGGACAACTCAAGTTGTCTATGTTACAGAGTTAGAGATAAGCACTGAAGGATGTTCACTGAATGAACAATTCAGCAAAACTTCGTAACTTTTTGTCAGATGTGTCCCGCTCCATGATATGAAGTGCTCTTATTCTGAAAAGCCTTCTCGTAAAATTCTACAGTTTCAGTTCAACACGTCTGTTAAGTAAAGTCACAAGAAATGGAAAAATCATAACAATCAAGCAATGTATTACAATTTCCCAAGCATATTTTCTGTTTTTAATCAACATGTTTCTTTTTATCGACAGCATATCCTACTCATGCAGTGTGAGGGTAAGGTACACAGTCACGTGCGGGACCTGGGGTCTGTCACAGTGTTCAAGATACAGGTAATCATTTGCATATTTTTTTATTGAGTATTATCGGAAGGCGATGCGCGTTAAGTGTCAAAGCTCACACGCCCATTACAAACATTTTGTTTAGACATCCGATCGGTCGAAAGTCACGTGAGCGTCGCTAGAACCTCACTCTCGGTCAATACTGTTTTCTTAAGGTCCATAAAAGCATTGACGTCATCACCAGTATAGAGCTGGATATTTGTTTATAATTTTCAGTGAAACTCCGGAATCAGTGTTATTACTAGTAAAAATAACGTTGGATAATGTTATCAGTCATAATAACAATGGTCTGACGCCGTCAAAAAATTATCTGACGTCATTACACACTCGTGCCGTCATTTTGTAGATGATACAACGGTCTCATTGTGGAAAAGATATAATTATGCAGGGGCGTGGCTAGGGTTTTGAAGAATTTACTCTATCGAGACCGCGCAGCGCCAAATCTAGGCACCTAGGGGTGCTTTGCATCTACATTGCATTCACAGTCCAACCATGTTGAAAAATGAAAATCCCAATGCATCCACTTTGACTACCAATGCATTTATGCATAGCGTTACGAAATACGAGAAAATGGCCAAATTCGCTCTCTTATCTCGCTAAAAGAGATTAAAAACTTTCTTTTGAAATGAAATATTTTTAAAAATTAAGATTTGTTTTTAGAAAAACCTCAACTTAAAATGATTGAAACAAGACTAGTAAATTGTGTATGCATTTGCTTGTAAAGGAATGGTGTAACTATGTATCAGTCAAATTTATCTTCCATTTATTGAAATACCTCTTGTTTTCAAT
Source organism: Phorcus lineatus (assembly GCA_921293015.1). Taxonomy (NCBI): domain Eukaryota; kingdom Metazoa; phylum Mollusca; class Gastropoda; order Trochida; family Trochidae; genus Phorcus; species Phorcus lineatus. The sequence goes on along the minus strand of OV121086.1, from coordinate 7,440,315 downwards.
ACCTATTAACATGTACATGAAAACAGAATTGTCAGATCAATACTTATATCAGTTTTAAACTTTTATGTTTGTTTCATGAGTTGCTGAACTCTGTGTTCTTTGTACATGTTCAAGCAAATTCATATAGCAAACTATTAATGTCTTGATTTTTAATGTAACGCTTGTCTTCCGTTCTAGTTCATTTTGATTTGGCTTAAAATCGGCTTTTAAATCAAAGGGCACGTACATCTGTCAAATAAGAGACCCCACGGTCTGATAGATGTATTATCGTCTCCTATTTATGTACAAGGTACACATTGTATTATTTATCTATTCCAGTTCTTTGTTTTGATTATGTTACGAAGCCTATGAGTACGACTCGCTCCTATTCTTGGCCATATGCCCTGACTCTTAATCTAAATCTAATGTAAATATATGGTGATAAAAATTCGAAAATATCAAATATTCATTCCCTAGTATGTCAATCACCAATGTTCAAATGATAAACGTTTTTGTGCAGATGCAGAAAATCACACGTCTATCGTACATTTTTCTTCTGTCTGCTTCAGATATGTTTCCAAAACACGTTTGACTATTTAACATTTGGCGCACGAACTTGTCCATTTAATAAAATCGCGACGATTTCTTCATTTTGTTAAGATGATACATTCGACAACACTCGGTAATTCACTTTTATTTCACACCATTACAAAACGTGTGACAAATGTGACTCCAAACACACAGACGGCGTCTTTTAAACCCGACTTAAGTTATTAGGGACACTTGCAAAAAGGGCGAAATCCAATACGCTGATCATGTGAGTAGATTGTTAAGACTGTGTATACATGTATTTTGCATGTCTTAACGTTATTCCTCGGGAAAAGAAAATAAACTTTTAGAAAACATATGCTTACTTAGAAGAACCCGCCAAATAAGGACATGTCTTGATTCCACGGCGTTGATTTGTTAAAATGCTAACCACGTGAGGGTTACCCGATGAAAAATTGCAATAATGTCGCTTTGTGTATCCATGTAGAGTTTCTATTTTCATTAAACATACAGAAGAAGATTTAACTAGAGGTTTTTTTCATGTTTTGTTTTTTCTTTAGAAATTTGGAGAACATTTTTTACTCAATTGAGTGCATTGAGTATAGGTAGTTCTTACCCAAGCGAGCACAAATATGCCGGGCATTAAAGTTTTCATAATGGTCATTGGAATTACTGTTTTTTAAAAGTAACTCGAGAGAAGATTGGCTGACGGAACTATTTTCTATTCATTCGTTCAGCGAGTCTGGCATTCACGTGTCAATGGGACTTCAAAACAAACATTGTTTTTCATTTCATATGTAATAACATTGACATTTAAATGTTTATTTGTTGTTTGTTTTACTATTTTGTTCATTTAGGATTGTCTTTCTTAATATATGATCCACAAACATTATGAATTGCCGGGACTACATTTAACTAGTACTGCGATATGACATTATCTTTGTTCATCGCGCATGTATACAGCGACCGAGTTCACTTGCAACTCGCGTTCACAAGGGTATTTTCCAAAAGTACCGTTAATATTGTTATATTTGACTAAAGTAAGAAAAAGAACAAACTAACAATGGAACACCTATTGTCAATGTGTTTAGTAAGCATTCTTTAATTAACTTATTTTGGAATCGTCCTATATATCGTGCAAAATTCGAATTTTTACATGATGGAATAGAGAGAAGGGGTCATATTTTCGAAATTCCAATTTCCTTAGATTTCGATTAAAATAATCAAGTTCTAATCTCACATTAATGGAATACGTGCAAAAGAACAACATGATTTGTGTTTAAAGATGTTGATCACTTAAAATTGATTTTGTAGAGAAACATTTAAATGAGTGTTTTCAAAATATTTACCCCTGGTCACTTCGATGATCTGGAAAAAGAGTAACGGTTAAAATTGGGACATGGTATTCGATTCGGATCTTCACTTCTGTAAGGAAAATTCAACATAATCCGTTTCTTTTTCGTTATACTTTGATGCCTCAGCGACATCCCAAATTACATGATATTTGCCCTAGGATACGCAGGTATGTGAACAAACTTTTAGTATGCAGCTGTAGGCCTACGTCTTCGTCGTTCACTGTAGGTGACCATTCGCGTTGAAAACAATATCCCTCTTTATATCCCTATCTTATAAAGATGCGCGGTATTATCGGTATGTCGGTATATTGCAATACAGAAACAACACGACACTTTCCGGAACACTCCTTTGAAAATATCCAATATATCGGAGGTTTAAAAATTAACAATTTCAGTGTATAAATGCAGAAAAACAACCAAAAAACGTGATTTCACTGAAAGTGTGAACTCGCGAAATCAATATAGTACAGACATGTGAAAAGTCCGAGACCAGTCACTACATTATCTCTCTTTACAAAACGACGGCCAGTTGAGCATTGATCACTGTTCTAATTGTTGTTATTTAGTCAAGAGAGCATGGAAAATAAAAATATGAAAAGTATTTTTTCGCACTACGTATTGCAATACGTTTTTCTTTATCGCAATATATTGTGAGGAGCAATACCCATCCTCACTATCTTACTATCCCTTCTTATTTTGGATATAGAACCGAGCTGAAGACGTGTTACAAGACAGAGGCGATTCCAGGTATAAAACACTGCTCTCTATTTCCCCTTGCTTCTGTTACATACTCGTTTTCGATTGGGTAACAGTCAAAACATTTTTCCGTATTCATTGAGTACATCAGAGTAATAAATGAACATACCATAGTAACACCTCTTTGCTGAGAAGAGGTTTATACGTCCATGACGTACGAAGTGTCTAGCTTTTTGTTTATAAAAGTCCGACAAACTGTTAAACTTTAAAATAAATTTAGACTCATTTTCTAAAAACATGAATAGTTTTATTTTGAAAATTACTTCACACTCCTTTTATTCAGACTGAATGAACTTAACATTGTATTGTTTTAAGTATGTTAAAGCTTGTAGTAAAAGGATTTCTTTCAGTCGAAATGAATAACCCCATTTTCTGTACATAAAGGGGCCAACTGTTTAAATGTACTATCTTTGTACGATTGTCATCCCTCACCTTACGGCTCTAAATCATTGATGCACAGATGGTATATGAGACCGTATTACTCTCGACTAAAAGCATTCATTGATAAAAATGTCAAAACACTTCAATTTTAATTCTGATGTACACGGGAACGATCCATATGCACTTGATGCAAAGTTTTCCATAAAATTAAAACGCTTAATTTTCAAGTTGACGGCGGCTGGTCTAACTACACTGACTGGACAGAATATGACGAATGTTCTGTATCATGTGGAGGGGGGACCCAGTCCAGGAATCGAAGTCGGACTTGCACCAACCCGGCTCCTGCAAATGGGGGCCAGGAATGCAAGGGCGATGATGAAGAGACTGAAGAAAGGGAATGCAACACAAGCGGATGTCCAAGTGTGTTCGATTATTATTACTTTATATCATTATGATAATGCCCATTTTAAAGCATGGTACCAACGTGCAAAATCTTATGCCCAACTTTTGTTGCGTTTGAGTTTAGTTTTACAACAACAAACTTTCTCTTGCTGAGCAAATTAACGTTTGGACTATATGCGTACGAGTTATTGCTTTGATATATGTTTCATTTTGTATCAGAAAATTTCTATTGCTCGTCAAGAACATGAAGAAATTTGAAATATCATATACATTGTTTCCGTTTTTTCAGTCAATGGGGGATGGACGGACTACAGTCAGTGGTCGGAATATAATGCGTGCAGTGCGAGGTGTGGAGGTGGAACCAAGTCCAGGACTCGAACCCGGACCTGCACCAACCCCGCTCCTCAGTTTGGTGGAGAGGAATGCGAAGGGGATGAGGAAGATAGTGAAGAAAGAGAATGCAATACACATGAATGTCCGAGTGAGTTCCCAAAATTTTATTTCTGAACAGCCAAAAAATTTAAAATAGTAAGTTCATATCAAGTAAGATAAAAGCATAGTTTACTTGCATGTTTATATTTTGATAATCCTTTATATTGAATTTAACTCATGTCACTAGCATTTTCAGGTTAATGTTAGTTCGACATCGTGTACAACTTCTTTTTAACGACTGCATTTCATTATTCCACACCTTTAGTCAATGGGGGATGGACGGGCTACAGCCAGTGGTCGGAATATAATGCGTGCAGTGCTAGTTGTGGGGGTGGAACCCAGTCAAGGACTCGAACCCGGACCTGTACCAACCCCGCTCCTCAGTTCGGTGGAGAGGAATGTGATGGAGATGAGGAAGATGTTGAAGAACAAGAATGCAACACAAATGAATGTCCTGGTGAGTAATCTAATAAACATTTTCCTTAGCTCAATGGAATTGAAATTTTAAGTTCATATCCTGAAATATCACAAAAAATCAAATAAGTTAATTTCACAAGTAGATAATCCTCATTGTCGATTGATAATTATTATATTGATACGTTCCGTTGTAATTGGTTCTTAATCGATCATACCACATACTTCAATTAATTTCATGTAAACTTTTCTTGTTCGTCTACCAGTCAACGGGGGATGGACGGACTACAGCCAGTGGTCGGAGTATCATGCTTGCAGTGCGAGTTGTGGAGGTGGAACCCAGTCGAGGACTCGAACCCGGGCCTGCACCAACCCTGCTCCTCAGTTCGGTGGAGAGGAATGCGATGGAGATGAAGAAGATAATGAGGAACAGGAATGCAACACAGAAGAATGTCCTAGTGAGTTGTCAACTTTTTATTTCCTTACAGCTAAATAAATTACAAGTTCAAATAAAGTTAGACTTGTCTTTATGTCGAGTACTTGTATGGTATATTTTGATAATCCTTATTATTGAATATGATTCATGTCACAACTACTTTCAGTTTAATACCAGGTCGACATCATGTACGACATCATTTAAACGATCTTATAATATCATCTTCCACCTTTAGTCAATGGGGGATGGACGGACTACAGCCAGTGGTCGGAATATAATGCGTGCAGTGCTAGTTGTGGAGGTGGAATCCAGTCGAGGACTCGAACCCGGACCTGCACCAACCCCGCTCCTCAGTTCGGTGGAGAGGAATGTGATGGGGATGAGGAAGATGTTGAGGAACAAGATTGCAACACAAATGAATGTCCTGGTGAGTAATAATGTCAATTATTTTAAAGATAAAAAGCAATTATAAAGCATCACCTTAAGAAGGCAACACTTTTACGCTGTTATCATATGGCATTTGCATATTTTTCAGTTGACGGCGGCTGGTCGGACTACAGCGACTGGACAGAATACAATGAATGCTCGGTGTCGTGTGGAGGAGGAACTCAATCCAGGATTCGAACCCGGACCTGCGACAACCCAGCTCCTCAGTTCGGCGGCAAGCAATGTGAAGGTGACCAAGACGACGTCGATGAGAGAAGTTGTCAAAATGACCCATGTCCAGGTGAGATTGACTTTTACTGATGAGTGTCCCTAAGTTAGAGTTTTGATCGTGCGAGCATCGGCTGGAACTAGCGAACTAAAGGTTGTACTGCACTAAAATTCAATGTACCATTGCACCCAAAACTCACATCCGAAATTCGAAACTGCTAACCACGACTTTATCCCGCCCCGTTTGGTCATAAGAGACTAGGCAAGATATCACTAATTCAATCTATCAGTATCAAGTTGACAGGGAATTCGATTTGGCAGGATATATCTTGTCTAATCTATGTATTGTACGAATTTTCTCTTAACTGATCAATGATGGACTGGTCGTAAAGAGCGGTAGGATAACACAAACAAATATATCTGTACTGTCCTAATTATCTTAAGAGACCGAGGGCTGACTGATTTTCTAAAGTGGCAGGACGTCTTTGTAATTAAATATATATATATATATATATATATATATATATATATATATATATATATATATATACCAAATGCAGAGGATGATTTGTTTGGTAGAGCTGGAGATGTACTGTAATATTTTAATTGATCAAAAAGAATATTATATAATGGAGTGGCAGGGACTTTCTACTGGTATGTAATACGTCCTTCCCGGTTGACGGAGGGTGGACGGATTTAGAAGATTGGCAGGATACCTCTAATGTATTGTTATATTTAAGTATATGTACCAGTTGACAGCAAATGGACAGATTTAGAGGGTGGCGGTATCTTATTGTTCACTCTCTGTACCAGTTGACAAAAGGTTGACCGATTTAGGGGGTGGCAGACTATTTGAAATGTATTGTTTCTATTTCTGTACCAGTTGACGGAGGATGGACCGATTGGGAAGAGTGGCAGGATAAGACCGAGTGCAGCGTTCTCTGTGGAGGAGGAAGAAAGATCCAGAAACGCGCCAGATCGTGCACCAACCCGGCTCCAGCGTACGGGGGAGCAGAGTGCGAGGGGAGGAAGATGCAGAGGAAGAAAATCTCCTGTAATATAGAAAAGTGTAAAGGTGAGAGTTTCTAACCATACGTTCTCGTTAATCCACGAATTACTGCTTCTCTACAGTGTTTCCACTTGGTTGTAAATTTACTGAAATTACGCGCTCCTTAGTCAACCACTAATTCATCGTTTGATCCTGTGAGTCATTTAAAATACATCTTTAAAGTGTGTATGGTCTTCCGTTGAAGAGATTGCCACCTAATTTCAGCTCATAACTCATATTTTGTTTTTTATATCAATCAGAAGATATATTTACCATCAAGCAATCACATCATTACCCCCGACCATATGTTGAACAGCTATAAAAAGCTTACATTTTCTCATGCCGGGGCTATTCAGTGGCTACTTTCTGTTCATGAAAATGTTCAAGGGCAGAAAATTATAGTACAAAGTTTTCTGATGATAGGTCCCATGAAAGTTGAAACATTCAGGCTGACAGTTTTCCTTGAGAGTTAACGAATAACATTTGTTCTTGTGAGAATTTCAAACCTATTTCGATGTCACGATGTTTTATTGAACATCTGAAATATGATGATTGAAAACTTCATGAAGTTACATGAACAAGACACGATGCATGACCCCTGGTTTTATTGGACCATTTTGAAAACTCAACATATAAAAAAAAATTATAACCTTCATGTCACAACTTTTCTGATATCAACATCCAACTTATTCGGGTCATGATTTAGTTTAACTCCAACATAATTCACTCTTTATCTAAATATTCAGGCCGATGTCCCAAAGGAAAGAGGAGGTATATACCCCACCCAACCAACAAGTCCCTTTTCTACCAGTGCGGTAATGGAATCGCCTTTCTTCGCAAGTGTCCAAGTGAAACACAGTTTGACCCACTACTGCCCGGTTGCAATCACAAGAACTCATCTACGCGCTGTCCAAGAGTCGGGGTTTTCTTGTACCCACACGAGAAGAACTGTCGCAAATTCTACCTATGTGTATATGGCCAGGAAGCCATTCGGATATGTCCACAGGGCAAACGATTTCACCCGAAACTAAATACTTGTGTATTCAAGAACGGCCCGTGTTGATGAAAAGGAGGGCTGCAGATTATTTCAATCAATCTAATTTGTTTCCTTAAAAGAGATAAGGGCTAACGTACAATAATTAACTTATATAAGATTTCAACCTCGAGTTGCCTTGCTAAAATTTAACAGGCTTGAGGATATGCACTAACCAATTACAGTCGTGCCACCTTAGACTTTATGTCTTGTCTTCACCTTCTGAGACATATTTTTGGTGCTGTAGTTCTTCTGATATTTTGTTACGAATAAAATATTGAAACAACAATGTTAAAATCGGCGTTCTTGTAACTTCTTGAAAAAGGAAAAAACAATGTATCTTCAAATGTTTAGAGTAGAGTAAATAGGGTAAAATGTTAATCCTTATAATCATCTTTTAAATATTCACTTTAAGAATTATGAACTTACCAATTACACAGAAATTGTGTAATCTGACAGGTGAGTGACATGTAAGTTTGAAGCGATGCATTTCTCCACACATAGGGTACTCAAGATCTTGTACGCAATCAAGGTTTGAAAACTAGATGTATCAACTAAAATCAACTGCTCAAGTGCAGTAACTATACCAACATTCCTGTTTACCCGACACTTCCTCTAAACCTACAGAAAACGTCTGAAAGCCTCAAACACGTCAAATCTGACATCTCTTGGAAACCACCCACCATGAAATATGGCACCAGCAATTTGGGACCAGGGTCTCATGTTGTGTTGTTTATAAAAAGGAGCATCATCTAATTGCACTCCGTTTCCTAAACCTGTTTATAAAGATACCTGCAAACTGGATATACACTTTCGGGAACCGCCTAGTAGCTGCTTTGAATGTGAAGTTCCTTCAGGACCATAAATGGTTGTCAGTGATAAGCAAGATACGTGTATGTTTCTATTCTATCACGAGGAGATTTTCGAATCAACTCAAGGTCTAATCACGGCATTAGTTAATACATGTTAACTCGATTAAAAAAAACCCAAAGAGAACAGCTAACAAGAAAATAGGGTTAACCTTACAAAGCGAATGTCGGTTATTCTGTTTACCTCAGATTCGGAAAATGCTTTTGCTTTTGGGTCAATTTTATGTATATTGCTCAGAATTTATTTTAAAGTCATCTAGTAGAGACAGCCTTAAGGAATCTATGATCAGTAGAATAAGCGAAATTAATCGAACCTCATTAAGTGTGTGATAGTGAGCCACTTTAACGTAAGTACCAATTCGATCAAAATTGATGAGCTTGAAGAAGTTATGAGCTTGTGTGAAGTCATTTCATTTTTCAAACAAATTCGTCATCTGTTAGCCCGAATTCTAAGATGCCTAGCGGTTAGAACAATCGAAAAAAAGTACTTTATCAGACAATAAAGGTATAGTTTTTTCATGACGTAACAATTGAATGACGTTATATCCGCTCTTCCCCGCTGCCCCCTCGTGATCACGCGTCCATGGTAACCTTACATCTCTGTTCTTTCGATCAACATGGCTTGTCCCTATCAATGTCTATCGTATTGGCGTTTTTGCCGATAATGTTTCTTTTAATGGTGACTAGTTTCGAATCATTTAGTTATATCTACCGGAAATAATAATGGAAAGCAAATGCTTGTCGACTGTCGAGTGACCGCGTTGTTTCGCGTCAGGTCACGGCGCCCCGTGGAACTGTGACGTTGGTTCACGTCAACTGTCTCTACCAGGTTCAATGTGACACGGTCAACCCAATGATTTCATAATTCTGGGTGTACAGCCCGAGCAGTCTGCTTACATAAGAGATTAAAGCATCACCTTCAACGTTTATGACAGCAGCAAAAAAATAGATGTCAGGATTCAGTCCGCCATCACGCTTCCAAAACAAACATTACCCATAATTCTTTGTGGAATGTTGACCACGTCATAAGCCTTATATGGGCAATGTGGCCAGCACTGCATAATCGCACGACAAGAGTTTGTAAAAGTAAAGGTTTTTTAAAAACCAAGAGGTGTTAATTTGTTTGTTTAAGTTTTTAAAGAAAAAAAATGGCAGAAAATATAATTCAAAATTGAATAAATGAAAAAGTTAAAGTGCAAAACTGCAATAATCAGAGCTTTAACCTACTAAATGTCGTTTTAAAATAGGGGTTTGGTTCTATACATGGAATAGCCAACAGTTAGCCCTGTTCATGGATTATTAATGTGAGCGATGTAAACACTATATTTTATTTCGAAATTATTAAAATCAGAGTTGTCCCTGCAAAGATCATTTTAGCATCTTAGAAAAGAAATAAAGTTCGCTCTACCCCAATGTGTTTTGTAATAAAGTATAGTTTTGCCCTGAGCTATTATAACGTTAAAGCACTCGGACTACCGTCCTCGTGCTTTAACTATAATAGTTCAGGGCAAAACTATACTTTATTACAAAACACATTGGGGTAGAGCGAACTTTATTTCTTAAACAAAACATCATACGAATATGGATTAAGATGTGTTAAATTTATCACTCTGTTACACGTTTCTTCGTTAACAGGCTCATTTTGTATGGTCAGATGTTCAAATATAAATGTAAAAAGCAATATGTTTTATATAGTATATATATATATATATTTTAACTCAACACTGTTGTGGGAAACTCAAGTAATTGAAAAAACAATGATAACAATATAGTCCAACACAGTCTTTATTGATTTGATAGCTTCAACGAAGATTGCAACAAAATGTAACGACTTTTTGAATTGTCAAATCAAGTTAGATTAATAATTGACCAAAATATTGAAAAAACAATCCTGATTTCAGCGCTCTGATTTCTTATCATCTATTAATCTATTTCAAGTTTCTTCTTTACAAGAAATGCACTTTCAAATCAAAAGGAACTGATGTTTTGCTTAAAGACTTGCCATGCACGATCTGCATTGGTTATCAATAGGCGAGCAGAGCATAGGGAACGTCATGCCAAACATGCAATACACATCATTGCCACATCGTGTACGTTTCGTCACTAAGCCTCTGTCTGTTCTGCCACAGATAGGGCTACACGTATTTTTGTTAAAGTAAAAGTTCTTTTGGCATTCAGCTTCCACCATCCCATCATCGTTGTTATCACTGCATTTGTAATAAGCGTCGACTCTCCTTGGGTTCGGGTAATTGGACTGTGACTTCAAGCAGATGCCTGTGTGATGCCAAAATGAAAAAAAAATCAATCAACGATCAGTAACTGGATTGTCTTTAGAAGACACAGGACTACATTGTTATAATAGTTGTAATGAAAATCAATAGTAATAAAGAAGAAGCATGGTTAGCTTATTGTTATGATTTAAGACTTCATTGATATCAAAATATATATAAAAAATGAACCCTACAGAAAAGAAAACTGATACAATTCAACAAAATTAAACTTAATTTTACTTTTTTATCAAATGTCAGACATATCATTCAAAGAGTATAGTTTCCACATCTACATTTAGACAGACTGACACAACATACCTTCACAAGCTGTGATATGACACTCGTGGTTCCTGGTCTCCTCCGCACTCCCCTCACACATCTGTCCACCAAACTGAGGAACAGGGCTGCTGCAGGTGCGAGATCGGACCAGAGTTCTACTGGCTGACGTTCCTACTACGTCGTAGTCTCCTGCTTTCCACTCAGACCATTCAGACCATCCTCCATCAACTGACAATGAAAATTACTTTTCAGTAAAGTTCTTCCTGTGTCCTTTGTGATTAAAAGTATCATATCCCTTAAGTACAACAGTTAGTTGGATGCTTAGAGTACAGTAGATTATCATCACAAGAACTATTATGTAAGGACCGTATCACAGCTTGAGTCGACTATCAAGCACTAATACTCTTTAAACAATATTTTCAAAATGTTCTCGTTACATATTCCTTTCAATCAATAAACTTTTCCCTTCATATTTAAAAAGAATCGGACCGGTATTTATCCAGTAACTAATTTAGTAGAAGTAGAAAAATCGCAACAGTTTGTAGGTTGAGCCATTTTAGAAGTCTACTCCAAACTCCCTAAAAATCGACTTTCACTCTCATTTTAACATCGCAGTATTGAGCTTTAAATCAAATTGTAGGCTACTAGCTCAGGTACTCACTGGTATGATTTTTTACTTTAAAAATTCTTGTCCGGAAAGGCACTGGTCCGATTTTTTTTTACGTATGACGTATTTGAAGGAAAACGTGTTTGAATTAATGTTGTGGGTTGGTTTATAGAAAAATGTAACGATTATATTTTGAAAATTATTTTCAAAGTAACAAGGAGTGGTGTCCCGTTACATACCCTCACTTTTTAAAATAGTACTAGGTGCTTGATCGTGGACATCAGCTATTCACCAATGCATGTCCTTGAAATTATAATCATTCATTTCCTGATCATGAATTTAGAAAAACCTACCTGGGCATTCTCCTGGGTTGCAAGGAGCTGATCTTGTTTCTACGTCCTCACCATCACACTCTGCTCCACCATAGGCTGGTGCTGGGTTGGTACAACTACGTCGCTTCTCCTCAGTGAAGGTTCCGTTGCCACAAGTAACAGAGCACTGACTCTCCTCCTGTCTCTCCCAGTCACTCCAGTCTGTCCATCCTCCGTTCACTGGAAAAATAACCATTGAAGAAGAGATTACAATGCTTTCACAATATCATCACATTGACAATAATACAAACTATCATATACATTCAGTGTATAATATAACACTAGGGTAATTAAATGACAAACTTATTTCTCAAACAGCTTTACCTAATCAACAATATAACAGGTTTCTGAATAGATTCCAATTAAAATTTGTTTTCATTAGGCAAAATAAAACAGTTCATGAAATTATTTTTGCAAACAAAACAAAGCGATAAAATGTCTTAAGAAACATATTTATTCATATTTCATGAAATATTATCTTGTACCACCAACAGGTCAATCATATATATTTTAAGATACGCTTTCTATCGGGTAATCTTTAAAGACGTTTTTCTCTCACTACGTACCAGGACAGGGATGACTGTTACATTCTCCATCTCGTGTCTCAGTCTCACTTCCCTCACAGTCTTGTCCACCATGGGCTGGAGTTGGGGAGTCACAGGCTCTGGATCGTGTTTCTGTTACAGAATATCCACCACATTCAACTGGACATTCACCCTCGTATGTCCACGCTGTCCAATCAGACCAACCTCCGTCAACTGTTTGAACAAACAGAGAGTGTTGATAGAAGATGGATTAAGATTTTAAACAGAAATTAAACAATAATATGGCCTTTATTGGCTTAAGTAACTTAAAGCGCAATGAAAAAATATTTAACTGTATACATAAAAGAATTGAATGACAATTTGTGTGTATGCAATGGAAAATGAATGATTTTCTTGATGACCAGTGAGCTGTATGAAGATACTTACTAGCTTCGATAGACAATCTGTATGAAGCGTACACAGAAATAAAATCCCTCCTTTCATGGACAGGGTATCAGAGTAATATACCTAATCATTATTGTGGCTGCCGGTGGCTGCCGTTTGCTGGTGTCTTTTCGTCAACTTTCGAAAACAACAGTTATCAAATTATTGTTTGGATAACAAATCTGTCCAGTTGATAAAAACCTAATCTAATATTGATACATCATGAGTGTTTACGGTTGTCATTGTTATGTCGTGGTGCCCTTTATCGGGCCAAATTTGAAAGATTATCATTCATTCCATTTATTTCACTTCAGTTTAAATGGATCGTTGCTTAAATGTGAATTTGGAGGTTTTAAATTTAGCAAGTGATTAGATCAAGTTTTAATGCTTATTTCATTATACTGAGTAGGCCTAAATACATTTTAAGAATTTAGTTTATATATATATATATATATATATCTGGGTATATATATATATATATCTGGGTATATATATATATATATATATATATATATATATCTGGATAGTTTCTATGGCTATAAAATCATGAATGATTTGATTCAACGTGGGTCCTAGATAGTAGTTCAGGTGACCTATATCTACTAAAAACGGTTGACACACGTTTTTTTATGAGTTAATCAGACATAAACCTCTGAAAGTTATACCACATGACCGTGCTTTTACTTTCTTTTTCAAGCGTGTAAAGTTCAAAGTGCAAAATAATCCTAAGTTTACAAAATGATTTCTTACAATGAAAAAGGGTTAACAGCAAATGATATAAAACTCAGGCAACCTCACTGACTTCAGTGAGCTACTGTCACCACCTCTCAGTGCTGAGTAATTATTAAAAAATCGAATAATATCTTTACAGTGTATATAACTGGTTTTAAACAGGGAATGGCACACTGTGAATAAGGAAAACCACAAAATGGACAATTCATCTGAAATCTACAATCAAAATAGAATAAAATATGTTACTATTGCTTTAATAAGTATTTCATTAACAAACGGCTTTAATTGAAGAACATTAATATGGGGTACGAGTTAAAATGATTGGTCTTGTGCCATTTTCATTTTTACATTTACAAGATTTTTACTTTGTGTTGATTTGCAGCATTTGTGTTTACTTGTCAAAAAGGTTGACTGTCATATATGATTTCTTGTCTCCTAAAACTTATTTTTTATTAACTTTCTTACTCAAGCTTTGCAGATATGAGAGTTTTACGTTTTCCCTTTTTCATCATTCCATCAGTCTTTCAAAAGCTACCTGGACATTCTCCTGGGTTACAAGGAACTGCTCTTGTTTCAACAGCTTCACCATCACACTCTGCTCCACCATAGGCTGGTGCTGGGTTGGTACAACTACGTCGCTTCTCCTCCGTGAAGACACCGTTACCACAGGTAACAGAACACTGACTGTCCTCTTGTCTCTCCCAGTCGCTCCAGTCTGTCCATCCTCCGTTCACTTTGAAAATTAAAATTAATAAGGTAGTAGACCATGACACATACCGTGACATCGCAACTCCCTCTGTCGGTCAACAATTGTAGTCATTTGACGTCCGAGGAAGTTGGTCTGCAGGAACCCACCAAAAAGGCCACATAAGAGGCTCTCGGCAAAGTTAGAATGTCAGAAACTACCAATGTGACTCAACGCTGACAATTTAACCAATGGCAACGTTTTCATTTTCGTCTCTCAGTCTGGCCATAATGATAGCCTCTTTTAAATGCAAAAAGGAATAACAAAATGTCAAACTTTTCCCCTTTTGCGCTGTAACTATCAAAACGTACGCAACAATAATGCTATGGCGAGAAATGTTATAGTTGCATTATATTTGCTACTCTTAAAATATTCTTACATTTTCAAAAGTCTTTTTGTGTTGTTTTTGAAGAGTATAATGAATAAAAAAAATAAAACTTATGGCACAATAACTTTATGATAAGCTTTTTTTAAATGGCAGTGCTAATTTTCACCTACCAGGGCATGGGGACGTGCCACATTCCTCTGTTCTGCTTTCACTATTGGGTCCAGAACACTGTCGACCGCCAAACCGAGGGGCAGGATTAGTACAGGTGTGAGTCCGGACCTGTTCAAAATTACCACCTCCACAAGATGCACAAGTGGTGACATTAGACCATGATGACCAACTGCTCCATCCACCATGGACTGTTCATAGTAAGAATAGGCTGCTATATAAAGACTATAATGATAAAGGTGACTAAAAACAATTCGAGCGCCTCGTCAAATAAGTTGATCGACTAGGATATGTACTGCTTGCATATTACTTAAGACAATGTTTTGCAAATGTACTGAAAATAAAATTCATAAAGAGGATGACAGTCACACATTAAAAGATTGGAGGCACCTGGTACGCTAAGCTGTTGTAGTGAATAGAAGAGGAGATGTTGATTAGTGGAAATTCTGGCATGCCAACCGTCTGGGGTATATATCGACATGTATGTTTCCCATAGCACATGTTACATAATATTCAAACAAAGAGTAAGATGCCATTTAGTTAAGCTTTTTCGGATGTTCACATTGCTCGGCCTTGAAGTAGCAAGTGACAGTACAAGGATGCAATGACAGCACGTTGACAAAAATTCCTTTTTGCTGATGGTAAAGCAAGAATAATTTTATATTTTGACACGGATGACAAGTGAATTAAAGTAATAAATCTGAATAGCGCCAGTACTGGTACAAAGGTACTTGTCTGACCTGAAATATATTTAAAGATTTAAGACGGGATCTACATCAAAGTGTGCCATTAATTAAATACCAACCTGATATAATTTTGAACATGTATACGCAATTTAATGAACATCAGTGCTCTTACTTGGACATTCCTTCAGTTTACAAGCCTGTGTTCTCGTCATGGTGGATGATCCAGCACAGTTGGCTCCGTTATGAGCAGGAGCAGGATTTGTGCAGGTGCGTGAAGCTACCTGGTTCTGGATTCCATTTCCACAAGACTCTGAGCAGCCTCCAGAATTGCTCCAGGAGCTCCAACCAGACCAGCCACCGTTTACTTAGAATAGGTATTGAGATTCACAATCACAGAAAACAACTTGTATGACACATAAATGAAAAGGATATGGAACTGATCTATTAGAATTATTAATTGTTGATGAAATTGCTACAACAAAATTCAAACTATAAAACTATTAAATTTATGAACAGCTAATCGGTTAAACAATTCTTACTTGGACATTCCTTCAGTTTACAAGCCTGTGTTCTCGTCATGGTGGATGATCCAGCACAGTTGGCTCCATTATAGGCAGGAGCGGGATTTGTGCAGGTGCGTGAAGCTACCTGGTTCTGGATTCCATCTCCACAAGATTCCGAGCAGCTTCCAGAATTTCTCCAGGAGCTCCAACCGGACCAGCCACCATTTACTTAGAAAATATGGCCAGATGAAGAACACAGAAAACTAGTTCACCAACAAATAGGTATATAACAGAGATCATTTGTCACTGTGTGATTATGATTTTTTGAAGGATTGAACTTAACATTTGAGTACGAATTTTACAATGATTAACTTAAAAGTAGACTTTAATCTGTCAAATCAAGATTTGTTGTATTAATTTCAACATTATCCTTATTGAATCATGAACAAAATTAATTGGTGAATGTAAACGTAACCAAATTTTGCCTTTTTAACCATGCTGAATGTTTCACTTCATCAATATGTAATTATAAGATTGTCTAGCTTGAATTATGATAAGATTGTCACCTGGGCAATTGTGAGTATTGCAAGCCACATTCCTGTATTGGTTTTTCTTGGACACGCAGGAAGAAGGTATTGAGTTCAGGTTGGTACAGCTCCGTGTTCCCCTCTGTTGGATAGTCCCCCCACCACAGGAGCGTGAACACGTCCCTACATTCGTCCAGCCAGTCGCGGTACCCCAGTCTTCCAAGGAGGTTCAGAAACGTAAAGTTATGAATCGTTCGTTTTGCACACAAGTTTAATAAATAAAGTATTTGAAAGTCGCAAATTCTTATTTTTACTGGAATATGCTGCCCACCTTTCCGAGGCATCCCCTGTCACCATTAGTACAAAATTTGTCCTAACAGCTAAGCCACAATAATTATTCAAAGTAACTATTATACTTGAAATTCAACCAAAATCTTTTTTTTCAAACCCATTTGATAGATTTCATAATTTTATTGTGAAAGAAGATGATTCAGGATTTTAAGGAAAGACGAGATGATAGATTTAAATCCTGTACATTATTAACAAAATACTTACAACAATAGCTTCCAGCGTATGTTGTCCTGAAATAAATACAGCCAATTTGAGAAACAGCTAACAAGGAGTATCAACCATAACTAAATTAGTTGCGTTCATGTGTAAAATTACTAGCTTTATGATAGAACACCAAGATCAAACTAAGATTCTTTATATAACAATTCCATCATTGACATTTGATTTATCATTGTTTCCTTTAAACAAATATAAATATGCCAACCAGAACGAAATAAAGAAATATATGTTCAATATATAGTCATATATATAAGACGCATTTAAATGATATCTAATCTTTCTTTGCAACAAATATGTTTGTGATATTTTAAAAAGTAATTTAGTTTGCTATATGATATCCTAATGACATTGATAATTAGATTCCTGGGAAGGGACGTGCCTGTAGCGGGCACATCTACTCCAGCCATATGTTCCACAGCTTGCGTAGTATCGAGAGCTGTAAGTCCTTGTGTAGTAACATCTGGAAAGATAAAAAATATTACAATTAATGAATACGGCGAATATATGCATTGTAGATCAATGAACGAGACTCTTTTTGAACATCACTAGTTTTCGTGCTTGTTCTTTACAAAAGGTATATAATAAGTATAGTACCATGTCATACAGAGATTGTTTCCTCCCGTCAGTAGTAAATAATGAATGCAACTAAGCAGTTATGAACATTAAAACTCATGAAATAATCGAGCAATTATTTTCCATCAATCCTCAAAAGTTATCAAACAAAACATTACGTTCTAGTTGTCGAACTTATTTTACATTAACATTTTAGTTAATCTGCGAACTGATGACCTCGCCACTAGGTCTTAAAACCAATTCTACCGAGTAAATGACAAAGATTTATTATACTTTAGTGTTTTGTAAACTCAAATCTTACTTATAACCCAATATACCATATACAACCAGCTACATGAGTATTGGGCTCCCTATTTACCAGTATCTCAATGATTCGTCAATGAAAGAAAAGAAACCAAAATAATTAAATTCAATGAGTTATCTTAATAATAGACAACAGGGGAAACTTACGATTCAGCAGCAACCAGAGTGAATGCGACAAGGAGGGAGGAAAGGAAGAGAAGTTTCTCCATCCTACAGGTGTTCACAGTAATATTCCAATTGAAGGATGTTAACTGATGTCCTGATGATGTGCTTTTTGTCCGAACTCGAACTGGTCAGTATTCTAGTGACCAGTGTTCAACTTAGCGTTAAAACATTCATCATGCTATATTTATATACTTATATTTGTTTACCATTCCTCCTAAAGCAGTAGGCATACAAGGAGGACAGTGCTTGACACACAAAGAAGACTTAAAGGAATTAAATCCAGTACATTGGTAATGAAAACCCTTATTATCGTTAGATTGTTAAAAGATAAAGATATGGAATTGTGTTAAATGGTCAGATTATTAAGGACGATAACGCCAACGGTCTCCAAAAGGTTAAATGCAAACAGAAAGGTAATAACCTGTTTACAGAAAAGATGGAAGGGGCGACAGTGAACTGCCAAAGATATTGACAAACTACTTCACATTCAAACTCTGGTTGAAGGTTCCATATACATAACTAAGCAAATAAAAGCAAGAATGAGTAATCCTTGTCCACTAAAAGTGAAGTCATTGCTCATTTTTATTGCAGTCATATGCAGCCTCAAAGTCAAGATAAGTTTCGTTCGTCCACTGTCATTGGAACCTCAAACCAAGAGGATCTCATCATGGCATGAAGACTACTGCAACTCATCTGGCTGTGTTAGCCCGTGCAAAATTTGACCACTTATTCTGTCAAGGCTGCTGCGACGGATCTCGATAGTCCAATGAAAAATGTTATTATCTTATTGCAACTGTTCGCTGCAATCAGCCAGTGATGGAGGCTGGTGCATCTTAAAGAGTCTGACTTATTACCATCCGTCCACATCGTTTTTTTAAAAAGAGAAAATCACATGTAACAGCCTTGTAGTTTCACTAATTTTTTCAACATTATAAAAGTAAACTATATGTGTGGATAGAAAATCAACACATGCACAAATGATTTATGATACGATTAATCAGGGGGGTGTCTAAAAGTTACATTTTTGTTGTGTGGATTGTTCAAAGACTCAAGGACACGTGCGGTAGCTGATAACTAATTGGTTTACTTCCCTTCGTTAAAAAGTAATTGTTTTCTCTCTGATATATCTAAATCATATAGGTTTTTGTCGATGCACTCATGGTTGAGTTGATAGGTAACTATTACTCTTGATAACTTTTAGTTATTTCAGAGACAAACATTTTATGTAATTGTAGGCTTTATCATGTGAAAAGGTCATAAAAGTTTTTGAATCACTTCTGGAATGACTTACACAATCATACACAATGGTTCCTCTGCCACAATGTCAACATAATTACTACTTAAGTATTATAAGCTAGCTTTGAAAATCTTAGACATTTTGTAAATTAAGTGCAAAGAAGATACCTGTCATTTCGTGCCAAAAACCATGTTATCGTATCGAGTGAGGTTTAAACTTTATATTATTACCGGATTAGATAAAACTTGGGTTTATCAAGATTTATTCTATGATTTAAACGTTTTTTACGGAAATCGAAGCGTTACCTTGAGTCGGCCCCTGAAACAACCGTCGCCTTAACATGACGTCATGAACGTGTCATTACGTCAGAGCATTGTTTTATGACCTCAGATTCACTGATAGATTCCGGTATTTCACCGGGAATCATGTATTAGAAGTTAAAACTTTTAGATATTCTTTAACTGCAAGTACGTAACAGACCGTTCTGTCCAAAATAGAAATTAGACTAATCGTTATCGACCGAGGCAAATTAATTGCAGTAGCGGGGCTCCCTAAGAGGAAAGGATAAGTAGCCCGGGTCAACAACGACGAGTCTAATTTCTAGTTTGGACACAGTCTAGCTTTAGGAAACCATATAAAGGTAATGCAAATGAGACGAAAAGCTCAAAGAATCTCATTTATTATTGCCACACTTTTGCAATGTCATAGGTGTTTACTGATTATAGTTAGTCTCATATCATTTACCACCTGATCTGATTGAAGATAAAAAAATACGTAATTTGAGTATTAGAACTGGGGCATGCAAAAACGGTAGTAATCGAATCCTCGTGATGAAACTACTTTAATATGTTAGCAGTAGATTATTTTCAAGAATCCATTCGAAGTCGTGTTCATCTTTCATTTTGGAATGTCGAACATGTTTTCAAATATGAAAAAAACCTTTCAAATGAATGAGTCAAGATTCGAAATTCAAGTCTGCTATTGGTAACTCATGGCCCCTATATTTTTGGCTTGATGAACCTGACAGAGTTGTAAAATAGTTTGTCAGTAAGATTTTATGTTCCTCACAGAACGGAAATTTAACAATATGAAGTGTAAATGAAGGTGGACATAGTAGCGTGAGCCATGCAAATACAAATCAGGTTAATTGCTGTAAATTGAAACTTGATGCCTTTAAAAAAAGCAAAGCTTGTTCATTGGTCCCTAAGTCAGCAACGATAATAGGATTCTTTAAAAATATTTTTTATATACATGAATTTAAAGAATCGATATTGTAACACAATGAGGGTGCAAACAAAGTTTCCTAATATTGTTATGAGGATGAAACAATTGGATTGAAAGGAAATTTGCGTTGCGTCCTGCTATGAATTTTAACTTTATGTTAGCTTTTTTGTTCTTTTACCTGTTTGATTGTTTATCCACAAATATTGTATGGAGTAAACCAATCGTGCATCATGATACACGTATTTGAAAACATTTCATTATTGTTCGGTATATCTTAAGAGGAAACCATATGTCTTTTATCATGGCTGACAGATAGATTGCCATATCAAAATTATGTATCACTTGTCAGTTATCCCTAGAGATATTTTCTAGACTTTTATTGATGACTTGCAAGCGTATTTTATTTTATAAATGTGAAATGTTTGTTCTTTAAAATAGATTTTGGCTATTAATATGCAAGAGAAGAATCGTATAAAAAGTGTCATCAAAGGAAGACAAGGCAACAACCCTTAAGACCATTTTACATTATTATATCCTTAGTGCTGATATTTGATAATAACGTTCATCTTTTGTATCTGTCTCTCTATTCTATATGTGTAATATTTGCATCATGTCACGGATTTTGATCCCCAGTGTCAAGGACTGATTACGACAGCAACACGATGTGATATGTCCATTGACTGACATAATGTTGCTATTGTGGAGTAACCTTTTTTTTATTGCAATGAAGGCTGTAAAAACCAGCATAAGCAAGCTGTACGCATTTTTCGAGGAGCATTTCCACTCATCGCTTCTACTCAACCAAATGAAACTGCTACTATAACTGACGTGATGTAATTGATGTAACGTTACGTTGTGGTGTTGTACGTTCACTGAGGAGAGACATTATACAATATGTGTTAGCTTAAACATTGCAGAAGTGTGGGAGAATATAGGACGACCCCGTCGCCTGCTCTTTAGACAATATATTATGCATAGTAGGGAAAACTTGTTAGGTTGTGTCATACCACATTTGTATCATAATGCTGTTATAATGTACTAACAAAGCGTTGTGAAATAAGCTCTGCATGTTGCACGTTTCAATGACAATTGAAAAAAGTCTCTTTGTAAAAGTAACTAAAGCTAAAGTTTACAATCGTAGTTTAAACAAAACGAAGTTTGTTAGCTCTGTGGAATACATCTACATTAACGTTGTTTAACTATGTTATAATTTCTACTTAGGACCCTTGTGTTATATTAATCATTGCTATATGTGTTCCTTATGATTAAATGTAAGTGATAAGGAAAATTTTTCTTCAACTCTTAATAATCCGTAAATTTTGATCGGAAAATAGTTGCATTACTACATGCATGTATGCATATGCAATGTTAAATATTAGCACTCATTTTCAAAGTAATTAAACAAACTCATATTCAGAAGCTGTATATGTATTCAATAATTTTTTAATTGAAAAAAATTCATTACACAAATGAGCAAGTTAAACTTTATTGTTTTGACAGTTGCAAACAAGATACTCACGTACAACATTACGACTTTTTAAAATTTCAGAAAGATTAATGCAGACAATTTGTTTTTATTGAAACATATTCCTCAACAAAGGAAATGTACTTTCGAATAAGAAGCAATTTATTTTGGCTTAACGACTTGCCATGCACGCTCTGCATTGGTTATCAAAAGGCGAGCAGAGCATAGGGAACGTCATGCCAAAAATGCAATACACATCATTGCCACATCGTGTACGTTTCGTCACTAAGCCTCTGTCTGTTCTGCCACAGATAGGGCTACACGTATTTTTGTTAAAATAATAGTTCTTTTGGCACGCAGCTTCCACCATCCCATCATCGTTGTTATCACTGCATTTGTAATAAGCGTCTACTCTCCTTGGGTTCGGGTAATTTGACCGTGACTTCGAGCAGATGCCTGTGCAAAAACAAAGTAACCACCCCTCTATAGTTGTGCAATTATTAAACTAAACATAAATTAAGAAATAAAGTTCGCTCTACCCCAATGTGTTTTGTAATAAAGTATAGTTTTGCCCTGAACTATTATAGTTTAAGCACGAGGACGTAGTCCAACTGCTTTAACGTTATAATAGTACTGGGGAAAACTATACTTTATTACCAAACACATTTAGGTAGAGCAAACTTTTTTTCTTTTCTAAGATGCTAAAATGATCTAAACGGGGACCACTCTGATTTTAATAATTTCGAAATAAAATATGGTGTTTATAATATTGCTCACATTAATAATCCATGAACAGGGCTAACTGCTGGCTATTCCAAGTATGGAACGCGACCCCTAGTTTAAAGCGACATTTAGTTGGTTAAAGCTTTGATAAATGCAGTTTTGCACTTTTTCATATATTCAATTTTAAATTATATTTTCTTTTAAAAACTTAAACAAACAAATTAACACCTTGTTTATTAAAAAAACTTTACTTTTACAAACTCGTGTCGTGCGATTATGAAGTGCGTCCACATTGCCCATAAAAAAGCTTATCACGTGGTTAACATTCCACAAAGAATTATGGGTATTGTTTGTTTTGGAAGCGTGATGGCGGACTGAATCCGGACAGCTATTTTTTTGCTACTGTCATAAATGTTGAAGGTGATGCTTTACTCTCTTACATAAGCAGACTGTTGGGGCTGTACACCTAGAATGACTTAATTATTAGGTTGACCTTATCACATTGAACCTAGTAGAGAGGGTTGACGTGAACCAACGAGGCGCCGTGACCTGACGTGAAACAACGCGGTCACTCGACAGTCGACAAGCATTTGCTTTCCATTCTTCTTTCCGGTAAATAGAACTAGATGATTCGAAACTAGTCTCCTTGAAAAGAAACATTATCGGCAAAATCGCCACTACGATAGACATTGATAGGGATAAAACATGTTGATCGAAAGAACCGAGATGAAAGGTGACCAAGGACACGTGATCACGAGGGGGCAGCGGTGAAGAGAGGATATAACGTCATTCAATTGTTATGTCATGAAAAAAACTAGATCTTTATTGTCTGATAAAGTACTTTTTTCGATTGTTCTTGCCGCTAGGAATCTTATAAATACCTATAAAGAACGTATTTTGAATGACACATAAACACACTTTTCTTTTCTTTTCTTAATGTAATAGAATTCTAAGCAACTATACTAATCGAAGTGATGAACCCTTAGCTTTCAGTTTGAACAAATATACCTTTAGTTTCATTAAGATGATCACTGCAATACAGTTTTGCTTTTTGATAACAATAACATTTACTTTAAGTAAATCAAACCAAACAATTCAACTAATCCAAACTTAACTTAAAATACAATTTTTTACATAAGCTTATTTGATCTACATTTTAAGGCGACTGACATACCTTCACAAGATGTGATATGACACTCGTGGTTCCTGGTCTCCTCCGCACTCCCCTCACACATCTGTCCACCAAACTGAGGAACCGGACTGCTGCAGGTGCGAGATCGGACCAGAGTTCTACTGGCTGACGTTCCTACTACATCGTAGTCTCCTGCTTTCCATTCAGACCATTCAGACCATCCTCCATCAACTAGGTAAAGCAAACAGATCTTTCAGAAAAGTCATTTATGTATCCTTGGTAGATTATTCGTATGTGCGAGTGTTATGTTAAGTTGCAGTAGATTACAAAGAGAGGAGGTAAGATCGATTATTCATAGATCCGGTTATCCTCCATCAACTAAAGTATATTGTGGTTCAAATTAACATTTCTTTTATATCTGCTATTTAAGTGGTTGGTTTTGGTACAACAGATTGTGATGACATGAAGTAAATTCATCCATGGTAAAACATACCTGGGCATTCTCCTGGGTTGCAGTGAGCTGCTCTTGTTTCAACAGCTTCACCATCACACTCAGCTCCACCATAGGCTGGTGCTGGGTTGGTACAACTACGTTGCTTCTCCTCAGTGAATGTTCCGTTACCACAGGTGACAGAGCACTGACTCTCCTCCTGTCTCTCCCAGTCGCTCCAGTCTGTCCATCCTCCGTTCACTGGAAAACAAATGCATTGAATAAGACCAAAAAAAATAATTTCACAATTTCATCCAAAAATAATGTTAAAAATATAGAAATAGATCTAGAATATAGAAATTGATATTATTTGTTTTTCTGATTATCTGATGAATCGGTATAGTTGCAACCAATTAGGAAGTTATCTGAATTAATATTCGTAAGTTACACATATGTGGCTGATACAATTCTCATTTTTATAAACCTCCTTCTAAATAATGTTTATCTGCTTTTGAAAAGAAAACTTCAGGCATCAGACACCCTCATCAAGAATGCCAGCCATTCTTTAGATGTGTTTACGGTTAGTTTGCCTTTTCTGAAAAATTGCCATTTACTTCCGTCATTTACCAACCAACCTGGACAGGGATCACTGTTACATTCTCCATCTCGTGTCTCAGTCTCACTTCCCTCACAGTCTTGTCCACCATGGGCTGGAGGTGGGGAGTCACAGGCTCTGGATCGTGTTTCTGTTACAGAATATCCACCACATTCAACTGGACATTCACCCTCGAATGTCCACGCTGTCCAATCAGACCATCCTCCGTCAACTGTTTGTACAGAGAGAAAACGATTTGCTTCTTGTTTATGTATACAGAACAAAAACAAACAAAATGCTGTAGAATGGACTGTTGTTATAAATGTTATGTCATTTATCAAAAATCTCTGATCTCTGGAAGGACAGTTTATATAGTTAATTTGCTATATTTATTTATAACGTTCTAATTTTGATGATAAAGAAAAATGCACACACAGGATATGTTAGACAAAAGGTAAATGTACCTCAACACATTTAAAGATTAGGCCAATTGGAATATATAATAATCTATGTAGGCAATTTCCTACAGGCATTTAAACATACCTGGGCATTCTCCTGGGTTGCAAGGAACTAATCTTGTTTCAACAGCTTCATCATCGCACTCTGCTCCGCCATAGGCTGGTGCTGGGTTGGTACAACTACGTCGCTTCTCCTCCGTGAAGACTCCGTTACCACAGGTAACAGAGCACTGACTCTCCTCCTGTCTCTCCCAGTCGCTCCAGTCTGTCCATCCTCCGTTCACTGGAAACATAATCAATGATTGAAAGAAATCAACCAATCTATTGAATAAAAGTTCATGTCGATATGACATAAATTACAAACGCAAAATGTATTTTTTTAAAACCCAAATCATTTGTGTGAATTCAAAGGTTCAGAACAATTAATCAACCAAAACTTAACTTTAGTTGTCATGCATTTCAAATGCCATAAGAATAAATCGCTATTTTTCTACAATTATATTATCATTTCATTCCAAATTGACAGACAAAAACCCAATAAAACACCTACCAGGGCATGGGGACGTGCCACATTCCTCTGTTCTGCTTTCACTATTGGGTCCAGAACACTGTCGGCCGCCGTACCGAGGGGCAGGATTAGTGCAGGTGTGAGTCCGGACCTGTTCAAAATTACCTCCTCCACAAGATGCACAGGTGGTGACATTAGACCATGATGACCAACTGCTCCATCCACCATGGACTGTTCATAGTAAGAATAGGCTGCTATATAAAGACTATAATGATAAAGGTGACTAAAAA
The DNA here is from genome assembly GCA_921293015.1 of Phorcus lineatus. Lineage (NCBI taxonomy): Eukaryota > Metazoa > Mollusca > Gastropoda > Trochida > Trochidae > Phorcus > Phorcus lineatus. The sequence continues at coordinate 7,414,150 of OV121086.1, read as the reverse complement.
CAATTCGAGCGAGCAACCTGCGAGCATCGGCTGGAACTAGCGAACCATGGGTGGTACTACGCTGAAACTCAGTTTAGCATTGCACCCAAACCTGACTGCGCGTAGAACAGTTCTCTACTGCAGACAAAGTTGCCGAGCCCTTGGCGGGATGCGAACCACGGACCTCTTGATCCGAAGCCGAACGCGCTAACCACTGCGCTATCCCGCCCCCAATAAAAGCCATAACGGGGAGGGTACAATGTAACTCCAAAAAATGCATCTAAGCCCGTCTTTGAGATGAACTGAACACATTATTTCGCAACGTTACCCACTGCACATCTTACATATGATATGTTTATTCAAGCAAAAACAATCAACGAAAATCTGGTCTAAGTTCTTGACATTTCTCGCCCCAGAGACGGCAGTACAAAGCCCAAGGATGAAATAGCAGTAAGCCATGCCTTCTGATAAAACACCTGTGGCATTGTTTTCACGACACTGATATTGATTAGGAATTAGTGAATTCAATAGGTACATGTAGTTAATTAATGTAAAGCATGGTAATACAAACAAGTTTATTGAATACACCATTCATTATCATATCATTCCAACGCCATACTTGCTGGAGAGACAGAAAGAGAAGCTTGGTGATCACGCTAACATAGAATGACTTGAAAAAATATCAGCTCTCGAAAGAGCCAGGGTTGTTACAAGGTGGACAGTAAAATAAAACGGTGATTGTCTACATTGTACTTATCTCCAATTAGGTTCACCATTGATTTACCATTAACTGTTGTTATACACCTGACACGTATTACTCATTAGCAAGCATATCATATATAACGACATGATCCCTTTTTATGTTTCAAAAATTAGTTTGACTTACCAGAATAAGAATAGAAAACATATCAATGGCATAAACCTCTCTTCGTGAATTCCAATAGTTATATCAATTACAGTAAATAACAGTTGACAATATGCAGGATGCAATAGACCTCCAAAATACAGTGGTCACCAGCTAAGTATGACCGACTTCTCAGAAAAAATATCAACCTTCATATTCTTACAATTTGTTATCAAATAACGAAGTTAGAAATTGCTTAAATTCTGCAGACTGAGATTATCACAAATAACGTGAAAACGTGATTTGAGTTTTGTTTCAAAATAATTTATATTTCATCATTCCTTCTAACCCTTTTTTCCACATTTTTCTTATACTTAAAACTTATGGCCTGAAAAAAATTGCTTATCGGCGAGAGAGTTACTCAATAACGGACTTAGTAATGATTACTATACAACTTAAAATTGACTGTTTACGGAAGAGTTCTTACTTGGACATTCCTTGAGTTTGCAAGCCTGTGATCTCGTCATGGTGGATGATCCAACACAGTTGGCTCCGTTATGAGCAGGAGCAGGATTTGTGCAGGTGCGTGAAGCTACCTGGTTCTGGATTCCATCTCCACAAGACTCCGAACAGCTTCCAGAATTGCTCCAGGAGCTCCAACCGGACCAGCCACCATTTACTTAGAAAAAGGGTTTAGATACATAATCACAGAAAACTATATCGATTACACACAAACCAAGATAAGTTTTGGAACAGATCAAATATAAATATCATTATTTTCTAAAATTGTAACAAATAAAACTATATAACTTATGAACAGCTAATCGGTTAAACAATTCTTACTTGGACATTCCTTGAGTTTGCAAGCCTGTGTTCTCGTCATGGTGGATGATCCAGCACAGTTGGCTCCGTTATGAGCAGGAGCAGGATTTGTGCAGGTGCGTGAAGCTACCTGGTTCTGGATTCCATCTCCACAAGATTCCGAGCAGCTTCCAGAATTTCTCCAGGAGCTCCATCCAGACCAGCCACCATTTACTTAGATAAAGCGTTAAAGTGAAGGATCACCAAAAACTAGTTCAACAACACATATGGTTAGAAGAATGAATACTTAATCAATTAGAATAATACTTCAATTCTACCATATTTCAATGGACTTAATAAATTTAACTATGTGACTTATAACTTGCTGTTTACGCGGAAGATTTCTTACTTGGACATTCCTTCAGTTTACAAGCCTGTGTTCTCGTCATGGTGGATGATCCGACACAGTTGGCTCCGTTATAGGCAGGAGCAGGATTTGTGCAGGTGCGTGAAGCTACCTGGTTCTGGATTCCATTTCCACAAGACTCTGAGCAGCTTCCAGAATTTCTCCAGGAGCTCCATCCAGACCAGCCACCATTTACTTTGAATATATGATATGATATAAATAAACACAGGAGCTCGATAAAGAACTATCAACAATCGGCTATCAATATTGGAAAATGATTTTTGACGAAAATAGAAAAAACTTAATTCTGAGGTGTTATATTCTTAACTCATGAGTTTATGAATTAAAACTATTGAATTGGTTCCTGAACGTGACAAAGAGGATATTATCATATACATTTAATATGTCCTAGTTAATATTTAAATTCGCTATTCATAATATATAGAATGAACATAAACAGGGGGAGGCATACATGACAACCACCGTAGTATGCATAAAACAGGTATTTTGATTCCCCTAGGCTATGTGACGAGGAAATCCAAAAGAATGTTTATCAAATTGTTTTCTTGTTGATATTTATTGATTTTAAACATGTAGAAATCAAGCAATGGAGTTTGATATACCATTTATATCTACCTTAGGAATGTTTAAGTTTATCTTACTTAAAGGTTGTATAGCTCAAAACTATGATAAGACTGGCACCTGGACAATTGTGCCTATTGCAAGCCACATTCCTGTATTGGTATTTCTTGGACACGCATGAAGAAGGTATTGAGTTCAGGTTGGTACAGCTCCGTGTTCCCCTCTGTTGGATAGTCCCCCCACCACAGGTGCGTGAACACGTCCCTACACTCGTCCAGCCAGTCGCAGTACCCCAGGCTTTCAGGAGTGTTGGAAAGGAAAGTTATTTATTGTTTCTAAGCATTGAAGTAATAGAGTGAGTACTTTTGTGAATTATCATAACTTTATTACGCTGTCTACCATTTCCAAGTCCAAATGTGGATCATCATTCATCTAGAAGTTACAGAGAATAACTTGGTTACTACGATAGTAAACTTATATATCAACATAAGTCTAGTATAAAGTTATTCACGACGTGTTGGTTACAATTGGAAAAATGTGCTTTATAATAAGAACTGATGATCTTGATTTATTGTCATTAAGAAAATACTTACTACAATAGCTTGTACTGTAGGATGTCCTGAAATACAAACAGGCAGATTAAGAACATTTGACAAGGAATATCAGCTTTGATGTAGCATGCTTCGTGAAGACACTATTATTGAGATGTTACATAAGGGCTTTGATATGCACTAGCAAATTTTACTTTAAAAAAACATAAAACTAAAAGACATATTAAGACAATGGACACAGGGCAGTTCCTCAATTGAATTTTGGATAAAATCATATTCAACCCCGATGTCATCATGGTCATTGCCAAAACTCATGGGATGAGATGAGGTATTTGTGATATAGCGCAATATTTCAGCTACAAACGGCCCAATTTGTACCTCAGTTTATTATTTTATTCTCGTGCTATTCCTCCTTTATGAGGTAATCAATGTTATCTCTTGTAAATAATGAGAGGCAGTTTTTGAAAGTCTCACCTGTATCGGACGCATCTGCTCCAGCCAAAACTGCCACAGCTGGTAGTGTATCGAGAACTGTAACTTCTTGTGTAGGAACATCTGTGATAGAGAATATGTGTAACCACTTAGCATTCGTAGCTATCCTGAGACTTTTGGAGACATAATTCAAATCACAAGACGCTGCTGTTCCGGAATATTGTTCTCTCAGTACACTGTTTCTAAATATTTGGTATTCACAAAGACAAACTGATTAATTATGATATTGTTACTTATTTGAAAAAATATACGTTACTTGGTTGGTAAATGAATAACGGGGGAAAAATCCTTGGAGAACGAGTAAAAGGAAATTTTTCACAAATGCATTTCTGACAAAATGACATGTTTACTATAGTTTTTATTTTTCGATTCGAGCCCGAGGCGACGCATAGAGTCTACTGGTCGCCATCTGACGTCATAAGGTCGAATAAGTGTTTTGTTGACTTGGATGTGACGGAAGTTTATCTTCATTCATGATTTTCAAAATGTTGAAAAAGTTTTTCACAGTTGATGATGCAGACAATCATTCAGATATTTGATTAATATGCAGAACGCGAATTTGTTGATAGTTGGTTTAAACATATCTATTCACAAAGATACGGATAGGGAAAAATCTTTCCAACTTAGTATACACTTTAACGAGTCAGTTTACTACTTTCACTGAAATGTGCGAACAATGTTTCTAGCAAATTGTCATCAATACAACTCGTAATCATCTACATATCGAGAAGAAGTTTTCGTATTTTTAATTTCATACGTTTTGATAGGTGGGAAAAATACTCGTATATAATTGTCCTTGGTGCTTGACAGCTTGAGTCTACCGAATGTTTTTCAAAGAGAGAGAAATATCTTAAATTGCAAATTTTCTTCGATCCCGCGTTATGGGGGAGTAGATAAGAAAGGTATTGTGGTGTTATTTTCCTAGATTGTTTTTTTATATCGTTTCTGTAAGTTTTCAAAGTTTTAAATCTCAAGATTTACTTCAAGAAGTTTGAAAAGCAAGTCTTTATCCCTGTTGCTTGTATCTTCTCTAATTCGTTTATTGTTCATGCTGGCCATGTGAGACTTTCATTGACTAAAGGTATTCCTGCAAAAGGCCCTTAAGCATAGAATAACATACTTCTGCAGACGCCTCGTACCCTATTTGCTGACAACGTATTTAGGACCAATGCTGCCGATGTCGCTCTAGCAATGAAACGGTAAATAAACGTAAAAAACCGGGATAGCCTGGTTTCTGTGGCGTCAGAGGCCATCAGTGTTGATTGGTCATAGGTCAGACCTGTTAGTATCAATCCTGAATACGCCTTAGTTATTGTCTTTGTATGAAGATTTAAGTTAGATTGAAAAGATTCAAGAACAATGTAATTTTCGTATCATGCTCATTACAGCAGGAACAAAATTAGATGTCTTGTTCTTCAGTTTGGTTTTAAGGTATTATAGGCACAACGATAATTAAACGGCAAAAATAGGCCAATAAACCAAAAGACTTGGCTGCAGTAAAACGCAAAAGGTCAATCATACGAAACACTTACGACTCAGCGGCAACCAAACTGAAACCAACGCAGAGTACCGAAATAAAGAGAATTTTCTCCATCGTATAGGTGTCCACAGTAATAGCCCTGTTGGTCGGTAGGTATGAAGGTTTGATGATTACCTGACTTCAAGATGCTCACCTGGTCAGCTTTTCATTGACCACTGTGATCAACTTGGACCCTACCAAAGTACTGACATACTATTTATACCTAGATTTATTAACAACTTCCTGTAATGCCGTAGGTATCTAGGCAGTTATCAACAGACTAGGGAAGTAGACATCAGAAATATAATCTCGTATTTTGAAATGAAAACCCTTTAATCCTTTAATATTTCTAGGTTAAGAACATTGAATTGTGTTAAATTGTCAGATTATCTTAAGACGATTTTGGCATTGGTTTCCCTGAGTAATAATGTAAACACATAGGCAATAACAGTTTACAGGAGAGCTAGAAGTTGTCAATGATCCAGTCACTAGTAAATATAGGCTACTTCACACTAAACAGATGGTTGAAGGATCCATAATCATTACTTATTTTTAGGTCTCCAAAGATTTACTGATATAAAACAATGACGTATCACTGTCTAAATATAACTGCTATGTACTATTTAATAAATACCGAAATATATCTATTGAATATGTTCGGGGAAATCTCTACTCGTACCCTGGATTCATGTTAGGCTCTATTTGATGATTAAGATTCAGCCTGAATTAAATAAATGAACTTTGCATTTAGGTTCTCACATCTTTATTTGAAGCAGAGAAAGTTAGTCATTAATGCTATAGCAACTTGTATAAAATATATTGCCTTGATTTACACAGGGACTTTTTCGGGTCTCCAATTCGGAGTTATCCACCTTGCAAATATAATGCTTTTGGTACTGATATCTCCCAATCAATTAAACGTTCATGTACTTTTTATTTCTGTTAGTCAAACCGTTTTTCTATACTGTCTGTGGTTTATGTTAAGATGGTATAAATTGTGTTATCTTTGACATCGACAATGGGCTTCATATCATTTTCAAGCTGAATTATCCAGAAACAGTCTGTAGCCTAGAGAACCTCTGCACCACTACGTTACCTCATTCCATACATTCCCTTTGCGACCCTCCTTTCATGGAGAAGTTTATCACATCTCGCCGGTCGAGTTTCAGAGAAGCAATGATTGTAAGCATTGAAATGTTCATTAGCCATCATGTCAAACCCACTCTTGTGTCTTAAAGTGACAAAGAGTATGTTTTGTGAATTTTCATGTAGCTTATAATAGATAAGACTTTAAAAAATACCATATACCTAGTGTAGTTCAAATATCCTACCTAAACCCAATAAACTCCTTACTTTCAAGAATTAGGTTTAAGTCACTGACGCGCGCCACTGTCCGGTTTTCGATCACCAATTACAACTTTTACAAATTTTCCACGAAACACGCCAACTTTGTGTTTAGGGGCGTAGCTAGAGTTTTAAAGAATATACTCAAACGAGGCCGTGCAGTGCCCGAGGCACCTAGGGGTGTTTGCATCCACATTCAGTCCACCAAGCTGTAAAAATGAGTACCTGAAAAACGGAATTACAGCGTGGCAGTTTTGGTGTAAACTAATGAGAAAAAGGAACGCTGGCTAATTTTCAACAGATTGACAAACGAAATGTTAGTACGATTTAGATTAATCTTAGCGTGTGTTTGATAGATAGTATTGTTTAGAAAACAAGAACACGTAATTTCAGTCTTGAACTTGAGGGAAGAATGCTTCTTGCTTTTCAGTTCTGGTGTTTTGAAGCCATTAAAAGTATAGTAACATCTCTTATTTATACATTTGCAATCTTAATACATGGCGTCAAGAAATACGGCGAAAAAAGCCATTTCGTTCAATCTCGCTTACAGAGATTCTAAAATGACTTTTGAATTGGGCTTTTAAAGTTCGTCTTTTTTCAGTAAAACATCAACTTAAAATGATTCATACAAGGAAAATGTGTTTGAATTTGCTTCTAAGGACATGGTGTAACTATGTTTCAGTCATATTTATCTTCAATTGATTGAAGCACACCTTGTTTTCAATACCTATTGACATGTACATGAAAATGGAATTGTCAGATTGATATTATGACATTATTTGAGGAAATAAATTGTTTAGCATTTTTGTAAACAACAAATTATTAAGCAATAATAAATTTAAACAATCGCTTGCATTTATAACAGTTTGAAACCTTTATGTATGTTTCCTGAGTTGCTTAACTCTGTCTTCTTTGTACATGTTCAAGCAATTCATATGGCAAACTATCGATGTCTCGATTAACTGTAACGCTTAACCGCCTAGACCGTGTCTTTCAAGACGACTTAGGTTATTAGGGACAAATGCAAAAGGGCGAGATCCAATACGCCAATCGCGTGAGTAGGCTATTAAAACTGTGGGTACATGTATTTTGCATTTCTTTATCGTCTTTCCTCGGGAAAAGAAACTAAACTTTTAGAAAACATATGCTTACCAAGAAGAGCCCGCCAAATAAGGGCATTTCGTGATTCTCAAGCGTTGATTTGCTAAAATGCTTTCCACATGAGGGTTGCCCTATTGTACTAATTACAACAATTTCGCTTTTTGTATAGATGTTCAGCTTTTATTTTCAATCAAACATACAGAAGAAGATTTAAGTAGGGTTTTGTTTACATGTTTTGTTTTTTTCTATAGAAATTTGGAGAACATGTTCTTACTCATGATCAATTGAATACATTGCGTATAGGTAGCTACGCCAATGTAATCTTTTGGGTTTTTTTCTTTATGAAATTTAGAGGAAAAAAGTGTACTCAATTGACTACATTGCGTATAGGTAGCTACGCCAATGGTGTTACAAATAGTATCCCATGTCTTACAATCTAAAACTTTGTGTGTGAATAGGAACTTTTTGTACTAATGCCATACTCTCTCAGGGTGATGTTAGAGAGAGGTCACATTGATATACCAAATCTAACGACAACAACAACTTCCAGGTCGTCGTACAGACCTTTTCTATTTGAACTAAACATCTCTTGATACCAGACCATTCAGATGAGGTCGAAACACTACCGCAATGACTCTGACCTTAGCAGATGGCTTATTCTAAAAACATTACTGGTCAGTGATGATTAAATAGATGCGCTGCGAGTTGACTCTTGACCTTTCTAACATCGTCATATCATTGTTGCATAATTTGATCATTAATGGTTGATTTAATACTTATAGAATATGGATTATTAACAGAATACCGGGCGAATATGGACCGGGCGGTACGCTTATGTAGAAAAGTTCTTTACTGCAGACAAATTTGTCGAGCCCCTGCTCAGATTCGAACCACGGACCTTTTGATCCCATGCCGAACGCGATAATCACTGCGCTGTCTATTTGAATCTATTTGAATCATTTGCTTGATAAGCGAAACGTCGTACCTTTGCAATAAAGATATATAAAATCCACAAAATTCTTCCTTATCAACAGGGTAGCGTAAATGTTTGTGTGTTGTACAGAGTCCTTTTCGTTTGGCCAAGTTTTCGGCCATCTTTCAGCATAGGGTGTTTTCTACCTTGTGTCTTCTGAATGATGCCCATCTTAAATCAATCAAAGACCTGCTTTTCTTTATTTTGTGCAAATCTAAAAAGTTTAAAAGATATAAAATGAGATCTTAAAGAATATAAAATGATTTCTACCAGTGATCTAAATCCGTTAAGGTCTTTAGTGAAGAAGAGCAGTGCCCTACTTAATCACTGATTATCTCAACTGACTACTAGATCGGTATAGTAAACGGACTGCACAGCATCTTACTGCAATGATATTTATTTGTCATTCGCACCAACAACAGTTCTGTGTTTATATGAGCGGTGCAGTGATGAAAGTTTAAATAAGCTTAGAGGTGGGAAATGTCGTCATAGTTTTGTGCAATAAAAATGAATAGTTGCCAGAAAAATACACTTGAGTCTAAAGCATTATTTCTAAACTCTTTCTAAGATTAACCCTATGGGGTAGTTGAGTATTTGTTTAAGATTCGTCAGTGCAGATGAGTATTGTAAATAGACAGGCTACTTCACCTAAAACTCACTATGATCTCTATATCTATTACTAAGCTTCCCGAGAAAACAAAATAGTTTTACTTTAAGCCTGTTAAGACGACTGCTTGAAGTTGTCTAGTATCTAGGCTGATACGCCAGTTCTTAATATAGTTCTTACTACTGTCCGAAACCCCCCCTCCCCTTCTTTTGAACATCTATTATAGATTCAAGTCAATAAAAATAATTTGAAAATGTGAATAGTAAATCATATATAACGTAACAATAGCCTCCTCCTCCCCCCCCCCCCCCCCCCCCCCCCCTTTCAAAAATCCTGGATCCGCTGGAATCTATATCGGTTCCTACTCTATAAGTTTTTTTTCAACTTTAACTCCTTCATAATAGGCGAAAATTGGAGAGAACAAGTAAAGCAGAAATATTTTTTGTGTTGAGATAATCAATACTCTTAAAAGTAAATTAGAAGTGTTAAACAATATAGTTGTTGAAACATTTTGATGTTCACCTTTCTAGGTTTGGTTAAGGAGGAGGACGCAATAATTTACATCATCAAAACGTAAATGACATCTTCATAAAACGTCGTAAATCAATCTTCGATTGGTCTTGTGTATTTCTGTACGCGGTTACCGACACAATGCACGTGTAGGCCCACTCATCTGTAAAATTTGTTAGAAATGAGTTAATTTACATAAATAAAACACAGTTGTGAAAAAGGGTAAGTAGAATATACCACAAATGAAGTTATTTCAAAAAGTATAAGTTTATCGCGGATAAAGTGGTAGTAAAACGTTTTATTTTGAAATCATATTTATTAAATTTTCCCCAATAGATATATGCTTATATACCAAATGCATTATCTTCAGAGGATCAAACACCTCATGACTCAACCGGATTATCCATAGTCGTAGAAGAAATTATCACGCGAAAGCTCCTGGCGGTCATATAAGTGTGAACACATCAGTATAATCGTTTAAGGCGAAGAAATAGATTCTTGTAGCGTGTGTTTCCTTCGTTTGATAAAAACTTCTTGACTAAAACATATTACCTTGCAATTGGTAACATTTTGTTGTCCATAGATCCCAGAGAATTTCATTTTATCCTTCAATGTTCAAAATATAAGGAAATAAGACATAAATATATTAAACATTATTTTTGGAAAAACCCTTCTGTTTATAAATTGGTACAATTATTTACCTTGAAAAATACTACCCAACTGTGTAACTTAGGTAAATTTCTTACCAACGCCATGAGAATAAGAAATATGTAACTTATCTGTTATAGATTACTATGTACATTCACCTTCCATAATATGTTTGTGAATACTTGCAAATTGTTAGATTAAATACCACAAAACCATCCGGTTATATTCTATTGTATTATAATAATCCAATGAAATGTAATATTTCACGTTATTACTCGCCCGTGTAAGATACCGCAGTGTAATATTTATACGGCGATATTAAACTAGTGTAATACCGCTACCCATATGACGTCATAATATTGTGTGGTTGTGACGTCACAATCTTGGCACCGACGTCTCATTGGCGGCTTAGTCGCGGAAATGCTTCGTTCAGTACACTTTCGGTAATAATGCTTGATAACTGAGGTCAAGTAATAAACAGAATACTAAACTTCCTTCCATTTTATACTATTTTTATTAAACTCGTTAATGATTTGGTATCAAACTCGCTTTCGCTCGTTTTATACTTAATCATTAACTCGTTTAATAAAAATAGTATTATATGGAAGGTCGTTTAGTATCCTCTATGAATCAAAGAATTGAAATGATACTGCCCCTTTACTATTCATTTAGTTTGAGCAAGCAAAACATTACGAAAGAACCCTAATTTACATGTATGTTGTTTACCTGTTGAGAGAACGCGAAGCGTATGACGGTCGTGATCTGACGGTCGTGATCTGCCCGTATAACATTTGTCTATCCTATTCAAACAACCTTAAACAACTGTAGATGCGAGCGCACACCTGTATAAATCTAGACAACTATGGTATAAGTGACATTATGTAGATTATATGTTATGCATTTTAAATCTTAACACCCTGATTAATATTGAATGCGTTGAAGTCGCTATGAAAAAAGACTTCACTCAATCGATAGAAAATGACTGTTGAACTATCTGCTTACTCCACTCTGAGTATCAATATTTTACGGCGCTTCTAATGTTAGCGTATCAATGTAGTCCTCACAAATGTCAAAACCAGTTAAACAATCCTTCAGCAATTATTAGATAATAAAACGATGTCAAATGCTCTTGATTTTTATAAATATCCTCTCGCCAAAAAATATACTGAAACCCATATCTGGCAAAAACGAGTTTTCAAAAAACAGAAGCTGAATTCATTAAGTTCATCATTCTGCATTGGATTGACTTCTAGATAAAGAATAGTACTTCTGCCACCGTCATACATGTATCTCAGCAATACCAATTTAAACAGATTAATATATAGCCGACTTAATCATTTTGATAGTATCTTATTACGACATTACTGTCTCATTCCTCATTACGAATGGAATAACGTAAAACGTCTGAACTGAACGAGATAGACAGCAACTTACATTAGAATTAGATTGTGATGAAAAAATGCATGTTGTTACAATGTGCTTAACCTACACCAGCGTACATGTATCCGTTTGTTCCCCGAAAGCTTCGCGGGAGACATTAGGTTTTCGCTCCGTCCGTAATTCCGGTATGCTATCGTTTCCGGGTCGGGTCTCAAACACGGTTTCATTACTTTCTAAGGAAATGCGTTACGTGATTAGACCTTGAGAGGAGAAATTTGCTACTTTGTTTTTCTAGTTTTTTCTGATGTCTTTCGAAACAATTTGAACTTTATGCATACGTTTGAATTAAGGGAGATAGGCACAGTTCTCGCATCTAACTATTCGCTATTATTGTACGCAACTTGGTATATGCTAGGCCTATTGCCGTAATGGCGCCTTTTTGCTTCTTTTGTTTCATAAAATAACATAAAATCAATTTGAATTTGGTATATTTGGGTAGGCACCTTTTCCGGCCTCAATCTCAAAATCTATTTAGTATTATGTGATAAGACCTACAATGTAGTGGTGGAGTGCTGCCTTTGTCTACTTGATATATTTTTAATTTTTAAATTTTTTGGTATCAATGGAAACTTAATAAATGCAGGGCGTAGGAACCTTTTCCGGCCTATAAGAACTATTTGACAAAACGTGGTACATAACTATACCTTGTGTCGTAGTGAGAATTGCTTTAAGAAACATTGAATAGACATCTTTTTGTTATCAAAATATATGAGATGTAAGTCACGTACAAAACCAAGCTCAAAAGCATGGCACTTCACATCTACTGTCTGGATTTAGAACAAAGTCATTCTCTTCTCATATCTCACTTGAGAATATTCAGCCAAAAATGCAATCAAAGTTTGAAACTTCTTAATGCAATACTTGATTATGTCTTTAAAAATGTGCTTGTAAATTCATTCTTGGCAAACCTTTTTTTTATCACAGTCTAGGACATGCTACATATAAATCTATTGGTAATTATTAGTAAATGCAAAAGAGTTTGCAATGATTATCAACAGTTCAGTTGTAATTGAAACTCTGCAAAGCGTCTGAATGGGCCAACGATTCCAATAAGCGACGAAATTTAGCGGCCAATCACAGCTCCAATATCCTGTTGTGACTTCACTCTGGGTCATGTGACCTTATAACTGGACCGTTTGTTGATGTCTCACTGACTGCTTGTAGCTTTAGATTAAATTCCTGCATTCTGTCCTGTAAAGATATCGTCACAACTTGACTCAATACCTTAGCGTGGTGTCGTGGTTTAGAGACCCCGAGAGCTATGCCATAGTAGGGTCACCCAAGCTGGACAGGTGGAAGGATAGAATCCAGTCCAGGAAGTCGTTATAGAATCTGTTGTCTTTCTCTCTCACTATGCCTTTCTTTCCCTCTTTTCCCTCATCCACTCGATCCCTTTTCTCTTTGACGTGTCCACTCATTTGTGGAGGATTATTATACACGGTGTGCATGGACTCAGGAAGAGCTTGTCAAGCAAACCATGCCTCAATATAATGTTTTTGATGTTACATATTTCAGAGAGATACCAATATGTCATCCATATTGAAAGATCTCCGTTTTTACTTCACGTATTATTATTATTAAAATTGTATATACTGTGTCCACTCAGTGTGTCTCATTTCTTTATTATTTCATCCTCCAACAATGAAAAATGGAGAGGACGTGCCCTTAATTATCAATTTTAATTCAATTCGAATATGAGCTGACTTGTCTGGGATTACTTAGTCATGTGTAATGGCCAGACTTACTCTTTCTCGGGAAATAGATATCCCCGGAATTCAACAAACCCGATGGTCAACGAAGTAAACTCACGGGCAAAAGATACGCTGCCACTTTAGATTTGAAATTACGAAAGAAAAATCAAACTCAGATTCAAACCCAATTGCATGAAAACACATCGCCCATATACAAAAATGATTGTTTCATATTGAACTGTGGTATCAAACGCATGTTTTTCCAAAATTTTGTCAATTTATGGTTTTCACCTTTTTCATGCAAAGCAAAATAGCCCCATGCCCGACGAGTATAAAACCAATGCGAATTGGTTGTCAGACACCCACTTTGTAAAAAAAACACTTGAAGAATGACAAGATTGACTTAACAGCAACGTTAGCGAGCAATCAGGATGATTGAAATGGGAACAACCAACACCCATGTTGCAAGAACGCTTAGCGGTCACGTACAACTGTCACAAGACTAATGCAACTTTATTGCCATTCGGGACGGACCTCAGAAGTTCAGGCGGACCGAGAGTCACAACCCACCAGGACGACAAATATCTGCGCCCGTTACACCTCAGAAACCGCTTCCTGACAGTGACGTCATCGGCGTCAAATGCCCTCACCGGGTAAGCAGACGCACATTGACCTGACGTCTAAGGTCCCGTGGCACCAGAGCAAACAGATCGTTCTGGGGACAGCTGTTGACAGCCGAACACCGCCAACGAAGACTGAGATGGGCGAGGACGGTTTTTCGTTGGCAGCGACGTCAGAGGCAGTGGGTCCTTTTCTGTGACGAAAGTCGGTACTGTCTCGTCACAGCAGATGGAAGAGTGCGTCATTACCGCCGTCGGGGAGAGAGAAGTGGTGCCCTACGGAGGAGGAAGTGTCAGGGTTTGGGGAGGCATACTTGGTGAGGAGAAGACGCCGCTGGATATCGTAAACGGAAATGAAACGGCTCAGCGTTACGTCGATGACATTCTGCATTCCGTCGTCTGTCCCTTTCTTCGACAACAGGCACAAGGACAGTGCCTGAGCGCACACAGCTCGAGTTACTCAGAACTTCCTCAGAACATTGACGTTTAATTTAGGCATGTTCGCCTGACATGTCACCGATCGAACATCTTTGGGACGCTTTTGATCGTCGTATTCGTCAACGACGACCACATCCAGATAACGGCCAGCAACTTGCTCAAGCTCTCGAACAAGCATAGCAGCACATTCCACGTAATGACGTCAGACGTTTGGTTTTCTCCATGCGTTGGAGGGTTAATGCGTGTATTGTTGGGAGGCCATACTTGTTATTAAAATGAACTGTTTTCAACACACTGAACCTGGATTTTCCTGCACCGGGATCAGTCATGACAGTGAACTTGGACTGTTTGACCCCCAGGCCAATATCGGAGACTGTAATACCGGAAGCTGATTTGTCACATGTTCTTGTTAAATACACATTTCTTTTCATCTCACTTTAGTATTTATTCTGCAATCTAGATTTAAATACATGGTAGCGTTTCTTTTGCCCGTGATTTATTTAAGGTTGTGTGATTAAGCGAGTTGGGGTTTAACATGTTTTCAACAATATTTTAGCCGTATAAAGATTTGAAGACTTTGTAGGTAAATATATTTCGAAAAGTATGATAGACAAGAAAATCTTGTCTGGATCTTATATTCTTCCATCAAAACAGTACCGTAGGGATACTTTCTTGTATAGGTAGGGAACATCTCTGCCGATTATGACCAATGCATATGCATGTGATTCTTAATATCTATGACCAACGGGGCATGGATGGAATAATAGACAACTCATCATTCCACAGTTAAAATTTCATTTATTTCCGAACATCGATAGAGCCTCAGTGTCATCTTTTCTACAACGTTTACACAACTTGAGTTTGTTAGCGGCACTTTTACGGATGCGCGAAAAGATGCGCACTGACAAACGTAAAAAACTGCCATGTAAAATAATTATACCAGGATAGTATATATTTTCCCGTTATTCTATGAGAATGTATCTTAGATTAATATGTAATTAGTGGGTCTCTAATGTTAGTGATGATCCAGATTTTCAGAACACAGAGGACGTTGACGAATCACGAAAGACTGAGAAGTGACAGTAATGCTTTAAGATTTAAAATCAATTCACAAAGAAGCTTTATTTAAGATCCTAAATTCTGTGAAGACCTGTCGCTTCCCACGTCAGTTATGCATGCTTGATCCTCTCACATGCATTTTGCTTGTACGTTTGTGATACTTGTGTGTCTCTCTATGTTTTGCAGATTTGTGTTACGTTGTTTCTGATCTATTGCAGTATTCATAAATAGAGGATACTAAACGAGCTTTCATTTAATACTATTTTCATTAAACGAGTTAATGATTAAGTATAGAACGACCGAAAGATAAGTTTGATACCAAATCATTAACGAGTTTATACAAATAGTATTAAATGGAAAAGAGTTAAGTATTTTGTGTATTACTAGACCTCAGTAATCAAGCATAATTGTTGACAGGAAGGTGTGTGTTGAAGGAAACATTTCTGTGACTTGCCTGCCATTGAGACGGCAGTGATAACATTGAGACGTCACAACCACACACTGTGATCGTGACGTCATACTTGGAGCGGTATTACACTAGTTTGATATTGCCATATAAATATTACACTGCGGTATCTTACACGGGCGAGTAATAAACATGGGTCTTTGTCTTACATTCTGAATGTTTGAATAATATCTACTGTTTCATTAAAATGTCCAACAAATTAATCTTTCATGATCACGAACAGGTAATTTCAATACTCTCTTATATATAACACAACCGTACTATATAAAGGCACATAAACGGTTATGATTTCTAAAAATGCAACAATAAACAAATGGATTTTCAACAAATGTTTTCATGAATGCAATTACACCAATCGATAAAAATGTACTTTGCAGTTCACCGGGTCCGGACAAAAGCAATTTTTACACATAAATGAAAATCTGATATAAATCAGAAGCAATTCTTGGTTTTTAATTTGAAATTTGCGCTCACGTATTGACTGATTTGACTTAATGAGGTAATTTCCTTCAGAGCTTCAGGGGAATAAACCAAGGATTTCGGCAATGTGGAGAGGTCATAAAAAAAATCTTAATAAAATTGCACTTTAGCCCCAATCTATAATAACTTTAAATTTATTGAGCCGTATAATTGCTAGTTTATTTTTTTTAAAGAATTTAATAGAATAAAATGAAAATCGAGACCCAATGTGGTTTTCAGGGCGGTGAAGCAGTGAAGCGGTGATTCACAATGCACTGTTAATCTTCAGCAAAATGCAATCGTCAGTTGAAGTAGTAAACAAAACAGCTTATGTTGTACACATCGTCAAATATACAAGCTAAGAAATGTTGTGTGCCTGCCTGTATCAATAAAGGTCCAAAACAATAAACATAAAGTAGTATTTATCAACAATTAACAGTCTGGTTTGCTCGACACAACAACCAATATGACGATCAATACCAAGATATCATACCAGTTGCAAGCAACGTTTGTTGACGTCACTGTATATTCAAAAACTCCCATGAGCAGCAATATATAATTCTGAAGTTTGAAATGATAGCAATTAGATATTGATAGTTCATACATATTCATATTAATACGACATGCGCAGTAGAAGGTGTAAATCAACAGGGATTTCTGTGTTTTGATATAACTAAAGATACACTAAGTATCTCACCCAAGAATCTCTTACCCAAGTTGGTTAAAGCCTTGCGACGCCATTAACTAAAGATGTATAGGATTTATGATATGCATGATGACAACACCTACAATATGGATATCCCTTTTTCTCACACACGCGATATCTATTGTGGTAGCCACTTTTCATGTTTTAATATTACATTACTAACGAACAAACCACAAAAATCGTTGTCATCACGCCAGCGTGATAATTCATTAACGAGCAAGAAGTATCCGCCTCTTGGGAAATCTAATCTCATTAGTACTCTTCCGAGGATAACATCATACCACAAGCTGATGCAAATTTATTTTTCTATATTTCTTGCTAAACTGATTAATTCTATCCTTTTTTAATACCATTAATTCTATTATTTGATATATTGGTATCACGAAAATATACATAATGAAATTCACGCTTTCAGATCAGTATCATATGTCTTGATACTTGCAATAAAAGTATATTATGTTGGATAATTGCCATACCATTCAAGTGAGTACATGTACTTTTTATTCTAACTTTGATTCTCTAAAGAGTAAACTAATTATTGAAACATACTGAGTCATATGAAGTTTGGTGATTTGGAGAAGTAACCATCCCTATGTTCATGTATTACTTTTACATTTAATTTCAGTGGCTTTTAGTTTCTATCATTTCATTTTGTTAACTGTACACACATTTACGTCATTTGAATGTGATCGGATTACACTGAATTGTTCTAATGAAAATGCTCTTTTTTGACGATGCATAAGATGTTGATCTAATCGGTTTCCTGGCAACTATACAATATGCACACCACAAAACCATACATCAATCAGTGGTCCAATATCCTGCTGAGCTTTGCAGATTTCTTTTCTCTGTTCAGCCTTATGACCTTTTCACTAGAAATTTCAATAATCCTTTGTCGACTGCCTGTCGCATGTTTGACATGCAGGGATGTTAAAACAACATCCAATAAAATCTGGGTTTTAGATGGGAAGATATTTCGATATATTAGAATTCTGATCTGGGCGACAAGCAGATTGCCTCTGAGAAAGGTTACCTGGAGTTTCTATGTTTTGGTTTGAGATTCCTTAATATACAAATCCAGTTTATCATATTTGACATAGATATGATTCAAGATTTAGAATTGTCAATATTCTGGTGTAAACTAGCTTGGTATGGACACACATGTAACAGATGAATCACTTTGAATGAAATCCAAGAACTTCATATCGTCTTCTATGAACAAATATAACAGCGTTTTTACTAGGTATTTAAAAAAACTGATAACGAATTTGACTTTAAATCATACGCTCATATCCTTATTCAGAAACTAAACTTCAGTCTGATTAAAATCGACTGTGATCCAAGGAATAAAACTTTCAAAAATTACTCTAACGGTATCCGCACCTATCTATCAGGGGTTTAAATGTTCACGTAACTGCCGTCTGAAAGCAGCCTCATGCTTATATCTAATACTTGATCAACCAGAAATCTAGTTCAGCTGAAACTAAGGCTGCAGACTAGTTGCGCACTTTCTATTCATTGTGTTTTAGGTTGATTTCACTTGCTGCTTCTTGCATAATTGGGTTTTACAAGATGTCTGTAAGCAAAGAATGTAAACACGACAAAATGGTTCCTGAAGTTATGAAAAGAAAGAAATACAGTGAAAATTCATTTGTTGTGCCTGTTTTCTTTAACGTTCTACCAACTCCGCAAGCTAAAACATATGTTATTGTTCAACCATCGTCCTCATTTAAGTGAAACTCAATATCGTTGGTTCTGTTTTCATCATGATGCTTTGTATTAAAATAAAGATGTCAATCTTAAGTTTTGGGGTATTAAAGATTGTCATTGAATATCCAATATTTATGAAACATAATAATATATTTGATACAGGATATTACCTACCCGAACATTTGACAAAGCCAGGATATTGTGAATAAGGTGAATTCACTGTATTTCTAATTGTATTAAGTAATTGATTATAAGAATCTTGTTGTCACTTTGCCTAAACTGTTGATACATAATGTATATGTTATAGTTGACAGCCAACTTTTATCAGAAATAATTTGACTTTACCGTAAAAGAAGAAGAAAAAATCCAGGCAGCAATTTGAACCCCTTTACAAGAAACGGGCACTAAAAGGTAACAATATAATTCCAAAACCAAAACTCTAACAATCTTTTTCCCAAACAGAAGTATCCCAACGACCAGGTTTTTGTTTCATACAGTGAAAGATTAAGGCTTTAGATGGATTCATGGCAGAAGGATGAAAAACTGGTATCCTGACATCTACTGGTTATTCTGCAGAATTAGCTGTTTATCGAAACTATGAACATAACTGCCTGGCAGTAGGACCTCACATTTAACAGTTGTCACGTGTGTTTCATACAAAACACAGTCAATATCTACAAAGAAAGTTTTAAAAAAATTAACGTCACCCAACGTTTGTCTTTGAACAATCAAAAGCATATTATTTCAACTTTTAATTATCGTTATGGTGTTAAACAATATAAATGTAAACCGGGTTGCTGAATCCCAGGGAGACACTCAAGAGCAGTAAGTTGAAATGCATCAGGCTAAAATGCAAACATCTGTTATTAAAAATCTTAATGACACAAGGGGAAAAATATCAATATTTCACTGTGTTTTATTTTCATTTAAACTTCATTTGAAAGAGCTCAAAGGTAAACGACTAAACAAAGCTCCTTTTTGAAAATGTAAGTGCCCATTATATAGAAAACGCGAAAGTAACAGTTGGATTCCAAAAGAGTATGAACCAAAATGTAACATCTTGTGAAACGTTGGTTAACAAACTCGGCAATGGTTGTAAACGGCAATACAGTAATTTCAAAATCCTTACTTGAGAGCAAGCTTGTAAATCAAGAGTGGAATCCGAGTGGATATGGTCTAATTTTTGCATAAGCCACATTCTGACGTGACGCTTGTTTTGTGTGCTTAAGGAACTAATCAAGGAGCAGTATTTTTGGTATTTACATGGACGTATATTTGAATTCAAATTTAACCGATTGACACAACAATTCAATGAACCAACTCCTTAAACTTTCAAACCTCAAATACTTCAAATCCTTCTCCTGAAAGTTATGCATCAACTCCCCCTTCCTACCTTTAATATTGGCCTGGCAGGCACTACTTTAAAACTTTTAACTGACTCTTTTATAGAAACCAGTTTGCATAGGAACCTCAAATTTATAAAATTTTCATTTTTGTTGAAAGGAGGCACAAATTTGTAGATATGATCTTAATCCTCTTTCAACTATTGGCACGACATTATGATTATCCTCAAACCTTCATCCTGTTAAGGAACCGTTCATATTATTAGTTCAACTATGACATTGCGTTCCAACTGTGACGACGGAAGGTAATCCGCAAATGCATGTACGTTGATTTTAAATATTTTCTTTGATTTTGTGACTTCCGCAATAAACTGAGTCATATTTGTGCTTCTGATATACCGTCTTCACAACACTCGTGCCTAGAGATCATTATTAAGTATATTGCTCGCTTTCGCTCGGGAAATACCAATATTTAGGCACTCATGTCATACACATAGGATGTCATGGACACTCATACACGTAAAATATCCTCAATATACGAGCGAATTGGTTGAAGTGTCTATCATTAACAGGCCATATGTTTCCTTTGATGAAGTTAAAACACATAAATGCTGAACTCTTGTCTAGCTATGTCTTGAAGATATACTCTTACGACGATAGACTTGTAAATTGCATCCATTTAACACGAATCTTTGTTTTACAAATCTAATCTAGATATGATAAGAAAATAATAGTTTTATAATAAGTTTTGATAAATCAAATGTTCTTAAAACACTTTGAAAATTTTATGTTTTCTAATTAAAAGAAACGTTTTCATGAAACATTTTTTTAAATTTCTTTAGCTTTTGAATTTTTTTCTATTTCCAAGTAAATAAATGAAATGTTATCTACAATTTAATTACAGAATCTTCAAATTCTTTGCGCCATTTGACTAAAAGTGCATAATGAATTGAATTTCATCAGTAATTATTTACTAGGCAAAAGCAATCGAATCAAGGTAATTATGAGGTTTTGATTAGGAATTGATTCATCCAGGGCCTATAGAATTGACTGAATGAGGTATTTAACCTATGAAATGCACTTAGGAGAAGAAAAAAAGAATTTGACAATCCGCTGAAATCATTTGTAAAAAAAAAAAATTGCCGTTGATCTACCGAGAAATATATGTTTTATTTTTTAACGATTGAAACCTATGATAATGGTATTTTGGTTCAAAAGACGGGTCACCAGCCCTTTAGTTCAAACTGATTTTGAGAACTGAACAAGGGATAAAATGAAAATGAAACTAAATGTGGTTATGTGTATTTGTATACAACATTCTCAACTTCATACTTCAGCTAAATCATGTGTTTACACTCATAAAAGGTTAAAGAATCAACCAAGCATCTTTATTAAACGTGTCAAGTGCATTTTTTATATACATTTATCCATACGAGCTTATATGACAGTCGACGAGTTATTATCATATTAGTTTGAATTATTTTGCTGACGTCAGGTATATTCAAACACAAACTGAACATCAATACATGTATATAGTTTGGAAGTTGAAATGGAAACAAGTACATATTGATGTTTTACAAGGACAAAATTTTATCAGGTTTTAATTTACTTTTATTTACATGAACTTAGAAAACTTATTTTGAACAATTGAAATTCTTCTTCTAATTTACAAACTTTAAAAAACACTGTCATCGACAGCAGCATATTAATTCATTTACGTCCAAATCATGTCTCATGGGGAATTCACACTTACAAAATTGCGTTCACTCTCATGAGCTGTTTGTTTTTCTGGATAAAGTGAACAATGATATATTCGATTCAAACATATCATTTTTATTGATTGCCAACACGAACATATACATTTTGACATTCACGTCATGTAGAATTGCAGAAATAACATCCCCTATTTTACTTATGATTCATTATTTATTTTTACTCGTCCCCCATTGCGTTCCTATGCTGATAATATACAAACGATTTGTCCTTTTAATTTGTAATAACTGTACACACTTTTATGATAGCATTTAAATAACGGTTTGAATTTTTTCAACACTCCAGCATGTGTCTTATTTGAACACTTTTATGATGATGCACAAGATGCTTTTGTTCTAATTGGTATCCTGGCAACTTTACAATATGCACACCACAAAGCCATATATCAATCAAGAGTCCAATATCCTGCTGAGCTTTGCAGATTTCTTTTCTCTGTTCAGCCTAATGACCTTTTCACTAGAAATTTCAATAATCCTTTGCCGACTGCCTGTCGCATGTTTGACATAGAAGGATGTTAAAACTACATCCAATAAAATAAGTGTGTTAGATGAGAATTTATTTCGAGGGTTGCGTGATGTACAAGTCTTTCCAGCACGACAAGCAATCGCCCTATTAATGATTGTATTTCCTGTTATTCTAAGGTTAGCTTTCTAAAGGGCTTTGTAAAATGCTACCTAAAGTTTCAATGTTGTTATATAAGTATATGACTTGAATATGAAGTGTCGTGTCATGTATTACACCACATCTAATACACATACAAGTATTAATTCCGAATGTAATAGGCTAACAGGGACTTAGACCTGGAAGAACAAACGATAATTGTGGGCAGCTTTTATTCCCTTTCAAAAAATTTAAAAGATTGATTAATTATTACTGACAAATACGAGAAAAGTTACTGTGAGTCTTGAGTCATTACAAACATGAAATGTAAAGTTGCATTTAAAATGTTTTCTTTGCAAGAAATGATATTCGACAATATTAGAAATGAATACATTATTATACATGCATTATGCAATTTCAACCCAAAGCCAAAGAATCCGGCAGCAAAATGCAACAGTATGCTTCTTTCAGCGTAAACGTTTGGTCCCAAGAGTTCAAGCGTATTGGATAATCGTATGTAACTCAGTAAACAAATTTAATGATTATTTTTTAAATAGAGTTGTTTACAGAGCTTTTTATGTGTCACCCTTTTTTTATGAAACGATTTGGATCAAAGACACATGGTTGTAATGGAGAATTTGGCCTTCCTTTGAACAAATCAGATCGATTTTTGTGTTTGCCAAACAATAAGACGATTCTAGTATATCTTTGCACTGAAAGAAAAATAAGATATTATAAACCTTTTGAAATTTATGGAAAGATATCATTTAAGAGGCGTAGCAAATAAAAGAATTTGGAACAATAAGGCCAGTAAAAAAAGAATAATATATCACCAAAAATAAGATGTTGTTTTTCAAATGTAACAGTGTTCTAGGAATATACTTTAATCATGCTGAAATACAGTTGATATGTCGAAATTACTCAGTTTTGTAGAGCAATGCTAAACGGCAATTCCCTTGCAAGTCTTAATTGATACCACTCCCCATCGCTGGCGAATCTAAACATACCTGAATTTCGTAAACTTTGTATGCCAGCTCTTAAACTTACAAAAGCAAAACATTGATGTACAATAAGCTGATACCTAAAGGCTTATACTTTTTGCTGATTAGGGCTAATATCATGATTTGCCATTGGTTACAAGGAGGATGCATACTATAGCCGGTTCAAGATGCTGATCGAACTTAAAATCATTGTCTCACTGCAAAGCAACTGAATTAGGTTAATCATTTTTGCCGAGTTCATCTTGTTCACCAATCGTTATTGTCACGTTCGCAAAAGCTTAAATTTTCATACACGTTTAAGATTTTAGTCAGCTCGGCCCGCAACAAATCCAGTGCACCCCTTTTGGTCGCACAGCAAATGCGATATACTAAGAATCTACAAATATTTTTCAAATATCATTTTTACCTAAACAGACGTTGTTGTCAATCAGTTTACTTTTATCGCATTACATTTTCAGCGTGTACATTGCATTTGTTCTACGTCATGGTTGTTTTGCGATATGATGTGGACAAGGGGGAGGGGTAGGGTTGTTTGAAATTTGTTTTTCATTTGAAACCGAATTTTTAACTGTCGAAACATCGAATTTTCTCAGTATATTTCTCACACATACAGGACTTAACCAACGGTTATGTTCAACAGTCGTTGGCGAAATATTATCAACTGTTTTTTGTGCAATATCGGGATTTATACACTCTTATGAGTATGTAAACAATTACAGATGTAAAAGTCGTACATTGTATGACATTGTTGAAATCTTTAATGGGCCAGACACACACTTGTTTGTTATGTAACCTACATGTAGTTCTATATAGAACGTTCTATCGGGATTTGTAAACAATATTCATGATTTTAGAGTCTCATAGAAACTTCAAGTTGAAGTTGAAGTTATAAATAAAAAGACTGGTCGAGACACCAATATTATTTCAGATTCTTACATTTGACTTTTACGTGTGACTCAGTTGATTGTGCATCATTAATATTTAACAGTCTGATCCTTTAACCTTTTACTTATATTTTATTATAAGAAAATTTTCAATTTGAATATTTATATACAAGTTTTCGTTAATTTAAAGGTTTTACAATGTGAAATTTCTCATTAAAATTTCTCCCATGTAACAATACATATAAGATATTTTCAGCTCTTGTAAAAAACGAGATAACGTTATGAAGCAATTCCTGATGTATCCCAAATGTATCATATCATTTACCCTTTAATTTTATTCTGCATATAGTCTTAAAAAGCAGAAAACGAAAGGGAATCATTTGATGTGTATTTTCACATGTACCCTTTCCAAGCTTGCAGATATGGCAAAACAATGAATTCCATCGAGCAAAGAATTCACTTTTACTAGTTTAATTAAATGCTGTTCAGAATAGTAATTGAATTTTACTCTACATACTTGATGACATATTTTGCTTCTGATACTCAATGAAAGTTGACGATTTATTGTCATCTTTGTCCCATTTTATTTTAAAAGGTGTATGTGTAAATATTGTTATTTACATGTGTGTCAAAACATGTGTTCAATTCACTTTAGAATGAGTTAGGAAGAAACGATACATTAAATAATGCGTTTGTGATAAATCAAAAGTTTTAGAATATCTTATTTTGTGTTATCATGGTTACTTGAACTATTGATGACAACAGAGACCAACAGTTCACCCTTGAAGCATTTTAACAACGTTTATCAGAAGCTACTGTCATAATGAGGATACCAGATTATCATTACATCTTTTCTACCAGCAGGTTTCCAGTTATTCAATGCTTCAATAGTGATGGATGTGACTCTCATGAGATCGACATAATTGTTAGTTTATCAAATCTGAAAGGTAGCATCATTGGTGCAGTGATGTGACATATGGCGGAATGTGATATACATTTCATTTGGACTGAATTGAACTGGATTATCCTGGATTATATGCACATCTGCTTGCTTTTTCAGTAATCTAACAGTCATAGTTATGATGATGTTTCTCCCCTTAAACTATATGAAAATAAAAACAAAGAGGTGTGTAAGGTCTGTGTGTTTTTGTCACGGCTAATCATTATGTATGTTGCTGTCAACTCTTAATCAGAGATTAAAGGCTCTTTAAACACTAAGAAATGTAGAGTTATGTTATTACTACATGTAGGAGACTATGATCTTTATACATGGCAGAAAAAAGGAAAATAATTATTGAACTGAATAGTTCTATATACTTAAAGAGAACGTCAACAGTGAAAGGATACAACTAGAGTACTTGATGTTTATCAACTTTACACTTTAAAGCCATACAATATTACAAAACGCTCCAATCAATGACAGTAATCTTATTAAAAAACATGTTTACAAGAAAAGACACTGAAAACTTTCATACAAAACTGATGCAATTAACAATTACTGATTTCAATTTCATCCGTCCGTGCGCACTCATATCAACAAATTTGGTTTTAATGAGATGATAAAGTATCAGAACCAACCCTTTTACAGATTATAAAAAATAAACGTTAATAAATGATCATTCCAAATGAATGTAAATTTGTCTTAAAAACTCAACCAAAGATGAATTTGCGATACAACACCAAAGGCTATCAAGGTGGAATGTTGAACGCCTGAAAATCATGCAATTGGTTTTTTAAATGATGGCTGGGTAGACATTTGTATGGGGTGTCAAAATCAAAATAAATACTTTCCAAATTAGAAAAAAATAAAGTCTCATTTCCTGATCTGCTACTGTAAATAAAATAAGGCTACATGGCATTGACAGATCAGAACAAGAAATAAAATATGGTTATCTCGTTAATAGGACGTCTGACAATGAAAATGTTTCCATTATATACTTACTGCTTATGTAAAGACCAATACCTGAAACATGTCATTAATGAAACGAAGGTATCATTTTGTGTTACCTGAAAAAGCACGGTAATTAAGAAATGTTTGTTTAGAGTTCCATGAATAAGGGCGATTTTAATTTTGGATAAGTATGTTAGTAAGTAAGTATATATATATATATCTCCTACATTAACCTTAAATATGTGGGATATAAATATATATATATAACCTCTAAATCTACGATGGAACCTAAGCCAACTGTTGTCAGAATCCAGATTG
Organism: Phorcus lineatus; assembly: GCA_921293015.1. NCBI lineage: Eukaryota > Metazoa > Mollusca > Gastropoda > Trochida > Trochidae > Phorcus > Phorcus lineatus. The sequence continues at coordinate 7,387,394 of OV121086.1, read as the reverse complement.
CATAGGGAACTCACATCTCATATATCAAAATCATCCTATTTTTATGATGTATGTATGACATTGTGTTTTACTTTTACTACCATTCTTATTAGTCTTTGTAAATTTCTGTTCCTACTCTTACAAATTAAGGCATGGAAGTGGTGCAAATAAAATTGGTGTCCTTTCGTAAGGACCATGATGGAAATGTAAACTGTAGTCATTATGTTCTGGTTATAAGTTTCAAATGAGAGCAATTTCACTGTTCTTTGATATACAACATAAAGTCTTTTAGAATTAAATGAATTTGCTATGCTTAGCAAAAACACATGGCTACTATATGAAGAGTTGGGATGGTTATAATGGGGAGAAGACGGACATGAGATCGTTCTAAAAGTTAGAAATAATTATTTGCTCACTTGAAGATGTTTCAGCTTTTTTATTGCCAGTTAGGCTATAAAAAAAGTGTTCACAGATGTAGTATTGAGAACAAATATACGAGGGAGTAGGTGGAATTGACACTCATTATAGAGGCATACCTTAAGGAGAGCATGATTATTTATTTTGTATCATCCATTTTCTATTTGACTTTCCCCAGTCTACTTTGAGATGAAGCATTAACTATAAGCGATATCATTGACTATAAAAATGTACTAGAGTGTTTCCTTTCCCCATCAGTTTATGTGTAAAAATTATTGATGAATAACATCTAGTCTTGACTTACGTGATTGGATGATGGTATTTTCAGCCCTATCAATATACTGAAGATGTTGAGTGTAACCCTGTGTGTCATTCGAGATTAACATCAATTCTCAAAAAAGCTTTATTTTGGATTGTAAAATTTATGAAGACCGATTACTTCCCATTTCAGCAATTTGTGCTTTCCCCCTTACATTCATCATGTTTGTATGTCATAAACGCAAGTTTTACAGCCTTGAAGGTAATATTTTGTCACTAGACTTGGTAATTGGGTTCCTTCAAATACAAGTTATTGTTCTATTTAAAAAAACCTAGATATTATTTAAAAATTTGATTCATAAATAACTTTCAATAAATCGAAATAGTTTTGAAACACTTTGAACATGTTTTATTTTTTTATCTTATGTGACAAAATGGAAATGTATATTTGAAAAATTGAAGATAATTTAAAGAAATCGACAACATTTAAATTAGTTTTTTCACACTTTTCTCAATTCATTTAAACAAATGTAATCATTTCTACAAATATTTCTAGTAATCTTAAATTCATTGTATAATCATTAGATTTTCAGTGCACAAAGCCTTTGAATTTAACCAAAAACTGTTATCAGGAAAAGCAATGGAACGAAATAATGAAACTCTGATAAAAGTTTGAAGCAATTTTGAGATTTTTATCAGGAATTTATCCGTCCATGCGCTCTTGTATTGACTGCTTTGATTTAATGAGGTTTTTACCTTATAAAAGGCATTTTTCAGGAGAACAATACAAAGAACCCGGGGATACCCTGAGATTATTTGAAATATTTATATGATTGTTATTGATATACAGAAATTCGAATACCATCTTATAAACAGTTAAAACATAGACTATAAATATAATATTTTTTGTAAAAGACGGATCATCAGCCTTATAATTGTTCAAAGTGATATTTAGAATTGAACAAGCGATAAAATAAAAAATTGTCTCAATGTTGTTATGTGAATCAAGGACTCTCCAGCAAAGGGATTAATTTTCACAGAAAAACGTTTGCACGTTTCGTATTACTGTTTGTATTGATGTACATCATCCATACCTACATACATCAGCTAAATCAGACTCGACTAAAGCATGAAAGCTAAAACAATCAACAATGCAATTTTAATAAATGTGATGATGAGCTCTTTTATACAATTGTTCATTCATAGTGACTAACATGGTAGTCAAAACAACATTATATTATATTATATTATATTATATTATATTATATTATATTATATTATATTATATTATATTACATAATATCATTATATATTATATCAGTTGCAGGCAGTTAATAAGCTTGCTGACGTCAATGTTTATTAAAACACAACCTGAACATATTAGATAGTTCTGAAGTTTGAAATTAAAACAAAATATCTTAATAATGCACAACGCATAAATTATATCCGGTTTTAAATCAACAGAGTCTTTCCTCTATTTAAATTGCTAAAGAATATATGATTAAATTTATTTTGCTAAAGTACCACAAAAGATCACAAAGATCAACACAAGCGTATTGATTCAATATCGTTCAAATTATTCATGATCAATCCCTTCAATAGCTTCAACATCATTTCTCCGTGTGGTTTTGTAATCATGGAAAGTCATTTTAAATGTTTAGATGCAGATATAAGGTTAGATGTGTTCTTATATGAAATATCATTTTCTGCTAACATTAAAATGAGTTTTCCTTTCAATCATGATAATAATATCCCCATTTACGATGAATTTTGAACACATTAGTTTTAAGTGGTTTTATGGCAACTCTTCAACATGCACACCACAAAACCATACATCATTCAGGGGTTTAATATCCTGCTGAGCTTTGCATATTTCTTTTTTTTTTCTATTCGGCCTACTAACCTTTTGACTAGAGGTATCAATAATCGTTTGCCGACTGCCTGTCGCATACTTGACATACAGGGATGTTAAAACTGCATCCAATACAAATCTGTAAGTTGATGAGAAGTTATTTCGATCCTTGCGTGATAAACAATTCCTTTTGTCATGACAACCAATTACCCTCTTCATGACTGTATATCCAAGGTTAGCTTTCTAAAGAGTTTTATAAAAGGTTACCTGCAGTTTCAATGTTGAGGTTTGAGATTATGATTTTAATATAAATGTCTATGTGCAATATTTAATACAAACGCAATATGCCAAATTAAAGTTGGAAATTTACCTGCACGATAATCCACTGTCGATGATACTATATTCTTTAAACTCAACCTTGTCCGGTGAACACCTGGATTTAGATTTCCTAAAAAACGTGATAAATGTTATATCTTTTTAACCTTCAACGGGATGTTTTTTCCTGTGCAAATTTTATTTCCCTAATTTTTAAGTAATATTTCTTTAGCAATTTAATGATAATAAAAATGTTTCATAAGAAACCAAATGATTGTTTGATTCTCTTGTAAGGAATTTTACATGGAGTTTTTTTGTGAACGTATTTATTTGGGTTTAAATCGTCACTATTTTACTTCAATCTACAATCATTGGTTTGGTTCCACCATTGTAATTTGTATGATAATAACAATTATTCTTGGCACAAATCCATAGTGCAATTTAAACCCACACCCTCAGAAACCGAAACGTAGCTTTATGTATTTTACTTTGAGTCTTTTCAATAGGAACTCTAATTAACGCTGTAGTATTTGCACCCTTGAGGTATATTCTGTCCATCAAATTGACAGTCACCAGGTGCAAGAATATTGAAGCACCGTATTTATATCTCAAAACAAATTCACTTATTCTGACTTAAATTGAACTATTCACAAAGTTGTCTATTTGTCACTTTGGTTTAAATGAAGATATTTCGGTTGAAATTCGATAGTGTGGATTTTGTTGAACAATTCGGATCGAACATTTACAGAAGAAGAACTGAGTGAGTGCGTTGGGGTTTAACGTGCTTTCAACAATATTTCAGTTATTAAGCTTTTATGCGAGCTGGAGCTAACATGTTCCTGGTAGGGGCACCCAAGTTGGACTAGTCGACGGGTAGAAGCCAGACCAATTTTGAGTCCTTCTAAAACCTGCTAACTATCTCTCACTAGGCCTTTCTTTCCGTCTTTACCCTCATCCTTTCGATCCCTTTCTCCCTGATCTGTCCACTCTCTTTTGGATGCTTGTCATCCACGTGCATATAGCTCTCAGGGTCTCCGAAGCACGCAAACCACCACAGCACGATAAGGTTTTGAGTCAAATGGTGAAAGAAGAACTGAAATGTTGCATAACCTGTATGTGCTAAAAGACTTATTGTATGCTATAGATAAACCAATTTTTGTAGTAGGGTAAGAAAGAATGGCATTTCCGATAAAAAAAAGTTTAACTTTATTATCTGTTTTCCTGGATGTCGCAAAAGATCAATTATTTAATCAAACATAAGAGTTAAACTTAAATTGATCTGAAATGATGATTTTTTTCAATTCGTAGAGCGGATTTTTAAAATCAATAAAATAGAGAGAGAGAGAGAGAGAGAGAGAGAGAGAGAGAGAGAGAGAGAGAGAGAGAGAGAGAGAGAGAGAGAGAGAGAGAGAGAGAGAGAGATATGAAACCATGTGGAACAATTCCCTAAATATGGGTTAATACTCACGGCTATCGAAGGTTAGGATTACAAGAATACAGGAAGTGCGAAGAGAAGGTCTGTGGCTAAAGTTGACTTCATGAAAAGATGGTTTCTTGTCACTGTTTGCTCTGTTTGTAAAGGCACACCATGTTTATTCAAATAAACAAATTAAGCATTTACATATATAGAGATCAATTGGAATTTAAATTGAAACGATATACAAAAACACTAACTAATTGTTTGAGTTTGAAAACCAATTTCTTTTCTTCATTATAAGGCGATTGTAGAATTTTAGATAATACAATTGCATATATAGAGAAAACTAAATTCTTTGTCTATTTTCTGCAGTTTGTGATCTCAATTATTCAGGAACATTTCACTTATCAACTTATGTTTTGTTTTGGTGTGTGCCTAATTCTAGTATATTGATTTTAGAAATATTACATGATTATTTTGTTGAAAGTAGATACAAGACAAGTAAAGCAAGCCAACGATATATAGTATCATTTTATTGAAAGATTTGAATGGTTAGGTCGTCCATTTTTATAATATGTAACAGTAAAGAGGGTACAATTTCACGTTTCTTTTGTCGACAAAGTTTTGCGAAGATGTGTAAGGGTCAAGTGGGTAAATATCCACGATTCAGTCTTTTAAAATCGATCGTGATAGCATGCGCAATTACATATAAGTTTAAGTCTTGAGAGAGCCTTAACTCATGCATCATAGTATTGAGATTTGATTGTAGTTCACATACCTTACCCCATTGTTGTGACAATGTCTATACTGTTTGAGGTACATACAGGTTTACAATATATATATATATATATATATATATATATATATATTATGTTAAACTTTTTTGTGAAATACAATTCAAAATGTTTGTGCCCCTTAACGTTCCCATAAGAATTGGTTATCAAAGTGAACCAAGTTGTTTTTATAAATTACGAATTTACTGTTGACCAGGTATGTGATCCTGCCAATGTGTAAAGAGATTGGCAAAAGCCTAAAAACGTTTACGTATCCAAAATTACAATTCATCAAGGGAAATGAGCCAATTTTTTTTCAAAACAGACCGTCGAACGTGGTTTCCACCGAAAGTTCTAATTACCACAATTTAAGGACCTTAAATTGTAACATGTGTCCCTGAAATCTAGCAGCGAAAATAAAAGTTTGTGAGTAAGTGGTAGCAAAATCATAAATTGATTTGATCTATCATATTTGTTACTTATATTAAATACCCATGCATGTTGCATTGTATTCACCGGAGTCTGCGAGTGCACCAATTGAATATAACCCGAAAGTATTATTGATAAATCTGTCCCTTTCATTTTCAGTCATATTTCTTTTTAAAAATAAGCTTTCTTGATTTTGTTGTTCAAAGACCATAAAACCGTGGTATTTCTAATGAATATGAAAACATTACTCCATACACTTGAGTTTAATTGTATTGCCTCAGGTGGTTTAAATGATCTTTTCTTACCCAAGCCGGGTATTTAACTTTTCATAATTGTCACGGGAATTACAGTTTTTCTAAAAATAACTTCGAGATCTATTTTTGCTGACAGAATCATTTCTACTCATTCGTTCAGTGAGTCCAGCGTATCCCTGTCAAAGAAACTTCAAAACAAACATTGTTTTTAATTTCGTATGGAATAATATGAAACGTAAAACGTTTTATATGTGGTTTGTTTTACTGTTTCGTTCATTTAGGATTGTCTTGCTTAATGTATGATCCACAAACATGTAATGAATTGCAGAGACCACATTTTACTGCGCTATGACATAATCGTTGTTCGTCGTACATACAATACATTGTATACAATGACCGACTTAAATTGCAACTCGCCTTCACGAAGGTATTTTCCAGAAGTATCGTAAATATTTTAAGATTTTATTTGGGTAAGAAAAAGAATAACTAACTTGAAGTTAGGAACTACGGTTTATCTGTCCCTCGTGAATCATTGTGATAAATTCCTCGCTAAAGGTAGGAATTTATAACAATAATCTACTCATGACAGATAAACCGTAATTCCTCGCATCTTGTTGATTATTCTTATAATATTTTTTTCACAGGTTATCACCTATGTCATCAAGAGTCAAGATACTGAGTCAGACTTACATCATAAACCAATCAAATTTGACGTCACTGACATCGACTTTCACGTTTGCACTGTGACTATAAGCTGAATGAAAATCAGTATGTAGTAGTTATATTATTAAGAGGTGTGTAATATGCCATTTACAGATATATTTTTAAATTATTGATTTTAGTATTATGTTTGCTAATAATCACATAATTTTAATTCATGTCATGTGACAATTTTCTTCAGGTAATAATCTCCAGATAAGCAGCATGTCGGAAACAGTTCAGTTTCAATTGCCTATCAGCGAGGAAGTCACGGTTGTTCTGTCCAACCTGTGATTTATCTAGTGTAATCCTGCGAGTCATGGCAGCGATGAGAATGACTGAAGAGCTTTAAGGTTTGAAATCAATTCTTAAAGAAGCTTTATTTAGGACATGTTACTCCCCTGTTATGTTATTTGCAATGTATTCCTTCCCATGCATCTAGTATGTATATGATACGCATTAATCTTGTTACTTTTTGCATTTTTTACTTACTCTTTTGACACTTGATATGGTATTTGCCTTCCTTGACTTTTCTTCTTAAACTTAGTTATTTTGGTTTATTTAACTTAGATTTTAAAATGACGAGCACAATAAGGCTACCGCAGAAAAATCTGGCATTACCAAAAAAAATCTAGATTAAATTGACACCCGATCGCATGAAAACACATAACCAAAATGCAACATTGACTTTTTCCTATAACTACTTTTCCTAACTTTTGTCAAATAATGGTTTTCATATTTTCTTTCAAAAACTTTCTTTCTTTTGAAAAACTGTGAAAATGTTTGTTTTTGTATTCAGTGTGAAAATTGTAAATGTATATTTAACGAAGTTACTTAGACGTAATCAACAACATTTAAATACGCTATTGAAGTAATGAAATAATCGCTACAATGTTTCATGCCTTTGCATTCCACCAATAAATATTATTATCCAAAAGCAACTTAACACTTAAAACATGGACTAAAAATTTGTACAAAAGACACATTATTTGCCTCAAAAGTGTTCATACTGAGTTTTAGAATGAATGTATGATGAAATGAAAATTAGCCTCTTTGTGGTTATATGGGCTCTCCACCAAAGGGGTCCTTTTTCACTGTTTGTATTTTGTGTATAAATGTTTGTATATGTATATATCATCCTCAAATAAATACATCATCTAAATCACGACTTGTTTTCACACTCATGAAAGCTTTAACTATCAATTGTATGTAATTGTATGTTTCAATGTGCTATTACATACAATTGTTTATCCATAAGAGCTAATATGACAGTCAAATTGACATTATCTTATTCGTTGTAATAAATATGTTTGCTGGCGTATTAAAGCAAACATTAACATTGATACATTTACAAGTCTTGAATTTGAAATCGAATCAAGTACTATAATAATATAACAATATTATCATTAATGATAAACAAACTGATTCTGAATAATTTAAATTATTCTGCTAATAAACAAACCATAAAAAATCCCTATCATCAATATCTGCATGTTAATTCATTAACGTCCAAATTATATTTCTCTCTTGGGAAATTCCCATTCACAAAATCACATTCTCTCTCACGAGCTAATGCACAATTTGTTTTTCTAGCTTAATTGAATAATTCTCATAATTCATTTTTATTGATTGCATACACGAACATATACATATGACATTCACGTATATGTCATTGTTATACAAAGAAATTTCACATAGACATGTATTCCCTCAATACTATCCTTAAAGAATGCATGTTTGTATTCATTTGTTTTTTCCCTAAGAAGTAAGCTAAATTTGTTAATATGATAAGTCATGCCCCTATACGTGGATGTTAAGAAAAAGCCTAACATATATTCGTTTCAGAAGAAGAACAAATTCTAATGGATAGTCAACTTCTTTATTGCACAAAATGCGACGTTTTAGTGTAGATAACAACAATTAGCAAGCAAGACATCACTCCAGCCTCTACAATGCCCCTCATAGAATGCTTCTTATATTCAAATGATTGTTCCCTTTCATTTGTGATACTATACACATATTGTCACATTTGAATTGTCATCATTTGTCGTATTCAAAAACTTTTCTGACGGTGCATTAGAAGCTATAGTTCTAGGTGGTTTACCCGCTCTCTTGAATATACACATCACAAAACCATATAAAGTTGGCGGCAGAAGAAAGTATAGGTCGAAAGAACGTATTTACAAAAAAGTATGATCGATCGTTGTTGAGACGAGGAATCCCAGCATGCATTGGGGAACGAGGGGCCATTCACGATATTGAGACTGTTCTGGTGATCTGCACATGAAGGTGTAATCCTGTGACATTTGTTTGCATAAAACTAAAATGATTTGTTTGTCCTGACAAATGTTCCACGAGTGATAACATGTCACTTATCATCATTATCTTTTTCCGAATGGATTTATATGGTGATCTGTGACTATGGTTTAGCATTAATTGAAAGTTGACTGAAGTTGACCGATACTTGCTTTTGCTGTGTGGTTTATCATCAGCGGACCAATATCCTGTTGAGGTATGCAGATTTATTTCTCGGTTCGGTCTACTGACCTTTTCACTAGAGGTTTTAATAATCCTTTTCCGACTGCCTGTCGCATGCTTGACATACACGGATGTTAAAACTACATCAAATAAAATCGGTAAGTTAAATGAGAAGTAATTTCGATCCTTGCGTGATCTACAATTCTTTCCAGCACGACAAGCAATTATCCTATTCATGACTATATATCCAAGCTTGACTTTCTAAATGTTTCAATGTTTTTGGTTTGAGAATATGATTTTGAATATAAATGATATGTCAAGTATTATATCATATTTGATACGGATGCAATTTAAATATTTCAAGTTGGAAATTTACCTGAAAGATAATCCCCTGCGAATTTCAATTTCACAACTTCGGTGAACACCTCATTTTTAGAATTTCCTAAAACAGTTTATTATATGGATATAAGGTATATGGTTTTTACATTCTATATCAGTTTTTCTTTCTACTTTGTTAATGTTTTAAAAGCCTTCGTGCTGTCACTAAATGTAAAGTCAAGCAGTATAGTTACGATAGTGTCTTATATATTTCGTATACATTGATTATGATTACCCTGCATTCATTGTATGTTTGAAATAAACGATCATATCATTGAGAGATAGATTTTTGTTGTTTTGTATCAATGCTAACATTTTTCATGTGTATGATAACTACACTTGATGGATGCTTGGTGAGAAAGCTTGATCTACCAAAATCAAGGGTAAGGTCTAGTTGCACATTACTTATTCATTGTTTTTTTAGGTTGATTTCACATGATTCTTCTCGCATATTAGGACGTCAAACGACCTACAAAAAGTGCTAGGTTTACTTCTGAAAGTATGGAATAAAAATATGCTAAGGATCTTCCATCGTCAATATAACACTAACTAACAAACTTAATATCACTGGTTTGCTTTCCACCATGCTAATTTGTATTATAATATCTACACTTATTCGTCAGACAATTCCTTCTGCAATTCGAGCCCCAAATCTCAGAAATCGAAGCGTATAATTATGCTTTTTTACATTGAGGATTTTCAGTGTGCACTCAATTTTCACTCTGGAGTAAGGTCTGTCCATCAAATTAACAGTCATTAGGTGCATGGGTATTAAAGCATCGTATTTATATCTCAAAACCAATTCACTGACTCTGCCTTAAATTGAACTTTTCACAGAGTTTTCTATATGTCACTGGTTGGAATGAACAAAATTTCTTTTGAAATTGGATAATGTTATTTTTTCTCCAACAACCCAGATCAATATTCAAAAGGTTTTCCAGAAATGTTTTTAAACAACTTGTTTCAATCATATATTTTAAAAAAGCAAAGTTGAAGTTGAGTCAGAAATGTTGCATATACGATAAAATGGTTTATCTTTACAAACTGTTTATCTGATGATAACTTATTTCTTAAAATGAAATTTACAGTTTTATCAGATAATTTTTCAGTTTGTTGAGATTTGTTTTAAATCTGATATAATCAAACTTTTTAAAAATTATTTTCAAAAACTTCCAGCGAATATATATAACACATTCATTGAATTTTCGCTAAACTGAAGACTGCTTTTACACAAAGATGTTTATAAGAGACCAAAGGTTAACAACTAAACGGAACACCTTTTGATAGCAAACTTTTAATTCACCATTAAAATCCCGAGAGAGATGGAACCATAATGGAAACAATTTCACAAGCGTGGGTTCATAACTTCATACTCTGCGCTATTGCAGGTTAGGATTACGCGAAGACAGGAAGTGTGGAAAACGATGGTCTCTTAGGGAAATGTTTGTTCTGAGTTTGTAGAGGTACACCATGTCATTTAAAGAGAATGAATTAAGCATCTACATATAAAGAGATTAATTTTAACTTTAATACACAAGAATTGACTCAACGTCGTTAGTTTGAATGTCAAATCCTTTTCTTCATTATAGGGTGATTACATTATTTTAGATAACACAACTGCATATAAAGACAAACCAACATTTTTTTTGATTTTCTGCAGTTTGTGATCTAAATCAAAAAGAAATATCCCACTAACAACTTTTTATAAGTATAACCCTTTTTATTGTAAATTGATATAAGAAACATATTTATTAAGGAAATTAGATAAATGTAGAAATATAGAACATTGGTTCCACTGGAAGTACAAAGGGCTTACATTTGTTACACGTGTCCTTGAATTCTAGTAGTGACAATAACAGTTTGTTCTTTAGGTTGCATTTTAGAAGTTGGTATGATGAAGAAATAAGGAAAGATATCGATTTACAACTCCTTTTTACATCTCTTTTCAATTCTTCAAGAGAAGTTTGTGATTAGGTGGTAACAAAATCAAAATATGAATTGATCTGTCGTGTTATTGACATATATGGGGTACCCATGGGTTCGGCTAGGTATTCACTGGCGTCTACGAGAGCACTGATTACATGTAACTTGAATGTGTTAATCCCAAGTTGATAAAACTGACGTAACTACTATTGATATTCGTTTCATTTTCAATCAGATATTGTGCATTTAAAAAAAAATGTTTTATAGATTTTGTTGTTAAATGTCCATCAAACTGATTTTTTTCTATGACACTTGTTCCAATATACTTATGTTATTGCCTCGAGTGGTTTTAATAAAAGTATATTTCTTGCACATGTTAGCATGTCTTGTCATAAAGAGTCAAGATATGGAGTCACTATTACATCATGAACCAACATCACTGACATCAACTATCTTGCTTGCTTAAACTGTTACTCTTCTGCTGCTCATATTTAAATGAAATCAGGTACGTAATAGTTATCGTCAAAGGTGTTGCACTTCCCATCTACAGAAACGTACCAAACAAATTTACTTTCAGTGTTTGTCTTCTAATAGTGACATCCATTTCATCGAAGTCATATATTTCTTCAGGTAATAATCATTAGATAGGCAGCATGTCGGAAACATTTCCTTTTCAACACTGCTATTAGTGAGGAACTCACTGATTTCACTCAGTCATTTATCTAGGATAACATTACTATAAATGAGACTTGGTGGTAGGAATTATTTAGTTTTTATTGAAGAAAGAATTTATAATGATAACCGACGCAATAGAATAATACAGTTTCTGTAGATTTGGTTATTGTTAGAAAAATACTGAAAGTAACAGAAAGATTTTTCAGATCAACGAATATCAGTGACTTTACACAAAAACCCATTTTAATTAATCTCTCAGATCAAATTTACATTTACTTACAGACCATTCAGCAGTCTACTACTGTCTTTGAATATTAAGCTGGAGAAACATATCTGTTTTCATGTTTTTTTGTTTCCTATCACGATGAAATGGTACTGTGTAAAACATCACAATCTCCTGAAAGTTGTTAATTCCTTGAACAAAGATTTTGGCTCATACCTAAGTAGTCTGAAGAATATTTACGATAGCATTTTTCCTATTCCTGTTAGCTAAGTGTAATCCTTGAAAAACATACTTATCATTCAAAACACATTTAAACGATATTTATTATGTTAACATTCAATTCAGGAATAGAATGATGCTTTTCGTCATTATACCACTGTTTGTATGAGACCGGAGGTTAATAACATTACGGAATCCAGTTGATACTAGAAAATGCCTATTTGAAAGCAAGCCTGTAATTTTACAGTAGATTCCCAGGAGAACATTAGCCATAATGAGACATCTTCTCAAGCGTTGTTTTACATACTCGGCTACAGCTGGCCATGATTACAGGAAGTTGGGAAAATGAGGACTGTGGATAGAATTGACTGCATGACATGGTTAACGTTGTCTCTTATTTTCCGTTATATATACATCCTTCTGTATTTTGGTTAAGATGTAAATGTACATAATTATTGAATAAATGCACGTGGCTTTAAGGATGTTCACAAGTAGTGAAACTTTTGAATTTAGATTGATTATATACCAGGTAACTTCAAAACATTCTCATTGTTATAAAATACATTATTTCCTTGTCACTTCAATCTGACTTGCTTGCTTGTCAATTGCATTTGCTTCTTTATTAGCAGTAACAGAACAACGTGTAATTTAACATAATGTTTGTTCATACATATATAGCAAATATAAATTTAACGATAAGTTTTCAATAGTCTTATTTACTCAATAATGCACTAACGTAATGTAAAATGAGTTTTGTTGTTGAAGTGTTCTAAATTTTACGATTCAAACGTCTTTCTTTTTGCAATTACTTATAACTACCGGAGTTTATTGTGCAATGCTACACTGAATTTCAGTTAACTTTAATGGTTAATGTACTTATATCATGTCGAGGTTTACACACAAAGACAACATTATTTTGATAATTTTTATGACTTTGAACCCTACGGTCTAACCTTTTTGCTTTAAAACACAACTTAATTTTATTGAATGTGTATGATTGAAGTGTGCGAATAAACTTATGTTTGACCTTCTTCCCTTTGGACACGTTTCTATGCTGGTTTTGACAATTATGATGTTTTAGTGTGCATATTCCAATGAGACCTATACTAAAATAAAACAACTATATTCTAATTATTTTTGGATTTTTTCAAATTAACTTTGTTGGTAATTTAATTTCCTTTGCTTGAATAGAATGTAAAATTGTTGTTAGGTGAAGACATCCCTACATATCCCTATTGGCTATTGAAAAAGGAATATTCAGCTCATTAAAACTATTTTGGACAAAACTCACTAGAAAGTAGGAAAATAGTAGCATTAAATTGAAAATGTTAATGTTATTTTCTCATTGTGTTAAAGAAAATTGAAAATGGTAAAAAATATGAAATAAAGCAACTCAAAGATGAATCCAAATTTCTATGAACTTTAAGATTTTATATAAATTTTGTTTTGATTTGCCAGTGTTATTGTAACTATATCATATATCTGTATATTCGAATTTTAAGAATGATGTTAAGTAGGGATACTTATAACACTTTTCCCAAATTGATTTGTATAAAAATGTACTTCCTGATACTACATGCTAAGCTGTTTTAATTCATTTTCTCATAATGACTAACCTTTTTTTATATAACCTCTAAATACCGTCGTTGTAAAATGAACCCCCCTCCCCCTCCATTTCTTGAGAATCATTTTACCTTCAATCAGGTGGTAGTATTAATAATCGACTGCTGAAATAAGGTTTAACGATTCATTCTCCCAAATTGACTGAACTTGGACTCAAACCAAGTCTGATGAAGCAATTGCGACAATGTTATTTATCAATTCAATGCCAAATTCCTTCCGAGAGCCGACATATTATGATTTAAAATCTAATGATTTTCAAATCCAGACTTCTTTCAAAAATCAAAAAAATGTGAGACTTTCCTTATTTAGCTTTGAGATTAATTTCTTTATATAGTTGATATATTGAAAAGCGTACGATTCACGAAAGCATGTTATATTATTCCCGCCATAAAGTGGTAGAGGACAATAGGTTTGGGCTGTTCTTCCTTCCTTCGAGTTAAAGGATAAATATTTTCTCTGCAACAGTTTAAGATAGGATTACCAAATTTGGTGTGTGGATTCAGGGTTTCATTGCCTGATGGAGTTAACAAGATGGAAGCGTGCAATCAGTTATTGCCCTTGGTCCATTTTTGGGACTTAGTTTAAAAGGGATAGCTTTTCTCAGAGGAGGTTTTAAATTTATATAACCAAAGAATCTCAACCAATTGCTTCTAATGTAAAATATATTAATGCGAGCTGATTAAAGCCTTGTGGTGCTCTTAATTGAAAATGTTCAATTATGCTTATTATACATTGTAGCTGTAGTTAAATACAAAATGTTGACACCGCTTTTTCTCATACAAGCGATATCTACTAAGCAAGCTATTTTTTCAATATTTTGTTTATGAACAAACCATTAAAAATCTTTGTCATCAACGTCAGCGTAATAATTTATCTACGAGCAAGCAATAACCGACTCAAGGGACATTTAATCTCATTGTTACCTCTCTGTGGATAATATCACATCACGAGCCGATGCAAAAATTACCTCTAACATTTCATATTTATCGATTTGTAACACGGACATCTACATGATAATATTCACGGTTTCAGATCATCATATCTCATTTTACATGCATTAGAATGTTATGTTGCATTTATGATATACCATTTAAGTGAGTATTTTTTTAAACTTCCCTAAAGTGTAAGCTAATCCTGGAATATAAAGTCATATGAAGTTTGTTGATTTGCAAAAGTTACTTTCGCCAAATCATTTAGTTCTTCGTTTCTACACGCCGCTTATTACTAAAATATTGCTCAAGATATTGTTAATATAAAAGCGAGCTGTATTTTTATTTTGGTTAACGTTACATACTTCTACGATGACATTTGTCTTATTGAAAAAGCTTTTCTGACGATGCTCAGATGCTATAGATTTAAGTGGTTTCCAGGCAACTCTTCAGATTGTACACGACACAACCATACATCAATCAGACAATGACTTTATCATGTTTATATCATATTCCACATATGAAAACATTGTTTCATCTAAGCAGTTATTCTTGAATTTAGAAATGTAACAGCTTTTTTATTTTACAATTATCTGTTACATTTGAAGAGAATGTTCATATCATTTTACAGGTCATACCTGCGTATCCTAGCCTATTTATCATCTAATTTGGGTTGTCTTTGTGGCGTCATAGTATTACAAAAAGAAACGGATAATGTTGAATTTACAATACAGAAGTGAAGAACCATTTTACTTAATTGACATGATATTTTCACTACGATACAGTGGTATGTGAACAAACTTTTGGTATGCAGCTGTAGACATAGATTTTCGTAGTTTAATCTCAATGTTTTCATTTCTCATACGTACGATAACTACACTTGATGGATGTTTGGTGAGACAGCTTGTTCTTACAAAATCAGGGCTGAAGTCTAGTTGCGCATTATCTATTCATTGCTTTTAAGGTTGATTTCACATGATTTTACTTGCATATTTGGAGGCGACAAGAGGAAGTTTTTTCTGTACTCATCATTAACGTGTGGGAAGCTCGAAGAGACTTCAAAATAGCAATGAAAGTAAACAAGAACGGATCTTAACAGTAGAAATCTTTCATAAATAGGAAAAATGGTCCTCAAATATTGTGCTCCAAACGTCATTCCATTGCTTAAACACGATATTGTTCAAGTACTTTTGTTGGGCAAGCAATAAAGAATTATTTTCAAACGACTGGCGAGTATCCATTCTGCTGATTCCTGAAAGTTTGTTCACCTGCATCTCTTTCTTGGTGCGAATATCGTGAAATTTGGATTAATTTGGACGTCGACAAAATAACTTGAGCAGAACTGAGACAGCATCACCTGTGACCATGTGTAAAAGAGCCGTTCTTTAACGTATATATGCCCGGTCTCTCCTGCAAACAGTTGAAACGTACGATGCATCATAGACAGAAGTTCCAATTTCCATATTTACATCTGTAAAAAAGTATTGCAACACCTGCTTTTTCAATGATTGTCATAATACAAATAAATGGTATTAGATTATAGAAGATCCAGTCCATCTCAAATTGGTTGTCTAAGGTAAAGCACAAACTAATGATAGAAAAACAACAAACTATTCAGTAATTGTACACTTTATCATTTCAAAAACAGTCATAGAAGTAACACCTGTAAAACAGTACAATTTGAGAGTAGAAAATGTTTTACTGTTACAACACTGTTCTCTTATTTGAGGTAGATCTTTAATGTTAATGTCAATATTTGGTGGAACACCCATTCACACGAAGGGCTGCCGTAACGCGTCTCCTCACGGAGTGAACAAGACGCTGAAGTTGCCTTTATGGCAATTGGTTCCATTCCTGATGAAGAACTGCATCAAGTTCAGCAAGGTTTTGAATCGGAGGCTAAAATTTCCCATGCATGTTCGATCTGATTCAGATCTGGACTCCTTGCTGACCAAGGCAATGTTGTGATGTCTTCTTTGCCGAGATAATCAGCAACCTCGCGTGCTCTGTGAGGTCTAGCAATATCGTCCATGAAGACGGGTCGAGTACGGAAGGGGTGGTTGTCGAAATGAGGAGCCAGAGCATGTTCGAGGATGTCTCGCTGGTACTTTTGTCCTGTGACATTACCCTTGACAGTTATCAAGTCTTACAGTCGTAAGAAAAGCATCCTCATACCATCAAAGATCCTCCACCGAATGGAACCTGTTCAATGATGTTCCTATGCGCATAGGCTATTTCCCTTTCTCTCCAAACCGTCACTCTGCCGTCTGTCATGAAGAGGAGAAAACAGCATTCATCAGACCAGTGGATCTTCCTCCAAAATGCGAGATTCTAGTTCACACGAGTTCTCTACCACGCTACACGAGCAGCTTTATGAAGACGCGCTTAACAGGTCGTCTGGCGTGGTACCCTGCCCTTTAAGTCAATTACGGACTGTCCTGTCAGAAATTAAATGCGCCGATTGGGTACTAGCCACTCTCGTTTCAACTGTTTGCTAGTCGCAAATGGTTGGCGTCGCACATGCCTAAGGAGGATCCAGTCTTCTGTTTCAGGTCGTTTTCGGTCCTTTAATCATCTGTTTGACGGTGTTTTTTTGCAAAATTCGACTGACGGTCGAATGATGATGACACAGTTTACTTCCAATTTGTCGTAGAGACATTCCAGCATTTCTCTTACCAACAATCTGCCATCTTCTTGCTGTAGAAATCTACGGAGGACTCATATTGTCATGTGATGTGTGCTATAAGTTTGTCTTTCTACAGGTCGATGCTCATTACTGACATTTCTGAAACCACCTTTTTATAACCCCTCTGGTATGATAACTGCACGTGCAATATAACATGCACGTGCACTAAGATGTTGCGTTTTGGTAACGCATTTCTAAGTAGATTTCTGAACGTACCTGGAAAACCCTCATTTGTTTATATGGGTTACAGGACATGGGCAAAAATCAAGATTCTTTCCGGTGTTGCAATACTTTTTTCCGGGTGTATATTTCTAATAAGATATTCCATTTTGAATCTTTTTGAAAAACTCACCACATTCACATTGACGTAATGCAGAGAGACAAACATGACTTGTGTTTAAAGCTGTCGATTACTTAGTGTTC
The DNA here is from genome assembly GCA_921293015.1 of Phorcus lineatus. Taxonomy (NCBI): domain Eukaryota; kingdom Metazoa; phylum Mollusca; class Gastropoda; order Trochida; family Trochidae; genus Phorcus; species Phorcus lineatus. Next base: position 7,369,444 of record OV121086.1, on the reverse strand, counting down.
TTAAAAGTTTGACACCTGGTCACTTAAATGAATTTCACAATGCCATGGCAAATACTGGGAATGCTATACGATTGCGTTTAGGTACAATGGATCTTCAAATCTGTATTGAAATTCAACATATTGCTTTTGCAATGCAACGATGCCTCATAGATGTCACAGATAACATGATATTTTCTGACACTAGTCAAAAGAGTATCCTTCTCTTTATCAAACATCCTTGAAAATACTTCATCGTGACTGTAATGTATCGAATGGTATCTTAATGAAATATTGTGATGCGTGTCGTATTGTGAAATGTCTCTACCGTGACACCTCTACTTGCCTTAGTGTCATTTAGATAGATAGGAAATTAACGATGAATCAGTTGTAATTACACATTTTCTTTGTACTAATCTACTGTAAAATTTGAACCCACAGCCTCAGAACCAGAAACGAGTCATCAAGTAAGCTTTTACATTGACGGTTTTCAATACGAACTCTTACTACGGATGCAATGTTTCCACTCTGGTGTAATGTCTGTCCATCAAACTAACAGTCACCAGGTGCAGGAGTATTGAAGCATCGCATTTAAGTCTCAAAACCAATTCACTGACTCTGGCGTGAATTGATCTTGTCGCCGAGCTTTCTTTATCAAACAATTTCGGTTGAAATTCGAGAATGTGTTTATAAGTGGAACATCTCGGATCGATATTAAAAAAGTTTGCAGAAAAAACTCCAAGTATTAAATAACTTGTTCGTGCGGAAAGAGTAATAACTGTTATAAGTAAGCCAGTTAGAACTGAAGTAGAGAATGGCATTTCAACTACCCGTTGATATTATAAAAGATATATGAGATATATAAATGAGTTTCATAAGAATTTCTTCATTTATGATGAAATTGAGCTGATATTTTTATTTGTTTTCAGTTCATAGTTTTAAATCCAATATATTTGAACTTTTTCTATTAATTTCACAAACGTATAAACGTATTTGATAGACTGTATTGCAAAATTGAAGGTCCATTTAAATAACTCAGGGACAGAAGGTTAACAATCTAACGGAACGCCTATTGTGAACTTGTAATTGAACAGCTGAATCCCAAGCGAGATGAAACCCTTATGACACAACTCTCCAAGCGTGGGTTCGTACTCTCCGCCATCACAGGTTAGGATTACGAAGATACAGGAAGTGAGAAAATTAAGGTCTCTGGATAAATTTGACCTTGTGAAATGATGTCTCTTGACACTGTTCGCATCCTGGAGCTGTTTTCGTTCTCTGTTTTAAACTGTACACATACTTAATCTGAAAGCAGTTTAAATGTCACTTCCGAGTTCCTCCTTGCAAAGAAATTAGGCAGTTTATTTTCAAAACAGACTGCCGAAGTTACAAACGTAGTATCAATCGAAATTACAAAATAATATTGGCTTAAATTGTTCATGCGTTCTTGAAATCTAGCAGCGATATTAATGTTTTGGTAATCATATAATGGCTTCATCTATCTACTGACACATATAAAAAGAACTGCAGGTAGCTCGGTATTCATTTGTGTCTACGATTGCAGTAGTTAAGTATGACATGTATATTGTTTTTAAGTTGATAAAGCGGAAAATTATTGATTTTCAACTATTTTGTATTTTTGCTCTTAAATCTCCATCAAACTGCAGTATTTTTACGAAATATGGCCTCTGATATCATACGATTGATTGTAGTGCCTCTTTTTGTTCCTAGAAATCCTAGATTTTTGGCACATGTTACCATGTCATGTCATCAAAAGTCGAGATAATAACTCACTCTTTAATGTTTAATTTGAGTGTATGTCATTTACGACTTCAGAATACCACTTCGCAAGTGACTAAGGTTAATACCATAACAGAACCCTTATTTCATACCAGAAAATGCCTAATTGAAGGCAAGCCTGTAATTTTACAGTAGAATCCCAAGAGGGCATTAACCATAATGCGACATCTTCTCAAGCGTTGGTTAACAACCTCGGTTACAGCTAGCCATGATTGGAAGTTTGGAAAATGAGGACTGTGGATAGAGTTCACTGCATGAAACTATTGTCTTTTATTTGCCACTTATTAATTCCTATGATTATGTTTCTTCTTCTTTTTTTTATTAATTATTTTGTTTCTTCTAATTTTGGTGAAGATACATATGCACATAAGGGGAATTCACAAATCCCGAAACTTTTGAATTTAGACCGAAAGGATGTACCAGGTAATTCCAAGAAACGTCTCCTTGCTATTAACTGCAATACATCTTTTCTTTGTTATTTCAATATGATGTGCCTACATATCAATGGCATTTTCTTTCTTTTTTCATCAGCGGCTCATAATGTGTTTTTTATATCAAGCAAACATAAAAATCACAATATATTTTCTGTATTCTTGTTAACTCAACAATGCACAAACGTTCCAATTAATTAAAACTCTCTGCTTTTTATAAGCTTACCAATACATTTTAAGTAGGAAATTGTCATAACCCTGAAGAAGGGACAAGAAACTATTCAAACCGTAAAACAATTAAATGCAATCCAAAAATAACTTTGTTGTCGGGCTTTAGATCTAAGAACTTTTTGTTGTAACATAAAAATATCGATAATGACGATTCGAACTGTTGAACTTTTTTTTTGCTTGAAAACTAAATTTTTAATGTTTTGATTTATTTTGCATGATTGTAGTGAAGTCATGACCATAATCTTCTGTCATGCTTAAATTGTTGCCTAGAAACATACCATGCTTTTGTTGAACATATTCCTATGAGACCTATACAAAAAGTAAATAACCCGGATGTTGGGTTGGAACTTTTCAAATTATGTTTGTTGATAATTTGAATTCCCTTGCTTAAGTGAAATGTAAATTTGCTCTAAGGTGACGAAATTCGTAGCTAATATGCCAATTGTCTCCTGGAAATTCAGCTTTTAAAAAATATTTTCGACAAAGACTCATATAGAAAGTGATAAGATAGTAGCATTAAATTAAAATGGTTTTTTTAGTGTTTATACCTAGTATTAAATAGCTGGTTAAAGTCAATAACGACATCTTATTAATTCAGCATTTTTTAATGGTTTGTTTCATCATGTTGTTTGGCTGTTTAATAGATGTTTGCATTTTGAAGGAAAGGTTAAAACTCAGCATTACCAAACACTTTTTTTTACATTTTCTCTATCCAGACAATTAATTGTGATGTTTTTTCATAACAAGACTCGAATCTGAGTACAGATGTTTCTTATGAAAAGTTGAGTTGTGTGAGTCATATATCCCAAACATAATCAATGGTGCCATGTGATCGCGAAGTATCGACTTTTACCAAAAAGACACATTTTGAAGCTTATTGGGTTTTTTACAGTGACAATATGAACGTCGCAATTATGCTCTGAAACCGGACAGTGGCGCGCGTCAATAGTCAAACGTAATTTTGGAGACTTATCTAAAACAGCCAGGAGGACAATTAGGAGTTGATAGCCTTTGTTAGGTTATATAACTAGTATCCATGTATAATGGAGGTGATATCTACACCTCTGTGAATTTAAAAGGCTGTTAATAGATTTTCATTGGAAACCAGTATTTGTCATATATATGTCTTTTGGACATGAAAAGTTGAAATGTTTTGATTTTATATAACCACATATGAAATTTACGTTCGTATCAAAGGTAAATGATATGTGATGAAAGTCACGGAGTGGCTCTTTAAAGCCATTATAGATTTTCTAATATATTGAATTCCCGAAGTCTGATGAAGCAAGTGCGACAATGTCATTTGTCAATTCAATGCCAATTTCCTTCAGAGAGTCGACATTTTGTGATTTCAAATCTACCAAATCTCCCACGCATCCGTCTCTAATAAACCCACAGTCTGTCCGAACGTTTATTACAATTCCTCGTGAAATATTAACATTTCAGTTATAGTTGAGTTTGTGACAATCTCACCAATAGTGAAAGCAGTCTTATTGAAATTATTTCAATATTTAGTATTGAAAGGTTTAAACCTTTTTTTAACTGATGCTTTGTGTTATCTTCTACAGTTACTGGACGTGTACCAGAACATGTCAGAATCATTATAACTCAATATACTGTATGCCTCAATATAATGTTCTTGACGGAATCAAACTCTTTAAAATGCAACAAGTTAAAAGCATTTGCTTTTCGTGAAAATCTCACAGTCTGTGGTTACATGATGTCAGCGTATTCGATAGACGGCTATACCATTGAATTATATTATACCATCAAACGTCAAATTATGGTAGGCTTTTTGCAAACTGGGCTCATATTGACATTGGCAATTCAAGCCATTGCGGTAGCTTTTACATTTAAGCGGGGTGCACGTGCAGCACGAGAAGCACATAGGAGTTACCTGAAATAGACAATTTCCCCATACTCGGCAAAAGAGAAGTTAGTCTTACAATTGTACAACATATTTTGATAACGAGGAAATACATATTTTATAGATCTACAACTTCTTCAATGCAAAGTGATGCAACGTTTCGGTATAGATACTAACACCGTTTTCAAGTAAGTGATGAGTCATCTAAATCGATATCCATTATCAATTCAATTTAATTTTGTTTGCAGTTCAACGTACTGTGTAGCAGATGCGTAAAATAGTTACCGACCTTGACCTCGGCTTCAAGTTAAATAAACCCTCGTGCACCTGGGACATGAATACCTCGGCGTAATGGCCTCGGTGTTCGTAATTCACATGCGCGAGGGTTCATCTAACTTACCACCTCGGTCTCAGTTGATAACTAACTGTCCAATTTACTGATGTATTTCGAACCAGCATTAAACTGTTAGATTTCTATAAGGGAGAATTGACAAGTATCAAACAAATAAACATCGAAATTCATTTATTCAAACGGCAATTAAGGTTTCTGACCACTCAATATTGTTTCTTATTTCCACGTTAAAAAAATGCTTAAACACAGTTAACAACATTTCCTTTATCTGGTTCAAAACAGAAGACGCAGAAATTCAGCCGATGTCTGATATATTCAGATCACGGCCGTGTAACGGTAGGGATCAATTTATGATTGACAAATCCCGGGTATTAAGGGAATTTGTGATGACTATATCAGTTTACAAAATTGATCCCGCACTGTAAGGTAATCCAGCGAAAGGCTAATACACACGTGCCGAAGGCTGACCAGGCTGTGGCAAAGTGATATGGCATAAACCCTTCCCTCTTGTTCTTAAACCAATCGTTAGACTCCGTCCATTTATTTTTCATTTTTAAAAAAATCTTAACATTTGCAACGAGCGTAAAACATTATTCATATGTTTAATAAACTATTTTGATTAACAAATGACGTATTTGAGATTGATTTCAGGCTAACAGCTGCGTATCGAAAGATTGTTCACATCCCTGCGTATCCGTTTGCAAATATCATGTAATTTTGGATGCTTTGAGGCATCTCAGCATTGCAAAAATGAAATGGATGATGTTGAATTTTCAATAATGAAGTGAACATCCATTGTGTCCGAACGCAATCGTATACAACACATAACCGTAGCACTTAACCGTAGCAGTTTTGACAGGTCACTGAAGTGAACAGGAGTAAAAATGTCCGAAATAGTATTTTTTCTCTATAGGTTAATTTTTAAGTGATAAACAACTTTAAACACATGTAATGGTTTTTTCCTATACATTACGTCAATCGGATTCTACTGAGAGTATATATGAAATATTTTAATAACGAAAATAGGAAATGGGAATTTTAAAGAAATTGCACCTTCTGTTTATTTCGTCATGCCAAAATTCGATTTTTGGAACGAGAAACAAGACGATCTCTTAAGAAATTATTTTACGCGTGCACAACGGACGATCCTTTCAGTTCTTGATCAGTTCTGCCGAAGTTATTTTGCTAACGTCCAAACTAAACCCAAATTACACGATATTTGCTCTAAGATACAATAGTTAGTAAAGAACCTTTCGGGATGCAGCTGTAATCTATGAGGTTGTCTTCAAACAATCATTACATCCAGCCTTTCAGATTTAGGTATATATAATACCAGCAAACCATAATATATACATAACACATTGAAAGTGGCCAGATAAGAGGAGCGAAAATGTTTCTAATATCTTAATATTTTAAAGAAAAACATCATTTAATTTTATCCGGTGTTTTATTATCAACTATATTTATCGCCTTTGAAAAAATTCTGATAATTGTCATATTTGAGTCTAATCTATGACCTATAATTTTTCATTTTTCGCACGCCGCATATGGCTGAAATAATGCCAAAGAAGCCCTCACTGACTCATTCGCAATTTGTGCCAACGATGTTTTGAGAAATTAGTGGGCTAATAAGGCAGGGAACACGACAAAGAGACAGAATTATTTTTCACAGCTATATTCTACTTGAGTCTCGGGATGATGAAGTAACACGTATGACAAACACTAAATCAAGGGAGCGAGTCATCGACAGTTAACTATTATCAAGCAAGCTGTTTCATCAACATGACTCCAAGGGTTGACACCACGGGTAGGTGTCTGGTGACAGATTGGGTGAGGAAGCTGCTAATGAAACCCAACTTACTATAAATTGTAATGTTGACATTACCCTGACAGCTTGTTGAACTGACATCAAAGTGAGTCAAGTGGCGAATATGCTTTTGCGCATTATCAATATCATAAATTTTAAGTCCCATGTGACACGCGTTATGGATTGTTTTGCATTTACGTTTCGCCTTAAATAAAATCTTACAAAATTATTTTTTCTATGAGGCTTACTATTCAAACAAGGGCCAGGTGTTAAGTGGAAAATGAGCATGGCTATTTCAGTTGGGGGTTTTTTAAATTCGAGTTAGGGAATTTGATAAGTTTGGCTTATAAAATCTTTGAAGGTTAAAGAACTCAGTATCTTGTTGAATCAGATTTGCATTTAGGAAGACATTGTTCTCTTATCATGAAATCCCTTCGTTTCAATAACAATACATTCTACAATGCCTCCCCATTTAGTATCCAAAAGTGTGTTCGACATGAAATAAAGCTTATGGGAGATTAAGTGATATATCATTTGAGATAACAGAAGATTTTGAAGAATACTCTGCCATCGTCATGAACATGACCTCACAATTGGTTTCGATCAAACAATGACATCAAAATGTTATGACGTGTTAGACATGACCATGTCACAATGTTATGATAACACTGCATTGAGCGTCTAAGAGCAATGCAGTATTCAGGGGTTTCCATTTTGTTCAAGAAAATGTAAGTGAAATTAATTTTGTATAATAAATAGAAACTCATCCTCTCGTCTTCTGATATCAAATATATCAACGCTTCATGAGAAAAAGTAAAAATCTCCGCTACAAGCATCGGGTATTTGTAACGTTTATCAACTCGTCTTAATATATTTGATGAGGAATGACACTTGGGTGAGATTCTGTACATATCCTTTATAGACTCATAGTGTTTGTTCACATATTTGACAATTGGATAACCCCGCAAGGCAGTTGAAATTTACCATAACGTATATTCGGAGATAAGGCAAGATTGATTTTAAGTTCATTCAACTTGTTTATTCCTCAAGAAATGGAACGTCTAAAAAAGGACTCCTTGACGCCAACTTGCCTTAATGACATGTAGAAAAAAGAGCAAGCTCTCAATCATTATAAAGACGTTGTTATCAAGAAAGTCATATTTAACTCTTGATAATTAATCAAAGTGTGACAATCAATTTACTCATTACATTGATAGCAAATCTATATATATATTTGAAAAAATGAAATACTTCAGACGACACTTGCTGTATATATCATTTTAATGATGACTGGATGCGTCGCATTTCGACTTGTTCACAAAACTTTTCAACAGAATATATATATATTATTTGTGAAAGAACCAACGTTTAATAATATGGTGCATACCTAACGTTACCTTCCTTGCATTAAATAGCACTCGAACTGCTAAGAATGATGAATAACTAAAGACGCTTTCCACTATTTATGTGCCACACGGCGCTGTGAATGATAGGCGACTGTAATTGCCCCGACACCGACAGGAAATCATGTGACATTTGCGAAAGTTGCACATGTGCAATCAATAGCTGGTTTGTTAGAGAGAACAAGTTCAGAGACCGGATGGAGTCGGCGTGATTTGCCAGTGAGGACGTACAGCTAGTGAAGCTGTAACATTTCACTATGGAGCTCGGAGTGCTGGGGTTATTACTCTTCTGTCTCTCTGCAGTTGCCCAGGTAGGTACATATATAATATTATGAGATAATTAATTTCTGTTTGTGAACTTTAATAGGTTTTTCAAAAGTTGAAATTTGAAGTGGCGTTGTTTATTTGATATTGTCACTGGAGTATTTGCGAAAGATTTGATTTTGTGGATTAACACTAATATGATTCCTTTTTCTTATGTTGGTTTAAAAAAATATATATATCCACAAATATGTACAGTAAGATCAGTGGCATGGATATTTACAAGAGATCATGGTAGATGGTAAACAATGTTTTGGGAGTACAATCAGTTTAGAAGTGTTTCCGAAGACTATTATTTGTTGATAGGTTGGGATTTCGAATACATCAATTGGAACGAGATAGGTGATTTGAAGGTTGTTTGACTCGTTTTAATCAATCTACTTTTGAAAGAGATTACGAAAATTTGATTGTTTTGTGCATACATGGTATACACGTTATTGAATTGATATGGCGGGTTCAATTCACTTAGTTCTGCAAGTATGTTGTATATTTTAGTACAATAGACGTGTTTTAGAATTGTTAATTGTATTCCAAAGGCTTTAGCTACAGCTTCTCATTTGTTTACAACGTTAAAGGCAAAACTTGATAACAGTGTGTGGATAAAAGTGAAAGAGAGATATTTTATGTAGAAATAATGAAAAGCTATTGAAAATGAAAACACTATTACTGGATTTGGTTAGAACGATATTGGATATACATGGATGCTAATGCTAGAGATGTACTATTTCACGATATTCTTTTCAAGAAACATTTCGTTACGAATTACTGCATTGAAACAGCGGGGGAAAAGTTCTTACATCTTATTTTGATAATGGATTCTTTAGAAAAACACTTTCATATTCAAGTATGTGAAAACGTATTAATGTCGATATGTTATTTAATATATACTTAATACTTTGATATATACTTATGCATTGATTTGATGAATTGAAAAACCGAAATCTCATCATCTAAGAAAGTGATTATTAAGTTAAACACAGTTTAAAGAGAGATGGGATATCATTCATTACAAACATTAATGGTTCATAGTTTTATATTTACAGTTAGTGGCTTACTTAATTTAGTGGTCGTCTACGTCATAACAGTTAAACTATGGTCAAGGGACGTACACCAAATGAATTAATTATCAATAACAAAGTGACTGACTGAATGTAGTATAACCCCTACATCCCAGGAGACCCGCAAATCTGTCGGCGTTTCATCTCTATCTGATACACTACAAATCACTTGCCTTATTGATCTGTGTTTCATGCATCGTAACAAAATTAACCCCATTTCAAAATTAGATCCTGTTATTCGCAAACACACACACACTCCTTGTTCCATAGTAGTTTGTTTGCCTCATGTATTGTATTTCCCTACATGGTGAAGAAAGGATAAAATGTGTCTTTCATACATAGGGAATACTAAACAACGTCCTGTTTGATATCATTTTTATAAAAGGAGGGAGGGCTTTGGTATGTCACGAGCGATATAAACGAGTTCAATAAAAATGTTATTAAACGGGACTGAGTTTAGTATTCTAGTCAATACTCGCTTACTTGAATTATACAGTGTGCCTTTTCTTTTTACGTTTGAATGTTTATTTTAGATACATGAAATATACATGTTCGTATATACATTAGGCATATTTTTAACGTACATGTACCTAGCTCAATATGAAAACCTTTGTCTAAAATCACCAATCAGATAAATGGAATGTCAAAGCTTTGAGAAATATTTAATCGTTTTACTGAAAATATCAGATCAAGGACTTTTTTGCCTCATTCTATCATGCCAACTTGCATTTCGATCATAAAGGATGCCTTAGGGACAATACGATTTCAGCTTGGTTTAACATCGTGCAACTGGAATAAGAGGGACGGAGAGACAGGGATTTGCAAATGTCAGCTGCTTATTAGACGCTGTAATGACACTGAATAAAGACCGGAGGCTAGAAGAGTTAACGCTTATTTAGTGTCCTGTTTCATACCAGACTGTTATAACCATTGACTAAAATGTGGATTTAATAACATTAAAAGTAGAACGAAACATCCTTATTGCATCTCAAATTCTTTTTATGTTTTTTATTTTTGGAAAAAGTATTCTTGTCCTCTTATCAATGACTGGTGAAATGCAATAAATGGGTAATATATAATCAAAATTTACTGATACTTGAAAATGTTATATATTTTTAGAAAGTTGTTCAATTATTAAATTGTTTCTCATAACATTGCAGAAGTACTCGTATATAACCACAAGCATTAAAACAAAGATACTGAGCCAATGAATAAGTATTTACACTATACTTTCGTGCCATCATAGTAAAGTTAACTGCAAGGAACCTGGCGTCCATCACTCTATGATTGCTAATCATGCTAACTACAGAACAGGATGTACAAGTGTGAAGTATCCGGTGTGAAATGTAAGGTGCGATGAAAGGGCCACAGCTGTGGGAGATGATGAGACGAAACTGTTAACTAGTGACAGTCACATCTGCGGGAACAAGCACTGCCATCATGACTAAATGGTTCCATTAGAACTTTGGTTTTTACGTTCGTGCTCTGAATAAGACTAGTGTTATTTTGTAACTCTCTTAAACCTCGTTTAAAACCTCACCTCCGTATATACGAACGACCGCAAATTCGTGATAGTTTAAGGTGGTATAATATTGGTATGAAATAAATGTGATTCTCCTTTTAAGCCCATGGCCATACTGTCATCAATATTGTGGTAAAACTATGCAACATAAATGCGAATGGACAGTAAAAGGTAATGAATTCTTGCGTAACAAACAATTTCATAACAAATCGGATTCATCTGATTTTTCAGGAATACTTTTGTGACATTAGAGAGAAACATAATATACACAATGTCACTTTCTGTCCGACAAGGACACATAACATTGCTTTCAAGAGTCAAACCTCTGCATCAAGGTTGTTGTCTATCATTAATCATTCACTTACCTCTACCACTTATCATTGTTCTAAATCAACACATGTCTGGAATAGGTTGAGGTATAATGATCATAATGTCACAAATTTTCGTTCTACAGTTATTTTTTTCACATCTTTTATAAAGGTGACGATATATAAAGTGAGTTCACGAAAACGAAATTTATTGTTCCAATTGCAAGATCATGTTGTAGTTTTAAAATGAACGTGCCATCATCAGCTATACAAATCAATCTCCTAACTAAAATGACAGTTATTGATTGATACTAGATTATTTTATAAACGACTACGGATGATCGGGTTGAGTAATGAGATGTTTTGACCCTCTAAAGATACACGAGTGTTAATTGGGTAAATTTTGAAGAAAAATATTGTTCAAAATCCTGCTACTGGTTAATACGCTGGAATTCGCATGAAAAATCACATTTTCAATTGGTCAAATTAAAAAATAGAAAAAACATTTCCTGTTGAAAATCACCTTAAAAATAAAACGACAGAAAGCAAGATAGACCTGTTCAAAGATGCCCAGTTAACATCGTTATCGGCGTGAGAACCATTTGCTGAATGGGAGCTCATTCAGGTTGGGTCCCTGGAGTACAGGGCCGAGAACCTCACTCAATTACTCGGAGGCGAGGAAAACAATGTTCACAGTTACCTATAAACCAGCATCACGTCTTGCATCTTGGAACTTGATATTCCTTCATACTGTCAGATTCTTTGGTTAATTTTGCCTTAAGTATTACTGATTTTTTCTAGTTTTTCGACCACGTGATAAACTGACAAGACTTGACATTTACTGTGTAACACTATAAGGAAGGAACATTTTTACAGCTTTAGCGTTGAAAACCTCGCAAGTCTAAAGTTGATCGCGCGATCGTTTCGCCATTCTATTAATATCCTCGTTTATGTTGGCCAAATGAATGCTGTAGTTTTTACCAGCGGTTCCAGTGGTACTTAAACTTATACGACTTGGTGGGAAATTCACTCAATTACAGTATGGAAGATAAACATTCTTCACAGCTTAGAGTTAAATACCTTGCATCGCAGCATATATGTCTGAATTCTGTATTCCCATCATTCTTTCAATTTACTTGTAGTTTGGTGGGCAACTCACTCAATTACTGGATGCAAAATCAACAACAAATCTATAAAGAGAGGTATAAAACTTTGCATCTCAGCTCATATCTGTCTCAATTTGATATGTTTCATACAGTCGATGTTGGGTTAGTGTAGACGGGACTGTGCTGGTAGTCGTCGCCTTCTGAGCATCTTAGCATCTTGACCATTGTCCATTCCAATTGAGAGGTCACAGGATTAATAATTAAAAGGTGTATAAGAATACATAGTTTGTTGATGAACAACATTTTTCACAAAAGTTACGTGTTTGTATTGAAATTTATGCTGTTTTCTAACAAGGAACTATTGCTCAAGGAAAGTCTTTGAATTTTATTAAAAGTCGAAAACATGATCGAAGCAATTTATTTACTCAACGATGTTGTGTCCTCTCACAAAAGAGAACCGGGGGGAGGGGGGGGGGAATTCAAGAGGTCCGGACCCCCATGGACAATTTCTGAATCCGAACATCCTCCCCCCCCCCCCCTAAAAAATCCTGGATCCGCCACTGAGTCATCTAACGACCAAATGAAAGTATAGATATTTAAACATGTCTTCATAAAGGCTTTGAGTTTGTTCCACCTTGATACGCGTCTCTTTCATTGTACAGTCTGTATCATTTCCCCCCTTATAACTTTTCATGCTTGTAATTTAGATAAACCTTGGGCATAATGTCGAAAGTACAACATTAAACCTATGTTTGTTCGTGTGACCTCTCGCTTTTCTTTTAATCCTTACCGGGGAAGCCATTAGTTGGGATCGGAAGTGGAACCCGGGCATCGGTCACGTCAACAGCAGCTTTGATTCATGTACTAAAAGTTAAATCATCACGCAAGTGATCGTGAAAACAAGATGATACACACCTCTTTTATCAGAGGACTGAAGATTATGAAGATTAGGAGTTTGGGTCTTTGAAGTCAATAGATGATAGAATTCAGACTTTCTCGGTTAAGAATGGTAAATGATGAAATATTCGTCTACTCCTATGGTTTCGCTTATATAATATCATACATGCAGACTGGACAAGAGTTTTGATGATGCCTTAAGCAAAACCCGTTTCACTTTTATAATATCATACATGCAGACTGGACGAGCGTTTTTATGATGCCTTAAGCATTTAACTTATATAATAACATATATGCAGACAGGACAGGCGTTTTGATGATGTCTTAAGCAAAACCTGTTTCACTTATATTATAATGTACATGCAGAATGGACAGGCGTTTTATGTGATGCCTTAAGCAAAACCCGTTTCTAACAACAAAACCTTAAAATCTGATGTTCATAAGATTCTTATGCAAACCTATTTCCCGTAACTTTTTAATTTGTCATAGTTAATGCATATCGTTTGATATAACTATCCGCATTCATATAATCTACAACGTTATATTACGTTATTTTGGAACTAAGTACGTATATATTCAGATAAAAAAGATAATTCATACAGACTGGAGGCAATTCATGTACCGTCGCATTAAATGGAGATGAACTTCGATACGTTTAAACTCAAGTTTTGAATACAAAGGAGCGAATATATATTATACCGCGTACAAGAAATCGGTTAAGGTACAGCTGTATTTTGATACAAATATTGGTCTTTGTTCTCTTGTTCTACCAACCGGTACCGACTCGTACCATTTTAATATTCCTTAATGATACGGCCGTCTTAACATTCAATATTGATTGCAGGTCAGCTGACAACTGTAAAACATAATCAAATATTTTGTGGCATATTTAGAAAGCTAACGTTTTTGCATTGGTCCGTTTTTCTCCTATGATAGCCAAATTGAGCGGCAAAATACGTATGGTGCCTTTATTTATACTTTGATTATCTTTTAAATGAATGCTTCCTTCACCTTCAATCACAGTTCCAAACAAAAGAAAATCTCAAGATAAATAATGTTACACAATAAATACTCAAAATGGTAAATATTGAAATTGTAGCAAGAAAATGTTCACGAAATGGTTCAAAATGTACGTTACAGTCACACATATTGTATGCGGCAGACATCAATAGGACGTCTGGGACTGAGTTATATTTTCCGTGCCAGAGATAGAATGAGTCCTGGTATTAAAGGCAATATCCGGAGCGCATCGCAGCGAGTAGACACATCGATGATGTCTAGCTTCTGAAGTGGTAAGATTCGAAGTCTTCTCACAAGCAGACTAGCTGCAAGACTGTTTGGGTACAGGGACAATAAGCTGATAAAACATCAGGGAGGTAAGGGGAGGGGATGCCCTTCAGACGAAGGATGATTAAATGCTCACTCCGAAAAGGTCATCAGTCCCGAGAGAACAAATCTGTGGTGATTAGAGGAAATTGGAGCTCAAGTTGATAAATAGCTGTGATGCATTGCATGTGACGGTTAGACTGAAGGGTTTTTGTGAGGCACATCAGAATTTATTCCACATCAAGTATACTGGTATACAAGTAGTTTTGTCATAGACATGTGCAAGTGACGGTTCGATTGAAAAGTTTTTGTGAGACACACCAGAATTTATTCTACACATCAAGTATACTGGTATACACGTAGTTTTGTCATAGACATGTGCATGTGATGGTTCGACTGAAGGGTTAATGTGAAACACATCAGAATTTATTCTACACATCAAGTATACTGGTATACACGTAGTTTTGTCATAGACATGTGCATGTGATGGTTCGACTGAAGGGTTTTTGTGAGACACATCAGAATTTATTCTACACATCAAGTATACTGGTATAAACGAAGTTTTGTCATAGACATGTGCATGTGCATGTGATGGTTTGATTGAAAGGTTTTTGTGAGACACATCAGAATTTATTCTACACATCAAGTATACAGGTATAAACGTAGTTTTGTCGTAGACATGTGCATGTGACAGTTCGATTGAAGGGTTTTTGTGAGACACATCAGAATTTATTCCACATCAAGCATACTGGTATAAATGTTGTTTTGCCGTAGACATGTGCATGTGACAGTTCAATTGAAGGGTTTATGTGAGACACACCAGAATTTATTCTACACATCAAATATACTGGTATATATATACGTAGTTTGTCGTAGACCTTTTAGAATGGCTTTAAGAAAGATACAGTTGAACAGGGGAGAAATTCAATGTGGACAAACAAAATAATGATTTGACATTGTGATAACATAACAATGCTATAACGTCACTTATATTACCGCTTAAAGAAGCTTTGTGGTTTTAAAATTAGACATATTGATAGATTTGGATTCAAAATTAGATATTTTCATAGATATTATGACAACCTATGTGAGTTTATAGATGATTAATGAAATATGATCTTATATGATATATGACTCAAGGCTTCGTTCTATAAACGTGTACTTACTTATGTATGCTTTGTAAAATGTCGGTATCATAATCCTCAGAAGAAACAGGAGATACGATTATTTCATTCATTGTCCATATATCATTTAAGAATTCTGTCATGTTTCTTTGAACTGATGATTAATGTCATGTGAAGTTGTTTTATTGATAGTGCGTCTTTAACCCGCTAGGGGGTCTTCTTTCTGTAGTCAATCGTCTTTTTGTCCGTCATTGTATGTTGGTTTAAAGGACTAAAAGAGAAGGTTGAAAATTCCTCGTTCTTTGTTTTCATAATAAGACGATGTTGAACTCAACAACGTGAGAACATGGTAGCTCGATAGGCCATATATTTCCCATAGGAAAGGTTCGTGTTTTTAGCAATTTGTTAAGTCGTACTTGCAACACCTCAGCTCTGTTTGTAATATGTTCCTGCCTTGTCCCTAACTTAAATAATAAAGCACATTGAACATCTAAGAACCTGGCATTTCTAGAAAGAAAACTGACTCTTTATCTGAAAGTTCTTAGATTTCAAAGCTGATTTGTAACGTGTTGCTTCTTCCGAACAACATCGTTAAATGTCATTGGAGAAGACAATTGCAAGTTTGGTTTATACCTGATAATTTTCGTGACAATGTGGTTGTCTGTCATTGCATACCTTTTCCTACAGCCATATGTGGATGATAATAGGCCAAAGGAGTGAGGCGTTCATCAACGCCATCCTTTTTGTCCATTCTGATTGAATAGTACTTGATTTCCTGACTTGAAACACGCAATATTTGCATTATCCCGATTTGTTTTGTAAATAACTATCGTCAAGAGGGATTTGAATGGCAAAGTAGTATTGTTTGAGGTGCCATGACAAACTGGGAAACATACTTAATGTATCGTGTATCGTCAAAGGAATTGAAAGTCTTTGATCCTGTTGTTTATTATGCAAATAAACAACGTATAGAAGATCAAAGGTTATTACAATGTGGAACGTCTCACTTTATGACAATTTAAGGAAAATATTGGAATCAAAAGATGCTGCACATTACATTGACATTTACCTCTCACAGTTTCTTAGGTTAAAGAATCCCTGGACATCGAAAACTGTATAAGAACAATCAGGAAAACTAATCATCTGTTTGATTTAGTAGAGACTTCAAAGGCAACGAAATCAGATCACCCCGAACGTCAGTACAAAATCTCATCTTCTCAGCATAAATATGATATCCTTATCGCTTATAAGAGAATTTCAAATCATCGACTCTTGTCAAATGGCCTTTAGAGACGAGTAGCTACTTTCGTCTAGGGTTAACACAGATTTTGAAGAAGAGTGTTGTAAAACGTCTTCTTGCTAGAGGCAGTGTATGATGACATGTACACGTAGTCTTTGCCATATGGAATTGTCATTTGACTTCTAGACATACATACAACAAAAACACGTGAAGAAGTTCCGAAAATATTTGACATGATAATAATATCAAAAGTCTGATAAATTATTTTGAAAATAAGTGATGAATGATAACATATTTTTCTTCCTTACAGTGAAGTTTAAAGCGATCAAATGATTTTTAAAGTACTTGAAAAATATATTATTGTTGCATCATTTTTTTCACAAAATACAATCCTAGCTTTCTGTGAAGCTATGACAGCAATTATTTCTTCGTTAGAAAATTATGCAGATGATATGACTTTGTAGGCAAACGAAAAAAAAGATTCCTTTTGAAAACCAAATGTGAAATGATCACTCTACTTCAAATACTTCACTTACGATTCGAATCGCACAGTCCTCCAAAATGAAAGTAAAACACGAATGGTCCAATTGTTTGTCAAATCATTTTACGAGATATTACAATAATTCCAAAATGTCGTATAAATATACTGCCACAGTAAGCAATTGTTTCAACAATCACATTGAGCGGTCCACGACAAATGCTGTCATTACGTTATTTCAGTAACGGCAATGTCGTAAAGAAGAAACCATATTTTGAAGACGAACATAGACGAGTCTTATCAATTGATACAATTTAACAAAAGGAATCTAGATTTTTTTATCCTTCAAATCAAAACAAATTATAATGTCGTAATATTACCAAAACAGCGGTGTTTTATTCACAGCCCTTCACTTGATGAAACGGCATCATTTCAACAGGCGCTCGCGTAGCAGGATTCAATCACGAATAAAATCCCACTGAACATGTTTAAAATTCGATTTAAGTTTATATTGAATGAACTACAGAATATTTCAACCAGATAATCCAACAATGAATTAATGATTGTGTTCAAATTCAATACATGAACCTAGTTTGACCTGACATGACGTATCGCATCGATTTTAAGTTTAGCTTGTACAGCGGCGAAATTAACTGTTGTTACTGTCTCACTAAAATCGTAAATTAGAAATTGAGTAATATTGTATAATTATGAAATATTGGAACGAATACAATTCGTGTTCACTATTACAAGTATAAAACTTTATTTTTCACAGAAAATATATACGTTTTCAAAGAAAATCGCGTGTGTCAATTCTCTTTTGGATTGCCTTTGGAGGACACAGTATGTAAAGGGGACTATCTTAAACAGTTTGTATTATATAAATTAGACGCGTTATTGCACTCACGAAACTAACAAAAACAGATAGAAATATATTTCAAACATCAAATAAGATTTTATTTGTGTTCAATTCTGCAATATAAACTGCGTAAATAAAACAACAAAATAAAGGACTGATGATGGGTTCAGATATCAAGTGGGTTTTTTTTACATTTTCCCGATGAGTTCCAAAGCCTAATTAATGTTATATTGTATTTCACAACTCTTCTAGATCGAATATACGTAAATCGTTCAACATTCAGTTGGATTTATAGTTTGACAGGATTAAAATTATTTCAAAATACATTCATTTGAAGAACTCGGTGATCGGCGTACCTAAAACGTGTAATAAAGAGTGTTTTTGATCTGCCTCGGCGATGACAATGATAATTGACGTTAAAATATATGAAATAAGCGATGTAGTGTACTAATATTGTGAGAATACGACAGGGGAATAGATTTGCTCAACTTTGGTGTAAATTTGATACCATCATGGGTGGGTCTATTGTGTAGACCATGCATGATATGCACTCATCAAAAGTATAAAATATTCCCGATGACAGTCTATAGTATAGTATGTGTTAACCTTTGACGTTGATGCATGCACGGAAACGATGACTGTATTTAGTAGACGAGTAACGTGAACACGTAATTAGTTATCCGTTATTCTTCCTAGGGCATAACACAGAAATCACAACATTCCTGGTCAGTGATAGTGGTTAATACTATTTAGTGAGACGTCCCAGGTGGTCCCATATGTATATTCTACAACAAAAATATCAGAACGTTATCTTGGCTCTACACCAATAATTTTGTGTTAAACAAGTCAGGATGACAGCTGTGTGAGTTGGAGCTACATCCAGTTGGAACATGATTAGTTGAGTCTTTCGCAAAACGGACTGTACAAGAAACTGTAAGATGACAAACTGATTTGCATTGTCTTTAAATGACCTCTCTGTTGTTGCAATACATGTCCAAACAAATACTTAGACTGAAGTAAGTTTACGACGTTCATTTTCAAGCGTCAACGTCATGCCTTCGAACAGTCGGTAAGTGCGGATTACACTTGCACAGAAAGGATATGACTCTGGTTTTGACACTCGTTGGTCTGACTGTTTTCATGGCTGTTTGTCTCGAGAGTGTGACCTCAAATTCTTGCATCATGAAAATTAGTATCTCTTATTACCAACATTTTATTTTCATGTTTTCAGCAAAATGGGTATATATGATGACTAGGAATAGTTTGGGTCCTGTTTTACGGGTTTTATTCATCGTGAAAGGTTTGCAATATTAGTGTTACTTTACATGTTATTGGGTGTTGGGGAGACATTTTCTTAGATATGTATCACTTTACGACTATTTGACAACAGTTTCTATTTTGAAGACGTTTCCTGTGCACGTTTGTATATTGCTTGCAAAAATCATATTACATTTTTGGTGTTTAACTTATTTTTTTCTGATTATGATTAACAACAATTAAAATCCATCATCTGTGAATAATGATTGTGTCAAAAACGTCTTTCTGTCTGCACGACTTACCGGTCTCATAGGTGATTACTTGTATAGAAAAAGAACTGATGAATGTGTGACACATTCGCCAAAATCGATTATTATAGCAACGTCTATTTTGAAGCGTATAAGAAATAATGCAATCTCTTTTCATTACTTTAACGGTCCACAACTTTACATTGTATTTTCGTAGGATGTATAAGATGTCATTGTCGATTATCTCATTGAAACGCCTACGACCAGACTCGTTAACTTGGGAATGTTCAAGTGTTTTTTACCCTCGGGAGTTCCTTGGTGGGCTATATTAAATTATACTCACAGAGAATGATCATGTTGTTTACTTCAGGGACTAGCAAAATTCGCCCACAACCATTTCTTCACATGTCTTACTGGACAATATAAAACGAAATTACAATCCATGAATATTAATGTTAACTTTATTTGATACCTCAGTTGATAGACTACAGTCACAAATATCAATCAATAACACTGTTATATTTTTTAATGTATAGTTAAAATGTATCTTACCATGCAACACTGTCAGAAAACCTATTATTTTCTCGATGAACATGTAATTGGAATGTGCTTCAACTGTTAAGCGTTAATAAAATTTAGTGTTATATGTTATTGATCACACTTTCATAAACAAGATTTGATGTTAAACCTCGTTGATGTTTCCTTCGGTGCTTACTCGATGGTCTCACAATTAGAAACTTTAGAAGACGTTTAAACTAATTCCATTAAGCGGCTTCTTTTCGAATATAAATTTGAGTAGATGCATTATCATTAGCAGAGGCACTCTTTATCCACAACCAAAAGGGAACGTGGTATGGTGAAAATCACGAACATAAATAAAGTATTGTATAGGGAAACCCAACTGACACACCCAGTTGAAGTCAGGAAGTCAACGAGTTCGCCTGTAGTGCTGTGCGTTGAAGCATCTTGTTTTGTTGCTGTCAGATGCAGGATTATCAATAACAATTATAAATGGTCATCGATTTATTCAGTAGGTTGGTAGCCTCTCATTTGGCAATTGTATAAGTGAAGCTTGGGGGTATTGGCTCTGTACTAAGCCAAAGTGCAGCATTTATCTTCTATGCCCTTTTTAAAAATTACCGTTTATCATTAATTATTTACATTTACATTGTAGATAAAATGTCATTTACCCAGGTGGCAAAATTGAAGTTCATTTTCTATCTTAGTAAAGATGATATATTCAATTCTGTCTAGAACACATACTTGTTTGCAACTCTAAAAGGTTTGAGGATTTCTCTGTAAATGACTTATTTAGTATGACTCATTTTATCAAAATAGTATGTAAAGGCACAGACGTTTCAAAACGAATTGCTCATCATAACTAGCAGTAGAAATGATCTCTCAAACGTACCTCAGTCAGTCTCAATTGTATTATGTAAGCCGCTTCTCTGACATGGTTATTGCTCAATGTCAAACATAATTCAATATTCAATAGCAACATTAAATATGAATAAAAACTCAAGAAGCTCTGCAAATTGAAATGATTTCTGAAAACTTTAACTGCTTTGATTGTACAGTTTGTTACAATCTAACCCCTATGTATTGTTTCTTATTTAAGTCGTTTGAGGTCATGTGATACATGTGTTATTGTGAGGTGAGGATAATAGTATTATTTTCTAATTGCTTTATACTAACAAGTACAGCTGCATACCGACAGTTTGTTCACATACATGCGTATCCTAGTGCATATATCATGTAATTTGGGATGTCTTTGAGGCATCGAAGCATTACGAAAATGAAACGGTTAATATTGAATTTTCAAAACAGAAGTGAGGATCCATGTTACTTAAACGTAATTGTATACCATTCCAAATATTTAACCGTAGCAATTTTGGCAGAACATTAACGTTACCAGGGGTCAAAATTCCGAAAACACTCACTTTCATTTTTCACTACAAAATCCATTCGAAGTGATCAAGAGCTTTAAACACAAGTCAGGTTTGTTCCCATTTACTAGAACAATGTGATTGTGCTCATTTCCCCCGCAACTGGAACAGGAATGTTTAAATCGAAAGTTCATGAAATCTGGATTTTGAAAATATGATCCCTTCTGTCTATTTCACCATGCCAGAATTCGAAAAATTGCATGAGAGACAAGACGATTCTAAAATAAGTTACAAAATGGTTATTTTACACTTGGACATTACGTGATTCATAGTCAGATCTACTGAAATTATTTTATTGACGTCCAAACTAAACCCAAATTACATGATATTTGCACTACTATAGAGTGAACAAACTTTTCGTATGCAGCTGTACACTGTTATGATGACAGTCTCCATGGATGTTGAATAACAAGCAATGAATGAGGGAAAGCAAGTGATCCAACTATAGAGTAACATTAAAGCATTTCATCAGGAAAGGGGAAAGTATCGTATTCCTATTATGTGTCAATACCAAACAGAAGCATTGTTTATCCACTCACTGCTGGAAGCGAAATGGGCTATAACTGTGGAGTTATAATTGCAAAGGGATGTCTCAAGAGCCAGATATCGAACAGTGGAGTTGACATACTAGAGATACCGTGTTGCTCCAGTTCGTAATATGTCCCTATGGAGTTTAGCACAGGTTAACTCGGATTTACAGATACTCTTAAGTTGGCTATTTCGCGGCACCTTAAGTATAAAATTGTAATAGCTTGCAATGTTTCAAGTTAAGTTACTTTTAGGAACTTTTGAGTTCAGAAATCATCATGTATGAGAAGGTATTATCCTCTTTCTGATGTTGGGCTTTAACAACTACCACACTAACAATCATCATTTGCTTATATGCATCACATGCCAAACTGATAGTTCTTGTACATTTTATTTCTATTTCACAAATATAGACACAGTGTATTACACGTAAATGAAGTGATTCCGCTTCAAACTCACATTTAATGCCAAATCGCCTGAAACCGTTTACGTGCAATACGTATTTTGAATACTTTGTATCCAACAAGACAGACATCGTGTTACATTCATTAAGTAAACTGACATTAAGAGAAGGCATTTACGTACTAGGCCATCAACAAAGGTTAATGTCATTACTGATATTTGAAAGATAAATCGGATCGCTTTCTAGTGTCAATTCATTCTTTAAACTGGACTTTGTTCGAGTCAACAGTACCATAAGCGTGCGACTCAAATTATTGTTTTAAAAAACTTTATGTTGTTACATCGTAGTTCAGTTTCTATCGACAGAGACATAGCACGTCAAGAAAAGTATAATCTATTGACTTAACAATAGATCGAAAAAAGCCAAACGTAAATTTATTCATCATTGAATTCAGACAAAGGATAAAAGATGTGTTTATATCAGATTGGTATACATCGTTAGAAAAGATATCCAAACTTCAAAATTACAAAACGTTTAAACTCATATTTTAAACCGAAGATTATATAAATTCACTACAAATAAATAAATTTAGAAGTGCTTTGGCATATGTCCGCTGTGGAGTCCTCCCACTTGAAATTGAAACTGGTAGGATGAATGGCGTAGAACGCTTAAATAAAATAGGCAGATTATGTACATGTAGATCAGGAGAGATCGAAGATCATTTTCTACTCCATTGTGAATCACTTACACATATTATAAAGCAATACATCACTGTTGCAATAATGTCAAAACACCGCTTCATTGAAGTGATGTCGAATAAAAATGAAGAATGCATTAGAAAAATTGCAATGTACATTTAACATGCTATGGAATTTCGAGAATCAGTTATTACCTATATGTCTTGATATATACGCATGTGCATTATGTTTGTTAATATTTATGTATTCTATATTGTTATAGGCCTAAATATCAACGGACATAAAGAAAATGGATCACATGTAAATTATATGTATTACAATATTAAGTAAATCTTAATGTACCAAAGTTGGTTGATATAATTTAAAACCAAAATGTTTAAATCATACTATGGTTAACCATATCTCGTTCTATCAAAACACGTAACATCCTCTACTGTTTTAAAATATGTATTTGTCATGACAGCACTCCGATGAAAGTTATACCAACATATTGTCATTGTTCTTTTGAACATATGGTAACTATACTGAAGAAATTTGTCTGTCATTGGTCGTGATTTCCTCGTCATTTCATATCTAGTTTATGTCATTAATGCAGAAAACAGGAAGAAATTATGAAACATGTTTATATGAAACCTTTCGAAAAAATACCTGTATAATTTTATTGGCTGGGATTTTTATGACTGCATTTTTGAAGATTTCATCGTGACTGTACTAAACAATCACTAATGATATTTTATTTTAAAAGATAGTTCTACATTCTGGCGTTATAATGTTTAATGGAGGTGTAAACGCCATATGTATTCAAAATCTATAGTTACCCCGAATTGTACTAAAGTAACGCAACATAATTCATTTGATTTTTTATTCCAGGCCTCGACCATCAAGAAGAGGTCCAGTGAACATGCAAAAGCCTTTGACCTTGAGAATGAACTTCGCCGTGTGAAGAGACTTGGTGAAGACAACCATGAACTTTCACGTGTAAAGAGAAATGAAGAGGAACATTCATTGTCTCGACAGAAGAGGAGGGATTTCGAAGATGAAGGTCTGTCTCGAGTTAAGAGGGGACATCTGGACGAGGGCCGTGAATTATCTCGTGAAAAGAGACGAGATTTGAGTGAGGATGGACTGCTTCGAGTGAAGAGAGCTGACCCCTCAGAAGATGAGTTGTCACGACAAAAGAGAAAGGATTTGGATGATGCCAGTCTTTCTCGTGTGAAGCGTGAAGAGCTCGGTCTTATGCGAGTGAAGAGAATGGACGAAGAAGAGGAACTCAAGCGACAGAAAAGGAGATTCCGGAAACGTCGCAATGCTGAAGAACAGGTGAATGCTGACAAGAAAGCGGTTGAAAATCCCGAAAAGAAGGCAAGCGATGAAATCACATCAACAACTACTAAAGTACAGAAGAAGTCTTCGGATCATACAAAACGAAAACGAGGCTATTGGGAGCAAAGAACAAGGGGGAATTATTTGCTCCACAAGAGGGGACACAAACGTAGATTTATGAACAAACGGGGCCATGGACGGTTGATGAAGAAGAAATCACTGCTTGCGAAACAAAATCTTCATCGTAACAAAAAGATGCATGAAGATGTTTTCGTGAAGAAGTCACTGGCTAAACACGACTAAAAAGTGACTATGACTATAAGTTTGCAGTGATGGAAGATCCTTATGAAGACAGTCAAACTATCTTGTTGCTGTAAATACTTATTGTAGAGTGCTTCTCAGTCCTTAAGTTCTACTGTAGTCTGTTTGCTCATTCCATGTATGTAAGTTTAGTTTTTCTTTATTATTTGATTTTTGATATTCAAAATCTTGTAAATGGAATTACCTCCTGGCTATGAAACGAAAGTAAATAATCCAAGACTTAGATCAGAATATATGGTGAAATTATAAGCCTTTCGTTCTAAATATTGCCTTTGCCTTTGGATCTAGGATACTTATTTCATTCACTCTACCCTATCTATTTACTTAAAGCTTGATAATGCATATCAAAATATAATATAATTGAATTATGATTTTTTATTTTCTAATAACGAAATAATTTTTTTACTAGAACTGATTATGATAATCAAAATTTTACATGTATATTTGTAATTTTTCATAATTTACGTTGCAAATAAAGGCTTTGCTTGTAGCTCTTGAGTTATTATTTTCTTTACTTTATTGAACCTGGTTGCTGAGGTAAATTAAATGAAAAAGTAATTCATACCATTGATTGGGACCAATTTACCGAGAAGACGACAGTGTTACGATTTAATTGTTCTTTAAAACTGTATGATAAATATTTTTATGACCTGCAAACTAAACTTAAACAAAAAAAGTATCCAAACAGGCACATAGACGTCTCTAGACGTCTAAATGAAGTCGAACCAAGACATTGAAAAATGTTTAACTAAAGTCTAAAATGTTGGACTAGAAAGACGTCGAAGCCTAGTCAATTACTAGACACCCATCCGACGTTTATTAGACGTTTATTAGACTTCTAATAGAAGTTTAACATCTGTCTTTTGTTATGGTGTTGTACCATGTTGACAGTGTGATGCAATGAAAACTTACCTTCATCACTATTTAAGGCTTCAAAAAGAACCTCTGCAACTTTTACACGCAAATTGATACATTAAAGCCCATTATTCCTACATTAACTTCACAACAAAATAATTACTAATCATGACTACTATTTTAGAAACATATATGGTAGCTACATGTCCATGTAAGTAATTAGTTTTACTTTTTCTAATGAAGTAGATTCAACATGTTCAGGCTAAGTGATGATCAATTGTGTTATGAAATAGTAATAAACAAAACCAGCTCAAATAAGATACAATATTTATTCAATATCAAAATCCAATGTATTCACTCATTAATACTGTTGTAATGATACACAAATTTTTGCCCTCTGCATGTGGTCAAAATTAAACTTTACTAAGAGTCAGATTTGTCAAATATTTAAATTTATTGCTTCGTTTAATTTTAATTTTAAAGGTAAAAGTAATCTTTCAATGCCATTTTCTTCCATTAATTCCACATTTTCAAGGAGAATCGAAATACCCACTTGAGTTGCTCTTTGAATTTGCAAGAGGTTCTTGACATTTTTTACCCAAATATCAACGCTTGCATACAGTTACAATTAAAGGTATTATTGAGTTTCCTAGATTCTTTATAAATGAAAGCGTAGTAATTGCTATAGATATTGCTCCAAAGTGCGATAGCCTCGGGTGGAGTATAAGCCTTAATGTAAACATAACAAATAACAAATAAAGGACAATTTTGATTCATAAAAAATACATGACTCAATTGTTGTTGAAAGAATATTTGTTTCTGAGAGTCACAATATATCCTCTACTATTACATTTCGTTTCCTTCTCTTAACGCACTGAGGATATCTAACTAATGGAGGGGGTAAAATCGCATCATATTGTGGGTAGAATTTCAAAACATGTTATACTCAAACAACATACTTCCAATAAGGTCAACAGGCTTCCTTTGTGAAACAACAAAATCATTTTTATGGTAATGGTTATCCACGTCCTCTACATCAGCGTATTTGAATCCGCTGAGCTCTTTCCAAGTTCCCTGATCTCCTTCAGGTCAAAAGCCTCGTATTTTAGCTACCAGCCAATGAGACGACTAGCATCAAGCCAAAGCAACACGACCCGGATGAAAAAAATTCGTTGAGGTCAAGATAGTACCTTAAGCTTCTTGTATAACGCTTACGTTGGCTGAAAATATAACAGATGAACAAGGCAAACAATAACAAGCCGCAAACCACACCAGGCATTCGGCCCGAAAGAGATAAGAGTATTTGGAAGGAGTTTAGATTCAAATACGCTGATTCAGCAGGATGGGTTATCCAAATATTCATTCAAATGTAAAATGGCTAATACTTATATTAGTGAACCTATGCATATGATTGATTGAAAATAATTCATTCATGGTTTTAGTTTTTTTCTGTAGAGTAACTGTCGGTCTCTAAAATCTGTGAACGATCTTTTAAGTATATCAGGCTTTTGTTTGGGTGGCAACTATCAGTTCCAAGATCTTAGTCTGAAGGGGCAAACCTTGCCAATTGGTCTATGCAGGTTCCCTTTCATTACCTTAGAATTAAGTGCAATTGTCCAATAGCACCATGCTTGTTTCAGTTTGACTTATTTCAACATAGTGTAGATTTTGGGGGGAAATTTAATATGCTTATCACATACTTAAAATGATTCTTACATAAACTGCTGAAAGACACTGATTTATCTTTCTGATTTTTTAAAACAAAAATCAGTAACTTTAATTTCTGAATTATTTGATAAAATGATCGGTTTGAAACAACTCGCAATATCAAGCGCAATCATATATAATAAATATCATATGATATCATAATATAATAAATGTGGCCAATATTTTACTACCATTGCTGAAAATTTTTCATAAGTGCATTCAATTAATATTTCATTCATATTTGATGTTGTATTGTCGTGTAAATATAACCTCTTTACAGATTGGTCAAAAATGGATTAGTCCATAAAGTATATATTCTGTTAAGAAATGTTGGCACATGTCATATTTTTGACAATGATTATTTTACGATTACGTAGGAACCCTTGCACAGGTATCAAACTTAAATCAGCAGCTGGACGATGTCTGGCTAGTTTAACAAGCTGGGTTAGAAGGAACGGTCACAAATACAGGATGATTGTACTGATGGTTCTGGTATAAACATGATTTCGAGGCTAGATTCTGGAGGCTATTGTAAAATCAATAGTTGTATTGTACCACATACGGAGTTAACTTATTCAGAGATCTAAAATTTCTGAAATTTGTTAAATGCTTCGTGAGAAAGATTGATTATGCTTTTCTTCAATCTCATTTCTTTAAAAATGGAACCATCATCTGGTTTCAATCAAAACAAGTTTGTTTTTTCAATGTTTACCTAGAAAATCCATCACAAACATGAAATGGTATATAGAAGATATACCATGCATAAACATTGAACCGATAAAGTCTTCATTTTCTCAACATGCCTGTTACAGGATTAACTTTTTTTGTTTTCTTGGAATCAGTCAACGTCTTGTTATGAGGATTCAAGAATCTAGATGCTCGTATAGATACAGCAACTTGAGGTTGAGAAGTTTCATAAATTGCCAGAGTCAACTTTGAAGTTACAGTGGGCGTTAGGTAATTGCAAAGCACTTTGAAGGGTGTCAGTGTTGACTTGATTTACGTCACGTTTAGATGAAATAATCCTTGAGCGGTGGTAATCAGTAACGCTAAAACTTTGGACATTCTTGTTCATGTACGAAAAAATGCAATAAAAGTGTTTATCCCTTTTTATTTCGCTATTTTATGTCGTTTGATAAGAAAGAGAACTATGTGATAACAAAAAGGAATTGTAAGATCTGATAAAATCAATAAAGTTGTTTTGTTTTTTCTTTTCTTTGCATTTGTGAAAGAATGGCATTTTGGTGTTCGAAAACATATTCATCTACACCAAAAGAATGATAAAAGCAAATGTTCTGAGACAAGATGTCAATAAAAGTTCTTATCTAAAGAAGTCAGGTTTGTAATAAATTTAATAAGTCAACCTATACATTGTGCGTATACAAGTATTTGATAAAGTTTAGTTAAAGGATTGAACGAAAAGGAATTCAAAACGTATTCTTTAATCTGATAACGGTTTCGTCAATAATTGTTGTTGAAAAAACGGGATAACATTTCACTAACAGGTTCTTCCTTATATCCTTATAATCAAAATTGTGGAAACATTGTGGAAAACAATTGTACCTCAAAATAATATATTAAGAAATATCAAGCTTATACTTTGTTGCATTATTGTCATTGAGAATAATACAGTTATGTAAACTGTGTAGTTTAAAGCTATGTATAGACATGAATTAACCCCAAAAAGACAGACGTAAGGAACACATATATCAAAGCGAATACAAGGAAATACTGGCATACTTTTTTAACATAATTATTTGTTGAGCAATACTTGATTATGGGTTTGAGGCACGCAATATTTGCATTATCCCGGGGCTCATTTAGTAAAAAATATCATAAAGATTTGAACGGCAAAGTGAAATAGTTTGAATCTGCCATGACAAATACTTAAAAAAAAACCTTTTGGAGCATGTGTCTTTAAAGGCACTACTTAGCACCAGTATTTCATAAATATAGATACAAAATAAATAATGCATATATTTCTATCTTGATAACAACGGCTGCTCAGATAATGTACCGATTTATTAGGAAAATATTCACATATGCAGGCTATTCAGCTTATTATAATAGACCTGAGATATTTAATGCAACGTTGCATTATATACACATGAAGTACGGGCAGGAAACTTCAAATTTTGCATACAGCCTGAAAAGCCTAAACATAAACACCTATCCTTAATACAACAGCAATACTGGTACTTGGTTTAAGAAATGGGCAAAGTTAAAGATGTATCAAATAACGAATATATCATTCCATTTTCTCAGTTAAGAAACAAAGGTATATTTAAAAGCTAAGCATTATCTTAGTTCAGCCGTTTTAAACAATAAATAGACACTTAAGACTTTTGACATCCTTTTGTGATTGCAGACGCAATAAATTGTAAAATTCTCTTGCAGGTTTGTAATGAATAATGTGTAATTAACGTATCAAGAGCGAGCTAAAAGGGAGTGCATATGTTCTTATGTACGTTTTCGAAATGATGCACGAATCTAAACTCTAAAGGACTTAAGAAATTATTGCTAAACAATATTTCGATGTAAATTTTAACATACATACACATGAAATAACCATTTCTAACTTCTTTCATAAACACTTAAACGGCGTTTCCTTAGAACTTCTTACTCTTCTGAACATTTATTCATTCAACATAAATTTGATTAAATCATCTGTATAAATGATAATTGTTTTCATAACTTCGTTTCCTGCGTAGAAAATACCGATTAGAAAAGGTCTTATTTGTTTCTTTACAGATCTAATGACTCCAAAATCAATAAGGAATACCAACGTGCGTTTAACAGACAATGCAATCTCTTTCCGTCACTTTCATGATCACCAGTTTCATATCACTTCTCTGTATGTCTTAGATGCCAGTGTCTATGTCATTGTAACGTCTTGTTATCCTTGTCATGGATTGCGCAGGTGTTTTCGTACCATCGGTAGTTCTTCAGAGCCCGATATCTAATTATACTCACAGAGACTTGCCTCACTGAATGCTGTTCACTTCAGAAAAAAAGTCAAATTCTCACACAACGACTTCTTTACATCATGTCTTACTGTGCCTTTGGGGAAAAGGGCGTTTTAACAATATATATGTGAAAGCCACGGTCACTCGGACACAAATTTATGAAATGTGAAAATAATAACAAATTTAATGACTTCGATGTGTGAGTATAACTATGTATTATAAAGTCTTCCATTTTCTTAAATAAAATTTTCTGTAAAATCTTACCTGTATCTGTGACAACTTCCGGACAACCGGAAGTGGATGAGTTATCTGTTGTGACTAATGTTCTTGTTGCTTATATCAAAATATCTCTTATCATGCAAAACAAACCTGAAGTCTGCCATTTTATTGTTACATATACAAAGAGAATACGAAAACGAATTAAAAAGTATTCAGTGTTATTGATTGTAAAGTATGAAGAAGATCCAGTAAACAACAGCATTGATCACATTATTTCATACATGACGTGATGTTAAATCTTCTAAGTACATCAGCTCAGCTCTATTTTCCTTTGATGCTAACTCAATGATCTCACAAATAGAAACTGGAGATGACGTTTAGACTGAAGCCACGAAATGTTATGGGCATTTAACGGCTTCTTCGTGAATTTGTGTCGGTAAGTGCGTTGTCATTTGTGTAGTCACATTGGGATGCGTTTTCAAAAGAAATCCGTTTTACAGAGGACTACATAGCTATTCGGGATTCCCATTTACGCAATTTCAAGCATGGCACGATTATGATATTTTCATGAAAGTAAATTTGTTCTTGGATTTGAACATTTACACTGGAAACCTTTGACATAAGCCATAAACTGATATCTCGAATTAAACTGATATCTCGAATTGACGACGTAAGCTTTGAACATACACTCTTCCTTAAATGTAGATAAGGTTATAAACTATGTTTTCTCTTAATCTTGTGTATCAATTTTCACGTAAAAGTGGTTGAAATAGCCAATAGGTGTGCAGATGGCGGGAAAGCGCAGTGGTTATGTTATGTAGTGAGATTAAAAGTAAGTTAGAATATGGGTTTTACTCTTGGAGGTAGCTTGAAAATCGGTTATTGAGCCGTTTTGACTATCTTATGTTTGTGACAGTACGATTCTGTCTAGTGTGTGGGAATTATCGTAGTATCTTGGAGGTGCAGGATTTTTCATCTTGTCAGGTGAAATTCACTGTAACTCATCGACGAAGTCGAATAGTTGGCTCTACCAATAATAAAAAAGCAAGCTACGTTTATTTACACACGGATGTACGAAAATTACATGTCTTATAGGCAATGTCATCTTACTTGTTGTCATGGTATACCTTTCTTCTTTGAATGTTCAGAATTACATTTATTAAGTTCACAAAGTTCTGGACATCTGGCCAAATAAATCAATGTCATCTCAGTCTCCGTAGATGTCTATTGTAGAACAGATATACTCAGTTATACGTAAGTGTTCACTGTCTTGATGATTCATCACGCTAGTCACAATTCATGGTCACTAATTACGTGTTGTGAGACCACACTCTAACATCGAAGCCGATGTTCTGATACTCTATTGAAAGTCACATTGGTTTCGTCAACAATATATATATGCGGAGACGGATTAAGTCTCAAATTGTCTATGTTGTTTGGATTCTGACATTCGTTTTCAAGTGTTATAGGAACTGTTGCTGTTCTCTGATTGATGTAATGTATACTGGCCAAACGTCAAGTCCACGGCTGTTCGCATACTCTTGGCGAATGGGTCACGTGATGTCGGCGGGTCGAGAAGGCAGATGGCCTCAACGGATGAAGCTTACGTATTAATAAGCTACGGGTCTACTCCAGGACACTGGATGGAGGACGTGCCTATTGCAGGGGCGTCTCGAAGAAGTTGACCGTGATAGAGTGTCAACCTACTAGTTCTACATACGGAGGACCGCCAGAAGACATACAGTGACGTTACCATTGTGACTTTAAGTACGTTATCAGTCTATTGACAGTGACGAAGGGTGTTGGTGGACAGAACTTGAGATTACGCACTCATATTCGGAGGACGGCAGACAAACATGCACTATGAACTTTAACGTTACGTATATTCAGTGCAGTGAACAACCAGCTATGTGGTGAACTCTAAACTGTTGTGATTCTAGATGGACTTCGTGTTATAAGTGCTTACATGTTTTCTTTTTCAGGTATTAGGGTTTTACTGTGTTTGCATTGCCAATCAGTATTGGGTTGCTGTATTACTATTCTAAATTCATACTTCATGCCTTACTTTGTTGGGCAATTTCAATAATGTCTTAAGGTAGAATATTGCTCTACCGTAGTGTACCCAGTATTGACTTGGTTCTTTTACATGTTTAGTACTTCGTTGAGTCGAGGGCGACTCATATTTGTAAGGGGGGAGGTGTTATGTAGTGAGATTAAAAGTAAGTTAGAATATGGGTTTTTAGGAAATATTCAGTATATTTAAAATAAGGTTAGAATAGTTAAATATTATTTGAAAGTAGCAAATGTGTAGACAAAAGACATAATAGGACAGGTGATCAAAAGCTGCGTGTTCTTTAGTTACTAATTATGAGGAACAAGGAAGAGAAACGAGTTTAGGCCAAGTATTCTGACATATGTGACATTTGGTCAATGGGAATTAAAGACCAAGCCTAACTTGTAATCATTCTTATGTCAAAAACAGCTTGGTAAGAAGAATAAATGAGAGATAGAATGCATTATCGTGACGTTATGAATTACTTAGCATTTGCTAAAGTGTATTATTTAATTAGAGAAGGTAGGAGTGACGTCACAAAGAGGTTAAGGTTCGAAGTTATCGAGGTCGAAGGTCAGAGTACACTTCTGACTGACGTATGTCATAGGGTATAGTAAAGAAATGATTGGTCTAGAGAAAAACACACCCTTAAGGTGATTAATGTGGGCAAGGGTTAAAAAGAGGATGCATGGGCAGCTAGAGTAACGTAACTTTTAGGAAGAGCAGAGCTGACCCAGGAAGAGTAGGAAGTTGGACCAGGGAGGCCAACATCGGATAGGATGGGTAATGTATGAAGGGAGTAAAGTAAGTATGGGGTTAGGGTTAATAGTTAGGTAGGTAGGTAGGAATAGGAATTGTGTATTGATGTAACTGCTTTAACTGTTTTTGTAATAAAATAATGAAAAACCTTTCCTTGTATTTATTTACAAAGTGTACCTCTCACAGGCTTATAAGCGAGTTCCCCACGTCAAGCGAGTAAGCGTGGCGAGAGGAAGTAGTAATAATATAACATATGACAGTTAGCACGTTCGGCTTAGGATCAAGATGGCCGTGATTCGAATCCCGCCAAGGGCTTGGCAACGTTTTTTGCAGTAGATAACTGTTCTGCAGGAAGTTAGAATACTTTCGAATCGTTTTTTATATGTGTAGTAAAACTGTTCTTCCTGCAGTAAGGTTTGGATGCAATGCTGTACTGAATTTCAGCGCGGGTACCCGGCACCAATGGTTCGCTGGTTCCAGTCGATGCTCGCAGGGTTCACCGCAACACTGAGCCTCAATGGTGTTGCGGGCTTTCCTGCTGCAATAATACTAGCAGCCGTGATGTTAGTGAAAATCTCTTGAAAGCGACGTTCAACCCCAACTCACCTCACCTCACCTCGAAGGTGTACAGTGCCAACGCTTATAGTAGCTATCCCGTCGAACTGTCTGATTGTTTTTCACAGTAATGTTGCTACATCTGCTTGGTTTCTTAATTAGAGGAAAACAATTTTGACACATATTTTGTGAATATTGTTTGAAACACATTTCATGAATTACAGCAAATAAGTGAGCTCTTTCTTCGGTAAGGCCTTAACTTGTCGGCACTCTTTCGCACTGGTTTATAAAGATTTTATTGTATTTGCAAAAATCACTCATGCAAGGATTTTTCTCAATTAAAATGTATTGTTTTAATTTTTGAGCTTTTGATTAAAAACCACATCAAGAAGCTACCTATTTGGGTTTTTCAAACTACTTTGTACTGAAAATTGCGAATTCGTAGCACGTAGAATTATGCTCAAAGCTTGAAGTTAAATCTAGATTTTTTAAAAAGTCTAACGCGCACAAACCTGCATCATAACTTTTTCTTTGAATAAAAAGCATATCAATTAAAGTTTCGATTGATTCCATGTTTACCTTCATAGGTAACTTCTTTTACATCCATTATTCTTCTCTTCTTTGTTCCTACTTAACTAAGTAAATTTTCGATTTTATTGTTATTCGATATATTCAATATCATCAACATAAAGATGTTATTTGATCAGAGAAAACATATGATGAATTTTATTCTAATGTTATTATCAAGTTTATTAATAATTCTTAATAAAGCTCACACAAACTGTGTCCTTTGATGAAAAGCAAGGGATTCCAGTGTTTTGTTTTTAGTGATGCATATGTCGAGCGATGAAAAAAATGGTTGTCCAGTGACCAGAAATTACCAAAAAAAATTAACGCGTGAAACCCTGCTGACAAATCCAGTTGAATATAGATGTCAAAAGTACCTTGATAGTTCGGCGAATTTCCTCTTAAGGAATATCATGCTATTATGGAAGCGGTTGTCAAATGCAGATTTAATAAATTATGTTGATCCATTCAAAAGTTCGATAGCGTCTCATATCTGGATTAAATTACCAAGGTCAATAGGCACTATACCATGTAAATCATCAATTTAAAGTTACTTCCATGACGTTTGGTCACTACGTCGAGAAATAAATATGTAAATTTTCTAATTTTCTGTTACCTCTAATATTAAAATGTATTCAATGTGAAGCAAAAACGGACAAAGTTAGTCTCTGTTGAAGGTGCCGCCAACGACTATACCTCACTACAATGAAGCTGTCGGGTATGATCGAACTTATCTCTGTCCATCCATCCATCCGTCCGTACATGTCTACGGCTTTTCCTATTCCAGAACTTTAAAAAATTTGACTAGACAATTGAAACTTGGTATGTGGAACAATCATCATGTGTAGTGGTGCCTTTTGAGGTTGTCAACTTCTGTCTATTTCTTATTTGGCGGTTTTCATGTAAACACATTTTAGAAGGTTGTTTCCCCACAAGAACTCAAAATATTATAATACAGTAATATTATACAACGATACGCAAACTCACTTAAACTTGGCATAGCGGACATATTTGTTGATTTTTGTGATTGTTGGCAAGTAATGATGTATGTACTTACCTTAATGGATTCATATACAGTTATTTTATAATAAATGGGTTTAATTTATATTATATGAATAAGAGTAATCAAGTGTGCTTGTTCGAAACTATAACATTTCACCAGGATGAGACCAAGTATCATATTCATATCAAAGCAGTTGTATAGTTTATCCATTCACAGCTTGAAGCAAAATGAGCTATAACAATGAACGTATACTTACAATGGGATCTCACAAGCCGGATATCGAACAGAGCAGGTGATTGTTGTTTATACATAAATGTAATGTGTCTCCCAGGATTGAAGTAATGATGGTCTAGGATTTATAGGATTTATAAGATTTACAGATTCTCTTTAGTTGGCGACCTTGCAGCACCTTTGGTATTCAATAGTGATAGTTTACAAACTACCATATAAACCCTGTTTTGGCACTGATACGTTTATTATCCTTGAATGACTTTGTTATTCTAAAATGTATCAGAATAAGTCAAATCAAAATGCTTTACAATCTAGATCATACGTTATTTTTAATATGTTGTTTTCATCAATGAACCACTGCATTAAATTTATACATACTTATCTGCAAAACGTGAAAGGCCTTTTTGTCATTAACATTATTGACGGTAATGAAGGGCCCTTGGCAAGTAGTTGCTGGGCAATCGATAAAACTGAATAAAGAAGGAATATTCTGAATAAACTTCTAGGATCATCTAATTGGCGTGTCCTAAGTGTCCTAAACACCTAACAAACAAATGCTTTAACGTTGAACTCCAACAACTTGGTTTGAATCCTTCAAAAGACCATATTGAATAAAATGCCCTGATGGTGCCATTGTGAAATCCGAGTATTTTTAATCATTTTGTTTCTATATCAAATATTTGTTCTGTATTTCAACAAACAACAAACATGTAAACAAGCAGTAACGTTGACATGACAAAGGGAAAATAAATAAACATTAGATGTTTTTCTTTTGATGCCATAGATAATCCTATCATTGATTAGATGAAATTTCTGAATTTGTATAAAAGTTAATATAATTGGGAATATATTTCAGGCTAAAATGTTTTGACAAAAAGAATGAGCGATTCCTAAGCGATTTGGAAGATTATATTCGCACAAGGTTATATGTACAGAAACTAAAGAATACAATCATTATTCCTGATTTTAAAAGATGTCCTTCTTCAAAAAATTCTTTTGAAAAAGAAACAACCATAAGTAAAATAAGCTTACGATCTTATTGAAATATAAAATATAAATACAAACAAATGAATAGTAAATGATAAATGATTTTCAACTTGTTCTTCCTTTGATGCCATGACTTTCGTGACATAATCTGAGTCATCTTGATGTAAAGACATGTTGACTAGTAAAAATAATTACAAAAAAAGTCAACAGTTTACCAAATAATTAAGTAGCTAGCATATTCAAAGTGAGAATGCTATTAATACGTTAACATTTTGAAAAACCTGTATGCGTCACATGACCATGCATGGTGTTTCGGGGGGAAATGCTTACGTCTACATCCAAGGAATTATGATGACAAATTAAAACATTTAATGATTTACTATTAGACTCTTTCCGCTGGTCATGTTTGTCAATGCGGGCTGTTAGAAACAGGCATTTTTATCATCATTCTATATCATTCTTAATAAGTAATTCAAGGCTTTAATCTTCAAGTGAACATATAAACACCCTCAGCATGAACTTCGCTGTGTGAACAGATACAGAAATACAATGGTAATGCCAGTCTTTCTAGTGTGAAGCGTGAAGCGTGAAGCGTGAAGAGCTCGGTCTGTTTAGAGTGACGATAATTGACAAAGAAGAGGAACTCAATAGAAAAAGAAAAGGAGATACCGGAAATGTTGCAATGATAAAGTGAGAAATGTACAGGGAAAAAAAGCAAGCGATGAATCAAGTTATCAAAACAACAAGCACTGAAGATGTCAGTGGATCAAACAAAACGAAAACGAGGCTATTAAGAGCAGATTCAGGGGAATGCTTTTTCTGCTCATAAACATACATTTATGAACAAACGAGGGCATGACCGGTTCATGAAGAGTAAAAACCGTGAGAAAACTTTTCAATGGAATTAAGTACGAGGGGAAGTCAATAAGTTCATAGAATTGAGTATTGATACACCCCTGGAGACATCATCGTTGATTTTATTGAAATAGGCTATCTGACGACCGTTTACAGCCATAAACAACTCTTCCCGACAGCCTGTTGAACACATAACCTCCTGTAATCATGGAAAGTTCTAAAACTGAGCATCGTGCGTGCGTGCGTACATGCGTGCTTGCACATATCCAAGGTTTATTTATTATATTTGACTCTATGGTAAACTCAAATGGTAATCATACAAACGTCATGATTAATTATTATTATTTATTGTCGGAGTACGGAACAAAATAGCATCAAAATGACTACTTACCATTATTCAAAGATTTTACTATTTCAGTAGTCCTAACTTAAAATGATTAGTTAAAATATTCAATTATTCTTTTTGAGTACTGGTCAACCCTAAAGATGAATAGAAACCAAAGACCAATATCACCTTTGTACATTTTGGAGGGAAACCCAATATTTTACATCAAGACCAAACAGAAACTTATATTCAAACACGATAGAACAAGTTGATTAAACCCAGTGTCAGAAACGCTTCAGATGTTCGACCAGCAAGTCAGATTACATTTCGCTGTGTTTGCACGAGTAAACAGACTTTCCTGGATAAATATTATGAGACCGTTCTTCAAACGAAAATCTGTATAAAATACAGTGCTGTAATAAAACGTGACCTTCTGTGGAACATTTGTCATCGTCATGAAAGACATGTCTCACACAGTGATGAACAGAGTTGGATTATATTTTTCCCAATTCACTGGAACAATCGATGTTTGCCATTAACGTGGCGATGTCCTCCGCATCTAGTAATGAGAAGAATGAGATAAAGCTGCCCAAAAGACAAAAAATCAAAAGTATGTCGGTGACTGAATTGATACAATAGTTAGCAATAGTTTGAAAAGTGATAAAAAAAAATCATGCCGACCTTCAAAATATCGTTTGTAATATACATATAATATACATTTGTAATTGATACAATAAGTAAATAAGAATTTTGATAATATGTTTGATTACCTATGAGGGCCAAACCGGGGTCATATTTCTAATAGAATGCCTTTACTTGAATGTTTACTTTGATTAGATTCTTTGATTTCTCGACTTCGGTAATAAACATAATAACATATTCGTGCCCATGACATACTATGTTACGTTTCATTTGTTGTACGTGGGCCTGTGGCCTTTATACTGAATAAACGTATATCTATCTTTACAACACTCGTGAAATAAATTTCAGTATGTCCCTCACTCTTGCTCGAGAAATAATAATATTAAGCACGCATTTGATATCCTCTTTGTAAGACAGTTTTGAATGTGTATAAATTTTGCTATAACCATAGAGGGTTTTAATTACCTAATTAAGACGAAACTGTCCTAATTGGAACCAGTCCCTAATGAAGGAGACACAGTCAACCAATAGTAACTGTTTTGGGATGAACATCTTCGTGTGATATTGATCGATGTCATTCACTTCCACACTCTTTCGTTGTTGTGAAGGAGAAACTTAATGAAAATATATCTGATCGATAAAGACTGCGACTCGAAACTAACCAGTGACTGGAACAACCATGAATGGATACTTGAATCGATCTGTTTTTTGATGTTCGGACACATATATCTTGAGTGTCGTAAAGGGAAGGAACATACACTCTAGAAAATGGTCCTCGAACTTATTACGTCTGGTTTAAACTTAGTTGTCTGAATGCTTTACTATGAATCACACCATTGTCTAAAGTATTGAAAGACGTAAAACTTATTCAAAGTTTAAACATTCACTGCGTATATACTATTAAACACGTTGACTTTAACAGATCTTTGAAATACTATCTTTATTCTTTTATGTAGATAAAATGCGACACCTATTCTTGTCAAAAGGCGTACTCTTAAGAAATCTTTGCAAATGTATATTCCTAGCAACAAAGCAAAGACATAAACACTTCAAAGATATCCCATTACGATGACTATGTAATATATTTATCATTTTACATTTGCCTGTATGGAAACACTTAAAATATTTGTTTGTCATTTTATAGCTCTCTGTAATGCAAGGAGCTTCTGTACAATATCTGTATCATGGGCCTGGGGCCCCTTTACGAAATAAAACATACATGTCATGTAGACAATTCATGATAAACACGTGTGTGCCCTAAGATTGAAATAACTTACAGTGTCTAAGTTTCCCTGGAAGTAAACTGATGTGAGGACGCAATCATCTTGTGGGTTATAACTAGAGTAAATAAACTTATACAAACTGTTACGTTGGTGTTTCTATATGTATCTTGGCTATTACTTGACTTTTTATACACAACATTATCGGTGATTGTTTGACGTTTAATACACAACATTATCGGTGATTGCTTGACTTTTTATACACAACATTATCGGTGATTGTTTGACGTTTAATACACAA
Source organism: Phorcus lineatus (assembly GCA_921293015.1). Classification (NCBI taxonomy): domain Eukaryota; kingdom Metazoa; phylum Mollusca; class Gastropoda; order Trochida; family Trochidae; genus Phorcus; species Phorcus lineatus. Next base: position 7,329,369 of record OV121086.1, on the reverse strand, counting down.
CATTATCGGTGATTGCTTGACTTTTTATACACAACATTATCGGTGATTGTTTGACGTTTAATACACAACATTATCGGTGATTGCTTGACTTTTTATACACAACATTATCAGTGATTGCTTGACTTTTTATACACAACATTATCGGTGATTGCTTGACTTTTTATACACAACATTATCAGTGATTGCTTGACTTTTTATACACAACATTATCAGTGATTGCTTGACTTTTTATACACAACATTATCGGTGATTGCTTGACTTTTTATACACAACATTATCGGTGATTGCTTGACTTTTTATACACAACATTATCGGTGATTGTTTGACGTTTAATACACAACATTATCAGTGATTGCTTGACGTTTTATACACAACATTATCGGTGATTACTTGACTTTTAATACACAACATTATCGGTGATTACTTGACTTTTAATACACAACATTATCGGTGATTACTTGACTTTTGAAACACAACATTAACGGTAAATCACATCACAATAAAGTGATTGTGCTTACTCTAAATATTTCTGTATATATTACTCAGTTATCTTGGCATTGATATATGTATCATAAGAAATCAAAATACATCTTGAGTGGTTTTCAGGTTCTAGAGAAAATAATGCTCTGATGATACTAAGAGAGAAAAAAACCTATAAACAATCTATTTGAATGACATTTAGGACAGTGCATCAGCGTCTGGGAGAGAAACACGTTCATTCACACACATCAAAGAGGAATACTGTTGGTTATCGATATAATCATGTACTCGGAGCTCTTAAGGCATCACATATATCATACAGAGCAGGTGACCAGTATTGACACAGTAAATGGAGTGTGGAGCTTCCTTCAGTAATGAGTCTCAATAGAGTTAAGTAATGGTAGCCACAGAGTGCACAGTGACTGTTGAGTCGACAATGGACGGTTGGTTGCCTCTCTTCGTAAGTCTGACGATCTTAGTTGTATCCTAGTATCAACATAGATGTAATTAAGCCTCTTCTTACAGACTGTTCAATGCTATTTGAAGAACCTTTCTTTCAACAAGAACAAGATTATAATACACATTTTAACATACCTTTTAAAGAACATTCTGAAAATGTTGGAGGAGAACAACTTTGTCGTGTTCATAAAGGTTGCTATTGGTTGAAAATGTCCAAGCCTTGCTAAATAACACCTTGATTCTCGAATAAAATAAGAAAAATTAAAAGGATAGATTATGATACAATTGATTATCAATGCTTAGTTAACATCTCCATTGTTCTTCTCATGTATAACGGTATATCATCAAAAGTTTCAGAAAATATCCATTGTAAGGTGTTTTTAAAATTAAAGTGGGTTTTTAAGATGTTAATTTCCAAACGTTTATATCTGATCTTCATATAGCTAGACAATAGGGGTTTAAGTATGCATTCAAGCGTTGTTTTGGTGGTTTGTGTACGTAATACATTTAAGTCTGTGCAAATATCTCATTATGTATGTGATGAATTACCCTATGGCTTGGAATTGTACACTTCGCTCGTCTTATATTGTCTTTTGCAGGTCTAATTTGACAACATAATGAAATAACAAACAAATTTACGGGTATTAAAAAAGGTAGATTTTCCTTTCCATATTAAGAGGGGTGTACGTTTGGGTTATCTCGTTGCAAAATAATAATACTTTTTCATTTATTCTTATGATGCCTTTTTTCACAGGTTGCAAATATTGTATGACGTACATTAAATAGGTTTATCGATTCTTCTACGACATAAAATTGCTCACTCGTTGAACAGTTGATTGACATCATAAAACTGCGTTAAGATGCTATAAAAATAAATTTTATAGTAATTCCGCGATAAATCCATTCCTTTGTGAGAGATGATACCAATTTATTATTGATAAGCTCAAATGGACCGAATTCAGCTTATTTGATTGCTTCTGATTTCCCGGTTGCATACCCTTAGCGCACAAGCACAAGGTCAAATTGACATCAATCCAAAGTTTAAGAACTGTCTAATCTATAAACTGCGCACAGCGATTGAAAAGCTGAGGAAAGGAAAAGTCAAATTAACTGCGCATTTTAATAAAGGATATACATTACTAGGTTAAGCATTATATAGACATGCTAGATTAGTTCATTAATTATTATCTAAAATGAAGAAAAAAATCCCAGAGCCATTCATTATTCACTAGATCTTTTAGAAATTGTTTCATAGTGCCATATCTCGACATTTGATTTCAACTGATAATAGTTCAACTTCCAATATATCTACAATTTCTATTTACACTTAAAGAGCCATTCCGTGAGTTGTTGGAGTCATTTATGCCAAATTTAATCAATGGTGTCATTTGATCGCGAAGTATCGACTGTTACCAAAAAGACACATTTTAAAGCTTGTTGGTTTTTTACAGTGACAATATGAAGGCAGAATGTCGCAATTATGATTCGAAAACCGGACAGTGGCTCGGGTCAAATAGTCAATCGTAATTTTGGAGACTTATCTAAAACAGCGAGGAGGGCAGTTAGGAGTTAATATTGTTTGTTAGGTTAAATAACTAGTCTCCATGTATATTGGACGTGATATCTACACCTCTGTGCATTTATAAGGCTGTTTTTAGATTTTCATGGAAAACCAGTATTTGTCGTACATATGTCTTTTGGACATGAAAAGTAAGAATGTTTTGATTTTATAACACCACATATGACGTTTAGGTTCGTATCAAAGGTAAATAATATGTTATGAAAATCATGGAGTGGCTCTTTAAATAACAACAATGGATGATTTTGATTATGATCAGATAAATAATGATTTCTAATGTTCATGTAATACCGTATAGAAATGACCATGACCAAAACGTTGAGCGAATAATTCACCGAGTTCTTTGATGGTTCATAACGTGTTGATTTCAATAAAAAGAAAACTTAAATGGGAATTTTATGAATATTCAGTAATGTGTCTCAATGAAATCGAATATCGGTGGCTACAGAGTGCACATTGACTGTTATATCCATAATGTTCTGTGAACCAATAATTCGTCAAAAATATCAAGGAAAAAATGACCAATTCTGTCTCAGGTAATGGTTTACTTATACCTGCTTATCAAACATACTTGATATTTAGGAAAGGGTATCAAATAAAAAAAATACGGCATGATACTAAAGGAGCCGGGGGTATTAAATGGATTGGAAACTTCATTTTGTTTTATCATAACACTGACATTCGAGGTTTTCTAACAACATTCTTGTTTAAAATAAATCATTGAATGACATCTTCATTTAATCAAATACTAAGTTTGTATTTTCGCATCATTTCAATTAAATCCCTGACACCAGATACCGAAGATTCTTCATTTCTGGACAAACCATCAAGACACTATTACTCTGCAGTTAACAGTGTCAGTCAAGTGGACAACCAAGAGAGTTTAAATATTTCGCTAGAATCGATCTTCTTGTTTTCATCTTAATACGATAATGTCATGAGGGGGACGCCATGGGCATGGGGGCTTTAAGAGGAGCTACAGAATGAAATAGCAGATTAACTTTATCCCAACATGACCTGAGTGAGCTGTTTACTTCATTCTGAATAGGCATCAGTATCCACTGAAATAGCTTAAATGTGGTAAATAAATCCGTAAAGTAACAAAAATACCAGAACACATGACCCAAAATGTAGGTATTGCTAGTATTAATTTACTCGAGGAACTTTTTTTTTATGAGAGATGTCAATATCGAACAAATACAAATTTTTCACTTTTCCGCCTTTGCGATAGATAACCCTTAAGGGATGTCTCATATATCAAGCAAAGCAGGTGGTCTCTATTGACACAAAATATGAAGTGAGTTGTGTAAGACATTAATGACTTCCAGTGCAGTCGTTGATTTTCAGAAAAGGTATCAAAGTACACTATTGAGTAGTCTATTGTAGACCTGTTTATCCTGGCCTTAGTGGCGAGACGATATATCCTGATTTTAGTTTTATAAGGCGAGACGATATATAATGGAATTATAGCCAAGGAACCTGTGAGACGATTATCATCACGATACAGTGGTTGCGATACAATACATATCCCGATTCTCTACAGCATATGAAAGAACTATAGATAGGACATAGAACAGTAATGTTAATCCTTAGATACCAAATTGTCATATATATTACATGAAGGGAAATCACAAAATTAGAGTGACTGTGAAATTACATATAAAATATCAGAAATATCATTTAATCTCCTTCCTGTTTCTGTTCTAATCACTGTTATCTCTGAAATAGAAGAAAACCTTTTTAGTTTTATAGTTATTTGTTTAAAACAAGTTATGCTAACAGTATATGGATATATTGTCTCTTATGGCGATACATCGATGTATTGTGGACCCTCACGATATAAATATCCTGATATATTGTCTAAACATGCTTTTTATCGATGCACTCGAATCGCGTAGTAGACGATGCAAACATCGATACTATCGATGAATCGTTACACCATTAGTCTATTGAGTTAGTTCTGCTAAGTTAAGTATCAGGTTTCGTCCAGGAACATGTGAGTTTGCTTTATATTGCATTTTTGTCACCGTTTGGCATTAAATGAGATATATTTGTGTAACGATATCTCACGAGTGATGTCTGATAAACCAGACACTCGATAGAAGGTTGAATGTGTTGGTGCATTAATGGAGTATGTTGAATCACTCCGCAGTGAGTTCCAATTTGTCCAGTTATGATGATTGTGTTATGTTTTCATATCGTGTCAAAAATCATTCAAATCGTTTAAATGACCCGTTGTAGAATTTTAACTCAACATAGAAAAGTACCCTTATATGATCATTGAGTACAGAGACACACAGACACACACGCACACAGACACACATCAAAACACATACACATGTACACTACCCCTGATTTTCAACTGGTATAAGGTTTAACGTATCAATCGAAATTAACCAAACCACTGTTTGTAACTCCTTTTTTCCTGCAGTAGGTAGGATGTCTTTTCGTTAGATCATTTAATTTAACCAGAAAAAATACCACAGCGGTTTAGCGAATATAGTGCTAACATTAGAAATATACAAGAGAAAGCTTCGATAATTACAAACTTACAAAAGGAAGGGCTATCTGTTATTCCACGTTACTCGTTACTCATTGTCTAAAAACTAGTGTTGTTAAATTCGACAATACATGGACATCCTGACAATTAGATAATAGTGCATAATAATATATTCTCACCTGTAACGGTGTATGACACTAAGTTGATATTAAATAAAATAGGGTAATATGTGAGAATCTTGTCATGCCATTCCAATGATATATACTTTGAACTTTACTGATAACGTTCAGATTTTTTTAATTGATAAAAACCTCAAAACCACAATCATTTTAACCATAAATTATATTTCCTGTTGACCCTTTTTTAGACCTCACATTCAGCAAAGATTTTTTGAAAATATTTCACAAATCTTCATTTCCCATAATGCCACATTTATTAAGGATTTAACAACGCTCGATACAATTTAGTATTTCACAATACAGATATAAATTACCAGACATAATTTCAACTGGATACAATACTTTATAAATTTAATTAGCATTTGACTTTAAATACAAGTATAAGAAAATGATTAATCTGTAGGCAAAACTCTGTATAGATCTATCTTAAATAAAAACATATCTCAACTGACTTGCGAAATTTAATCATATCATCTTCTGTCTATGGATTTTATATCACTTTTGGTAATGAGTTTAGAGGTTTTACTAATTTCCTATTATTTATGTCTGAATATACGTAGAAGCTATTTTATATAAATACCAACTTTGAATTGAGAATAATAACAACCTACATAAACAGGATCTGACAGGTTTTGAAAAGTAGCCAACCATGGGATTCTCCCAAACCTTACTGCGGTTTACAGCTCTCTACCGAGACAAAGTTGCCGAGCCCTTTGCGGGATTCGAACAAAGGACCTTTTAAAAAATTGAGCGATTCATCTCTTCTGATTGAGACTTTCAGGTTGCTTGGCCACAAGTCTTTTTAATTTCAATGATTCATTTCAGGTTCTATAGTAAATAAGGGTATTTGCTCCTCAATCAGTATAATTTGGAACTTTTACTGAACACGAACCTTCACATCTCCACTAGTTATTTCTCAATCCGTGCCTGAAGATGTTGTACAATACATCAACATTTGACAGAACCTTCGTCAGTACCATCATCAAGAACATCTCGGTCTCCTAGAGCTGAATGTAACGAAACTCTGCACACATAAGCCATGGTAACCGACTTGTTGGTAACACGTGTCTGTCGATTTTCTGACACGTTTTCCCAAAAGGTCACGTCTTTATCATATTACCCAGATTTTTCTTTGAAGTCATGTCTCAAGGTATTTGCTATCTGCTAAATCCATTTTTCTGAGCAAACACATGGAAATGTAATATCGCATATGTCCCCGACGCTGTCTTTACATCTTAAGGATTTCTGGTTTAGGTCAAATCTTATTCTTACGCTCTAAGCACATACCAGATTTGCAGATCTCCTGTGAGGATGTTCAACTAAACATTTTGTGTTTAAGTACAGGTGTCCTCAATATATCTTTTACTATTTACCCAACAGCTAACTAATATTGAATACCACAAATATAATCCTTTTAATATAACCTTATTGTATTAGTCTTAAATGTAATTGATATCATTATGTTGTTACCTCTTTATCATATCCATCCACATATATAAGTTGGCGTACCCCATTACTTTCCCGTATGAATGAAAATGGCACAAGAATCTACCCATTGGTATCACTGATACTCACAAGTGAAGATGAAACGAATAATTAAAAGTATAGTAAACATATGTACTGAATTCCGATTTCAATTGTTCCACTGATTTAAACAAAATCAAACAAAAAGAGTTTGGATAAGCATCGCATCATTCACATTTGTTTTACATAAAATCAAAATTAATCCTGACATTTCGAGATTCCTGTTAATCATTCATGATAGGTTGATTAATGAATGGTGTTTAATAAATGCGAATGTTGCATGTTAGATCATTTGAAGAATCCCAGCAAAGTGAACAACTTCAATGTGATAGATTGAAAGATTTTTCTTTGTAAGATTAATGTGTTGCCATCATGAAAAAGATCATTTTGATTTGCTTCTAAGTAAGAATGTTCTTAATGAAGATAACATCAATTATAAGACTCTCTTTACAATAAGACCTTTCTTATAGTCTGGTCTGTATGTTTGGCTTGCTTCACGTGCAGAAAGATCATCGGTCATGTTTGTAAAATTGCTGATTGCTCACAAATATTATTTCGGCTTGATTCAACCCTTTTCTGAGCATGACTCTTTGTTTTCATTATGTATCGAATTAAGAAAAATTACAACGTCAGTGACAAAATGCCTACAAGAGTAAAACTAGTTGACAGCACTAACCGATCAGCCTTTATCTAGTATTGTGAGTGAAGAAGCTGGAATGAAAGAGGAATAGTCAGATCCAGGAAGTTGTCAACACCACTCAGGAAATATCCTCGGATCCTCTCAAGAATGATTGAATTGCAATTACTTTTATTGTTTTTACTTGACATGGTTCGCATCTTTACTGGTATATGAAGGCAAAGACTGTAGGCGAACACAAGGTATGAAGATAGAATGTAAGCTATGGTATTATTAAAGAGATTTTGAATTTAATTCTTTAAACTCTTTTTTTAAAACTATGATCGCTTAACAATACTATTTGGAAGTATACGAGTTGGAAGTGTATTTTATTTTCTTATCAATCTTTGATATCAAACGCCGTTTCTTTCAGACCTCTTACATTCTTGCAAAAATGTTTATAACTTTTATGAATATAAGATAAATCAAACATCACCTTTCGGAACAAATCTGTGATTATTTATGTCGCAGAATTTAAAACAGTCCTTTTCAGCACATGCTCGGCCAAAGCAATTTGCAGCATGTTTTGTTCGAAGCTCTCGTGTCCAATCTACAAAACCATTTCATTGGCTTTCTCAAATCAAGGGCGGATAATTGCTGCATGCATTTACCTTATGAAATATGTTTGAATATTTTTTATTAGTTTTCAAAAAGACACAGGGGGTAAACTCGATTATCGTCCAGCTGTATTAATACACCAATCACAGACTATGTTGCAAAAAAACATTCAGGCAGATTTATATCTGCTGGTTTATATTTTTTATAGAGTTTATTTGATTTTCGAGTGCCGTTCCAATCCAATCTCGGATACTCCTTCAAAAAGTGATAGCGATTTCTAAGATGTTATCAATAACTTTGTGAAAAGCAACTGGATAAAAACTGAGAAGGTTTTCATTTCTCTGGAATTGATAATCTTGTTTTGATCTTGATTTTTATGATAACGTATGAAAGACATCTTGGGTAGTAAAGATAACCGAAGCCAGACGCAGAAATATATTCCATTTGTGGACCATAGTGAGCTATAAATTGGCATTCTGAATACACATCAATGTCGATGGAATATGACAGATAAATCCGTATATTAGGAAGAACTAGACTAATATGAGCGTATTATTTGCATGGTGTTACTCAGATATTTTCTGTAAGGTTACCATATATTTATTTGAAACACTGAATAATAACAGCTCAAAGATGAAAAAGATTATACAAAACCATGTTCTTATATACATATGTCACATAGGATGACTCCTACACGGCACAGTCGATGAAGTTTGTTGCGTCAGTCATCAATGAGAGCCAGTTGACAGTGAGTATTTGAAGCGAGAATATACTGTATCCCTGATATTATCTGTACAGCAGTTATGTATGGTTGAATCTCACATTCCATAAAACAGACGGAGACAAGAGTTGATGTTTTAAGGACCGTGTTGCATCAGTAAGCTGTCTAAAGGAAGGCAAGAAAAAAGGAAGACGGAGCTATCCTTTCATTTGGATTTAATGTCAACAAACCTTACCTCGTTTCATCCTGCTGTCGCTCCTTCCTAATACCCTGATCTCTTTAAAGCCAAAATCCTCGTACGGCTGGCGGCTCGATATTCGTGGCTATGGTCACCTGTCAGCCAATGAAATGTCGTTAATAAAGGAGCTTAAAGCTACTAGCTTGAAATAAACGGATTTTTTCATCCGGGTTGTGCCGCTGTTGCTGAATGCGAGTCGTCCCATTGGCTTGTTAGATAGCTAGCCATACAAAGGTTTTTTCTTGGAAGAGGTCAGGGTATTAGGAAGGAGCGAGGTTGGATTCATATACGAGGATTTAGCTTGATTACCTTGGTTCAACAATGTACACTAGTATGAGTATTTGTTTATCCTTAAACATTCAATTTCTATTTAAATCGCTATTTATCTCTTTAAGAAAACTTCCCATCCTTTTTCATCGTTTGATATGGAACGATCTTAAACGACTGTTGAGCTACATTCACTTTTATAGTCTTTAATGGGTATAAATTGCCTTTTTCACAATACAAATTGGATTTCAAAAGAATGATTTTCTACGACGATGATGATATATTGGATTAAAGGAAGGAATATTAATTAATGAAACCTGAATTATTTTCACACGACCGAAATGATTATAGAGACAGAACTATTTCACTGAAAATCACCAAGGGACAATATTTTTTGTGAGCCAATAATATCATTGTTTTTAAACACCTTCATCTCTATACACTAACACTTGCAACACATTATCGATAGTGTGAAGAGATAACAGTTATCTCCCTTGACAAAACAGAAACTAGAACTTCTATTAATATTATTGGTTTAGCAGACTTGCAGTGTAACACAAACATGAGTCTTAATTGCTGTTAGCAGATTGTCGTTGAAACCGTTTAGAGGTTTCTTAACAAAAATGTCAAAAGTTTGTAATAGTGATGATTTGTATTTATTAGTCCAATGATATAGAGCCAAAACCAAAAGAAATAATTATTTAGTTTGTCAAAATCAAATTAGTTCATTTGTACATTCAACAATGTGATATGGTACAAATGTTTGATTGTTAGGGTTTTAAAAATGCAGATGTCCTATGTAATTGGTAAATTGTAACATTTTGAAAATTATCTTTTTGAATTGAATAATTCATCGTTATATGACTCTAGGAACTCTTTTTTAATTAAGGGACTTTCTTCTCTTTACACTATTCAATCCTCCAAGAACTCAAAAGAATACAGCTAGAACGACAACTGTTCAAAGAACTTTTTCATTTCATTATTTAGCACACCTTTTTCAGTGATGTCTGAGAACTCATATAACCGTAATCGTTTCTAACACATGTCTGCCAATTCGCAGACACTGGTTTCACTTGAGATCCAACCATTGCTTTTACCATGATTTTTCTTTGAAGTTTAGTCTGAGGATATATGCTCTCTGCAAACTTTATTTACATTGTAATGTAATGAGAGTGATTGATCTGACTTTCTGTTTTAGCATCAAAGGGATGTCTGGCTTTGGTCGAAATTCTACTTGTTACAGGAAAGGACAGGAAACAGCTTTGCAAAGCCACTGTCAAGTTATCAATTTGATTCTCTGTTTATTCCATTCAAATAGTGACTCTTTATTTTCTACAGTTTGAACCAACCATAAATAATATTGATACACAAAGATAATGCAGTTTGGATCGCAGTCTCGCGAAGATCATAGCCAAATGTATATTTTTCAGTAATGTGAGTATCATTTTCAAGTAAGTGATAAGATTATTAATTTTTTAATTCCTTTAACAATTCCTAACAAACATTATATTATTTTCCCACTAAGTTTGCAAGTAATGACACAAACGTTTGTTCAACAGCTGTAAATAAATTAATTGACATTTGTTCAGGGCAATTTAATAGGATAGCTCATAAGATAATACTTAACCTTATAGAATGAACATAATGAAAATGATGTTGCATATCAAAGACGCTCGTATTTCAGAAGTGCCTGCTTCCATTAACTTTATACAAGAAATCCATATGGAACACTAATACATCTCTGAATAAAATCATGAGGGGAAAACATTTGTAAAATATAAAAGAGACTGCATAACACTACGATATAGAAATCAAAACCCATATTACAAAACCATCGCTACCAATAATTTGACACATGACTATGACGTCATTTAATTTCTTCGTATATATAATATATTATGTTTTTTGTCTTCTCGAGTTACATGGGCAGCTACGAAAAGTTCATCTTCATAGAGAGACTAGAACATAAAAATATAATGAGGTATTAAATCATCAGTTGAGCTGCTCAAATTACCCTCTTTTCGGTTCGTCGTCGGTTAGGGATTTTGTACCTCATATTTGGGGATTTTGATAAGTTGTTTCTTTCTACTCGGTGATGTCTTTGAAGCGAAGGTAAAACTTGTTTATCCTCTTTCATGATACGTTCTTGTTCAATACAAACGACCCAAATACAAACATGTGAATTTCTATATTTGTCTGTGTGACGCATCCTCAATTTTTCCAAAATGGTTGTTCGAAAGGTTTAAAAACCGTCTGGTTGAAGAAACAATTCTGTCGTCACATTTCTGCTAGTTTCCTTGGCTACCGTTTACATTGTCTCAGACTTTTTTCGTATGCAGAGATCCATTTGAAAAAGAGTAAAACGAAAGTGAATTTGAACCAATGAAGTTTTCAACTATTTGAAATGGATTCTTATGTGCAGCATTGCAAAACTCGTTGATTACCATGCCTTTAATTTTGCTGTTAATTTTTGTTATAATGGAAATCAATGAAGTAAAACGTGTCTGATAATGATGTAGACAATAATGTCTGATATTCTCCCAAACATTAATAATTTTTGCACACCTTTTTGTTTTTGTTACTATAAATATTCGTCGATAAAAATTCTGCTATATCACTACCATAGCAACAAACCTTCTTTTGCATGTCATCAGGAAACTACTGGATCAATTGGTTTCATTTCCTGTCTGCTGCTGATCAGTTTATTGTTGTACATTTCCCCAGGGAGTTCAAACGGGGAATGAAAGTGTATTGATCAGTAGGAAATGAGACAGTTTTCTGAAAATTGAAGACACTTGAACTATTGGTTTCAAAGATTCCAATTTCAAATTCCTCTGAAAGAGGAAGACTGAAAAACGACAGATTTTATGTATCCCATAACATGATAGTAATACTTTTCTAAAAGATTCCAATCCTTATTCAAATCATAGGGCAGAAGAGTGACGAGCTAACATTCACACTATGACATTGTTGCACCTGGGTAATAAATCATCCTTGTGACCACAATATATTGGTTATCAATCCATTATGCTCCTGTCAAGGGCTGATCATTTGATTGCTGCACATTACCCAAGAGAGTTCAATGAAGGACGTATCGATTTTAGATAGATATCATCAAGCCCTTGACTTTCCTTATTCTAACGATGAGCAGAAATGAGAAAATATACTATATCAGAAACAGGCTAATGAGGAGTACAGATACTGTTCAATCATGTCCTATTTCTATCTAAGATGAAAGTGAAGTATTACAGCAAAGTATTACACCGAAGTGAAAATCTGACATTCACTGATTTGCATTGTTGCACCTCGACAATAAATCAATGTTCAATATTGGCGAACATAAAAAATCAATTATTCATTTGATTACGTTTCCTGCTTGAGACTGATCACCTGATTAAAGCACATTTCCCGAGAGAGTTCAACAAGCGAATAAGGTAGAGATGACAGATTGATACAGCCAACTTTGCTTTTTAATTTTATTTATTTAAAAAGAGTAAATTTAGTTTATAAAATAAGAAAACGATTGATGTCATGGTAATGATTGGAAACTGTAGGAGAATCAATGATCAAGGTTTTCCTAGTGTACACAGGTCATCTACGAAATAAAAATTCTGAAAAAAGGAGAGAATATTCTTTGTATCACATGGCACATATGAAACGGATACTCTTAATTGCCTTGAGTTATATTGAGAAGAAGAGACTGTTACAGTGATTGACATTCTTTTGTTTATTAGTATCTATACCCATACATTCCTACCCGTTTTATCCCTCTAATTAGTCCATAAATAAGTTTAAAATCAATCCTATTTATCAAAATAGATAAACAAGTATAATCCTTAGCCACTTGGGCACCCTATAAATATAAAATGTATTCAAAACAATAGCAAAGAACTGCCAGAAATACTTATGAATGGCATTTTTCTATTGAATGGTGAAGTTAATTCTAAAAAGATATGTAATTTGTATATACTATTTGTACACAATGAATATATGATTAAGAACTAGGTACTCACATCCTCATTTTCCTGTTACATTCATTTCATTAAATTTCAAAGTTAGCCAACAGCTATTTGAATTAGTTAAGTCAGCTTTGTATAGTTTTTCGAGTTTTATTATCAATTTCTCTTAATCTCGATTATTATCATGTTTTCAAAGGATGAAACAAAATGTTTTAAAATTAGAGAAAATTAACATTTAACTAAGTTTATCTAAGAAACCTTGTCTTCTCATGTATTTGACTAAAGGAATTATGTCCATATATATTTGGTAAATGTATAGAAGAAGTAAAGTATATTCGTTTCAGAATTGTAAAAAATAGACACTGTCCCAAGCTCGATATTCTTAAGCACTAAATACTATTTCACACAAGGTTAACATCATAAAATGTTGACTTAACCTTCAACATTATCCTGGTATTATATGTATATATTGAAAGCAAACTATCAAATTCAATGTATAAATATAAATTGATATTCCTATAATAATTTTAATAATGAACACTTATCACGAATGTTTAACTAAGATAAAATTGTAATAGCGGACATATTGAATCGAACATCCGCTGGAAGATATCATTTCCGGTTTGGAAATGTCATACCTCAAATAACTCTCTTCGAGAACATTAAAACCTCATGCTTTGATCATGAGCAAAGAATTAATTCGATATCAATTGCTAAAAACATTAAATCAGATCAGGTGTATAGCAAATATCATTTCCGCTTTGCAAATGTGATACCTAAAATCTATTCTTTTTAAGAACTGTAAACCCTCTTGCTTTGATGAAATGCATAGAATTCATTCATTATGAATCACAAAGGATAAAAAATCAGATCAGTCTGATTGAGAGGATATTGTTCAAAGGTTGGATCATGAGTCTTCTTTTCGATCTGAGCCAGGGGGCTAAAATCTAGTAATCCAGTTATCCAGTTTTAAGCATGACTTCGCAGATAGACAAATCTGTACTCACTTGACTTGATGCAGGAACCAGATGTGTCACAGTTTTATGGACCATAACAGCCTTGGACGTTTGGAAGAAACAGAATCGTGACCTAAATGTATCATGATTTAATTTATTTTACATAATATTATGATACTCTAGCTAAGAATAAAGCCTAGTTTTTATATCCTTATTCAAAAACAGTATCTGGTTCTCTTTGAAACATTATCTTTGTCACCTGAAATTCAAAGCAAACGTTTGAGAAAGGAACGTCATCCAGCGATAGATGATTGTTTGTAAGTCATCAGAAACTGTGTTTGAAGAACGTATTAAAGGGACTAAAGAGCTGATGTGACGATGGATAATGCAATAATCGGAAGCAGAACAAAAACTAACTGTTCTTAAAGGGAAGGTTAGAGTAAAGCTTCTGTTATTAATTAGTTAAAGTAGAAATGTATCGTCAGAAAGTTATCTCTGAATTTGTTCATTTTCAATATGTTAAAATAGTATGAATAGAATTTATGAAGATTTCATTTCCCTCAATTTCAAATCCTTCTTAGATATTAGTACTTTCAAATGTTGACAAAAATTGCTTCAGTTATATTTATGGCGATAATTTTTTTTTTATCCCAGATGCAAAAGAATACGCAAACGCAAACATCACAAGAAGAAGTAGGAAAACGTTTTACCATATGCCATAAAGTTAAAGATAAAAGCATTTGTCCATGTCCATTCAAAGATGTTCATTTTATTTATCCGTTTCATTAACATCAATTCAAAGTTTGCAAACAGCTTTTCGACTAAGATGAAGGGATGAAAACTGTTCTGTTCTTAACTTAATAAAGTTATTCCAAGTTTTATTACTTTCTTTTATTATTATTAGTTTCTCTCAAACGCTATATTTAGTTTTACTTTTAAATACCAGAAAAACACTTCGTTTAACTCAGTTTATCTCAGAAATATGGTCTTTTTATCTGCTTTCTGAAATTACGTCAAATACATACGTGTTGTAAGCTGTAAAAAATGGATATTCACATTTGTGCCGTATTATAAATACCATTTTGAGTATGAGTGTCCATAAGTATACTATCTCACACAATTCTAACGTACGTTCAACCTATTACATTTAACTAATTTAATTCTGTTTTCCATCAAGAAGCAAAGAGATAAATTAAATAAATAAATATACAATGCTATTCTTGAAATAACTTCTAAACACCCACCACAGTTGTGTTACTGATGATAAAATCTTTATGTGTTGAAACTATTCTTCAATCAAAAATGCGTTGGAACCAAAACAGTTTCGTTTTCAAATATAACAACGCAAAACCAACTTCATGCTTTGATCGAGTGCAGCGAGGTCATTCACTGTCAATATCTGAAGATCTCAAATCAGATCAGGTAGATAACGAGGATATTATCAAAGGTTTGATCATGAGTCTTTTTATCGATCTGAGCCATGGGCTAAAATCAGAGTAATCCATAGATCTAGTTTTGAGCATGACTTCACGGACAGGTTTATGATAGACAAATCTGCACTCAGTTGATGCAGGGTCTCAGAAATGTAAGACGTAGGCAGATCCTGAACTGGCATAGGGTGTTATATTCCGATGCCGGTTTCAGCTGCACCCATGAAAATATGGCGATGACATGATTATCAGTACATTTTTAAGACTGTTATTTCAGCAAAAATGTTTAGTCATTCATTTTCAAAAATGTTTTTTCTGGTTTTTAAAGAGGTGTTACATTTCTTCTTCTTTCTTCTGTGTAAAACAATCATCATGTTTATTGGTTGCTTTTGGTGTTTTGACTTCTTCAGAATTTTGTTGTGCTGTCTCCATGGAAACAGAAATACTCTTTGATTAAACCTTAAAACCTTAAAACTTTCGCCAAGCATAATGAAACTAAGGATGAGTCAACAATTATTATTTACCAATGATCTGTTTAGGAATGTTTTCAACTATTAATATGATTTATTGAGATTTTATGTAAGAATGCTTCCTCTATGTTTGAATATATTTCTGTCTCTGTCTGCTGTTACATGTGTTTTTATAGAATGATTTATTAATCGGTGGTCTGCCTGAAGACTTTCATTGCATCCAGATTTGTAAAGGTTAAAGAATTAGGTCTTAATTGTGGTAAGCGTGTTCGGCTTTTGAATCAAGGGGTCCTTGGTTCGAATCCCGTCAGGGGCTCGGCAACATTGTCTGCAGTAGACAACTGCTCTCCACTCTGTATGATTTGGGTGCAAAGCTTCACTAAATCATAGCGCCAGTTTGCCATGATTCGCCAGTTCCAGTCGATGCTTGGAGGTTTCACCGCAATGCAGAGCCACAATGGTGTTGCGAGCTTTCCCCTATGAAAGCAGCGTCAAACCCCAATTCACCCACCTCATCCATTTTTCACATTGTGAAACCAGACTCTAAATGACACTGGCTGAAAAAAAAATGAGAAAAAGGTTACATATTTTTCTTTAACAACTCTGATGGCAATAGATTAAAACAACTGCTGCACTGAGTTCACAAACCTATAATCGATAAAAGTTCATTACTGATCATCTGATCAATATCAGACAGAAAACGTACATACACTAAGCAAATGAATTATCTATATGTTTTTGGTCGCCTGCAAGGAGCAATAATTTATTGCCAAGATGTAACAGTACCTACATATCATTTTTTTCTTATTAAGGTTTTTCAAAGTTTTTCAATATTATTTATCGGGCCTTAATAAAAAAAAAACCAGGAAGGATTAATTTTTAACAAAATTCTTATTCCTGGAAAATCATATGAAAGTATTCATAAATGTTGCTCATCACATGTAAGGCAGGAGGTGATAGAAGGTTTTGATTTTTATTGATGTGGTATCCTAAACAGTGGTTCGTATCAATAACGATCAATATAACTCTATTTGACAGTCCATAATTCGCTAAGATTAACAAATATGTTGACTGTTTATACTAGAAACGCTGACAACCAAAGAAGCCGAATTTAAAGCACTCAATGATAACACTACTTGTAAGAACAGTAATGTTCTTGTTTGATCGCATTCCAAAGACATCAAATCTCAAAATACAAAAATATAATTTTCATGATAGAGCAAACACTTAAAACTAGTTGAGTTTCATACAACTACCAAAGTTGACCGTAATATATTTTACTGTTCGTAATTTGGTTACATGCAATAACATAGACATTCTGGGTGAAACACGAAGCCAAACTAGACAGGACGCAAAATCCAGAGATACCGTAAACTCTGTACACAGCTACTCTGGTTTTAATTCAGTCCATTATTGAAAGCCACTGAGACCCATTAATGACTGAAGTAATACTATCTATTGTGTAAAATGCTCTGTTTGATACCGTGGTTACTATTCAAACAATGATTATTCGCGCGAGAGCTTTGAATTGCAATTGTATATCGTTGTGTATGCATGTTTTATATGAACATATCAACATACATATCCGGGGCTGGATATCGCAGTGCTAAGCGCGTTCCACTGCGGATTAAGAGGTGGGGGTTCGGATCCTACCAGGGGCTCGGCAATTTTGTATGCGACAGAGAACTGTTCTACACCCAGCAAGTTTCGGTTGTAATGCTATTCTGATTTTCAGCGCTGTACCATCCATAATTCACCAGTTCCAATCCATGCTCACCTGGCTTTCTACCTGCAATAATACTAGCGGCTATAAGTGAAATATTCTTGAAAGCGGCATTTAATCCCAAATCACCTCGCCACAACCATATCCGGATCAATGACTTCTCAGATGCTCTCATCTCGGATTTTTTGCTTTCCGTTATCATTTTAGTTCAGAGAAGAATGTAGCGAACAAGTCTGTAGTTCAACTTTAGACATAACCAGAAAATATTATGTATTACAACTGTAATCGGCTTCTCTTGATTCTCTTTGCGACAATATATGCAAAGCTCAGTCGACCACTGTCAAAGATCTTCAGCAACAACGGGCTTGGTTCGCTAGATGCGCAGGTGAACCGCCTCATTGCTTGATGAAACTGTGAGTTTGAAGAGTGATTCATTGCCCTAAATAAAATACAAGTTGAGAGACTTGTGGTGTCATTCAAAATGTAACTTTGTTTACCAAGCAGTACAATTGGGAACCTGGTTTGGAAGTGAAGGCAAAGTGAGAGATAATATTAAAAGGAGTCTCATAGCCATCTAGGTTGCATACTTTGACTATGAAAAAGAACGGTGTTGGTCCTGACACAAAGGTTATAAATGTGTGGTATTTTGAGCATGTCTCTTTGTTGTGTATAATCCCGTACATTATAAGTTTCCTTATCGTATTTTCAACATAGTCTTAACATTGTACGTTTCACTTTATTAAAATCAGGATCAAAACAAAAATGTCGATTCTATTGATATGTAAACCTTCAAAGCTGTTCAAGTCATTGATTTGTTGCACAAGGTCGATCTTTAGCATTGTGTACCTTCTTGTCAGAAGTGTCAGAGATCTCATGGAAGTGATGCTGAAATATCAAGTTGTATTAAAGACATGATGGTGATTCCTATGGAAACTATTTGTGAACTTGTATCTTTTTGATGTAGTAAAACAAAGGGTACCTGTGGTAACTTCAAAGAGAAATTCGTAAGTATACATTTAAACCCATAGTCCATCAACTATCATATCGTGCTGTACTGAAATACCTTAAGATGTAATTTAACGAAATGCTTTTGTTATGATATTTAGCATGTTAACCATTCACATGGAGTTGTTATGTTGACATAGAGTCTGTTTTATGATTTTTCACGTGGTCCTTATACCGTACTTTCTATGAAACTTGCACCTGTTCATAAAATGACATTTTCCTGTTTTCCATAATAAACATGAAACGGCTATATAAATGTTGAAACGTCTACATGTACGTCCCATTTAGATGTATTTGAGTTAAATGACCAATTTAACACTACCAACCCAAGACTGACTGTGTGTCTGCTGTAAATAGGTTTAGAAAATTACGGTTGAATTATTGACTTGCACCAATGTCCGGTTCTTGGTCACAAATCATGACCTGTTTATTGTCTCTATACAGAACTGATAAACATTGGATGTTGATGTTCAGAAGCAATCAGTAGTCTTCGACTAAATAACATCATCTTTAAAGTTTGACATATTTGAGTACTACATACTCTGTGTCCTTTTTCAGACAGAACTTGTGAAAAAATACCATCATAGGCAGAAATTCTTGTTGAAAATACAAGTTCAGTAAATTGTTTCGTTTTCAACAAAACTTATGAACAACTTTTATGACGCATTCACATTCCTCTTTAACTGGCAAGTTCTTTAGTTTTATTTTTCAAATTTACTTTTGATGTGTTTCATGTTTCTCTCATACACAGACGTCAATCTTACATCTGTGATCATAAAGAGAATTATTTTCTTTCTGTTTTTTATTCCAAAATTGCTTTTTTTTATATAGAAAATGAAGTTTTGGAATGCGATTTCAGAAAACTGTAGTTTGAGGACGTCTACAGCGCCCGACTAATTTGATATAATGAGTCAAATTAGATCATGAATTAAAACGACTAGACAATTTAAATTATAGTATCATTTTTTTATTGCTAGCATATGATATTTCGTTAGAAAATGCCATATGAAATAATAAAGTAAGTCAGTTAGTATACTTTGCAAGTGAGAGGCTGTTTTTTTTCCAAATGTTAATTAGAAAAATATCACAAAAAAATAAACATAAAGTCTTTTCATTATCATTAGCCGATAAAAAGACACTAATGTACTGTAATTCATAAAGAATTTTAATACAAATGTATTAAGCCCAAAGAGTAATTTAAATCCAAAATGCTAATCAAAAATACCAATGAGAAAAGATATCCAAGACATATCAGAGGTAGAAAATTCAACTAACCAAATATAATATCTAAAAAGACAAAATTAAATTGCTTTATGATTTGTTTTAGTTATAACCATTTTTTTAATATAGCCATTTATTTCAAATACTGTCGCTATTCGTTAAGTAAAATGGACATACAATGAAGAAATCATAACTTACAAATCATTTATACTTTAAAACAGTCAATAAATTACGTTACAAAAATAACGATGGTTGGGAAAAGAGTAATTAATCATCTAGTTTTTTTACTCACTCACTTTACAATTGTATGTCAATGTGGTGACAGTTTAAAGCAAACCTTGGTAATATTATTTTTGTGTTGTGAGCTTCAAAGAACATTGGTGTAGGAAATTGGTGAATCTTTAATCTTATTTTACACAACATTTTTCTAGGCAAGATATCTTAATAATCGCAATCTTCTCTCCACCGAGAATGTTTACAAGAAAAATTGTAATGTAAATGCAACCGAAAAATGTAATGATGTAAATGTAAACAAAACTTGAACATCTCCAATTAAAAAATTCAAAGGAATTTGCATTTATTTACAAGTAAAGTTGTAATGTACATGTAATAAAAAAACAAAACTTGAACGTCTCCAATGGAAGAATTCAACGGAATTTGCGTTTGTTTAAGCACGTCACAAGAACTGACGCTCAGTTTTATCTAAAAACTGAATCGCTACTGTGCGATTTACATTAGTTTCAAAGACAAATCAAAACCAAAGGCTTGCTGAAAAAAAGGGGATCGTATTGATTTAAATTGACAATAAAGACACATTGTTGTTTAACGAGCAAAATATACACAGTGTCTGGATAGTTATTTTTTCAATTCCTTAACTGAACTGCTGGTAGTAATTTCAAGATTATACACAGCAAAAATATAAGCCTAACAACTTATGTTTGAAATGTTGTAGAAGAATATTCTCTCCTATAAAATATCCTGAGTAAAATACACAGCGGCCAAAAACTGACATTATGCATGTAAAGCGTATTGAAGTTCTTGAAGTTCTCGACAATTCTAATAATGAGGTGAGGTTATAAATTACTCGTTTTATGAGCTTGATCCCGTTTTAGCTATCAGGGATTCCCCTTCACATGACAAATATTGATATGCACTGCTTTCAGTGATTAAACTTCCTCTTGTAACAGATTGTTGACAAATGATTAATTCATATTTCTTTCTCAAACAAATAACGATTAATCATTATTATTTGACTTTTAAATTAAATTACTTTTTTGATTATTAACATTTACTGATATTGAATGAACTTTTTTTTTTTTTTTTTAATTTTTTATTTTTGAATCTCCATACAAGACAAGATAAATCACATATTCAGTTCAATACACAGCAAGATTACTTTAACACAGTGTTTGATTTACAAGCAATTGTTTGGAAAGATAGGTACTTTCTAAACAGAAATGTACAAAAAAGAATATCAAAAGAGGTCATGACATACCGACCAGAACTTTATGAAGTTTTCATATTTACAGTTTGAGTAGGCATTAAAGCGGTCAACATAGTACATTGTCTTAATGTCTTCTTTTACGTGTTTAATGTTTGGTATTTTTTCTTGTTGTTTCATTTTGTATATATTGTATTTTACGACAATCATTAACAGATTAAGGACATAGTTTCTATTTTCGCAATAACCTAAAATAACGTTTTTCCTAGTAAAAGTTATATGAGTTCCTGTTTTTTCCAAAATCCATTCTCCAAGTTTTTCCCAAATATTTTTGATGACCTTACATTCATAAAATAAATGTAAAATTGATTCTATCTCGGATTTGCAGAAAGTGCATTTATTAGATTCTTTGTATTTCATTTTAAATAGCAGATCATTTGTTGGTAGAAACCTATGCAGTATACTGTATTGGAACCAAGAATGTTTTACACTGTTGTACGACTTAAACGTCAATTTTTCTATCGTTCCCCATGCTTTATCATCAATAGGTTCAATTAATTCCTTTTGCCATTTTTCTCTGTATTTGAAATGTTTTTGTTTTTTTCTAGTTATGAGTAAATCGTAAATGTCTCTACAACCCTTTGATTCTCCAATAATGTTTTGTAACAGAAAGGGTAAAATTGGGAGCTGGATTTTCTTTTCAATATGGACATTTATAGTTTTGCAGTAGTATTTGATCGCTTCAATTATTCCCTGACATTCTAGAAAGTTAGTTTTGCATCCAAATAATGTTTTTATTTGTTTAGCGTCTAGAAATTTTCCACAGGAATCAAACATATCGTTGATGTAAGTTATTCCTTTACAGGAATAGTGTTTATAATATATTGGTTTTCCATCTATTTTAATATTGTCATTTAACCATAAAGGTTGTGTTAGAACATCTGTTGCATTTTTAGCATTTTCTGCTTTTTTCGTTATGAATTTTCCCCATGCCTTTAAGGTGTCTTTCCAGAAATGGTTTGTTTGTGGAGTTATCACAGTTTTGAGTATGTGTTGTTCGCATGTTTGTATAAAGCTATCAATGTCGTGCTTCATATTTATTTGTGCTAATTTCCTTATTTTTGAATCAGAGCTGTTAATTCTTTTCATCCATGATATTTTTTGTGATTGAATAATACTTGTTATATCTGGGGCTCGTATGCCCCCTTGTTCATAATCTTTAGTAGTAGTGTCTCGACTAACTTTGTCAGGTTTGTTTCTCCATATGAACTTAAAGCAGAGTTGCTCTATTTCTTTTATCATTTGTTCATTCGGGTTTGGTAAAGCTGCAAATAAGTGATTAAGTTGTGGTAATAGTAAGCTTTTTAATATAGTATTTCTACCTAAAGGAGTGAGATTTCTGGCCAGCCACTGGTTCATAGATATTTTTAGAGTCTTAAGTTTATCTTTATAGTTGCGTTCTACCATTTCTGCGGTATTGTGAGTAAAAATAACTCCTAAAAGGGTAAATGTATCATTCTTCCAATCAAGATTCCAATTTGTGCAAAGTTTTTTATCCGAGTTTTTTTTTGAGCCTATCCATAGCACCTGCGTTTTGTTAACATTGATATTTAAGCCTGAAAACGATGCATATTGACAGAGAGTTTCTAATGTCGCCTGTAAGCATTTTTCTGTTCCATCTAATACAAGCGAGGTGTCATCGGCATATTGAGAAATAAGGTATTCTGTATTACCGATTTGTATACCTTTTATTTTATTATTGTTTCTGATCATTATTGCCAGGATTTCTGCGCATAATAGAAATATATATGGGGAGATGGGATCACCTTGTCTACATCCTCTTGAGATATCAAAATAATTTGAGAGGAAACCATTTACTACTACACAAGATTGAATGTTGTTATAGAAAGTCTTTATCCATCTAGTAATGGATGGTCCAAAGTTAAAGAAATTCAAAACTTCTTGAATAAAATTCCAGTCAACAGAATCAAATGCTTTTTCGAAATCAATGAGAAGTAAAACCCCGGGTATTTTCATGTATTCAGTGTAGTCAATAATGTCGTAAATCAGTCGAGTACATTCGCCGATATATCTTTTAGACATGAATCCTTTTTGATCTTCATTTATTATAAAGGGCAAGACAGTTTTCATTCTGTTTGCAATAGATGATGAACCGATCTTATATGCTACATTTAGAAGAGAAATTGGTCTCCAATTTTGGAGCAAATGTTTTGGTTTACCTTTTTTGGGAAAACAGGTTATAACTCCTTGCTTTTGAGTCAAGGATAATTCTCCTTTCTCATAAGCCAGATTTAAGGATCTTATAAGATATACATTAATATTTGACCAAAAAAATTTGTAAAACTCAACAGTAAAACCGGATGAGCCCGGGCTTTTTTCGTTTTTCATTTTCTTAAGAGTATTCAATACTTCTTTATAATGAAGTTTCCCTTCAAGATTACTTTGTTGCACATCTGATAGTTTTTGGACATCAATATCTTTGAATAGTTCCGTTAAGTTTACTTTTTCACATTGCTTTGATTGGTACAAATTTTGATAAAAGGATCTAGTTTCGGTAATGAGATCTTCCTTTTTGGTAAGCGTTTCTTTCTGTTTGTTTTCTATTTTATATATTGCCTTATTCAAAAAGTTTTTATTTTCTAATGACAAAAAATATTGCGTTGGTTTTTCTCCTTCTTCTTTCCATTTAGCTTTAGATCTTAATAATATGCCATCTATTTTATTTTTATTTATCGTTTCTAAATCCTTATTTGCATCATTTATTTGGTTTAATAAAGACGTTTTTAAGTCTTTGTCATTTGATGTATCAATTTGTACTTCAAGGTCTTCTATTCTTTTTTCAAGCGTCTGTTTAGCCTTCAAAGTTTCTTTTTTCTTATATGACGCATACTTAATTGTATGTCCTCTTATCATTAGCAAAAGGGTTTCAAAGAACAGCTGATCATTTATTTTGAAGATATATTCCCCTGTTTCATCTACATATGACTTATATTGTTCTTTTGTTTCATTGATCAACAATTTGATTTCATCTACATATGTTTTATCATAAAGTAAAGAATTATTGAATTTCCAGTAGCTTTTTCCTCTTTCGATTTCGCTCAGTTTTATTTCAATCCAAACAATAGAGTGGTCTGATCTATATGCTGCATCAATACCAGTATCATGAATTGAGCTTTCGAGATTTTTTGAAATGAAAAAATAGTCAAGTCTTGCTTGTTTAACTGGATTTTTCTGACGCCATGTATATCGTTTACTTTCTGGATTTTGTTCTCTCCACGGGTCTAATATATCGTTTTCCTCTGTAAATTCTAGCCAGATATCTCTCGCTTTGGCATTATTAATTTTTTTATAATTATAGTAGTCTAAATTTGGATCTTGTACAAAATTCCAGTCGCCGCATATAGAAAAGTTATCTGATTGTAAATCAGTAATTATCGATATAATTTCGTGATAGAATTCGGGTGTATCAGTGTTTGGTCCGTATAGTGTTATCAAAGTAAATGTTTTATCCATAATTTTCATTTTCAATGCTACATAGTTTCCATTTACATCAATTCTAGATTCTTCAATTGAAAAGTCAAAATTATCATTCATAAGTATGGCTGTCCCTCTGGAATTGCTTTTAAAAGAGCTAAAGAAACAATATTTGGATCCCCATTCGTCTTTTATTTTACTTTCTATTTCTTTTGTAAAGTGCGTGTCTTGGATACAATAGATGTGTGCCCTTTTGCTTTTAAGATGATGAAACACGTCTGTGCGCTTACGCTTATTATTCAGGCCTTGACAATTTGATGATAGAATTTTTAAGGTATCGAGCATTATGGTGGGTATTTAATCTGAACTATTATGTATGAACTGATGTTACGAAAAAATGCATGGAGATGTTTTAGTTGATTGAGAGGTGAGAGTATAGAAAAGGAGATTAGAGCATCAAGATAGTAGGTAAAGATGTAACTTTTTACCTTCATATTGTTGTTGTTGTTGGTCCGGTTGATGTGTAATCCTGTATGGTTAAAGGCTGTCGAGAAAGAGATGGTGTGGTTTGCTTGTCTTAGCCTTATATGAGACTCGGGTGTCTTGCTTTAGTCGTGGCGATGCATGTCGCACGTGCGATTGGCTTGTTAATTTCAGTACAGCATTGTTACATGTGATCTTTATAATACGTTTACAAGGTTATATAACTTTTGATGGTTATTCTTATTTTCAATGTGCTATCAAGCTTCTGTATAAAAAGAATATGATAAGTATGTTTGGTTATGCTTTCTTATTTGATGTTTATATGATCATAACATTATTTACAGCATACATGTAGCCGTAACATTATTTATTATTAATTAGTATTATATTCATCCTTTAGATGTTAGCTATCATGGCAGTGATTTTAAGTATAGAATACTGTGAATTGTTGGTTACAGATATATCAAAATTAATTCTTATATATTTCCTTTACTTATTATGGCAATTTAATATAGTTTCTGATATTGATCCTAAGAATTGGTATTACTTTTAATATATAGTCTGTTAATTCTTGTAGAATAATAATGTGTTTATGTCAAAAGCCTAAATTCATATTTATATCATTACAAACAGTATTGATGACATTGTAACTATAGTGGTAAACTGTACTGTGAGCAAAATATAAAATTAAACAAACATTGTTAATGAATTGACAATTATAGAGAATAACATTAATAGTAAATCAGTATAAACAGCATACAAACTTTAGGTATGTACAAGTTGGTAAGATTAAAAATAACTGGATGCTAATTTAAGCATGCTTTACAATGTTATATAGTATATACAAAAAAAAAAAAAAAAAAGAACAGCAGCAGCATATTGACTTCATATGTGCATATCATAGAAAGAGAAATAAGCATGATCTTTGTCATGACATCTAAGGTGCAAAATAAGCATATGTCATTGTTAATGGTTTCATTGAATTCTTCTTGAATATCTTATATGTATAATCATTAAATTTGATTTCATTATGAAATGAGAAAGACTATACTTTGATAGTAGACTATACTTTTATACCTTCATAATGATCTTTGTTTTACTTGGTATATGCAATAAGCATTAAGATGTAAAGCATTTCTTAACTGTAACAAATTCCAATATAAAAATTGTTTACTGTTCCTCATGAATTCATTATTAATAATTGAAAATTACAGCTCTACATATGTATAATTATTAAATTTGATTTCATTATGAAATGAGAAAGACTATACTTTGGTAGTAGATAATGGCTTTTATACATTCATAATGATAATTTTTGTACTTGGTATATGCAATAAGCATTAAAATGTAAAGCATTTCGTAACTGTAACAAATTCCAATATAAAAATTGTTTACTGTTCCTCATGAGTTCATAATACATAATTAAAAGTTATTGCTCTACACTCTAGCATGTCAATATCATATGACTTCATGGAGATTATCCATGATACTCAAACATCATGTTTTAATTAAGCTCTTTGGTATTCCATAGGAATTTTCAAAAGTATCTAATGCACATATAAAATTGTAAATTGTTTATGACATTTCATAATTCTGCTATATTCTTTCTGGTCCTAAATAAATTTTCATAATATTGTTAATTCATATATTTCATTGATTAGTTGATTGTGATAACATGTACCTGATACATATATTATGCATCTTTTCACATTTACTGCCAGTGTCAGTACTGTCTTAGTGCCTCTGGAATGGTTACAGGCACTAGCCTCCAGGCTGTTTGTGGTTCGTTAGGCAGTTTTTTCTCAAGAACAAGGTCTATCCCTTTTATCCTTATGCGTGTGTAGACCTTATCGCGCGTTCTTAGTTCATATGCTTTTCTGTTCAAAAAAGCTCGTATCCTCTTCATGCTGATTGGGAGGTCTGTTTGCATGTTCATTTGTGATCCGTAGAGGGCGGATTTAGCTTTAAAAACGTCGTCGCGGTCGGTCATAGATACAAAGGATGCGATGATCGTAGGGGGTCTGGTTAGAGTACTTTCACTGACGTTGTATCGCGGTTTTGGCAATCTGTGGACCGATTTGAAGCAGATTCGATCAATCCGATCAGGGGAAAGTTTCAAGTTTCTACCTAGAACATTTCTTATCACTGATTCCGGATCTTCGTTTCTCTCCTGAGGAATTCCGTTGAACAATAAATTGGGCTTTCTGTCGTGTAATTCCTTCATAATTGCCTCCTGTTTGAGTTGGTTGCATTTTAAATCTAAGTCAGCACGTACAGTATTTACGCTTTCTTTTAGAGATTGGAGTTCCTCTGAATGCATGTCGAGTGATTGTTCAGCATTACCAACCCTAGACTTTATATCGGCTACGTCAGTTTCAATCTTAGCGATAGCCTGTTGTAAATTTGAATCTACACGATCAATTTTTTGGGAAAGGTTCTTCTCTGAGGTCAGTATAAGTTCTTTGATTTCAAGCAAAGTAATCATATCAGGTTCACTAGCGGGTGAAAGAGTATTAGTGGAGGAGCGCGTACTGCCTGACGGGCCTTGTGAACGAGTCGCCATTTTGTGTGTAGTGTCTTCTTACAGTTTCACAAGTGTGTCTATCTAATGCTAATAGACAATTAAAGTCTCAAAATCACTTACACTGTGATCTGCAAGGCTGGATATGATAACGATGCAGTTTGTAAGCCTCAAAAGTTCCTTCGTAGTTCAGGATTTTCACATTATCCCCGGAGCTCAAAAAACACTTGTTCACACCATAGTGACCTTCACCTTCACGAAAATTACGGTTGAATTATTGACTTGCACCAATGTCCGGTTCTTGGTCACAAATCATGACCTGTTTATTGTCTCTATACAGAACTGATAAACATTGGATGTTGATGTTCAGAAGCAATCAGTAGTCTTCGACTAAATAACATCATCTTTAAAGTTTGACATATTTGAGTACTACATACTCTGTGTCCTTTTTCAGACAGAACTTGTGAAAAAATACCATCATAGGCAGAAATTCTTGTTGAAAATACAAGTTCAGTAAATTGTTTCGTTTTCAACAAAACTTATGAACAACTTTTATGACGCATTCACATTCCTCTTTAACTGGCAAGTTCTTTAGTTTTATTTTTCAAATTTACTTTTGATGTGTTTCATGTTTCTCTCATACACAGACGTCAATCTTACATCTGTGATCATAAAGAGAATTATTTTCTTTCTGTTTTTTATTCCAAAATTGCTTTTTTTTATATAGAAAATGAAGTTTTGGAATGCGATTTCAGAAAACTGTAGTTTGAGGACGTCTACAGCGCCCGACTAATTTGATATAATGAGTCAAATTAGATCATGAATTAAAACGACTAGACAATTTAAATTATAGTATCATTTTTTTATTGCTAGCATATGATATTTCGTTAGAAAATGCCATATGAAATAATAAAGTAAGTCAGTTAGTATACTTTGCAAGTGAGAGGCTGTTTTTTTTCCAAATGTTAATTAGAAAAATATCACAAAAAAATAAACATAAAGTCTTTTCATTATCATTAGCCGATAAAAAGACACTAATGTACTGTAATTCATAAAGAATTTTAATACAAATGTATTAAGCCCAAAGAGTAATTTAAATCCAAAAT
Source organism: Phorcus lineatus (assembly GCA_921293015.1). NCBI lineage: Eukaryota > Metazoa > Mollusca > Gastropoda > Trochida > Trochidae > Phorcus > Phorcus lineatus. The sequence goes on along the minus strand of OV121086.1, from coordinate 7,300,378 downwards.
GCTAATCAAAAATACCAATGAGAAAAGATATCCAAGACATATCAGAGGTAGAAAATTCAACTAACCAAATATAATATCTAAAAAGACAAAATTAAATTGCTTTATGATTTGTTTTAGTTATAACCATTTTTTTAATATAGCCATTTATTTCAAATACTGTCGCTATTCGTTAAGTAAAATGGACATACAATGAAGAAATCATAACTTACAAATCATTTATACTTTAAAACAGTCAATAAATTACGTTACAAAAATAACGATGGTTGGGAAAAGAGTAATTAATCATCTAGTTTTTTTACTCACTCACTTTACAATTGTATGTCAATGTGGTGACAGTTTAAAGCAAACCTTGGTAATATTATTTTTGTGTTGTGAGCTTCAAAGAACATTGGTGTAGGAAATTGGTGAATCTTTAATCTTATTTTACACAACATTTTTCTAGGCAAGATATCTTAATAATCGCAATCTTCTCTCCACCGAGAATGTTTACAAGAAAAATTGTAATGTAAATGCAACCGAAAAATGTAATGATGTAAATGTAAACAAAACTTGAACATCTCCAATTAAAAAATTCAAAGGAATTTGCATTTATTTACAAGTAAAGTTGTAATGTACATGTAATAAAAAAACAAAACTTGAACGTCTCCAATGGAAGAATTCAACGGAATTTGCGTTTGTTTAAGCACGTCACAAGAACTGACGCTCAGTTTTATCTAAAAACTGAATCGCTACTGTGCGATTTACATTAGTTTCAAAGACAAATCAAAACCAAAGGCTTGCTGAAAAAAAGGGGATCGTATTGATTTAAATTGACAATAAAGACACATTGTTGTTTAACGAGCAAAATATACACAGTGTCTGGATAGTTATTTTTTCAATTCCTTAACTGAACTGCTGGTAGTAATTTCAAGATTATACACAGCAAAAATATAAGCCTAACAACTTATGTTTGAAATGTTGTAGAAGAATATTCTCTCCTATAAAATATCCTGAGTAAAATACACAGCGGCCAAAAACTGACATTATGCATGTAAAGCGTATTGAAGTTCTTGAAGTTCTCGACAATTCTAATAATGAGGTGAGGTTATAAATTACTCGTTTTATGAGCTTGATCCCGTTTTAGCTATCAGGGATTCCCCTTCACATGACAAATATTGATATGCACTGCTTTCAGTGATTAAACTTCCTCTTGTAACAGATTGTTGACAAATGATTAATTCATATTTCTTTCTCAAACAAATAACGATTAATCATTATTATTTGACTTTTAAATTAAATTACTTTTTTGATTATTAACATTTACTGATATTGAATGAACTTGATGTGTGATCAAATTTTTCATACTCGGTGGATTCAGTTTATTTTAAATACCTGTTTGATGCTTCTGTCCTTTACCATGGTTTTCGGGAATGGCGTCCTAACACATTGGAAGTTTGACATTCACAATATATATCTTCCGGACGATGTTGATCAATTAGTTATAAGCTGTGAATTGATTGGCAATTGCCAAGACGTTCTGAACTAATGATAATTCCTGAAGTTTAATCTTGATTGAATGACAAATGAAGTTTAGGCGAAGACTAAATTATGAACAAGAATGGTACACTTCACTTGTCAATAGTTCAAAAAATGTTGTTTTGTTCTTGTTTTAAATTGATATTTGTTGTTGAATTCTACATAAGTAATTTATCATTATAAAAATTTAGATCAGCCCTTGCTCGACTCGGATGTGCTTCACATCTCCTTCAGATTGAAACCGGTCATTACACTAATCAGCCAAGACAAAATAAGTTATTCTCTTTATGTAAAATTAACTTTATTGAAAATTTATTCAACTTCTTGCTTGTATGTAAATGTTACCAACATCTAAGACGCTTGTATTTACCGCATTATTTCTATTCAAATGCAATTATTCATAAATCTAACATGCTAATGTCAATTTAAGATCACGATGTTGTTCAAAACTTATCAATACTTATATACACTGCTATGGCTCATAGAGATCATTGTAATGATTAATATATTGACAAATGTCTGTTGATTATGTTTATTAACTTATCTGTTATTGATTATCTTTGACTATTTACTTTTATTGCGCATATGTATCGCTCTGTAAATACTGAAATGTAGACTAGCTGGGCCTCCATTACAAATAATGATTGATTGATTGATTGATTGATTGATTGACATATGATAATTGAGTGCACCCTTCCATTATGATAATACTTTCACAACAAAGTCTTTAATTGCCAAAAGTCTTGGATCTGGGAAAAGTCAAATGGAATTGCTTGGAAAGATTGAGCTTGAATCTTCATATACATATCCCTACATATACCGATTTCCACAGTATTGTTTTGTGGTATTCCAATGTGAAATTCATCATGACAGAATTATACAGAATTTGGAGTTCAAATGATTTTCCAGTTTATCGAATCATAGTATGCTCAGAGGTTTAGGAATTCCAAGTACGTTCACTGATTCTATTTAATACATGAAAGGCGAAAGTTAGTTAGATATTTATGAACATAAGATATCAAGACTTTCTCATATTCAAAATTCACCTTCATCTCCGATCAGTACATCGACTTCCCGTATGGTTGTATCCTGAACTGTCGTGTGAATTTCCTGGTTTAGCAGATTCATCAGAAGTTTGCTTGTTTTTTCTCAAACACACATTCATACAATGACTTTGAAGACACACAACCTAGCTTTTCCATTAATATCACATTTTTTAAAACATCATAATCTGAAATTGATCAATATTTATGCGTTGCATCCATTGTTGATATTCGCCTTCATCATAAAACGGAGTATGTTATCGGTGCAACAATACTATTGGATAAACTTGGTATACAAATCTGATAAATATGCAATTAGGTTTAAAAAAATGGAAACTCCATACAGTTAATTCGAATCCTAAAACGTTACTCGATCAATGATAGCATCTTCGCGAGTTTTTCTGTGTTTTCTGAGCGAGTGAATTCGTTAACACAGCATGGTAGATCTACCATGCATTCTCTGTAATTACGACATTCAGCCAATATCGGAAACCGTACATAAATTAATATAAGGAATGTGCTGTAGTTATGATTGCATATAACTTTTCGCTTTGACATTACTAGCCATGGATCCGATAAGGTAATCCCTGAGCAAGTTTTCAATTGATTACAAGTTTTATCAAGTATCGTAATAACAAAACGGAACAATCCCCTCTCCGTAAATAATCGCCGTTCAGTCAATAGATAGTCGATAATCGCTAAGCCGAAATTGCTGAACATTGACAACGCAGCTTTATAAGAATGTGGTAAGACTTACTTCCTTTGTTTTAGCGATGTTGGCAAGCGATCAATAAAACATTGGAAATATTAGAAATTTGATTTATATGCGTATGGACACCAATAGTAAATCGTGACAGTTTTTTAGGCAACGTGTCTTTCATTTATCATGAATGAATATTTCCAGGCACTATATATATATTACCGACAATGTGACCTTCACCATGATGTATAGTTAATGAAATTCCTCCGAAAATCATGGTCGCAACTCCAAATATGAAGTAATCAGTTGTGTCTTTCGAACCTTTTTTAAAATGACATTATAAATGAATTAGTAACTTCGTGCCTTTGCATATCATTTTAATCATACATTAGCATTAGAAATATATTTTATGCTCGCAAAAATCTTGCTAAGTTTTAAAAAGTTATAGCAAACAAAAGTCATGGACTATACAAAATATAGCAACTGTTAACCATGTTCAGTGAAGTAAATTGGCAAACCACCTTTTTTCTCCTATTTTTCTTACAGGCCCATCTAATGGACATCATTCCTCTTAATTCCTGAATTTCTGCCACAACGTTAAAATGTGCCAAGGAACAAGAAAAGACCAGAGTAATTCCTATACGTCTTGCTAACTTACCATATAAGAAAGATTCAGTGTGAAGTGAAAGCAGGTATCGGGAAAATGTTATTAAGCTTTAGTGTATCGATTTCCTGTCAAAAATTCTCCTTATATTAGCACAGAGGAAACAGATTACCAGGTCACTGGGGTCTGTTGCATATTTCATGAATGATTACTTCAGTAAAACTCGCATTTATTTCAGTGAAAAGCTCGCTTAATCGTAGAAAGTCAATGCATATATGAATGGTATGATGGGATGCAGTTTGATGAGAGTTTGTGAATATTACGCTTGCAATTTCATTTTTTTTATCTAAATTCAAAAGAATTTTCAGCGACTTAACGATTAGTATGACACAGTACATTTTGAACTTATATCTTGAACACTTTAGATTGGAAATGGGAAAATCAGATGATTTTTAATAGTTGTTGTAGGTTTAAAAATTTTAATGAAAATTGCCATAACCATTTCACACAATTCTATTTTCCCATTTTTACGCTTTTAAGTCACCCGAATGTCAGTATTTCAATGCAGAGAAATATAAGAGATTGGAAAAGTAGGTTTACGACCTTGAAATATGTATTAATAAGTATGTATCAATCATAAATGAATACTTTCATGATGATGTTGCCTTCTGGTTATTTAGGAGAATTTGACAATTTATAATCTCTTAAAATGATATATTTTTAGTTTTATATTGTGAGTTTAATAAAGTGAACTGAAATAAATTGATTGAGCTGCAGAAATGTTAAGGTTATAAATTAATATATTTCGGTACATCGTGAGAAAAAGTGATGGACTGAATGGCTCTAACGTGGACCATGACAGTTAGAATATTGTAAATAGCTTTACATATTTTACGTCACCGGTATGTAATAACATGGAATATATTCGTCGCCCTTTCTGTCCCTCCGTCCGTGTTTCCGGAACACAAATCCAGACTCGCTTATACAATATTTTAAAATTTTGTCTGTTTAAAAAACATTTTGTTTTGGCTGAGCCTTTCGATAGCCTTTTCCTTTTGGAATTCTGAAATTTTGTTTTCGTTTCCATGGAAATGTGTTGAATCAGGACTCTGTTTAAGGATAGCTTTGTTTAAGAAACATTTGTTTTACACTTTGCTTGTGCATTAGCCCTTTACCGAAGTGGTGCCTTTTGATAGTTTCAGATTTCTATTTTAAAAAACAAATTCGTTTATCTTGAAATGAGTTGAATTAGTAGTCTGTACATGGATTTCTCAATTCTGAACTCCTAAACCACTCATCTTAGCCACTTAGTCCAGTGGTGCCTTACAATATATCGAGAAATTATTTGTTCCGCTTCCCTACAAACAAATAGAATAAGGCTACAGGAATAGCTTCTCTTCGGGAGTATACCTTAAAAACTTAAAACTACTCAACACAGTTTTCTGAATCTCTACTCAATGGTTTTATAAGAACATTTTAATTCCATGATTACAAAGATGTCAGGAAGTATTGGGGATCGATGAAAGTCATCATCTGGTGACTCAAGTTATCGTAAATATTATTCTCTTTCTACACAGAAGTACTCCCAGTCTTCACAGTAGCGAATGTCACATTCACCCTTTGTATTAGAACTATTAACAGATAAGGAAGTAACTTCTGTGATGAATTGATTCATCGTGAATTATTCACAAGACCCCAGTGATCTGGTAGACAAACTTCCTCTGTGTTAAGTTAATAGAGAAAGTTACAAATCAATACTTGTTTGGTATGTGCTTCCTTCCCTACACTGGGAGGAAATCATAAAATTTGCGGATTAAACTTTCATTTCAACAGCATTAGCCATCAGCTGAGGGTGCTTCCGTCAAGTTGTATCTCTATGAAGCAAACTAATGAAGATCCCTGTCAAGTTCCTGATGTACACGAATCAACGATGGAAAAAAAGTTTCCAACTTTCACCTTCCAAACGTTTGAGGGCATTTACTAAAAGCATATTTGAGCAGTGAAATATTTGAAGTTCTCTTGCAAAGTTTGCGACTTTCTTTTTCTAGACTGAAACATACTCAAGATTTAGATAGCAGATCGTTTGGTTTGGGATCTGCTTCTTTGAGCAACTGTCCATTTAGTTGTAACACACATGTTAAATAATACTAGGACGATTTATAATATCATGAACCAATATCACCTTACTCTATAACAGGGTCATGAATTCTCCACAACCAATGACTATTTGAAAAGTTAATTATTGCAGTGTAATTTGCAATTACACGTTAGGGGTATCATATTGCAGATTAGTTATCACGAATTTACCTGATTGTGTTTCGGTATAAAATCGACTTTGGTGTTTATGTCTAGATTCGAATTAAAAATTTCTTGTGACGGATTATATTCTTGTGAAATCATTTATACAATTAACGAAACTGAAGTGACAAATCTGTTGATCTGAATGATAATTTTAATAAAGTCGTCAATATACGAAATGAAAAAAATTAAACCATTTTAAAGATAAAATCAGTATGATGGGGACTGATAAAGACGTTTCCTATAAAAGATCAAATCATCAGTTCCTTTGAAACAAATCATGTGAAACAAAAACAGACTATTTCTCTTAACTACTGGGCGCGAAATTGACACAATTTCTATTTTTGTAAAGTCTTAGTCTAATCGGAGTGTATTTTCCCGTTTACACATATACATTATTAGTAAACATGCTTATCACACAGAACAGTTTAATAGATTAGTTAGGGTAACATTTTGGTTGATTTTGATTTGACAACTAGGTAAATAAGAGCGCACACTCGGTAAAGTACATAACAACGACAAGTGAAGCCAAAATTCAGCGCTTCGAGTGTCAAAAGCCTTGTTACATTATAAATCAAGTTAAGTCTTATCATAATCAGTTGCAAAACTTTAGATATTCTATCCATACATATGTCAAAGAGAGCTCCAACCCGCAGGATGATCGATATCAACATTTCAAAGGTTGACACCAGTCTGCACTTATCCCTGGGTATTAGTTTGATTCAAACCTCGGAGTTCTGTGGAGAGCAACTGATCAGACAGGAGTGGACTGAGACAGACACAAGAAGATGACGTCACAGATATTTTGGTTATTTTCATTATGACAACATGAATATGCAGAAAAAGGTCAGCTGTAAGGTTGAGGGCAAATGGTGGCAAAGTGACTGCCCTTTGACCATACCTCACTCAGAAGCTGTCTCTAGACTCCACTCCACTCCACTCTCATCCCCACTTTCGATTCCAGTCACTAGAGGGTCTAATCAAGGGATTCACATTGCTGAAAGCTTCTAAGCCCTCAAGTTTTTAAAATTTCACATAAAGCATGACTGACATGATACTTTCTTATACAGTGTAGAAATGTTACAATAGTTTCATTTCCACTGCCTAAAGTGATTAACAATATGGAGTTGCCAATTATTGAAGCATTTACTTATATGTAGGTGATTGCCCCAGGTGATTGTATAAGAGAGTTACAAGTTTCGGTTGTGAATTGACTCAACAACTTGAAAATATGGATAAACATACACAAAGGAAATTTAGGAAAATATGAAGAATATATATACATTTGTTAGCACTGTCATGCATAAACTTACTTTTACATTGTTGTAAAAGTAGTTAAAGTGCAGTGCCTTTTTCATGTCAAAATCTCAAAACAAGATGGTGTTATGGATGTCGAAATGACAGGTTCTTTAAACTTTAATTTAGAAAACTACCATGAAATGGAAATTGTTATATAAATTGCATTACCACTCAATAATATTTGGCACATTGCATTCATAATGGGTTTTACACAGGCAAATAATCAAAAGGCTTTCCTTTAATGATAACAGAGCTAGATGAGTTTAGATAGTTTTTACAACTGTGTAAATGTTCAAACGACGACTAAGTATTTTCATGTCCGAGGAAAGGAGTACATTGATAAACGAAGTCAAACTTCTTTGACGAAAAATCATGTACCTAAAGTACATCTGAGGGCAATGTCTTAAACTATTATGCAAAGGTTGTATTGTAGATTCCCATAGACAGTGTTACGAAGTTTTAAAATTATTTGTTCTTTCCTCGATAAAATTTAAGAATTGTCAGTAAAAGTGATTTTGACAAACCAATGTTTCGTAAAACTGTTGGTCGTCACAGTAAATCTTAAAAACACAAGCTGCAAACCAACCGAGAGATTATACAAGAATATGTTTTGTTCTTACAATTAAAGAACAGAGAAATTCGGATGTAGTATTTTTTGAAAAGTCACATCAGGAAATATCCAAATGACTTGGTAAACCTTATCTCTTTGCTCGTTCAAGGAAGTCAATGGCAGATAATCGATAAACCGCGAATTATTTCTAGCTAAACGGTTGTCATGAACAGCATTATCAATAAGCTTGCTGATAGCACTTAAATGGAGATGTTCTTGTATGAAGCCACGGAGACAGGAGCCAGAAGAATGACATTGAGAAGCAAATTTTGAACGACAACTATGTTAAGGTGAGGTGAGGCGAGTTGGTGTTTAACGCCGAGATTATTTCATATATATCAGAAGTGACCTAGTCAGGTAGTCCTTATCGCAGCTTCCTAGACCTTTTTCTTTCTGGAGATGACCATGAAAACATAGTTTCAGGTCATAGTGACCATGGCACTAATTTGGGGCTACAGAGTCACAAATCAATAGCTAATAATCGTCATTACTTAAGTAGTCTTTACACAAGCTATTAGATTTTTCTGCCGTTTCTTTCTACAGAATAAGACAAAGAACGATTTAAGAGTGTTATCCCTATGACGATTATCTTGAGTCACAAGGTAACTTTGTCAAGGAGTCTGCTTTTACAAACAATTTCAGCTTTCTAGACATTTTGCTTCTAGAGAAGAAGATTCAGATTGGATTTAGGGCGTGGTTCATTTGGCATTTATTTCGGGCCACGGGGTCACCAAATCAATTCCCATAATCTTCACTACTAAAGGGGTCTGTACATAAGATTTCAGCTTTCTAGACATTTCGGTTTTTGGAATAAGACTAAAATAAGATTTTAGGTTGTGGCAAATGTAGGTCTTATGAAAGGCTACTGGTTCACCGAGTCTTTTAATTGAAATTTTGATATGTCATTTTTGTAATTTGTTAATAAGAAGTATTCAATCATTGGTTTCACAGAAAGTTCAAAAACTCCGTAGTAGAGGTTACATACCTGCTAGCCTTAGATAAAATACGTTTTCTCCTAAGTAATGTAGCTCTAATCATCCAGGATCACCAGGGATAATATATTGTCACATAATCAATTGCGGAATGTTCAACGGTAATATCATGTTGGTAAATCTATTAAAGCCATGATGAAACGCCCCGAATACAACACTATAGTAGTTGATGTCTTGTCATAAACTTTAAAACTTCTTTTCTTTAGAACTTGAGAGAGTAGCACAAGTATTTTTCGAGAATATTAATTTTCTTCCATGCTTCTAGATAAAACTTGAGTTACGTGTTTATGATTCTCGAAGCACTTCATAATATAGGAGTTGATGTCTTGTCATAAACTTTAAAACTTCTTTTCTCTAGAATTTGAGAGAGTAGCACAATTTTTTTTCGAGCATATTAATTTTCTTCCATGCTTCTAGTTCCAACTTTAGTTAAGTGTTTATGATTCTCGAAGCACTTCAAGAAGCAGTTTTCCCCAGTACTTTTATTAATATCTTAAAAATACTAATTTCTTTTATTTGAAAAGCAATTCATTTTCTTCTGAAAAATCGGGTTTCTTCATATTCCATAAAATTCCAATAAGAAGCTGTTTTATATGGTATAGATGTTGATATAGAGTCTGACACACTGTGTAACATCAGCTGAGCGGTACTATCTCTTCATTACCGGAGGGAAATCAACGTCTTACGCTGAGTGCTTACGACAGAAAATTTCATCTTAACTTTTCTTTTTATGTCAGACCCACGTCAAAAACCTTTTTAAAGAAATCATTGTTCTCCTCTCACGTTAAAGATGGAAGCGGAGAAGTCAGACATTGTAAAACTTTTTTCATTTCATTATGATGTAGTGTTGATCAACGATGCGGAGAGCACAAATATGTATGGATTGCATGGACGCTTCTTTGAATATCCCTCTTTGTGTAAAGGAAATCATTTATAACAATCTGTCTTAATCTATAATACACGTGTTAATAAATGAGTAATAAATGTGTTGATAATTGGAGTTCTTTGTATAAAAGTAGATCTTTAATGACATGTCTTTAGCGATCTGATATTTATCTTTGACTCAGGTAATAGGAATAGTGGTTTAGAAACCTTGAAATAGGATATGTGAAACGTACATATTTTACTATATTATAAACAAAATAAAAAAGAATTCATTGAAAGAGAATTGTTTGCATCTATCAAGGAAATCAATATTTAATTTACATGTATGAGGTTAACATCAAACAAATACAGTTAAGACTTCAGTATATATACTCCTCGATGTTATGCTTTCACTTTGCAGTCGATTGTTTTTAAATGAGATTGAACAGATTAGGTGACTCTTGGGTAAGTGTCTTGAAATACCATTCACGGACATTTGCTTTAGATGTTTTAGATGTAAAGTGGAATCCTTTTTATCAAATTAATCTAAAATTGCCACTTATACAGTGTCTTTAGAGACCCGATATTTGGCTTGTTTGTTTTAGGTGATAAGAATAACGGTTTGAAAACCTTTAATGTAAGATTTGCAGAACATACATACTTTTACCACCGGTAAACCATGTACTTTTATTGAAACCGATCTTATTTGCATCCATCTAAGAAATCAATATTCAATTTACATAGTTGAGTTAAGCATCAAACAAAAAGAGTTATGACTACAGTATCTCTACTCCAATATGTTGAGATTTTACTTTGCAGTCGATGGTTTTATAAATGAGATTGAATAGATTAGGTTCGTACGAGGTCCAAACAAACAGTGATGCAGTCAAGAGTAACATAGATTTGTTTCGTAAACAGAGACAGAGGTATATTTAAGTTCGATTTGAAACAGATAACTCTCAATTTTAGAAACATTTGGATCAACTTCAGGTTCAATATGTATTATGGAACATTCCTGATTTAAGAGGCAAAATATTGTTATCTATAACTTCATTGCCACAATTTTGCAGCACGTGTTTATCATTAGCTTATTAGTGTTGACAATTGTACGCAATTGATAATAAAAACGGCTAAAATCACCACATCCTTTTTAAAGATCTAAAAAGTTAGTTGTGCACATAATCAAAAATATTAATAGTTGATTTCTTTACAAATCAAGTTTTATGTGTGCTTTATGAAATAGCAGGAACCTGAACACCTTCTTTGACGCAAATAAAATCAAATCTAGGACCTTTTAAAAAATATCTTCTGGATGTTATTTCCAAAATCGTAACTTTATATTGATCTGTAATTTACAAATGGAAGACAGTATCGTTTTACTTTGTTTAAAAATTTAATAAAATCCAGGCACAGCTCAAAAGTGCAACAGATTTACAAATATTAAAATTATAGTATCAGTATTGTCGAATAGCCAAGTTCGTATGTGTTGAAAGTTTGTAACATAATTTTTACATGTGCTTTTTCTTACTCGAGTGATATATATGAAAATCTTTTAATTCAATTTACATCAACTGTAAAACCTTTCAACAGTATTTTATCACGTTTATTTCAAAATGCCATTCGAAAAACATTTGTCCCTCAATACACTGTCAAAACGTACTCACATTTGAAATTTATTTCTGATTTCTATATCTCTCTATTATCTGCTTTGCTATTGAGATCGTCTGACAATAGACTAGAACTTGAATACTATCTTTTACAAAACTTATCATATTATGACTGAGAAGGCGCCTGTTGGGAAATGGTTGTTTATTTTATCAGACAACAAATTAAGAAACTACGTTCAACGACATAATTTAAACTAATTTTTTAAGCACGTGCTCTCCATTTTTCATGAAATTGTAATGCATGAAGATCTTTTGAACGCTTGAATAACAAATCGTATTTCTATCATTCTCTCCTGCGACGGAGCTACCTCTGTTAGGAGAGAATGATTTCAATAAACAAAATATGCTTTCAAATTTCGGAACATTGTGTCATTTAAACAGATAACCATAATTGACTGAACAAATCTAGTCTTGCAGAAAACAATATTATCGCCAACAACACGACCTTACAATAGCAAGGCCACTCCAATTTTTTAAAATGACATTTTTCCCCTTTAAAATAATGATGAATATCAATCTGATCTAGTCAATTAAAAAAGAAAATTTCATTAATTTGTTTCATTCTTGCAATGTTGATAGACATGCATTTATTGAGGAGAAGTTTTAAGTGATTCTTATGGTCATGAACTTCTGGCACTCAATGATGTGAAAATAAATACCACTAAGACTTTTTTCAATTAATTTTAATGAAAACTGAGATTAACATTGACATTAGCCTCTCAGGCATCTCAAAATTTGACAACACCAATATTTAAAGTTAGATTATAAATTTAACCTTTAATTCGACTGTCTCCTTTCATTTAATGAAGTGACTTCCTGAAAGAATTATTGATATGCACTGCTTTTTATAACCTCCGTTTGCAGAATTTTGAAAAATGGGTTTTGCCGGATAAATTTTTTCAAATACTAAAAGTAATCAATTATTTGATTAGAACTTGAATAAAAATAAAATTGTGAAATCATTGCAGTTGAGCATGTGAGAAGTGTGAACATTTAAGACAGGGAATTGGATTGTGGCTGAAACGAAAATGTTACGTTCGTTTAAGAACTACTTTGTTTCATTAACACAGACTGCCTTGCAATTGTTATAATTTATTTGAATTTTCGCAAGATCAGTTTTGTTTCAGTTTATTGTGTGATAATTTTCGTAAGATTAGTGCTAACCGTATGCGTAAAAGCTGTTTTTACTTGCAATAAAAGAGCCAGGCACTTCGGAAAGCCAGTTTGAAATGATTCTCTATCAATTGACTTACACTTTTGATAATTCTTTTAGTCAAAGCTTAATTAAATAATAAATACTAAAGGAGTGTATCATCATCATTTCCTCTTCACAGTTTCTATTGCAAAATACATAGGTGATTTCAATTAAAGTAAACTGGAATTAAACACTCACTCAGGCAAACCATAAGTGATATTTGAGAATGATTTATATAAAAATTCAAATTGTTAAAGACCCTTTATAATTAACTTCAAAGAACTTAACAATTGACATTGAGAAAATGATGTTAAAGCAATTTTTTGTTAACGAACCAATTTTCAGGACATATTCTTTTTGTAATATAATGAATTCGATAACTGCTTTAAACATTAATAAAATGATGGCAAATTATCATGCTAAATAAATTCTGTTTATTTTTTTAATGATAGAAAGGGTAATAGTTCAGCCATTTGTGACATGAAGATATATCAACCTTGCAATGTAGAAAATATATTAATTTGATTACCTTTCCCTATAAAAAACAACAACTATTCTTCTTATTGGGGTTATTGGTGTATAGTCATATTGGTGGTGGCCAGCATTGAATGCAATACTAAGCAATTTCTTAGATTTTGCCATAAAAAGTAGTCCTATTTTACTTTTTAACTTTACTTTCCTTTCCAAGGTAATGAAGTGTGAAACGTCACCCATAGATCTTTTCTGACAATTCCACGAAATCCTTTCAAACCGTAAAAATCAGTACAAAGAACAAGTCAAAGTAATTCCAATAGGTCTTTCAGACTTGCTGATAAAAAAGACACAAAATGAGGATATCAGGAATTCCTCATAAAGCTAGAGTCTATTGATTTCCTGTCAATGTTCCTCCTTATATTAGCACAGAGGAAGTAGACCTAGCAGGTCACTGAGGCCTGATACATATTTATGATGGATGTTTTCAGTTAATATAGCAACCATTTGGGCCGATGGCTCGCATTTTGTACTCCGACCAGCTGATGGGTGTCAACGTTCTGAAATACAATGTCATGGTGTAATAAGAGGTGATAAGATATTAAAAATACTTCACACCATCAATGAATTATCCTTGTTTTCATAATATCATATTTGCTTCATAGCTTTGCGATAGTTATTCACTAACAGAACTGAACGTTATGTAAATGTAGATCACACGGGGTACTGTTAATGAACTAAAATACAGCCAATAGCTATCAACTTAAGAAACTATTACTTCGTGAGTCTAAATCAAAGCACCTAGTCATATTAATAAGCTTATTCATTTATAAAATGATAACAGGAAATTCTTTCAAAATCATATTGCTGGGAAATGATTATGTCTTTTATCACCCACATGATAAATATGGCCCTTCAAGCTATTTCATTGGCTATTCATTCATAAAAGACATGAGGCAACAAATTCGGAGAATCGTATTCATTTAATATCTTGATGGTGAGGATTGCATATTGACAAGAATGCTGATATTTCACTTCTAACATGACTCCAAAAACTTCTTACAAGACCTATATATGAATGGACTATCAGTATCAAATAGAAAAGCTTCCAGATTCACACCAAAATGGAATGTCACATCATAAAGTTCTATGTTGTAAGTTATATCTCCTTATGAGTTGATGATATTTGATAAGTCGATAGATCGACATGGCTAATGCTATGTCTCTACTAAACGTTCGGATTGAAAATGGGGGAACTGTATGACAATGTAGCAAATGTAGGCCTAGTCTTTGAAAGCCCTGACATTTTGTAATGAGTCATTCAGTGTAATGTTGTACAAGTCTTGTTATTGAAAAGAATGTGACATTTTCAATTCCTATATTGTTTGATACATTTGGTTTTAAGTGTAAATAAATATAATAAGCTTTTGAAGAACAAGAGTTGTAAGATAAACTAGATAATGAATTTGGGGGTTAAGGGAAACTGCTTTAGGATGTACAAAGAACAATTACAGTAAGACAATTGAGATGAATAGCTTTTACGTCTTCTGAAATTACCTTAACATTCCATTAGATTCAAGCACCTCATTCAAACAACTATTTATGACTGTGTATAGATTTACATAAAAGCACGGAGTGAGATTATACACTACTTTCAAGACTCTAAGACCGTAGTCATATTTCCTACTGAAAGGTTAAATTTGTATATTATTGCTCGCCCGTGTTTATACGGCAGTATTTAACTAGTGTAATACTGCTCTGTGTATGACTTCACAATAGTGTGTGGTTGTGACGTCACAATGTTAGCACTGCCGTCACAATGGCAGCCACACTTTCGACAATTATTCTTGATTACTGAGGTTAGCGCAGTGTTTAGCGCGTCTGTGGTTCGCATCCCGCTCGGCAACTTTGTCTGTTCTACACGCAGTAAGGTTTGGGTGCAATGCCACACTGAATTTCAGTGTAATACCACCGATGGTTCGCAGGTTTCACCGCAATGCATAGCCACAACGCTGTTGCGGGTTTTCTCTCTGCAATAATACTAGCAGCCGTGATATAAGTGAAATATTCTTACAGAGGCGTTAAACCGCAACTCACCTCACCTCACCTAAAACTTATTGAACTCCCCTCGTACCTTTTTTATATTGTCCATTCGAACATCTGAATCACTAATACTGCAGCCCAGACCTAGCCCCCAGCGCCTACATCCTGTTCAGACACCTGAAATCCGCCCTACGAGGAAGACAGAAAGGCGTGGTTAGGAGTGCAACCTGAAGATTTCTACAAAAATTGCATCAAACTTCTTGAAGAGAAGTGGAATAAGGGTTTTCAGATGAAGGGTTTTTAAACTGAATTTTTTTTTTACATTGAAGTTGAAAAACTCAATGAACTCCCCTCTTACCTTTTTTTATAAACATAAATGGCATTTTATTTAGAATACGGGGCATTGGGTTTCTATTAAGAGATAAGGACATAGCTTTTTTGACAAATCGATTCATCGTAAATTATATACAAGACCCCAGTGATCTGGTTGACAAGCTTCATCTGTGTTAAGTTAAGAGAAAGTTACAAATCAATACTTGATTGGTTTGAGCTTCAAATTCCTTCCCTACCCTGGAAGAAATATCGAAATGATTTTCAGATCAAGTTTTTACTTAGCTACACTGACAGTGCTTATGTGAAGATGTTACTCTTTGAATATGGAATGATCCTATTATGTTTGTTATGGCATTTGACAGAAGCAATTAAATGAGAAATGAAAAGCTTCTCACATAAGCCCGCTGAAACATTTTCAAAGCATTTATAGAAATCTAGTAGAAAACTGTTTGATAATCAACTTTGTACATTTCGATCACCCAGTACTATTCATACGTCAGTGATGAATTAATTGTATTCTTGGATTGACAAATGTGAGTGTAAAAGTGTATTCTTGTATACTATTTACAGATAATGCATATGCACTTGCAGTAAGTTATCATAAAACATTTCCGAAAACTAAGAAATATATTTGTTTGAATTGTTATGACCTTAAAGTCAATAATTAACAAAATTGAAAAAATATCTAGAACTATTTTCAATGAAAACACATGACAAGGACTGAAATCGACATTATGAACAATCTGTAACTTAACAGTATACTATATACCTTGTGTATATGGCTATTGTCGATGATTACAATACATTTAATGACTGACAGAGGGTTGCAATGAGACCTGCCTACAGTATTTGTCTACATAATGCTTTACAATACCTTACATCGGTTAAATATTTTGAACATACCAATGTAGCATCCCTCTTTCCTGAAAAAAACCCTCAGCAGGTTAACTTCTTTTCTCGAGGGACATATAAGAGGAAAATAAACAAGTACCAGAGCAAATTATATATTCTTTAATAAACTATTGTATAATTCAAGCATTCAAGGGTCTCAACTAGATCCTTCCCTTTGACGATTTCTAGAACTTTTGAACAATTTCTAATAAAAATGTCTCAAAATTCAATGCATAAATTTCAGAATCTTAAATGATGTTTCGTCTGTAACACTTCATTGCTGTTCAGAGTCTTATTGTACTGAAGTAAATATGCTATATTAAATCACGATGAAAGAGAATATTATTGAAATGAGACATGAATTTAATATCATTTATAGTTTATTCAATAGCTCTTTTTTCTTTTCGAACGGATCAAGAGAGTGAACAAGGATAAAATCTCCTTACTGTTCTTGTTTATTGAATTGGGTTCTTGCAAACGTGTACTTGAAATACTTCTAATGAGGACTACAAAGTCGTTAATGCCATGTCATTATTGGCAGGAATGTATTGTAGTACTGTTTAGGTTACAAAGATCGATATATATAAGTTTTTAAATGTTCTTAATGCTTAATGATTTTCTTAAGTCTTGCATTCTTTTGTTTAACACTTTGTATCAAATATAATTTTTTTTCTTCAGAGAGAAAGTAACACAGTTTTTAAGAATTATCTGATAGAATTATCTTATAGCAGTGTATATCAAGAACAAAATCTTTTAAGTGTGGGGCACGTCATTAATAATTATTAAATATTGTGTAAGTTTACTCATAAAGTATCATATAACAACATGAGATACATTACCATAAACTAAAAATCATAAATTCTAATTTTACCATTGCAGATTGTTTATAAAAATAATAATCCCTTATATTACACTTTAAAGACATGTCGCTATTTATTACGTGCAAAGCTTTGGAAAAATGCCAGATTTTTGTGGATTCCTGACGGCGAATTTCTTTATAATCAATCTTAGTTATACAAACGTCATTGTATCTTTCTTTAGTTTCTTATTAGTGAAAATTATTAATCCTCAGAATGCAAGGCAGAGGAACGTATGCAATTGATGTAAAATAAATTAGTGGTAGTTTAGAAAGGTTAAAAGTGCATGTGATTCGGGGGTAACAGCTGAAACAATGTATACAGTCAATATCTCATAACCACCTTTAAACACATGGTACCTAGAGAACAATGTTAAGCACCCCCTTATTTTCAAAATTGCAAAATGCATCTGTGGAGAAAAATACGACAATATGACTAAATGGATCCCCTTGACATAGAAACTAAAGTTTTCGTGACTTAGAATCTTTAATATCATCATACATGATGACATTTTGAGAACATAAGATAAAAAAACGTAATGGTACTGATTTGTCACCCAAAATAACTATCGTCCGTTTGTCAAAAGTATGCGATGGATTCTGATGTTAGTTGTCATGAACAACAATTTTGTTAACAGGTAAAATTTTACACTTTAAAAAATCATGGATCCTTCACAATAAAGACATAATTTGGTTTTGAAATTTGATAATCCCAAGTAGAACAAAGATTTGTTTACAAAAGAAAGTGGCTATACGAGGAAATTGATGACAATTGATTTTCCAGTGTTAACATGATCTTGGTGGTCATGGACATATCAAGTGCCTCTCCACAACATTAATAACTTTGTACTGATTGACATAACAAGGTAGCACATCGGGTTACTATTGACTTCAAATTGGTATATTGTATTTTTGTATTCATACCATCATTGGCAACAAGGTTAACATCAAAGCAAAGTTTGTGGTTTGTGCTATATTGATTTACCATGAATTGATCTCTGAGACAAAAGAGTCACTCGTAAGGCCCATGTGAGTGTATATGTAACGTCAAATGTAAATGGTCAAGACAAACGTTAATGAAAGTATGTTTATGTTTTGAGGTAAAGTGCACATAAAATAACAAATGAATGTTTGAGGAATTAGAATGGATTAAAGAATCAAGAGGGTTTGTTCAACAATCCCATGTGTCCAATTTACATCTAAAGTTTCAATCTATAGAGCGTGCGTATGTAGGTTGCAAAAACTAATAGCGCAGTGAGTGAAGGGGTTAAACGTCTTTTAACAATATTTCAGTTATTAAACACGTGGATCACAAACATCCAAAAGAGAGTAGACAGATCAGGTAGCAAGATGTGGGAAACGATGGAAGATGGCATAGTAAGAGAAAGACAGCATGTTGTAGAATATCTCAAATGTGGTCTGGCTTCTACCCGTCGACCTGTCCAGCTTGGGTGTCCCTACCAGGAGCATGTAAGCTCCGGCGAACGCAAACGGAAACCACCACTCCATGATAAGATATTGAGTCAGGTGGTGGTAATACTACAAAGGTAATCGAACCCATGAATTATGCAGTTGACGTAGTCTGGACAAACCTAGGTATGGTAAAACCCTTATTCCAAGTAAAACGCAAAACATGAGAAATGACTTAACTGGGGATAATAAGAATATCTTCGTTAATGAACAGAGAATTCCGGGTGAAGTATCGTTCCAAGTTTGTCTATCAGGAAATATTCAACTGACTTGGTAATCACGCTTTCTCTTTCCCGTTTAAGGAGTGAGAGCGAGAGCTAATCAATAAACTGCGGCATTGTTAGATAACCTCGCTTTCGTGACAGGAATGAAAAGCTATCAATCTCAAATTATTTCAGATTAAACGTTTCTATTCGAAAGCATTATCCACAGCATTTCTGAAAGTGCTTAGCGTAATTACTCCTATAAGAAGGAGTCAGAAAGATGCCATAAAAATGTTACTGTGAAAACGCGCTTACGAAACTATGAAGTTCGAGCCTTTTTTATATGAATGGGATATGCCATTTCAGTTTTTTAGTTACCATTGTGGTGAAATAGTGTATTTTGCGCACGTTTTTCTCTCTGAAACCAGGTGGCCATTGATTCCAGTGCTTCATGATCACCTAACCTATATGATGAGGATGAGGGGGAAGCATAGTAAGAGAAAGACGGCAGGGTTTTGAACGATTAAAATTTGGCCTGGCTTCTACCCGTCGACCGGTCCAACTTGGGTGACCCTACCACGAGCCTGTAAGCTCCGGCTCGCACAACTTTCGGGGTCTCTGAAGCATACAAACCACCACACCCCGATAAGGTATCGAGTCAAGTGGTGGCCCTAGTTTGAGCACTAGCGTCATAGAAGGTACAGATAATAATTATCAAGGATTCATATTACAGACTACAAAATTACATACGTCTTTGCCATTTATGTTTGCAGATGAAGACGAAAAACGTTTTAGAGATATGGCAATATTAGGATCCACAGTGTCATCAAACATATGTATTGGGATCCTATCATGGTGTCTGCAGTCAATGAATCAGCTTTCTAGGGCTTAAAATTATTTTCTTGAGCAAAATACAAGGGGTCACAGGTTCACCAAGTCTATAAATGAAGATTATGATTTATACTTTTCGAAACTTTCTATTCTGAAGTATTTTATTGTTGCTTGCAAAGAAAGTTGTAGTAATTGTAGTCGCCAAGGGTTTCCAGGCACATTAGATTGTCAAGTAATTCCTTTAGCATCGTCAATGTCGTTACCATTCTGACAGACGTTTTCCATCCTGCTAAATCAGAGTATTTGAATCCGCTAAGTTCCTTACAAATACCCTGATCTCTGACATACGCTGATGTAGCCGGATGGACATATACAAGCTTTAATGAAACAACGAATCCAACAATATTGGAGTTCATGTATTGTTTTAAGTATTAAAATCAAGTTTTACATTAGTACGTGTGAGAGTAGCAAAATCATTTGTCTATGGAGATGATAATACATTTGTTCCACTAAACTTTTTCAATCATGTGTTTGTGATTGTCTTAGCAGATTCCAAAGCCGTTTTCACAAGTTAATCCTTAAAAATCTTAAGTTGGTGAAGAATTTACACTAAACGCCAAAAGAAACGTTGACCCCTCTTCTTTTTAAAATAACTTTTTAAGTATTAAAGATATGTAACAAATGAATGGTTCAAAAGAAAGCTGAATGATGTAGCTTTATGCTGATAAAAAATTTCAAATTCCTGATGGATTCAGATTGTGCCGAAATGTATCTTGCTTATGAAGATCCAAATTGTCCGGTTTTCGACCAGGCTGGTAGTAATCAATAAACGTGATTTAGATGTCCAGAAGAAGTTGAAAGTAAACTTTTACTTTTGTGATTAGACAAAAAGGTTGTATGCTTGACATTATAACCCGTTAACGATGAAAAATGATGTTCTTGAGTAAGTTTAAGTGTGAAAATTAGAAAAAAATGTTTTTATAGTCATAAAATATCTTTTCTCGTAATTTAACTTAGTGAAACGAGTTAAGTGTGTTGTAAACTGACCTAAAAGTATTCAGGAACACAAACGATTATTTCTGTCAACATTTTGCTTAAAAATTGAAAGTTTTGATTTTTTTTATTTATCACCCAAACGCATTATTGCCCAAACGTAGCAAAATTCAAGCAGTATTTGCACGAACTCAATGCTTCTACAGAGTATTAAAAGTGCCTACTTTGCATGAAATGGCACACATGTACGAAATCATGCCACGATTAACAGCTGAAGAACGAGAAAGAGCTCTGGGGATGTTGCAGATAGGGTCGACCAACAACGATGTCGCCAATGCCTTCAGATGTCACCGTATGACCATCATTCGACTTCGCCAACGCTTTCTTCAGACCGGGGTCACCGCTGATAGACCAAGAAGTGGACGTCCCCGCGTCACAACCCCAGCTGAAGATCGCTATCTACGTCAGATACATCTGAGGGACCGATTTCTGCCGGCGACGTGGTCAGCCAGGACTGCTTTTGGACGAAGACTAAGTGCAGCTACAGTGAGAAGAAGGCTTCGTCTTCAAGGTTCACGGCCATACAGACCAATGCGAGGTGTGCAATTGACGCGGCAACACCGGCTAAACAGGGTAGTGTGGGGACGTACCGTCAGACGGTGGCAGAACCGGAACTGACGGCGAGTGATGTTCACGGATGAGAGTCGTTTTACGATCCACCATACTGATAGGAGAAGGAGAGTGTACCGTCGTCAAGGTGAAAGAGAGGCTCCATGCTGTGTTCAAGACGTTATACCATTCGGAGGAGGCAGTGTAATGTTGTGGGCCGGAATAAAGGACGAAGTTCCAACTGACCTTGTCACCATTGAGGGCAATATGACGGCACAAGTGTACATTGACCAGGTTGTCCGTCCTTTGGTTATTCCATTCTTACAGCGTCACCAAAACACACTCTACCAACAGGACAATGCACCACCTCATGTCGCAAGATTGACAAGAGATTTCTTGTATGCCAACAACATCAACACCTTGCCATGGCCTTCCAAATTCCCAGACATTAGTCCCTTCGAACATTTGTGGGACTATCTCGATCGCAGAGTTCGCTTGCGACAGCAACATCCGCGAAATCGTCAGCATCTAATCAACGCTTTGAGAGAAGAATGGCGTTTAATTCCAACTGCCTTCGTCAGACGATTGACTCATTCTGTGAGGAGACGTGTGCTGGCATGTTTGGATGCGAATGGTCCATACTAGATATTAAAAAAAGAATAAGAAACAATAAAATCATGACTTTTACACTATTTTGTTGTTTTTGAGTGATGATTGAATTCTGGACAATGTTGTCAGCCTTATGCTTTGGTGTTTAAGCCGAAATATCAGTCGGTATTATCAAATATTTTTAATGCAATATGATCCGATATTGTTTGGCTACACAATGCAGCAAAAAAAAGTTCCATCGTAACTTCAATAGCTATTGCATAATTTATAAAGAAAGAGGGGTAACGTTTCTTTTGGCGTTTAGTGTATGTTGAAATGAAATTCATTTTCTGAAAAATTGGCATTTTGTTCATGTGCCATAATCCTCCAATAAGAGTCTGTTTCCTATTCATATAGAGTTTGACACACTCTGTAACATCATCTTAGCTGCAATATCACTCCATTACCGCAGGGAAATCAATGTCTTATGCTGAGTGCTTACGGCAGCGAATTCCATCTTAACTTGACGCTGTTTACTTTTTATGTTAGGTTTATGTCAAATACCTTTTAGGGTAAACATTGTTCTCCTCTCACGTTTAACAAAAGGATTAATTAAATGCGTTAAAGTCACACATTGCAAAACCTTTTAATTTCATCATGATGAAGTGTCAATCAACGACGCGGAGAGCCAAAGAATATTGGGATTGTATGGACGCTTCTTAAAATACCTCTTATTTCCCCTGTGTAACTGAATTCATATTAAGTAAACTAATGAAATTAGTTGATGATGATAAATGCATTTTTTGTAAAGATACCTCAGAAGATATTTTGCATGTTTACTATGAGTGTGAATTTGTACAAAGCTTTTGGCATAATGTAGAAATGTTTCTGAATACCCACCTCCAATGTAATATTACACTTACAAAGGTTGATATCATGTTTGGGTTAAATCTGCAGAATAAAATATTAAATCACATAATTCTGCTTGCCAAAAGATTCATTTATATTTCAAGTATCAAACAACATGCTCTTTCTTATGAGGTATTTCTTAAAATTCTAAAAGAAACATGCACAATTGAAAAATTTATTGCTAAGAAAAATAATAGATTAGGTCCCTTCTTTATGAAGTGGAAACAATTACCTGCCATTCTTTACTCTAATTGAAGCGCTCATAAAATCCACAAAAATTCATTGTCCAGCGTACTTTACAACGATGTTAGTTCTGAATGGCTACCCTCGCTGATGATTGTATTATTTCCAGATATGTTGGCTTTATGACATGTACATTGCCTACTGTTTAATATGAACTGTTAACATGAATTGAAATGGAATAAAAAAAAAAAATAAAAAATAAAAATAAAAATAAAAAATAAAAAGTAAACTAATTATTCCAGCTTCAAACAAATGAAGGTATTAGTGCAGTTTCTTTACTCATTTTGTCGATTTTGTTTTCACTTTGAAATTGATTGAAATGAGATTGCATAGGCGAGTAACGGGCCTGTAATATGTATATAGTACAAAGTTTAGTAGGAGTAGTATTTTAGCTTTATGATTTGTCTTTGAATAGGGAAATTTGCTTAAAACAATGAAATAAATAAAATACTCAGATTTTGTTTTGAGATCTGCGTGTCTACATCTTGCTCTTTATCATTCATTTTGAGAAAAATAATTCACAATTATGTAACTGTTCACATAAATTGAAATGACTTTAACAACAAGTTGTCACAAACTCCCTATTACATGTTTCCAAATGAAAATACATAAATAATTGTTATAATCAGTAATTATACAGAGAGCTCTTGTGATAAATATTTTTCTTTAAAAACATTCCAAATAAACACATACTTTCAATGGACATATTGTTTTAGTTAAATAATCTCATTCAGTAGTTTGCGTAGGAGTCAGGTTCACCTGACGCTGCTTTAAGGGTCCGACGTAACCACAGCGTAATGATAATCCTATTAACCTCACCCTTTACTGTGTCTTTCTGATTGCTCTAATCGGCCACATGGAAAGCTCTTCTACTTCAGAAGCAGGACAAAACTTCAAATGTTGGTCCACCAGCTTTAATTATTTAAGCATAGTGATAAGCTCTTGTATCTTGGAAAGCTTCCTGCCAAAATGACAGCCAAGAGTTGAGAGCAGATAAATAGGATTTTCCTCCATAAGTAGAGCAGAAACCCCGCCACAAAGTGAGGAGAGACTGACCGGATCCTTAGATCAGTCCTGACAGAACCGCAAAAAGGAAAACCGTTTGTCATTATAAAGCAATCTAGTTAAGACTCTATGTGCCCGGATGATGGCACTAGCCAACCGGGACGAATAACTTTTTGTAAACAAAATTTCAACATTCACATTTCTACAGAAAGTTTGAATTTCTGAATCATTAAATCATTTAGATTACTCTCCAACCTTTCCATTTGACCCGTTACCAAATGTCACTGGTATATTATGAGGTTATAACATGGCATATTTCATATCATACCTTAAATTCGTCCGAGGGCCGCAGAATACATCATTCATAACAGTCAATAATATAACGTCTGTAGACGAAAAAGCATTGACTTTGTCTCCTCGTCAAACTCGACGACGTTACCCCGCAAAGGGAGATCACTCTAAGCAAATGCCCACCGAGTTGATATCGATTTGGATTCGCTTACCGGGCTGCAAGGGATTTTCAGAGTGGGCAGCAACTGCGCCCTCACCTCCCTCAGATATGCCAAACGCCCCATAACATTAATAGATGTATGATAAAAAGAAATATATAGTATAGTAGAATGAATTATGCTTTGTGACATCAAATTTCTCAATTTTAATTTTCAATAATAAAAGTTCAATTTAAAAAAAGGTTTTTGGCTTTGTCATGCATGTTTCTATATTATCTGAAACTGGACAGTGTTATGTTGTTTTCCCTTTTCTCATTCACATGACTGAATCAGTGCTAGTTTGTAATGGTTAAGATGAAGAATAACTGCTAACACAACATTGATTTGACAAACAAATTATGAATCACTACTAACAATCCGCAATTATCATCGTTTATGTATTCATTTGTTATCAAACAATCCACAGTCATTGTTTGTTTATTCCCTATTATCAAATTAACATAAATCAAACCTTATCTTCAAATGATAAACACTTCAATTTAGAATTATAATGAATTATGATAAACACTGTAAATATTAAATCCGTTTTTACAACATTGGCTTAAAAGGTTGACCATGTTGATAAATTAATCTACCGAAATCTATTCAGTTGATGAAATATTTCAGCTTCACATGATTGGCTAATATGAAGTTAAATATTACAGAGATAAACTGAAATCAATTACCATTTTGTTAGGGTAGATTAGAAAAATTATATCTTTGAAAAGATGAAAAAATTGCTTATATGCAGATATTTTCGGTGTTAATGAGAGAATTATGATAAGTTATCTAATTTCTGTAAAGCTGTTACACCAACAAAGGCTATTTAACTAAGGAAGCTATTTTTCATCGGAATACGACTTCAGGCAGGTTACAGTTAATACAGGTAAACTCCTTTGTCCTTAAGTTTAATCCATATTTTTAATCTTAGAAATTGGCGTATTTGTATTGTTATCCTGTTGTATAGGTATGTTTTTGTAAAACAAGCTTGATTTCAAGAGGGGTTTCTTTCATTTTCCATAAATTCATCATTTCAAGTCTTGGTGTAGAAAAATTATTCAGTCTCACTACTTTTAAAGGTTCCATCGCAGTGCCCTCTCTCGTGAACGAGTGATTAGCCTGTAGTAAGTGATAATAAATACATATTTTTATAAATACAAAAATCGATGTATTCTTAGTCTCAATTAACAGCCCTTATTCCTTTGCTCAACACATGTCCCTTATGTAGTGGGAGATGGTAAAGTTACAAACTCCATGAATGTTAAACTTAGAATTTAACTTTTACTTCGAAATATTTACAAAATGATATCTGTACAATATCCATACATATCAAAGTGAGATTGTTAGGCGTTTAATGTGTGATGTAGGCAGAATGAATTAACATTTACATCATGGCTATTTAAAAATGTAAAGAAATTTGTGATTTTGTAATACTCTCTTTTACAAGGACGTGTGAACATTGTTGAGAATAAATTCGTTTAAAACTCTTTAATACAGAACTTAAACTGACACAGAGTATGAATAATACTTTCCGTCTATGGTAAGCCTATAGAATGTATTGGTTCAGGTGAGTGGAGACACTCAACGGTAAGTTTATAACGAAGGCAGATAGTAGCTGAGCAGTGAATATTTTACGACTGCTTCATTTTTACTTCAAATAGAAAACGCGTATTGTATATCAATTATTATAAGTATTTAAGACATTTATCTTATTGTTTTGAATGACATACACTACCAATTCAAAAGAATGCGTTTTGACCTGAAAGAGAAGTTCACAAACGTTTTGACATATTTTAACTGCTTCGCCCCCAAACCAAGCTTGAATTCCAGATTGATTGGTTGAACATGAAAGTATTAATTGAAATGTGTGGCGAACACAAACAGTGATTCACTGATGTCTCAATCAGCTATGCACACTATTGAATGCACGTGCATCAGAAACGTTCATGTTAGAGTTCTCATACGACGTCGAAGGCGACATTTGAACACTAAAGAATTTTCTAGAGTTATTTAAATTTTGCAAAAGCGGGCGACACAGCGTGAAGAGTGTGAATAACTCGGCGTGAGCCAAAGTGTCATCAAAAGGTCTAATAGTTAAGTCCCATAACAATGCTATTTCTTCACATCTTTAATAACTATCTAAAATATGACGTTCCCACATATCAAATTGCTTCAAAGTGTTTCTTGAATTAGTTTTCCAATCGTTGTCATTCATATCTGATAAGTACTGGAATTTACAAAGCTAAGACAGACAGGACAAGAGGTCTAATACGAACATGAAACTAATTATTTCTATCTATAAATCTGGAGATTCAGGGTATATTTTTGTAAATTTTTCAAAAGCACCCCGTAGGTGAAAATCAAATTACATGGAACAAGACCTCAACAATCTAATTGTATTAAGTAATTTATCGGGAAAACGTTGACGTTATAGATTTGTTGTACTTAGAATGATACATGTACGGAAATATACATGATCATTCGATCATTTTCAAATTTATTTTCTCGTGCAGAAACGTTCCCACACGTTCGATCAATTACAATGTTTGACTTTTTAGTATGCAAGATATTTGATTTCTAATTTTGTCCTAAACTATTATAATTGATTTACGAAGTACATACAGAGTATATTCTAATTAAGATTATTAAGTCATTAGTCACCATGAATCAGATCCAAAAAGGTTCGTTGCAGTACTATAAATGTCATTGGTTCGGTATATCCGGTTAACTATTAGTTTCAGTTCAGGTTCAACGATGTTCATGTTGCTGAGTTCATCCATCTTGGTCTCGCTGGTGAGTAGTGTTTCGTGTTATACACTCATGGGCAAAAGAAACCATACAGACATTTCAAATCAAAAGAGCCCTTTAACTGTTCAAACAGGCGATGAGTGTCGAAATGTCAATCTTAACGTGTTTATGTAAGGGAATGTACAAATTGATCACATATAGCTAACATATATATAACTTAGTTACTAAAAGGCGTTGTTGACACAATGTATATTTTATAGAATTTATACCGTCGAAGCATAAAACATGCCAGAAGGTCCTTTTTGTCTCTTCTGTCGTGATTATAGTTTATCAGATGTATATACTCAGGGCATAAGAAACTATACACATTTATCAAGAAAGTTAAAACAAAATCCTTGTCAGATAAATGGTTTATACGTTTTTAATGAACACATATTTTGTTAAAAAGTATACACAATTTCACTCATCAGGGCATGTAAATTGCTTCTTTAGAACTGTTCAAACATCGATGGGTGCCGTAACGGCTATTTAAAAATTTATTTTTTTTATAACGGAATGTTTGGCATTTAAGTTACAAATAATTAAAATACAAAATTATGCTAAGTTACTCAAAGGCATTGTTGACGCAATGTACCTTCGTAATTCTTTCTTTCGAATCGTTCCTTTTTGTCTCTTCTGTCTCGTCTTGTTAAGAAGATTCCAAAACAAAGACGTGATTTAAGATTATAAGATGTAACTATGTGTTTGCTGTACGTATTACTCAATATCTTGCAATTTAGGTGACAGCGTTACTCTTGCCAGTGATAGTATATAAGAGTCTCATTTATTCG
Organism: Phorcus lineatus; assembly: GCA_921293015.1. Classification (NCBI taxonomy): domain Eukaryota; kingdom Metazoa; phylum Mollusca; class Gastropoda; order Trochida; family Trochidae; genus Phorcus; species Phorcus lineatus. The sequence continues at coordinate 7,272,080 of OV121086.1, read as the reverse complement.
ACCATGTTCAAAGGAATAATTGTTTTCATTTATACCTCTAATTTATATGAATTCTGTCGCTCAAGAGCCTCCTCTACTCAAATCTCCAACTCTGATGCGAGGAATTAGTGGATAACTGCTTATCCCGGAAGATACAATTTATTGAAACCTGTAGTTTTAAGAACAGGGTTGATTTTTTCATTATGGTGGTCAAGGTTTCTGATAATATTAATAACATAAGTTATCTTTTTATTATGAATATGAACGGTATTATTTCAAAAGAAAGTATTGTTCAGTAAGATTACGAAAACACTTTCTGAAGAACCTTAGGAATCTCTTCCTGTAGAGGTAACTCAAATGATTGTCTAATTATATCATGTAAACATATTTATGATGATAATTAAGAAAACCTTACTTATTATTTCAGCTTTTGATTGTTATATAAACTTTAAACACTTAACACTTTAAAAACATTAAACGCTCTCGCTCCTTCCTAATACCCTGATCTTTTTCGGGCTAAATCCCTCGTATGGCTGGCAGCTTGATATTCGTGGCTATACACGCCTGTTATGTTTTCAGCCAATGAAATGTCGTTAGTTCAGGGGCTTGAAGCTACAAGCTTAAACTCAATGGGTTTTTCCATTTGGGTTATGCCGCTGTTGCTGAGTGCGAGTCGTCTCATTGGCTGGCTCGATAGCTAGCGATACGAGGGTTTTGGCTTGAAGGAGATCAAGGTATTAGGAAGGAGCGAGTGCGGATTCATATAGGCTGATGTAGCAGGATGGTTTCAATATTGGAATAGTTTCTACCAGGAGAAGTATTTTACTTCTAAGATTTTCAAATATGTTCACAATATTCATGAGCGATAATGATCCAGACTGCATGAAACCAAAGTTTGTTGAGCAATCAGCGATAGTAATTTGGTGTTGGTCTGGTTCAGAAATGTTATCAAGCTGGGTTTGAATTTTTACCCAGCCTTTACCTACAATATTTTTTAAGCAACCATCAGATGAATTTTATGACGTCTTTTGTTTTCCCAGATGATCAGCGGAATGGCAGAAAGTAGCTGCAATCATTCCTCATGTAGCAACAATGAGATCTGCCATGCCTGTTTTAACAAGTGAGTTATATTGTATGGTTATTATTTATTAATCTCTGTGTTGAATGCGTTTATGTCATCCGATTGTTTCATATTTCCCAAAGCATGAAACATAAACCCAAGGGAGGGTGACATATAATTTCTATGTAACCTAAGGGATCGAAAGGGTTACATTGCACCTGAGTGTCGAAAAAAAGTCATATGACGTTATAATTTGGCACTTTGGCAGTATAATAATTTCTTCATAACCAAATCTATTTCATTTTATTCACATTATGATAACCATGTGTTTGCTAAAATCACGTCACGGACAATTGTTTTATGAAATCAAAGACAATGGGAAATCGCAGTCTATATGTGCACACAATGAAAATAAATCTCCAGTTATCTGTCCAAAAACTGGCCGTACAAGAACATTTGTATCGCGGGAATCCCAGACTTCAAAGCAATAGCGAAAACCAATATTGCGTTAACACAACGAATTCACAGATACTGCATAGCCCTCGATAATACTACCGATACACCACCATCTCATAAGTTATTAAGCAAATATTTACGTATTGAGGTTATAAAGATGATTCTTAAAGACCGGAAGTATTCAGTGCAACGTTTCATTAAATCACTTGTTCTCAGCTCAGAGATTAGTTAATTTCAAAAGCTACACATATTAATTTTTCGGTTTTCTGCACAGTTGACCATACATTTCTATAGTTCTGAGCTGACAGCGGCTGTCTTAACATTGTCAGTGCTGATTGCACGTCAGTTGTAAAGAGAGATAACTATATCATTGTATCGATAGAAAGCTCAAGTAAATACCTATGTCCTCATATGCCTTGACGTAGCCAATTTGAACCGATATAGTGCCTTATAGTCACGATATAGTCACAAGAAGCTGACTCTGTGATCTGTTCTGCAGTGGAGGACTATGCGAGAAGACTCAGGACCCGTTGTTATGCTCAAACCTACTGGCCAATGGAAAGCAATGCTTCTTTCAGGGCGAACCGTGTGATGCCAAAACCAACCTGTCCTACGGATGCCATGTGAGTCTTCTGATAATATTTCCTCTTAAAAATTAGTAAGGTTGAGTATATAATTCAATAAGCTTTAGACGTACTCTGATCCACAGCTGACTCCATCAGGAGTCCACGTGATTATAATCATTTTACATTGACAATAATTAATATTCTGACTGAACTGATAATAGATACGTTGTCATTTTGTAGAATAATCATTCATTGGATCTTTAAATCAGTTTAGCAAATTTGGAAATATTTATTATCTGATTTCCTTATCATTTGAATAAAATTAAATGACACTTCTGAAGTGGAAACGCAATATTATTGGTTACATTGTGCAATGCTTGCGATGCCTCAAACATCACAAATGATATAGACACCAAAGTACGCAACTAGGTTAAAAAAAACTTTTGGGATGTAGAATTTACCTATCTATGTAATGAATCCAAACTTTGGGAATGCCGCTGTGCTTATGTCGTTAATGGAAACATTCGGGGTTGCAGCGGTGCCCATGTATGTGTTGCATAATAAAGTATTCAGAATGCAATTGTACGTAGTGTTATATAATCATTTATAAACATCCGGGATGCAGGAGTACCCGTGCCTGAGTAAGTAGTCAAAGATTCGAAATGCAACTATACATATGTTTATGTAATCATTCACAAACATTTGGGATCGGCTGTGCCCGTGTCTAAGTAACTAGCCAAACATTCTGAAAGCAGCTGTACGTATTTTTATCCAACTATTCACAAACATTCGGGATGCAGCTGTACCCATGTTGATCTTAAATATATTCAAACATTCATAATGCAGTTGTATTTTTTTCAATGACATGTATGTAAACTTTCCGTATGCAGATGTAATTACGTCACGTATCTATTTCAGAACAACGCGTGTTACAGTCAGTGTGTGGGGACCAAATTTGGAGACAACGAGTGGTGCTGGGTAATGCCGCGAGCACGAGGTGTGGTGGCGCCGGAAATCTCGTGCTCACAGAGCAGTGACTGCAGCCCAGAAACTCACACATTCAAGTGTTCTAACTCCTGCAACTAACGACAATGATTGTCTCTCTCTTATAATATAACTGAATTTGGAGGCATTTTCGAATTTGCGTAAAAGACACATTCTGTGTCAACTTGTTTGTAAAATGTGCCTTCACAATGTTAAAGTAAGCCTCTCAATAAAAACGTTGTAAATTTACAGATGTTGTTCTCATTCTGTGACGGATGCAAAACACTCGATGCGTTAGCATATGCATCCTAAATCCGCTTTTTCTCAAATCAGAGGGGACTGATGTAATTTTCCCCCATTTTTACGAGTTGGGAAGTTTCTGGGTACACAGATTTAAGTTAAGATAAAGATAAGGCTTCAGTCACAGACATTCTTTAAAAAGTTTTGTTCTAAACGCAGATATTTCTTAGAAGATATGCGTCAGTGGGATATATGTATATATATATATATATATATATATATATATATATATCTCGTTATGTGTGAAAATCAGAGTTTGAAATATTGTAAAATTTCGGTTTCAAAATGATAGCTTGTGATCACGTGACAAAGAAAAGGGTTTGAACAACATTATAAAATGAACATCGGTTGTTTTATACAAATAGCAACAGAATTGATAACAATGGAATATATGGAAATTGGTTGGTTGCATTTCGCGTGTAACATTATTAAAACCTTCTATACTTCCTTGAACAAGCGGCTCAAACTATCAATAAGTGGATCTCCTGTCCTGTTTAGTCGGATAACACTACGGATATCATGAATAAAATAGTGTATTAATATTTTTCTAAACATCCTTTATTTTTAAGGTATGGGATTAAATTCGAAGTTGATACAAATTTCTTAAAAGTGGATGAAATATGAATAAGGCAATGAGAGGATAATCAAAATGTACTCTTAAATATGAAAAATGCGAATAGCACACCTTTAGCAATTTCGAGACGGGTGATGTCATCTACACTGGAGTGAATCCCTCCCAAACTTATGCAAGCCATACATCAACAGCTTAAAGAGAGTATGTTATTGGAGTAAAATATGTCACACTGTATAATTGATGTTAATTTATCGAGAAGCATTGGTTGTTTCCGAAAATCACAACCTTAGAGGTTATCAGCTCAGCATAGAGAAAAAATACAGGTTTAAGTCGTATCTTGTGCGCGGCAATGACTTGAACGTAAATTTGGAAACCTTTCTACGGAAGGGACAAAAACGACCTTTTGTTTAGCGTGTCATTTAAGTTATGTTCATGTTATGTGGACGCAGACTATCGACATCTATCTGACTATCTTTTTACTTTCATTGAAAACAGGAAAACATACTAATTTTGTCAATTTAGAGAAAAGATGCAACTTTAGGGAGGATATTTTAACTTGCATAATATTCCTACTATCCCTCACATCAAATGCAACGGAGGGACAAGTCCGATCATTTAGGCGTATTTAAGCTTTAAGATAATATATCCACATAGGGGGTACGATTAGCGGAAATACTTCATAACACAGTTAAGAAAAAATATCAACAACTATTTAGGTTCACATCCACCTGAAAATAGCAGAAAAAACGTGTTTTATAAACACTTCCGGAAAACAGACGCGAAACGTTTTATTAGCCAATCAGGTGCTAGGGGGGTTGTGACGACATAGATAGGACTCGTTAACGACTGGCTGATATGTGTCATTGTTTACATTATAGATTCCAGCGGTCGTGAACGTATATATTTTCACTGATTGTACTTATAAAAAAGCCCCTAAGTCACCAAAGCTATTAATATCAATACATCGACATATTCTGTTTGACATTAATTATCTGTTGTTGTTGTTGTTGTTGTTTGTTTGGGTTGTTAATCTCCGATAATGCCGATCGAGTGAACCCAAACTGATATCTGCCGCCATTGTGACTGTTTTTTGTTTGAACACCTCGACAAATCGACTATCCCCCTGTGTAGTTGATTGACCATTGTATACGTAGAATACTTGTTACTACTGTGTGCCATTTGTGTCAACTCAATATCGCAACTCCGTGTTTCTGCTTTGCATGAATGTAACGATGAGATCCCGCTTTCGATGGTCTGTCTCTCGGCAACTTCCGGATCTCGTCATTGGGATACGAGGTTCCGAGCAGCTGTTTTTCGCCTTATTACTCAGTTATTAGTGATAATGAAGATCAAATCTTTGATGTGTTTAGTAAATGTACCTCTTGATTCGCAATTTGCCACCTTCATAAAAACTTAGAGTTTACGTACTAATTATGTATTTTTCATAGTAAGGATACAGATTATTGTTCTTTTGTGTGAGTAACGGTCAGTGTTTGAGATAAAGAGTCTGGTACTAATCTACAGTGACGTAGGCCAATATTGTCAATAATAACACAACATTTATTGTTGATTGTGATATAAGTTAAAGCCTACTTGGAAATGTATCGTAAATATGAAGTTCTTTTTCAGTTTTAACTATTTCAACCAAATAAAAATATTAACGCTGAAAAGCATGTTATTTCCATTTCCTTCAGTACTTTAGTACCGGTATTTTATCAGAGAGAGGTTTTTAGTTACCTAACACTACTTTTTCACACCAGACAATATAGTCATAAAGTTATTACCTAACAGTTCTACATGAAATGCCACACACCTGTACATTATGGCAATTAAGCAATAAACTTAATGACCTCAGCACCTGGCACATTTCCAATAGGTAATACACAAGGCACTGATTAGTTATCCTGTCTAAACTTTATCCTCACCCATGATCAACAGCCTTTATTGAAACTTGATGAAGGTAATTAGGTTTGTCAATACACGTGACACATGACAATATATTAACAAATCTGTATTACTAAATATCTTAATTCATTCTGCAATGTTTATCAATATGTAATAGGTTATAAGTTATCCACTGTAAGGCTACATAAAATGGTAAATATTTCTCCGGGGCAGCTCTTTTACTTTAATTTTACTTTTTGTAACATACAAACATAAGTGACTTGCCCACATTTTTTTATGTATCCTTAGAGTAATCAGCACCAAAAAAAATGATATATACCCAAAAACTAGTAATGTAACAAACTACAAACCTGTCACTGTGTATAATTTACAGATCTATATATATATATATGCACATTATTTCATTATAGTCTCCAACATGTTGAAATAACTATTTAGTTCAACCCGATGAATTTTTCAACCCCATATGCAATCAGTTACTAAAAATTCAAACAGTTAATGGGGTTTGAATTAATAAATTCTGCGACTAATCTAAAGAGACATAAATTCATAATGCAGATAAAAACTCAACATTCGTCTGCAAAATCATCAATTATAGTCAACTCCCCAAAAGTTTCATGATTATTTATCTCACCTCCCCCGGAATAGAATTTTGAATTTATTTTTTTTTCAAATTCCTTACCCTCTTTTGTTCCCTCTTCTCAAAGTATTCCGTCCTTTTTCTCTTCCGATATGGTTGACTGTCATATCTCGCTGTACAGACGGGTAGCGGGCATATTATCATCTTCATTTGTTTATTAACTGTTCGTACGGCATTTTTGACGAGTCTTTTCCTTTGTGGGGCAAGTCCAAAGTCCGCTTTGAAATCGTTGGAAAGATCATAACAGTCCTCTGCGAAATGATCGGAGCAGATAACAGACCTGTCATTGGGACCCCACTTCGCTCTTTTCTGACTAACAAACTTTGTCCAATTCGCGAATTGGACAGGATCCTTCGGAAACCGATGCAGTTGAATGTCTCCTGATTTCTTATTAGTACAGTTGGCAGCAACGCAGGAAGAAGGCATGTCTCTATCGCAATGAAAACGTCGACGAATGCGACCCATACATGTATCTGCATTGATATATACTTGTTTACAAACAAACGCGGAGCGAGTCCTGTCTATGACGTCACATCTGCCGAAGGAGAGCTCAGGCCACTCTAGGGACTTTTTTAATTGGGCTTTCGAGGTGGCCAATTTCTACGCGCTTTGAACCGTTATATCTTTTTAATTAAAGGACGCATCGAAACTCTGTTTGATGTCTTATTTACTTGAATGTATTGTCTTTATGAAAATGGGGATTGAAGTCGGATACAAAACTGGGATATAATATCTTTAAGAATGCTTATGCTTATATCATATTCATAGTATACCATGCAATATGTTTACATGCATCTTAGGTTCAGAATGTTAAATATTTTTAATGTTAAATCCTCTTTCTTTAAACGATGACTCCTCAGAATATTTGGTGTACATGTATATGCATTGGTCTCATGCAAATTTAGTTTTAATGCCCTGAGTTGTTTTTTGTGAGAAGTTGTTGCATGTAGAAATTTTGGGAGACAGCTCTCATGATACACATCGAGGCTTGTTGTCAAAACCTTTGCTACAAACTAAAAAGATACATTAAGGTAAAGTGCCACTTCAAATTCTGAATTTACAACATCTGTTAAATATACAAATTGTTAACATCCCATGAAGATGAGAAGAGATATATTGTTATCGATAAACAATGCAACTGTAAGAATTAGTTACGCATGCGCGCACCAGAAATTGTATTTAGTATGTAATCAGATATGTTTCGAAATGCTTATCACACCATCTTTGTAGAGTTGTGAAGAGCAATTTAAAAGTTCATTAAATAATGATATACTGTCCAAATCGTATCCACCAGGCGGCAAATAACAATGTACATTTATATTCTCATTCTGTATTATAACTGGTCTTTAGCTTGTTGTTGAGACTGTGCAGAAGTTACACCCTTCAATGTAATATTCCATGCGAAAAGTGATTTAATTGTAACATTTTTACAGTTTTTTCAGTATGACTTAAATGGAGGTTGCATAACTGTTATAACTGCCTCAGGGTCTTCTGTAAGTACATACAAAGCCCTTACGATATACAACAAATGATGTATCTTTTGTTTTGTAAAAGGCGTTGAATGCCTGTTGTCAGTATTGTCTTTTATTATCTGTTTTCATGCTTTTCAGCTCATATTTAATATTGTTATTTACTCAGTATTAACGATATGTTGTCATAGCTCTTTTTGTCTAACCCTTGCGAGCTCTTGAAATTATTGTCTATTGTCTTGTGAATATTCTTGTAAAAATATAAACAATACACAAGACTCGACAGTTGTTCTAGAATCAACAAATGTACACGCATGGTGTACTGATAGACGATTTTAGTGTTAAATCGGATGTAAACGTTTGTCAGTTAATGTATATTAGTTTTAATCTGGCCGCCAGCTATAAAAGGGTTCAGGGATGTAAATACCCACATTATTGAAAGATTTTCTGGATCAGGTAAGGCAAAGCATTTTTACACGGGCCCTTAAATATAAAATGCACGAGAGGCAGAAAAGGCAGACTAGAAGCTAATAGACATATGCACTTAAGTCTTTATGTTTAAAAAGGGTTTGGAGATCTACAAAATTATT